>JAUTXW010001318.1:1690000-3128225 GCA_030620095.1 Kuschelorhynchus macadamiae | reverse complement strand
TTCAGAATAATAATATTAATATTTCAAATTATGCCTATTGTTCCTAATAGGTTACAATTGTGTCCAAAATTTGCTTGTAATAAAAAAGCATATTATTGCAGTCTGTAACATGAAAAATACGATGTCACTAAGTTTCCAATAAAATTAATTATAATTAAAATATTTGAAAAGTAGAATCGCAGTTTTGTTGATAAGTGATAATAAAAAACATTTTTAATTCATTTATTTTATTTTGAATATGTCGTTCTATACTCTATATATCTGTAAATAAGCATATTATATTATATATATATATATAAATATCGTATATATATATATATATATATATATATATATATATATATATATATATTCCTTATAGATACCCAGAACGAAGACAGCCCGATAAGAGAACATTTTCAAGAATAAAAGTAAATCTGATCAATCACGGATCATTCAAAGTACCGCGACCGAAATCATATTACAAAGAAAATCGGCAAACTGAAGAGATTAAGGTTTTAACTGCCGTTGCAATCAATCCGTCAACTTCCTGTCAAAAAGTTGAGGATGAAGTGGGAGTACCTAAGTCAACAGTGCAGACTATTCTAAAAAAAATGCCATTTCAAACCATATAAATATAAGTTAGTGTACCATTTGCATAGATTTCTGCAATTGGTACATTCATATGACTAATACCGAAATAAATTTCGAAAGAAGAGTTTTATGGTCTGACGAGGCATATATCTTAAGTGCAGGTATTCTAAATCGACACAATAATAGATACTGGTCCAAAGAAAACGAACACGTTATATTTCCACGCGAACAACAAGGCAGGTTTGGATTGAGCGTGTCCTGCTTTATCCTTGGCACAAAAATAAGGTATCTGTATGTATATTTATAATGGTAATCTTACTGGAAACCGGTCCCTAGAGATACTGGAATATACGTTTCCTGATTTATTAGATGGCACAATTACAAAATATTTTTCTTCAGCAAGATGGTGCCCCGGCTCATAATGCACGGACTGTTAGTACCTTTTTAGAAAATGAATTTCCAGGTCTCTGGATTGGTACAAATGTGCCTAGGTCGCCAGATTTGTCGGTCCTAGACTTTTTTCTATGGGGATATCTTGAAGGCATCATCTACCAAAGGCAACACCACACTTTCGAAGATCTACAAAACGACACAAGAAGAGCGTTTAGATATTTACAACCTCGCCAAATGATTATGCTTAACGCACTAAGTAGAATAAGAAAGATATGTGATATGTGTACAAGGTATAATGGGGAACAGTTCGAACAGTATCTGTAATTTAATTTCTACACCCTGCATAGCATTTTTTTCTAATTTCGTCAATAGTAAATATTTGACAGAAACAATTTTATTGTCAACATTAGAAAAATAATTAAATTATCGTCATATGTATATATTTTTAGTTTATATGTGTTTTTAGTAGATTTCTTAGATGTTTGTGTGTTTCCCTAGCGTAAAAAATAAATAGTATGAATCTTTGTTAACTGATTTATTGTTTAATAATGATATTATAACCAACTTTGGTACAGATAATTCAGATTTAGAAAATTAACACACAACTTTCATGGCCTACTAGAAAAACAGATTAAAATTTCTTTAAATTGACTTAATTGTCGATACCGGATTTAAATTAATATCAAGTGTTATATATTTTTGAGAAATATACAAGGTATCATTTAAAAAACTCAACTTTAGTCTATACCTCGAAAACGATAGTAGCTAACCAAAAGCTGACTAAGCCACTGAATTCTACGCAAAAAACTCTATCGAAGTTAGTTTTCACCTTTTCGGTAAGTTGCCAGGCCATCGAGATACGAGGGGTACCTGAAATCGCAAAATTTTCAATTTCACCCTGTATCTTAAAAACGAAGAGGGCTAGGAAAAATTTGTTTGTGGCTTCTTTGGTTTCACAAAAAAAGTAGCACAGTGTTATCAAAATCACATCTCTCTATCTTCAGTAATAAGGGAGAAACCCCGCAAAACTATCGAAATTCGTATACCCTGTATAGAATAGCGCTACAGGGATGAAACAGCTCCCTTAGCAGTTTTAAAAAACGGTGATACTCGTCAAAATTTTTTTATCATTGTGCATATAAAAATATATCTTCCACTGTCATGTAGCTTTAGGAAGAAGAAATATCCCCTTGAAAACGAAAAACAAATTCAAAAGCGTTTAGATTTTTTAATAAAGAGTAAAACCCGTCGGTTACCTTTTATTTTTTACTTCCTTCGTAAAAAATCACCCTCCAAGATTTTCTCAGATCTTTACGTTTTAGGGTCCCTAAATGCCGAAAAACATGTTTTCTCAATTCCGCGTGTCTGTCTGTTGGTCTGTGCAGCATTGCTAAAAAAATACTTATCCGATTGACTTCAAATTTTGTCCAAAAATTAAGAGTCATATGGGGATGACCTGGTAAAATTTTGGTAAAAATCCAATATGGCAAAACAAAATGGCGGCCTAGTGAAATATTTAAAAATTGGACTAATTTCAACTTATATGGCATAACTAATTGTGGTACAGAAATGACTAGTAAAACTGTGGATATAGTTCAAGATGGCGGGCAAATAAAAAATTTATAATCGTGAAAAATCATCCTCTGAGGATTTACATATCTTCAAGTTTAACCGTCCTTGGATGTAAAAAAATATGTTTTGTCAATTCCGTTGGTCGGTTTGTTTGTCTGTATTGCCAGTTCGCGACACAAATACTTATCTGATTGACCTCAAATTTTAGTCAAAAATTGAGAGTCATTTGGAGATGACCTAATATGACAAAATATCCAATTTGCCTCAAATTTTGTAAAAAATGTGTTACATGGAAATGAACCGGTAACATTTTGGTAAGAATATATGATTGCAAAACAAAATGGCGGTCTAATAAAATTAAAAAAAAACAATTAAATTCAAATGTTGTGCAAACATTAAGTGTGATATAGACATAAACTGGTAAAGCTGTGGTATGAATTTAAGATGGCGGGACAAAATGGCTGCCAAATATATTTTTTAATCAACGTAAACATCTTATTCAATTGATTCTCTGATAAGTTTGGCAGAAAACTAAATGTTATTTAGAGCTAAAATGGTAGGAATGCTCAAAAATCAAGTGTGGCATAAGTAGAAACTGGTAAAATATTGGTAGGAATTCAATATGATGGAATAAAATAGCGGCCAATAAAAATCTTTAAAAAGACAGTTCATATGTGTTCTTAAATGACTATGTACTGAACTAAATTGGGACCACTTCACTATTCGTAATAAAACGAAAAATTCATAACGGGGGAAGTTCTGGGATAAGGAAGTTTACCGATTTTTTGTTTATCCATCCCCCCCCCCCCCTATACAGGGTTGTCTTAGGGATATGAAACCCCAAAAACGAATATATTTATTAATATTAAAGCCGTTAGTAGAAAAAAATCGGTGAAGATATCAAATTATTGTTGTTTCATTGTAAATAAACCTTTTTATGCCTATAGGTCTCAACTTGGGAATACCATTCACGTAGAGGAAGTATTTGGTTGTCATGCCATAACAAATTTTTGATGGAAATTTAGGGTTTCCTGATTCACGTGCATGTTTGGCGAAACGACGTATTATTAATTAATTAATTAACATATACAGCCAATTAACGTATCCGGTCGATTTAACTTTCGGCCAATTGACGTATTTGACAAGTTTATTCTCCAATTGGCGGTATGTCATCATACAATACAATCAATAGACATAATTAAAGAATCGTAAATACCACCCCCTTTAAAACAAAAAACTACTTCTACCAGACATATTTGAATTCTGGAAATAGGCCCGTAAAGCTCCAAAACTAAAATAAAACCTTAAAAAATTACCATAAAAATACAGAACATACATATTTCCTCTCAACAATTTTTTTTATAATCCAACATTGGACATGAGCCTTTTATCGCCTACAACCTGCAATAAAATAAGTGTTAATATATTTCTGATTTTAGAGTGTAGGAAGATAATAAATTAGTATATAATTGTGACAAGAAAGGCTCCTTTATGTGATTTTTATTACAGCAAACCCAACACACAGAACTTGGGAAACATAGAAGCTGAGTATATGGTAATTTTATTTCTATTTATAATATTGTTATGCTCTGTTTGAAACTAATTATGTTAATGTTCCATCGGAGATATTTAAGGTTAATTAATGAATTAAAAAGGTTCTTCCTACCGGTTTTATTTTTAGTTTTGCGGCCGGGATTCTCAGAATGATTTTCTTTAAAATGTCTACCAATCTGTTGGAAATATTTCGATTTGGTTCAGGTCTTGAAGACTGTTTGTCTTAATGTTATGCATTTTCTTGTCCTAAATGCATACGAATAATATACGTTATGTTATGAAAACTTAAAGGCTCTCAAATCGATAAACATATTTTTCCCTTTAGTACAACTATATATATGACAAACTAAACTAATCTAAAAAACGTTTTTTGGCAGACGTAGTACTTTCCCATATTTGAATTTATGTTATTTTTTTTCTAAAGTTAAACTTTATACGCAATAATTATAATAAACTGATCGTGTTTTGCTTTTTTTGAAAATACTTTATTGAAATTTAATGTTCTACACACCTAACAAAAAACATAAAATTTTAATTCTGTTTTTCGAAAACTGTTTCACTCTCTTTGATTAAATCTATATAAAGGAAAAAGTTGCTTATGTATTAAAAAAAAGAAAACAAATTTACCTTGTTTTAGTTTTAAAAAGTTAAGCTTTATGGAAATTAAAAATATTTGTATTTTTAAAAGACTTTTGTATTCCCTAGAACTACCCTGTATTGTGTAAAAAAGGATTTATATATAAAGAAATAAAAAAATTGACTTGTTTCACCGTTTGTTTTTTTCTTTAAGTAACCGCCTTGAAAGAAAAAATATTTTTGTTTTCTGGGGATTGCTTTGTATCTCTACTACCCTGTATAAGGAAAAAATTATTTATACCCATGTAAAATATAGAAGACATGTGTCTCGTCATTCGTTAGAAAGATTTAACGCTCTTAAAATATTGTTTCTTCGTTTGCAGTGGGCTCTTTCAACCTCCTAGAGTTACCCTATATAAAAAAAATGATTTTACATAAAACATGATAAAAGTAATTTGACATATTTCACTGTTCGCTAAGCAAACGAAATTTTTCACCGTTTGTTTTTTTTTAAGCAACCGCTTGAAACAAAATATATTTTTGTTTTGTGGTGATTGTTTCGTATTTCTAGGCTACCCCGTATAAGGAAAAAATATTTACGCCTGAGTAAAATATAAAAGACATGTGTTTCGCTTTTCGTTAGAAAGATTAACGCTCTTAATTTATTATTTAAAATTTAAAATATTTTTTTTCAGCTCTTTCAACCTCCTAGGGTTACCCTGTATATGAAGGAAAAAAGTGTTTTTTAAAACATGTTAAAAGAAACTTGACTTATTTCACTCTTTGCTAAGCAAACGATATGTTCGTAGGGCTACTAATCTGTAGACGAAAAATATTTGTATATACAAACAATTAAAGATGTTTGACATGTATCGATTTTACTTCCCTCGTAAAAGGGAAGTATTGTAATCGTGAAAAAATCACCTTCCGATATTTTTTCAGAGCTTTATGTTTCATATATATATATATATATATATATATATATATATATATATATATATATACAGGGTGGCCCATCGAAAACGTACCGCAAGGCATAACGGCCAGGGTAATTTTTTTTTCAAAAAATCCAAAAATACGTCAATTTTGTTTGTGAGGGGGACAATTTTTGCCCTTAAAATGATCGCAAAATTTTCAACCCTCTAAGCGGGGGTGTCATCCCCCAAACTTTTTCAAATGGGAAGAGGGGTCAAGTGGTACCGCAATGAAAAGGGCTTTCTATTCTCTATACATTCCCGCTTTGGTTTTTATAATGAGGAGGTGAGAAAAAACAGACTTCTAATGAGCTATTTGGTCGATGTTACGTGTCACCTAGCAAAGCAAGAATTATCTTTCAGAGGCCATAATGAAAAAAGCGATTCGTTAGTGCGGGAAATTTTCGGGAAACTTTTAATCTGTTAATTAAACGTGATAACGAAATACAACAACATTTAAAAAAAATTTGAAATATTTTTTCTGGTTTATCAAAAACTATCCAGAATGATTTGATATCCTGTATTTCCGATTACCTTGCAGATACAATTCATAGGGAGATAAAAGAGTCGTTGTTTTTTGCAGTGCAAGCTGACGATACTACGGATATTTCTGAGAAGTCCCAATGTGCGATTTCAATTCGGTACGTTAATAAATACGGTGAAATCAAAGAAAGTTTCTTGGGTTTTCATGACGTTAGCGAAGACAGAACAGCGGACGCAATGTATGGATTAATTGTTACAGTCATAGGCAATTTCGATTATAAAACAAAATTAGTTGGGCAATGCTACGATGGTGCTAGTGTGATGGCAGGTTCATTGAATGGTTTGCAAAAAAAAGTTAAAGATGATGCTCCTTTTGCTTTTTTTACGCATTGTAGTGCGCACAGATTGAATTTGGTTTGACAAACTGGTTCAAAAAATATAAAAAATTGCCGAATTTTTTTCGCAAGTGCGTCCTCGATTCCCGGATTTTTTCATCAGTCTGCAAAACGGACATTTACTTTAGATTCGACGATATGAAAGAGGATTTCTTCCAGTTGAGACACCAGGTGGGCTTCCCGTTCTAAAATCATTCAAATCTTGCACTCTGAATGGGAAGGCCTAAAATTAGTTTTTTCTAAAATTATTGGCGACCAATCATCATCGGCTGAGTCAATAAACGGGGCCAAGGGATATCTTAAATTTATGAACGATTTAGAATTTTCGTTTCTTACCGCTGTGTATAAACATATTTTTGACATAACTGACCCCCTTTTCAACATCACCTATTGTAAAAAGCAAATATTTATGGCAAGAGATCGTATCTTACCGCTGTGTATAAACATATTTTTGACATAACTGACCCCCTTTTCAACATTCTACAGAAAAAATCATTGGACATCACCTATTGTAAAAAGCAAATATTTATGGCAAGAGATCGTATCAAGTTATTGAGAAATGAGACAATGTTTAATACAATATTTGAACAAGCCCAAACAAGGATTTTTAATAATAGGGACTCAGGGCAATTGTCAAAAAGAATTAAGTTATCGGACACCATTAAAGGCGATGAGCAAAGTTCTTTACGCATTTTATTTTATGAGATAATTGACAATATTGTGACTCAAATAGAAGTTAGGTTTGCAGATATGTCTCAGTTATTATATTTTTCTTTAGCGGATTCCTCAAAATTCGAAGAATATAGCAAAAATTTTCCGCTTGAATTTGTGACGAATGTGACCAACTTTTATAAAAATTTCTTTGACAAACAAAAATTAATTAATGAGCTTAGTGTAATATATCTCGATGAACAATTTGCATTGCTGAGCGTCGAGGCAATTTTAAAACATTTCGTAAAAAATGAACTTCAAGAAATATTTCCTGAAAGTTACAAACTTTTTGCGTTAATTGCTACCATACCTATTACAAGTACCTCAGTGGAAAGACATTTCTCTTGTTTAAAGCGAATAAAAACGTATTCTCGCAATACAATAAAAAAGGAACGTTTATCGTCACTTGCGCTAATTTCAATAGAAAAAGAGTTGTTCTGCTCCTTACAGAAGGCTGATAACTTTACGGATGTCATAATAAGTAAATTCGCCCTTTTAAAAGATAGGCGGATAAATTTAATTTATAAAACTTAGTTGTCAGCTAAGTGTGTACGCGGCTTAACGTTTTCTTATAACGTCATTATTCTTGAAATTATTGTGGTTGTCGCCTACCCTAGCCTAAACACCACGAGCCGCCACTGAAAATCAGTCAAGTCATTTAGAAAATATGAAGGATTGAAATTTAAAATGTTTATTTACAAATTATCAGAGTAAATGATAAGGATAAATTCCTTCGACCAATTCGCTATTTTTGTCCTGTTATTTTAGATGTTTACTGCTGATTTTAGTGATTTGACATGCCACAACGATCAGGTGCTGTAGTTGCTAGATAGCTGTTCTGTAACTTGTGCGTTTAAATTTCTCAATATCATTAAATTTTTTATCAATAATTATGGTGTACTCACTTGCAGAAAAAGTGGAAATAATCGAACTTTATTTTAAAAATAATGAATGTGGCAATCGGGTTGCGCAGATATTTAATGAACGACATCCTGAAAAACACCTTTCCGGCAAAATTGTTCGCGAGTTAGTAGTAAAATTTCGCGAAACTGGATCCCTTATGAATAAAAAGAGGCAGATGGAAAATCCTGTAGTAAATGAAGCTATGGAGGTCTTTGTATTGAGCCAAGTTGCCATGGATAGTACACTGAGTACAAGAAAATTAGCCAATGAGACCGGCGTGAATCGTACAAGTGTCCAAAGAATATTGAAAAAACACCATTTCCACCCGTATAAAATTCAGTTGGTACAAGAACTCAACGAAGACGATTTTGATCGCCGCTTGCAATTTTGTGAAACTATTAGTGAACGAGTGGCCAATAATAATAATTTTCTATTCAATGTGTGTTTTTCGGGTGAGTGCACTTTCTTTTTGAACGGTGTAGTTAATCGGCATAACTGTCGGTACTGGGCTGAGAACAACCCCAGGGTATTTCACGAGGTGCACACACAACATCCTCAGAAATTGAACGTGTGGGCTGGTATTTTTGGAAATTCTATTGTGGGTCCTTTTTTTCTTCCTGGAACTCTAACAAGTGATATGTACTTAGATTTACTGGAAAATACCATCGACCCAGCCCTAACTGACATCATCGAAAATAATCCTGGATACGTTGAAGCGGAACTGATATTTCAACAAGACGGTGCACCTCCATATTACTCTCAAAATGTGCGTAATTATTTAAACACTAACTTTCCCGGGCGGTGGATAGGACGAAGGGGTGCCATTGAGTGGCCTCCCCGGTCACCCGACTTGACTCCTTTAGACTTTTTTCTATGGGGACACATAAAAAGTAAAGTGTATAGCACTCCACTTGCCTCATTAGAAGATCTGCGAACACGAATTATTGACGTTTGTCGCGAAGTGACCCCTCAAGTTCTTCAGAATGTTCGAGAACGATTTGAAGCTAATTTGTATTACTGTATGGAGGTCGACGGGCAACATTTTCAGCATTTGCTTCATTAATACGGTAAGTTTTTTTTTATTTAATTCAATTTATGCGTTTTTTGAAAAATTATTTTTCAAATTTCAATCCTTCATATTTTCTAAATGACTTGACCGATTTTCAAAACCAAAGCGGGAATGTATAGAGAATAAAAAGCCCTTTTCATTGCGGTACCACTTGACCCCTCTTCCCATCATTTGAAAAAGTTTAGGGGATGACACCCCCGCTTAGAGGGTTGAAAATTTTGCGATCATTTTAAGGGCAAAAGTTGTCCCCCTCACAAACAAAATTGACGTGTTTTTGGATTTTTTGAAAAAAAAATTACCCTGGCCGTTATGCCTTGCGGTACGTTTTCGATGGGCCACCCTGTATATATATATATATTGATATGACCTGGTAACATTTTGGTAAAATCTAATATGGCGAAACAAAATGGCAGCCTAGTGAAACGTTAAAAAATTATTATTAAAAAACTGCTTATCCAATTTTGTACAAACATCAAGTGTTATGTTAAGAGTGGTAATATTTTGATACGAATCTAAAATGGCGGAACAAAATGGCAGCTTACTAAAATATTTAAAAATTCAGCCTGAAAAAACTTCTTAATGGTTTGATTTTAAATTGTCGGCAATAACTAATTGTGGCATAGGGATTAACTAGTAAAATTTGAAACTAATTCAAGATGGCCGAATAAAATGGCGGCCAAATAAAATGTTTGTAATCGTGAAAAATCACTCTCTCGGGTTTTATATATCTTTACGTTTTAGACTGCTTACCCGATTGGCTCCAAATTTTGATCAAAACTTAAAGCTCATGCGGTGATGACCTGGTAATATTTTGGTAAAAATTCAATACGGCGAAACAAAATGGCGGCCTAGTTATATGTTAAAAAAATTTATTAAAAAACTGCTTATCCAATTTATCTCAAATTTTACACAAACATTAAAGTATTATATTGGAATCAACTGGTAAAATTTTGGTACGAATCCAAGATGGCGGAACAAAATGACGGCTTAATAAAATAATTAAAATTTCAACCTGAAAAACTACTTTAAGGATTGATTTCAAACTGTGTGCCATAACTAATTGGGGTTTAGGGGTCAACTAGTAAAATTGTGGTACTAATTCAAAATGGCCGAACAAAATGGCAGCCAAATAAAAATGTCTGTAATCGTGAAAAAATCACCTTCCCAGGTATATTAATGGTAAATTATGGTTGTAATTTAAGCCAAATAAAATGTAATCGTTTTAGCGTTCTTAGGTGCCAAAAAAACTTAAAAACTAACTTCAAATTTTAATAAAAAATTAAAGGTCATATGAGGATGACTTGGTAATATTTTGGTAAAAATCGAATATGTTGGAACAAGATGGTGGCCTAGAGAAACGTTAAAAAAATTATTACTAAAAAAACTAATTATCCAATTTTGCACAAAAAACAAATGCTATTTAGGAATGTTAACATATTGGTATGAATATAAGATAGCAAAATAAAATGGCGGCCTAATAAATTTTTTAAAAAATCGGCCTGAAAAAAACTACTCATTAGATTAATAGAATTTCAAAATGCATGCATTTATTGTGATATAGAAATAAACTGATAAAGTTGTGGCAGAAATTCAAAATAGCGGAACAAAATTGCGGCCAAATATGTTTTTTTTTAAATTAATGCAAAAAAATCCTATTGAATTGAAGGGGTAAAATGGTACAAATTCAACGTGACTTAACAAAATTGCAGTATGTCTCAATGTAAAAAAATACTTATTCAATTCAATGAAACAAAAATTTTTTAAAGAACAATTTAATTCCTTTGACCAGAAAAGTATATGGAAAAATATTAACTATTAACAAACACTCACAGGAAACACGCAAAACAAAATAATATTGAATATCTTTTAATTGATGGAAAAAAAATAACAGAAGAAAATGGGATTTGTGAAGAAATGAATAACCATTTTATCAAAATGTATGTAAAAAATTAAAAGACTACAAATTAGTAGCAGAGCCAATGCTAGAAAATTGTATGTTTATGGATGAAGTGAGCATGACTAATGTGGCTATAGAAGAAATTATTGATAACCTGAATCCAAGAAAATCTAGTGGTCATGATAACATTTCTATAAAAATTATTAAAACAGTCAAAATTCAACTAATTGCAATTTTAAAACATCTAACTCATTTATCTTTTAAAACAGGCATTGTTCCTAAAAAAATGAAAATATCTAGAGTTTCGTCAATATATAAAGGAGGAAATAATATTAATCCAAATAATTATAGACCGATATCTGTATTACCAGTTCTATCAAAAATTCTAGAAAAAGTAATGCACAATAAATTATCAAATTATTTAGAAATTAAAAATTTACTATTCAGTGTCAATATGTGTTTCGAAAGTCTGGGGATACAAAGACTGCAGTAACTGATATTATTACTGATATTCAGTTAAACATTGATCAAATAAAAATGTTGTATCTTATCCTTAGACTTATGCAAAGCTTTTGACACAATTATTCATAATATTTTATTAAAAAAATTATACAATATTGGAATTCGAGGAAATATCTATTAATGATTTCAAAATTACTTAAATGGTAGGCAGCAAAATGTCCAAATTGGAAATAATATTAGTTCTAGGAAAAAAATATCATGTGGTGTATCTCAGGGTTCAATATTAGGACCTATTTTATTTTTAATATACATAAATTCAATTTCAAAATTAAAACTTAATGGAACTATAAAACTATTTGCGGATGATACAACTATTTTTTATTTTGGAAATAATTTTTCAGAAATTAGTTACTACATTACTTTACTTTAAAATTTGAAAAATCTTCTTTTATGTTTAAAAGCAAAAATCATATAAGTAATCAAATGGAACCAATTAAATTCAGTCAACAAAATATTAATTATAGTAGATGCATTCAATTTTTGGGACTATACATGGATGAAAATTTAAATTGGCGGAATCATATAGAATACCTTAGAAAAAGTATATCTCCTCTAGTCGGAATTCTTTATAAAATCCGTTGTAATATACCATTAAAATTTATGAAAATTATTTATTTCGCATTAATATATTCAAAATTACAATATTTGATTTCAGTTTGGGGATCTGGTAATTCAAAAACATTGAAACCTTTATTTTGTTTACGCAATAAAATTATTAAATGTATACATAAACTTCCTTTCCTAGAACCAACAATAAATTTATATACAAAATGTGGCTATTTAGATACTAACCATATTTATAAGTTAAAAACATGCATTTTCATCCTTTCAATACTTACAAAAGATAAATTATCCAATACAGATTTAGAAAAAAGACACACTATACATAATCATGACACACGACAAACAGATTTATTAAATACAACTGATATTCGAAGCAATTTTGCAAAAGAATCTTTATTATATGGTGGTATATTAATATATAATCAATTACGAACACATTTACGCAGAATAAAAACTTTAATAAAATTTAAAAAGAAAGTAAAAAATATTTTCTATCGAAACGTGATTTATAGAAAAAATAATTTTGACTGTGTTAATATTATTTATTTTGTTCTTTAATTTTTATTTATTTTGTTATTTAACATTATTCTTAATTGTTAGTTTGTTATAATATTAGTATTGTTAGAATTCCCTGTAATGAACTTATACAGTTAGTTGGTAACGTTAAAAAATAAATAAAAAAATTTGTTTTAAATTATGCCCAAAAATAAAGAATGGCATAGGAAGAAACTGTTAAAATATTGGCAGGAATCCAATATGCGAAAAAAAAAAATGTTTGAAAAGATAGAATCTATGTGTTATTAAATTATTATGTACTGATCTAAATTGGGTTACACTTCAATATTCCTAATAAAAGGAAAGATTCATAACGAGAGAAGTTCCGAGCTCGATTCCGGAGAAAGGAAATTTACCGTTTTTTCCGCTTCCGAAAGCTTCGTCATCTTTTTTTAGCTATCTTGTACAGCGTCAAAAATTATTTTGTATACAAAAAAATAAGGAAAATATTACGTAAATTCTATTTTAAACATATATTAAACATTTCCGTTTAATACATTAAATATATTAACAACATACAAGTAAAGTTAAATAGAAGCTTTAAAAAAAAATGGCCATCACTGCGTTTTGATGCCATACAAAATAACGCCTATTACAAGTGACGACTAAATAAGAAAGAAAAAAAAAAGATCATCACGCCGTATGCACTGAAAACAAAGCATTGCTTATCAAAAAAGGGCGCGGGGAGATTTGCCGAAAGGGCATTACCTAAGAAGGGCGTAGCGTAGGCCCCCCCGTAGCTACGCCACTGGCAGGCTCCCTTCCTGTCCATTTCTTTATTCGAAGGAAATAATCATTCCGTGGATGGGTGCACGGAAAAAATTATATAGTATATTGTAATCACTTTGCTTCCTATTAGCGATTATTTTTAGTAAAATTTTCTTATGAAAAATTTTAATTAACATAACTATATAAATTCGAGAAACTAGGTTCTTATAAAAATATATGTTAATGGTTAAAATACAATTTTTAAAATCATGCTTGAAAGAATATCTAATATTATAATACAATCTACAATATCATTATTGTAAAGTCTTTTTTTCTAAAATATTATTGTACATATTTGACGTCCGATATTTGAAATCATTTCCTGCAGTGCCACGGTAAAGAGCCCTGTTGTTGATTTCCTTCTTTTTATGTATGAAGACCTTGTTTGTTGTTTGCTTAGTGTTTTGTGATTTTGTCTATTCTTTGTCTATATATTATGTATATTAATAAGGTTTTGGTTAATTTTAAATAGTTATCTAAAGAATATAATCATGCGGAAAAAGGCAATTTAGGTGACGTATTAAGCAAATGGGGGTTAGCTGGTTTACTAACTGTATATGAAGGTAAGTTTTTTGTATCTTATCAATAATATCATTTTATGTAATTTTGGAGCTAAAATTGCGCTAATTAACATTATATTAATGTTGAGTTATTTATAAAAAAATACAGAGAAATAGTCTGGGGATAATAATAGTGCTAAAAGAGAACAGAATATCCTTTATTTTATCTCCACGTTTTGTGTAGTAAAAGTACTTTTCACTAAGCTCACTAACCTAACCTAAATTTGTTTGGCCAAAAGAATAATTACAATTATTTTGTCACTAAAGGCTTAAAAAGTTCTAGAAGATGGAAAAAGAAAGTGTATTCTGTTCCCCGATATCTTCAAATTTTATACAGTTATTCAAGGGTAAAAGTTTTGACCTAATGGGGAGCAAAATCACCACTGAAAATGGATGGATATGTTTTTCGTCATATTTGCTCCGAAAGTTTACTTTTCGACTACAAAGTAGCAGAGCGAAAGTTACCCTTTCGAAACGACCCGTGCTTTTTCCCCTCTAATTCACTTTTCCGCGTTAATGTCGCAGTTGTATTTCAATATAACCATAAACAGGAAAAGTAATAATTCATTGTTTTCATGTGTGTGAAAATTATATTTTCTGTTTTTGATGAAGATTGTCTTGCTTGGTGCAAGGTAAGTGAATCTCACTCTTTAATAACATCTGATTGGTTGCCACCTCTTTCCTAAATTTTTCAATAATTCACTGGCCGACAAAAAAAAATTTTTTTGTTGTAACACAAATCAGAATAGCATAATCTAATAGAATGGACCTAACCCAATACGAAAATGACAAATACAAAGTTGAAAGTTACGATACTTAATATCTATAGAAAAAATGATTTCAGAAAATTCTCAACCCTGTTTATTGACTATGCTTACAGTTTTCGCCTACTAAACATACCGTGCATCTAAGAGAAAAGCAAACGAGAAAAATATTAACTTAAAACACTAATTAAACTTTATTTTTTCCGTTTATGAGGTGTCCTATTTTCTCTCTTCAAAAACCAACAGTAGTCACCCATCATGGCTGGATCCCATCGTCCTTGGTACCGAATTTGCATTGTTCTGATATCTTGGTGAAACCTTTCACCCTGCTCGTCGCTAACAGCTCCCAAAAAATGTCAGATGGGAATGGAGGAAGTGAATTTTTAATGACATTCTGGCACCAAGCGCTTTATAGGCATCTAAGAGTTCTTTAACTAATTGTTCATAATTTTCATGCATATTGTTGCCTAAAAACCCTTTTACTACATTAACAAATGAATTCCATGCTCTGAGTTACTGCCTGGTAAACTTTTCTGTAAAATTAACATCGTCCAGCAATTTCCTGATTTGTGGCCCAATAAAAATGCCTTCTTTTAATTTGGCATCACTTAACTGGGGAATCATCATCAGCCCAAGTTTAATATGAAGAGGAGGCAAAAGGACATTTTTGGGATCAACAAGAGGTATAAATTTAACATTTTGAGATCCCGGTTGAAATTTGCTTCTTTTTGGCCAAATTTTTGTTACATAATGCTGATTTATTGAACGACTGTCCCATAAACAAAGAAAACAGCAATATTTTGTAAATCCCTCCCGAAGTCCCACTAAAATCGCTATAACTTTTAAGTCCCCAAATATCTGCCATTTATACCTATTGTAGTTTATTTTATCCGAAATCGTGAGGATATTTTCATAATTTTCTTTCATTGCAACTGAATGGGCAACTGGTATAGAGGGTTTTAAAATTCCATTATGCAATAACACATAAAAACATAGCATTTCTTTTTCTGAAATTCGTAATTTTTGTTTCTTTGGCCAATAGGTTCCATTCCTTAAGACGGGAACCCAGAAGTCCTGACTGTTGCTTGGATAACCCCAAATCACGTACTAAATCATTTAATTCACTTTGAACAATCAAATGTGGCTCGCCTGAACTGGGACCTGTGGTAAAAGTGGGATCGGTGCACTGTTCTTCTGAGCTGCCTGATGATGCGTTATCTCCATTATCTCCCAAATCAATAGCTTGCCAATTTAAAGGCGCAATCCCCACTGGCAAATTTGCATTATGAGGAACAGGTCGTATGGCAGATTGCAAATTTGGATATTATATATTGTGCTTTCCCTTTTTGGAATAACCTTCAGTCTTTGTCAGGCAAAAATAACAATCGTCAGAATGATTGGTGGGTTCTCGCCATACCATTGGAACTGCAAAAGGTATACTTTTTCTCTTTCTCTTCATCCACTGCACCAATGATACACTACAACTAATACAGCAGACATGAGGAGCCCACCGCTTATCTTGACCCCCAATTAACACACCAAAATATTTAAAGTAGGCTTTTTTTACATTTTCGGAAAATGGCCTGGTTTGTGATTTCACCAGAAATTCTTCACAAATATAACAAAATTTGTCAGGAGAAATTTTGCAACTTCGGCGCGTTTGACTCGACATTCTCGTCTTCACATACACTTGCTTATCGATATACAGAGAACCACTCAATTCGAAACTCAACAGAAGAGTGATGTTTAACGTTTATTTTATGTCTAATGTTGTAAACAACCCAATCTAGGTAATTTTTCCGTTGTGAAATGGACCCATTTTAGCCGCCCCTCAATAAAATTGTTTACCTGCCAATACAAGAGGTTCTAATTAGGCTATTAAAAAATGGTACCTATTAGGGCTTTCCGAATAGTTTTTTTATTATAGGGAGGGTATTTACATTGTGAAAATAATGAGCTGTCCTGTGTTAGAAAAATCTTGTTGGCCAGTGTTATTATTACAATTTATAATCAGAATGGTTTGGATTATAGCGCAATATTTTTAAAATTTAATATTTGGTTTAGTAAAATTTACAAAAAAAGTATAAGTGTTTATAGTTACCTAGTGATAAAATAAGCAAAGAGGAATATTAGAAACACAAAAACTGTATTTTTAACGCACAGTATATATTTTTTATAATACAGTAACGTATAGCGATAGCAGGGGTGCCTACATTTAATTTTTGAGGCAAACCCAAATTAATAGTAAAGGTTTCTAAAAAATGGTTTTAATCATTAATTGTTTATTAGTAAACAATTACAAAACAGTATAATAGGACTTCAATAACTTCAAATAAGCTACACAATATTATTAGGAAAAATAATTAAATGCATTTCATATTTAACAATGTGTTTTTTTATTTTTAAACGAAGCATCGTGACTAAAGTTTACTATATTTTTTTCACGCCTTTCCAAAATATTTAGTTGTTCTATATAGAACTAAATATTTTTGCAATATTTTTCTTTCAGTGTGTTAAAATACAAACACCTTGTATAATATAATTATCCAAATTTCCAAAAAATCCAAATAGAGTAGAGTCGCAAAGTGGTTACAAAACAAATATTCTTCGCTCCCACATGACTGACTCCGATATAAGATTTATATATATCATTTAAGTCATTTAAAAACCGACGTTAAAAATGTAAACCGCTTAACGTAAAATGCACTTTATTTCGACAATTAAAACTCGAATTCCGACAATAAAACAAAATCAAATCAATTAATTCCAGTTTTCTTGGAAAAAAATACATTAGTCGAACATTCGTATATACAAGACTGGTGCGTTTCTTCGTATACCATTTAATCCTTTTATTTTTACATTGTTAGGACTTGGTTGGTGTGTCCTCCTTGGGTTTTGTTTTTTATGCTCGTTACCGTGTTCGTTATTTAATTAACTAGCCGATGCAGAGATGGAATATGTTTTTTATTGGAAATATACCTGTGCGCTATTAAGGAGGAATGTTAGGTAAACAAAAATTGCTAACGGTATTCTTTCCTATTTTAGGGTTTCTTGCTATAAAGAATTACTATATTATTAGCATTATATTTCCTTAGCATTGTTACTAATTAGACAAATTATATATATATATATATAT
The DNA here is from genome assembly GCA_030620095.1 of Kuschelorhynchus macadamiae. Lineage (NCBI taxonomy): Eukaryota > Metazoa > Arthropoda > Insecta > Coleoptera > Curculionidae > Kuschelorhynchus > Kuschelorhynchus macadamiae. The sequence goes on along the minus strand of JAUTXW010001318.1, from coordinate 3,110,256 downwards.
ATATATATATATATATAAATAACCGAGTGTCAACGACTCTATTAAACAAGCGCTTTTTGAAAAGGGAATTTTTTGGCGAATCTGACGGTACTAACTTTTTTGCGATTGGATTAAAAATAATCTCAAAAATTAAATATTACTAAGAAAAATACTCGATAATCAATTATTTACTATTATTAAGTGTGCCATGGATAGCCATGCTGGATATTAAGTAGGATTTTTTATTTTGACAGTGACACTTACCTATTCATTCTAAGTAGACATAAGATTTGATTATTTTTCTTTTCAAAAGTCAAAAATAATGTGTACTCAAAGGGAAAAAGTCGATACGTTATTAATATTTGGAGAATGTCATAAAAATTCAAGGAATGCTGCTGGGTTGTATGCGCAGAGATACCCCGACTGGCAACACCCAGTCCATCAGTATTTTCCATAACTCGAGAATCGTTTTAGGAAGGAGATCAAGTGGCGGAAGGCAGATTTATTATAAATGAAGAAATTGAGATTAACGTTCTTGCTATGGTTGAAGTTGAAAAAACTGTTTCTTTAAGAAAAATTAATTATGAATTGGGTTTAAGTCATGCATCAGGTAGAAAAATACTAAAGAAACACGGATAACGAGCTTTTAAGTACCAGTTACAGCAACATTTGTATTCTGATGATTGCGATAGACGGGTATTGTTTTGTGATTGGTTGCTCGAAAATTGTAGAATTAACCCAAATTTTATCAACTTTATCGTATTTTCTGACGAATCCAAATTTACTAATAATGGTATGTTTAACAAGCAGAACACTCTTTACTGAGCCCAACAAAATCAACATGAAATGAGAGTAGGAAATTTTCAAGAAAGGTTTGGTGTCAATTTCTGGGCTGGTGTCATTGCAAAATAATTGTGCTAATTTTATTTCTTAGGCTTTCTCCAAAATGAAATCTTAATGATCTACCTTTAGAAGTTTTACGCCGAATTTACTCCCAGCAAGATGAAGCACCGCCTCACAATACCAGAGAACTTCTTAATTATTTAATTGAACATTTTAATACAGTTATTGCAACCAATGGCTCAATACGGTGGCCCGCCCGTTAACCGGATCTCACTGTTCTCGATTTCTTTATTTGGGGATATGTTAAAGAAAGGGTCTATGTAACAGCCCCAGCCACCTTGAAATTTTAGAAAAAAGGATTGATTGAAGATTTAGAAGTATTACGCCTCAAATGCTGCACAATGTGTTGAGAGAACAATTGAACGAGCGGAAATGTGTTATGAACAAGGAGGAATGCACTTTGAACAACTACAGTGAACTCGAATATTGTGCATTACATTTTACAGCGTTATTGAAGAAGAAACGTTGCCATATTGTTGAGATCTTTACTTACATATTTTCCAGAATTAAACATTTAATATCTCGAAAACCATTTAAAATTAACGATGGTATATAGGAACCTTTTGTTCAAAATCATCAAGACTATCCCCTGTTAAATTAGTTGTTGTCAAATTACTAACACTCCGTATAATTCTATACATTTAGTGGATTCGGAATATTTAATAATTATATTATTAAATATAAATAAAGACTTATTAAAGTTTAGTGATAATTTATAGAAATTACTGCCAATTTGGGCAGAATTTTCCGTAATAATAAATAATGATTGTATCATCTGCAAATATATTAAAGTTACCTTTTAAATTTATATTTGAGGTATAATTTATATATATTATATATGTTGATTCTTAGTCCTTCACGGATGGAAAAATACGATTTATTTTCATTCCGGGTGTACATCCTTTCACTACTGCCGTTTTGAACAGTTTTGCTGACGTTGGAAAAATATCTTGCTGGAACTATGCAACCAGCTGTCGAAAAAGCTGATTCATTTGTAAAAAACCCGGAGCATTTCAGTCGAATTATACGATACATCGTTCTTGAAAAAGACGATATCATAGCAAGCCTAAATGTCAAATCGTTGTATCCCAGTCTTCCCATCAACGAAGCATTGGACAGGATTGCTATGAACGATGATTTTCGAGCACATATAATACAACTCTGGGAACATTATTACCATTATTTATTATTGCGGAAAATCCTGCACAAATTGGCAGTAATTTCAATAAATTATCACTAAACTTTAATAAATCTTCATTTATATTTAATAATATAATTATTAAATATTCCGAATCCACTAAATGTATAGGATTATACGGGGTGTTAGGGGTTTGACAACAACTAATTTAACAAGGGATAGTCTGCACACTGCATATTTAAATTTGAATTCAAAAGTAACGTAATTGCTTAGAAAAATAAGCCAACTGTTTGTGTTGCTGTCGTTCCCTGAACATTGAACCGTGTTTAATCTCTTTTACGATGAAAAATGCTGTTCTTTTTCTCTAAATTTAGATCGTGAAGATAATTTAATTATAAAAATATCTTTTCAATTACGTAAAAATAATATTAATAAATGTTTTATACAATAATATAAATCAAAGTATTAAAGTTCTGCTCAAAATTAAATAATATGAAATAGAATTTTAAGGCCATTTTTTCTCAAAATTGGAAAGGAATAGATTCTTAAAACTTTTTTGATCAAAATGGTCCATACTGTTACGTGTTTGTATTTGTTGTCAAACTCCTAACACCTTGCAACATATTCAAATTTTATGACGAAATTTAATATACGACCGATAATAGGAATAATATATAAAGTTTATATAGGCGTTATATTTCATTAAAATGTTTAAAATATATACATTTTAAACTGCTGTATTCAAAATTACAATATTAATCTTCAATATAGGGATGTGGCACACCACGAACTGTGACGTGAGTGGGATCAATTTAAAGGTGATAGGCAAGCTTAAGACTTCATCGTGGAGCTAGATCAAGACCGAAAGTAGTGGTTGTTAACTCAGGAAAAGAAGACTCTAAATTCCATCGAAGAAATAGCAACAGGGCACTGTCGATTAAGAGGGCACCTCTTTGTTTTAGGTTTTGAGGAGGACTCTACCTGCACAGAGTATTAGTAGGAGAAGGAAACTCCACACTTCACTTCCTGTGCAGGTGTGAAGCACGAGCAGGACTACGCCGGGTTATTTTTTCAGACCTATATAGGAAGGACAGGCAGATTTAAGGATGGAAGCCTGGTGGCGGGTTGTGGTTGAGGGAGGGTCTGGGGTAGACTGAAAGGGTTTTATAGGCCTATTAGTCATATCTCTAAACCTCCCCCACCTACTACCACTACTACTACTACTACTAGGGATGTGGCAACCTAACAACATTAAAGCCACTCGAAGGATTACAAAAAATGATAATCAAATGTTTTCATTAGCTGCCATTTTTAGAACCCAAAATAATTTTGTACGAACCTAATGATTATATAGATAATCATATAATAATAATAATAAAAATGTATAATAATTTGAAATGTGTACACTAATACATTCTATAAATATTTTTGTAAAAACTATCTAGCATGAATTTTATTAAAATTACAACATATCATGACCATAATACTACACATTGTGGTAATTTCCAGATGCTGGCGGTAAAAAATAAGGCAGGTGGTAATGGTAGAGTCTATTGTCGTCGTCTCGCTTTCTTTAGAAGCTTCCTCAGGGATCTAATACAAGCATACGAGACACTTTATAAACAAATGTGTTATCAATAATTTATAATTTAAGAATATATTATAATAAAAGAAAAAAAATTAAACATTTTTTTTTAACGTCTACCATAATTCCAAACATAAAAGACAGTTACAAAGTTTAGTCAAAATGATAAACACTCATTTGAAAAATACCTTTCTCTAGTTAAACTTTTTATGTGTAAACATAGAATAAGATATACATAAAAACTTCAACGAAAAGACGTTTTTTTGGTTAGCAGTTATCATTTCATTTCATGATTAAAGTTAGTAAATTGTGTTTGGAATTAAGGTAGACGTAAAAAAACACAAAAACACATTTTTTTATAAAGTGACCCTTTTACTTGTATTTATTTTAGAGTCCCGAGGAAGCTTTTAAATAAAGCGAAACCTCGGCAATAGAAAAGAAGCTTTCTTTCAAAAACTGGTCCTGAACCCTACCATTATAAACCGTCTATAATTTATAGTGGACCACTAACCCACTTTTTATGACATTGTTAACAAGTAGAGTATATTAAAGAATTAAATGTATTGTATTATATTTCCTTTATATTTATTATAAATTCAATGGTAGCGTCTTGTTTGACATTTTTTTATTGCGATTTTTATGGTTCCCTAGTAATGAACTTATCATAAGTTAGTTGGGAATAAAGTTAATTATTATTATTATTACTAGTATTCAAATATTACTACTGTACTGTAACTTTATTTATTGGTTAAATAGAAATATAACACAAAATGTATGCAAATCCACCTCTGTTAAATTATTTTCTTTAGTTTTAGTCCTCTGTTCTCGTTCCTATCTTAGCTCACACATGTTCGACCTTATCAAGTGGTGGATCTAACCACAGAGCCATCGATAGGTGGCTTTTTATTTTTATTTTCTTTCAAAAGGCTCACTTAACTTAAATTAATCGTTCTAAACATTAATCAACAGCTCTTGGAAGTCATTTATATTAATTAGCTGCGGCTAGTTATGTGAATTAAGAAATTTTCTAAGGTTGATTAGGTTTTGCATACCTGGTATATTCAATATATTAGGTGTTACAAAAGTTACCAAAAAATATACCATCGTTAAAATCTATTTTTTCTATATCCCTTTTTATAATTTTTATGTTTGCTTTATAGTTATTATTTACATGTGTACAAAAACAAATATTTTGAATCTTGATTTATTGTATAAATCCAAGATGACGGAACAAAATGGCGGTTTAATAAAATATTAAAAAAATTCAGCCTGAATAAACTGCCTATTGGTTTGATTGCAAATTGTGTGTCATAACTAATTGTGATATAGGGATCAGCTAGTAAAATTGTGGTACTAATTCAAGATGACCAAACAAAATGGCTGCCAAATAAAATGTTTGTAATCGTAAAAAAATCATCCCCTCAGGTTTTACATATCTGCATGTTTTAGCGTCGCTAGATGCCAAACAATATGTTTTATCAATACTGTCGGTCCATCTGTCGGTCTGTCTCTGTCAGTACGCGGCATAGGTTAAAAACTACTTGCTCGACTGACCTCAAATTTTAATCAAAAATGAAGGGTCATATGGTGATAACCTGGTAATATTTTGGTAAAAATCCAATATGGCCGAACAATATTAAAACTTTTTTGTTAGGGTGGTATATTATTGGGTTAGGATCCAGTAAAGAGAACAAACGTACTTTTTTAAATTGTCGACGTTTCGCAATATTATTGTTGCATCCTCAGGACACACACACACATATATATATATATATATATATATATATATATATATATATATATATATATTCAATATCCTACATGAAACCCATATTATCTGTCTTTACCTACTCCGTTGGTCCCCAGATGTTTCCGAAATATTAAGTTTCTAAATTGTTTTTGAAAACGATCCTCTTGTTGTTATGTTAGAGTGGTGCATTATTTGTCTTTTTTAAATTGTCGATGTTTCGCAACTTTATTGTTGCATCCTCAATACACATAGATTTTATGTCTTCCATGAAACCAGTAGTATCAGTCTTTACCTACTCTATTGGTCAGCAGGTATTTTCTAGATATTAGGTTTCTAAATGGTTTTTGTTAACGATTCTATTGTTGTTATGTTAGAATGGTGTATTATTTGGGTTAGTGAATATCTGTGGACCAACGGAGTAGGCAAAGACTGATAATATGGGTTTCATGCAGGATATAGAATCTATACATATGGGTCTTGCGGATGCAACAATAAAGTTGCAAAACGTCGATTTAAAAAAGACTGTTTTTTTATTGGATCCTAATCCCAAATAACAAACCAGTCTAATATAACAACAAGAGAATCGTTAACGAAAACCATTTAGAAACTTAATATCTGGGAAATATCTGCGGACCAACGGAGTACGTAAAGATTGATAAATATGGTTTATGCAGGATATAGAATCTATATGTGTCCTGAAGATACAAAAATAAAGTTGCGAAACGTCGATAAAAAAATATTTTTTTTATTGGATCTTGACCTCAAATAATGCATCACTCAAATATAATATGATCGGCAAAGAATACCATTTAGAAAGTTAAAAAAAATAATATTACAAAAACTAATTATCCAATTTACCTCAAATTTTGAACAAAAAATCAAGTGCTAAATAGGAATGAACTGGCGATATTTTGATAAGAATCCAAGATAGCAAAACAAAATAGCGGTATGTGTCAATGTAAATACTACTTATTGAATTTATTTTAAATTATGCTCAAGAGTCAGTCCTTTTTATGTATGGAAGTTATCTACGTTTCTTTCTAAGACTGTGGTTCTAACTTTCCATATTAGTATCTGTTAAACATTAAATAGCTTGTCGTCCAGTTTTTATAAGCTCTGCGGGTAAACCTTCCAAATGAATTCTGCATTGCGGAGGTATATTCAGATCTTCGTTCTACGAGTAGTTCTGTTATTTATAGTGTTCTTCCCAATGCCACGTTTTTATTGAGCTTAGACATATATCTTGTTTTTTATTTGAATTAATATATTTTGAAAACCTTCAAGAGTCTCTAGATTCTTTGTCTCAACTTTTATTTTTAGCTTGTACCATAGCTATTTAAAAATTTATTTAACTCTTGCGTATATCTGTGTTTGTGCGATACATTTTTCGTGTTCATCCATTTGTAGAACATGTGTTGTTTATGTCCTTCATCGGCTGTAATTTTTCATTACCCCAGTAGTTTCTTGGGTTTCGCCTGTTTGTTCGTATTCTTAAAGCTTCCATTACTGTTTAGTGTATCCCATTTATCGCTATCCTATAAAAAATTTTTGTGGTTTCATATTTATAGTCCAGTGCAAGTTGAAAGAGTTTCTGGGTACTTTCATTTTACAGGTTTATTATGTTGTAGTGTGGAGCTTCGATAGATTTTAGGCTGTCTTCATTTTCGCCTAGGTTTTGTTGTGTTGATAATTTTTGTTTACAGGAAGTATTAATCTTTTCACTAGATGATGATTACTTTCACATTCTGCCCCTCTGATGCCCTTACTAAAATCTTAAGACCCCAAAACGGAAACATCTGCAAAAATCTCACAACAGGTATCACAACCCCTCTACGACGGAAGTCAAAATGCTTAATATACCCGATCTAGAGATCTTATATTTGTACGGTAGAAAAGAGATGGTCCGATTATTAGATTGCGGTAATGGTTCAATTTTTAACACCGCGGGATCCCATTCAGATGAACAAAGGTATGATTATATGGGGACGAAAACACAAAGGCCCTAATACATATATATTAAATTCTTTTCCAGCCGATCACACGATGATTTCTTTTGATTATCATTAAGTAGCTAAAGATTTTTTAGTAGTTCGCTTTTACTTCCTTTCTTAATAAAATGCATAATAAATAAACTATGCTTTTGAATTATGTTTTAGTATTTGTTTGCTCTCTTCGTTTTAATATCGTTTTCTTACAAAACTCACACCTTTATTATAAACTAATTATTTTCTAGTTTTGACAACTTTTTCTTTCTGTTTCTGACGAAATTTCAAAATGTAACAAGAATAGTAACGAAATGTTGACAAATAAACACCATAATTAAAAGTTTCAAATAAGGTTTTGCAGGTCTACGCAAGTGCTCCAGGTTCGTTGGTCATTGAGGTGATAAACTTATTCTCTTCTTCCCCACCGCTAAACCACTTTAGCCGTTGACTATCTCAAGACCACATAACTTCGTAAGTACACGTAGTTGAGGAAGTTTTAACATCGACCACTCTTAATCTGTTGTCGGGTACGGGATACACCGCTGCGATAATTTCAATTCTTCTCGTGTTTCTGGGACAATTTTCCACTTTCACTTAATATTATAAGTTTTTTTTCTCCGTGTTCTACTACCAAGTACTAGAAGTTCATCTTACTTTTATTATTAACTTGAATTCCGATTTCCAATCGTCTACAGGATAACTTTTATATTGTGCTTTCTGAATCAAAAATATCTCAGCGTATTTCACCTCCTGTACAGTTAAGTAACATACATTTTTCCAAAATTTCCATGTCTAATTCTTGATGTTTTCTAATCGGTTTCTCATTTGTTAGTAAAATTTCGTCTTCCAAATTGTCGGGGTTAGTTGTTGTCACTTTGTCATCTTTTCCTTTTCTTGGTTTTGAAGCTTCAGTATCGTTTGCGACTTGTCCTAAATTATCTTTTCTTTCAACAAGTGAGTGTTTTTTCTGCATTCAAGACATTTTCAATTTGAGCCAGTTCCTGTGATATCCATAGAATAGCTTCTTTACTGCATGGTTCAAAAAGATTCTTCTTGCTGTTCTATTCTGTTCTAGATATCTAGATATTTGTTTTTCACTTTTAACCCTTCCGATTTTTTTTCCATAAGTTTTACCTGTTCCTCCTTTGTTAATAGTGCTATACTTTGACTTCTGATAATAATCTCTTGTAAATTACTCTGCGAAATAGTGACTTTATTTTCTTTGATGCTCATTCAACCTTTTTCCCATTTCTTCCTTGTCTTTTTGAAAACTAATTTCAAAAATTGCCAGTTTTTTGTTTCTTTTTACACTCTTCTTCAAGTCCTTTGCATCTTTTTGTCTTTACAAAAAAATGTAAAGGATGGGCTATATATGTTACCTTTTTATTCTTCAGAAGAAATTTTTGCCTATAAGTATATACGCAATTTTTCTGGTCCAATACGAGACTTTTCTACCGGAGTTACATACATATTTTCTTGGCCTATAAACAGCAAAGGTCTTTTGCCTGTATTTCTTATGGGTATGTCTTTCAAATGACTATATTTTCGTGTATTTCTGGCGATTTTATGTTTTTTTTTCCTCAGAGTTGTGTGATTAAACATTCTGTACTTATCTATCTCACATTTTTTTTTTCTTGCAGTCTTTTGTCTGGTGTAGTTTTCTCAGACATGAAAAGCAAAGCTTCTTTTCCATGGCAATATTTCATGTAATTTGTAGCCTGTTTTTTTCCATTTTCGGGCAATTTTTTTATGGTTGTCTTTTCCACAATACAGATATTGTGATTCGGAGATGCCTGCATTCAAAACTCTGTTGTTCAGAATAGAATACTTGTTTTCATTTTCAGGGAAGTTTTTAGGAAACGCCAACAGACATGTGGCTTCTGCAGTTACTTCCAGTCGTGTCGCCAAATCCTGCAACTCACTACGTTTTTGTTTTTGACGTATTTCTTCACTCTATTTTAACTTTACCAAGTCAAGTAAGTTGGACAACACTTCTCGTAGCTGCTGTAGATTTTCAATATTACCTAGATACTTGAGTGCTTTCATTACGGTTACCGTATTGGAAACTTTTTGAAAATGAAATTTTCCTTTCGGTATTAGTTTCTCTAATATAATGTAATTTTCTTATTTTATTTACAATATATTCTAGTCTGAGTTCCAGCCAGCCAAAACACATTTTTAAAGTCGTAATCATTAGCTGCAAATTATCTGAAATTAAAAGCATACAGCCTTTAATTTCAGATGCAGCAGATTTGGCTTCTCCTTTTTAAGATTTCTGTAATTTCATTACAATTTTCTCATTTGTTTATTCACACAAAGAGGATATTTATTTAAACTGTCACACATTGGAAAATCTCTAGAAAATATTTGTCTCGAAAAAAATTGTCTTGATTATGCTTTTTCACATAAAGTCAAAATTGTGTTATTATATACTGCTTGGAAGCAGGAGATAAACGACCTTCAGAAAGTAGTACCTATAAAGATAAAACGGTATTATTTCTCTCAATTTCCAAGTAGATTTGCATATTTTCTCCTAGTAGCTTTTCTTAGAACAGTGGCAGCTGATGACATCCGTACAAATTTTATTTTTGCAAAATGTAAGGTTGTCTCAATTAATCAGCAAACTATACCAAAACTGGAACTGTATTAGCTGTAATGGAAGTTAGAATAGTAAAGAATATTTCGTTTACAAATGGAATATAATATTCAAGAAATTCACTACTGAACTCATTATTGTTTTAGCGGAAACATAGCGTATTCAAGATCCGGCTTCGGATATACGATCGAATGGCGGATTTCGTTTATCGCCAGTAAATCTAAAACGGTAAATTAGTCAGCTGTCAAAATGTGACATTATTTTACACACTTTTTTAAGATGAATAAGAATAGCTTTACGAATTGTGGAGTTTTTAATAGGTAGAACAGTCATCAATGGACTGTGGAAAACCCTCACGAAGTGGCAGAGAGACGTCTACAGACCAGATTTGGAAGTAATGTTTGGCGTGGGGTCATTGGTAATGTAATCTAACTTACATTTTTTAATTGGGCACATATGTATAAATTATTAATCATTTCAGGAAATTGGCTTATAGGACCATTTTTGTTTAAGTAACACCTAAACGGACGGGGACATCTAGAGGGTGTGGGAAAACAGGTTGTACCGGCTTTAAAAGCTATTCTAACGGAAGATGAGTTTAGAAGAATCTATGGTTTCAATAGGATGGATACGGCTCATAACACCATTTAAGTCAGGAACTTCTTAAGAGAGCAGCTTGACGAAAGAATTATTTCCTTAAATGGTCCAATATCTTGGCCTGCTAGACCCCTGACCTCTCGCCCTTGGATTTCTACCTCTGGGATCACACGAAGAATGAGAAATCCTGAGACTCTCATTTTTTGACACATTAAGAAATATTAACGGAAATACACTTGCCAGGGTTGTACGAAAAGCTGTCAACACCACAAAGTGTCTCGATGCAAATGGACGTCATTTTGCAAATCTGTAAATTAATGTAACCCAAGTACGAAGTAGTTAAGAACTTATTTAGATTTTTTTAGTCTTTATTTACGTTCATGTTGTATTGAAAATGCAATGCGTTTAATACTTTATTTATTAATGTAATGTTGTGACAAACAAATCATGGCCTCCTTAGAAAAAATTGAAATCTAACTTTAGGAAGCGAGATATTTCGTTGATACTCAAACCTTTTATACACTTGTGAAACATCACACACATCTTTGCAAAAATCGAAAAATCCAATAAGAATAAGAAGAAAGAAGAAAAATGAAAGTTGAGTACCCGCCATTGTCGCCGGGTGGAAGCAGTTATAGCAGTACCACCTGGTGAAACCCCTTTAAGAGAGGAGTATTATGACAGTTATCTTTACATCCTTGCAGTAATGATGATAGGGGTGGACATTTACACTCTTCACTTTTGCTCTTGCGATTCATTCCTCCAAATAAATTAGCTTTTCGAGAAGTTTACTATTTGTTTTTTAAGGTAACAAATCTGAAGGGAGATGTCAAGATGCTCTCATGTCATCATCATGACATGCTACCTACTAGCAACCTGAGAAAGGTAACAGGTAGGGAGTGTTCGCTCTGCGACATCCCCCCTTAACAAACACACATTTAAATAAAGAATCTTCTATTTCTTGCTCTATTTCTAGTCATGGGTCCGTTATAATTTGCTATGCTTTCTTCGTCGTCTTTAATTGTATTTTGGTTGTTTGTCAGGTTAATGTTTTGAAATGTTTTGGCATTAAACGGTCTAATGTCATCTACGTGTACAGGGTGTCCTGATTTGGTTGCAAAAGCAGGGTATCTCGCTTATTTTTAAAGATAAAACCTTGCGGTTTTCACGAACCTGAGCAAATTTTTTTGTGAAACCCATGAAGCCGTAAACAAAATTTTAATAGCCTTCTGCGTTTATGAGATACAGGGCGAAATAGAAAATTTTGCATTTTGGGACCCCCCTCGTATCTCGGTTATCCTTTAACTTAGGAAATATTGCTGCTTATGCAGTTTTTTACGTTGGATCCAGTGGCGTAGTCATATTTTTCATTTGAGTTGTTATTTTTTAGATATGACCCAAAGTTGTGTTTTTTTAAATGGGACACCCTGTATCTTTGTCCAGAAATTGATTTGTCCTTTTAAAAGCTTCTCAAAAATATATAATAGTATGGGTCTATTTTAATAAACAACAACAAAAATCCTAATTTTTATAATTATCATCCCAAATTTTGCAGTAGGCCATGCAAAACAATGCTGCCTTTTATTTAAAGTCGTTAACAATATCTACATCCTAACAATAAATCAAAATAAATATGTAATTAAATCTATTTATTAAAATAGGTATTGATAATTTCGCACCAAAAAAGTACCACCTACCTAGATTTATGTAACACAAGAACAAAACAGTAATAAATTATTATGTAACAAGCCTTTCAGTAAAAATCATCTGTCGTATAAGAACTACAGTAGCCAAGGAAATCAAAAGAACTGTTCAAACTGATTTCCATTTTGTTCTATGCATGCTTCGCACAATTTTCGTACTCGTTTTAGGGAATTAAGCAAAATAACGGGATGATTTTGTAAATAGTGAAAATTTTCTCTTATTGCATTTCCTAAATCTTGGAAATTATCATAGTGGTCTTTGTAAATTCTATTTTCCAGATATCCCCATAGAAAGAAATCTAAAATCGACAAATCTGGGGACCTAGGGGGTCATCTTATAGGTCCATTTGTTCCGATCCATTGACTGGTAAAATTATTGTCCAGAAATAATCTTGTCATTCCAGAATTGTGTGCAGGAGCACCGTCTTGTTGAAAATAAATTTCGTTAATTTGCGCTAGAGGAACATCGTCAGGTAATTCAGGTATAGCTGCCTCTAAAATTTCTATATAGCGATTGGCTGTTAGATTTCCCTCAAATATATAAAATTTTATATGTGTTCCTAATATGAAGCAGGACACATTTAGACCAAACCTGCCCTGCTGTCTTCTGGGAAATATTTGGTGTTGATTTTCCTGGGACCAGAATCTACTATTGTGCCTATTGAGTATACCAGAATTACTGAAATGTGCTACGTCTGACCATATAACCTTCCTTTCAAAATCTCTAACCATATCGCATCTTTCTCGAAACCAATTGCAGAAGACTACCCGACGCTCTGCATCCCCTAGCTGTAAGTGCTGCACGAGCCTAAATTTGTGGTATTTGTGCTTTTTTAGAATGATAAATGATCCGTGATTAAGTAAATTCTTTTTTATCCGATAAAAAGTGGATATATTAGGTTGCCTCCTTTCTGGATATCTAAATAAAAATTAAGCAATAGTATTTCAACATACCTAAAAATTAACTATTTACCTGTTAAAATACATCTCAGAAGCCGCTTCAACATTTTCATTACTTAATATAAAACAAGCTAACATATCGTACTTTTCATAATGTTCGAAAGTTTGGTTTTCTTCCATAATAATACAAATATATGTTTACACAATAAATAAATACAAAAAACTAGCGCTATATTTTATATACGCGTACAAAATTGGGAAATGTCATTTGCTTCCAAGAAAACAAAAGAAAACGGCATCGTTTTGCATGGCCTACTGCAAAATTTGGGACGATAATTATAAAAAATAGGATTTTTGTTGTTGTTTATTAAAATAGACCCATACTACTATATATTTTTGAGAAGCTTTTAAAAGGACAAATCAATTTCTGGACAAATATACAGGGTATCCCATTTAAAAAAAACACAACTTTGGTCATATCTAAAAAATAACAACTCAAATGAAAAATATAGCTACGCCACTGGATCCAGCGTAAAAAACTGCATAAGCAGCAATTTTTCCCTTTGCATTAAGTTAAAGGATAACCGAGATACGACGGGGTCCCAAAATGCAAAATTTTCTATTTCGCCCTGTATCTCATAAACGAAGAAGGCTATGAAAATTTTGTTTATGGCATCATGAGTTTCACAAACAATTAGCTTAGGTTCGTGAAAACCGCAAGGTTCTATCTTTAAAAATAAGCGAGATACTCTGCTTTTGCAACCAAATCCGGACTCCCTGTACTTTAATATGGTTGTCTCTTGAAATTTCGTACGTCTGTCCCATGTTCCTTAAAATCCCATGGGGGCCAATCCACGTTATCGCTAAAGATCTATCCTTATTCTTCGAAACTCTCTCACCATAACATGCTGTCCTATAACTCACTTTGGGCCATTTTTGAAGGAATTCGTAAAAATCTTTGTGTTAAATTTTCTTTGGTTCTCTGCTGTCTTTTTAACACGATTTTTCTACCTGTTCAGAAGTATTTCTTGTTCGTGCAATATTTGGGTTTTTCCACTCTCCAGGTCGGGCAAGAGGATGTCCTAATAACAATACGCTTGGAGCAAAACCAATGGCTCTGTTTCTTCTGTTATTTAGAGAAAATAAGATGTCGTGTGTTTCTTGGCCCCATTTGTCGGATCCTTTGGACATTGCTTGAATACGTAAAGCCTTTTTTAGTTCTTGATTTCGCCGTTCTACAGGATTGGCCCTTTGATAATAAATTGGTGTAGTATAATGTTCGATCAGTAATTTATTTAAAAAAGTTAGCCACTCAGAGCTTCCAAATTGTGGACCACAGTCAGTTATAACAGATTCTGGATGCCCCCATCTTCCAAAAACGTTTTTTAGAAATTTTATTAACACTCTCCAAAGGCCGTTCCAATGAAAATGTTCTTTAATAGATCTAAAGGTTTCGCCTCTTCCAGGATGACATGCAGTGGGTGCATCATGGTAATCATGCAGAACTCTGCTATAGAGGTCAGTTGGTACTACAAGTAAATCACCACCCGACCGTTTATAAAAAAGACATTGGTTTCGAGCAGCACATTTCGATATAAAGTTCTTTTCTTTTCTAGTAATATTTTTATTTTGCCTGTTTTGTATGTTAATGCAATTATTAATATCTCTTTGTATTATATTGTCCTCTTTGGTGGTCAATAATAGACTGGTAAAGTCCCGTGTCTACATTGATCACGTTTATATATATATAAACGCATTTTTATATATATTTATATGCACATTGCATTTTCGTCTTCATCCTCTGATGGATTTCTAGAAAGGAAATCAGCCAATTCGTTTTCTTTCCCTGGGCAGTGTTGAACAGTAAAATTAGAAGAAGTGACCAACGCAACGGGTTAATTTTGCTCTTTCGTCGATAAACTTATTTAACCAGGTAAGAGCTCTGCTATCTGTAATTAAAGTAAATGGTTGATCTTCCAAATATGGCCTGAATTTTTTACAACCCAAACAACTGCAAGGGCCTCCTGCTCACTAACATGATATTTTCTTTCAGCTTTGTTAAATTTTGAACTCGCGTAAGAAATAATATTTCGTTGATTTTCTGATCTCCACTGAAATAAAACAACTCCCATTCTTTCCTGGGTCGCATCTGTTTGTAAAACAAATGGCTTTTTAAAATTTGGTTTATGTAGGCTTAGTTGTTGTTGAAGGCAGTTTTTAGTTGAGAAAAAGCGTGATGATTCCACAGAAACTTTTTCTTTCCTGTAAGTTCTGTAAGAGGTGAAGCAATAATTGCAAAGTTTTGAATGTATTCTCGAAGCCAGTTAGCAGCACCTAGAAATGATTGCAATTCTTTTAGAGTAGTAGGTTTTTTATAATTGTTTACTTGAAGTATGTGACATTCTTGTGGTGTGTTATTTTCACTTGTAATTTTATATCCAAGGTATCCTAATTCATTTACAGCAAATTTGCACTTTTTTAAAGAACATCTAAGTTAATGAATTCTTAGTCTTTCTAAAATTAAACCTAAATGAACAATATGATCTTCTAGTTTCTATTTTCTGAATAAATAAATGCATCGTCTAAATATATTTTAACAAATCGATCAACGTAACCAGATAACATTTCAGTCATTAATTTTTGAAAAGTTGATGGTGCATTTTTTAATCCAAAAGGCATAACTAAAAATTCATACATGGCACCATCTGGAGTTCAAAAGGCAGTGAAAGATATACTCGCAGGATCCATAGGGACTTGCCAGTATATGCTTTTCAAATCAAGGCATTACTTTTCAATTATTGCATTACTGATATCTTTTATCGCATCCTGTATATGTGGTAGTTGTGATACTTCGGATTCTGTTTGCTGGTTTAACTGTCGGTAATCCACACAAAAACGAGGAGAACCATCTTTCTTTTCTACAATTACGACAGGTGAACAAAAACTAGAATGGCTTCTTTGAATTACTTCTGCAGCTAACATTTTTTTTACTTCATTTTGTATAATATCTCGCTTTTGTGGCGAATACTGGTACCGTCTTATTTTGAAAGGATTGTCCATCTTAAGTTTAATTTTATGTTGTACTAATTTTGTGGTAGTTTGTCTCAAAACTTCTTCAAAAACATCTTTAAAATTGTTTAACATGTCTTCATATTTTAACTTTATTTTACCTGTCAGATGGTTTAAGTCAAAACGGGTTTCAGTTTGAGGCTGTATTTGTGTTAAGTTACATATGTTCCAATAAACTGTTAATCTACATTGTGTTCCCAGGTAAACACAACTTTGAACAAAATCTAAATTAGCATTATATTTTTGCAACCAATCTCGACCTAAAATTACATCTTCCGATAAGGCTTCTACTACATAAAAATTTGTTTGAAATTCCTTTTCTTGTAACAGGGTACTTGTATTGAAAATTCCTAACATTTTAACCATAGAATTTTCATTTGTTAACCTAACTGTTGTAGTCTGATTTAAAATAAAATCTTGTTGTACAAAACGTTGGTGTATAAATGAATCTCTAGCTCCTGTATCAAGTAACGCTTTTATTGAATGGTTATTAACTACAATTTGGATTCGTGGTAACAGATTATCAAAACAATTATATTGAACATTGCTAAGGGCTGGTTCTCCCCTGCCGACCCCACATTAGTTTTCCTGTAAATCTTCTCTTGAGTTTTGATTCTCGGCTACGTCTTTGTGGACAATCTTTGTGATAATGCCAGTCTCGACAAAATCCGCAAGCTGATGGAGGACCTAAACTTAGCACTTTTTCTACATCAGATACTTTATGTTGTGCATCTTAGAGATCGTTTTCGAGAATGGTAGCAGCTTGAATCAGTTCCACAAAATTCTTAAAATTTCTATTTCTTAAATAACTACGCAAAGTCGGTTTCATTATCATCATTCTCTTTTCATCCAGATCAGGTTCAAGGCGAAGAAACAAATTACTTTTCATATTTAAAAAAACTGCACTTTCCTCATTTTGTTTTTCACTGTATAATTTGGAATATAATTTCCCTTTAACAGAATCTGAATTAAAATGCTCACAGAGCCTATTACAACATGCATCAAATTGTATATTATCTAATTGATATGATGAAAACCATGTTTTAGCAGTACCCTCAAGTGAATTCTCAATGATTTGAACCTAGTGGAAGTAATGGGGGTCCTTATTGCAGCACCATCTGGTGAAAACCCCTTTAAGAGAGGAGTATTACGACGGTCATCTTTACATCTTTGCAGTAATGATGATAGGGGCGGACACTTACACTCTTCACTTTTGGTCTTACGATTCATTCCTCCAATAAATTAGCTTTTCGAGAAGTTTACTATTTATTTTTTAAGGTAACAAATCTGAAGGGAGATGTTAAGATGCTCTCGTGTCATGATCATGACATGCTACCTACTATCAACCTGAGAAAGGTAACAGGTAGGGAGTGTTCGCTCTGCAACACCATCTTATTTATCTTAGGAAAGTGTCCGAATAATGTCACATTTTGACGGCTGTCAAATTTACCGTTTTGGATTTAATGGCGAAAAACGAAATCCGCCATTTTCGATTTTTCGTCGATATTTCCGAAACCAATTGACCAATCGTAAATCTGAAGCCGGATATCGAATGCGCTAAGTTTCCTCTAAAACTTTAATAGGAGCCCAGATCCCTATATAGAGAAGCAAATCTGGGACGCACTGTATATAGTATACGTTAAAGGGTTGAAGGTTTCCATAAATAGAACAAATATCATGTATTTTTTTTATATTGCTACGTTTCGGCAGATGTTTCCTACCACCATCAGAATTTTTGGGATGTGTACCACTTTAAAACATACTTTGTTTTTAATGTGCTTATGTAGCATTATATCGTTAATTTTTATCTCAATATAAGAACACTGTCTGCCATAAGTTCATAGCTTTTTAACATTTTACTGGGCCGATATCTTGGATTCATACCGACATCTTATCAGATGATTTCTGCGTAATACTTAATCTTTGTGTAAAATTAGAGGTAAATTTCATTTCATTTCATCCCTTTATGACCCTTGATTTTTAACCAAAATTTGAAGTCAATCGTGTAAGTAGTTTTTGAGATATGCCGCGTACAGACAGTCCGACAGACCGACGAAATTGAGAAAACATGATTTTTGGCATCTAGGGGTCCTAAACAGGAAATATTACATTTTAAAGATATATTAACAAGATGCTGCAAGCGAAAGTTGGGCTAACTAAAGTTAAAGGTTTCTGGCCAATTGGTTATTTAGCCTTTTGAATGAACTGACGTCGAAAAATAATCATACACTTAAAGAGTAGGACGATTTCCCAATCATAAAACCCATTATATTAACTATTTGTTTTAGTTTCTCTAAATACAGGTACTATTACAATAAAGAAAAAGATATTACCAGCATAGCTGTGCACCAATTTCTATGGTAATATTAAGAAAAAATGTGTTACAAAATAATAAGTAATGCAGACTTAGCTTATCTTGATTTCTGTTGTTATGTAAATGATTATTTATACAATACGGCTACTGCTATGCTATGCTATTGATATTGTGATATAATAGGACAACAGTAAAAAAATACACCCGGAGTCATGTCATTTTTTTAATTGACTCTAATTGTTATTTTAGAAATAATTGGTTAATGCTAAATAGCGCCAGAGGCACAATTTGTTATCTGCCTGGTGAACAATAATAATATAAATATCTGTCAATTTTAAACACTGGTTTCAAATATTGCTCATTTAAGCAAGTGTAAATAAAAAAGTGTCGGAAATACATGTATACAGTTATTACTTAAACCTATATTTATAATATTTTATATATGTTGCAACATAATGTGCCAATCAATCAATCATAAAACAATTAAATCTTAAAATTCGGTCTAGAAAAGATTTATGTATTTTAACACTTTGCTTGTAAAATAAAATATTATTTTTTAACTCTTACACCAGACAATCTAAGTTTAAACAATAAAATGTACATGCATGTGTTTGGGCATAATTTAAAATAAATTAAATAAGTAGTTTTCACAGTGATAGTCACTTTGTTCCATCATGAATGAATTCGTACCAGTTTATAGTTTGAATAAGAAGATTTTTTAAACATTTCATTTTGCCACCATTTTGTTCCGCCATCTTGGATTCTTATCAAAATTTTACCAGTTAATTCCTACATAGTGCTTGATTGTCAAGCAAAATTTGAGGAAATTGGATAACTAATTCTATAGTAATAAACATTTGATTAGGCCGCCATTTTGTTTCGCCATATTGGATTTTAACCAAAATGTTACCAGGTCATCCCCATATGACCCTTAATTTTCTGCCAAAATTTGAAGTCAATCGGGTAAATGGTTTTTGAGTTATGCCGCGCACAGGAAAACCGACCAACAGACAGACGCAATTGAGAAAACATGTTTTTCGGCATCTGGGGACCCTGAAAGGTAAAGATCTAAAAAAATCTCGGAGGGTGATTTTTTCGCGATTACAATACTTTACTTTTACGATTCATATTTAAAAAATCGGTCAATTTCTTTACCCGGTACTTCCCTCGTTATAATTTTTTTCCATTTGTTAGGAATAGTAAAGTGTGTTTCAATTTCGTTCAGTACATAGTCACACTATATATGTTTTACATATACTGTCTTTTCATTTTTATTTGCTCCATCTTATTGGATTCCTACCAATATTTTACCATTTTCTTTCTACCTATGCCACACTTGACTTTTGGGCATAATAAAATAAATTTAATAAGTATTTTTCAGATTGATACATGCCGCTATTTTGCTATGTCATATTGAATTCGTACCAGTTTATACCATTTTCACATCTAATTTTTCTGCAAAATATATTGAACACGATTTTTTTACATTGTTTTTTTAAAAATTTCATTTGGTCGCCATTTTGTTTCACCATCTTAAATTAAAACCTATATTATTAGTCTTTACCTACTCCCCTGGTCCGCAGATACTTCCCAGATATTAAGTTTCTAACTGGTTTTCGTTAACGATCCTCTCGTTGTTATGTTCAAGAAGTGTACTAGTTTGGATCCAGTAAAAAAACAAAAGTCTTTTTTTAAATGTCGACGTTTCGCAAATTTATTGTTGCATCCTTAGGATAATAGATTTTATATCCCACCTGAAACCCCTATTTTCTGTCTTCACCTACTCCGTTAGCCTTATTACTAACTTACCTATTTGTAATGTAATTCGATTCTTCGATCATTTTTTGCAAATTCGTCAATGAGGTCATCATAAAAACGTCGATGCTCCGACATATTTTGGAGAAGTTTATTTTCAATGGACAACAGCGATGTATGCGAAAGTCTCTCCCGCCCCGTTGAATTTCTCACAAAATTTTTTATACATTTAATAGTTGAAAAATTGCGTTCTACTGGTGAACTTGTGGCAGGTATTGTCAATACTAATTCATACAATTTCGACACTTCGGTATAGGCATCTTCCAGCTCCTTGTCTTTTAAAAATTGCATTAGTCCCATTTCAGCATTTGCCCTAATTTCATCAGTTTCGTAAATCACTTTTAGTTCAGATCGCAGTAACACTCAGTCGAAGAACTGGCCATAATGAAGAAGAAGAGATTTAAACGCATCTTCTGGAAAAGTTTTTCCTTTAAAGGCATCAAAATTGCAGAGCTCGAGGAATTTAAAATCATTTAAACCGTTAAATCTATAGTTTATTTGTTGCTGAATTTGATCGATTATTTCATAAAAGAGGCGTCTGTATGATGTTTGAACATCTCCGACCATGTCTGTTCGAAGACGCTTGGCTTGTAGCTCTACATTTAACGTCACCGTTTTCTCCCAAAATAGGTCAGTCATCTCTTTTTTGGCTTAACATGGACTTAAAATCATTTACTTTTTTTAGGCAAAAAGCAATAGCATTTGTTTTAGTTTGTTATATATGAAAAACATTGTCCGAGAATGGAAATATTTCTGAAAATATGTTCAACAATTAATTAAAATTAAAATCTCGTTTCAAACAGTCCAAAAACACCCTCGAACTATTTATTGCTTTAGGGTCCCACGTTTCATTAGTTTCTATTATATTCTCAAATAGTTCAATCAGTGATTCACGATTTTCAGATACTGTTATCACTAGTCTTCCATTATAGTTCCACCTAGCTACTTTGGGCAATCGTTTGTGGACAATGGAGTCCAAGGCTTGTGTACGTTTTGTTGACTTGGAAAAAAACAGCATCCATGCCACTTAAAGTAACGAAAAATACTTTACACTCTTTAATGTGATTGATGAACTGAGATAAAACTAAATTTAATTTATGAGCAAAAGAATCGACAAACACAGCACTTGGGAAAGTTTCTCGAACTTTAGCTTGCAGACCCCCTAGTTGTACTGCCATCACTGCAGCTCCATCATAGCTTTCAGCAACTAATTTTTTCTCTTTATTAATTTCTTTAGTAACTTTATAAACTACGGTATATAATGCATCTGCTGTACGATTTTCGGACACATTCTTAAAACCTAAAAATCGCTCTTGAATACTTCCGTCTGTTTTAACGTAGCGTGTTACTATAAATAATTGGCTAAAATTAGTGATATCAGTTGTTTCGTCCAGAACAATAGCAATGAACCGCGCCTCGCCAATCTCCTGCTTAATTCTTTTTAGAATAATGGTTGCAACAGCGGAAATTAAATCATTCTGGATTCGATTCAACGTTCCGCGAAAAACGCTAGACTGCTCTAAATGATTTTTTAAGCAATCATCATATTTAGCCATTAAACTAAGTAAATCTTGAAAATTTCCTCTGTTTGAAGAAACCCTAGTTTCGTCATGACCTCTAAATCCCAATTCGTGCTGTCCGAGAAAACAAATAACATCGATAAGTCTTATGCCGCGAACTGACAGACCGACAGACAGACGGGCCGACGGGGCATCTAGGGACGTTAAAACGTGAAAATATGTAAAACCTGAGAGGGTGATTTTTTCACGGTAACAAACATTTTATTTAGCCGCCATTTTTTTCCGCCATCTTGAATTAGTACCACAGTTTTATTAGTTGACCGCTGTACCACAATTAGCCATGGCAATAGTAGTTTTTTAATAATAACTTTTTTAACATTTTACTAGGCCTAAATCTTATCAGGCCATCCCCATATGACACTTAATTTTTGACCAAAATTTGAAGTCATTCGGGTAAGTATTATTTAAGCTATGCCTCGAACTGACATATGACCCTTAATTTTTGACCAAAATTTGAAGTCATTCGGGTAAGTATTATTTAAGCTATGCCTCGAACTGACAGACAGAAAAACCGACAGATGATTTTTCACGATTACAATACTTCCCTTTTATGATTAATATTTAAAAAACCGGTAAATTTCCTTTACCCGGAAGTTCCCTCGTTGTCAATCTTCCCTTTCATTAGTATTAGCAAAGTGTCACCCAATTTAGTTTCTCACATACTCATTTAGTATACTGTCTTTTCAATCATTTTTATTGGGTGCCATTTTGTTTCATCATATCGGAATCGTACCAGTATTTTGCCAGTTTCTATCTATGCCACACTTATTTTTTGGACATTATTTAAAATAAATAGATTTATTTACACTGATTTTTTAAAACCGCCATTTTGTATCATCATTTTGAATTCTTACAAGATAATCCCTGTATCACATTCAATTTTGCTGCAAGATATTAAACCAGTTGAATAAGAAGATTTTTTAGATATTTCATTTGGGCGCCATTTTGTTTCGGACCACAATTTTTCCAGTTTATCTTCATATCACACTTAATAGATGCCCAAAATTTAAAATTAATCTATTAAGTCGTTTTTCAGACTGTTTTTTTAATAATTTATTAGATCGCCATTTTGTTTTGCTGTCTTCCATTCATACCAAAATATTACGAGTTGATTCTTTGATTTTTGTGCAAAATTTGAGCTAAATTGGATAAATTGTTTTTTAGTAATAGTTTTTTAACATTTTACTGGGCCACCATTTCGTTCCTCCGTATTGGATTTTAACCAAAATAATACCAAGTCATCCCCACACAGCCCTTAATTTTTGGCCAAAATTTGAAGTCAATCGGGTAAGAATTTTTTAACTAGGAGGCGAACTGATAGACCGATAGAAAGACAAATGGAATAGAGAAAACATTTTTTTTTTTGGCATCTAGGGACGCTAAAACATAAGGATATGTAAACCTGCAATTTTCTTCACAATTGCAAAAATTTTATTTGGCCGCCATTTTGTTCAGCCATCTTGAATTCGCACTACAATTTTATTAGTTCATCTCTATGCCACAATTATTTATAGCGCACATTTTGAAATCAGTTCATTATGTAGTTTTTCAGGCTTTTTGTTCCGCCATCTTGGATTAGTACCATAATTTTACCAGTTAATTCCTTCATAATACTTGATGTGTGTAAAAATTAATGTAGGAGTTCTCTTTATTAGGAGTATAGAAGTGTAACCCAATTTAGTTCGGTTGTTCCACCATTTTGTTTTTACCATTATTTTAAGTTTCTATCTACGCCACACTTAATTTTTGGGCATAATTTAAAATAAATTGAATAAACAATTTTTACAGTGATACATCGTCATTTCGTTCCATGATGTTGAATTCGTGCACAGTTAATTTTTCGGCAAAGCTTAAAGTCGATTGAATAAAAAGATTTTTTAAACATTTCTTTCGGCCACGAAATCTTGAATTCGTACCACCGATTTACAAGTTTTTATCTCTGCACCACTATGCTTGCACAAAATTTTGTTTTGCTATCTTGAATTCATGCCAAAATGTTACCAGTTCATTCCTATATAATACTTGATTTTTGTGCATTTGGGGTAAATTGGAAGATTAATTTTTCAGTAATATTTTTTAATGTTTGATTAGGCCACGATCCAGTTGAGCAAGCAAGCAGGCTTTCGTAAGGGATTTAGTACTACCCACAATCTTCAAACCTTACGCACACTCATTGAAAAGTGTACAGGGTGTCCGGATTTGTTTGCAAAAGCAGGGTATCTCGCTTATTTTTAAAGATAGAACCTTGCGGTTTTCACGAACCTAAGCTAATTTTTTGTGAAACTCATGAAGCCGTAAACAAAATTTTCATAAGTAATGAAAATGTTGAAGCGGCTTCTGAGATGTATTTTAACAGGTAAATAGTTAATTTTTAGGTTTGTAGAGATACTATCGCTTAATTTTTATTTAGATATCCAGAAAGGAGGCAACCTAATATATCCACTTTTTATTGGATAAAAAAGAATTTACTTAATCACGGATCATTTATCAAACCTCGTACGAAAACATATAATAAAGAAAATCGGGAGGCTGAGGAAATTACGGTTTTGGCTAATGCAGAAGCTTACCTCTTCAAACTCTTGTTGGGCCAGTGAAAAGAGCATAGGGATTCCAAAAACTAGAGTTCAAGAAATTCTAAAAAAGCACAAATACCACCCATACAAATTTAGGCTCGTTCAGCACTTACAGCCAGGGGATGCAGAGCGTCGGGTAGTCTTCTGCAATTGGTTTCGAGAAAGATGCGATATGGTTAGAGATTTTGAAAGGAAGCTTATATGGTCAGACGTAGCACATTTCAGTAATTCTGGTATACTCAATAGGCACAATAGTAGATTCTGGTCCCAGGAAAATCAACACCAAATATTTCCCAGAAGACAGCCGGGCAGGTTTGGTCTAAATGTGTCCTGTTTCATATTAGGAACACATATAAAATTTTATATATTTGAGGGAAATCTAACAGCCAATCGTTATATAGAAATTTTAGAGGCAGCTATACCTGAATTACTTGACGATGTTCCTCTAGCGCAAATTAACGAAATTTATTTTCAACAGGACGGTGCTCCTGCACACAATTCTGGAATGACGAGATTATTTCTGGACAATAATTTTACCAATCAATGGATCGGAACAAATGGACCTATAAGATGGCCCCCTAGGTCCCTAGGACCCTAGATTTGTCGATTTTAGATTTCTTTCTATGGGGATATCTGGAAAATAGAATTTACAAAGACCACTATGATAATGTCCAAGATTTAGGAAATGCAATAAGAGAAAATTTTCGCTATTTACAAAATCATGCGTAATTCCCTAAAATGAATACGAAAATTGTGCGAAGCATGCATAGAACAAAATGGAAATCAGTTTGAACAGTTCTTTTGATTTCCTTGGTTACTGTAGTTTTTATACGACAGTTGATTTTTGCTGAAAGGCTTGTTACATAATAATTTATTATTGTTTTGTTCTTGTGTTACATAAATCTAGGTAGGTGGTACTTTTTTGGTGCGAAATTATCAATACATATTTTGATAAATAGATTTAATTACATATTTATTTTCATTTATTGTTAGGATGTAGATATTGTTAACGACTTTAAATAAAAGGCAGCATTGTTTTGCATGGCCTACTGCAAAATTTGGGATGATAATTATAAAAATTAGGATTTTTGTTGTTGTTTATTAAAATAGACCCATACTATTATATATTTTTGAGAAGCTTTTAAAAGGACAAATCAATTTCTGGACAAATATACAGGGTTGTCCCATTTAAAAAAACACAACTTTGGGTCATATCTAAAAAATAACAACTCAAATGAAAAATATGACTACGCCACTGGATCCAGCGTAAAAAACTGCATAAGCAGCAATTTTTACCTTTGCGTTAAGTTAAAGGATAACCGAGATACGAGGGGGGTCCAAAATGCAAAATTTTCTATTTCGCCCTGTATCTCATAAACGAAGAAGGCTATGAAAATTTTGTTTACGGCTTCATGAGTTTCACAAAAAATTAGCTCAGGTTCGTGAAAACCGCAAGGTTCTATCTTTAAAAATAAGCGAGATACCCTGCTTTTGCAACCAAATCCGGGCACCCTGTACAGTATAATGTTCCCCTCCAGTGGCGGCTCGTGGTGAATTATATTGGGAGGTCAATAATAAATTTAAAAATAGGCATACTTAAAATAAAAATAAATATGCTATCTTTAAATTGAGCTTTAAATTCTCTTGAAGTTCAGATCTCCTTTTCGTTCTTTAGAATTGGAAAAATGCTGAATGACACGTTCATTAAAATTGCACGCACATTCCTTTTATAAACGATTTCTCGATACTTAACATTGCTAAAGAGGATAGTCTATCTTGGCCCAACTCCTCAACAAAATTTATAAGACCTCGAAGAACTTTTGGATTTTCAGACAAAGCTGTTTCATCATGCCCACGTAGTGCCAGCTCGAATGCCCCACAAAATTTTACATATTTTACAGAAAACGCATGTTTTTTATTTTTTCTTTTAAGTGATTTAAGTCTTTAACACCGGTTTTGCACCATAATGAGTCCGACGAGTCCTTAGAAAACAACAAACATAACAGTAAAATGAGTTAGAGACTTCACAACCATATATCCAGTTAGCGAAATCGTACATACTTTTGCGAAAGTTTCGATGAACCTCTTTATTTTTGTCTTTACTAGTTTGTCGTATACTAAGTTCTGGCAAATTGCTACCACTTACCTTGAATTCGGTTATTTTCTCAAAATTAAGTTCGTTAGCACTCGTTAATTGTTTAATTTTTTGTACTACCGACATTTTATTTCATCTTCATTCACAACTCAAACTAAAGCCACCTTGAAATTGGTTATTTTTGCAAAATTAAGTTCGTAAGCACTTTTTAGTTGTTTATTTTTGCACTAGTCACTACCAACATTTTATTTCTTGTATATTTCCAACTCACACATGTATCATAAAAATAAAAAAATATATATTACAAAAAACAGTATATAAATCAATTTTCATCGATTAAAAACGTCCGAACGATTGAACTTCCGTATGCCGATGTGATGCCGCGACCAATCGATCGAATTATGAAAAGAGACCGGCTGGTGACCCAGATCGCAATTTTATATTCCATTTGCTATCACGTTCGGCTGCCGCTCGGTAGCTATGAAATCTTCGGGTACTTTCGTCAAGCTTTAAGGTAATCAGGGCAATTTGGACTGCCCAGTCTAGCTGAGTATCGTGTATTTTATTATGCCTAAAGAACGCATTGAGACCATTCAAACCGCCGCGCCGCGCGCGGCTAATAGTGTAGCGTATTTAACTTTTCCCAAGGTTCGCGTTTTATTACAACTATTAGGAGGCACGGTCAAAAGAATAATTTATTTTCTGAAATATTTTTGGGGGATCATTGACCAAAGGACACTATGGCTTCTTGGCTATCTTGCTTTTGTGGGCTTCCAAAAAGCATTTGACTCCCTCGAAATATGGGCGATTCTTCAGGCCATGAATGATGCTCGGATTGACTCTAAATACTCCAATCTTATCAAGTATATTTACAAGAACGCTACACTACAAGTTAGGATTGACGATGACACCATTACCGATAAGATTCCTATCCAAAGAGGCGTCCGACAAGAGGATACTATTTCTCCGAAACTTTTCACTTTGGTACTTGAGATTCCAAAGGCTGTCATGGCAGGACCAAGAAGTAAACATTGATGGAACTTTGCTAAGTCACTTGCGTTTTGCAGATGACATAGTGCTCATTAGTAGCGACTCTGCAGCATTAACCACAATGTTGGAAGAACTACATCAAATATCTAGTGAAGTAGGACTGAAAA
Organism: Kuschelorhynchus macadamiae; assembly: GCA_030620095.1. NCBI lineage: Eukaryota > Metazoa > Arthropoda > Insecta > Coleoptera > Curculionidae > Kuschelorhynchus > Kuschelorhynchus macadamiae. The sequence continues at coordinate 3,082,517 of JAUTXW010001318.1, read as the reverse complement.
TGAATCTCTTAAAAACAAAAGTGATGAGTGAAGATCAAACTCAAGTTAGCATCGACAACCATACTATGGAAAATGTTATGGAGTATGTATATCTTGGTCATGGAATAAAGGTTGGATAGGAGAACCAGACCTCAGAAATAGCAAGGAGGGTAGGACTCGGTTGGGCTGCTTTCGGAAGATTGAACTGAACCTCAAACGGAAAGTATACGAATCGTGCATTTTACCTGTGAAAACATATAGCCTAGACACAATGGCTCTCAAACAACAGGTTAAGAACAACTCAAAGACCTATGGAAAGGGTCATGCTCGGAATAAGTTTGAGGGATAGAGTAAGAAATACAGAAATAAGAAGAAGAACGAAGGTGACAGACATTGTGAAACGCGTAGTACAATCGAAGTGGAGATGGGATGGGGTATGTGGTAACACAGGACACTTCAAAATGGACGAAAAGACTACTTCAGTGGCCCGTAGGCAGACGAAAAGAAATATCAGAAGACCTCCTAGAAGATTCTACGATGACTTAAAGGAAACAGCTGGGAAAAACTGGATGCGAATAGCCGAGGCTAGAGAAACATGGAAGAATTTGGAAAAGGCCTACATTCAGAAGTGGGTGGAAAATGGTTGAGGAAGAAGGCCGCTATCTCGTTTCGCCATATTGGATTTTTACCAAAATATTACCAGGTCATCCCCATATGACCATTAATTTTTGACCAAAATTTGATGTCGATCGGATAAGTAGTTTTTAAGCTATGCCGCTGACAGGCAGCATTGATAAAAAAAAATTGTTATTTAGGAACGCTAAAACATGGAGATATATAAGAGGGTGATTTTTTTTACGATTGCAAGCATTTTTTTTGGCCGACATTTTCTTCCGCCATCTTGAATTCGTACCACAATTATACCAGTTCATCTCTATACTACAATTAATTATTGCACAAAATTTGAAATCAATTCACTAGGTAGCTTCTTCATGCAGAATTTTTCAATATTTTATTAAGTCGCCATTTTGTTTCGCCATCTTGGATTCGTACCAAAATTTTACCAGCTTATTCTTACATAGTAATTGATTTTTGTGCAAAATTTGAGTAAATTGGATAATTTAGTAATAAACATTTCATTAGGCCGTCATTTTGTTTCGTCATATTGGTATAGGAGATATTTAAGGCCACCGAAAAAAATATTTTTTTAAAATTTCAGTCTAAATAAATATCTCCTTAACTAATATGGAAAAAATTTATTCAGATTTTAGTTATAATTTTTTATGACTAAAAAATGCTATCACAAAAATTGTATTTTTTTAAGTCTTACTTTTTGAAATCCAATTTTTATATATTTTTTGAACACACTGTATAACTGACCTAAATTCAAAACTATTTTTTTTTCAAGCGCCAACTTTTATCTCGAATAAAACTTTCTGAGGCATAATAAAAAAATTTCTCATATGGTGCATACTTTTTTGGACACCCTTGACCAGTGTTTGCCAAGCATTGTCCCATTCGGACTGGCAGGAGTGTATTTTGATTAAGACCTGTAATAAACAGGTATGACGTAAGAATATATTTAATCACCTTTTCGCGATAATATTACCAAAAACTCAATAAATGTCTCATTACACCTCCTTCTACACGCCGCTTCAATTGTGAAAACATATCTACTTTAGAGCCTCAATCCCTTAGATCTACAATAATGTATTAATCACTCTGATACTCTATAGATAAAACTGCAGTTGTGTATGAACAAATTCGCTTTAAAATAAGTGAATATTTTAGTTCCCGCGCATACAAATTACTAAAGTACTCAAGAGCATCGTTAGGAAATAAACAATGTGAACGAAACGGCCACACAAAACCCAAATTTATTTGGGGAAAATGCAGTCCCTATCCCCGATCTTCTATAAATTACAATTTGTCGAAGGTTGGTCCGGTGGCTTAACCACATGCAGAGCTCCACGGGATGCCCCACCTGACTTCAGGCCCATCGTAGTTCCTAACAATCGAAAACGGACACTTTAATATCCCTGCAAATCATCAGTTAGGTTTCCCTTATAATTATTAAATTTTGGTTTCTAATTGAAACTATAACAGGACTGATCTTTTTGTAAGTTTTGTTTAAGCAGTTTATCTAATGCTTATTGAAATCGTTACCTTGGCAAAATATTTGCAGGGTTAATTTATTTAGAAAATACACGAATATATCCTGTATACGAATTACAGCCAAAAAATTATTTTATGTAGTTATTTATTTTTTTACATCATCGCCGAAATTGATAACAGTGGCCGACAAAAAAATTTTTTTTAAACACAAATCAGAATAGCATAATCTAATAGAATCCAAATACGAAAATGACAAATAGAAAGTTGTAGCACGTAGGGTTTTCTTGTTAGAGTTGTAGAACCATATCGAATGTTACGATACTTAATATCTATAGAAAAAATGATTTCAGAAAATTATTAACCCTGTTTATTGACTATGTTTACAGTTTTCGTCTATTAAACATACCATACATCTAAGAGAAAAGCAAACGGGAAAAATATTAACTTAAAACACTAATTAAACTTTATTTTTTCCGTTTATGAGGAGTCCTATTTTCTCTCTTCAAAAACCAACAGTAGTCACCCATCATGGCTGGATCCCATCGTCCTTGGTACCGAATTTGCATTGTTCTGATATCTTGGTGAAACCATTCACCTGCTCGTCATTAACAGCTACCAAATTTTTAAGAAAAAATGACAGATGGGAATAGAGGAAGTGAATTTTTAATGACATTCTGGCACCAAGCGCTTTATAGGCATCTAAGAGTTCATTAACTAATTGTTCATAATTTTCATCCATATTGTTGCCTAAAAATCCTCTTACTACATTAACAAATGAATTCCATGCTCAGAGTTCCTGCCTGGTAAGCTTTTCCGTAAAATTGACATCGTCCAGCAATTTTCTGATTTGTGGCCCAATAAAAATGCCTTTTTTTAATTTGGCATCACTTAACTCGGGAAAGACTTGTCTTAGGTATTTAAATCCATCACCATCTTTATTCAAAGCCTTTACAAAGTTTTTCATCAGCCCAAGTTTAATGTGAAGAAGAGGCAAAAGGACATTTTTGTGATTAACAAGAGGTATACATTTAACATTTTGAGATCTCGGTTAAAATTCGCTTCTTTCTGGCCAAATTTTTGTTACATAATGCTGATTTATTGCACACTGTTCCATAAACAAAGAAAACAGCAATATTTTGTAAATCCCCCCCTGAAGTCCCACTAAAATAGCTATAACTTTTAAGTCCCCACATATCTGCCATTTATACCTATTGTAGTTTATTTTATCCAAAATCGTGCGCATATTTTTATAATTTTCTTTCATTGTAACTGAATGGGCAATTGGTATAGGGGATTTTAAATTTCCATTATGCAATAACACAGCTTTTAAGCTATATTTAGATGAGTCTATGAATAAGTGCCAGTCACGGGGAGAATATATCAGTACACGCGCAGAACGAATTTTCCATACTGTAGAATTCAGAAAACATAGCATTTCTTTTTCTGAAATTCGTAATGTTTGTTTCTTTGGCCAATAGGTTCCATTCCTTAAGACGGGAACACAGAAGTGCTGACTGTTGCTGGGATAACCCCAGATCACGTACTAAATCATTTAATTCACTTTGAACAATCAAATGTGGCTCGCGGGAACTGGGACCTGTGGTAAAAGTGGGATCGGTGCACGGTTCTTCTGAGCTGCCTGATGATGCGTTATCTCCATTATCTCCCAAATCAATAGCTTGCCAATTTAAAAGCGCAATCGGCACTGGCAAATTTGCATTATGAGGAACAGGTCATATGGCAGATTGCTAATTTGGATATTCTATATTGTGCTTTCTCTTTTTGGAATAACCTTCAGTCTTTGTCAGGCAAAAATAACAATCGTCAGAATGATTGGGTTCTCGCCATACCATTGGAACTGCAAAAGGCATGCTTTTTCTCTCTCCCTTCATCCACTGCACCAATGATACACTACAACTAACACAGCACACATGGGGAGCCCACCGCTTATCTTGATCCCCAATTAACACACCAACATATTTAAAGTAGGCTGTTTTACATTTTCGGAAAATGGCGTGGCTTGTGATTTCACCAGAAATTCTCCACAAATATAACAAAATTTGTCAGGAGAAATTTTGCAACTTCGGCGCGTTTGACTCGACATTCTCGTCTTCACATACACTTGCTTATCGATACACAGAGAACCACTCAATTCTAAACTCAACAGAAGAGTGATGTTTAACGTTTATTTTATGTCTAATGTTATAAACAACCCATTCTAGGTAATTTTTCCGTTGTAAAATGGACCCATTTTAGCCGCCCTACAATAAAATTGTTTACCTGCCAATATAAAAGGTTCTAATTAGGCTATTAAAAAATAGTACGTATTAGAGCTTTCAGATTAATTTTTTATTATTGGGAGGGTTTTTCCATTGTGAAAATAATGAGCTGATCTGTGTTAGAAAAATCTTGTCGGCCAGTGTAATTATTGATATACGTTGGACCAAAATACAAGACCTTTAACCACACTACACCACAACTTGTTACGTTCTGGACGCGCGCTTCGCTTAGGGTTGCCAAGTTTTCGAAATGGAAAAGCGGGAGGTTTGAAAACAAAGCTGTTCACTTACCTGAGGCAAAATTTTTGAGTGCTACAAAAAATTTTTTACGAAACAGCCAAGGAAAACAGCCTATAACAAACTATCAATAAATTTTTATTAATTATTTATTCATTCATTTATTTATATATTTATTTATTTATTCATTTATTTATTTATTTATTTAAAAGTAGGTACAGGGTTATTGATTATAAATGTCCCCCCCCTTTAACTTTTTTGTTTGGCATTTTAGGAAAAAAAATTACATATAAAAATTGCTTGGAATAAGTTAAATTTTTAAAATATTATATTTCTAAATATACAGGGTGTGTCACAAATGTGCAGCGACTGCCAACTTTGTTATTTTCAATACGATACCATATTTTTTATTTAATTTTTTGATTCTACATAAAATTCTAAGCATATTTGATGTAACATACCCTATACCTAACTTCAACTGTCTCCAAACTATAAACAATTGAAAATTGGCACTTTTTGCACTTTGACTCATTATAGTGGCAAAACGGTTAAAGATAAAGGAAAATAAATTTCACTTTCCCATCTTAAATTTTTAAGAGCTATGTGATGGTCGTAATTGATGGTACCAACGAAGGGGGGGGGACATTTATAATCAATAACCCTGTACATACAAGAATAAAAAAACAATATTATGCAGTCTATAGCATCGGTATTTATTATGTATAAAACCTAATAAGTATGCAAACACAATTTCAAGACATTTTTTTTTGTTCACATTTTCCAGCTGCCTTTGCATTTTTCCAGTATTTGCTTACCATCTGCTGTTTTGAGATATTTCGCAAATTCTGTGCACGACTCGGTAAAATTATGTTTCACCATTAGCTCAGCTTCTAAAGTTTTGACACTTAGATTGTTTCTGTCCTTTCTCCATGCATGTGTCATCAAACTGAAAATTCTCTCACTCATAGCATTTGAATGAGGCACGGCAAAGGCAACTGATGCGATTTTTTCAAAATTAGCTGCAACATGATTTTGAAAAAAGCAAACCCACTGCTTATCAATAGAAATATCAGAAACATTTGCTGGTAAGTTCTTATAAAACTCGAGAGTTCAACATATTCTTCAAAAAGCGCGTCCTCATCAACTTCAATATGGAAATCTGAACAAATTTTGAAAAAATCTTCTAGTTTTGGTTTTTTTTTTAGGATCATAGCGCTCAGGCACTTGAATTTGTTGTCTTCATTGTAGTTGTACCTAAAACCCAAAAAAATAATTATGTCTTAGATACCTCGATAATACATTAAAAATATTCCACAGTGACTACAATATTTATGATTCAGCACAACAATAATTATTTGATTAGTAGATAGAACTGAATGTTTTGCAAAGCATATTTTGAAGGATTTCTTACCATTTTTCCAAATAGTTGATGATTCTTTCTAGGAATGCATCCGCTTCACGCTTGAACAATTCTACTTTCACGAGGTCTTCACATTTTCGCAAAAAAGAATTTGCAATAGACCCATAGAATTGTTCTTCTCTTTTTTTAATTAATGAGAGTTTTAAACTGTTCATTATCGTAAATAATTCAATCGCCAGCGTCTCGCTCGATTCCAATTTCCCAATTATTCCATTCATCAAATGTCCGACGTGTAGTATGAGTCCTGAAACATCAGAAGAAGATAAGATAAAGCAAAAATGAACCCAACGGTTTGAAAATGGTTACCTAAATATGCTTCAGCTAATTCGTCTTCCAAAAATTTCTTCAGCATTCCAGGTGGGGATTCCTGGGAAAGGAAATATGACTTAACTGGAGCAAAATTATTCAAAAATCGTTCAGTTGCAGGAATTAATGAAAGCCATCTTGTTGGTACACTTCTTAAAAGCTGCGACCATTCTTCGTCACAAAAAATGAAAAATTCTTTGAGCTCAGTAACTTTCTTTGTGCTGCTACTGAATTCGTTGAAACATTTGATAACGAGAGACTCCGCGTCATATTTTAATGCGACTTGTCCAAACTTTCCTGCATTATGGATTATATGGCAAACACAACCGACAGGAATCAGTCTTTCATTTCTCTTGCGTAGCTCAGTGAACACACTCTGTTTTTTTCCGAAATTAACAGATGCGTTATCTGCACAATATGCAATCACATTCGCAATATTTAGGCCAGCTTCGTCTAAATGGTTGATCAAACTCTGAGCAATATCTGTTGATTTTTCTGAATCACTTGAATAAAAGCTTAGCAATTTTGTGTGAACCCCCGACTCTTTATTGAAATATCTCACGATAAGAGGAAATAACTTGACATTTCCTTTATTCGAGGCATCTGTCGCAATCGAAAATGACTTGTTATTCACTAGATCTTTCAAAATTCTATTTTTTGACTCTGGCCAAAGGACTCTTGTAATAATTTGCGTGGCTTTTGTTCTACCGCAACCATATTTTTGTGCTATTTTTGAGTCACAAAATATAGTTTTAAACAATTTTCCACCGCAGTCTGTGGATGCGTAGCTATGCGAGTGCTTCACACTGTGAAAAATGAAGCTACATTCTGCATGTATCGTTGCCAGTTCATTAACAGAATCATTTTTAAAAACATGATCGATTTTCTGAACTTTTGAAGTTGCTAAAAAGTTTTTTTTATGTTTGTCAGTTTTCATATGTTTCGAGATATCATTCTCTCCACCATGATTAATACTAAATTGCGAACCACAAGGTATGCATCTAGCCTGAGATAGTGATGACCCTTGTATTATATTGGGATATTTTTTACACCACTCTTTATTAAATTTAACTTCCCATTTTCTCTTCTTAACATTGACGCGCGGCCGCGGGGAATCTAATTCTTGATGGGATGTCGAAGTGCTCGGCTCTGTCATGGCTTTATGGGAAATTTCATCATCATCACAATCAATCTCATTCTGCAACCGGAAAAAAAAGAAGAGAATGCAAGAAAAAGAAGAGGTACTTTTAGTACATCTAGCTGAATCTGCTTCTGCCTTCTGCTAAATGCCAAAATTGTTGGAAAGCGGGATTTTGCGGGAGTGGGCGGGAGTTTTGTTTAAGAGCGGCAGTATAGTTTTACGGCGGGAGGCATGACGAAAAATCGGGAGTCTCCCGCCTAAATCGGGAGGGTTGGCAACCCTAGCTTCGCTAACCAAGTTAGCATCATCAGCAGATGATATAAACTAATGTAACTTATCCTAACCGAGACTATTTATAGGTAAATGTGGTCACACTTGATTGCGCCCGACTGCACCGTTGTCAAGTTAGGACAAATGGTACACGTAGCAATGCAGGAGCACTACTGAAATAAAAAGGCGGCCTAGTGAAATCTAAAAAAATATATATTACTAAAAAACCACTGATCCAATTTACCAGAAATTTTGCAAAAAATCAAGTATTACCAATCAAGATATAGAAATAAACTGAAAAAATTTAGGTACGAATCCAAGATACCGAAACCAAATGGCGCTTGACACAATATCAAAATAATCACCCTAAGAAACTCCTGATTATATTTATTTCAAACTTTGTGCAAGTATAAAGTGTGATATAGAGATGAACTGGTGAAATTGTTTTCAAGATGGCGGAACAAAATGACCAAATAAATTGTTTGTAATCGTGAAATAAATTCCCCCCCAAGTTTTAGCGTTTCTAAATGGCCAGAAACATGCTGGTCTGTCTGTCTGTCTGTCAAATTGGGGCCTCTCTAAAAAACTACTTACCCGACTACCTTATAAAATATGGCGGAACCAAATGGCTGCCTGGGGAAATGTTAAAACAGTTCCACTAAAAATATAAGTTACATAGAAATTAATTGGTGACAGTTTAGTGTGAATCCAAGATAGCAGGTACGAATTTAAAATAGCGACCAAATAAAATGTTCAAAAAATAAACGCAAAAAAATGTTCTTATTCAATTGACCTCAAAATGTTAACTAATATTTAATGTGATATAGGAATAAATTGGTATTAATTCAACATGAAGGGAAAAAATGGTGGCGTAAGTAGAAACTGGTGAAATATTGGTGCGAATCCAATATGATGAAACAAAATGGCGCTCAATAAAAATGTTTGAAAAGACAGTATATGTATACAGGGTGGTCCAGCAGTGTGTTCAAGTATAATAGCCGGTTATTGTAGGAATAAAAATGTATACGAAAGATGTAGGGACTGCTGAGATTTACAACCTAAAATTACTTTCGATTATACAGGGTTGAGAATAAGTTTGCCACAAACCAAACTTACATTTTCTTTGAATAGATTACCCTGTATAGTGCTTTATTTTCAGATTCATGGTCATTCACCCAATACAGGGTTTGGGAGATTTATACAGAGTCATTCAAGATTAATGGCCATTTTTTGATAAATGCATTAGCATAAATCATTTTGGCATTTAAAAACATTCAAATGTGGTCTTCTGTCAACTGCGGTATTTTTCTTTAGTATTCTTTATTAACGGTATACAGGATAAATAAAAATCCTGGATGTACATTTTCTCGATTAATTTAAATAAAACGCCCTGTATATTTTTACATTTTCAGATTCTTCTCTTTTTGGCCATCCACCCCAGATAGGGTTAGTGGGGTCTATACAGAGTCGTTCAAGATTTATGGCCACTTTTCAAAAGTGTTAGAGGTGGACATCTCAAATTATTACGGAATATTGCAAAGTGTTCTTCTTCCAATATCTATTTTTTTTAAGTTCATTCATACCAGCATGGATGGGTCGAAAATGTTAAAACTTACCACAATCCAAAATCCACAAATATAAATGATAGTATTACAACGATCTAGTAATAAAAACTGGTGGTTATTACGATATGATTCATGTGTTAGGAATATATCGCGAAAAAGAAGCGCTTTTGAAAGATTATTCAACGGTTTGATGAGACGCGAAATGTAGAATATACGAAAACTGATCCAGCCACAACTGTTTTAAACTAGTCAGGATAGCTAGGACTTAGCTAGGAAAACTTAACAACTAGTTTAAACTAATTGTGAGCTTGTCCACCCTAAAGTAATTGAAATGTAAAAATAAAATAAATAATAACAACAAAAACAATACTAAGTAACAAATCGTCTAAAACAGCAAAAACTTTTTAATTAAATGTTGGAAATGACCACCGATTTGTTCGACACAAATATATAAACGATTTTCAAAAGATACGCTAACGTCTCTTAATGTATTAAAATTAATAGTACCTATTAATTCGGATTCTTTCCTTCATATTTTTAACAAAGCCCCAAACAAAAAAGTCTACTTTTGTCAAGTCAGGGGATCTGGGCGGCCACGCAATCGGCCCTCCTCTTCGTTCTTGAATTTGTGGTGAACTGGGGCTCCGTTAAGCACAAACCATATTTAATTACGGCTGTTAATTGGGATTTGATATAATAGTGTTCTAAAATCTTCCCTCAAAAACTGAAGATATCGGTGTGCAGTAAGCCTTTTTTCAAAAAAATCCGGACCGTAAACAAAATTTCCAATAATTCCACCCCAGTCGTTAAGAGACCACTTATTTTCACTAGTTGTGCGAATATAGTGAGGTTTTTCAGTAGCGTAGTAATGAAAATTAGGTCGGTTGACATTTCCATTTTCGCGAAATGTTGCATCGTCAGCAAATAACACAAAGTTGAAACAATATGAATTTGTTTCCATAGTCGACTTTTCAAAAAAAATACCAGTGAAATTCTTATAGACAAGCAGTATCTTTTTCGGAGCTTAATAAATCCACCATTCTGCAACGTAACTATAGCTTGTATTACGTTTTGGAAAGGGGAATGACTAAGCTTTTTGATTTTGCAGATATATACAGGGTGTTCCACTCAAAATAACAGAGTTGCCCTATACTTTAAAGTCAGCCATTATGTTTTCGGTTCACAGGGTTGTAAAAGTAAAATGACATATGCTTCAAACAAACCTTTCGGTAAATTAAAAATATTCGGGGAAAAATCGCATCTCGATATTTGTTTTTGTTTTAGAGTGACTACTTAAAACATGGTCTTTATGTGCAAATTTGTTACATTAAATAAAAATATTAATCGCTGTATCCAACTTCCACATTGCTTTTACCTTCTGATGAGTGACTAATTAGTAATTATTATTGGGCAAGAATAGTAAAAAATTAGATAGAAAACAAAGCGCATGAGGATATAAAAGAGGCTTAATTGCCTCTTATAGCAAATCATCAGCTTGTTCAACTAATTACTTGCTAGGCCGCTCTATTCATCTAGAATAATAAGCATGACAGTGCAAAATCGGATCTATTACTTTTAAAAATGTGTTTCGCTTCTTGAAACAATCGATTGTTGTATCGGTCCGATGTGGGGCGATCGAATAGGTTCATTTAATCATTCACTTTTTTTGGTCGAATATTGCAAAATATTTTTATTTTTATTTTAAAGTTCATTTTTACTTCCTTCATAAGAGCTAATCTAACTTTGGAAGATCAAAGATTTATAAACTTAGAATAAACACAGTATTAGGAGAAAATTCGCAAAATACGGGAACAAAATTTATAAATGACTTAAAAAATTAAATTGATTATTACTGATTTCTTAAAATAACGGTTTTAAATCATAGACAAGTCAACTGAGAGCACAAAATACCAACAGGTTTTTCGCTTCCAAAAAAACACGTTCATCATAAAACTGCAACAAATCATAAACTCTGTGGGCACTTGGACACAGTTTGCTTCAGGTGAATAGAAACAAGTACAAGGTGTTCTATTATAAATTGAACCCCCTTTATCTTTTTATCCGGTACTATAAAGGCAAATGTTGGGGGTCATATGGTGATGACCTGGTAACATTTTGGTAAAAATTCAATATGGCGAAACAAAACGGCGCCGGCGGCCTAGTAAAATATTAAAAAAAGTATTATTAAAAAACTGCTCATCCAGTTTATCTCAGATGCAGAAACATCAAGAATTTTGTTGGAATCAACTGATAACAGTTTGTTACAAATAAAAGACGGCGGAACAAAATGGCAGCTTAATAAAATATTTAAAAATTCAGCCAGAAAACATGTTTAATGGTTTGATTTTAAATTGTGTGCTATAACTAATTGTGGTATAGGGATCAACTAGTAAAATTGTGGTACTAATTCAAGACGGCCGAACAAAATGGCGGCCCAATAAAATCGTGAAAAAAACATTTTCTCAGGTTTTACACATCTTTATATTTTAGCGTCTCTAGATGCCAAAAACTTTGTTTTATCAATTCCGTCGATCCGTCTGTCGGCCTGTCTGTCAGTTCGCGGCATCGCTTAAAAACTAACCCGATTGACTTCAATTCTTGACCAAAAATTAAGAGTCATATGGGGATAACATGGTAACATTTTGGTAAAAATCTAATATGGCAAAACAAAATGGCGTCCTAGTGAAATGTTAAAAAAGGCTACGTATCCAATTTATTTAAAATTTTGCATAAACAACAAGTATTATGTTGGAATCAACTGGTATAATATTGGTACGAATCCAAGATGGAGGAACAAAAGGGCGGAATAATAAAATATTGAAAAATTCAACCCGAAAAAACTGCTTAATGAACTGATTGCAAATTGTGTGTCATAACTATCTGTGGTATAAGGACCAATTAGTAAAACTGTATTAATAATTTAAGATGTCTTTTTTACACAAAGATGGTATGCATTTTGCGATTTATTGATAGTTTTTACTATCCAAAATGGATTTTAATTTATAGTTCTTATACCAAAAAAACTTAAAACTTATATGCGGTCTTATCGTGCGGGTCCAAAGGTCACCAACATTATGAATCAAATCAGAAAACACAGTTAATTAAATATTTGTTATTGAGCTATTAAATCTCGATGGGCTATTTACAAACATACAGGGAGAAAGAAAATAGTTTTTTTTATTATATTACGCAATATTATTAAGAGCCACTTAATATTATTTTATATATTAAATGCCGAGGGACTAAATAAAAAAAAAAATTCGCTAAATATGTAATTGCTTAAAATTTTTTGGTTGGCAAAAACAAAAATACACAAAATGGCAAGCGCCTTATGATCATCAGGACATGTTCTGTCTATACAGGTACTTAATGAAAATGAGATTTTTTTATCAATCACCAAAAATTATGAGCTCCGCTTGACCTAAAAATCTAACCACTTAATACAGTGTCATTTATTTAAATGCGGGTCACTCCTGTGCAAAGAAAACTTGTTTTTTTTGTATTGTGATAAAAAAAAAAAATTATTTTGCACTTTTGTTAAAAACACTTATACACTTTTGTTAAAAACACAACATAATTAGTTATTACTTCCCTCGTGAGATTTTTTCAGATCTCTACGTTTAAGGGTCCCTAGAAGCCGGAAAACATGTTTTCTCAATTCCGTCTGTCTGCAGGTATGTCTGTCCGTCAGTCTGTCTGTTCGCGGCATAGCTAAAAAAACTACTTATCCGATTTCTTCAAATCTCAGTCTAAAATTAAAGACCATGCATGCGAAAAATACAGGCTATATATATATATATATATATATATATATATATTTATATATATATTTTATATATATATATATATATATATATATATATATATATATATATATTTATATATATATATATATATATATATATATATATATATATATATATATATATATATATATATATATATATATATACGTTGATTTTTACTCCTTTAAAGAAAAATGGCTACACAAATCGCACCATAGAGAAGGCTATTAATGCACAGGTTTCCCGAACAACGAACAACAAAAAATATGAGCCGGAAATGCAACGAGTAGTCTTACCATATGTAAAAGGCACAACAGACAGAATCGGAAGAATTCTGAGGAAACACAACATACAAACAATACACAAGCCACAAACAACTATAGATAAACTACTCGGAAACCCAAAAGATAAAATCAAACTGGAAAACCACGGAGTATTCCGTGCCAGGACTGTGAAAAGTTGTACGTAGGGCAAACTAACAGGCGAATATCAGCAAGAGTGGAAGAGCATAAACTCAGCATCACAAATAAACAAACAACCTCAGCTTTATTCCTACATCATCAGGAAACCGGCCATAAAATAAATTTCGATAAGTGTAGGGAGATTGCCAATATAGAACATTATAAGACCAGAATAATGCGAGAAGCCATAGAAATTAAAAAACAAGGTGATTTGAATAAAAGGGGCGAATCATTAAAACTACCAACAGTATGGAAGACAATAATCGACAAATCTAAAATCGCAAAAACTCAAGCGCAATTAGCGCAACAACAACACCACACACACAGCACCATCCGGAAAACATAAATAACGACCAACGCCTGCGCAGATATAACCTTCGGCCCCGAGTGGGGATATAAAAGGAAGCGTCGCAGTCGCCAACACTTCAGTCTCTATTCGGACGTGAGAAAGAAAGCTTCGAAAGTGCCAAATGTGATTTTGGCGAAACGTCAGCAAAACTGTTCTTTTCAGAACGACAGTAGTGAACGGATGTACACCCGGAATGAAAACTATATATATATATATATATATATATATTTTACTTCAATTTTCTTGGGTTTAGGTTTATGTAAAAATAAAAACGCTTTCTTCCAACTTTGTTCTCTCTATTTTACGTTTCGCCTAACATGGTAGGCTTTTTCAAAAATGTACAAGATTATCATACTACCTAAAACAATAGAATCAGGACATTAATACACAATTATAACTATGGGACATTAGGTTATTTTTTTTTATATATATAAATCACTTCGACAATGTATATCGGACAAAAATTAGTACAGAAATTCACTTTGGTTACATACCTCGATCGATTTTAGGTAGGCTTCATTCATCTGGATGTTATTGTATGAATAACTCAGTTAAGAAGTTTTTTTAATTTATTGGTTTTACTTGTTGTTTTATGGTATAGAAAAAATGTTAAAATATATATACATAGGCAGACGAAAGTGAATACAGTGTGATATTTTTACTTTTAAGTTAATAGATTATAATATACTTGACTTAAATTATGGATGTCTTGTTTGTCGTTAACAGAAATTTTTTCTTTTTTGATGTGTATCATTTCCTTTATTTGTAGCTTGCGGTAATTGGGTTCTTGCGTTAAGATTTTCGTATCAGAACAGTTAAATTCATGTCTTTCATTCTTTTCATGTTTGTGTAGAGCGGTTGAAGCATTTTTAGTGTATTTATGCCCATTCAGTCTGCTATCTAAGTACTGGGTGGTCATTCCTATATATTTTTTTGGGCAGTTTAGGCAGGGTATTGAGTAAACGAACAATACCCTTAACTTAAAAGTAAAAATATCACACTGTATTCACTTTCGTCTGCCTATGTATATATATTTTAACATTTTTTCTATACCATAAAACAACAAGTAAAACCAATAAATTAAAAAAACTTCTTAACTGAGTTATTCATACAATAACATCCAGATGAATGAAGCCTACCTAAAATCGATCGAGGTATGTAACCAAAGTGAATTTCTGTTTTATTTATTTCTGTACTAATTTTTGTCCGATATATATTGTCGAAGTGATTTATATATATAAAAAAAAATAACGTAATGTCCCATCGTTATAATTGTGTATTAATGTCCTGATTCTATTGTTTTAGGTAGTATGATAATCTTGTACAATTTTGAAAAAGCCTACTATGTTAGGCGAAACGTAAAATAGAGAGAACAAAGTTGGAAGAAGGCGTTTTTATTTTTACATAAACCTAAACCCAAGAAAATTGAAGTAAAATATATATAAATAAATGGTTTCAGAAACTACCAAAAATTATATATATATATATATATATATATATATATATATATATATATATATATATATAGAGCCTGTATTTTTCATTAGCCACGAGTTTCTGGTAAAGCGATTTTACCGATTTTTGTATATCAAATTTTGTCTTACAATTAATAAAAAAATTTACTTATTTTAAACACGCTTTAAAATTGGAACAAATATTCTATAATTATTTATTTATTGCGTACAAAATTACAAATGTACTAAAAAAGTAAGCAAAAAATTGGTGTCAAATCTAATAAAAAAATTTTTAAATTAAAATTTACTGGCTAATATCCAGGGCCAGTGGCAAAAGCTCTGAGAATCGGTATAAGGAATGTACAGAAACTTGTGCATAAAAAAAAAAACATAATTTACTTCCGAAGAAAATTAAGAAATGTACACGAAAAAATCCAAAGGCAAAAGACTTAATTTATAATTTATACACGTCAGAGACTAATAGAATCCTTCATAAACTTATTATAGACTAAAAAATATCATCATCACTTCAAAAGTCCTCATCTTCTGAGTCGTCCTCAAACGGCGCAATTATCATTGATGCTATTTCGACATCTAGAACTCATTCTCGATTTCACCAATCCCATATCAAGTTCTCCGTATGTTCCACAGATTTCTTCCAGTACTCCGGCGTAATATAATTTAATGAATCTTGCAGACAATTTGCACTTCATCTGATGTAAGACCATCGTTTACGTGTTTTACGTAATATGATTTTGCCCCAGCCCATATTAATTCTATTGCGTTAAACTGGCAATGGCATGGTGGCAGTCGTAAAACCTCATGTCCATTTTCCCGTAATATTTCATCTACGGCATATATTGTTGGTTTTTTAATAGATTTTGCCATTAAAAGAAGTTCTAGTTTCAGCATATTGGGTAAAGGATTTTGTTTTTGTTTTATTAGCTAGTCATAAATATCACTTTTCTTCCAATATGAAGTAGGTTGTTTATTTAAGATTCTTGAATGATAAGATGCATTCTCCTTAATGATTAAAGATGGAGCATCTAAATTTGGAATCAGTTGTTCTTTTAACCACTTTTCAAACAGTTCACAGTTCATATTATCATGGTAGTCCATACTTTTGGATGTTGAAGAAAACAGTAAACTTGCACCTGGGAGAAGTCCTGTTGAAGAACCTGCATACAAAATGATGAACCGTTTTCCCGTCCCACATCCCTTTTTTCTCTTGACACTTTTTACAGACTCGTCCTGCCAAGATTTTGAACCACTTCCATTAGAAAATATCCAAGTCTCGTCTAAAAATACCACTTTTGTAAATTTTGAATTAACATTTTTTATATCTTTAAAAACTGGATACGCTGACTTGCTATATGTAGCAACTCGCTTAAAAATTTTCGATTACAGTCCTTTTTATATCGAAAACCCAACATTTTTATTAATTTTGACAACGATTTTAGTCCAATTTCCGATATGCCTCGATTTTTTAAAGCTTCTTTTAAAACTTGAAGGGTTATATTAGTTTTTTATTTGTATAAATCGTAAATTGCATTACGAACATCCATTTTTACATTGTCACCTAAGTCTTCTGTCTTTGGCTTTTTTTGTGTACATTTCTTAATCTTCTTCGGTAGTAAATTATGCTTTTTTTCATGCACAATTTTCTGCACAGTCCTTATACCGATTCCCAGAGCTTTTGCTACTGTCTCCTGGATATTGGCCGGTGAATTTTCATTTTCATAATATTTTATTAGATTTAATACCAATTTTTTCGCTTGTGGATGCAAAAAACCCGAAAATTGTTTTCTATTACTCATTTTGTCACTGACTTGTCAATCTGACTTTGAAGTGACATCGCTCAAAGATTTTTGCAACTGCTGGTATTTATATGTTTATGCTCTTTTTTCATATGAAAAGATCATAGATCTATCTAATTCATCTTCCGGGTTTTATGCGGAGGATATGATTACACGTAATAAAAGAAAAACAAACTTAAAAAGTTTGTCGTTGATAAATGGTATGACCCGCACGATAACACTGCTTTTTACTATAGTTATTAAACAAAAATAATTAATTAAACACCCGTTTAAAAATAATTTTATTTTACGTACCGTTTGCGCTTCCAACAAAGCCATTTTAATAATGTCCTGTGATAATGTCACCTATGCTGCTACCTGTGAGTAGGGAATCATTATTGATCACCTTGTTTATAGAATCTTGAGATCATATTCATCAATAACTTAACAGAGTTGAAGATATTAATTATCAAAAGCGACGTTTAGAACCGACAAGTTCCAATAAATCCAAGAAAGGTAAAACAGGCTCATCGTTTTTCTACACGTCAATTAAATTTTCGGTGTCGGTATTTTATTTCTTCAACGGACAAGTTGGTTTATTGTTTTGACAAAGGACATCGGATTCTTTCGATTTTAAAGGGTAACTTTCTATTCGTTTTAACGTTCGTGTCTTTGATCGCCCTAAGTTTAAAATTATAGCTTGAAGGAGCTTTCACTCATTTTGGAAGATCGGAGATATAGATACAGATATTTAGAAAAGTGTAATTTTTTTTAATGATCAAAGTTGCTTAAAATCATTACCGCTCATATGCGTGAGATGTTAGGTTTTATAAATTCTATTTTGTTACAAGCAGAGTTCAAAACTTTCTAATGTAAGGTGTTGATGTTGATCTTCTCAATACCAATATTGTCTTATGTAATCACTTGAGAGATACGTTTCGTCGAACCATATTACTAATCTTACAAAATGAACACTGTTATTTTTGATTTGATTTTGAATGAAGCCTATATGATCTGCTTTTCATTTTTTTGTTTATAAAAATTTTAAACAAAACAAATCACAGAAAATATCTCTGTTGGACACATGAAATAGATTTTCCTTGAGGTTCATTTTTTTATTTATACTTCCCTCGTAAGACGGGTACTGTAATCGGCCTAGTGAAATGTTAAAAACACTGTTACTAAAAAACTAATTATCCAATTTACCTTTAAATACACCTTAAAAATCAAATCAACGAAATTGATAAAACCTATTTTCTGGCATCTAGGAGGGCCAAAACTTGAAGATATGTAAAACTTGAGAGATTTTTTCACGATTACCAACTTTGCCGCCATTTTGTTCCGCCATCTACAATCAGTTATTGCACACAATATCAATTCATAAAGTAGTTTTTGCAGGCTGTATTTTTAAATAATTTATTAAGTCGCCATTTTGTTACGCCATCTTGGATTCGTACCAAAATTTTACCACTTCAATCCTTGATTTTTGTTTGAAATTTGCGAAAAATTGGATAAGTGGTTTTTAGTAATATATTTTTTGTTGCAATTTTTTGTTTGTAATAAATTAACAACAAATTAAAAGAAAATAAAAAAGCTCTATTGGAATATCGAAGCGGTGGTTTGATTTAAGTAGGTATGGTAAATAAATAAACGTTTGTATGTACAGGCTGTCCGGATTTGGTTGCAAAAGCAGGGTATCTCGCTTATTTTTAAAGATAGAACCTTGCGGTTTTCACGAACGAAAATTGCTGCTTATGCAGTTTTTTACGCTGGATCCAGTGGCGTAGTCATATTTTTCATTTGAGTTGTTATTTTTTAGATATGACTCAAAGTTGTGTTTTTTTAAATGAGACACCCTGTATATTTGTCCAGAAATTGATTTATCCTTTTAAAAGCTTCTCAAAAATATATAATAGTATGGGTCTATTTTAATAAACAACAACAAAAATCCTAATTTTTATAATTATCATCCCAAATTTTGCAGAAGGCCATGCAAAACAATGCTGCCTTTTATTTAAAGTCGTTAACAATATCTACATCCTAACAATAAATCAAAATAAATATGTAATTAAATTTATGAAAATATGTATTGATAATTTCGCACCAAAAAGTACCACCTACCTAGATTTATGTAACACAAGAACAAAACAGTAATACTTTATGTTGTAACAAGCCTTTCAGCAAAAATCAACTGTCGTATAAAATCGACAAATCTGGGGGCCTAGGAGGCCATCTTATAGGTCCATTTGTTCCGATCCATTGATTGGTAAAATTATTGTCCAGAAATAATCTCGTCATTCCAGAATTGTGTGCAGGAACACCGTCCTGTTGAAAATAAATTTCGTTAATTTGCGCTAGAGGAACATCGTCAAGTAATTCAGGTATAGCTGCCTCTAAAATTTCTATATAGCGATTGGCTGTTAGATTTCCCTCAAATATATAATATTTTATATGTGTTCCTAATATGAAGCAGGACACATTTAGACCAAACCTGCCCTGCTGTCTTCTGGGAAATATTTGGTGTTGATTTTCCTGGGACCAGAATCTACTATTGTGCCTATTGAGTATACCAGAATTACTGAAATGTGCTTCGTCTGACCATATAACCTTCCTTTCAAAATCTCTAACCATATCGCATCTTTCTCGAAACCAATTGCAGAAGACTACCCTGGCTGTAAGTGCTGCACGAGCCTAAATTTGTATGGGTGGTATTTGTGCTTTTTTAGAATTTCTTGAACTCTAGTTTTTGGAATCTCTATGCTCTTTTCACTGGCTCTACAAGAGTTTCTAGGGTAAGCTTCTGCATTAGCCAAAACCGTAATTTCCTCAGCCTCCCGATTTTCTTTATTATATGTTTTCGTACGAGGTTTGATAAATGATCCGTGATTAAGTAAATGCTTTTTTATCCGATAAAAGGTGGATATATTAGGTTGCCTCCTTTCTGGATATCTAAATAAAAATTAAGCAATAGTATTTCAATATGCCTAAAAATTAACTATTTACCTGTTAAAATACATCTCAGAAGCCGCTTCAACATTTTCATTACTTAATATAAAACAAGCTAACATATCGTACTTTTCATAATGTTCGAAAGTTTGGTTTTCTTCCATAATAATATATATACATTTTTACACAATAAATAAATACAAAAAACTAGCGCTATATTTTATATCCCCGTACAAAATTGGGAAATGTCATTTGCTTCCAAGAAAACAAAAGAAAACGGCAACGTTTTGCATGGCCTATTGCAAAATTTGGGATGATAATTATAAAAATTAGGATTTTTGTTGTTGTTTATTAAAATAGACCCATACTATTATATATTTTTGAGAAGCTTTTAAAAGGACAAATCAATTGCTGGACAAATATACAGGGTATCCCGTTTAAAAAACACAACTTTGGGTTATATCTAAAAAATAACAACTCAAATGAAAAATATGACTACGCCACTGGATCCAGCGTAAAAAAACTGTATAAGCAGCAATTTTTTCCTTTGCGTTAAGTTAAAGGATAACCGAGGTACGAGGGGGGTCCCAAAATGCAAAATTTTCTATTTCGCCCTGTATCTCGTAAACGAAGAAGGCTATGAAAATTTTGTTTACGGCTTCATTAGTTTCACAAAAAATTAGCTCAGGTTCGTGAAAACCGCAAGGTTCTATCTTTAAAAATAAGCAAGATACCCTGCTTTTGCAATCAAATCCGGACACCCTGTACATGTATATATGTTATATCTGGATCAAAAAAGTTATGGGGATAAAATTGTATATTTGTTTGCAATCTATAGGAAGGTTATACATGTGACTAAAACAGGTGTATTGTCATAAATTCTTGCCAATGCGCCAAGTAACTATTCACTATAGCAGTAGTATTGAATAGTTATCCTACGCAAAATTTCGATTTGATGAACACATCATAAAATGTTACAAAAATGGAGAAAATAGATACAAAATAAATTTGAAGAAGAATATAAAAAAAAATCGTTAACAAATTCCACCACACAGATATATATGAAAACATACTATCATTTAATGCTCCCAACGAAAGCCAGGAGTCACAATGTAATTCAATGCCGGTCGTGGTATTAGCCAGCGGAGTAGTTGTTTTTGTGATTCCATTTTGTGCCTTTGCCCTACACGGGGCTCGCTAGACTATGGCGGCCTGATGAGCTCTAATAAGAGCGAAATCGCGATCGTCGTTTGACTGGAATGGATCATTGTGTCTGCTGTGATGCAGAACATGTTCCAAACAAGGATCATTTTCTTGTTACGACGGTGGTGGTACGTGGAATGAAAACATACTATCATATATATATATATATATATATATATATATATATATATATATATATGCGGTAAGAATAATATATAGTTGAAAAAGATTTTTTGTTTTGGATGACTCCTGCAATGAAATTTTGCTATCTGTAGACGCGTGTTTCTGACTTAAGGTCTTCATCAGTACAGTCGATGTAGTTGAAAAACGAGTACAACTAAGCCATAATTATTACAAAAAATCACACTAAAGCCATCAACATGTGCAAAACCGACATTTGTGGTTACCAAGAGAACAACCGAAATCTTCGTCGGACTTGATACTCTATTACCACGTAGCAGCATATAGCCACCTGTGGAGAAACTCATAATAACCCAAGAGTAGTTAAATCGAATGTAGGAAACGATTAACGCGGCAAGAACTAGTATATAGTAGAAAAAGGATTCTTTTGGAGTGACTTAAGGTCTTAATCAGTACAGTTAACTAATTGAAACACGAGTACAACTAGCGCCAGAATTAATACACATTTGTGTATATATTAATGACTTTGTAGATATTGCATGAATTGTAATATATTTCACTTTACGTATAAAAACGGTAGTCAGTTCTGGTAAAAAAAAATAGGAAGAACATTGAATAAACTTTCTTTTAATCAAGAAAAATAAAAACATATTAATATTTGTATAATATATGTAAAGTTAGTACTAAAAAGACTGATAGAACTGACAAAAATATGACGATTTTACTTATTTATTAACATTAATAATTTAAAATACCAAATCAAAATCCCTTTCGAATTATAGTCTATATTACGGACACGTCCGAATAGACGATCGATCTAATGTAAAATAAAATTCCTCCTGAATGGATACCAACTTTGCATTGTATTCCTTATTGTTGTTGCCAATCCGCAAGCATCTGTAGTGTAGATGGTCAGTACACACTCTTTTGATGACAATCCATCAAAAATGCAACTAATTTAAGTTTGTATGTATAAAAATAATAAAATTGAATTTAAATAGCCCTGATAAACAATAAGCAGTAAATCATCAAATAGAGTGATGTAACTTGTAATAAGAAAATAAAAGGATCAAGTAGACTAGTAAGTTTACTCCGCAGTTGTTTATTTTTTGTTGTTATGTTAAAAATGTATGACGTATAGTTAAGTAGGAAACATTATTATTGTGATTATTTGTCTAAAAATGGTGAATTTTAACAATGCTGAGCTTGCCGACACACATTTTACAAATGGACCTGCTAATGGAAATGCATATCAGTCTAATCGTTTGTGTCAGGAGCGTTATCTGAACAGCATAACTCCTACTCCTCAAAAACCTTATTAATACATGTATTGTTTAAGCAATAGACATTCACTTACTTATATTTAAAGACATATTATTATCTGAGCACCACTTTTCAAATCTTGTAAGGTCATCCTGAAGCAGACATGAGTCAGTAGTAGTTTTTATTGACTTAAAAATTTTAATATCATTGGCATACAAAAGAACGTCACTATAAATAAAACAATCAACAACATCATTGATAAACAAATTAAACAGTAAAGGTGTGCACCCTCAGGAAATCCCGAAGAAACCGGGAATGGATCTGAAAAAAATGTATTTTTTATTTTCACAACCTGCGTTCTGTCAGTCAAAGAGGATCAAGTTTATCAGATTGCCACCCATACCATAGTTAACTTATTAGTAGACTGTGGTCAACCCTATTAAAAGCCTTGGAACAGTCTGTGTATATAGCATCTACAGAGTGTCCTCCCTCCATGGCATCTGAAATTAAGTTTTGGTAACTGAGAAGGTTTATGGTAACAGGCCTGTTTGTTTTATCCCTACTACATTCAGGAAGTTCAGGCACTTCGCTCTTGTGATCTCCCAGTACATATCAACTTCTGGAATTGGTTTCTCCAATGCCTTTTTCGAAATTTTTTGAAAGTCAGATTCTGTTTACTGACGAAGCAAGTTTCTCACGCAACGGTAGGAAACCCACATGCAGTACAGGAATTACATTTATTTTCAAGGACATTTCTATGTCAACGTGTGGTGTGGAATCTGTAAAAATTATTTTATAGGTCCATGATTCCTTCCGAGAAGATTAAACGGCGATAGATATCGTCACTTTCTTGAAGAAGATTCCCACCAGCACATTTTAGCATAGAGGCCCGAGAATTTTTGGATCGAACCTTCAATAATCGTTAGGTAGGTCGGAAAGGGCGTCAAACAGAGCCCTCTAGGTTACCAGATCTTAACTGTATAGATTATTTCCTATGGGGACATCTAAAGTTCTCAGTTTACCAAACACCTATTCAAATTGAAAAAGAACTAATAAATCGAATAATAGATTCATGTCGAACTATCCGAAATACTCCAGGAGTTTTTCCAAATAGTTTTAACCTTAGAGTGCGCAAATCAATGAAAAGAAGATGGGGTGCATGCATATTGGCAGGACGTGGGCATTTTCAACATTTATTGTGGTTTTTATTTAATTTTTACTCTAGTGTTTCGTTGTTTGTTGTTGTTTAAAAATTAGTGTTTGAAATATTTTTATGTTGATTAAATAATCAATAATTGGAAAACGGTAACAGGTTCGCACCTGTAAATACAAGACATCCAAAAGTTTTATAAGAGGACTAGAAACTTAATTATAAAAACGGCGTAAGTCAGGACGCTGCCGCCGTAAAAAAAATTGGGGGTGTAAAACCTGTCATAGCCCCAAAAAAAACCATCGCCCTGTAGATCATAATAAGGCTCCATTGTAGATATTGTGACAACTATTGAGTATACCAAATTTGATTCGCTTTTTTTTAAAAATGATCTATAAAATGAAAATTAAAATAAAAGTTTAACACCCTATATCTTCGAAATGAAACGTTTTTGACCACATCTTTATATGAACTTTTAGTCATAGAAATACTTGAGGAATTACCTTGTGTAAGTAATATCGGAAAATTATTAAAAAACACCCTGTATACTTAGTCCTTTTTAAGGCTATTTGAAATGACAAGAAACTTTGTGTCCAACACTAAGAGAATCCAATGGAGGACACAAAGTAAAATCAGAACAATTATTCGCGACTACTAAAAACAATGACAATAAAATAAATGAATGAATATATATATATATATATATATATATATATATATATATATATATATATTATGTTAATTGCTTTCCAAAAATTTTTTATTGCACTTGGGACTATGACTAAAATGGAAAGGATCATCTCACAGCAATCAAATGTTGGTAAAGTCACCTTAACAAGGGTTTATGTCCTTGTTATTTATAGTGGGCTCTGACGCAACACTCAGGTAGCGATGGTCAAAGTAGGCGTTGCATTTTTTTGTTTTAGAACAGCAAGCAGTCTGACAGGCTTGGAGACAACGTGCGACAGATTTAAATGTACTTATCGAAAAGAGATAGAGCATTCTAAAGGTCGGTTTACATTGTTACATATATAACATTTATTGGGAACTTTTGAATACATATTTTACAAGATTTTAACCCTTATTATGTCTTTGTTTACTTTTACGTTTATTGGAGCTCAGTCGTATTATGTTAGAATAAATTTACAATTTTTCTCACCTGGCTGGTTTTTGCTCCATCTAGTGCTACCTGACATATTTGAGATAAAATTCCAAATTACTAGAATAAGTTATTATTTTCGTAAATACGAGAGATTTTTCTATATGGTTAAGAAGCTGAGGATAATCAGTTGCGACCCATCTGATAAGTCAATTCGAAAAATATCTGAAGAATTAAAAAATGAACTGAAGGCACGTAATACATCCTTTGGAAAGGTTCAGAGAACGTTGGAAAAGTTTGAATTTAAAGCGTTTAAGAGTAGGTTAGTGGTTAGAAAATCAATTAGCATATCCTCATGGTTCTGCACCATGAGAACATATGCAATAATCCGTAATCGGCATATTTGAACTAAAAACTAAAAAAGATGTTCCTTTTAAACGTTCTCCACAGGTGATATCATAAAATCTCCGGAGATATGATTATTTAAGGTATTCTTTGATAAACAATTTTACAAATTCTATATAGGTTTTAACCTTAGAGTATAAAAGAGTCATTATTATTTCATGTTTAATACGCGTTTGGTCCTAACGTTGCCAAAACTTTGTTTTATCGAGTATTGCAAAACAATAATGAAAAATCCTCTTTGTCGATCACAATCCTACATTGATGTAGACTAAAATTTGACCTTTCGATGCTAAAAACGCACTGTTAAATTGAAGCAGTATATTTTGTTTTTCAACACGGTCGTTGCAATTAACTGTTATAAAATTGCAATATTACTACTTAAAAATAATACCTTTTAGATTCTCAAGGTTTCTTTTATGAAGACGTTTTTCTAGATACGGCAAAAAAATTTGAGGTTGGGCAATTCCCGACTTCGCCAACCTCTGGCTACAGCTTGCAGGGTCTAGACATGTTGACACAAATATTATAAATAGACGTATTTTATCAGTTTTGTTTTAAACTGTGAAATACATTTTTAGAAATATTTATAATCAACAGCAAAAGTTATGGTACGAGCGGGGATTCCTTAAAAAATAAAACAAGTAGATGTAAGACAATCTTCCACTAGGTTAAGTTATTATCAATAATATAATGATCTAATATTTCAGATATAATGAAAATTGAGTCGTTGACAGGAGCACTTGTGTATAGTGATTCTACATCGAAACTGACCAAAATATCTTCGGGATTCAACTGGATAACCTTAAGTTTTTCTACGAAATGCGCAGAGTTTTGAGAGAAGAGGAATCTGTTTTTCCAATAAATGGATTAAGAAAATTTGAAAGATATTTATCTAGTTTGTATGCCTATGACGATCGGTCGAAGTGATACATTGTTCTTGTGTATCTTGGGAAGACCGGGGAATCTGGGGATCTTGGAGCTGCTTAGTTTTAATGATTTCTTCTCCTCTGTTGATAGAGTGGATTCGTTAATCAGATTGGACAACAATAGATAGAAAGATATCGTCGTTGCGCCTTTAAAATGCGACATGTACTTTTTAATAAATTGTTTAGGAGAGGCCAAAAACTGTATATTTTTCTTAGAAGTTATGGAATACTAACCATTTACTTAATTTAGCATTATATATTACCTAGTTGGCCATTTTAATGCATATTGTATTAAAAAAAAAACAAGAATAATATAATATTAAATTATTGTTTATTATAAAGTGCACATAGCTGATTTTGGATGCGCCTTTGGCCCACATAGCTACTTTTTACCTTAAATTATATAACGATGAATAGAAACAGAAGAAAATGAATAGACATTGAAATTGTGTTAAATTACAAAAAAAGTAGGCGTAGTTATTTGGAAATGTCCGTTTGCGACTTAGGGATGTTTATTTGATGCATGAAGTATTTTTTTATTTCTTCTTATCTATAAAACAGGTAGGTATGCATTAAGGGGCTCATACATTATCAAACAAATTGCGTAACAAAATTCAAACATGTTTGAAATCTATCAAACAATTGCGCAATGCATTAAACAGAGCCATACATTGGCAGCCTGTGTTGCGCAATTTGTTTGATAATGTATGGGCCCCTTTACAAAAAAGCAGGTAAGTATAATAACGCTTTATTTATTTAAGAACAGGAAATAATAGAAAATATGGTAGTAATTAGAAGTTTGATGGAAAAGAGGGGTTAGTTATACAAAATTCTACTCTGATTTTAAGTGATCATAGTAAAATTGGTAATCTTTGTGCATGTAGATCTTCAATGCCTGTAAACTTTGAATCTTTTTTTTCTCAATTTTCCTTGGTTCAAGGTAAAGATTTGTAGGCTCCATTTCATTTAGTCTTAGTCTTCTTTGTGGTAGGGTTTTCCACTCATCAGAATGATTTGATTTATAAAATGTGTCCCCGTTCACATATCTCATTCCTCTGATATGGGCCACAGTTGGATCGCCGCTTTTTTTACCCGGACGGATTGAAGTAAAATTATTGGGTAATGCTTCATAATTTTTAAAAAATGAATAATCAACGTGATTTATGTATGGTTGTTTTTTTCGTGCCTGTCCCATTCTATCAACATAGTAGGAGGGTGTGTATATGGGAGGATGAAAAAGTTGTTCTAATGTTGAATGCACACTATCAACCTCCATAGTATGCTCCTTTTCTAATATGATTTGTTCAATTTCTACGGAAGTTTTTTTTGTAAAATCTGATAAAGCGCTTGCTAAAATTCGATTTTTATTTTGGTATGCACAACCATCTGAAATTAGAATAATTTTTTTGAACTGTCAATAATGCTTTTTTATAAAGTCCATTATGCAGCTCGTAAATTCGTTTGATGTTACAGTTCCGTTTTCTTCACTCCATACATAAAGATGAACATCTTTATTATTGGAAATATAAAGAGGAAGTTGTGTACTTGGAGCTTTTGGGAATAATATTGCTTTGAAACTAAGAGCTTGGGACAAAGTAAGATGCTTTGTACGTCCATGGTAACTACCAATATTTCACTGGATAGATTAGCGATGGCCTCTTGCTTTGCCTGATGAGCTTCTTCCTTTTTTATAATGTGTTCGTTATAGTCTTGTTCTGGTAAATTCCCTTCTTTAAATGAAACACAAGTGTCGCACTGATCTTTTCTTGGTTTAAAAATGGAAACTTTTTCTCTTTTCATGATTTCACAAAATTTCTTCCTCTCTACAGTTACCTTTATAAACAGTGTGCATATGATTTACTGAATTGAATGTAGACTCTACATAAGTACGAAAACTTGAAGCCCTACAATAATGACTTTCTACTTTTGATAAAAGATTTAGCCATTCAGCAACGGAATCGGATTTAAGTTTAGCTTGTTTTGTATCCTCGCATTTTCGTTTGTTAGAATTCAAATCACCATCAGGATTTAAATCTTTGTAGGCCGTAGGATTACTTTGTTGTATCCATCTTGATATCTAAAGTGTCCAAAATGAAGCTTCTACACACTCTAACTTTACTACCTTCCGATGTTGGTAAGAAGCAATCATACACGTGGTGTTTTTTTTGATGATCTAAGTTTGTATTCCTCCGCCTTCTTTTTGGAGTTGTAAACTCAACCAACCCTTTAAAGTAGGACTTCTTAGAATCCCAAGTCTTCATCGACCAAAAGTGTTGGAAAATAGATTTTCTTGTATCTTCGCTTATTTTTTCGCACATATATGATCCTTTCGATTTTGCAACAGTTAAGGTGTGAATACACGTTTTTGGTTTCATTATTCGGGGACCTCGGTCATGTTTATACCCACGGTACCTTTTCCCAAGCACCCTTTGAGTTTTGTTTAATTGTCTTGAATTTCCTGCGGCTGCTTCTTCTTTCCTGCCTTCAACATAATTTTCTAAATTACTGCTACTAGATGGACTATCTTCACTACTTTGTTCATCGTTTTCACTTTCCCTATAACTTTATCTTTATCATCATCTTCCACATCTGATTGTATTTCTTCTTCACTATTCACGTTATCTACTGTAGCCTGATTTTGCTTTTCGTTCAAGTTAATGCTAATGTCTTTATGTGTAAGGTCTTTATTGTTCTGAAAGTCTTCAAGAACAAGAGGGTTTTCAAAAGGTACAGATATGACGTTTTCGACGGGTATGGGCGTGGAGTCATCAAGAGGAATTGATAATATAGAGTTATCTAGATTTATGGCTGTAGTATCATTAAGAGGCGTAAAGATGGTTATAGGAGTTGGAAGTTCTTGAATGTTAAATGTTTCAATAATAATATTTTCTTCAAATAATGTATTATTTGGAAAAAGGGTTTCAACATCATGCGCCTGTTCAACATTGGACAATAGTATTATTTGCGTTACTAATGTTATCACGGGGAAGCACACTAATATATTATCCATGTTAGTATACTTTTTTTCAGTAGGGTTCATTAGGAGATTTTCATGGTTATTTTGTGTCATATTTTGTGCTAAAAGCAATATTTTTCTTGTTCTTGTATTCTCCATGACAGAAACTATAATAAAAAAATACCCTGGTTATTTACAAGACTTATTAGGAAATATCACAACCCCGCTCAAAGTTTAAATTATGTAGCCTATCTGTAATTTTTTCTTTCTACGATCTACGTCCTTGGAGTTAAGAAAATTGACCAACCCATATAATACCCTTAACAGCAAAAAATACTGCTACATTCAAGGTCATGTCAAAACATTATAATGTGAATTGGGCATAGTTTTTTGATAGGTGACATTCACATCATGATGTTTTGACATGACCTTGAATGTAGCAGTATTTTTTGCTGTTAAGGGTACCCTGTATTTACAAATGGTAACAACAAAAGATTTAATATATTTGAGGAATAATAAAATTAAAGACTATAGCGGGTACATAATAAATAAACTACGTTTATTTCTTAACCTTAATGAGTAAGTAGTAGTAAAAATATATGCACCAAAGATTGAAGTTAAGGGTTGTTACAATTAATAATAGCTTAGATAAGTACCATACCTTAGAAGAAGAGTCCAGGGATCTGGAAAAATTAAAACACTGTATAAAACTATTATTACTGGGTATTCGCCACTATTTTCCACGACAAAACTTTTGAGCTCTATACTTTCGTGCCCAATATCAACACGAACTGGCCTGTTGTTATGTTACAAAAAACGACATGTGTAAATAAAGACTTAAACTAATGCGCCATTAAATGCGCTATGTGCATCTATACACTTGGCGTGTTTTGAAGGGGAATATTTAGGATTCTGTACGTGTCGCTTTTTAATAAAACTAACCTGAAACTAAAACTAGTAAGAATATCACATCGCCGCTTTTGACGAAACATCCGGCTTAAAGTCATTAATCCGAATATACACTTAACGCATTTTGCACAAAATATGCACATGTCGCATTTTGAAGGCGCAACGACGATATGTAGGTAGACCTTACAAGTAGAATAGAAAGACGCATCACCAATCTTTGATTAACGCATCCAGTCTACCACAGAGTTATAAAAACTAAATTAATATTACATGCGTTGCACTAAGAAATAGACAATTTTAGAGTAAACATAGAATTTGCCGTTCAGGTAAATAAAAAAGTGGGTCACGTTGTCATATTTCTTATTTCACGTCTTGGTATTAGATTCATTCATGCTAGGGATTATCACCCGAATTCTGAATATTAATAGTATCAATGAAGGAATACCTATTTAGGCTGTCAGGCAGAGAATGATACGACATTCTCCAACAAATTTAAATACCTCTCACCATTCAGAACAAAGTCATAAAATACTGGACCTATTATTCGATCACGGATAATACCACACCACACAAACACTTCTCCGACCCCGTTTTTTCATTTCTTTTACACGATGTTCATTTGAATTACACCAGAAATGAGTATGCTTCGGTTGAACATGCCGGCCGTATTGAAAATTGCCTCATCGGTAAATAAAATATTTTTAAAAATGTCAGTTTCAAAATGAACGAAAGAACAATAAAAAAGCCTTGTTTGAAAGTCCTGTTGGTATAATTCCTGAACTGGTAAACTTTTGAACGCATGATAGTTATTATCAGTTAAAGCCCTTTGAACACTACTCTTATTAATTCCCGGTAGATTTCGGGATGC
This sequence comes from Kuschelorhynchus macadamiae, assembly GCA_030620095.1. Taxonomy (NCBI): domain Eukaryota; kingdom Metazoa; phylum Arthropoda; class Insecta; order Coleoptera; family Curculionidae; genus Kuschelorhynchus; species Kuschelorhynchus macadamiae. Next base: position 3,051,494 of record JAUTXW010001318.1, on the reverse strand, counting down.
ATCTCTTTGTGAATTTTCGTTGTTTTCTTCAAAATACAGGAGAATTTCTAATTGCTTTTCTTCTGTTTGGACAATTTTTGGGCGCCGTTTTTGTTTATTGATTACCACTGCATGTTCAAGATCACGAACAATTCGTGAAAAAATATATTTCGTGGGTACCAGTCATGCAAGATACAACAACCGATACTCCCGCAGGGCTAATGCTGGACTCTTATTATTTCTTATGTAATATTCATGAAGATTTAAACGCTCTTGGACACTGTATAAAGCCATTTTTCCTTTAAAAAGAGTTAGAGGCAACTAAATGTCAAATAAGCAACAATTTTACTAGTTTTGTTTTTCCATGGATATTTTGTAAAATTAAGACGCGTTTAGAAATGCTATTATTGCGAAAATTAAAACCGTAACCGTAATATTATACTACTTGTATTGCCAAAGAAGGGGGTTATGTCGAAAATGTTTTCTAATAAGTAATTAGTTACTTTCTTTCTTGCATTTCTTGTTGATTTAATGTTAAATTTAATTATAATGTTAAAAAAAACTTAGAATAGGATATTATTTAGGTTTAGTTAGATTTTTAACAAAAATACCTGAATTATTATAGAAAAATGGTCATAACTTCTAAACTACTAATTTTTGGAATATAAACTATATATATGGAATGATGCAGAATTAAATCCTAAACACAATAAAAGTGCTAAATACAGGGTGTTCCATCTAAAAAATTAAGTTTTTTTAGTTACAAAAACATTTTTTTGTCATTTGTGACCACCCTGTATAATGGATTTTCGCTCTTGATAGGTTAGAGTATTAAATATTAACCACTCCCTTGGATCCATAACCAAAATTCACAATTTTAGTCTTCAAGTGTGAAAAAATCACATTTTTCCAAAAACCTGTTTTTCCGAAAACAATTAGAAAAGTTAATTTTTCTCAAAAACTACTCAAAATTTCATATGCTATGTAATGACAAAAATACTCAAAATCAAGCGTGGAATTAGAATTTTTAAAAATATTCATACCATTTCATTAAAAAGAAAAAGTTTGTTACTGTTCTGGCACAATGGAACACCCTGTATACATAAAAATATTATAAAAAAATTAAATTAAGATCAAATCCTTTTTGTATTTAACTTTTTTTCTCAGTGTCTTATTTATTGAGATAAAGTATAGGAGCATCTTAAGTAGACCACCCTGTACAGGGTGTCCGGATTTGGTTGCAAAAGCAGTGTATCTCGCTTATTTTTAAAGATAGAACCTTGCGGTTTTCACGAACCAGAGCTAATTTTTTGTGAAATCATGAAGCCATGAACAAAATTTTCATAGCCTTCTTCGTTTATGAGATACAGGGCGAAATAGAAAATTTTGCATTTTGGGACCCCCCTCGTATCTCGGTTATCCTTTAACCTAACGCAAAGGGAAAAATTGCTGCTTATGCAGTTTTTTACGCTGGATCCAGTGGCGTAGTCATAATTTTCATTTGAGTTGGTTATTTTTTAGATATGACCCAAAGTTGTGTTTTCTTTAAATGGGACACCTTGTATATTTGTCCAGAAATTGATTTGTCCTTTTAAAAGCTTCTTAAAAATATATAATAGTATGGGTCTATTTTAATAAACAACAACAAAAATCCTATTTTTTATAATTATCATTCAAAATTTTGCAGTAGGCTATGCAAAACGATGCCGTTTTCTTTTGTTTTCTTGGAAGCAAATGACAAATGACACACATGGCTTGTTTTATATTAAGTAATGAAAATGTTGAAGCGGCTTCTGAGATGTATTTTAACAGGTAAATAATTAATTTTTAAGTATGTTGAAATACTATTGCTTAATTTGGTCTAAATGTGTCCTGCTTCATATTACGAACACATATAAAATTATATATATTTGAGGGAAATCTAACAGCCAATCGCTATATAGAAATTTTAGAGGCAGCTATACCTGAATTACTTGACGATGTTCCTCTAACGCAAATTAACGAAATTTATTTTCAACCGGACGGTGCTCCTGCACACAATTCTGGAATGTCGAGATTATTTCTGGACAATAATTTTATCAATCAATTGATCGGAACAAATGGACCTATAAGATGGCCCCCTAGGTCCCCAGATTTGTCGATTTTAGATTTCTTTCTATGGGGATATCTGGAAAATAGAATTTACAAAGGCCACTATGATAATGTCCAACATTTAGGAAATGCAATAAGAGAAAATTTTCCCTATTTATAAAATCATCCTGTTATTTTGCTTAATTCCCTAAAACGAATACGAAAATTGTGCGAAGCATGCATAGAACAAAATGGAAATCAGTTTGAACAGTTCTTTTGATTTCCTTGGTTACTGTAGTTCGTATACGACAGTTGATTTTTGCTGAAAGGCTTGTTACATAATAATTTATTACTGTTTTGTTCTTGTGTTACATAAATCTAAGTAGGTGGTACTTTTTTCGTGCGAAATTATCAATACATATTTTGATAAATAGATTTAATTACATATTTATTTTGATTTATTGTTAGGATGTTGATATTGTTAACGACTTTAAATAAAAGGCACCATTGTTTTGCATGGCCTACTGCAAAATTTGGGATGATAATTATAAAAATTAGGATTTTTGTTGTTGTTTATTAAAATAGACCCATACTATTATATATTTTTGAGAAGTTTTTAAAAGGACAAATCAATTTCTGGACAAATATACAGGGTGTCTCATTTAAAAAAACACAACTTTGGGTCATATCTAAAAAATAACAACTCAAATGAAAAATATGACTACGCCACTGGATTCAGCGTAAAAAACTGCATAAGCAGCAATTTTTCCCTTTGCGTTAAGTTAAAGGATAACCGAGATACGAGGGGGGTCCCAAAATGCAAAATTTTCTATTTCGCCCTGTATCTCATAAACGAAGAAGGCTATGAAAATTTTGTTTACGGCTTCATGAGTTTCACAAAAAATTAGCTTCGTGAAAACCGCAAGGTTCTATCTTTAAAAATAAGCGAGATGCCCTGCTTTTGCAATCAAATCCGGACACCCTACATTTAATATAAACGTAATAACCAACAATAAATAATTGCTTAATAAAATAATAATTTAACAATATATTGTTATTTTTTTTTGTGAATAAATATAATATGTATGTGTGTTTTGTAATTATTTTTGAAAGTCGCTAAAGGTAAATGAGGCTTAGTAAAATCACATTTGACATATTTTAAACTTCTAATTTGTGATCAAATCTACGGAAGCGCAGAAGGGCCACAATTTTTTTTATTTTTTAATTCTGAGTTTAAAGTCGGAATTTAAAAAAATTCTGAGTTTAGAATTTCTGATTTTACAGTCAGAATTTAACAATATTCTGAGTTTAAAGTCAGAATTTAATAAAATTCTGAGTTTAAAGTAGGAATTTAACTAAATTCTGAGTTTAAAGTCAAAATTTAACTAAATTCCGAGTTTAAAGTCAGAGTTTAACAAAATTCTGAGTTTAAAGTCAGAATCTAACAAAATTCTGAGTTTAAAGTCGGAATTTAACAAAATTCTGAGTTCAAAGTCAGAATTTAACAAAATTCTGAGTTTAAAGTCGGAATTTAACTAATTCTGAGTTTAAAGTCAGAATTTAACAAAATTCTGAGTTTAAAGTCGGAATTTAACTAATTCTGAGTTTAAAGTCAGAATTTAACAAAATTCTGAGTTTAAAGTCGGAATTTAACTAATTCTGAGTTTAAAGTCAGAATTTAACAAAATTCTGAGTTTAAAGTCACAATTTAACAAAATTCTGAGTTTAAAGTCAGAATTTAACAAAATTCTGAGTTTAAAGTCAGAATTTAACAAAATTCTGAGTTTAAAGTCACAATTTAACAAAATTATGAGTTTAAAGTCACAATTTAACAAAATTCTGAGTTTAAAGTCGGAATTTAACTAAATTCTGAGTTTTAAGTCAGAATTTAACTAAATTCCGAGTTTAAAGTCAGAATTTAACAAAATTCTGAGTTTAGAGTCGGAATTTAACAAAATTCTGAGTTTAAAGTCGGAATTTAACAAAATTCTGAGTTTAAAGCCGGAATTTAACAAAATTCTGAGTTTAAAGTCGGAATTTCTGAGTTCAAAGTCAGAATTTAACAAAATTCTGAGTTTAAAGTCGGAATTTAACTAAATGCTGAGTTTAAAGTCAGAATCTAACAAAATTCTGTGTTTAAAGTCGGAATTTAACAAAATTCTGAGTTTAAAGTCACAATTTAACAAAATTCTGAGTTTAAAGTCGGAATTTAACTAAATTCTGAGTTTTAAGTCAGAATTTAACTAAATTCCGAGTTTAAAGTCGGAATTTAACTAATTCTGAGTTTAAAGTCAGAATTTAACAAAATTCTGAGTTTAAAGTCACAATTTAACAAAATTCTGAGTTTAAAGTCACAATTTAACAAAATTCTGAGTTTAAAGTCGGAATTTAACTAAATTCTGAGTTTTAAGTCAGAATTTAGCTAAATTCCGAGTTTAAAGTCAGAATTTAACAAAATTCTGAGTTTAAAGTCAGAATCTAACAAAATTCTGAGTTTAAAGTCGGAATTTAACAAAATTCTGAGTTTAAAGTCGGAATTTAACAAAATTCTGAGTTTAAAGTCGGAATTTAACAAAATTCTGAGTTCAAAGTCAGAATTTAACAAAATTCTGAGTTTAAAGTCGGAATTTAACTAAATTCTGAGTTTAAAGTCAGAATTTAGCTAAATTCCGAGTTTAAAGTCAGAATTTAACAAAATTCTGAGTTTAAAGTCGGAATTTAACAAAATTCTGAGTTTAAAGTCACAATTTAACAAAATTCTGAGTTTAAAGTCACAATTTAACAAAATTCTGAGTTTAAAGTCGGAATTTAACTAAATTCTGAGTTTTAAGTCAGAATTTAACTAAATTCCGAGTTTAAAGTCAGAATTTAACAAAATTCTGAGTTTAGTCAGAATCTAACAAAATTCTGAGTTTAAAGTCGGAATTTAACAAAATTCTGAGTTTAAAGTCGGAATTTAACAAAATTCTGAGTTCAAAGTCAGAATTTAACAAAATTCTGAGTTTAAAGTCGGAATTTAACTAAATTCTGAGTTTAAAGTCAGAATTTAGCTAAATTCCGAGTTTAAAGTCAGAATTTAACAAAATTCTGAGTTTAAAGTCGGAATTTAACTAAATTCTGTGTTTAAAGTCAGAATTTAATCCGTACGATTGTATAACAGACTGGAACCAAAAAAACAAGTTCAATGTTTTTGTTTGAATAATGGCAAATGTGCTATGAATTGTTCCACCAAACTACAGATATTTAAAAAAATGATAAAAGGGGGAGGGTACAAAATAAAAGTTTCCTATTTTGATTTTTGAGTGTTAAATAAGTCCCTGACAAATTAAACATATGTTTAATTAGTTCATTTTATGTATTTTTATTTATTTCTATTGCTGAAAAAAAAAAAGCCAAAATGTATACAAGAAAACATATACATTAAAAGGTTCACAAAATAAAAAAGGTAATACCAAACGATAAATAAGTCTTAAGAAATGGTTCATATATGTTTCAACGATTTAAGGGTGTCTCGCGAAACATACTGACAGAGCTCCCCCTCTGTTTCAGGGTGATTCAAGTTGAGTGTCCTATTAGAAATATCTGGAGAATCAACGAATAGGATGTTTTGAGAATTTCGCTTTGGCCATAGATGAACATAATATACTCTCATTATAAAATATTTTAAATTGCGCGGTGTTGCCGCTTCTACCTCAAACCGGAGGCATCATCCGTTTTTTAAATGAAATGCCCTATATTTTATTAAATTTTTATATTGTTCTAAAAAATTCAAGTACTTATTGAGTTACTTTTCTCATGCCTAAATTTAACTGTTTTCGAGAAAATGGCGCTAGAACCATGACAATTTTGAACCTTTGAAGCTCGAGAAATCTCAAACGAGTTTACTTGCAACGAAATGGATTTCACTTATCTGTCTTAATATTTAATTATCTATCTCCTGACACCAATTTCAGGTTTGGCAGGAGACGCCAAAAACATTTCGTTAATTTCTGACTTTAAACTCAGAATTTAGTTAAATTCCGACTTTAAACTCAGAATTTAGTTAATTTCTGACATTAAACTAAGAATTTAGTTAAATTTCGACATTGAACTCAGAATTTTGTTAAATTCTGACTTTAAACTCGGAATTTAGCTAAATTCTGACTTTAAACTCAGAATTTAGTTAAATTCCGACTTTAAACTCAGAATTTTTTTAAATTCCGACTTTGAACTAAGAATTTTGTTAAATTCTGACTTTAAACTCAGAATTTTATTAAATTCTGACTTTAAACTCAGAATTTTGTTAAATTCTGACTTTAAACTCAGAATTTTGTTAAATTCTGACTTTAAACTCAGAATTTTGTTAAATTCTGACTTTAAACTCAGAATTTTGTTAAATTCCGACTTTAAACTCAGAATTAAAAAATAAAAAAAATTGTGGCCCTTCTACGCTTCCGTACAAATCTAACCTCAAGTAATCAATTCTAATAAATAAAAATTTAATTTGAAATTTAAAAATTAAATACTTCATTTCACCCTTCTCACTAAACCCCATTTGCTAAAACATAGGTACGTAATTTATGCATGCCTTATAGGAAATAAATATTTACCTAACTCGTGCGGAAAGTGAGTTTTCCGCACTCGACTGTTCCAACTGCAATCGCGTGGGGAAAAGTATCACTTTTCGCACTAGTTAGGTAAATAACTATCATGTGACAAAGCAAAAAGTCTCCTAACGCTTTTAGTAAATCCACTGAACAGGATTATGTATTCCTTAATCACAGTAGTTAAGGAAAGACGAGCCGAGTCATGCATCTTTTAATGATTTAACTAGTAGTTTTCGAAGACATTATTATTCCAAGTTGCAACTTTTTAAAATACTAACAAAATCCCTTTTCTTTAAACATTTACGTCTATCCACAAATCACAATGGTTACATGTTAATAACTGTTACTAGAAAATTCGAACCTAGTAAATTGCTAGTACATGCAATGTTGAGCGCCAGTTCAGTGTAAACAGGCCTTAAAAACGAAAATACTGAGATTCTTTTGATAGTCCTTACCACTGTCTTGCGTTTCTTGGGGATTCTTAATGTTAATGCTATCATCATTGCTTTAGTGATAAGATAAGGTGTTTTACACTCATCGCTGTTGCTACTATTTAGTGTTTACAGGGTGATTTAGATAATGCATCCACACTTTAAATGACTTATTTTCGGTTTCAATCTTAACATCTCGTATTTTGTAAAATTTAATTACTTCGATAAGAACCGTATATTTATACTCTTATGAATGAATCTTGTGTATATGGCAAGTGATACGAATTAAGGTTTTATTCATGTCAAATAAAATAGGTTCAAATCTGAGATCATGTATGTATATCTAGCAAAAACAACAAATGTTATATAAGTCATTTACATTATGTTGTAGACTAAATTTTTACTTCTTTCGAAAAAGGGAAGTATTGTAATCGTGAAAAAAATACTTTTAGGATCTTTAGATGACGAAAAACATGTTTTCTCCGTTCTGTCGGTCTGCCTGTCTGTTCGCGGAGTAGCTAAAAAACTACTTACCCGATTGACTTCAAATGTTGGTCAAAAATAAAAGAACGTACGGGGACGACTTGTTAATAGTTTGGTAAAAATCCAATATGGCGAAACAAAATGGCAATCTAGTGAATTGTTAAAAAGATTATTATTAAAAAACTGCTCCTCCAATTTATCTCAAATTTTACAAAAACATCAAGTATTATGTTGGAATCAAGTGGAAACATTTTGGTACGAATCCAAGATGGAGGAACAAAATGGCGACTTAATAAAATATTAAAAAATTTAGCCTAAAAAAACTGCATATTGTCAAATTACGTGCCATAACTGATTATGGTATAGGGATCAACTAGTAATATAGTGATACTAGTTCAAGATGGTCAAATAAAATGGCGGCTAAATATAATGGGGCTAAATAAAATGTTTGTAATCGTGAAAAAATCAGCCACTCAGGTTTTGCACATTTTTATGTTTTATCAGTTTCGTCTCTCTGTCTGTTGGTCATACACATCTAGTATTATGTTGGAATCAACGAATCCAAGAGGGCGGTATAATAAAATATTTAAAAAATCATGGTTCTTGGGATTAGACCATGTCAAATTGGTATTACTATTCGACGTTTCACCTTCGATTGCACTAGGCATCTTCAGGGATCTTTACTCCACGAGATCTAAATACTGAATGAGCTCGAAGAGATTCAGGCGGGCTTTTATAACTGGTCTGTGCTTACCGAACCGTGACCCTGTGTTAAGATCGATTTCCACGTGTGATGTAGACTGTAACCCGTATCTCTATTGAAGTTTTTTGTATGTTTAAATATTTCAATAGATTCTTTAACTTTTCGTTTATAAAAACCTGGAACCTATGCTAGAACCTTGTTTTCCTTTACATTTATGAAATGGCCAGTGTTATGCTGCTGTTCAGCTACAGCAGATTGAACAATTTGTTTTTTTTTTAATACATCGTTCATGTTCCTTAAGTCTGGTTGATATTGAGCGTCCTGTTTCTCCCACATACACTTTTCCACAGGAGCAAGGAATTTTATAAACTCCTTCTGTTTGGAAAGGTACAAGATCTTTCGGGGATCGCAAGCATTGTCCAATCTTTTTATGTGTATTGAAGATGGTAGGTATGTTGGACCGCCGAAGTAATCGTCCTATTTTGTCCGTAGTGCCATGTATGTAGGGAAGAACAACACTACCTAATGGTGACTCTTTATCATTTTCCTTTGGCGGAGTTGGTTTACTATAACTTTTAATTGAACGCGTAATATCTTCAGTGCAATAGCCATTCCCTCTGAGAGCTTCGGTGAGTTTCGATGTTTCCGATGTTAAAGAATCTTGATCAGAAATCGAAATAGTTCTGAATACTAGTGAGTTAATAACCGATTTCCTTTGTGCTGGATGGTGATGAGAATTTGCGTTTAAGTATCTATTTGTATGCGTCGGTTTTCTATACACAGAATGTCCCAATGTACCATTTTCCTTCTTTTGAATACATACATCTAGAAAGGGAATTGTTCCATTAGATTCAATTTCCATCGTGAATTTGATATTAAGATGTTGCTGATTGGGGTGGTCCAGAAATATGAGGAGATTATCCTGTCCATGAGGCCAAACAACAAAAGTATCATCTACATATCTAAACCAGTGCTTCGGTTTTAGTGGAGCGGATGTTAGAGCAATATCCTCAAAGGCTGCCATAAAGATGTTCGCTACCACAGGTGATAGAGGAGATCCCATAGCTGCCCCTGAAGTTTGTTCATAAAAAGTTCCTTGAAAAATGAAATAAGTAGATGTAAGACAAGCTTCCACTAGGTCTATTAAGTTCTTATCAAGATTATTGTTATCCAGTATGTCTGATATAATGGAAATTGAGTCGTTGACAGGAACATTTGTGTAAAGTAATTCTACATCGAAACTGACCAAAATATCTTCGGGATCCAACTGGATTGTCTTGAGTATTTCCACGAAATGTGCAGAGTTTTTAATAAAAGAATCTGTTTTTCCAGTAAATGGATTAAGAAAATTTGAGAGATATTTACCTAGTTTGTATGTGGGCGAGTCTAGTGCACTGATGATCGGTCGAAGTGGTATGTTGTCCTTGTGTATCGTCGGAAGACCGTATGACCTGGGAGTCTTGGAGCTGCTTGGTTTTAATGATTTTTTCTCCGCTGGTGGTAAACCACCCTCTCAGGATTTACATATCTTCACGTTTTAGCGTCCCTAGATGCCAAAAAACATGTTTTACCAATTTCGTCTGTCCGTCTGTCAGTTCGCGACATAGCTTAAATAATACTTACCCGATTGACTTCAAATTTTGACTAATAACACTGGTTAACAAGAAATTTGCCACAGAAAAAAAATTACCTGTTTTTGGTGTTTTTTTGTGCGCTGAAACCAAATATATTTTTAGAATTTTTCTATCACCCACAGTTTTTATGTTCCAGTATAAAATATAATACAGGTAGTATATTAAATTATAATACAGGTAGCAGCTCAATATAGTGCACAAATACTTAATTTTGCAGTACACTACCTGTTTTTATTATATATTTAGCATAATAAAGTTCAGATAAGAGAACATTTTAATATACAGGTAATATAATATAGTCTATGCCGCCGCTGCTGCCGACGACACGTAGCCATTTTATACACCTATGACGGTCAATCAGTCCAACGGCTTAGTCTTTTGTTAGACTTTACCAAGCGCGTTTATCGTGTCTCGTGTGCAATCCGGAATTTAGAACTATTCAGTTGTGTTTTATTTTTGGTGTATACCAAAATACCGTGTTTTCACAAAATGCCTAGAAATTGTGTAAATCACCCAAACAGTTTCTGCTATATCTGCGGTGAGTTAACGTTTAAATTCCAAAAACGTTCATTTACACCTCTGATTAAAAAATGCTACGAACAGTACTTTGGCTGTAAAATAGGAGACCAAGATAAACTTTGGGCCCCCATATTTGTTGTGTTACTTGTGTTAAAACTCTCACAGCCTGGGCAAAAGGAACTCGTCATATGGCATTTGCTATTCCTATGGTTTGGCGAGAACCTAAAGATCATAGCTCGGATTGTTATTTCTGTTTAACAAATATAACTGGAATAACATCAAAATCCAAACACACTGTCAAGTATCCAAACTTACCATCGGCAATAAGACCAGTACCTCACAGTGATCAGCTACCTGTACCACAGCCTCCGGAGCATATGATCCTGAGTGATGATGAGTCGGAAGATGTTTTAGAAGTAAACAGGGCAGAAACAAATTTGCAATCTGATCCGCTATTTGACCCAGGTCATTTTTCAAATAAGCCACATTTGTTAAGTCAAGGGGATCTGAACGATCTTGTACGAGATTTAAACTTGTCTAAGAAGCAAGCCGAACTTTTAGGTTCTAGGTTATAGAATTGGAATCTCCTTCAGAAGGAAACTAAAGTTTCGTTCTATCGTAGTCGTCACCAGCAATTCAGTGACTTCTTTTCCATTGAAGATGGGATAGTGTTCTGTCATGATGTTATATCTGTAACGCGGGAACTTGAGCATGAATATAAAACAGATGAGTGGCGATTGTTCATCGATTCGTCCAAAGTCAGAGCTTGAAGGCGGTTCTACTGCACAATGGAAACAGGTTTCCGTCCGTTCCTTTGGCTCATGCTACCAATATGAAGGAATCATATGACAACATGAAGCTTCTGTTGGACAAAATTAATTATAAAGACTTTAAGTGGGCCATATGTGGTGATGTGAAAGTTGTAGCGCTTCTACTTGGAATGCAACTTGGTTACACAAAGTATTGTTGTTTCCTTTGTGAGTGGGACAGCAGAGACAAGAAAAACCATTACACAAAGAAAGTATGGCCAGAAAGAACATCTTTGATACCAGGGAATAAGAACATTGTAAATCCTCCCCTTGTAGATCCTAGGAAAATTTTACTACCCCTTTGCATATTAAGCTTGGCTTAATGAAAAATTTCGTTGAAGGTATGGATAGAGAGGGTAATGGATTCGCGTACCTAAGAAATAAGTTTCCTAAAATCTGCGAAGCAAAAATCAAAGAGGGTATATTTGTAGGACCCCAAATCAGAGAAATGCTTAAGGATGACAAATTTATTTCAGAACTCAATGCATTTGAAAAAAAAAGCATGGCTATCGTTTACCAGGATTTGCACCGATTTTTTGAGAAATTACAAATCAGAAAACTATCAGGAAATTGTAAATGATCTTTTAAATTGCTATCAAAAAATGGGATGTAACATGAGTTTAAAAATCCATTTTTTGCACTCACACTTGGATTTTTTTCCGAAAAATCTTGGGGCAGTCAGTGACGAGCATGGAGAAAGATTCCATCAGGATATCTCTACTATGGAAAAGCGTTACCAGGGGAAGTGGACAATTTTTTATTGTACAACTGACGTTCTTGTATGCTTATTTATAATATATATATATATATATATATATATATATTTCAAAAATCAAAGGCCTTGTCACTATAAAACTATGCGTGATGAAAAAAATCTGAAAACATATTTGAATTGAGCGTAAAAAGTTTTATATAGTGTACCTTATTTAGTTCGTGTGGCAAGAAAAAAGTTTAATTTTGTTAACCAGTGTAATTAAGAGTCATACGGGGATGGCCTGATAATATTATGGTAAAAATCCAATACGGCGAAACAATGTTAAAAATATTTGTTGTAGGGTCTTTACTTTTCCGAAATTTTAGACCGAATTAATTTTATACTCTAGTAGAATTAATTTTTTTGTTTGTTTGTTTAGATAATTTTTTATTTTTGGTTTTTTGTTTTAATAAAGGCAATATATTGTTGAGTAGGTTATTGATGTATATTTTTCGGGATTTAAATTATATTTAAAATTTCTAATATACTAAAATGTAGTATCTTTCTAGTGCACCTCCCCCCTAAGCGTAACGTCTGGCTGCGTGGTCATAACTTAAGCGTCCTGGAATGATTATTGATTGATAAGTCTCAAATGCTAAATAATAGTGACATTAATCTAGCACTTATTTTGTTGTAACGCCGTCATGGCCAACTCATATTAACTGAACGTATAAAGGTGTAGGGTAATAAACAGCATATTATCTGCAGTAGAAAAAGGTTTAATTGGCAATCATTTCGGAAACTAAAAATATTTGGAATGGACAACCTTACACTACATTACGTTTATTTGAAAAAATGTGAATTTATGTGCATTAGGTAAAAGTAATGTTTGTTTCTAGTATTGTAGCTATATGGAGCGCGATTGTCTTGGAGTTTTTTATTATTTTGATAGGCGAAAACACAAACTTTAAATATCTAAATCACCGCCAAGGTCAATACTTTGAATTGTCTGAAATAGTTTCTACACGACCCTGTACTTGAAAGACCACACATAAGTGTATACTTTTGAAGCTAAACACTCTTGTCACATCCGAGCTTAAATCTCAATTTATAAAACCATACGATAAGTGAGAGTGTATATTAGAATAATATACTGACAACATAGCATTTTGACTAAAGTAATTTGCTAACGACTTTAAACCGTAACAATTTTTTCTTAACTTTCTGCATAGATTTTCTATATGATTTCCCCATCGTAAGTTTTCATCAGTTTCTAAACCTAACATTATGGAGGAAATGGAAGGTGTAAAAGAACCACTTTCAATTTCGTGAAGTAAAAAGCTTATTATTTTGTTTTTTATTTGAAAATACAACAAAATTTGTTTTACTTTGATTTATAATGAAACAAATCATAGACCATAACATTATACCATTATAAACCAAATCTGCTGTTCTTTTAAGAGATAGTACAGTTTTTTCCACGACCACAATGTTTGTATCATGTGTATGTGATATGACAGAAATACCGGTCGAGATATTTTTTAAGTAGAAAATGTGGTCACTAGAATAAATAAGATATAGCAACGGTCCAAGAACTGAACCTTGCGGAACACCCCAATCTACTGTCAATGAGCCGCTCCTCATCTCATTTACCAAAACATGGCAGGTATTGTCAATACTAATTCACACAATTTCGACACTTCGGTGAAGGTATCTTCCAGCTCCTTGTCTTTTAAAAATTGCATTAGTTCCTTAACGTTATTTTTTGCGTTAATGTCATTAGTTTCGCAAATCACTTTTAGTTCAGATCGGAGTAACACTCGGTCGAAGAACTGGCCATAATGAAGAAGACATTTAAACGCATCTTCTGGAAAAGTTTTTCCTTTAAGTGCATCAAAATTGCAGAACTCGAGGAATTTAAAATCATTTAAACCGTTAAATCTATAGTTTATTTGTTGCTGAATTTGATCGATTATTTCATAGAAGAAACGCGTATGATGTTTGAACATCTCCTACCTAGCCTGTTCTAAGACGCTTGACTTGTGGCTCTAATTTAACGTCATCGTTTTCTCCCAAAATAGGTCAGTCATCTCTTTTTTGGCTTAATTTGGACTTAAAATCATCCACTTTTTTAGGTAAAAAGCAATATCATTTGTTTTAGTTTGTAATATATTAAAAACATTGTTCGAGAATGGAAATATTTCTGAAAATATGTTCAAAACAAATAATTAAAATTAAAATCTCGTTTCAAACAGTCCAAAAACCCCCTCGAACTATTTATTGATTCTGAGTCCCACGTTTCACTATTTTCAATTATATTCTCAAATAGTTCAATCAGTGATTCACGATTTTCACATACTGTTAACACAAGTCTTCCATTATAGTTTCACCTAGTAGGAACAACTTTGGGCAATCGTTGTGGACAATGGAGTCCAAAGCTTATGTACGTTTTGTTGACTTGGAAAAAAAAAGCAGCCATGCCACTTAAAGTAACGAAAAATAATTTAATTTATAGCGCAAAATAATGGACAAACACAGCACTTGGGAAAGTTTCTCGAACTTTAGCTTGCAGATCCTCTAATTGCTTTGAGCAACTAATTTTTTCTCTCCATTAATTTCTTTAGTAAGGTTATAAACTACGGTATATAATGCATCTGCTGTACGATTTTCGGTCACATTCTTAAAACCTAAAAATCGCTCTTGAATACTTTCGTCTGTTTTGACGTAGCATATTACTATAGATAATTGGCTAAAATTAGTGATATCAGTTGTTTCGTTCAGAACAATAGCAATGAACCGCGCTTCGTCAATCTCCTGCTTAATTCTTTTTAGAATAGTGGTTGCAACAGCGGAAATTAAATCATTCTGAATTCGATTCAATCATCATATTTAGCCATTAAACTAAGTAAATCTTAAAAATGTCCTCTATTTGAAGAAACCCTTGTTTCGTCATGACCTCTAAATCCCAATTTTCATGCTGTCCGAGAAAACAAACCACATCGATAAGTCTTCTTAATATTTGCCTATTTGTATCGACTAGTTCATTGTGTTGGCGGTGACTAATTTTCAACTGTTTATTAAGGGCGTGTTCAATTCTGGTTTTGCCGAAGACTTTTTCTTTTATGACGGCCTGTAAATGTGCTTTGGACATAATGTGTCTTTTTACAGCTTTATGGAAATTGTTTAAATCGGAAAAGCCAGTTTTATTCCAGAGACCTTTTTCATTTTCAAAAAGTAAACATGGCCAACAAAATAATTTACTTATATTTTCACACCCTGTTAGCCATTTGAATTGTTCGTAATGTTTTTCCGGATAAAAATGTCTAATACAGTTTTTCATTTTTGTGGTTAAATTTTTCATAGGCGGTTTTGTCCTTCCTTTGGAAATTATTTGAAGCTTACCAGCGAAGTTTAATGTTGAAAATCCTTTTATTATTAAGACGCACACCACACATATTCTTCTTACTAAATTCTCCAACATTTTCAACGTTATTACCGACAGCCGAAGTTGACGGTATTTGCATATCCACGTCCGTATTATTGTTTTCCATATCGCACCATGCACGACGCGACGTACGTATCACACAACACACGGATAGTCGTTCAAACAAAGAACCTACCACAACGATAGCTTCCGCCACCACTTAAAGCACGCGACTGAAATGCAAAAATTGCACACAGCCTGTGGAAAGTTCAATAACCTCTGGCTCGATTCACAGGAAATCAAGCATACAGGACTTGGCTGCAGAGAAGGTAGCGGTCCGCATAGGTTGAATTCGATATTCTAATGTGGCTGGGTCGGAATCAAATCAAATCATTTTAAAGAGACTTATTCATTATAAAAATCATTAACGCAGTAAAAGGGTCTTTCAATGAGGTACGCTTTGGTTTTTTTTTCGAAAGAGTGCAAACATAAAAATTGTCTTTAAATGTTCACGAAGATGATTGTAAAGTTTGATGAAGTTGTAAATAATTGATTTTTTTATTAATTCTGTGGAAGGAATGGGAAGGTATATGTCATGCCTAGAGTTTCTGGTGGGATATACGTATTGTGGCCTTTCCGGGAATGTATTTATATGTTTTCTTATTAAACATAAGCTTTCTAAAATAAATAATACAGGAAGTGTTAATAGTTCATGTTTTTTGAAATAGTATTGGCAGTGTGCTCTATTATTTAGACCAAACAAATAGTGAATGGCTCTCTTTTGAAGCTTAAAAAAACTAAAATTGCTCGGTGGTACAGCAGCCCCATAGCGAAGATGGGATTAGAAAGAAATAAGTAAGTCTGGCAGAATACACGCCCAGTTCTTTTGAAACTGATCGAATGGCAAAACAGCAGATGCGTGCAGTCCATGGAAGCAAGGGAAGCAGTGCTTCAACAAAAAATACAAAACATCTTCGAAAATGTAATTTTTGAAATAGGAAACCATTAATTTAGTTTATATTAAAAATGCTAAAATATTATCTTAATTATTAAGCCCATAATAAATGCGGCCTCGACTCCGACCCAGCCACAATAGAATATCGAATAGAACCTATGCGGCCCGCTAGCTTCTCTGCGGCCAAGTCCTGTATGCTTGATTTCCTGTGAATCGAGCCAGAGGTTATTGAACTTTCCACCGGCTGTTCGCAATTTTTGCATTTCAGTCGCGTGCTTTAAGTGGTGGCGGAATCTATCGTTGGAGTAGATTTTTTGTATGAACGGCTATCCCTGTGTTGTGAGATACGTACGTCGCGTCGTGCATGGTGCGATATGGGAGACAATAATACGGACGTGGATATGCAAATACCGTCAACTTCGGCTGTCGGTAATAACGTTGAAAATGTTGGAGAATTTGAGTGTCTGTGAATGTGTGGTGTGTGTCGTAATAATAAAGGGATTTTCAACGTTAAGCTTCGCTGATCAGCTTTAAATAATTTCCGAAGGAAGGGCAAAACCGCCTATGAAAATTTTAACCACAAAAATGAAAAACTGTATTAGATATTTTTATCCGGAAAAACAATACGAACAATTCAAATGGCTAACAGGGTGTGAAAATATAAGAAAATTATTTTGTTGGCCATGTTTACTTTTTGAAAATGAAAAAGGTCTCTGGAATAAAACGGGCTTTTCCGATTTAAACAATTTACATAAAACTGTAAAAAGACACATTGTGTCCAAAGCACATTTGCAGGCCGTCATAAAAGAAAAAGTCTTCGGCAAAACCAGAATTGAACACGCCCTTAATAAACAGTTGGAAATTAGTCACCGCCAACCCAATGAACTAGTCGATAAAAATAGGCAAATATTAAGAAGACTTATCGACGTTGTTTGTTTTCTCGAACAGCACGAATTGGGATTTAGAGCTCATGACGAAACAAGTGTTTCTTCAAATAGAGGAAATTTTCAAGATTTACTTAGTTTAATGGCTAAATATGATGATTGCTTAAAAAATCATTCAGAACAGTCTAGCGTTTTTCGCGGAACGTCGAATCGAATCCAGAATGATTTAATTTCCGCTGTTGCAACCATTATTCTAAAAAGAATTAAGCGGTAGATTGGCGAGGCGCGATTCATTGCCATTGTTCTGGACGAAACAAATGATATCACTAATTTTAGCCAATTATCTACAGTAATACGCTATGTTAAAACAGACGGAAGTATTCAAGAGCGATTTTTAGGTTTTAAGAATGTGTCCGGAAATCGTAGAGCAGATGCATTATATACCGTAGTTTAAAACGTTACTAAAGAAATTAATGGACAGAAAAAATTACTGGTTAAAAGCTATGATGGAGCTGCAGTGATGGCAGGACAATTAGGGGGTCTGCAAGCTAAAGTTCGAGAAACTTTCGCAAGTGCTGTGTTTGTCCATTTTTTTGATCATAAATTCAATTAAGTTTTATCCCAGTCCATCAATCACATTAAAGAGTGTAAAGTATTTTTCGTTACTTTAAGTGGCATGGCTGGTTTTTTTTCCAAGTCAACAAAACGTACACGAGCTTTGGGCTCCATTGTCCACAAACGATTGCCCAAAGTAGCTTCTACTAGGTGGAACTATAATGGAAGACTTGTGTTGACACTATCTAAAAATCGTGAATCACTGATTGAACTATTTGAGAATATAATAAAAAATAATGAAACGTGGGACTCAGAAGCAATAAATAGCTCGAGTGGGTTTTTGGACTGTTTGAAACGAGATTTTAATTTTAATTATTTGTTGAACATTTTTTTCAGAAATATTTCCATTCTCGGACAGACTAAAACAAATGATATTGCTTGTCTAAAAAAAGTGGATGATTTTAAGTCCATGTTAAGTCAAAAAAGAGCTACAAGCCAAGCGTCTTCGAACAGACAAGGTGGGAGATGTTCAAACATCATACAGACGCCTCTTTTATGAAATAATCGATCAAATTCAGCAACAAATAAACTATAGATTTAACGGTTTAAATGATTTTAAATTCCTCGAGCTCTGCAATTTTAATGCATTTAAAGGAAAAACTTTTCCAGAAGATGCGTTTAAATATCTTCTTCTTCATTATGGCCAGTTCTTCGACCGAGTGTTACTGCGATCTGAACTAAAAGTTATTTACGAAATTGATGACACTACCGCAAAAAATAACGCTAAGGAACTAATGCAATTTTTAAAAGACAAGGAGCTGGAAGATGCCTACACCGAAGTGTCGAAATTGTGTGAATTAGTATTGACTACCTGCCTTAAGTTCATCAGTATAAGGCAATTTTCCAACACTTAAACGTACAAAAAATGTCGTGAGAATTTCAACGGGGCAGGAAAGACTTTCGAATAAATCGCTGTTGTCCATTGAAAATAAACTTCTCCAAAATATGTCGGAGCATCGACGTTTTTATGATGACGTCATTGACGAATTTGCAAAAAATGATCGAAGAATCGAATTACATTACAAATAGGTAAGTTTCTAAAAATTGCTTACCTTTCTTAAAATTTCACCGCACGCTTGGCAAAACAGGGGTTAGAAAGTTTTTTAGTTAAGGTGTCAATATACTTAGACCATTTTAGGTTGTTATTTATATGTGGTGTTGTTATTTATGTGTGTGAAATCCAGGAATTTAACCGACTCAATTTATATAATATTGCTGTTAAGTAGCTGAAGTAGTTGTAAAGTTCCCTTATAAGATAAGGCGATATTTTTCTATTAATTTTTAGGTTGGTGATATCATTAATGTATAACAAAAAAAGAATAGGTCCCAAGACCGAACCTTGAGAGACTCCATTTGTAATCAATTTACAATCAAAATCAGAACCATTTGCCTTACAAATTTTTGCCTATTCCCGAGATAATATTTGAACCAATTTAAAGAAATACCACGGATTCGATAAACATTCAGCTTGCTTATCAAAATTTCATGACTAACACAGTCAAAGGCTTTTGCATAGTCACAAAAAACTGAGGCGGTGGGGTGGTTGTTATTGAGGGATAAGTTGACGTCGCTAAGCAACGAGAACATGGCGTCACTGGTGCACTTGTGGGGTAAAAATCCGAACTGATCCGGGGATATTATCTGATGTCTTAATTACTTTTTGGCAGTGCGTTAATTTGTTGGGTATGTGAATTATTTTTATTGATGAAACCAAATTAATTTTTTTTCTCGTTGTGATGGTCGTGTTAAAGTTTGGAAAAAAGAATATAGCAATGAAAATTGATAATCTCTGCCCTCTAGGTTAACACGGTGGGGTAATGTTTTATTTTGAGGATGCAAATGAAAATACATGGACTACCTAGCGCACTACGCTGATTTGGAATTTAAACATTCAAACCATGCATATATTTATATTCACTAATTAAAACTGTGTAAATTTAATATGCATAACTCTAAAATAATAAGACATGGTTAAACATGCTAAATTTTATTAATATAGTTTTAGATAACGAATAATTATATATGTATATAATTACATGAATTAATTTACATAAACATTTAATAATATAACAGAAGTATTTAAATATCGTGTTAGGCATTTAACCTTTCCAAACTTACAACCAACCACTGATTGTCCTTAACATATATTTTTTCTGAGGTTCCTAGAAATGCTGCCGTGGCTATTTTCAAAGGCAATAGTCATATTTTCTCGTTCATGAACCTGTCTAGGCCCAAGTCATTAAGTTCCTGAGTTATGTGTGGTTTGTTTGACACAATTTGGGCCCTTAAAAACTGTCCCTTTGCATTAGAACGGACCGTTATGGGCAGAATTATTGTTTCAGAAAAGCCTTTTGTTTTGTCAAGGTAAAACTTTTAGAAACGATGCTACGAACGTGTTTCAAATAGTTTAGTGTATATGCTTTTTTGTAATCCATTAAAAGTCTTAGTAGCCGATTGTTGCTACGTGGAAATTTGCAATGTAAAAATTTCTGTTTTTTGCAAATTGTAAAACAGAAAACTTCCGTTATTTATATTTCATATAAACAATATCGAAAAAATATAATGGATTTTAGGAGCAAATGGTAGAAAATTCAAAAGTCACTAATGCACGAAGTGAATGTGTCTTTCCTTAAATTTTGCGCCATACAGCAAAAACTTTAAATATATATAAAAGTTGTAGGGTTATTCTATGTCTTGTTTAAATGATCCAATATGATAATTCTTCGCTGTGTTTTTTAATTTGGGGTAGGGATCCAAAAAGAAAAGTCAGACATTCAAAAAAGTCTACGTTTCGCAATTTATTATTGCATCTTCAGGACACTAAAAGACATATATAAAACGATATAGCTCTACAAGACATGAACTCAATAAATAGTAAAGTAGAAAAAATGCTATACTGACTATGAAAAATACTATACTGACTGTGAAAATTTGACATAAAATAGTGATTTTTTTCGCAAACATGGGGTTACAAGAATAAAATGAAATACCACAAATAATTAAAAGAATTCAATCTAACTCGTTCAACAGTTGTTTAAGAATAGCAATATACCAATAATTCTTCCTTGTTATTGGAAAAAAAATAGTAATATAGGTAGTTTTTTACTTTTTTATGTATTGTAAATAGCCTGCAAATAATTTTAGCATACTGATATAGTTATTTGATTTTATCAATTATATTGAAATATGCAATACTGAGATTCTTTAAATCGGTTTTTTAATAACTGAATTTTTATTCTGTTGTATATGTATCATTTCTGAGATTAATCTCTTTTTATAGATAGTTTGGGTATCCAGTACAGATGTATTGTCAAAATCGAAACCATGTCCTGTATCTCTTTTATGTTCTACTAAAGCAGTTGGATTAGTTTTAAAAAAAAATTCTTTTGGTCATTTTTATGTTCTCTAATCCTGTCCTTGAGGAACCTACCCATTTGTCCAATATAACATTTCTGACATTGTAAACAAGGAATGTGATACACAACATTAGATTTTTGTTCCTTTTTTGTTTTTGTTTTAAGTTTGGAATAAAAGTGGGTTTTGAGTGTATTGTCACTTTTTAGTGCTATCTTAATGTTCTCATTATCTCTGGTAGTATGGTTCGAAACAACATTTTTTATTTTTTCTGATAACCTGTTGATATACGGAAGTTTACAATAAATATCGGTGGTGTTATTGTTTTCACCTTTCCGATATTTTTACCCCAAAGAATCTTTTTGATTATTGAAAGAGGATAATTATTTTTAAGCAGCATACCTTTGATTGTAAGTTTTTAGAGTGGTATTTTTCCGAGGATAACGTTAGTGCTCGGTGTTTAAGATTCTTAATGATATTAATTTTCTGCCTGAGAGGATGCTCAGATGAATAATTTAGAAAACATTCTGAAAATGTCGGTTTATGATACCACTCTGTTTCTATATACCCTCTCTTATTTTTAGTTACCAGGACGTCAAGAAATGCTATACTATTATTTTGTTCCCTTTCAATAGTGAATTGCAGTCTGTTATGATAAGCATTAAAAGTATTTAGCAGTGTGTTTGAAGAAATTATAATATCGTCAACGTATCTTAAAAACTGAAAAGGAAGTTTTTTAATACAGCATTCCTGAAGGTCCTGCATGATGAAGTCTGAGCACACTGGAGATAAGCAATTACTCATTCCCAAACCAAAGGTTTCTTTATAGTATATATATATATATATATATATAGTAATCGTCATTATATTGAAAATAATTATTATCAAAACAAACGTGAGAAGATTCAAACAAATATTCAGTGAAAATTTAATATTGTCTTCTATTAAATACCATTTTTTCTTTATTATATTAATAACAATATCTGTTGGAATGTTAGTAAAGAGCGATGTGACATCTAGTAAAACTATTTCATGGTTAGTAGGTATGACGATATTTTTAATAGAAGACACGAATTCAAAAGAGTTACGGACATGCTTTTCGTCCCTGACAAACATATTATTTATAATATCTGCCAAAAACTTTGTTAACCTATACAATGGAGATCCCAGAAATGACACTATCGGTCTAAGCGGTATATTCTCTTTGTGAATTTTAGGTCGAAAATAAATTTTTGGAGGGACAGCAGCCCTTGTTATAAGTTTTTTTCCCTGTTCTTTATCGATGTGACATTTTTTAATAAATGTATTAATTAATTCTGTATTTTTATTTTGTATATTGTTGTAGGGTCTTTATTTAATTTTTGATATGTTGATAAATCATTTAACAAAAGTTGAGCCTTTTCTGAGTAAACTGCTTTTTCTAGGACAACTGTTGTATTGCCTTTGTCGGCTTTTAAGATGAGTATGTTATCTTTATTAGACTTCAGAAAATGTAGAGTTTGATTGACTATTTTTATTAGCTGACCCTTTGCGTATTCTAGACTCTTGGTTTAATTCAAAAAATTTGTTATTATATTAATACATTGATTTGTGTGTGAAGATGCAATAATAAATTGCGAAAGGTAGACTTTTTTGATTATCTGACTTTCCTTTTTGTAGGATTATGCCTAAAACACCAGGATAAACAAATAAACATCGCAAATCGGATAAAAAAACACCAAATTTTTTTTTTCCTTCCTTCCCAAAAGGGAGGTAAAGTAATTGTGGAAAATCACTATCCCAGATTTTCACGCTTTATCGTCCCTAGATATCAAAAATACTTTTTTCTCAATTCAGTCGGTCTGTCTGTACGCGGCATAGCTCAAAAACTATATATCCAATTGACTAAAAATTTTAGTCTAAAAGGCTATAATCAAAAATTAAAGATCATAAAGTGATCAAATGATTATATTTTGGCATAAATCTAAGATGACGGAACAAATTGGCGACCTAGTGAAATGCTAAAAATATTACTAAAAGCCACTTAACCAATTTACCTTGATTTTTGTATACAAATCTAGTATTATGTAGAAATCAACCGGTAAAAATTTTTGGGTGCCAATCCAAGATGGCTAAACAAAATGGTGGCGTAGTGAAATGATCAAATTATTACTAAAAAACTACTTATCCCGTTTACATAAAATTTTCACAAAAATCAGGTATACCTAGAAATCAAACCTGGTAAAAGTTTGTACGAATCCAAGATGGCGAAACAAAATGGCGGCTTGATAAAATATTTTAAAAAATCGTGCAGAACTAACTATTTATTAGAGTGATTTCAAATTTTATGCAAGAATTAAGTGTGTTATATAGATGAACTGGTAAAATTGTAATTGTAATTGTATTGGAAGCAGTGTCTTCGAGCCGCAATTCCCACAGCTGGAAGGTGTTTCATCAGCATCTCAGAACATATACAAAGCTCTGAATTGTAAATTTTGTTTAGTTCATATTATATACCGTTATTACGTTGGTTAAAGTTCTTAAGTCTTAAAAGTATTTTTAAAGTTAATTACTATTTTTTTCTAAGTGAATTTTTGAATTAATAGTGCAACACCACCCGGTAAAACTCTTGGCAAACCTGAAAGAACTCCTGTTAATGTAAGTGTCATTGAATTATCCCTTTTAAGTATTGTATTTATTTCTATTTTACTGTTATGAATAATAGCAGAAATATATAATTTCTGCAGGTGTAAAACGGCCTACAAGAAGAATTGCTTTCGATATGTCACAGGGTACCCTCCTGTGATCATGATTTCTTGGCCTCTACCCTCATCAGGCAGGCTTGTACCCAGGGAGAGCTGAAATAACAGATTGCTCGATATGACACAATCGAAAACAAAACGTCTATCATACTGAAACAGTACTACAAGTTAAATGTAACATTTAGCACCACCTATTGGGGCTCCGGTGATTTCCGGCTGCAAACCCATAGGTAAATTAAAAAGTATGCACTAGCACCATCATGCGGAGAGTAGATACTAAAAATCGACAAAAATGCGCTCTCACACATCTTTATCAAAAGTTCTCGGCCGGAAAAGTTATATGAATAATAGCAGAAATATATAATTTCTGCAGGTGCAAAACGGCCTACAAGAAGAATTGCTTTCGATTATGTCACAGGGTACCCTCCTGCGATCATGATTTCTGGGCCTCTACCCTCATTAGACAGGCTTGTACCCAGGGAGATCCGAAATAACAGATTGCTCGATATGACAAAATCGAAAACGAAACGTCTATCATACTGAAACAGTACTACAAGTTAAATGTAACATTTAGCACCACCTATCGGGGCTCCGGTGATTTCCGGCTGCAAACCCATAGGTAATTTAAAAAGTATGCACTAGCACCATCATGCGGAGAATAGATACTAAAAATCGATAAAAATGCGCTCTCACACATCTTTATCAAAAGTTCTTGGCCGGAAAAGATATATGAATAATAGCAGAAATATATAATGTCTGCAGGTGCAAAACGGCCTACAAGAAGAATTGTGCGATCATGATTTCTGGGCCTCTACCCTCATTAGGCAGGCTTGTACCCAGGGAGATCTGATCTAGGTGGTGCTAGATGTTACATTTAGCTTGTAGTACTGTTTCAGTATGATAGACGTTTCGTTTTCGATTTTGTCATATCGAGCAATCTGTTATTTCAGATCTCCCTGGGTACAAGCCTGCCTGATGAGGGTAGAGGCCCAGAAATCATGATCGTAGGAGTGTACCCTGTGACATAATCGAAAGCAATTCTTCTTGTAGGTCGTTTTGCACCTGCAGAAATTATATATTTCTGCTATTATTCATATATCTTTTCCGGCCAAGAACTTTTGATAAAGATGTGTGAGAGCGCATTTTTATCGATTTTTAGTATCAATTTTACTGTTAGATTTTCTATGCTTGATTTTCTATAGACTACTTTGGTTTTAATTTGATTAATTTAAATGAATTCAAGATAGTGGAACAAAATGGCGGCCAAATAAAATGTTTGGAATTGTGAAAAACATTACATAGCTTCAGGTTTTAGCGTTTCTAGATGCCGAAAAACAAGTTGCCTGAATTCCGTGAATCTGGCTGTCTGCCAGTTTGCGGCAAAACTACTTACTCGATTGACTTCAAATTTCAAGGGTCTTATGGGTATGACTTGGTAACATTTTGGTAAATATCAAATATGGCGGCCTGGTGAAATGTCAAAAAAGTTATCACTAAAGAACTAACTATCCA
Source organism: Kuschelorhynchus macadamiae (assembly GCA_030620095.1). Lineage (NCBI taxonomy): Eukaryota > Metazoa > Arthropoda > Insecta > Coleoptera > Curculionidae > Kuschelorhynchus > Kuschelorhynchus macadamiae. The sequence continues at coordinate 3,026,101 of JAUTXW010001318.1, read as the reverse complement.
AATTACTTCAAATTTTATATAAAAATCATAGAAATGAACTGGTAACATTTTGGTATGAATCAAAGATGGCGGCCTAATAAATTATTCAGCCTGAAAAACTACCTAAGATTAGAATAATTTCAAATATTGTACAAGCATTAAGTGTTAGATAGATAAGCCCGTAAAACTGTGGTATGAATTAAAAATGGCGGAACAAAATGGCAAATAAAATGTCTAAAAAATTGTCTTATTCAATTGATTTCAAATTTATCACAAAAATTAAATGTAATATAGAAATGAATTGGTACGAATTCAACATAATAAAATCGCAATCTTAAAAAAATCAGTGTAAAAGTTTATTATTGAATTTATTTTAAATTATATCTAAAAATCAAATGCAGGATAGGTAGTAATTAATAAAATATTGGCACTAATCCAATATGGTTCAATAAAAATGTACATATATAATTTATTTCAGGGGGAAAGATTTTGACCATATCTCCAATCTTGTCACTTCCACCCCCCTTGCTGTAGTGAGCTCCAACTTCAAAATCTTAAATAGGAATAGGGGTCGAATGAAACCTTATTTTAAAGGCAATCAAATTCTCTTTTCAACACATCTTATTTTTTCAAATTTGATGCAGCCGTTTTTAAAAAAATGAGGGTAGAGCAATAAAAAAAAACAATCATAACTCGGTAAAAAAATATTGAGATCCGTTGATTTTTGTATCGAGAAAAAAGTTTTTTTCGCTTATTTTCAATACTGTCACTTAAACCTTCCACAGGGGTAAGTTGTAACCCTTAAAATATTAAATGAGATTTAAGGTCAAGCGATATCTCATTTCAAAGGTCATTAAATTCTCTTTGCATCAATGATCCGCTGACGTAAATCATTTAATGACTGTAGCTGAGTTTTAAAATCTTACTTTTTAAGTGACCCCATGGAAAAAAATCTAAAGGGTTAAGTCAGATGAACTTGCAGGCCACTCTATTGATCCTCTTCGACCAATCTATCTACCATGATATGTCCGATTTAAATATTCACGAACAGCAAGGGTATAATGAGGAGGTGCACCATCTTGTTGAAATGTCAATTCGTTGGCATTGTAATTATTATTATTCTCAAGCGTTTCTGTCAGTGCAGGATCGAGAGCGTCTTCTAATAATTACAGACACATTTCTCTATTTAAATTTCCTAGAAGAAAAAAAAGACCAATTAAACGATCGCCATAAATTCCAATCCAGACATTTAATTTCTCAGGATGTTAAGTATGAACCTCACGGAATAGATGTGGATTTCATCTACCAATATCGACAATTGTGACAATTATTAGTCCAATTTAGAAAAAAGAACACTCATCGTAAAACAAATGTTGAACACAAAATTCGAATTATTTTTTATTAGTTCCCTCATAATCTCGCAAGATTTCGTCTGTTAAACTCAGTTTTGTATCGTTTAATTGTTGTAGAAGATGAATTTTGTAGGGGTGAAATCTATGTATCTTTAAAATTCTGCGAATATTACCACTATCATTTAATTTTAAAAATTAAAATTAAATTAAAATTAAAATTTAATTTGGAGCGATCCGTTCTGCCACTGATCTTATATCCCTAAATTTTGCTACCAGTTCAATTATGTATTTTCGGTGAACATGTTTATCTGGATTCATTTAATAGCTGTGCTGCAATATTAACACATGTACCATTTTCATAATAGAGTTCAATCAGCCATACTCTTTATGCATTAGAATAAACCATTTTAGATGAAAATAAAACTATAAATAGTCACAGATAAAACCCTACGAGATACTAAATTTAAATAAATTAAATGTAAATACTCTTTAGCCTTTACTTCTAAGGAAGATAAACAACTGTCAAATTTATAATTTTTTTACATAAACATTTCCACAGAACAAACATTTTTTAAGATTTGACTAATTGCAAAAAGACTAGTACTTATTACTTTTTTCTTCAAACGATAAAATTGGAATTTAGATTAACTTTTTTGAGTGATAAATGTAATGAGAAATGTAACAAACATTTCCTTATTTTTATGCTGGATCTGCTGAAAAGTGAATTTGATGACCATTAAAATGAGGTATCACATGAAGTTTAATCCCATTTAATTTAAGGGTTGAAGCTCATTCCAAAGGGGGATTGAAATGAGAGAGTTGAAAATATGCACAAAAGACTTCTTTTTCGAGATAAAAATCAACGGGTTTTAATACGTGTACTTTATTTTTTCTGAAGTCAAAGATTTTTGTTTGCGTCATTGTTTCGTAAAAAAAACCTGTGTTTTTTGAAAAACAGTCAAAATAAAATTTAACTAAACTTTATAAAATACAAATTTTCAATAAACAAAAAGATACACTTTTTGAAACGGAAAAAATACAACATGAAAAAATACTGACACTCCGTTAACCCTAACGAGAAAAACGACATACTTTTGGTTAATAAAACGTCGAAAAGTCGACGGTGTTGTAGAGTTATTCCGATATCTTCCTAAAAAAATGTTCGAAAGAAAATGTACAGACGTTACCTTGCCTACTATAACCCTTAAAAAATTGAGGTAAAGACAAACCATTACTTGCTATGTATTCTTAAAAGCCACAAAATTAATCTACTTTTGACAGTATTTTTCGAACTATCATTACGCCATAATTTGTTTTGTCTTTTTTAAAAATAACTTTTAGTGTCTTGTAACTTCTCAACATAGTGTAAGCCAAGTATATGGCGGCGTATAAGTTATTTCATGTCGACAAATAATTAAATGTGAGAATAGTTTATTTAAATCACAGTCAAGTGGTCTGTGACACATTGAAATAGTATTGTCTCTAGCCGTAGTTAATGGGGTTTATCTGAGGATCGAGCTGGCATCAGACGAGACCAGCAGGCTGCTGCTTCCTAGAAATCGTCCGGCCTGGTTGACAATTTATTTTATAGAGGTGGGTGTGTAGGATGCACAGGTACGAGAAGAGACGAAACGGAGATATACGAGGGGAAATCTGTTGTTACGTAATTTTATAATTCTATTGCAACAACAAAATATGTCACATAATAATCTAATCTCTTAGTATACAATTTAATTATGGATTTTAATGGAACTAAACAACCTACTTTCTACTATATATATTGTATAATATTTGCTTTTTGGTACATGTGCTCCTTTTGGACTGCACACAAATGCAATAAAGATGTTTTTGATTAAGTGAAACACATTCTTTCAAATATTCATTTGACAGTTCTTATGCGTGCCCTTGGGCAAAGCTATGTGACTCTAATATTTCAAATACACAGTTACCTAACAGTCAGACAGAATTTTGCTCTCCTTCTTGCTCTTCAGAAACCAGTAATGCCTGGCTTCATGCACTACCATCTGGAAATCTTGTAAGTCAAAGTAGCTTTATTGTCATAAATTTTGCAATTGTTGACAAAGCCTTGTGAGTAATGTAATTGAAAGTAACTAAACTACTACTATATTAATAATTAGGTCATTAAACTAGAGTCATTTTTAATTTTAAATAAAACAATGTCAATATGTATAACATTAAATTGCTTGTAAAAAACGTAACACATACAAAAACAGACACAACAAATGTCAAAGCAATTATAGTACTGCAAATACAGAAAAAAGAGCTACATTAAATTGTCAGAATAAAATTCATTTAAGGTATAATATGACTCTTTCATTAGAACATTTTTAGTTTTGTTTCTGAAAGCCTTCTCATTGCCAAACCTCCTTATACTTAAGGGTAAGTGGTTAAACATTTATTTACCACTATAGAAAAATTATTTTTTAATGTATTCCTACTTAGGAATTCATTATAATACTTTTTATGGACCAGACAGACAGATTCTAAAACAAATAAACAGCATAAAGGCAAAATTGAATTCTTTATAAATAAAGGACGACAAGAATCGCGGGGTTTTACACCAGACTCTTCTGTAACAAAAATACCCTATTAAACAAATAATTAAAACATGAGCCCCAAAAGCATATGCCATATCGAAGGTTAGCCTCAACCAAGGCAAAGTAAGAGTTGCTAGCTACAGATGGATCTAGAATGTTAGAGATAATCCGCAGCGCATAACTCATATCAACAATTTATTGCATAAATTGTTGATATGAGTTTCAAACTTCAACTCTTAGTCTATAGACAAACCCAAAAATGTTGTCGAGCTAGACATTGCAATTGGGGCATCATGCAGACACACATTCTCAACATTACATCTAAAATTAAGTATATTAGTCTTGGATACATCGAAAGATAAAAAGTTAGCATCACACCAGAGTTTTATTTTAATCAAGTCATCATTTACATTATCTGCAAGACCCAAAAGGTCATATGTCAAAGACATTGACATAAATAAGAAACAGCAAAGAGCCAAGGGGACGCCCGAGGTCAGGACTCAACTGAGTTGTTTCCATTAAATGTAACCGACTGCACACGTCTCCCGAGATATGAACGAAACCAATTGTGTATGATTCCCCTAAAACCGTACTCTGTCAGTTTCTACAGCAGTATTTCGTGATCGACGCAATCAAAAGCTTTAGACAGAACACTGACGCAGCCATTTCTCCAGAGTTTAAATTTATACAAAGTTGTTCCAGGAATTCAAAGATAGCATCACTTGTTCCCCTTAACGCCTGAAACCCAAACTGTTGAAGCCTTAAAATGCTATTTCTACCTAAAGAAGATATCATTCTCTCCTTATCAAGTTTTTCCACCACTTTTGCTATTGTGGGTAGAAGTGCAATTGGCCTAAAGTTAGAAGCATCCTCACAAATATCGCTTTTAAAAAGAGGGAAAACTAGGGCTTGTTTCAGGCAAGGTGGAAAACTCCTGAGATTAAGGAGGAATTAATTGTCCCCGCCAATATTTCAAGTGCCACTGCAGGCAGGGCCTGGAAGATCCGTAAGGAAATCTGGTCCCAACCTGATGCATTCCCCTAAAAATGCTTTCCATATCCGCCACAGAAACGGGAGTAAAAAAGAATGTTTCAGATACTGAAATATGATCCAAATACTGCCTGAAGGTGATTTCAGTTGAATTTATGGGTTTTAGTTTTTCAGCGACACCGCAGAAATATCTAAAGCACTTCTTGAATCTTTTAGACAACCAACTTTTCATATTTCCATTGTCCTACGGGCTGGTTAGCCTGTGTATGAACAACATGCTTGTATTTGCGGCAAAACTATTGACAATTTAAACCTTTACAGGTTAACCAGCAACAAAAATTCTGGGTTTGTATAGTACATAGGTTGATTAACGATATTATCAAAAGAGTTCTTGTTTCAGTTTTATGCGGAGATGATGGAAAGTATGCAGATGGAATGACTATGATTTCTTGGAAGGCAGGCAAGGCTTTATTTTGGGATGCTACATGTAAACATACCTTAAAAGAATCCTATGTTGACCAAACATCAATTAAAGCAAGTATTGCTGCAAGTCTTGCTGAATCCCAAAAAAGGAATAAATATGAAGAGCTTACAGACCGCTTTATTTTTATTCCTTTCAGAGTAAAGAGTTTTTGTCCTTTGGAGGAAGGGGGAGGAGGTGAAGTATATCATTTTGTTCTTAAACTAGGGAGGCAAATTAAAGACAAACGTGCTAAAAGCTTCATTATTCAGATGACCAGTATAGCAATTCTGTTGATTATTTATAAAAAAACCATTTACATGTTTAAATGCCTTATGGAATACCATGTGTAGTTAGTGTGAAATTCCTTTTTAAGAGCAAATTTGCAAGTTTAATAACTTTCTTTTGAAATACCATATCTCAATATGTAATATGACATTAGAAAGAGACTTCTTTATCTTTTAATGATACTTATGTAGGATGCTTTATAACGATCACACAACTCCGTACAGGGGACTCCAAAGCCGCGTAGCTAGTTTTATATTTTGTCCCTGTAATCTATCTTGAAAAATGCTTCAATTCGATTTTTGAAAAAATTAGAAATATTATTGCGAAATATTTTTCGTAATAACAACATTGTATTGCATAAAAATTTTAATGATTTGGTCTTGATTGCCAATTGAATTGATATACATGGTATTTGAAAACTGTTATAAAACATGTTTCTGGGCCCAGGCTAAACACAGATTTCGATTTTCTCTTGTTTTTACCTTAAAAGCCCTATAGATCTGAGTTCTAAGATGTACCTATATCCCTTAAAACTGTTGCAGCTGTATTTGCAATTCGAGTGTCGTTTACAATGGATTCCATTTTGCAGTCACTTATATTGATATATCCTGATTTTGGATCGTGCCTAACGTCAAACTCGCTGCTTTTCTGATACTTTTCCACTAAATATTTGTAATCATACTGTATATGTATCACTAAAATGATAAAAATTGCCGAGTAGCATATCGAGATATGATGTTTCTTATCAAAGTTTCTAATTTACCTAAAAATGTCATATCCCTAGATTTTTCGGTGTGTGCATCTGAACCTGAAATATATAATTATTAAAGTTTGTTTTATTCCCGGTTTATTTAGATAATTTGAATAACGAACGGGATTTCCACCTACAATCTCCGTAGTGCTTGCCCTCCAAACAGCCTTGACTTAACTGTGGCCGACATGTTTTTATAGGGCCGTTTAAAATAAATTGTTTATGCTGCTCCAATACCAAATAATATTGAATATCTAAGAAAAATTTGTTGATATATGGATATACTGCTTAGTTTAATTATTTTTGGCTTAATTAAATGTATTTATTATTTAAAAATTACACTTGAATTATACGTATTTTGAATTACAGTTATTTAATTAATTTTGATAAGAACTATTTTAAATTAAATGATAATTATTTCATGAAATAAAGACATTGTCAAGTGTCATAGTTATTTTAGAAACTAGTAGGTCCTCTGATTAAAGATGTTCTTGAAAATATTTGGTACTTTAAAAAGTAATGTCATAAAACTGATTCTCTTAATTTTAAATCTTGTAATACAATTTTGTATTTCTGCTTGGGGTTTAATTCAAAACATATTTAATATTTATACTTTTGAGAGAAAATTATAAACGAGTTAAGGTTTTTACGCAAAACAACATTTTTGCATTTTTTATGCCCCCTGTATAAAAATTTAAATTTTTGATAATGCGATTTATTTTTCAAGCAAAAATTTTAATCAAGAGCGACTTTTTTTCCTATCTTTTTTCAATTCTTAATCCATTAGACCTATTCAAAAAATGATAAATATATATACATGAAAAATGATTTCTTGAACCAATAAAATATATTCTTAAAGTAGAGTTTCTTGGGTATGTGGTTCTTTAATGGAAGGTATTTAAGACATCATATAAGTGTAGAGATTCTTATATATTACCAAACGTTTCGACTAGAATCTAGTCTTCATCAGTGCTACAACAATTTATTACTTAAGTTTTCTTTTTTGAAAAGTTTAAAATGTGTGTTTAGTTCGACTCACCTAATGAAGTAATTACTTAAAAATCCTAGTGGTTTCATCGTTGTGCTCTATTAAAACAATAAACTAACATTTATCACAACATGTATATAGTTTCGAAACAAAGACGTGCACAGTATTTATAACCTAGAGCGGACACAGTGCTCACATGTATTTTAAAATATAAACTGACTAGTCGAATCTCATATTATTCTTATTTCTACCTTAGCCTTTTTTTTTCCTATTAAATATTGATAACGATAACATATACTGGTGGAATAATATATATATTTATTTTGATTTTAGTAGGTGGGGTATTAATTAATAACGTTTAAATAAATTCTACTTAAGTTTTTTACGTCAGATTTGCCATTTATAGAATTTTTATTTTTTTTATGTATAACATTTCTGGGAATTCCCTCTTTCGCTGATTTGGCTCAGTTTTTAAGATTTTTGTTTCTTTAAAATTAAGTGGGAGGTTTGGGTCTCGTTATTTGTTAGGGCTGTTTTATTCTAGCACTGATGAAGACTAGATTCTAGTCGAAACGTTTGGTAATATATAAGAAACTCTACACTTATATGATGTCTTAAATACCTTCCATTAAAGAACCAAATACCCAAGAAACTCTACTTTAAGTATATATATATATATATATATATATATATATATATATATATATATATATATATATATATATATATATATATATATTTCTGTTTCTCTTTTATTTTTGCACAGATGTGTCGTCTTGTGCTCCAAAGTAGGTCGCATCTAAAGCGATTTACTTGCACCATAATACCTACAGATGGCGCCACTGGTTGCCTATTTCCCTCGTCGACTTTCAAAGTTGAATGACATGACACCTTGTTTGTTTCAGGGTTTGGGTATTTCGGTTTTAATACCGATACCCCCAAGGAAACTGCCTGATGAGCCTTGCCGGGGCAGATACCACGGTAGCAGATTGGCACCTTGGCCCTGGAAGCAAACATAGCGTCATGTTTTGGTCGATTCTCGACAAAATGGTGAAGGAGTAATCCTTACCGTTACTGGTTTCGTTTTGTATAACTTTTTACGACCAAGAACCGCACAGAAATTGAAATTTCTGTTTCTCTTTTATTTTTGCACAGATGTGTCGTCTTGTGCTCCAAAGTAGGTCGCATCTAAAGCGATTTAGTTGCACCATAGTACCCACAGATGGCGCCACTGGTTGCCTATTTCCCTCGTCGACTTTCAAAGTTGAATGACATGACACCTTGTTTGTTTCAGGGTTTGGGTATTTCGGTTTTAATACCGATACCCCCAAGGAAACTGCCTGATGAGCCTTGCCGGGGCAGATACCACGGTAGCAGATTGGCACCTTGGCCCTGGAAGCAAACATAGCGTCATGTTTTGGTCGATTCTCGACAAAATGGTGAAGGAGTAATCCTTACCGTTACTGGTTTCGTTTTGTATAACTTTTTACGACCAAGAACCGCACAGAAATTGAAATTTCTGTTTCTCTTATATATATATATATATATATATATATATATATATATATATATATATATATATATATATATATATATATACTCTGGTCCAAATTAAATTGGAACCTTTTTAAGGCTTTATTACTTTTTTTATTTTTTTACCGATTTTAAAGATTTTTTGATATGTTTTAGTTAAATCATTTCTGAGTTAACTCTGATTTCTCCACTTATTTCTTTGTATAGGGTGCGCAAAAAATCGAATTTTTCTAAAACGTTGATATTAAAGTCGTTTGCAAAAATCAGGTGATTCCAATATTATTACGATTTCATGTTTTGATTGAATTAAATTTTTAATAGTTAATTTTTCAATTTAAGTCGCATGCGCGTTCAACTAAAACATATCCAAAAATATTTAAAATCGATCGAAAAATAAGAAAAATAAAACTAAAGTTTGGACCAATATATATATATATATATATATATATATATATATATATATATATATATATATCAAGAGCTTCATTCTTTTTTTCATTTTCAGGGCTGCCTCATCTTTTTAGACCCTGATACGATACTAAAAATTGTATAGTTGAAAAAAAATCAAATATCTACACGAATGATTGCCACAATTTGTCAATGTTACAGCATCTGATTGTGCGTTCTCAAAATACAATATTTTACGTTTTCATACCCTTTAAAAAATCAAAGAACTAAGTTTATGACACCCAAAATCTAATTCCCGCAAGATACTGACCCAGAAAATGTCTGGTAAAACTCGAAAACTTTATACATATTGAAACAAAGAATAAATTTACCAACTAATGATAACCCGATCAAAATATTTACTAGTTCAACGACACCTCTAACAATTTTTTGTTATTTTTTACCATATTTCAAAGATCGATTTATCAAGAAACAACAAAAAATATAAGATCGACCCTCGTATCCAAGCAAAAACAAAGATAGGGAATTCAGATAACGAAGCAATTGGAATCCGTGTCCGAGGTTTTCGTTACAACTTGTACGCCACTGTTATTTAAACTCTCCATAAAAGGATGCATAATTCTGTTTCCCATGCTGCGTGTTTTCATTAAAATTATAAATAAAAGCTCATGCTGAAAGACCACCACTTTATGGTTTTATGCGGTTTTAATTAGTGACACTCCGGTTTTCATGTGATAATCTTGTCTTTAAGATGGAGTTTTAAAAATCATGTTTTACAACGTAAAGTTATTTGCTGTTTGCTTGCTTAATGTTATAAGAACGATAGTGGAAACTACTTGTCTTGGTGAAAATTTCACACCTGTACTTTATAGCCAATCAGATACTTTTATTTTTTAACGTTACTATAGCAACGGGTCGGATTTCCGGAAATTTTTTGCCTCCAGGGTAAACTAGAGGTGATTACACTGAAAATCTTTTTGACATGTGTCATGTGTAGAGTCCGGATTTTAAGGCAATATGCTTTTTGTAAATATTACAGGCAAACATTAGATGGCTTTTAATATTGACGAATTACACAAAAACATTGCCGAAAAGGCACTGTTTTTAATGCTTATTTTGCTTTTTTTCAACTTTTATGCTTATTTTATGGTTTGTGCTCTTTTAAAGCTTTTTTTTTAGATTTCTTGTAGTAAGTACTGCAAATATAGGTAAAATAATATTATTGCACACGCACACTTTTATCAACGCGAATTAAAATAAACAAGCTTCTGTCTCGCTTGCAGTTTCTTCTTTTTAAATCGATAATACGCGTGAAACCCCAGTCCAAAAATAGATTTTATGGTATTAGTTGCGTCTTGCATCAGCTGTTTTTTCTACGTATCGAAAGAGAAAAAGAATAAAATGTTTTCATTTTGCATCGTCGGTATAGTTGGCGCATTACCTTTCTGGAATGACGTCATTTTTGGTTATTTTTGTTTGATTTATGTTAACTGACAGTGACAAAAACATTTTGAAAAAACTCATTGTCGTTTCTTTACAACAGTCAATGCCGGTTTTGGTTATGTGTCTTTCAGAATATATTCGTCAAAACTGACATTGATTTGTTGTGATTCTTTTTAAACTTTTGCAAGATGCCGCGAAGATATAATCAGCAATCACAGCTAATAGTTTTGAATATCTTGGCTTTTTTTCAATTGGAAAAAGAGCAAGCTAAAAATGGAATCCTTCCGTAAACTGATAATATAATTGAACGAGCTTCAAATGCAACAAAACTTAGCCATACAACAATCATAAATATTAAGAAAAGAGGAATAACGAGCGATGAATCCTTTACCTCCAGAATGTCTCAAAAGCAAAAAGAGGTAAAAACAAAAATTACAGATTACTTAAAGAACAAAATAAGAGATACGATCTACTGCATGTATGCGAAAAATGAATATGTTACAATGCAGACTTTGCTTAAAAAACTAAAAGAGATAAATGAATATTTTAATTTTTCCATCACCTCGCTAAGAAAATACGTAAAAAGTATTGGTTTTAAGTGGAAGAAATCAAATAATAGAAAATACCTGATGGATTTGCCCCATATCGTCCACAAGAGAATCATTTTCTTGAGGGAATATGTCAAAAATCAAAATCTAGGACAAGATGCTTATACCACCGTATTTATTGATGAGACTTGGATTTTTAGTAAAGGTTCGTTTAGAAACAGCTGGCAGGATAACACTATGTCTACAAGTTCTAAAAAAGCTAGTGAAGGTCATCGATATATTGTAGTTCACGCTGGATCAAAGGAAGGATTTATTAAGGGGGCCAGTTTAATATTTAAAAGTGGACTAAAAAGCGGAGATTATCATGACAATATGAACAAGCAAAATTTTGAAAATTGGTTTAAAAATCAGCTGGTACCAAATCTTCCTCCAAAAAGTTTGATAGTGATGGACAACGCAAGCTATCATTCCGGCCTTTTAGAGGATATTCCAAGAAAATCATGGACAAAGCAGAGATTGATTGGATGGTTAAAAGAAAAGAACATTGACTTCCCAGAGAGGGCCATGAAGGATGAAATATGGAGCATTGTAGAAAAAAATTGTAACATTGAAAAAACATTCTACCTTGACGAATATGTGAAACCTTTGGGCCACAAAATACTAAGACTTCCTCCATACCATTGTCAATTTAATGCTATTGAAATGGTATGGTCTGAGTGTAAGAGGAAATACGACCAATACATTGCTAGTCTGAAGGGGACACCATCGGAAGTTTTGGCCATGTGGGAAAAAGCGATAAATGAAGTATCTTCAGAGCATTGGAAAAATTATGTCAGCCACACAGAAAGGGTAATCCAAGAAGCTTGGAAGACAATACAGATATGTGATGCTTCAGACATTGCGCCACTTGTAATTAGTACCGACGAAGACAGCAGTGCCGATGAAGAATTTAGTTCTGATTCTGAAGACAGTGAAGGGGAGTAGTTTTTATTTTTAAAGTTAGTTAGTTATACATTAATTTCTCTCTTTTAGTTTTTAAAGCAAAGTCTGCATTGTAACATATTCATTTTTAGCATACACGCAATAGATCATATCTCTTATTTTGTTCTTTAAGTAATCTGTGATTTTTGTTTTTACCTCTTTTTGTTTTTGAAACATTCTGGAGGTAAAGGATTCATCGTTCGTTATTCCCCTTTTCTTAATATTTTTTCAGTATTGTCTGTAATTGAGAATTAAAATAATTTTGATGAAAATGGGTAACTGGCGTCAATTTATTACATTGCAAACAAAGAATAAGACTAAGATGAAAGAATTTATATTAGTAAAGTCTTATTTGCAAAATAATTTTAGTTTTTGAAGTTATAATAGTTATTTTTGTATTAAGTGTGCAAAATGAGGGTTTTTTTATGGCAATGAGAGTGTTAATTTTTTGCCAGCCATTTTCGACAAGTTGCAGCGCTTTCTGTACAGAAAATGCCAATTTTAAATTCGCTTTAGCCAGTGCTGAACGCACCCCTCCTATCTACATCACTGCATACGTTTAGGTTAGGAATCATCGCTGAAATATAAATAATATAAGAAATACGTTATTTGAAACCAGCGTGACGTCATTCCAGAAAGGTAATGCGCCAACTATATTTGGCGTGACGTTGTGATTTTCTTTAATGTTTTAAAATGCCGCAAGTAAAACCTTCTATAAATGAGCTAATTAAAGACTATAAAGAATTAACATACGAGGTTGGTCGATTGTTTTGCAGAGCTTGTGTTAAAACGGTAAGTTTTTTTTATCTAAAAATTTTTCACAGTAATTTACTTATGCATACTTTTACTGAAACAATTTTGACTGCTTGTCCAAAAACTTAAAAATACTCAAATGTTTAAGAGTATTAATTAATTTATTTTTTACCCCACTGGACAAAAAAATCATCAGTTTATTTCTTGGCGTGGCTTCTAAATGACATTTTTGAGAAAATTAATTTAATTTAAAAAATGCTTTGAGGATCTAGCTAGTTTCTTACGTTTTTTTTTTTATTATAGATACAATGCGATAAAAAATACAATATTATTCAACACGTTAAGACACAGTTACATCAAGAATGTCTGAAAAAATTTGCGAATAGACCGAAACAATCGACAATTGCTGAATCGTTAGAATCAACTTCAGGACAGAACGATCAAAGGAAATTTAATCTTGATTTATGCAGAGCTATGGTACAATCCAATATACCTTTGAATAAATTACAAAATGATGGATTAAGGTCATTTTTGGAAAAATATTGTAAGATGCGTATACCAGACGAAAGTACACTTAGAAAAAATTATGTCACCGCCATATACAAAGAAACAATTCAAAAAATAAAGGAACTAATTGGAAGTCACTATATTTGGTTTACAGTGGATGAAACCACGGATGCTTGTGGAAGATATGTTGCGAATTTAATTATCGGGGTCCTTGATAAAGAAATATCACCCACAGAATATTTAATATGTTCCAAGGAACTAGAAGCCACAAACAGCAACACAGTGGCAAGATTTGTAAATGAGGCACTAACAAGCTTTTACTTGCCAGAAGCAGTTCCCTGTAGCAAAGTGTTACTCATGCTTTCTGATGCGGCAGCGTATATGGTTAAAACGGCTACAAATTTAAAAGTGTTTTATCCAAATTTATGCCATTGTACCTGCTTAGCTCACGGCTTAAATAGAGTTGCTGAAACTATAAGGCAACAATTTCCTCTTCTCAACGAACTTATAAAAAATGTAAAAAAGGTTTTTGTCAAAGCGCCTTTGCGGGTACAACTTTTTAAAGAAAGACTTCCCAATATTCCATTACCACCTGAACCAGTTTTAACAAGATGGGGTACTTGGTTAGATGCCGCATTATATTATGCAGATAATTTTGAAAATTTTAAAAAAGTTATATTTGAGCTACCGGATACAGCCAGCAAAGCAATTAAAGATTGTCAAACTAATTTTAGTTTTGTCAGTTCCACCATAAAGTCCCTCGAGAAACAAGGAATGACATTAAATACTTCCATTAAAATAATTAATAATTTTGAAACAGACATTGACAATGTTCCTGGAGCAACTGGCCAAATAGTACAAAAAAAGTTGAAAGACACACTGTCTAAAAATGAAGGTTTTCAGAAATTAAAAAAAATTGCTTTGGTATTGGCAGGGAGTACTGACCCAGACTTACAGATGAACCCAGATGTGGTTGCAAAATTTAAATATGCACCCATAACGAGTGTTGACGTAGAAAGAAGTTTTTCCAACTATAAAAACATTTTAAGTGATAGAAGACAGAACTTTACTATGGAACATTTAAATCAGCATTTAATTATTGCTTGTTTCTACAAAAACTAATTTTTTTATTTTGTTTTGTTGTTTATTAGAGGCTCTGTTTATTTTAATGTTTATCCATTATATTTTATATTACGTTTTTTTTAGATAAACAATAAATTTGTATTTCATTTTTTTGCCTTTTTTATGCATATTTCATGCTTTTTTTGTAAAAAATTACATGCTTTTTAAGCGCTTATTTTAACTTTTTTTATGCTTTTTAATCCGGACTCTAGTCATGTGATAAGACAGAAAATTTACGTTATTGCGTTATTGTTTAGATATTTTATTCCAAAGCTTGGGCTTTCAATAATAAAACAACTTTATATAGTGGATAACATATATTACATATTTACTTTAGATAAACAACGAATTAGTCTAATCTAGCAGCTAAGGCATAAAAATATTTCTTAAATTCTTGCATTAGTTTTTCCTTTCTTAATGGGGAACAAGAAGGTGCTTCAGATGTATACAACTGATCAGATTATATATATTTATATATGAATGTTTATGTTTCAGGAAGTAGATATAATATTCGGACACTATTTTATTTTGCTTATTTCGGGATAATCGGTCCAAGAAAGAAGATTCTTGATAAACTATTTTCTTGACATCAGCAAAGAGACTTTTTTGGAAATATAGACAGCGGCCTTTTCTATTACTTTTAGGAGGCAAGACAATGTTCTGTGGTTTATTTTAATATCGTTAATCTTCTTACAGAACTTACATATAGTGTAACTCTTTAAATTATCCATTTTAAAATAAACTTCACACATACGTTGCACCGTGTAAGTGTCACTGTCATTCTTAATTTACTAGATACATTCATTTGTCGTGGCCGTGTCAATCTCTGTTTTACGATTAATATGATAATTTAAATATAGTACCTAATACCTAAAGTACACCACACAGATCTAATCGTTTCCATGGATATCCAGAATTGTAGCCAACCGCAAATGATGATTGCACCGTTTCCATAGTTACTCACATTCTTTTCATAGACTCAGATTCGTGTGCCAAACAAACATAATGTACTCTCATTATAAATTTAATGCAGTTCCGTTTAGTGATATTAAATAGGGAAAAAAAATTTTAACTCTATAATGTCCTGAATCTGATAAAGTATACCTCTCGTTAGTAAAGTTTACGGAAATGAGTTTTTTTCTAGGTAACAAAAACTTCTACATGACCGTAAGTAGGTGGTAGTTAATTAAATTGGCAAGTTTTACTTAATATAAATTTATTCCTTGAATTTTAGTAAATTAATAGAGTGAGGGTGTTTGGTTATTTTCGTTGACTAGTCAAGCTCAGGCGGTCCGGGTTCGATCCCAGCTAGGGACACGCATCTTTTTCAATTCTTTTTTAATATTCTATTTTGTTTATTCACGTGAGACTTAACTTAACCTCAGTTTAATGTCGATTAAATATGTATAAGTAGTTTTCGATTTTTTTAAAAATTACTTTACTACTGCCCGGATTGCCACATTAAAAAAATAATAAAAGAATATGCTAGATAGATTTCCTCAAATTAGTGTGACTGTTTAAAATAATCCAGTGAACGAATAAATAGCAAATATGACATACGAGTTAAAACTACTGATTTGCATGAAAACTACCTCTCCAACGGCATTTTCAATCTTCTCGTCCATGCCACTTGATACGAAAAAATTAAAAATATCTTTTTCTGAAGACCAGCAGGAGTGTTTTCATCGCAATTAACGATCAAAGTTTTTATTTCATTATGAGACAAACTAGTAGCACTTTACCGATTTTCGCATCCCGAGCATCCTTGAATTCTATTTCTACAAAAGGGTTAATAGAAATACTATAGTCATTATGATATTTCTACATTACCACTTTGGCCGTTCCATTCCATATGGTTTTGATTGTGTTGTTTTTTGTAGTCTTCCCCGTTCTGTTTCTTCATGTATATTTAATCCTTCAGAACACCAGCAATAAACAATAGAGTGGCTGTTTCATTAATAACGAATTTCCTTTGCGCACAGAGATCCATAAATTGATTACATATAAAACTTTTGTTTCGTACTGTGATTACAGGAATAAAATTTTTGGAATTTCTGATAATGCACTTTGCCCGAAACAGCTCATTTTGACTGAACTCACTACTTGATTATGAGGAATAAATTCAAAACTTTTAGGCGGGTCGCAATATCACATGAGTGTACCTATAAAAGCTTTCACACACGTGTTGTATACTGTATTGTTTCTACGACCATAAATAATACAAGTGCAAATTAAAGTTAAATTATTTAATTTTCTCCTTAATAATAATTGTAATTATTAAAGTCACACTGTTTATACAGTGTTTGTATCGGCACTTTGACAATTCGTTACTATGACAACGATACAAATTGAAAAGCGCGACCGCCTAAAGGTATGGTTTCGGTTGTGCGACGGACGCATGCAGTGACTGCATGCAGTGGCTGCTGCGTCTATCGCATCGACTGTTCATTTGGAACTGCGTATAAGTGGGTTTACTTGTGCAGCGCCGCAACGGCGGGCGGCTGCAACGACGGAACGGCCGACTGCTTGGTGTACCAGTCTATGGACGTCGCTGCAGGGATACACTTGTTGCAAATTTTTATTTGATATTTAAATGAGTGGTGATAAATTTTCAAGAGATTTATATGATGCTTCACATGCAGATTATAAGAATTTAACAATTAAAGATAACATATGGAAAAAGATTGCGACGGAAATGGAAGGAAAATCAGGTATGGTGTAATAAAAATAATTTCATTTGCGGTTAAATTAAATTTTAATATTTATAGTTTAAATACCCTACGTTCTTGTAACTATTCTTTCTTGCCAAGCAATTTGGCCCTCAGAAACAAAATATTCCTTAAAACTGTCTCGAACTGTAAATCCCTCTGCATTACCATAGCCACCTCTTCTTGCAAAAGGTATTAAATTTGTCGGTTGTACATCCAAATTTACTGGATTTTCGTCAAAATGTTTCTTGTTCACCCTTTCAAAATCGTTTCTTATTAGGTTATGTAAACAAGCGGCCACTGTAATTATAAGATCTACTGTCAATGGTTCAACCGCAATGGATGAAAAAAAAATTCTAAAAGTATTTGCTAAAAGACCAAAGGCGTTTTCTGACACCCTCCGGGCCCGACTTAATCTGTAGTTAAAAACGGCTTTTTGAATGTCTTCTTTAGCTTGGTCTCTGCTGTATGGTTTCATGATATTTTTGTGTAGCCGGAATGCTTCGTCGCCGACAATAACATAGGGTAGTTTTCTTTTTGACTTTGGTAATTCATTGTCCGGCGGAAAACCAAATGATCCCTGATAAATCTTTTGACCCATTATCGACTTTGAAAATATGCCACTGTCTCCTTCTTTGCCATATGATCCAATATCAACTGCCAAAAATTTATAATTTGCATCCACAATAGCTAAAAGGACAATGGAAAAGTACTCCTTATAATTAAAATAAAGTGAACCACTTTTTGCAGGGCAAACAATACGGACATGTTTTCCGTCTATGGCGCCTACGCAGTTCGGGAAATTCCATTGTTCCCAAAATTCGTTTGCTCTATCTTTTAGGTCGTTTTGAGACGGAAAAGGAAGTAATACATGTAAAAGTCGATCACGTATGGCTACCAAGACTTCTTTAACTATCTTCGATATATAACAGTGTGATATGCGAAATCCAAAAGACAATGATCGAAATGATTCTCCAGTAGCAATATATCTGAAATAAATAAAACATAATTAATTTAAAACATATATAGTGGATTGCAGAAAGCTCGGTTAAAATTTAACAGTATATGATAAATCTTAACACGCTGTTAAAATTTGACGTTTGTCATATTTTTAACAGCATGTTAGGATTTAACATAGTAATGGTAAATTTTAACATAGCCTTCTGCAATCCACTGATAGATTTTCGATAATATTAATGTTGTAGTTCAAGATCAAAACAACAAAAATTGTTTCTCATTAAAATATTTGGGTTATTAGTGACATAAAATTATTGATAGAAACGGAAGTAAAGTGTAACCTTAATTTTTAGACGAAGTATGCAAAAAAAGGTGGCGCTCGATTAGGGATACATTTAAACGACTAAAAAGAGAAGGTAAATTGGGAACAGGTTCAGCCGCTTCCAAATCTCAAAAATGGCCATTATCTTGTTATCTAACATTCCTTAACAATGTGCCAGAAGAGAGAAGGTAATTAAAGTCAAAGCAAATCGATTGAAACCACTAATATTTTTTAAAATTTTTTAGAAGTCACTCGAACATTATTGAGGAAAGCCAAGAAGATCAATTATTGCAAAATAGTGATAGTGAAAGCGAAAGTCACCAGACACCTAACAAATCACCAACTCAATATCCACCGACAGTACCTTCACCACAAAGTATTCAAAGTACGTCATCGAGTTCCTCAAGAAAAAGAAAAATATCAAAGGTTGATGACGATGATATGATTCAATTAATAAATGAAAATAGACAAACGCGTGAAAAAATATTAGATAGTCTTTTGCAAAATAAAATATCTAATAGTACTGAAGACGACGTAGATTTATTTTATAAAAGTGTTGCAATGTCTATTAAACGGTTACCTAGACACCTGATATTTTTAGCAAAATCACAGCATTTGCAAACACTTATTGCTCTGGAAAATAGAGCTGCAAACGAACAACAAGGTCTTTCAGGACTTCAACATAATAGATTTGTGCCAAGTCAACAACCAGGGTCTGCTTTAAACCAAAACCAAGGATTTCTAAATCAATTGCCACCATTTCCTTCAAATCCGCATCAGGCACGATTCGTTCCGCAAGAATTCCTGTCACATGAAAACCAAGGATTTTTGGAAGGTTATGCTGAGCAGATAGATAACCAAAGCACCACAACAAACTATAATTATCAATAATCATTTTATTATTAATATTATTTGTGAGTTATAACTTTTTTCTATTTTGTGTTATTTTCTTTACTACATCTGGAGTTAAGAGTTTTTGTTGCATTTAGAAAAATACGTTTAGTTTATATACATTTTTATAAAATATAGAAATAAAGAACTTACCTGAGAGTTACAGCCAATTTTTCTTCAGGTGATATAGGTCTTTTTACAAATCCAGTTGGTTTCTTTGTTATTTTGTCTGCGATAGCTTCTAGCACAAAATTAAATTGATTTCTAGTCAACCGAAAAAAACTTTGAAATTTTTCTTCATCGTCTATTAGATGTTTTGTAATAAGGTTGTTATAGGCGCCTTCCCCAGATCTGTTTTTATACATTAAATGAACAGCTCGCCTTTTTTGCTTTTTTTGTTTTATATATTTTAAAATTATTTCATCCTGCTCTTCTTCCAAAATCTGAAGCGCAAGTACATACTCCATAGCTGTCGAAATCGTACTGTCGGGAATTTTTGCTGCACACAGTTAAACCACTCCGACGCAACAGCGGACGCAAGCAACGCTGCATGCAGCCGCTGCATGCATCGGTCGCTATAAGCGAAACCATACCTTAATAAAATTATTACCGGTGCCTAAAATTAATAGCGGTCAATACATTTCCTATGGAGCCATGTCTAAAGTAAATACTATACTCGGTGTCTAAAAACGAACTTTAGCTACTGCGATCAATGTGTGCAATAGTATTTCAGGTACTGTCGTAGAAAAACTTATTTATATTAACTCTTGTCAAAAGGGGCGCTACGTAACGGAGCAATATATCGTTAGTGACTATTGTTGAATGACATTTGCTAGCGTTTCCTACTATGCAATTACCATTCTAATTCCTGAAAAATGCCCACTAGCTGTAGGCTTTCTACATGGGATTTATTTCTCAAGGTATGATTATAACTATAATTACGTGATAATTGTATTCCTTCAATGGACCTTTTTATATAGAAGGGAAATATTCACTTATAATCTCCCTAGTGCTTAAATAATGGTTACCGGAATTTTTTCGAGTACACGATTTTTCGAAACTTAACGCAAGTCGCTCAAGCGACATGGCCAAAGCTGCTTGAAAATAGAATTAAATTAGTGATATACTTATGCAATGGACATCATAGTAGGCTGTTGTTAGTGTTGCATAGGAATGGTAAACTAAGTTATCCATGATGGTTATTTTGACGTTTTGCCTGACAAGTAGTCGCGTTTTATGTGTTACATTAGATACAAAACAGAAAATAGTGAATGTTGAACAGAACTAGCCGTTACTTGATGGAAATTCATATTAACAAAGTCAACAAAAAACACTGGCTTAAAATTTCCACTTAATTTATTTTACAAAAATAATGACAATTGTTTCGCCAACACTGTGGCTTCATCAGATGTTAGATGTAAACTAAAATAAAATAAAATAAGAGTGTACCACAAATTATAGATTTTAAATACCTGAATGCGTTTTTTTACAACTGCGGATCTTATACAGTTCAAATGTTCTGGATTTACCCTTAATAAACTAATAAAGGTTTAACAATGGGGAACCGTTCAGGTCCAATTGATCGTTTAATAACGTGTTGTTATTTGTCTGTTTATTTCCATACTTTCTAGTAAATTAAGTTTTTTACTTTTTCGTTCTACATGTAAACTTTCGAAGTTCTCATCAAAAGTATGGTTTTCTTGAATTAAATGTTTGGAGTAATTGAAATTATCTTTATGCTTTCTGTAACTGAATTTATGTTCACTTATCCTTTTTTGAAATGTTCTGCCTGTTTGTCCAATATAAAATTTTGGACAAGTTCCACATTTTAATTTGTAAACACCCGATTTATTGTGTTTTTTGGTTTTACTCTTATTATTTTTAATGTATTTACTAAGGCTGTTGTTAGTTCTAAAAGAAATTTTTGCACTTTTGTTTTTAAAAAACTTAGTAATAGTTAATTTATTTTTCCTGTATAAGTGAAAGTATGGAAATTATTATTTTCTTTGAAACTGTTAGTAGGATAAATTAACTGTAATGCCTTTTTATGTTGTTTCTTTTCTGCTATTTTATCTATAAGATTTTCATGATAACCGTTATTAACAGCTATTTGTTTTATTATATTTAATTCTTTAATATAACTTTCATTACTTAGAGGTATGTTGATCAGTCTATGAACAAAACTATTAAATGCTGATATTTTGAGCGTAAAAGAGTGATTAGATGTATTGTGTATTGTAATATCGGTATAAGAAGGTTTGTGGAAGATTTGAAACTCGTGTTTATTATTTCTAACAGTTATTGTTAAGTCCAAGAAATTAATTTCTCTATTATTTTCTAATTCAACAGTAAAATGTATATTTTTGTGTAGGTTATATATAATCTAAAAATGATTTTAGTTGCCTGTCAGTACCAATAAAACATGCTAGTATGTCATCCACATATCTATACCAATAAATGAAATTTTTACTAAGAGAATATTCATGAATTTTAGTTTCCAAATTGTCCATAAACATCTCGGCTAAAATTGGACTTAAATGGTTTCCCATTATTAAACCTTCCTTGCTTATGTACAGGGTGTCCCACATAAGATCCTCTATCCCCTTATCTCGAAAGATATACAATTTAGGAAAAAAAGTTATATATAAAGTGTTATTGTTTTTAAGTGAACTTTTATATTATATACCTTTCATGTATACAGGGTGCTCAGTTTTTCCTGGTTAGGAGTCAACTTCTAAAAATTAAATGGGACACCCTGTATATTATCCTGGATATGGATTCCTCATTAAAAATAAGGGTAACTTTCATTAAGATATTGTATACCTATCTCTCGTCGTTTAGGATATAATAGCCGTTTTATTTAATTTTTTGCTAAAAACGTATATATTTAAGGTAGTAGAAAAAAATATAAGTATATAATATTTGGTGAAGCTGCCATTTTTATATTAAAGACAACACCACAATATATAATTTAAGTTGTTTACTTTGACTACAAATTATACAGGGTGATATCAGAAATTCAATCGATCGGAATATATATAATATTACTTATAAGTCAATAATCTTAAATGGAACACCCTGTATATTATTGCAGATTTCGATGGTTCACAAAAAATTAAAGTAACTTTGTATATAATAACCTATACCTATCTCTAACCGTTTAGAAAATATTCGCTATTAAACTTTTTTTATGCAATAAAAAATACCTTTGGTTTAAATTTAATGACGAAATACGTCACAAATATTTTTTAACGGGCTGGCCATAGTAGATTTTCAACAAAATACTGTAGTTTACAATTTTAACTAAGATGTCTGTATTTTCTGAGAAATTAATTCTTTCCAATGATCGATATAATAAAATACCTATGGCCGACATAACAAAAATATTAATCTTTTATTTCAACGAATACGAAATTTTAGCAAATATAGAAATGTTTTAACATTTAACAATATGTAAATTTTGTGAACTATTAAATAAGTATGTAGTAAGAAGTTAAGTTAATAGAGAACATTTACATAATTACAAATGAATTAATGTGTAAAATCAAAAAAACAATTGCATGTATAACGAAAGGACCAATATACCTAATGCAAAAGGGAAAATTAAAGTAAATTTGCCACATGGCCTCCATTTTGGGCAATACAAGTTGTGTAGATGACTTCCATTTTTCTTAAGGCATCTCTTACTGCAGCACTTTCATTGATATTTTGAATTTCTTCCCTTATTCGATTCTTGAGATCATCAACATCTTGAGGTTTATTTTTGTATACTTTATCCTTTAATGTTCCCCACAGAAAATAGTCCAGGGGCGTCAAATCTGGACTCCGCGGAGGCCAACGAATATTTCCATTTGGTCCAACGACCTCTGCATAGTTAACACTTAAATAAGTTCTTACTTGAATGGTGTTATGGCAAGGTGCTCCATCAATTTGGTAAATAATATTATTTATGTTACCATATGACCTCTAGTAACGGCCTGATATTGTTAGTCAGGTACCTCGCACCATTTAAATGGTTATCCTGAAAGAGAGGACCTATTACTTGATTCCTGTAAATCGCACACCAACAATGAACACTACGACGACCTTGATGTTGAATAGTTTTGATGTTGTGTTTGTTTTCTTGAGACTAATAGTGAGTATTCTTTCTATTAAATATCCCTGAGGTAGTAAATATCGCTTCGTCCGTCCAACAAATTTGGTTAAAAAAATTAGGGTTACGAAAATGTCGATCCATCATTAGGTCACAATATTCCAATCGTAGAATATGATCGGTAGGTTCTAAGTGTTGCAATTTAGCGAACTTAAACGTCCTGTAGTTAGTCATTTTCAGCGTCCTATGAATATCAGTTCTAGCAATACTTAAGTCTTTTTCTGCATCTCTGATGGAATTTTCTGTAAATATAAGCATATATTTAATTGCGTTTCATAATCCAAGATACTTTTAGGTTTATTTCTTTTTTCATATTTTAAAACACCATGCTGTTCGAGATCTAGTTCAATTCGCCCAAACATGGATCTTTCCGGTATTCTTCTCTCCGGATACTTTTCATGATATGCTCTTATAGTCAGTGCAACGCTTTTGTTATTTTGAAGATAACACTGATATAAGTTCAACCTTTCTTCGGCAGTATAAGACATTATAAGATAAAGATAAACTTAACGCACAAAAAACCAAAATTTATTATATTATTTGATAAATATTGTTTACGTTGGTTTCCAAAGCACTTTATTTGTTTTCCATGGCAGTTTTGATTTTGCAGCGTTAGTTAATTACATGCAATATTTGGTTTCATTTTATGATTTGTAATGAATTATTTTCTCAGGAAATACAGAATACAGACATCTTAGTTAAAATTGTAAACTACAGTATTTTGTTGAAAATCTATTATGGTCAGCCCATTAAAAAATATTTGTGACGTATTTCGTCATTAAATTTAAACCAAAGGTATTTTTTATTGCATAAAAAAAGTTTAATAGCGAATATTTTCTAAACGGTTAGAGATAGGTATAGGTTATTATATACAAAGTTACTTTAATTTTTTGTGAACCATCGAAATCTGCAATAATATACAGGGTGTTCCATTTAAGATTATTGACTTATAAGTAATTTTATATATTCCGATCGATTGAATTTCTGATATCACCCTGTATAATTTGTAGTCAAAGTAAACAACTTAAATTATATATTGTGGTGTTGTCTTTAATATAAAAATGGCAGCTTCACCAAATATTATATACTTATATTTTTTTCTACTACCTTAAATATATACGTTTTTAGCAAAAAATTAAATAAAACGGCTATTATATCCTAAACGACGAGAGATAGGTATACAATATCTTAATGAAAGTTACCCTTATTTTTAATGAGGAATCCATATCCAGGATAATATACAGGGTGTCCCATTTAATTTTTAGGAGTTGATTCCTAACCAGGAAAAACTGAGCACCCTGTATACATGAAAGGTATATAATATAAAAGTTCACTTAAAAACAATAACACTTTATATATAACTTTTTTTTCTAAATTGTATATCTTTCGAGATAAGGGGATAGAGGATCTTATGTGGGACACCCTGTACACAGTTTCATTAAACTCAAAATAATTTTGATCTAAACAAGTCGACAAGGCTTCTAAAATATCCTGTTTATATATTGGATTAACGTTATTTTTAGTAAGAAGTTCTTCGACTAATAATAAAACATTAGCCGGCGGTATACTAGGGAATAAATTTTGAACGTCAAAAGATATTAGTCTGGCGTTACTTGGAATTTTTAAATTATTAATTTTACTTATTAATTGAGAGCTATTTTTTATACTGTATTTGGGTTTAAAATTACAATAGTTTACTAAAATGTTTATTAACTTATTAGAAACGATTACTGCTGGTGCTGAAATATAAGATACCACTGGTCTAATGGGCATATCGTTTTTGTGTAGTTTAATAAAAGAGTATAATTTGGGTATTTGAGGATTCATTAATGATATGTGATATTTTTCTTTTTCAGTGAATAAGCTAAGATCTTTGACTACATTTTTTACTAGTTTTTGAAAAAGTTCTGTAGATCAAAATTAATTTGTTCGAACTTATCGGAATTTAGGAAATCGAGTGTTTTAGAAATATCTTGATCATAGCTATGACAGTTTTTCCTTTATCTGCTCTTGTAAAAATTATGTTATATGTGTTACTTTTATTAACTATCGATTTTACTTCAGAATAATCATTAGAGAAATGTCCCTTCGAATTTTTGAATGACTATCTTATTTGATAATAGGTGTTTTTCAGTATTTGTAAGTTGCATTTTTTGTGCTGCTAATTCACACTCAACCCCTAATTGTTCCCTGCTACATTTATCTTCTTCTACATTAAGGTTATAACTAAAGCCTTTTTTTAGCAAATTAGATTCATCTATTGAAAAATTAACATCAGAAAAATTAACGAATCTATGGTGGAATTTATGTTCTGAAAATACCTTTCTATTATTATTTATATTAATATCACACTATATTTTAATTTATTTATTTGCCCTAAGAATTTGTTATGGATAATGTAGTCAACGCGATATCTTGTCGACTTATCAAAAATGTCAAACTCTAAACTAGCCAGCCTATAACTAAGTTCACTATGAATTACCTTAAGATAAACGTTATAAATGTCTCTGTTATTATATTGGATTTTTCGGTCTTGGCAAATCCACTTTCTAAGTCCATAGTGTTGAGCTGCTTTGGCTGACTGGCTTTTGTTGTCCGTTTTTAACTTCATATACCGGGGAAAAACACTGAACTTTAAGCATTGATTAAAAAACCCAATGTCCTCTGTCGAAGAGTTAGCTAGAATTTTGCAGGATTGCGGATTCAATATGAAGAAAAAAATTTAGAAGACTGTAAAGAATTTGTTGTGAAGGTAGGATATTACTATTTATTTTAAGCAAGAAACTGTATTTAGGTTTTTTTTGTAGGTAGTGAGATTAGGACAAAGTTTGTTATTGTTTCAGATTATGTGTAATTCAAAAGCCAAGCAGCTGCAAGAAATTTGTTTCGCCGAATTTCAGCTTAAGTTCAATTTATTTTCTGCTGTTGAATTTGTAGCAGCAAGAACTGCGCTAGGTGCGAAATGCATTCAAAGAAACCCAACAAAAATAAAATCAAATGCAGTTGCCCTTACAAATGAGGAATATACAAATATTTAAAACTATTTTTTGGGTTTTTCCGCCTTAGAAAATTGAAAAAAATAAATAAAAAATAAAATATAGTTACCCTATAAATTGAATAGATAGTCTTGAGTTCTGGGTCCACTACGAAGGTACCCGAGGAACGACACTGAAAAATATCTGCTTTCTGGACGTTTCGAGGGAAAGTCTACACTCGTCTTCAGCAAACCTACAAATAAAATACTAAAAGCAGAATATGTCTTATGTTTCGTATCAGAAATATAACCAGAATGGCTAATCTCTGACAAAATGTCAGTGAATGTCAGTTTAAAGGTGTTATTTTTAATTGTTAGAGTAAGGTGCGAAATAGGTGTACCTAGAGTATGTTCATTTTAATTTATTGTATTTTGAGGTGTTCTTTTTCTACTTCAGTATTTAGCAAATTTAACCAAGTGTTATTAAAACTAACAGAACAAGATGCTACACAATTATCTTTATTTAATAATATTAAGGCACTTTCTTTTATTTTACGTTTTTCGGAACATGGTTCTTTTGCTAAAATACTAGAAGCATTCCAATTAATTTTAAGATTGTTATCTAGTGCATGTTGGCAAATGTTTGATTTTTGAAATTCCCTATTTTTTATGTATGTTTGGTGTTCTTTAATTCTTTTGGCTAATGGCCTAGAGGTTTCAGCTATGTAAAATTTATTGCATTGACACGGAATTTTATAAATAACATTTTTTGTATTTTCTTGTTCATTGCTAGGTTTTGTTTTTGTAAGTTTACTTCTAAGTGTATTTTGTGTTTTAAAGATCGTTCTGATGTTAAAACGTTTACCTATTCGTTTTATTTTATCTGATAAATTAGGTATGTATGGTATAAAGAGGTTTGTAATTGGTCTATTTTGGATTTTTTTGTTTTTCGGATTCTCAAATTCATAAAAACATTTTTCAACGAAATCATTAGGATAATTATTTTGATTTAAAACATCTTTTATAAAATTTTTTTCTTTAATAAAATTTTGTTCTTTGCAAATTATTTTTGCTCTATCATATAGACTTTTTACAACTCCCTTTTTAACCATGATTGGATGATTTGAGTAAAAATTTAAGTATCTGTTTGTGTGTGTAGGTTTTCTGTATACTTTTGTTTCAAAACTGTGTATGTCTTTTTTGATAAGTATGTCTAAAAATGGAAGTTGTTGGTCTGTTTCCTTTTCAATAGTAAATTTAATTGTAATTATTTACTATACAGGTATGGGCCTAACATTTGTAGAGTTTTTCGTAATTTAGAAAATAAATTTAAAAAACTACAACATTCTGAAAATAGTCTTACTTTTTTATGTAAATATAGGAATAATAACTTAATTCCAAATTTCTTAAAACTAAAAACATCTTATATCAACACTAAGACAAATAAAATCTTAGAAAGAGCAAGTAAGGCTCTTTTGAGAGAGAGAGAATACAATTTCATAGATTTAATAAAACTCAAATTAAAGTTGAAATTGACAACATAAAGAGATATTTACATGAACAAATTTCTTTATATGATTATAATCACATATGTAACTGTGTTCAATATAGCTATAAACTAAATTTTGAAAAACAAAAACAAATTCACTTAAATAAATTTAATAAACTTTTACAAGAGCAATTAAATAATGAAATGAATTTTCTTAAAAATAACAATTTAATAAATAAAACTGTAGTTAATTTATCAAATAGAGAAATTTCAGAGTCTGAAAAACTTGTTCTTTCTAAAGGTTTGAATTTTTCAGTTACACAAAAAACAATTCCTAAGTTTGATATCATTTCAACAATTGAAGAAACGGCTCAAAATCTACCAGATGATCAAAAAGATGAATTTAGAATTAGAACTAAAATTGCTCTTGAAAAACCACTTAAAATTAGACAAAATCTCACCCCCATAGAACAAAAAGCACTAAAAACACTTCAATCAGATAACACAATTAAAATTCTTCCAGCAGATAAAGGTAATGCAACTGTTTTAATGGATTGTACTGACTACGATCAAAAAATAACCTCACTTATAAACGAAAACACTTACTCGAAATTAAATAAAGATCCAACAGAACACATAGAAAGACAAATATACACTATGCTTAAAAAACATAAAAAACAATTTATAGATATTGAACGATTTAAATTAACACCACACCACAGTAAAACACCACATTTCTATGGGGTATCAAAAATTCACAAACCAAACACGCCATTAAGACCAATAGTAAGTAGCGTAAACTCACCGACACATCCTTTATCTAGGTTTCTTTTAAATATATTAAAACCGCTAGTAGGTAATACTAATTCATATATAAAAAATTCACAACACTTCCTTGAGAAATTGTCTAATATTCAAATAAATATAAATAATACACTGGTAAGTTTTGATATCGTTAGTCTTTTTACAAATGTACCTGTAGATAAAACTTTAAACATAGTAAGAAATAAACTTGAAAATGATAACAATCTTAGTGAACGTACATCATTAAACATTAATACTATTCTAGAATTACTAACTTTTTGTGTAAAAACCACTTATTTTCAATACAAAAACGAATATTACCAACAAAATTTTGGCATGGCTATGGGGTCTCCTGTATCTCTTTATATACATTGATGACATTTTTTTCTATCTATGAACATGACGATCAACATTTAAATAACTTTTTATATCATATTAACACCAAAGAACCAACAATTAAATTTACTATTGAAAAGGAAACAGACCAACAACTTCCATTTTTAGACATACTTATCAAAAAAGACATACACAGTTTTGAAACAAAAGTATACAGAAAACCTACACACACAAACAGATACTTAAATTTTTTCTCAAATCATCCAATCATGGTTAAAAAGGGAGTTGTAAAAAGTCTATATGATAGAGCAAAAATAATTTGCAAAGAACAAAATTTTATTAAAGAAAAAAATTTTATAAAAGATGTTTTAAATCAAAATAATTATCCTAATGATTTCATTGAAAAATGTTTTTATGAATTTGAGAATCCGAAAAACAAAAAAATCCAAAATAGACCAATTACAAACCTCTTATACCATACATACCTAATTTATCAGATAAAATAAAACTAATTTATCAGATAAAATAAAACGAATAGGTAAACGTTTTAACATCCGAACGATCTTTAAAACACAAGATACACTTAGAAGCAAACTTGCAAAAACAAAACCTAGCAATGAACAAGAAAATACAAAAAATGTTATTTATAAAATTCCGTGTCAATGCAATAAATTTTACATAGGTGAAACCTCTAGGCCATTAGCCAAAAGAATTAAAGAACACCAAACATACATAAAAAATAGGGAACTTCAAAAATCAAACATTTGCCAACATGCACTAGATAACAATCATAAAATTAATTGGAATGCTTCTAGTATTTTAGCAAAAGAACCATGTTCCAAAAAACGTAAAATAAAAGAAAGTGCCTTAATATTATTAAATAAAGATAATTGTGTAGCATCTTGTTCCGTTAGTTTTAATAACACTTGGTTAAATTTGCTAAATACTGAAGTAGAAAAAGGACACCTCAAAATACAATAAATTAAAATGAACATACTCTAGGTACACCTATTTCGCACCTTACTCTAACAATTAAAAATAACACCTTTAAACTGACATTCACTGACATTTTGTCAGAGATTAGCCATTCTGGTTATATTTCTGATACGAAACATAAGACATATTCTGCTTTTAGTATTTTATTTGTAGGTTTGCTGAAGACGGGGGTAGACTTTCCCTCGAAACGTCCAGAAAGCAGGCATTTTTCAGTGTCGTTCCTCGGGTACCTTCGTAGTGGACCCAGAACTCAAGACTATCTATTCAATTTATAGGGTAACTATATTTTATTTTTTTATTTATTTTTTTCAATTTTCTAAGGCGGAAAAACCCAAAAAATAGTTTTAAACCATGAATCCGCCACTACAATTTCGTAATTATTTACTATACAAATATTGTAAAAATATGGAATAAAAATGAACCAATTTGCTTGCAGCGAACATTTTTTTATATTATTTTACGCGAGCTATCCTGGAGAGGTGTTGAAGGGATTATGGCAAAGGTAATGTTTGTAAAAGAATTAGAATTTTACTGGAAGTATAGAATATATTCCTGTTTTCTCAAAAACAAGTCAAGGTGGAGCAAAAAATCTAGTCGACTGTAAGTGGCTAATAAGAAACCATAGCAATATTAACGAGTGTCCGATATGATTATTAGAAAAATATATGGAAAAGCGCGGGGATCTAATAGTAAATAAATTGTTTGTAACTCCTAATCCGAACTGGAATATCCAGTTTTTAGAAACAAGATTGTGTTTATTTGCATATACTTTTACATATCTACTTTTTTTCCCCTGTGCTTTAGTAAGGTAATGCAAAAGAAACATTAAAGATGCCATATGGCGTTTATCTGACTTAATTTTGAATTACTAAAGGAAAAACAAAAAGTGTCTACTATCCATATACCTAACATACTACGTTACTACTCCAAGTTTAAAGAAAACATTTTCAATATAATTTCCAAATATTACATTATAAAAAGCCATAAATATAGTGTTATTTTCATTTTTTTAAAATTTCCTTGCGCTCTAGTAAAATATGGTTTAAATAATTAAATAAAGTAAATAATATTCTACCCATATCACATAAGGACTAGAAGAAAGCGAAAAAAAAAATAGGACTACTTCGCTTCGGACGCTAATGATTTAAATCCTTGGCACCTCCATTCATTTATAACGGTTTTGATGCCAAATATTTTAATTTCCCTATGCTGTAGTAGAATGAGGTTTAGATATTTAAATGAAGTAGAAAATATTCTACTTAGGTCACATAACTTTATAGTACTAGAGAAAAGGGAATAAAATACAAGCTTGTGATGTATGTTGTTTTAGTTTATTATCACAAGCTTGTATTTTATTCCCTTTTCTCTAGTACTATAAAGTTATGTGACTTAAGTAGAATATTTTCTACTTCATTTAAATATCTAAACCTTATTCTACTACAGCATAGGGAAATTAAAATATTTGGCATCAAAACCGCTATACATCAGCTAGTGGGCACTATATTTTAGTAAATCATAAGCATAAGATTCAAATAATAAACTAAAACAAATATTATTCTTTATACGTTCCATAATTTTATACGACTAGAAACAAGGGAAAATTATGAAAAGAATTAAATAATAACGAATACAAAATAAATGATAATTTTACGCGTTATACCTAATAACGCAATTAAAGTTGGCTGTGGAGTGACAAGTTCCTTGTAGTTAATCATCTTGGTGACGTTTGGGTATCGTAAAAAGCAGTGCTAATTAAACATTTAATAATAAAATTAATTGCAATACGTACAATCTTTGTTCCTTTCGTACAGAATCTGAGCATATTCAAATTTATTATAAAAATCTAAAGTATTTAACCTATTTGGTTTGGCCTGAACAAGAAGATCTATTAAGGACATGAGTATCATTCTTCGTTAAATTATTCCATATTTTACCCATAAATCCAGTGTGGAAAAGAAGAAAATGGTGTCAAAGTACTACTGTTATTTCACAAGGCATAGATATTTAATGAAAAAAATCAATGGCTCCTTACTTTACTTGCCATTGAGGAAAAAGAGGTGGAAAAGGGATTTCTACAACATTCGAAAGTTATCACCGATGTTGTCGATAAATAACATGTAGGTACCTATAGATATTTAAGTTAAAAATAAATATCTATCAAAAATATTTTAGGCCACCACTTTTATTACAGCTGTCAAGCCAGGGAGATTTCCACCCATTAATCTTACAGCTATAGGTGCTTATGAGTAGGGCTAAAAAAATAGGTTGTTGTCATAGCAACATGTCAAAATGCAATAAACATAACATTTTTTAACCTTTGCCAAACTTAAATTTAAAAAAATTATTTTTTCTTGAATTTAATAGTAAAATAATACATTTCATATCAGATTAGAGACATGTTGAATTAGTGATCTTGAATAAACTAATAGTACATTTTATTTCTATAAGAAATTTGATGTGACGTATAAAAACATATCGTTTTTTTTATCCATTACCAAATTAAACAAAAAAAAATGTAATTTCCTGGAACTGTAGCAAAGTGTTTTCACTTTATATAAGTTTAGAGACATGTTGAATTAGTTATCCTAAATAAATGTGTGTTACTATATTAACTAATTTCCATAAGAATCGCAATTTAAACTTAAGTGACTTTAAAAAAATATAAAATACGTTAACTGTGTGTAAATTTAGAAAGTGAGTTATGTCAAAAAATTCCAGTGTAATCACCTCCAGGGCACACTGGAGGAAAAGAATTTCCGTGAAATTGTTGTCGTTTCATATTAAGCGTTTATTAAAAAACTAAAATTAATCTAGCTAATTACCATATACAGATTTATTACTTGAATCTAAGATTTACCAAAAGTGTGTCTTTCAGCTAAACCTATGACCGAATAAAGAAAGATTTTGTTATGCATTCAGGATGGAGGTTCTTAAAGCTATTAAATTATAAAGGGTGGAAATGCCAGACTCAGGTTTACAAGTACGATAAATAAATTGAGGTTTTTTTCAAAATTTGAGTTTCTCGATAACTTCTCAAAAAAATAAGACGGGAACAAAATGTTAATTATTTTTTTAGGGGCTTGATGATATATTCCTGTCCTAGAGTGCAAGTTTATAATTAAATTTTTTCTAGACATAAGTAAATTTAAGTCAAGTAAAGGGTAAAGGTTTCATTATGTTGAGTTTGATTGAGTTCCTTTACATTCGTCTTCAGGTTTATTGTAAACACATAGGTTTTTATTGTTATTATATTTACTCTGAAAATGTTATCAATTTTTTCACTCTGACATCCATGACCATTTATTAAAATGTTTAATTTTAGAGAAGGTTTAAATTAAGTTCTTGACAACATAGCAACGTTGCTATTCCCTTGTAAAATACGTGATCAATCATCAGCTGTGTTTTGTCAACAAAGAAATATAAAAACCCGGTAGGTTTGAGACATATTCCTTTATATGCTTTGTTTATCTTTTTGGGATGTGTAATTTAATTATTTAATAAAAAGAATAGTGGTTTGTTAGTATAAATCGGGACAAAAATTAAATTCATAAATTCATTTGGTGGGGGGAGATAAAGGCGAAAACCGATCACTAAAAGAAAAAATTCGCCTAATAACTATTAATAACCATAACCACTAACACACACCAGGTATTTGTTAATCATACTAATGGATGAGAGAACTTTAGAAACTAAGATAAGAAAATGCAAATCATTGTGATTTAAATTAAAAGTTTATTATATAGTTTTAAAATGTCAAAAAATCGGGATGTAGTTGAAAATCGACAGTCTCGCCTAAATCGGGAGTTCTGACAACCCAATCTCTCATTAAAACTAAATAATAATAATTTCTGATATTATTTATTTATATGATTTTCAACTGCACAACCCTAATTATGTTTAATACTTTCTAAAAATTAATAAAAAATAAAAACTTCTTCTGCACTTTAATTTATAGCACTAAGTAGATAATTCACATACTAGGAGAAGTATTTGAAAAACTTAAAGTAAATGTGAAATGTGATATCTAACTTGTCGCGAAATTATTTGAGTGCTCACACCAAGGTTTTCTTTCACTAGAGCTAAACTATGTTTCTTGTTTTCGGGTGCTATTTGTTTTTGACGCCCACGATTATTTTGACGTATCCCGCACTGACATTCTATCTACATTGCCCATAAATAATTAACATGTTTGCATATTTCTTATTTGTCTACACTACGTATTAAATTAGTAGGGAATTACCTCACACAACAAAAAACTAAACCAGAGTTACGTTCCCGTGAGAAATGCAATTCTGCATTTATGCACTTGCAATTCTTACACTTTTATCTTTTCGTTCTCATGCAACATAAACATTACTGAACTTATAAATATAACTAAAATGCATTTTGTAGTTAGTTCTCTTTGTACGCTTATGAAATAAAATTGATTTTTTAAAAATACATTCTCGTGTTTCGAGTTGTTAACTGGCGCAGTCGGTAGGAACAGTCGCGCATCGTGCGTATTTTCTGGTTTCGTCTCAACGATTTGTGGCAAAAATCGGACAATCAAAAAAAAAATCCTCAGGGTGTACCAAGAAACTCACAATTGACCAGGGATTTGGAACAGCATCGTCCAGCGTCCTATTGGTGCGAGTTTGGGAAGACACATCGTCCCACCCTCATAGCAGCTAACCAGGGAAAGGACCACATCGCCTCTCCTATTGGACCCTAGTTTAAGAATGAGAATTGGAATTATCTTCAGTACATTGCTGTAAGTGCTTCCTTTCAATTTTCCTTATTTCATTTTATTTTTATCCTATCTTAAATATTGATACTTACATCTCTTGCAATTCCGCAAACTGGAAGATTTAACATCAGCTTTTGGAAATTTAAATTGTGAAGGAAATCTAACACCCTTTTCTAATTTAATTCAAATAAGTAAAATAATGACTACTGAACCTAATTTACAACTAGTCAGATATCAGGCAGACAATATTCCCTTATTCGATGGGAATCCAAAACAAATAAACATATTTATTAATGCTTGTGATAATTTTTATAATAATCATAGAAATAAAACTGACAATAATGCACCTATAAATGTATGTTTACACGATACTATATTAAGTAAACTTGTAGGTAGGGCAGCCGATATTATTTGTTCTAGAATAGAATTAAATACATGGCCCGCAGTAAAAGCTGCAATAATTTCGACTTTTTCAGACCATAGATCGATTGATTGTATTATTCAAGATATAATAACGTCCAAACCAGAAAAAAATGAAACACCGCAACAATTTGGCCTGCGTTTGCAAGACGCCCGCAGTTTGTTATTTTCCAAAGTAAATTTAAGCAATGAAACGCAAGCTTTAAAACTTTTAAAAATTAACGAATACGGAAATTTAGTATTAAAAACCTTCATAAACGGTCTAAACTACCATATGCAACTTCTGGTTAGATTAAAAAATCCAGTTACTTTAGAAGAGGCAATGAGCTGTGCCTTGGAAGAAGAAAATTTTCTATATTATAAGAACCGTAGTAACATGTTACCAAAAAACCCAAACTTTAATTCACAAAAACCAAAAATAAATTTGCCTACACAAGCACATTATCCTGCTAATGTGAGACCAATATTTTCGAATTACCCCGTTCAGCAATTTTCAAATTTTATGCCTTCTTATAGACAACCAATCCCAAATTTTAATAATGGAAATAATCAATTTATCGGTTTCAGACAATTTAAGCAACCCGTAAATAATTTAAGACAATCGAATTTCCCAAATCAAAATTTTATGCAAAGAAACACTTTTACCCCAAGACCATCTTTTAACCCCCAAAATCAACGCCCAACTTCTTCTGGAATATCACGCCAACAAAAGCCTGAGCCGATGGATACTTCTTCAGGGAACACAATCCTTAGAAGAAACCAACAACCACATTCTTCACAACGTAATATTGTTGTAGAAGAACTATATAACCAATCAGTCGAATCGATAAATGCCGATAATGATCAAAATGAAAATTTTCAAACTAGCAATGCTGAATTTCAATATTATTACCCGGAATACACCGATAATTCGCAATATTCGTGTAATGACTCAAATACCGAATTTTCTTGTCTAGAAAATAACCCTTATGAAAATCAAATTGATTTTAATGAAGAAAATTTTCAGGAGAACCAAATTTCCAACAACCAAACATAATACTTTTAAATAATTATACAAATTCAGATTTACCAGTAATTTTCATACCCGAAATCAAAGTAAAATTTTTAATTGATACAGGTAGTGGCAAAAGTTTTATAAAGCCTAATTTAGCATACAAAATTTATTCAAATTTCATTTTTTAATTTTTTAATTTTAGTAATTAATATACCAATATTTCCTTGTTTTAATCATGCAGGTAATCATAAGTTTTATCTTTTTGATTTTTCACCTAAATTTGACGGACTTTTAGGAATTGATTTTTTGACACATATTGGAGCGAACATAAATTTGAAACATTGTTCTTTAGATACTCAATTTGTAACCTTGCCTTTATATTATCAAAATAATATATCAAACTTACATAATTTTGAAACTATCGAAATAATAATTCCCCCACGCACATGTCAGAGAATCAAACTGCCTGTACGTCAATCAAATGGTTTAGGTATTTTAAAATATACAGATTTTGGTTGCGCAGAGATGCCAGAAGCTTTAGTACAAGTCATTGACTCTTACGCAACAACTAAAATTACGAATAGTCGCGAAAACCCAGTTAAAATAAAAATATTTAATCCCATAGATATCGAAACCATAAATGAAGTAGAAAACAACTTCATAGAAAAAATGGAAACTGATATGGAAATAAATGAATATATGGATAATACACAAAAACAAAACTTAAAAAATTTAAGACTGTCACATTGTAATCAGGAGGAATACAGAGCTATTCGAAACTTCTGTTACGAATATCGTGACATATTTTATTGTGAGGGCATCCCACTTACATTTACTAATCAAATTAAACATAAAATAAACTTAACCAATGACACACCTATATATACAAAAACTGATCGATATCCTGAAATTCATAAAAAAGAGGTTAAAACCCAAATTAACCGTGGAGTAGTCCAATTTGGATTGTCCCAAAAAAGATGGACGCGTCCGGTAAACGTAAATGGCGTATCGTTTGCGATTTCCGTAAAATCAATGAGCGCAGTATTGACGATAAATTTCCTTTACCAAATATATCGGATATTCTCGATAAACTCGGAAAATCCCAATATTTCAGCACATTGGATCTCGCAACCGGATTTCATCAAATATAAATGGAACCGAATGATATACCTAAGACAGCCTTCTCAACCGATACAGGTCATTATGAATTTAGACGCATGCCTTTTGGCTTAAAAAATGCGCCCTCTACATTTCAGCGAGTCATGAACAACGTCCTTCGGGGACTTCAAACTGAAATCTGTTCTGTATATCTTGATGACATAATAATCTTCTCTACGTCACTTCAAGAGCACATCAATAGATTAAAATTCGTTTTTGATAGGCTTAGAGAATCCAATTTAAAAGTGCAGCTAGACAAATCAGAATTTTTACACAAAGAAGTTGCTTATTTAGGTCACAAAATTACAAGCGAAGGTGTAAAACCTAATCCTGATAAAGTCACCGCAGTTAAAAATTTCCCCATACCAAAAACCCAAAAAGACATTAAGTCATTTTTAGGACTAGCCGGATATTATCGTAGATTCATCAAAGACTTCGCAAAAATCACAAAACCCCTTACACTATGTCTTAAAAAAGGAGCGAAAGTTGAACACTCACCAGCCTTTATTCAATCCTTTAATCATTTAAAAGAGTTGCTTGTTAATGCTCCAATACTAAAATATCCTGATTTTGAAAAACCCTTTGTCCTTACGACAGACGCCTCAAATGTATCCCTAGGCGCTGTCCTTTCTCAAGGCAACCCACCAAATGACAACCCTCTAGCATTCGCGTCGCGCACTCTAAATGAAACAGAACAAAAATACTCAACGATTGAAAAAGAACTTTTAGGAATCGTTTGGGCATGTAAATATTTTAGACCTTACCTTTATGGCAAAAAAATTAAAATATATACTGACCATCGCCCATTAGTGTGGTTATTTATCCTCAAAGAACCAAATTCGAAATTAGTACGTTGGAGGCTAAAACTCGAAGAGTATGATTATGAAATAGTCTACAAAAAAGGGAAACAAAACACTAACGCTGATGCCCTTAGCCGAATTCAATTAAACGCTATCAATCAAATTACACTTCTAGAATCTACTATTAATAAATTTAAAACAATTGTATCTAATATCACACATAACCAAATGGTACTAAAATCGCGCATTCTACAAATAGAAAATATAATTAATAAAGTTCAAATGAAACAAATAAGCAATCACGAATTTTATTTAATATATACAATAATCAATCAAATAACAACAATTTATCAATCAATCTACGATATTCTGAATAAGATTGAAATAGGTATCACTTTTGCAAAAATTAATGTACTTTATAACTCAATAATAGACCCAAATGAACTATTTATAGAAATAAAGAACTTACACAATCATTTAGGTTCAGATAACCTCCCTTTAGAAGTAACTTATAAAAATATACCCAATTTCGAAAAAATTATAGAAATTAAAAGTTTCTTAAAAAACTTTAATATTGTATTTATATTTGAACTTCCTCTTGTGGAATCGGAGATATATCAATATTTTAAGTTATTTCCTTTACCAATTCCCAATAATCGATCATTTCTTGTAAATATTCCTTATAAACCCTACCTAGCATTAGGCAATACAAAATATGCCCACATGGACCAAAGATGTTACGAAATCCAACCACAGAAATATTTGTGTAAAGAAGCCCACACCACGTTTGTCGAAGACAGCCCCTCCTGCGCTGTTCAACTTATCAAACATCACCCAAATATTACGTTTTGCCACCCATTCGAAACTCAACTGCACGAGATCCAGACAACAAAAATAATCGACGACAAATGGCTGATAACAGTACCAATACAAGTAATCGCCGTCATAAATTGTCAAAAATCCGAAGATAGAAGATATACCCTTATATGGTTCCTATCTTCTTGAGTCATCCCCAGGATGTAAATACAGATAAAGTCAATTACGCTTGAAACATATAAATCAAGCCAATTAACATTTAATGGAATTAATCTACCTACCCTTAATTTAAGTCTAATTAAGGAAAACCGAGATTCATTCTACAGCCCTCCTAGTATGGACTTAAACTACGTAAACCTAAAAACTACTAAAAAAATCGAAGCCAAATTGGAAAACCAAAAGAAGGCCCTAGAAGAAATGACCACAACGATTTATGTAAAGAAGACCAGTTTTTGAACAATTTTACTTTACATATTCATTTCAATAATTTTTATATTTTTCATATACAAAAAACTTGTAAAAAAGTCTAAGAAAAAACAATTAAATGCAAACTCTAATACTTTAGATATTGAAGAAAATAATAGAATTTTCTAAACTATTAATAATCTTTAAACCTTTTTGGAAATTTTTGAAAACACGTCTTTAAGAACGTGCTTTCAACTAAGAGGGGAGGAGTTACGTTCCCGTGAGAAATGCAATTCTGCATTTATGCACTTGCAATTCTTAGACTTTTATCTTTTCGTTCTCATGCAACATAAGCATTACTGAACTCATAAATATAACTAAAATGCATTTTGTAGTTAGTTCTCTTTGTACGCTTATGAAATAAAATTGATTTTTTAAAAATACATTCTCGTGTTTCGAGTTGTTAACTCCAGGCACATTAGTTATGGCAACATCCTGGATTTGTTGCAAAATTTTACCACTTGATTCTTACATAATACGTGCTTTCATGCAAAATTTGAGATAC
Source organism: Kuschelorhynchus macadamiae (assembly GCA_030620095.1). Classification (NCBI taxonomy): domain Eukaryota; kingdom Metazoa; phylum Arthropoda; class Insecta; order Coleoptera; family Curculionidae; genus Kuschelorhynchus; species Kuschelorhynchus macadamiae. The sequence continues at coordinate 2,985,926 of JAUTXW010001318.1, read as the reverse complement.
ATTGGATAAGCAGTTTTTTAGTAATATTTTTTTTAACATTTCACTAGGCCGTCATTTTGTTTGGCCGTTTTGGATTTTTACCAAAATGTTACCAGGTCATCCCCAAATAACCCTTAATTAAGTCAATGGGGTAAGTAATTTTTTAGCTATGCCGCGAACAGACAGACCGACATACAGGTAGAGCGATGGAATTGATACAATTAAAACTTCCTTTTACAAGGAAAGTTATAAATACAAATATTATTGCTGTGCTTAAATAGTAGTTTACCTAACAAGTGCGGAAAGTGCTACTTTTCGCAAGTGTAAGGCACACTATTTTTTCTACAAGCGTGCGGAAAAACCCAAAAGTTAAAAAAAATCGTTTATTTATATCAAATACATAATCACAAATTAATTATTATTAACAACATGAATAGTAAACGTGCAGTTTGTAGCATTTTGTAAATTATATGGAGAGGCTAGATTTTTTTCCAAGGAACTCGGAGATTTGTAGGTTGGGTTTGGATTTTTCAGTTCTCTTTCACGAGTACTTATTGTTGTAACCGTCGCCGAGGGACTAACTTTTTGGTTGGAAAAGGTCGATTTGGTAGACTGCACTGGTGAAAGTGAAAGAATGACATTGAAGTTCAATACTTTATTGGATAGGTTCTTTTACAGACTTGTTGAACTTTCTAAATAAGCTTCTGCCACGGCTGAAGATTTCCGACCTCCGAGGCGTTTGATATTTGTTATTCCTTCTCCGAAATCTGCAAGCATTGTGGCGGCTAAACTGGAAACTGTGGCCTGCATATAGTTCAAGATTTGGGAGTTTCAGATACCCTGCAATATTTGATGACATTTTTCCAGAGGTGTTTATTTCCGATGCATTGTACTGTGCAAGCTCCTTTCTTGGGTTTCTGGCTTTCTTAAAATCGCATATTTTCTGAACAATTTTAAATATTCGCCGCTTTTAGCTTCATCAGATAGTACAAAGCTTCTAGAATAGTAATTTTTTGTGTTTGGCGCTTCATTTATAAATTTAGAAATTTCCTCCTTTAAAAAATTCGCCTTCTTTGGTCTAAACTCAACATTTTGATTTTTTAAATAAGCCGTGACTTTGAAAAACTTGCTTAAATCCATGTTTTCATTGAGTTTGATCATACTTTTTAACATAACTAGGTCTGGCTTGGGAGTGTATGTACCAGAACTCGACCTGGAAATTAGTGTGGCTCTAGGCAAAGGGGTGACTGTCTTTTAGGCAGAACTGTTTGGAATTCTGCAAGGTGCCGTACAAATAGAAAACGAAAGAATAACATGTAAAAATCTTATTATTCTCACAGACAGCAAACAAGTCTTGCAAATCCCAAAAAAGAACAAAATAACATCCAAACTGATTCTTGAGTGTCATCAGATGCTGGAGACGGTTTCCCAGAGAAATACTGTCACAGGTCCTGGACACAGTGGAATCGAAGGAAATGAAAAAGCAGATAGCGCGTAACGGAGCAAAGGGCAAACCATGTGGCCCTGAACCCTTCGCGCCGCTATCCTCTAAGGGGGTCAATCTAAAGATAAACGAACAGTCAACAAAGATTCTAAAAGAGAGATAGGAGAGACATGGTTGTTGATACTCAGGTGCCGCAATTCGTGGCCCTGAGGCCGCTCGGACAGAGTACCTACTTGGGCTCTCTCAAGAAAATCTTAGAAAACTGGTAGGAATGCTAACGGGACTGTTCTTTGTTACTGCCCAGTTTCTGTAAATACAAGAGAATCCATTTAGGGGGAAAGATGGCCAGAAATGGCCACATTCGGAGGATGCTCGGCCGTTACGTTGCTGAACTACATCAATGCTGTTAGCTGGCCCGACGAGTTAAACTCTGAAGCAAGTTACAAGGGGCCCACCTGAAAGGCCTAAGTAATCGGTTGGCGCAAGTCACCCCTCCATACTCTCTATCTATCTAATCTATTTATCTACTTGTTAACATTGAGTATCTGGACGAAAGCGTATCTGGCTTACATGTTTTGGAAAGTTCGGCGGAAAATGTTAAAAAAAATGGTGTCTTTCAAAGTTTTGACATCAGGTTTTAAACGGAATATATTCTTTCTCATACTTATTTTGTAATAATCCTTTATTTAGCACTTGGCTAATATACAAAAGAACAATAATAATAATTGTCAATTAAAAAAAAATGGTCACAATGTAAAGAAAACATATCTTGGAATATCAACACATGACAGATTATATAAAAAAAAACAACAATACAGTCACATGTGTACTTAATAAAAACTAAAGAAGTCAATATGCATATAAATTCACAATACATATAAATTTAAAAAACAGGAATACAGCAATTTTAACATAAATAAAAATTTAAAAAGTTATGAGGTCAGTACATTAAAATTCCAAACACAGATAAAAAAAAGCAACAATTTTAACATAAAATTATCCAGTTTCATTATTAATCTAAGACATATTTTATACAATTAATTACCTTAAGTAGTCCTTTAAATGTTTTTTAAACAAATTTTGGCTATCCAATTTTTTAATTTTTTCGGGAAGAGCATTAAAACAAATAACCCCCTTATGGAACAAGGAGTTTTCTGTGCTTTTTTTATTTTTGGTGACTACATAAAATTTTTTCTATTTCTAGTAGGGTACTGGTGGACAGAATCATGAGTGCATAACTTGCCGGATAAATAATTTGGTGTTAATCCATTACTTATCTTAAATATTAATACCATAACCTGAAACTCTAATAACTTCTGAACTGGAAGCCACTCTAATGTTTCGAGGGAGTTTCTCGTTTTTTGTTCAAAATAATGCGCATCGCTCTATTCTGCAATTTTTGTAGCCTGGAAATTTCATTTTTATTTGCTGTGTATAATATGGAAGAACTGTAAATTAGGTGGGGCAACACCAACGTATTATAAACAGTGATCTTAGAAAACTGAGACAAAAATGACGCTACTCTTGAAAGAAAGTTCAAATTCTTAGACACTTTGTCAGTTATATATAACGCATGTTCTTTAAAATTTAGATTCTTATCAATAATAAATCCTAGGTATTTCATTTGATCAACAGCCTCAACTATATTCACACCTATTTTTACATTTATATCCCTCACAATAAACTCTTGTTGATAGTTTTTATTTGCAATTAGCATACATTTAGTTTTTTTAACATTTATTTTCAAAATATTTTTGGTAAACCCCGTCTTAAGTTGGAGAAGATCTTCATTAATATTAGCGATAAGGTGATCAAGATTTTTAGAATAAAAATATAATAAAGTATCGTCAGCAAACAAATGAATGGAACACGTTTTTACCACCGTTGAGATACCATTTATGTACAGGGTGTTCCAGCGAGGACTGAACAGGGACCTATTTTCGACCTTCCTTGTATTTTGGAAAAATTCAAAATAGCCAATCGATGTATTTTTTCTTGTAGAATCCAAAAATGTCATCGAAAAAATATTTGAACCAGAAACAAAAGAGTTACGCTATGCATCAGGTGTTTTTTAAATGGAATGTATCGTTTTTTATACGATTTTTGGAAAGAGTGATTTTTTTTATGTCCGTTCTGATTAAAAGATTTGATTTTGCGATAGCTGTTTATATTACATTTTAATGTTTTACAAACTAAAATTTTAGCTTCACCTGTTTAAAATATACGATAGGTTGGTATAGGTGATCAAGGTAAAATGACGTTTGATTTGTCAATAAAAATTGACATTATTTTAATTATTGTCGATTTCTTCACCTAAAAAATATATATTTGACTCTGATCGAAATGAAATACTCTTTGGACGAGAGACTACAGATTGTTATGCTATTTTACAAGTGCCAAGAAAATGCAAGAGAAGCAAGAAGAAGATTTATTGCAAATTTTCATAGAAATATATCCATCAATACAATTCTAAGGATAAAAAAACCTATTTGAGGAAAATAAAACTTTACATGATAGAAAAAGAAATTCAATAAAAAATAATTATTAAATAATAAAATAAAACTACTAATAAGATAAGTATTCAATGTGACCGCCGTTTTTCTCGAAACAACATCGATAACCCCTTTGTAGCCTTTCTAAACTTGCTGTTACAATATGATTTTCCTGGTTAAGGCGGTTTATTTCATCGACAATTTTTCCCATGATCTCTTGAATATTTTCGTTTCGTTGTCTGTATACGACGTTCTTCAAATAGCCCCAAAGAAATGTATCCAAAACTGAGAGGTCGGGGCTATTGGGCGGCCAAGCATATGTTCCATTTCGCCCTATCCATTCGTTATGGCGCCGATTTAAAAATTGAACCACATCATGCACGGCATGAGGAGGCGCCCCATCATGTTGCCAAATTAAATTCTGATATTCTGCCAATGGTAAGTCTTCCAAAAAATTTTCAATTTCGTTTTCTAAAAACTCATAATATCTGTGCCCATTTAAAGTCCCGTTAAAAAATATTGGTCCCAAAATTTTATTGTTTTTTATCCCACACCAAACATGAATAGAATTCCTCCCTTGAAATTTAATAGTCTGGAACTTTTTTGGATTTTCAACGGCCCAGTGGTGAGTATTGGAAGGATACGAAAAGGCCTAAATTTATGAATTTTCAGAGTCCTGTGAACAGTCCCTCGGGTAACTCTTCTGAACTTCCCGAACTGCATCCGAAATAGATTTGGTTGCATTAACTTGAAAATAATTTATAATGGCCTGGTCTCGATTTCTTCTTCGTTGTATATTTCTTTTTCTATCATGTAAAGTTTTATTTTCCTCAAATAGGTTTTTTATCCTTAGAATTATATTGATGGATATATTTCTATGAAAATTTGCAATAAATCTTCTTCTTGCTTCTCTTGCATTTTCTTGGCACTTGTAAAATAGCATAACAATCTGTAGTCTCTCGTCTAAAGAGTATTTCATTTCGATCAGAGTCAAATATATATTTTTTAGGTGAAGACTTCGACAATAATTAAAATAATGTCAATTTTTATTGACAAAGCATTCAAACGTCATTTTACCTTGATCACCTATACCAACCTCTCGTATATTTTAAACAGGTGAAGCTAAAATTTTAGTTATAATAAATATTTAATATAAACAGCTATCGCAAAATCAAATCTTTTAATCAGAACGGACATAAAAAAAATCACTCTTTCCAAAAATCGTATAAAAAACGATACATTCCATTTAAAAAACATCTGATGCATAGCGTAACTCTTTTGTTTCTGGTTCAAATATTTTTTCGATGATATTTTTGGATTCTACAAGAAAAAATACATCGATTGGCTATTTTGAATTTTTCCAAAATACAAGGAAGGTCGAAAATAGGTCCCTGTTCAGTCCTCGCTGGAACACCCTGTACAGTAGAAACAGCAATGGTCCTAATGTGCTACCCTGCGGCACCCAGCATCACTTGCAATCTCAGATGATACTTTGCCACTTATCTTAGTAACCTGCTTCCTATTATTCAAGTAGTCCCCAAACCAATTCAAAACACCTACTATGCCATAACTTTCCATTTTTTCAATAATGTAGCTCTGTCTATTGTTTCAAATGCACGTTGCAAATCAAGAAACACCGCTCCTTTAGCATAATTGTCATCTAATAAGTTTTTCAAGTCATAAAGAACATTTTTCAAAGCTGTTTCACAACTGTGTTTTTGTCGAAATCCACAATGGTTTACAATTAAAATATTATTTGAACTTATGTAATCTATCCATTGCTGGTATACTATTTTTTCCAGAATTTTTTCAATTGTCCCAAGCATGTTAACCGGTCTAAAATCATTCACCCTGATTGAACCTTTAACCTCCGGAATAGGAATAATTATTGAAACCTTCAATAAAGATGGAATTCTTCCCATATCTAAAGATGTATTTATTAAATTTAAAAGAGGATCCCTTATTACATCATAAGTATGCTTTAAAAACTCGTCAGTTGTGTCGTCAGGACTTGCTTTATTAGGCAGTAAGAATATGACTTTTTCAAGTTCTAGGTGACTAATCAAACGAAAACTCGCAAACCTTTGACAACATTAAACGCCTAGATTTTCATCACATACTATATCTTTATCAATATCCCGAATAATCAATTTTATGCTCTCTACAAAGTATTCATTCACACTCTCTGCCATCTCCCTACTATAGGTTTTGACCTCCCCATTAACTTCAACCCTATTAATTTTAATATGTTTCTTTTTGTCACTAATCAATTGGCCAAGTGTTTCCTACATTTTTCTGGGGTTATGCTTCTGAAAATAATTTTTTGTTGATAATAAACCTTCTTTTCTGTCTTTATTACAGCAACTACTCTATTCCTACACTCCCTATACCTAGTTCTATCATTATACTTCCCAGTCATTTTCCATGTTCTATATGCAGCAGCCCTTTCTTTAATTGCACTTAAAACTCTATCATTAAACCACTCCTTATATCTTGGTTTTATTACTTTTTCTGTTTTTGGGGTAACTTGGTCAATAGAACTTATTAAATTATTATAGAACTCAATATATTTTTTATTTATATTCCCATCGTTTCTATAACTCCATTGGATATCACGAAGAATGTTATTTATCTCTATGTAATCTATTCTTCCCCTGCAATTTATAATTAAATTATCCCTTCCCGTTTTTCCCGAGTGAATAAAAGCCCTAATTATGTAGTGGTCACTAATTCACGGCGTTTCCAAGACCTGGTAAGTACACATTTCTGGTCTGTTAGTAAAAAACAAATCTATTATGTTTCCACCATTCACTGTTGGATGAGTAACCTTTTCTATAATTTGTTCATATTCATTATCCTTAGCACTTTTTTTTTAATCTAACGGGATAGGTAGATTGTGACGCCCAGTTTATATTAAAATCCCCCATCATAAAAGTTGGATAAGAACTATCTGCCCAATTTTCAAATTGATTTTCAAAGAATGACAAAAATTCAGACTTACTTGCACTAGGTGAGTGATACAAGTTACCAACAATATAAGCTGAATCATTAATACAGATTTTTATAATAAGTAACCAATAATTTTTTTGATACTGATATTTCTGTACTTTAATTAAATTAATACAATCTTTCACATATATCATGACACCACCGGTATGTCTGTTCTCGCTATCAACTCTAACAATTTGATAACCTACAATATTTATTTCACAGTCTTTTATATCTTGCGTGAGTCTAGTTTCAGTTAAACGTACAAATGGATTTAAGTTGAGTATAAAATTATGAAATTGATCAAATTTTGAAATAATACTTTGACTCTTTGTCAATATTACAGACATACCTTTCTGATTTATAAAAAATGTTTATTGTCACAGTATGCATTCGAAGCTCTGTCTAAATAAAATAATAAATAAATGCTTTATTGTCAAAAAAAATTTTACAATTTTGTGGACAAAGCTGTTGTAAAAAAATAGTTTACAAACATCAAAATTAGCAAACAAAACAAGACAAAAACACATCATAAATATTATAGAAAAATAATATTTAAATCAGGAATTTAGAATATTAATATTATAGAATCCTAAAAGAAGTACATTAGAAATGTACTTTGTCAGTTGTACTATGTTATAAACATTTTCATAAATATAATGTAAAAAAATAAAAAAGCAAAGTAAAAAATAAAAAAGTACGAAACAATTAAAAAAATACATATACAAAGTTCGGTAAAAATGGTTGGTAATGGCAACTATCACACTAGGGGTTCATAAGGATAAAATTATGTGTTGTAAAACTCGTTCACGGTGTAGAAGGCTCTTTCCAGTAAGAATGATTTCAAAGCCTTGCGAAATGAAGTCAGAGATATTATGGATTTGATGTTAAATGGCAGGTGATTATGCATTTTTTTTGCATTGTAGATTACTGATCTTTTAATTAACTCTGAGTGTGGGGTTGGAAGATAGAGATCGTGCTCAGTATTTCTGAGAGGGTAGTTGTGAGAAGGTCTCTCTAATAGAGCAGGTGCGTGCTTACGAATTAAGCAAACCGATTCCAAAATGAATAAGCAAGGAAGGGTTAGTATTTTATATCTTTTAAAGAAATCTCGGCAGTGAGTTCTACTGTTAAGTCTCAGTAGGTAACGAACAGCTCTTTTTGTAGTATAAAAATTCGATCAAATTGAGTCGCACAACATGTACCCCAGAATGGAATAGCATATCTGAGGTGCGACTCAACAAGAGCAAAATAAACAGTTCTAGAGGTAGAAAAGCTAAGCTCCTCGGAAACAGATCTTAACGCAAAGCAAGCAGAACCTAACTTTCTTGATAAAGCGTCGATATGTGGATCCCATTTTAAAGAATCATCTACAAGAAGCCCTAGAAATTTTACAGAGTTTACGACATCAATAGTGGTGCCATTAAGGTCAAAGGGTTGCAGCGTGTTTTTATAAGACAAGACTTTCGTTTTAGAGATGTTCAAACATAGGAGATTAGAATCGCACCAGGATTTAATGGTGATTAGGTCATTAGATACAATCCTATGTAGGTCCGTGACATCTGGGTGGCTCCACGTAAAGCTGGTATCGTCCGCAAAGAGACATATTTTTCCACTAATGTTTAAATTAGCCATGTCGTTTATGAACAGAAGAAACAAGATAGGGCCTAGTACCGAGCCTTGAGGCACTTCATATTCCATTGGCCTACAAGAAGACATCCTGTTGTCAACTTTCACAACTTGATTTCTGTTGTTAAGATATGACTTAAACCAATTGAGAGGAGACCCTCTAAATCCATAGTACTGCAGTTTGTTAGTTAATATATTATGATTCACACAATCGAAAGCTTTGGAAAAATCGCAGAAAATTGTTGCCGTAGCGTGATGGTTGTTTAGGCTGGAGTAAACTCTATTAAGAAGGGAAAACATGGCATCGCTTGTGCATTTGTTACTTAGAAATCCAAATTGATGTTTTGTAAGTATTTCATATCTAGACAGAAATGATAAAAGCCTTTTTTTAACCAGTCTTTCGATGATCTTAGATAGCGTAGGGAGAAGTGCAATTGGGCGATAGTTCGAAGCTTCTTCTGAAACACCTCCTTTGTGAAGAGGTATGATTATTGCAGTTTTAAGGCAGCTTGGAAAAGTACCATTTTGGAAAGACATATTTATCAAAGTAGTCAGATGCTCTAGTGTGCATTCCGGCAGACTTGAATACATTTTTAAAGTAAGCCCATCAGTTCCCGAAGAAGATTTATTTTTGATATCATTAATTGTACTACGAAGTTCTGATAAAACTACTGGTGAAAAGAAGAAACTGTGCAGGTTTCCCCTATGATTAGAGAGATATGAAATTGGGTCATTAGATTGAGATACGGATTTAGTCAAATCTTTGGCTACATTTACAAAATAATTGTTTAGGTCCTCAGGAGAGGTAAGGATAGTGATGGATAAAGGAGTTTTGTTTCTTAAATCATTTACGATAGACCAGGTTTCTTTAGCTACATTTTTGGCGTTAGAAAGTCTATTATTGTAATAAATATCTTTGGCGGCTTTAATAGTTTTATGATAAATTTTTCTGTATGATTTTACATAATTATGAAAAAAGACACTGTCCGAAAATTTCTTTAAATGAGATAGTGACCGCATGTTCTTAGAAGATATACGTAAACCTTTAGTGGACCAGGGTTTACTTCTTTTATTTTTGATAGGGCTAAGAGGAAAAGATTCAGAAGCTATATTAGTTAGAGTTTTTATAAAACGAGAAAAATCAGTGTCGACATCATAAGTGTGAGAGTCCCAGTCAGTTATTTGACATAGGTGTTTGAAATTAATGAAATTTCTAACCGAAAAAATACGGCCTACTTGTCTAGAGGAATTTTTGGCTTTGGATGTAATTGAAAATTTTGTGAAAATTGCTTCATGATCGGAGAAACCTGGACTTAAGACATTACATTCGACGGAGCTAGGATCGAAAGAAGACACAACGTAATCTATAGTACTGGCACTTGTCTTAGTAATTCTGGTTGGTGAGTTGACGTGCATGGCAATTCCTAATGACTCAAAAGATGGACTGAAGACATTCCTGAGCAGCACACACACTGGAAAAGTCAATATTGAAATCGCCACATAAGATTAATTTGCTTTTTACAGGAAGGGACTCGAGCAAACTTAGAAGGTTATGGCAGAATAATTGCACATCAGCATCAGGTGTTCTATAAATACAAATAATATAAAGGTCATAAGTATTGTGATAAACGATAGAAAATTCAAATACTTTTTCAGATAATAAATGATTATACTTTGATATTTCGGAAAAATCGTTGTTTGAAGACATTATCATGGTGCCTCCATGAGTTAAATTAGTTCTATTAAATCTGGCAATTGTGGTATAGTTTTTAATAAAAACAGGTTGATTGATATTTAGCCAGTGCTCAGTGATGGCAATGACTTCTGGAAAATTTAGCTCTTCTAACAAAAGATATAATTCGTCTGTTTTATGTCTTAAGGACTGAATATTAAGAAAAAAAAGATTAAAATTGCTATTGGTCAATTTTTTAGAGGGTGCTAGATCCTCTTTTCGCGTCATATTGACTAAAAATTTTTACTTTTTGATGGTGAACCACTAGAATAATATTTACCAGTACCTTCACGAATTTTTTGGAGCCGTAAAATTTTTTCCGAGGAGTAGAAAGATCTATACGCTGCAAGGTCTGAGTCCACTTCAGATGAACCAATCCCATAGGCATCGTGGAAGCGATAATACAGCTTGCGCAGGGAGTCCTTGTCACTGGGAAGGCCTTCTGAAGCTAGCAATAATTTAATGCTAGTACTTGTATGCCCCTCAAAACACACACTAGATGGCTGGTAACAATATCCTACTTAAAATTCGCGCTAGCTGACTTCTACCCCAATGTGTAATGTACAGACCTCCATTACAAATAAAATCCTTAGACAAAAGAACAGAATTAAAATGTAAAAATTTACCAAAGTCTTTTTTATCAAAAATACTATTATACATCATTTTGTTATGTTCATTAATATACTGATTAAGGAGCATATTATTATTGAAGAGAGGCACTGAGAAAAGTAATAAGTTTGTTTGTTTATTAATGTTTTTTAGCCCTTAAATTGTTCTTTCTTGTACCCTTATAACTTTTAACAAGTTGACTGTTCCACCCATTACAATCACATTATCATTTTTAGTGTATTTTTTTGTCATCTTATTCATGTTCTCTACTACATCCTCTAAACAGGCATTTCCCTTAATTATCGACTGTACAGGGTGTCCCATTTTCGTAGGTTTTACGGGGTTTCCAGCTTATGAGTAGAGATAGAGAGATGCGGTTTTCGCGACACCGTGCTACTTTTCGATGAAACTAAAGAGGCCGCAAACAGATTTGCCCTAACCATTTTAGTTTCCGTGCTACAGGGTGATTTTGAAAATTTGTCATTTTCGGACACCCCCTGTAACTCAGCTATCGTAAAATATATTTAAAATGTTTCAACTGGTATTTATAGATTTTTTCACGTAGAATTCAAATTATTCTTCGTGTCGAGAGCTTTTCAAAAACATACCATAAGTCATATTTATTTTCATAAATAACATGAAAAAATGCATTTTTCTTTAAACGGATTTATGGCATAGCAGATCAATCGAAATAAGAGAAGGTGGCTGTGGAGCCATGGAAAAAGTTAACAAATATTTATTAACGAAATAACAAAGTAACAGCATCAGAAAAAATTAGGAAGTAGGTAAAAGGTAATAATTATAATTTCATTAAAACTACAAATATTGTTCAAATTGTGGACCATTATGTGTCCAACAAGTGTGACAAACTTTAAAAATTCTTTTTAATGCATTTTCTATTGTAAATGACTGTCTTTGTAACTCTGCAAAAGCGTTTTCGGTGGCCATTCTTAGTTGTTTTAAGTTTTCGAATCGCCTTACATAAACCTTGTTTTCTAAATAACCCCACAAAAAGAAATCTAAAACTGAGAGGTCAGGGGATCGTGATGGCCATCGAACAGGTCCGTGTGTTCCTATCCATCTTCCAGGAAAATGGTCGTTAAGCCAGTTTTGACTTATTCTGGCATTGTGGGCTGGAGCTCCGTCTTGCTGGAAATAAATCCTATTTAGTTGAGTCAAGGGAACATCATCCAAAATTCCTAATGCGTCTTCTAGGATTCGCACGTAACCAATCGAATTCAGATTTCCTTCATATATTTGGTAAACTATTTTTCGGTTGAAAATAAAACAGGAGACATTGAATCCAAATCTGCCCTGACGCTCCCTAGGAAAAATAACATGGTTGTTTTCTTGACTCCAAAATCGCGTGTTGTGTCTATTTGAAATCCCTGAACTAGTAAAATGTGCCTCGTCTGACCAAATAATCTTTTTTTCAAAATCGATATCTTCTGCCTTCATATTTATAAACCAATTGCAGAACTCCAATCTGCGCTCTGCATCACCAGGATGCAGATGATGCACAAGTTTGTATTTATAGGGTTTGAATTTGTGCTTTTTCAAAATTTTCTGCACTTTGATTTTCGGTATACCCGCCTCTTCGTCTATTTTCCTGCAAGATGTTTCAGGAGCTGTCTGAACGAGGGCTAAAACGTTGACCTCAGATTCTTCGTTGTCTTTATTGTAAGTTCGCGATCGAGGCTTGTTAAAAGATCCATATTGGCAAAGATTATTTTTAATTTTTTGAAAAATTCTTTTTTCTGGTTGTCTTCTCTCGGGATATCTAAGATAAAATAAAGCGAACCAATAAAGTCAAAATGCAGGAAGATAAAAAAGAACTAACCTGTTCAGATAAAGCTCTGCCGCCTGATCTGCATCTTCATTAGACAATATAAAACACGCGTTCATATCATATTTCTCAAAATATTCAAATTTTTGATTCTGAGCCATATTAAAAACAATAATTATAATAGACGTCAAGAAAAATTTAAACGCAATAATGCCAAAAATGACAGCAGTAATGGCTGCCTGATCATATTTTTGTTGGCGTTGCCATGGCTACCACAGCCACCTTCTCTTATTTCGATTGATCTGCTATGCCATAAATCCGTTTAAAGAAAAATGCATTTTTTCATGTTATTTATGAAAATAAATATGACTTATGGTATGTTTTTGAAAAGCTCTCGACACGAAGAATAAGATGAAAAAATAATATATAGGGTCTCCCATTTAAAAAATAGTAAGTTATGCCAATATGTCAAAAACTATGACTCTCAGCAAAAATCTGAGTACGCCACTGAATTCTACGTGAAAAAATCTATAAATACCAGTTGAAACATTTTAAATATATTTTACGATAGCTGAGTTACAGGGGGTGTCCGAAAATGACAAATTTTCAAAATCACCCTGTAGCACGGAAACTAAAATGGTTAGGGCAAATCTGTTTGCGGCCTCTTTAGTTTCATCGAAAAGTAGCACGGTGTCGCGAAAACCGCATCTCTCTATCTCTACTCATAAGCTTGAAACCCCGTAAAACCTACGAAAATGGGACACCCGTATATTATAACTTTTACCTGTATATTTATTCAGTATCTCCCTAAATTGACTTACAGTTTTACTACTTCTGAATTTCTATCCAAGCAACTAGGGTGGAAGACAGCCAAGCAGAATATGTAGCAGTAATTTGAAAAGTCCTTGTTCTTACAGCACTTAAAGGATCGGTACATTTTTAAACAACAATGACACACCATTGAATTAAATTAGAGTACTCATGAATTATTTCACAACAAGTAATGATGTACATAAACACAAATGGAACAGTGATGAGGCATTCAAATAACACATTGCTTTTTAAAACCAGAACATTCAAACACAGATATGACAGCTAATTGTACTAAAACTTGTACAATCCAAATAGGGTTGCCACCTTTTTGAAAAGTGAAAAAAGGACATTGGACCTGGATCCTGGATGGGGGGATGGGGGGGGGGGTTGTGTTTGGAAAAAAACGAGTATAAATTAAGTTAGTATATTTCAAATTAGCCGATATTATTAAAATAAAACTGTCTATCTAATTAAATTTAAAAGAATATTTGGAATTAGATTTTGCTGCCTTCAAAACAACTTCATTGCTTTTAATGGAATCGTAAAATTCCTGGCAATTTTCTTTAAAATTAAAATAAATCAATAATTTTGAGCGAATTAATTCTGTCGAGCAACGATTTCTTTCGTCTCGCCATTTGGTGGCCATTACAGAAAAAATTCTTTCAGAAAATGCTGAACTGGCCGGAACACTTAACAAAAATGAAATCAATGAAAAAATATTTTCAGTATTATTGAAACGTTTAAAAAGAAATTTCCATTTTTTTGGTGTGCTTAAATTTAAAAGCTCGTTTTCATTTGCTTGGTAACTTTCTGAAATCTGCATCACCTCATCAAAAAGCTGGTTCATATTAATTTTTAGATTTGGATTATTAATTTTTTCGATAATTAGCTCAAAATCTGAAAACGATGGAAATTTTAATTTTATGTTTAATTTACTGACGACACTGTGCCAACTATCTTCAGAAAAGTCGTACCATTTTTCAATGTATTGGATAGATCTTTGATAAAACGCATTAAAATCATTTTGTAGTTTTTTCTTACTAGTCGCGTCAAGAGAGTTTAACTTAACCTTGGTTTCAAAGCCATAAAAATTACTTTCTAGCCTATTGATTAGGGTCTTTCTTAAGTCAGTCATTATACTGAATAAGTCGAGCGCAGTTGTTTCGTTAGATTCAATTTTTTTAATAAAAGTTTCGAAAACAGTAAGTATATGATTACAAAAAAGAAGATAAATCTCAACTTCAGGCGAAACAGTACCACTATTCTCATCTATTCTCAGCAGCTTTTTGATGTGTGAAGGGCTGTTTTCTGTACTTAAAAAGTAACTACAAAGAGCTACATAATTGCTTAATATCCGTTCTACACACGGATTTAGAGACAACCAACGAGTACCAACGTGTCTTAGTAATTCCCGCCATTGACAACCTGTAAATTCGTGAAAAGATTTAAGTTCTTCCCGGCGTTTGGCAGATACTGAAAAATGGGAGTAAATTTTAAGAATAAGGTTTTCAACATCTAAACTCAAAGCATCCATTGAAAACTTCACGCAGTTATGTATAACATGAGCATGGCAATTTCCTTTTAGCAGGTGTTGATTTTTTGTGGATACATTGGTAAAAAGGCTGTGATTGGCACCGAAATTTGAATTGGTGTTATCGGCACTTAATGCAGAAACTTGACTCCAGTCTAATTTAAGTTCGTTTAAACTATCATTTATCATGGTAAACATCCCATCAGCACTTTCATCACTATTTTCACAAAAGTGCAGCAAGAAATTTTGAAGTCCGTATTGAATTGTAAAAAATTGTACTGAAATTGGAAAAAATTTAACATTTTTTCTGTTAGAAGCATCCAACTGAATACTAAAGAAAAGTTTTGGAACATGGTTTTTCAAAAGTTCAATCACTTTTTGCAGTGCAATTGGACCTAGAACATTTTTCACAATTGATTCACTTTTGGTTCTTCCACATGAAAGTTTGGATGCTATTTTTGAATCAACATATATTTTTGTGTCCAATTTAAATGAGCAATCCAAAGAATTATATGACTGGTTATGCTTCACACAGTGGAAAATTTTACATATTTCTGTTAAAATTACATGAGATTCTTCCTGAGAATTTTTTTTGACAAAAAATGTTTCCATGGAATGTGAGCTTTTCGCTGCAGAAATTTTTTGCTTGTGCATCTTACTTTCATTGTGTTGCTTTATTGCAGACAGTCCCATGTATCCAACTGTGAATGAAAGCAGGCAACTTTTACAAAATGCTTCGGTATTGGTTGCGCCTTGCTTTAGCCAGCCGTATTTAGTTTCCCACTCTTTGTTGTAATAAGTTGCTCTCTTTTTTTTAGGAGGAGGAGGAGGGGTAGTACAGGTACTGGTTCCGGTTCTGGCTTTGGATTGACAATCCTAAATAAAAAACATATTTTAATTTTAATATTCAAACATATTAGCTGAAAAACTAAAAACCTTCGCCGCCCCTGTAGAGCTACTTCCACCATTTTCAGTACAATCACCATCACCGTTATTGACAAACCTTTCTGCTACTTCAGTCACATCATCTACGTTATCTACATCCATTTTATCACTGGGACTGGCGGACTGGGTTGTTAATTTTGTTAATTCACCAAAACCAAACTAAAGTCAAACCAGGACCAGATTAATTAAGTAATAGAAACTTGAAATAAAACCAAAAACTCATGCAACAACAAACAACAGGGAAATAAAGCTAACTAGATACAAAAATTGCAACTTGCAACCACTTTAATGATTAAAAATATAGACTTACCGCCAGTAGGTAAAAAATAATTAAAAATAGGATTTTTTACTTTTCAATATCAACGATCAACTACAAACCGCGAAAAAAGCGGGAACGGGAACAAATAAATGTCAAATGTCGCACGGACGACAGGGAAATGTGGGCGATGTTATGTTACTGTTCTTCCTTTTTTACATTGGGTAAATAAAGACAGCGATATCCCGATATCATCGAGCTCTCCCGACGCGCGAATTTTCAGCCTAGAAAATAACGACTATTCGCAGGTTGGGGTGCTGCGCTGTTGTCGATTGTTAGCCGCGGTTGCCAGAAGAATTTACGAGTCACAGCAGTGCCGTGCTGTTGTCAATAGTTTATAAGTAAGTAAAAAGGACATTTTGTGGCAAAAAAAGTCACAAGGACAATTTGTCTGAAAAAAGGACTGTCCTTTTCAAAAAAGGACAGGTGGCAACCCTAAATCCAAAGCACTGTGGTAACCTTAATCTTAAATAAAATATATTTGGAGACTTCCCCACAAAAACAAAATAAAAGATACCATATTAAAATTTATTCTTAACTACGAAAAATTAATCAAATCGGCAGAACTATTGTTCACCTGTTCTTTCAAAATAATACATATAAAATAAAAAACAGAACACATTATAAGTCCTGAATGAATATCTATAAAAATTCACGCCAACGATAACTTGAGAAGAGTCCCCAGCCCAATTATGACGGGATTTTGATCGTAGCAGATTGAAGTTTGCAGTTTTAGCTGCTTCCAATACTGACTCTGGCAAATCTCCGTCTGAAGAATCCATTATACACAATTTTACTCAGATTTTACTACGACTAAAATCAGCGACAGCAAAATTGGTTTTGATTGACAATGAATGACACGCCTATTTTTACTTTGTGTCTATGTTGATTCAAACTGCCAAATAAAAAAAGCAGGTGTTTATTATTGCTTAACATTAATTTAATAAGGCATAATACGAGAGCCATTAAACAATTTTTTAAAACACATTTTTCATATTTTTTAGTATTTTGTTGAAAATTATAGCAGGATTCTAGCAAATCTATGTTCTTAAATCATTTTGCTAACTATCAGCGTATCAATATATTTTTAAATATTTAAAATCAATAAGTATATTTTAAAAAATGGGGTTATTTACTCTTTCCAAACTGAAATGAGTGCGGAAAAGTGAAGTTTTCCGCACGCTTGTAGAGAAAATTAATAAAACAAAATAAAACTTTAAGGCCATCTTTCTCAAAATTGGTAAGGAACTCAACGATATACGACTTTTTTAATCAAAATGGGCCAATATATTTGTATTTAAAACCCCAAAGATACGGACTAGTATTGCATTGTGTGATAAAAAAGTTAGAGCCAATGTTGTTATTAGATTTATCAAAGAAATGTTTAGTGTAAAGTAAACATGTAACAATACTTATGGTTGAATATTTATTACATTTAAATTTAATAGGATACTAATTACGGTTTAATAACATTTCAATAACGAATAAACAGTAAATGTCAACATCGCTAGTTAAATATCAAACCAACATCAAATGCGGAGGATACATTCCTTTCTCGGCCTACTTGTTCTCTACGAACCGCTAAAATAAAATTAATTTAAAAGGTAGACGTTTTTTACAAAGATTAACGATGCATTAAAATCAGCCACGATTCGTTTAGTCGTTCTTTTGTCTTCCGTTGTCACTGGTTTTAATCTTCACTAAATTAATTGATTGTGGGTATTTAGATGTAGAAAATCGGTTCTGGCAACAGTGTCCATCGAACCGCTACCTTTTCCTTTCTTCGGTAAATTGATATTTTGATTCGGACTGCTGTTAAAAATCGACTAATTAATTAATATAAACAAACAGGTGCCATTTTTTTATAAATATTTATTCAATTTACGGTTGGTAAAAGGTGCACGAGTTAAAATTTATTGTAATTATGAATTTCTCTAGAAAGTGTGTTGTACAGAGTGTCCCATATAAACGCACCATTCGATTTTACTCCCTTAGGGTTTAGCTAGATAGATAAAAATTCAAAAACTTCACTTTGGTAACATGGCGAAATATGACATCAAAAATTTAATAATAATAATAATAATAAGAAATCATGGTTCTTGGGATTAGACCGTGTCCAAATAGAATCACTTTCCGACGTTTCGCCTTCGATTGCTCGAGTAATCTTCAAGGTCTTTACTTCACGAGACCGGAACATTAAATGAGCTCGGTGATATTTAGTGTAAGGTTCGGTTACCCGTATATCTGTTAAAATTGATAGGACCTAACACTGGAACCTGTGGTGGACGACAGATCAAAATACAAGAGTCCTAATTGCACTACACCACAACTTGTTACGTTCTGGACGGACGTTTCGCTAACCAAGTTAGCATCATCAGCAGGTGACATAAACTAAAGTAACTTATCCTAACCGAGTCTATTTACAGGTAAATGTGGTCTCAAGTAAGTAATAGAGGGGCCTATAGGGAATAGGCCCTCTGACTTGCCACATTTAACTATTTTTATACTCTCAAATGCATTCAATAATCTATTATTAGACACATTCTTAATTAACTTAATATTATTTATTCCTATTTAGTGATTGTTTTCCAAAGCATCTTGGGAAACTTGGTTGACTTTTCTGTTCTACCGTATCTTAAATGTGCCATGTGAATGTTTATGAAGTGTTTAGTTTACCCAACATATTTTAGATCGCAGTCATTACAGCTAATTTCATAGATGCCACTCCTCTCCTTCAAGTCGACTTTGTCTTTAGGATTTCCAAGGACATTTTTCAAACTGTTCTCCGTTTTGTAGGCTAGTCTAAAACCTATGTTTTTAAATATTTTTTCCAGACCTTTCGTATATTTGGGATCATATGGGATTACTATGAGCTATTGGGAGCTCAGGTGCTTGAAGAGTAGTGGCATCTTTTAACATTTTCTTATGCTTATGTCTATTTTCTAATTTATGTACAAAATTATCATTACATCCATTACTTTTAGCTATATTTTTAATCCGATTCATTTCATTGTTAAAACGTTCTTTACTTAATGGAAAATTGACTAACCTCTGAGTTAAGAAATGCAATGCTGCCATTTTGTGTTAACCGCAAATCTCAAAAAACGTTGTTAACAACAAAAGAAAATATGTTTCTCGTAAAAATACTGAGGTTATCCAGGGATTGAAGAAAAAAGAATATTTTTATTTAAAAGCTGACAAAGGAAATAACTTGTTATTCTAGACAAAACAGACTATTGTGAAAGAGTAGACAATTTGATTCAAAACTGATTTAATTGAGAAAAACCCGTTACCAAAAATTATAACAGAAGTAAAAAGTGCTTTAAAACAGTGTAAAAACCTTGTGTCAGATAAACTAAAATTCGAACTAGCACACAATAGCCCACAGTTATCTAAACTGTATTGCCTTCACAAACTCCATAAACCTGGGAAGTCCATGAGACCTATTGTTTCAGCTGTTGGATCATCAACGTACAATATTTCAAAATGGTTAGTAGAAAAATTTAGCAAATTAAATATCTCGTACGATAACTTTGAGGCTACTAACTAGTTAGAATTTTTAGATAAAATTAAAAAAGTTCACTTAAAAGAAGGTGAAATTTTAATATCTTTTGATGTAAGCTCATTGTTTCCTAGTGTACCCATACCACTAGCTTTAGAGTACCTAAAGGAACTACTTGAATTCAATAATTTGAAAATAGAATCAAAATTTTTTTCAGTTCAACAGTAAATATTATAAACAACTTGAAGAAACTGCCATGGGCAATTGCTTAACACCATTTCTTGCAAATTTGTTTATGGGTAGATTAGAAACCCAATTCAAAAAAGAACTCAAGTATTTCCCAAGTGTGTGGTATAGATATGTAGACGATATATTTGCTATTTTTGATACTAAAAGAGAAAATTTGGACACTTTCTTAGAATCATTAAACAATAAATATCCTTCTATTAATTTTACGTACGAAAAGGAGAACAATGGGCAATTACCTTTTCTCGACACGTTAGTTATTAGAAATAACGATAAATTAGAATATGATATTTATAGGAAATTTACTAATACTGATAGGTATATAACATCCGACTCATTTCATTGCCGTCAACACAAAATGGCAGCATTTCATTTTGTAACTCACAGTTTAGTCAATTTTCCATTAAGTAAAGAACGTTTTAACAATGAAATGAAACAGAATAAAAATATAGCTAAAAGTAACGGATATAATGATAATTTTGTACATAAATTAGTAAATAGACATAAGCATAAGAAAATGTTAAAAGATGCCACTACTCCTCAAATACCTGAGGCTCCCAATAAGTTCATGGTAATCCCATATGATCCCAGATATATATTAGACTAGTCTACAAAACGAATAACAGTTTGAAAAATCTCTACAATACAATATGTTGGGCAAACTAAATGCTCTATAAACATTCGTTTTAAAGAACACATGGCACATTTAAGATACGGAAGAAGAGAAAAGTAAAGCGTTGCCCAATATGCTTTGGAACATAATCAACAAATAGGAATAAACAATTTTAAGTTAATTAAAAATGTATCTTATAACAGATTTTTGGATGCATTTGAGAGTATAGAAATGGTTAAATGTGGTAATAAAGCACTAAATAAAGACAGAGGGCCTATTCCCTATAGTCACCTCTATTGCTTGCATTTACTTATATAGCAGTTTCATTCCTTATCCATAGGCTTTTTTATGTATCTCTTTTACCTTGATTGATTGATTTCATAAACGAACGAAATATAAATACCAAATATCAATAAACAATGGCTATTCCAAAGCTCTAATTGACAAACTAACAAAAAGTTTTTGCAAGTTTATAGGGAGTTATTATTATTATGTAATAGTCAAACGGATAACCCAATTCCGCCTTGACACCCACCAAATTTTCTGAAAATTAGTTACGTTGGTCCAGTATCAGTTAGAATTGGAAATTTATTTAAAAATGTTTTACAAAATGTACGAATAGTTTATAGTTTTGTATGCAATTTGGGTACAATTTTGTCACATACCAAAGATAAAACTTGATTGTAGCAACTGCGGTTCTTCTTACATTGGTAAAACAGGTAGGAAATTCAAACTGAGAATCCAAGAACATCTGTACGCTCAAAAATCTCCAAATGATAATAAATCAGCATCTGGTGTTCACAATACAAAAAAACATTCTTTAGACATTGAAAATAATTTTAAGATGTTACATAATATTTCCAGAAGTAGAAAACAGGATGCTCTTGAGAGCTTGGAAATTGCGAAGATTTCAATTAACGAAAATTGTACTACACTAAATAAACCCATCGGTAGGCAATTTATTGAGGCGGCCCATATAATAAAATTATTTAAATAATAAATAGTAAGCAATTCGCATACTATATATCTTAACCAGAAGAATGTTTATTTTTATATGCCTGTTTTATATACTCGACTTGTAAATAGGTTTTGACTTTCACAGCCAGGACACATTTACAGTTCATCTTTCAGTAGATAATAATTAGTTTGATGTAATGTTTATCCTGTGTTAACGTGATTTATTTTATATTATTTTATTTCTGACTCCCGTAAATTTTGACATTTTTTTAGATATTTACATGCTCTTGAGAATGGTTGTTTAACCGAAACGCGTCTAGCCTAAATAAATACATTTTTGTGAAGATTTGGTCTTATTTTGTTTTTTTATCTTTATAAATAGAAGAACTATACTTCCTATCGGTAACTTCTTATTAGTTTCATTTCGTGGAGTAGGATTATATTTTTTAATTGTCCCTTTAATATTGTCAATGTAATATCCATTCTCTCTTAAAGTTTGAGTCAGTTTCTTTGTTCCCGATTGTAAAAAATCTTGGTTACAAATCGTGAGGGTTCTGTAAACCAAAGTATTACTAACTGATTGCTTTTGTGCCGGATGATGATGTGAACTTAGCACTTAGATATATGTTCGTATGCGTTGGTTTTCTATATACAGGGTGTCTTAAGGAACTACCTCATTTCCCTTGTACGAGAACATCACAACTTCTAGAAAAATAATCGTGGCTTCTAATTCAATTTCCATTGTAAATTTTACATTAGGATGTTGCTGATTCAGATGATCAAGAAACATGGGGAGATTTTCTGGGCCATGCGGCCATATTACAAAAGTGTCGTCTACATATCCGAACGACAATTTTAGCTTTAATGGAGACGACTCTAAGGTTTCCTCCTCAAAAGCCAATAAGATATTCGCTACCACTAGTGACAGCGGAGATCCCATGGCTGTTCCTGAGGGTTGTTCATAAAAAAATCCTTGAAAAACAAAACAAGTTGATGGGTGACATGCTTCAATCAGATCTAAAAAATGAGTTGTCAATATTATTATGGTGAAATAAGATATTATGGAAATTGAATCATTAATAGGCACATTCGTATATAGCGATTCTACATCGAAACTGACTAAGATATTTTTTGGCTCCAATTGGTTAGTTTTTAATTTCTCTACAAAATGCGTAGATTTTCTAATATATGAACGTGTTTTTCTTTTAAAATTATATATATATATATATATATATATATATATATATATATATATATATATATATATATATATATATATATATATATATATATATAATTATAATTACCGATTTTGTTTCACTGTTTTTCTAAAAAGTTAAATGCCATCGAAATGCAATATTTTATATTTTCAGGGGGGTTTCATTTATCTAGTCTTCCCTGTTCAGTTGAAAAATATGTTTTTGAATAGAAATTGATAAAATAAATGTTACGTTTTTCGAAAAAAAAAACATTTGGTAAATTGGATTTCAACAGAATGTCTTTTTAAAGTCACCAGTATACTAAAAAAAAATTGAAAAACAAGGTGGCTCGATCTGGCTGCAGTTTAGGAAGTAGATTTCTATTTCAGTAAATCGACAATTACGCTGGGTACAACATAAAACTATGAATTTTTTACAGCTTCTCAAATATTAGCACGATATACCGGAAATATCTGTACATATATGAACTGTGTATTTCAATATGTACAGTGTTATTGAACCAAGTGATGCACCCGAGGAATATAAAATAACAAAAATGTATGTTATTAAAATTTTATTCATACCATTTTAGTGTACACGTCTGTCACGGATGTAAAGAGAACAAGACCATGGGAAAAGATAAGATCAAAATTAAGGGAGACCCCATATCAACAATCTTTACATGAGAAATGTTGACATTACCAATTAAATTTAATAACTCGTCGCAAAATTGTCGATTTCCTTAATTTCGTAATGACTATTCGATATTTGAAGGATCGGCCGTAACAACGTTGTACTTAATAACATTTTGCTAATTTACGGTATTATCATGAAACAACGTCGTTTATTCCTATTAAAAGATATTGATACAGATAATGAATTAGTGTACGTACAGATATTAAATTAGTGAATATATTCCTGTAATACTCATAATAATAATAGTGACCTTAAGTGACAACTCGTACTCTCCACTCAATCTTGCAAGTGACAACATAATCCTAAAGTCACTTTCAGACCCCGACAAACAAGAACAGTGGGCTCAAATGCCACTGCACGGCGGACATCACAATGACTTGAATCAGCCACACATAGATAAAAAATCATCAGGTGGCTGAAGGATGGACAACTATTCCCAGAGACAGAGGAATTTATAATGGCAATACAGAATCAAGTTATTAACACACGAAATTACACAAAATGCATTATCAAAGACTGGTCCATTGAATCTGATAAGGGTCGAAAATATAGCGAGAGATCAGAGACTATAAAGCATAAAACATCTGGCTGCACTTACTTAGCAAACACGGATTACCTCCAGCGACATAATCAGGTGTGTAACATCATACACCAGAAGCTTGTCAATAAATACGGGCTCCTGAACACCTTTGTGCCCTGTTATAAATACAAACCATGTTCAGTGCTTGAAAATAATGCCTTCAAACTGTACTACGACTACTGTATCACCGACAGACGGGTGACGAATAATCGGTCTCATGTGGTACTGTTAAATAAGGAAACAAAGACAGCTTATTTGGTAGATGTACCCAACAATAACAACGTGTTGGATAAATATCAAGAGAAAAATGCCAAATATGCAGAGCTGGCCATCGAGATACAGCAGGTGTGGCTACTGAATAAGATTCATGTGACACCGATTATCGTATCATCAACTGGACTAGTTCAAAAAACGCTAATTGTGTTAAATTGGAATTACGTAAGTCTAAATGAGAATAAAACAGACCTGAAGGCTTCAAATAGTTACATTATATCAAGGTACCTATTACCGCAAACTGAGGGTTACCTTATGGCGATACAAGATCAACTAATACCAACCAGAGCATATGAAAGACCAATTCTGAAAGAGAACATTCCAACAACAAAGTGCAGATATTGTAACAAAGACGAATAATCTGTCCAGCATGTATCTGGCTGTACAGGGTTTTCCCGTATATTTTTCTACCCGCCTAGAGAGTTTATTTGAATAGATACGGAAATGTCGTAAATACAAAAGTTTTTTGTGAAGATTTAGAATATTATATCATTAGTGCGCAAATATTATTGGAAATGTCTAATTCTGACAGGTTATCAGTTTTTTTAAATGAAACACCCTGTATATTAAATCATATTCTTGAAGATCTTTTTTTTCTAATTTCAATTATATATACTTTTAATATATTCTGTCAATTAGTTTTGGATATATAAACGTTTAAACATTAAAGAAATGGTAAGGTAATTTGCGCTAAAAGTGAAAATAGTGAGCCATGGTCAAGACAACTGCAATGAACGACGCCTTTTTGACGTTTATCGGTCAGAAGTAATTATTTACGAGCATTTTTAATATCTAATACGTTGGACGATGGGTTATTCGGAAGAAGAGAAACTCGACATGAGAGAATTATTTTATTTACATAGTAAAAATGCATCGATAGTTCGTAACGAATATCATAGACGGTTTCCAGATAGACGAACACCGACTCGTAGCAAAATATTAAACATCGTTAAACAATTGAATGAAAGGAAAACACTTAAGCCAAAAGTTAGAATAGTGAAAAGAAACAATATCATAAAAAATCACTAATATAAAGTAGGTAAATAATAATATTAGCTTAAAGAACTAAGTGTTGGTTTTCTATATAGCCTCCTTGGTTTATAATGCATTTCTGAATATTTCTTCTAAATTTACTGTGTATGGATGAGTAGATAAAATGAGATGATTGGGTGTTTAAATCGTCGATTGTTTGGACTATATTTTGCTATAAAGCTTGGATGGTTCTTGGACTATTGTAGGAAATCTTGTTTTTCAGATAACCCCACAAAAACATGTCCAATGGAGAAAGATCGGGACTGTTTGCTGGCCATCTTAATGGTCCATGCCTTCCAATCCAAAATGGATACCTGTCATTTAAAAAATTGGTGACCGGCTGGATATTATGAGGAGGGGCACAATCTTGTTGCCATATCAAATTAAGATATGAATGAATCGGTAGTTGTTCTAAATGCCCCTCGATTTCGTTTTCTAATAACTCCTGATACCTTTGTCCGGTTAAATTCCCATTTAAAAATATAGGTCCAATAACATGATTGTTAAGAAGGCCACACCAAACATGTAGGGATCTTCTTCCCTGAATTTTGACCGCCTGAAGAGCTCGCGGGTTTTCTTTTGACTAAAAATGCTTATTTTCCGGTTAAACATGCTTCCAGTGGTAAATGTTGCCTCGTCAGTGAAAATTATGTTTGACAGATTTAGTTGGTTCATCATACACACGTCTTTCTATTTCTTGGCAGAAGCGTAATTGGTCTATTTTATTTTGATCGGTTAATTCTTGAGTAGGTAAAAACTTATATAGCTTATATTTATAATGTTTTAGAACTGAGTGGATTTTATGCCATGATTTGTTAAAAAAAAGTGGCTGCATCGGGAATTGAGCGCTCAGGATTTTCTAAAATAAGAATAAATAAGATAAATAAATTATTTTGATACAAAAGTTTCAAAATTATCTTCAAAATATAATAAAATATTTAAATCTTCTTCAGCGTTTCTTTCCACTATTCTAACTTTTCGCTTAAGTGTTTTTCTTTCATTCAATTGTTTAGCGATGTTTAATATTGTCCTACAAGTCGGTGTTGGTCTATCTGGAAACCGTCTATGATATTCGTTATGAGCTATCGATGCATTTTTACCATGTAAATAAAATAATTCTATCATGTCGAGTTTCTCTTCTTTAGAATAACCCATCGTCCAACGTATTAGATATTAAAAATACTCGTAAATAATTACTTCTGACCGGTAAACGTCAAAAAGGCGTCGTTCACTGCAATTGTCTTGACGATGGCTCAGTATGTTTTAGCGCAAATTACCTTACCATTTCTTTAATGTTTAAACACTTCTATATCCAAAACTAATTGACAGAATATATTAAAAGTATATATATTTGAAATTAGAAAAAAAAAGATCTTCAAGAATATGATTTAATTTACAGGGTGTTTCATTTAAAAAAACTGACAACCTGTCAAAATTTGAAATTTTCAATAATATTTTCGCACTTACGATATAATATTCTAAATCTTCATAAAAAAACCAACAACTTTTATATTTACGACATTTCCGTATCTATTCAAATAAACTCTCTAGGTGGGTGGAAAAATCTACGGGAAAACCCTGTACTTACCTTACCCCAACGAGCTATCTTTTAAGACACAATAACATGAGTAGAGTAGTTCATTAGCTATTATGTTTGAAATATAACCTAATAGAAAAATTTAACCCATCCAATTAATACCCACCGACTCCAGTGCGTGAAAATGTGAATGTCAAGCTCTGGCAGTTAAATAAAGTGTCCATCCTCCCATTTATTATCAGCGCAAATGAGTTGATCCATAAGAGCCTGGCGCGAAATATTGAGGTTCCCTCGGTATACCTGTGAATGGAATAGTATGGATGCAAAACGCAGTGATACTGGGAACTTTATGAATCGTCAGATGTGCCCTGGACCGATAAGAGACTACCTAAGTGCCCTGGTATACACCCGGATACTTGGAGACCAAACCACGACCTGTGTAATTAAGAAACCTGCCAATTGAAAATCGACCGGAGTAGACAAAATACAGGCATATTGGTGGAAGCACATTACCAAAGTACATAAGATACTTGCAGTTCAATTCTCTGAATCCAAGACTCATATCTCTTGCCAAAATTATTCACCAAGGGCAAAACTTACCAATTGCCAAAGAGTAGCGATGTAGACAAAGCCGAGAACTATTTATAGACCAGTAACGTGTCTGCCAGTAATATATAAAATATTAACTAGAACAAAAGAGAAGCACGGAAGACCACAATAAAATTCTCACTAGGTATCAGAATAGATGTAGACCTAACTAACGCCCGAGGCAGTAGGGAGTGGTTGATCCTGGATTCTATAATATCGAATCATGCCAAACAAAAGAGAAGAATATCTATAAGATAAATGGACAACTAATATCGTGTCTTTGAAACTTAATGGCACAGTGGGAAAACTACCTCAGCTTAAGTGTAGGGGGAGTAGGGGTATAGGGTTGCGAACCATTAAACAAGTAATATGTCAGGCTATCCCTATGGACTCTGGGTGCGTGTTTTAGTCGTGTACGTGATCTTAGCTGTTTAGTCCTACACAGTTATTTTGGATGATATTTTACTATTATTATAAACTTGACGACTATTTTTGATTAACAAACGTCCTCTAGTCCGATAAATCCGGTTACGAATATACACATATATATATATATATATATATATATATATATATATATATATATATATATATATGTGTATGATCTCCCACATTTTAATCTTTAATAAAAACGCCATTGTAAATGCTATTTAATTTTTTTTATTATTAAATGAAAATCTACACTATGCCATTTGTTTTCATTAAGTTTTGAAAATTACAGAGTCCAAGTGGCGACCATTTTTTTCGATGCACATTCGAAGCTGATTTCTAAAGGTTTCCATCACTTGAGCAGTTATTTGAGGCGATATTCCTGCAATTTCTTGGCGAATTGCTGCTTTCAGTTCGTCAATGGTTCGGGGATAGTGTTCAAACACCTTCGCTTTCAGGTAGCCCCAAAGAAAAAAGTCGCATGGGGCAAGATCGGGAGAACGCGCAGGGCACCCAACATCTCCACGTAACGAGATTACGTGTCCTGGAAACATTTCCCTTAAAACGTCCATTGACCTTCTCGCCGTATGAGCTGTAGCTCCATCCTGTTGGAACCACACATCCGGATGTTCAAGTTCTCTAAGTTTTGGTTCCAAAAAATTACGTAGCATGTCGATATATCGATCAGCAGTTACGGTAACCGTTACGCCACCCTCTTCAAAAAAGTAGGGACCCCAAACGCCAAATGATCCAACAGCACACCAAACAGTAACACGTGGGCTGTGAAGTGGCTTTTCATGCAACTGCCGCGGATTTTCTGGTGCCCAGTAGCGAAAATTCTGCTTGTTCACACAGCCAGATAAGTGGAAATGCGCTTCGTCACTCGTAATTAAGACAGCGTTTTGTGGGACGTTTTGAAGAATATCGTTAGAACATACTCTGCGATTTTCCCAGTCTCGTTCACTAAGTTCTTGCACGATCATAATTTTGTATGGGTGAAACTTCAGTTCTGCGTGTAAAATTCTTCTCACAGAACGATCTGACAAACGCAAAGCAGAAGCATGTTTACCAGCTGAACGGGTAGGAGATCGTTCCACTGCTTCTCTCACAGCTGCAATATTTTCAGGTGTGGGAGATCATTTTGCCGGACCCTGTATATATATATATATATATATATATATATATATAAATGCTATACGTTCTGTAAAAATCTTATTTAAAAAAATTAGTTATTTAAAAGTTAGGAATACTAGACATTTTTTTGGACAGTTGCAAAAATATTTCTTTAAAATAAATTACGACATTAAGAGTTACAAGAAACTTTGAAACTCGTAACTAAAAATTTTAAGAGTTCATAGAAAAAATAATGTTTTTTTGATATATCAATTTTTTTTTAATTACCTCGGTAGAACAACCTACCGTTTGACAGATGTCAAAAAAAAAATTCAAATAAACGTCGCCCCTAAAAATTACATGGAACTGTGACAATAGTATATAAATATTTTAAGTAGTTCAGAAGTTACAGGCCTCGAAGGTAAAGTAAAATTATCTGAAGATGTGTAAGTGTCGGAAGGTATTTCCAATTTAACTTTAACTAATAAACATTTTTTAAAATACATGAATTCATAACCTAAAAATATTCACCTTCTATCTCTTATTCATTTGTATCTTCGTTTCATATTTGTAATAAATCAAATGTGAAACGTAATTTGCGTTATCATTTCTATCGTGAAAATTAAAACCATCCTGTTATTCAATTTGCTTTCGTTCACACTAATTTTCTACAAAGAATTATTACATTTTCCTGTGCCATCACTGTAAACAAAACACCACCAAACCCAGACAAAAATTTGTCGGGTAGTCCATTAAAAGTTTTCATGATAAAATTACTCTAGATACTATCTTAATGATCAACAAAACGCATTATCTATCCAACGATTCCAAATGTGTGTTCCTCGCTCTACTTATTTTAGACCCTTTATTTATTCGTGCTGGCTTTATAAATTATTAAATATCAAGGGACAAAGGACTAGTGGTTTTATTAAATTTTTAAGGAAAATAGTCCTGTTATTTTCGCTAGAAAAGTAAAATATAAAATGATAAAAATATATTTAAATCATGAATAAATAATATTGATTGTCCTGTAAACAAGAACAGTTTTTTAACTTTGAAATTTGGTTTATATCAAATTATTACACGTATCATTGACAATACCAGTACTCTTCTAGATATTATAATTTCTTCCTCATTGGATTTTGTTTGTAAGCCGGAGGTGGTTAGAATGGATGATATTTCAGAGCATTGTTTGCTCAAGTGCTGCAAACATTGTAAAAAATCACCAATATATATAAAATTCAAGACCTATGGAGGTTACTCCAGTTTAGTCTATGATGCTTTTATTACTGATATGTATAATTTAAATTGGATCTTTTATTCTTTGAGAGATGTTAACGAAATGGTAAACTTTTTTAACAAATTGATAAATAATATTTTTGTTCCGCATGCATCTTATAAGACCTCTCGCTTTACAAAAACTCCTGCACTTTGAATTACTCCCAATGTTAAATATACGCTGCGTCTAAGAACTAAGATTCATAAGAGAGTGGCTGATTGAAAAGGCCTCTGCTCATCTACCTGCTACTCAAAACAGAATCCGTCGTAGTGGCTGTAATCCAGAGACAGATCGCCCACAATTCGGCAATGCTCTAGTGATGCAAGCTTCCTTGTGATGTGATGATCAATCAATGAATATCTCTTACGTCGAAAAATTAAAAAACGTTAAGGGCTGAAGGAAAGGCTTCTCCCCATATATGTGAGCAATACTCAAGGCGGAGTTTGGTTAGCGAAGGGTATATAGGTTGAAACATAAAAAGAATTTTCAAGCTCGGAAAAGGAAATCCAATTTCTTTGCGGCTGCTACCAACTAGGCTAAAGGAATCTTAGGTTTTAAGCATTTGATTATTCATTTGAATTGTGTGGGAACCAAAAGATAATTTGTGAGATAGTAAACACGATTGTGTCTTAGTGGCATTAAACTGGTCAATGATAAAACTAGTTCAGTTTAAAAACAGGTTTAGGAAATTGTATTTTGGAGTAGAGTACTATCGTCAGCATAGCTGTGAACGGTGGAAAAAAACAGATCATTGTTGTGCAGGAGGAATAGGGTAGGTGCCAACATTGAACCCTGTGGAACGCATGAGTGGATTTTGAGAAAGTTAAATTAATGGCAATCAACCACCTGAGAAATACTTCTCTCAAAAAACTGGCAATCTAAGTACACAGTTTTGGGGGAAGACCCTAGGCAGGAAGTTCGTTCAGAAGTACGTCATGCCAGACTTAGTCAAATGTGTTGGATATGTCGAGGGCAAAAATTTGGGGTTCCCATTGGAATTCGATGGACTTGTTTCAGTTGTGGGCTACGAAGATAAGAATATCTCCTGTGGCCCTTTGGTAGCCCTATTATTAGTAATTTAAAAGATCAGTTTTGATGTACTTCTCCATTGCCTAACTCATAGTTGGGAGTAGGAATATGAGTCTATTGTTGGAGGGGAAGAGAGTTGGATCTCTTTTTGGGAACAGGTTCTACACGAGCAGATTTGCAGCTTTTACGAGAAATGCCCTTGTCACCGGCCACATGAAATAACCTAGATACCGGACAGTTCAGAAGCATACTTTTCTAGGACTACGACCGGAATACCATCAAGGTCAGATGACTTTTTGGTATTAAATGTTGTGAGAATACGTCGTAGTCTCGTTAATCCTCGAAGTCATTTGGTGCATGTTGTATGGTAAAGCAGTGATAGAGGGGGGAAATGAAGAGATGTCATTAAAGTAGTATTTTTTTTCAGAAATCTCAGCTGTTGCTTTTGACGAGGAGACGATTTCTTCAACAGAAGTTAAGGGTAGAAGTTTTGTGATTGTCATAATTTCGTGCTTTATTCTTAGTCGGTGGATTAGGGAAATTCTTATGAGTACAAATTTTGGTTTATGAACACAATTTCGAAGAAAGGAAGAGTAGAAATCCAGCAATGCATCCCAATCAGCGGAATTATAACGTCAAATAGATCGAGGTGGCATAGGTTCTTCAACTTTCTCTTATATGGGACACGAAACAGTAATTGGATTGTGGTCAGGGGAACCTAGAGGAGCGGAAATGGCTGATAAGTCTCTGCGTAAGTGTTGTAGAAAGAGGTCTTATGTGTTTTGGTTATATTTGAAAAGTAGATGGGTTCTCTGATGAGGTTGGTAAATTGCTTGGCTGATACATAGGCTTCTACCTTGGAAATTAACCCAGTCATTCTTTATTATGAACGTTATTCTCTAAGAATAATCATGAGAATTTCAGAGATTCGAAATTCCACTTTAACAGAAAGAAACAGCTTATTGAATAAATTATTGAGGGAAAGCGGTAAGTATAATAAATACATTTAGTGGAAGTTCTAAGAACTAGTTTGAGCCACAGGATATCAGATCTGCTCGATTCAAGATTCGGAAGTTTTGTACAGTAGGCTCAAATGCTACTGCTACTAAGGAATGCAAAGGTAATTGGTTGCATTTTCACGGCTTTTAAAGCTTGCAGGATTAGAGATCGTGGTAAACAGAGTTGAACTTTTTACTTAAGCCTCAGATAATAATTAATTTTTTTCAATAATTTTCACTAATAAAACAAATGTGTATAATATACAATCAGTAATTGGAGAAAACGTCAAAAATCAAGTATACCTACTTACAAAAGTATATCCTCAAAAAGGTTACTGGTAAGTAGATAAATAATGACTAGAAAGGGAAAAATTCGAAAAATAAATACATTAGATATGTACTTTAGAAAAAAATTAAAAAAAACTAACTTAAGAACTTTTGCACAGAATAAAAATTACCCTGCACCAGATATTGTTTTAATTTACGTTTAAAAAATTTAAGATTATCAGCACCTTAAATATCATTATTTAATTTATTAAAAAATCTACATGCATTATACATTACATTTTTTTGAAAAAAATGCGGATTTATGTGAAATAGGTTAGCAGTAATGTTTTATTTCTAGTATTGTAACTATGTGAAGCGCGATTGCCTTGAAGTTTTCTAATATTCTGATAACCAAAAACGGACACTTAAATATGTAGATTGCAGCCAAGTTTCAATTGCTTGAAATAGTGTCGACACGAAACTGTACATAAAAGACCACACAAAATTCGGATCGCATACTTTTGAAGCAAAAAGACTCTTGTCACGTCCGAACTTGAACCTTAATTTATGATGTAATTTGTATATTGGAATAATATACCAATAACCGACATCATAGCATTTTGACTACAATAACATGACAATGATTTCAAACCATATCAATTTTTTCTTAACTTTCTACATATATTTTCTATATGCTTTCCCCATTTTAGGTTTTCATCACTTTCCAAGCCCAACATTACTGAGGACTTGGAAGGTGTAATTAATAAGACAGTTTCATGAAGTAAAAAAATGTCATTGTTTTGTTTTTTATTTGAAAACACAACGAAATTTGTTTTTCTTTGATTTATAATCAAGCAATTCTTTTTGGACCACAACATAACCATCATAAACCAAATCTACTGTTCTTTTGAGAGATAGTGCGCTCTTTTCGACGATCACAATGTTTGTATCATCTGCATATGATACGGCAGAAATATTCTTTAAGTAGGAAAATAAGATCATTAGAATAAACAAGATATAGCAGCGGACCAAGGACTGAACTTTGGGGAACACCCTGATTTACTGGCAGTGAGTCGCTTCCCATCCCATTCACCATAACATTCTGTTGACGTTCACTTAAATAAGACTCCATGCGCTTCCACGCCTTTCCTATAATACCATAACGATGACGTTCATGGCTAACCATATCAAATGCTTGGGAGAAATCCACAAATAAACCCAATACATGAAGGTGTCTATCAATTGCATCGACAACTGTCGATTGGAAATCGCAAAGGGCATTTTCAGTACTGCGTGATTCCGTAAAAGCATGTTGAGAAACGCTGATTAAAAAAACGAAATAATTGATGTTTCAAATTCAACTAAAAATTTTAGAAATGCTTGTTAGCAGATTTACGCCTCTATAATTTGAATAATCATTAGAATCCCCCTTTTTATATAGTAGAGTGACAGTTGCAAAGTTTAATTGTTTAGGAAATATTGCATACAGCGCTGAGAGATTTATCAAATAGGTTAAAACATCACACAATGCAAAACTACATTTTTTCAACAAATTATTGGATATGCCATCGTGTCTTGTGGCATTTGAGTTCTCAAGTTTTATAATAAATGTATTTATACAAGGTAATATACAGTTATCAACTAATGCTTTGTCGATATTATTATTACTAAGAGGTACATTAGTAAATTGATAATTACAATTACTTGCAACTACATTATCCGGAACTATTTCACCATTTTCAATTATTTTCGTATAAGAATTGTTTCTATATTGTAACGTTTTTATAATTTGCCATGGCCTTTGATTTATTGCTTGAGTTTTGAATTATTTTATCTTTTTGTTGTGTAAAAAACAAGTTTTTCATTATAAATACTGTTAATATGTTTGCTAAGATAATTGTATCTTCAATTTTTTTTTGTGATAGGTCAGTGAACAGAGTAATCTTAGCTTTTAGGCGAACTACCTCCGGCGATAGATCTACCTTTTTTTGTTTGTCTTTAGTGTTGGTATTTATTTTAACTAATGGAAAGGACAATTCATAATAATAAAATAATTGGGAGACTAACGAGAATAAACATCATTTCATTCCTCTCTGTTTAAAAGGTCTAAAACGCGTGTTATATTTTTATTTGAAAAGTCACGTCGCGTAACATAGCTTGACGTGGTGTCTTTTTTATCAGTTCTGATAACTTCTACTTTCAAAAGCTGAGAGAAGTGATCTGACAAGCCCAGGTTAACAAAAGATGCTGAAAACTGTGTGTTTGAACTTATTAAAAAATTATCAATGCATGTGCTTGAATTTGTACCCACTCTCGTGGGTCTCCTAATAGTATAATAATTAAAAGTAGCTATTAAATTAAATCTAGAAAAATCGATAGTTGTTTACTATGTTCTAATATTAAGTCCTAACACTGGAACCTGTGGTGGAAGATAGATCAAAATACAAGAGTTCTAACCACACTACACCACAACTTGTTACGTTCTGGACGCGCGTTTCGCTAACCAAGTTAGCATCATCAGCAGATGATATAAACTGTTTATATCATCTGCTGATGATGCTAACTTGGTTAGCGAAACGCGCGTCCAGAACGTAACAAGTTGTGGTGTAGTGTGGTTAAAATTCTTGTATTTTGATGTTCTAATATTAGTGAATGAGAAATAATATTCCGATGCTGGATTCCTCATCAGGAGGTCTGAACGGAGAGGTATTTTGCTTCGAAACGTTTTACTTGAGAATCAAAGAAAATAAAGAAAGAACAGAAAAAGTTAAGATCACCATATATGGCCATACGTGCCGATCCAATGGTTAGGGAAATTATAGTCTAAATATAGGCATCGCGTATTTCTGCTAATATATTTTGTATTATTTCTAGATATATTTTTCCTATAAGGCTACCTTCGTAGATATAAAATTTCCTATTACCACCCTGAACATAGCTTGCTAGACTAAAACCAAATCTGCCCTGCCGCTTCCAAGGAAATATGAGATGTTCGTTCTCCTGAGACTGAGACGATTATTATGTCTATTTAAAATTCCAGCACTGCCAATATAACATTCATTAGACCATATAATTTTTATGTAAAAATTCCTATCTATGTTAATATTTTATAAATAGCAATGGCAAAATTATACTCGTCGCTGTTGGTCACCAGGATGTACATTATGAACTATTTATAACGTTTTTAATATATGTGTTTTAAAATTTATTGAACCCTAGATTTATAAACGCCAACTGCTTCCTCAATTTTCTACCAGAAATTGTAGGATTGGTTTCGACCTTTGCCAAAACATTAATATCGTTGTTGGTTTTTATTGTAATTTTTGGGTCGAGACTTGCTAGTTTATATTAAAAATGCTAAAATATTATCTTAATTATCAAGCCCATAATAAATGCGTTGACTCCGACAAAGCCACAATAGAAAATCGAACAAAACCTATGCGGGCCGCTAGCTTCTCTGCAGCCAAGCCCTGTATGCTTGATTTCCTGAGAATCGAGCCAGAGGTTGAACTTTCCACCAGCTGTTTGCAATTTTTGCATTTCAGTCGCAGGAAGCTATCGTTGGAGTAGGTTCTTTATTTGAAGGCTATTCGTGTGTTGTGTGATACGTACGTCGCGTCGTGCATGGTGCGATATGGAAGACAATAATACGGACGTGGATATGCAAATACCGTCAACTTCGGTTGTCGGTAATAACGTTGAAAATGTTGGAGAATTTAGTAAGAAGAGTGTGTGTGAATGTGTGGTGTGTGTCTTAATAATAAAGGGATTTTCAACAATAAACTTCGCTGATAAGCTTCAAATAATTTCCAAAGGAAGGGCCTATGAAAAATTTTACCACAGAAATGAAAAACTGTATTAGACATTTTTATCCGGAAAAACAATACGAACAATTTAAATGGCTAACAGGGTTTGAAAATATAAGTAAATTATTTTGTTGGGCATGTTTTCTTTTTGAAAATGAAAAAGATCTCTGGAATAAAATTGTTTTTTCTGATTTAAACAATCTTCATAGAGCTGTAAAAAGACACATTATGTCCAAAGCGCAGCAGCAAAATCGTACAGCAGATGCATTATATACCGTTGTTTATAACGTTACTAAAGAAATTAATGGAGAGAAAAAATTAGTTGCTCAAAGCTATGATGGAGCTGCAGTGATGGCAGGGTAATTAGGGGGTCTGCAAGCCAGAGTTCGAGAAACTTTGCCAAGTGTTGTGTTTGTCCATTGTTTTGCTCATAAATTAAATTTAAATTATCCCAGTCCACCAATCACATTAAAGAGGTGTAAAGTATTTTTCGTTACTTTATGTGGCATGGCTGCTTTTTTTTCCAAGTCAACAAAACGTCCACAAACGATTGCCCAAAGTAGCTCCTACTAGGTGGAACTATAATGGAAGACTTGTGTTAACAGTATCTGAAAATCGTGAATCACTGATTGAACTCTTTGAGAATATAATAGAAAATAATGAAACGTGGGACTCAGAAGCAATAAATAGCTCGAGGGGGTTTTTGGACTGTTTGAAACGAGATTTTAATTTTAATTATTTGTTGAACATATTTTCAGAAATATTTCCATTCTCAATGTTTTTAATATATTACAAACTAAAACAAATGATATTGCTTTTTGCCTAAAAAAAATTCATGATTTTAAGTCCATGTTAAGCTAAAAAAGAGATGACTTTGACCTATTTTGGGAGAAAACGATGATGTTAAATGTAGAGCCACAAGCCAAGCGTCTTCAAACAGAGAGGGTGGGAAATGTGCAAACATCATACAGACGCCTCTTTTATGAAATAATCAATCAAATTCAGCAATAAATAAACTATAGATTTAACGGTTTAAATGATTTTAAATTCTAGCTCTGAAATTTGGTACATTTAAAGGAAAAATTTTTCCAGAGGATGCGTTTAAATCTCTTCTTCTTCATTATGGCCAGTTCTTCGACCAAGTCTTACTGCGATCTGAACTAAAAGTGATTTAAGAAACTGATGACATTAGGGCAAAAAATAACGCTAAGGAACTAATGCAATTTTTAAAAGACAAGGAGCCGGAAGATGCCTACACCGAAGTGTCGAAATTGTGTGAATTAGTATTGACAATACCTGCCACAAGTTCATCAGTAGAACGCAATTTTTCAACACTTAAACGTATACAAAATTTCGTGAGAAATTCAACGGGGCAGGAGTGACTTTCGCACACATCACTGTTGTCCATTGAAAATAAATTTCAACAAAATGTGTCGAAGCACCGACGTTTTTATGATGACGTCATTGACGAATTTGCAAAAAATGATCGAAGAATCGAATTACATTACAAATAGGTAAGTTTCTAATAATCGCTTCCCTTTCTTAAAATTTCACCGCATGCCCCTGATGACAAAATTGTGTATTAATGGTAAACACGCATTTTTGAAAAAAAATAGTGAAAACTGTAAAATCAAACCCCTTGAAACAATAACGGACAGAAGCGGTCGACAAATAAAATAAACTATTAATAACTTTAACCCAACTTTTTTTTCTTATTCTGAGACTGGTTTCAAGCGAAAAGATTCATTCTTCCTAAAATTATAGACAATGTCACGAAAAGACGAATGCATCCGAACGGCAACTGGATCGAGTTTCGTGAAGAAAAGTGGAGCAGTCGATCGAATCCAAAATCGAATTACTATATTGTTGCGAATCAAGTCCCGCTACAGACTTCAAACATTAATGTCATGACATTCGAAAACATTCGAAAAATAAACCTTTATCTCCAGGTAGCAGCAGGTATCTAAAAAGGTAAGCAATTATATCTGAAAAATCGTAGTATTTCGTAATTCTAAAACCTTCCATATTTCGAAAACCGTTAGTTTTTGACACATGGTATATTATAGAAAAATATGCAGAATTTAATATAGAATTGAAAACCTATAAAAAATCTGGTATATTATATTTAAAAAAACGAAGTTGGTACTTGCCTTGCTTTTTGAGATACACTGTATAGATTAAAATATAAGCATAACATAAGCAGATCCATTATCGACATTTTTTTTAATTTCAAAAATACACGCGGTTTAAAAAACTTCTTACTTTAAGTACGCTTTATACTTATGTTCGAAGACTGGTTAATTACCGATAAAATTTGAATGGAACCTCTGAAAACCGCAATTCAATATATTTTCTCGCTATGCAAATATTCCCCCTCAATATCTATTCAAAATTTGCAATTTAGTATTGCAACTGATAAGCTGGACATAGTAGAAGTATATAGTCCAAGAAAATCTAATGTTTGGAGATTATTGAGGTTATTTAAGGAAACTTATTATTATCCATGTTTATTGTTAATATGTCAGTATTAAAATAATATTCAAAAATATATATTTCTAATAATGGTGATTGATGTTTCTCTTTAGGTTTTTCTTTCGTAATTATTCTTAGATGAAAATTACGGCAGCTAATATATATGTTTTATTGATATTAATTACTAGGTACATGCTCTTTCTCTTGACAAAAGCAGAATGGGCGATTTCTAGGAAATTTATAAATTAATGAATGGGGTGACCACGGGAATATTTACGAAAAGGGTCTAACAGCCTACTGATTTTTATCCTGTCTTCTGGTTCTCATATCTTTCTGAGAAATCTGAAATTCCTAAATCCTTTAATACTTAACTGTTTTCGCCACAATATGAAATTAATCACTTGGGTTTTATCTTATAACACTTTATGGGTTTAATTTTGGTATATTCGTGCCTGTAGGTCATTCAGAGCTTAAAAAAATATTCTTAAGTGATATGTTGAATTTCTAATACACACACACATATATATATATATATATATATATATATATATATATATATATATATATATATATATATATATATATATATATATATATATATATATATAATGTGTTTTCATTCCGGGTGTACATCTGCTTACCACTGTCGTTCTGAAAAGAACAGTTTTGCTGACGTTTCGCCAAAATCACATTTGGCATTTTCGAAGCTATCTTTCTCGCGTCCGAATAGAGAATGAGGTGTTGGTGACTGCGACGCTTCCTTTTATACCCCCACTGGGGGCCGAAGGTTATATCTGTGCAGGCGTTGGTCGTTATTTATGTTTTCCGGATGGTACTGTTGTTGTTGCGCTAATTGCGCTTGAGTTTTTGCGATTTTAGATTTGTCGATTATTGTCTTCCATACTGTTGGTAGTTTTAATGATTCGTTCCTTTTATTAAAATCTTCTTGTTTTTCAATTTCAATGACCTCTCGGATTATTCTGGTCTTATAGTGTTCTATATTGGCAATCTCCCTACACCCATCGAGATTTATTTTATGGCCGGTTTCCTGATGATGTAGGAATAAAGCTGAGGTTGTTTGTTTATTTCTGATGCTGAGTTTATGCTCTTCCACTCTTGCTGATATTCGCCTGTTAGTTTGCCCCACGTACAACTTTTCACAGTCCTGGCACGGAATACTGTATACTCCGTGGTTTTCCAGTTTGATTTTATCTTTTGGGTTTCCAAGTAGTTTACCTTTAGTTGTTTGTGGCTTGTGTATTGTTTGTATGTTGTGTTTACTAAGAATTCTTCCGATTCTGTCTGTTGTCCCTTTTACATATGGTAAGACTACTTGTTGCTTTCCCGGTTCATAATTTTTGTTGTTCGTTGTTCGGGAAACCTGTGCATTAATAGCTTTCTCTATGGTGCGATTTGTGTAGCCATTTTTCTTTAAAGCACTAGATATTACCTTAAGTTCGTTTTGTCTCGTCTGTTATCAGTTAATCGCACGGATCTGGAAATTAGGGTATTTGCGACAGCTTGAATTTGTGCTGGGTGATGATGTGATTTTGCATTTAAATATCTATCCGTATGTGTTGGTTTTCTATACACGGTGTATTCGAAATTCGAAATGTCCGTTATGCAGTTTTGTGACCAAAACATCTAAAAAAGGTAGTTTGTTGTTTTCCTCTAACTCTAGAGTAAATTGTATTCTGGGGTGGATTGAATTTACGTGAGTCAGAAATTTTTCGAGCTCTGCATGACTATGTTGCTGTATAATAAATATGTCATCCACATAACGAATCCATAATTTTGGCTTTAAACTTGCTCTCTCTAGAGCTTCTTTCTCGAAGTATATCATAAATAAATTCGCGACTGTTAGTGATAGCGAGGACCCCATTTATACATTTGCCCGTTGAATGAAAAATAAGTATTTTTAAGGCAATGCTTGAGAGTTGTATTATATGTGCCCGGAAATCCTCGTTCATAGCAAACTTGTCCAATGCTTCGTCGATGGGAATACTGGGATATAACGATTTGACATCTAGGCTATGATATCGTTTTTTTCGAGGACGGTATCTCGTATAATTCGAGTGAAATGCTCCGAGTTTTTTACAAATGAATCAGCTTTTTCTACAGCTGGTTGCATAATTCCAGAAAAGTATTTCTCCAGTTTTTGTAGCGGCGAATTAACAGCACTAACAATAGGTCTGATGGGCGCCCCTGGTTTGTGTATTTTTGGTAAACCATAGAGTTTAGGACATCTACTCATCTGGTGGACTTTTTACTTTATTTTTAGTTGTTTTTCTAGGTACGTTGTCGGGTCCCTTGGAACAGGCCTTTAACAATTGTCTTGTAGGATATCCTGCATTTTTTGTACGTAATCTTGAGTATTCATAACCGCAGTTGCGTTTCCTTTATCTGCTGGAAGGATTGTGATGTCTTTATTTTTTCGAAGGTTTACTAGGGCCCTTTGTTCAGTGGCATTTAGGTTTTGTTTTGGTGTTTTGCTTGATCTTAAAATTCTTGCCACCTCTTGTCGAATCTCCTCTGCTTTTGTTTCTTCAGAGGAGTCCAGCACAGCTTCCACTCCAGCTATTATTTCTTCTTTAGGGATTTCCTTAGGAGATGTAGCAAAATTAAAACCCTTACTCAGTACGGATTCTTCACTTTCTGAGAGACTGTAGGATGATATATTACGTACTAATTTCTCGACGTCTACTGATGATCCTTGTGACTGACTCGACTTTCTTAGAAGATTGTCATACTTTTTCGAAAGTTTATCTGTCTTAATGTTCTTATTTGATTCGGTTCGCCGAAAGGCCAAAGTTTCTATGCAATTCCACAATAAAGGGTGAATGATGTTACTTAGTTTAAGGTGTAACTTTAAAAATTCTTTCTCTGCCTCGGCTAGTTGTTTTCTAGTTTGATGGATTTGTTCTTTTAATGACGCCTTACTACCATTTTGAAGTATGGAGTTAGTTTTTCTATTGTTAGTGTGATACGACAACCGTGTAAAAGTAGGAAGTAAATCGCTGTCACGACACTTAATTTGAAAGGTTAGATCCCATAAAAGATTAGTTTTCTTCCTTCTTTCTTCCTTTTCCTCTCAGTTTCTTATGCTTATGCAAAAGATAAAATCAAACTGGAAAACCACGGAGTATACAGTATTCCGTGCCAGGACTGTGAAAAGTTGTACGTGGGGCAAACTAACAGGCGAATATCAGCAAGAGTGGAAGAGCATAAACTCAGCATCAGAAATAAACAAACAACCTCAGCTTTATTCCTACATGATCAGGAAACCGGCCATAAAATAAATTTCGATGGGTGTAGGGAGATTGCCAATATAGAACGCTATAAGACCAGAATAATCCGAGAAGGCATAGAAATTGAAAAACAAGAAGATTTGAATAAAAGGGACGAATCATTAAAACTACCAACAGTATGGAAGACAATAATCGACAAATCTAAAATCGCAAAAACTCAAGCGCAGTTAGCGCAACAACAACAGCACCATCCGGAAAACATAAATAACGACCAACGCCTGCGCAGATATAACCTTCAGCCCCGAGTAGGGGTATAAAAGGAAGCGTCGCAATCACCAACACCTCAGTCTCTATTCGGACGCGAGAAAGTTAGCTTCCAAAATGCCAAATGTGATTTTGGCGAAATGTCAGCAAAACTGTTCTTTTCAGAACGACAGTAGTGAACGGATGTACACCCGGAATGAAAACACATTGTATTTTTCCACCCGTGAAGAACTAAAAAAATATATATATATATATATATATATATATATATATATATATATATATATATATATATATATATGTGTGTGTGTAATGTGTTGAACTATTTTTGAATAAATAATCTTAATTTAGCTCTTACTTTTAGGGGGCGCCACTTACATGTTTTTTCTCACATTCAAAAGCTCATAACTTTTTGGTAAAAAAAGAAACAATTTGTCAACCACTATTACAGTGTCGCTAGAAGCAACCGTTTTCTAGGTATTTTGGTTTGAAATAATCGATGTATGTGACATTGGATGGCAAAATATTTTTTTTCCGAATCTAAATCTACAGAATTATTTTTCAAGATATCCATCATGCATTATAACAGTAATAAGATTGAATTCAAACACTCCTGCAATTCAAGTAAATCGCAAAGCCTGGGTTAGAGATTGAAAAAGTTTGCGTCTTGCGTCGTTCGTTTCAGCTGAGCGT
Organism: Kuschelorhynchus macadamiae; assembly: GCA_030620095.1. Lineage (NCBI taxonomy): Eukaryota > Metazoa > Arthropoda > Insecta > Coleoptera > Curculionidae > Kuschelorhynchus > Kuschelorhynchus macadamiae. The sequence goes on along the minus strand of JAUTXW010001318.1, from coordinate 2,942,841 downwards.
TTACGCTAGTTCTTAGCTCGTCTTATAGATTGAAAACGTTTGCGCTTTGCGTCGCCTGTGGAACTAACCTTACTTTTATATTTACCTTCATCGCCATTTTGTGTAGTGCAATTTTGTCTTGTTTGTTTTTAAGTTCATGTGCGTTTTTTTAATTAGCTGAGTATGGATAATCAAAATCATAGTAATGATGCCTAGTAAAGTCTAGGCATCGTGGACATATTAATGTGTATCGCAGATGTAAAGTTGTTGAAGAGAGGCGGCAGAGAAGGTGGCGAATTCGGCCTGTTAATTAGGGTAGAAATTCTAAAAACTCCTACCAGTATTTTTTATTTATAAATTAAAGACAATGACCCTAAGCAGTTTTTTTAAATGGACGAGGATGTTATGTGTATATATTAATGTCAAATTTATTAAATAGGCCAAACGTTTTGAAATGCCCTCCAAAATCCAGCAATTTCTTTAGTTGAACGGAGGAATGTAACATAAGGAATCAAATGAATCAAGTAGGTTGGTAAGTTCATTCGGTTTTTTGTTTATTGCTCGTTGTTATGGAAAAAAACATATGTATTTTGACATTTACTGTGCCTACACTTATGAAGTAATTAAAGTAAGTAGTAAGTATATGGCAAAAAATGTAGAACTTTACCAATGCTGAGCTTGCTGACATACATCCGGACTTGCTAATGGGAATCCTTATGAAGCTAGACGTTTGTATCAAGAGCGTTATTTAATCTGTCCGGTGCACATCGGACGGTAAGAACACTAGAAATAGAGTTCTTCATCTGGTGGGAGAACATCCGGAAACAAAAATATCGCTAACGTTAAAGATTTCTCATGTTCTGATATGGAGAATTTTGGTCGGTAATTTGCTTTATCCCTAACACATTAAAAGGGTTCAGGCACTTCTCCCTCGTGATTTTCCAATTCGCATCGACTTTTGTCGTTGGTGTCTGCAATGTGTAATTCAAAATTATCTATTTGGTGATCAGATCCTCATATTAAACGGCGAAAAATATCGTCAATTTCTCGAAGAATATTTGCTCCCTTTGCTTGAAAATGTGCCACTTTTACTCCGAGATAAAATGTGATTTATGGATGACGGTGCACCAGCACATTTTACTATTTAAGGGAGAATATCTAAATCAAACTTTCAATAATCACTGGATAGGTCGAGTACGGAGATTTTAGTGTCATCAAAATATCACACTTCGTAAATTAGGTTTCAATGTTTTTAAAGGAGGCCATGATTTATTTGTCACAAAATTACATTAATAAGTAAGTAATGTATTGAACGCATTGAATTTTTAATACAGCATGAACGTAAATAACGACTTAAAAAATTTAAGTGAGCTTTAACTACTTTGTAAGTGGGTAACATTAATGTTACGTTCATTTGCATCGAGACATTTTTGACAATTGGTGACTGCTTTTCGTACAACCCTGGTAAGTGTATTTCGGTTAATATTTCTAAATGTGTCCAGAACCCTTTGTCTCAGGATTTCTGTGGTCACGGGTAAATCAATATTTTCTTTCCAAAAATAATTATCGAAACATCCCGTAATGAATGAGCTTGTATACAGTTGAAACCTATTCAGCTTTATTATGAAAAAGAAAAACATATTTGGTTAGCGGGAAGTAATAGCCTTAATAAATTATTTTGTTGGTATTGCATATTAATTTCGGAAATACTAAATCCACTTATTTCAGTGATATAATAATCTTAAAGAAGTACACCGTGCCTTAATAAAACATAAAATATCAAAAGAGCAAACCCCTTCCGCTTTAAAATTTAAATTATTCGGAAATACAGCTGCACGCCTTTCTATAAATCGTAATGAAAATCGAAAAATAATCCGACATTTGATTAATATGGTATTTTTTTCATAACGCAAAAACTAGGCTCCCCGGGTAATAATAAATAATTAAATTCAGACAATCAAAATAATTTTAGAGAATTAGCTAAATCTGCAGAAAATTTAGATAAGGTGTTAATAAATTTATAGAACCCAATTCTATGTTTATAGGTTCTTCGAAACTACAATACAAAATGATTGAATAAAAATGTAATACAATATCAAAAAAGTAAATTGACTGACTAGAGTAGAACGTTTTATTTTTTTTTTTATTAGATTATACTCTTTTAGTATCATTAAAAACTAAACGAAAAAAAAAGATTATTATTTGACCATCATTTGGTGCCTATTTAAAAAAGATTGGTTAGATTAACTTACCAATGATACCACACCAAACGCCACTTCCAAATCTGATCTGAAGACGTCTCTCTGCCACTTTGTGAGGATTTTGCACAGCCCAATTATGACGGTTGTGCCTATTAAAGACTCCACAATTCGTGAACTTGCTCTCATCGGACCATAACATATGATTTACAAAATCAGGATTTTCATTACATCTCTTAGTATACCACTCATAGAACTGTAGTCGTCTTGGAAAATCAGTTTCCTTAAGTCCTTGTACTATTATGGGTGTGTATGGACGGTACTTATTCTTTTTTGAAATTCTCTGTACTGTTGATTTTGGCACACTAGTTTCCTGTTCTACAGTTCTTACCGATACACTAGGGTTTTCGTTGATAGCTTGTAAAATGTTTCTGTCTCTATTTTCATTGTTATTATTGTATCCGCTTCTAGGTTGTTCGAAGGCACCATGGTTAATTAAATTAGCTACGATTTTCCTGAATTGGGTTTTATAAGGCCGCCGTCGTTTGGGGTACATCTCCAAATACCTTGCTGAGGTAACGTAGGCTTTTCTGTATGATTGAAAGTACAGAGCTAACATGTCAACCTTTTCTTCATTTGAATACGGAACGCCGGCCATTTTCTATAGGTTTTGACAATTATGTGTCAGATTTATGATTTTATTGAGATAAAAGCGTACCTACTACTTATTAAAACACAGCTTTGAAACTTTCAACTATTTAACTTAACGTCAAAGTCAAAATCCAATTTTGCTACAGATAAATAATGGCCTCCTTAGAAAAGCATTGAGAGCTAGCATTACTTTAAATGATGGCCTCGTTAGAAAAAACTGAAACTTGACTTTACGAAGTGTAATATTTCGATGATACTAAAATCTTTAAGGCACTTGTGAAATATCACTAGATTGGAAATTTTAGGCTCTTTCCAAAAATCGAAAAATCCAATATGGCGGCCACAAGAAAAATGAAAGTTGAGGTGGGTTGCGGGTTAACAAAAAAAAAATGAAGGCGTATCGTATACGACATCTTATTTGACTTAAAAATGTGTCCGAATAATGTCACATTTTAGCTGTCAAATTTACCGTTCTGGATATAGTGGCCAAAAACGAAATCCGCCATTTTCGGTTTTTCCCCGATATTTCTAAAAACAATCGATCGATCATAAATCTGAAGCCGGATATCAAATGCAATAAGTTTCCTCTAAAACTTTCCTCATTTAACCTTTGCTGTAGGTATAATAGGAGCCGAGATCCCTGAATAGAGGAGCGAATCTGGGACACACTATATATATATATATATATATATATATATATATATATATATATATATAAGTGTTTTCATTCCGGGTGTACATCCGTTCACTACTGCCGTTCTAAAAAGAACAGGAAGACAATAATCGACAAATCTAAAATCGCAAAAACTCAAGCACAATTAGCGCAACAACAACAGCACCATCCGGAAAACATAAATAACGACCAACGCCTGCGCAGATATAACCTTTCGGCGTCGAGTGGGGGTATAAAACGAAGCGACTTCAGTCTCTATTCGGACGCGAAAAAGAAAGCTTCGAAAATGCCAAATGTGATTTTGGCGAAACGTCAGCAAAACTGTTCTTTTCAGAACGACAGTAGTGAACGGATGTACACCCGGAATTAAAACACATTGTATTTTTCCATCCGTGAAGGAGTAAAAATCAACACATATATATATATATATATTTATATATATATATATATATATATATATATATTTATGGTATCTTATAATTGGATGTACAAATAAAAATTTGTGTCTCGAATTTCATTTGTCCAGGGACAATTCGCCACCTATCTTATCTTTTTCTTTGAAGTGATAAAAAAACACTTTTAATATAAAAGTTTAAGTTTTGTCTGAATTGTCAGAATTTGATACGAGCAAGAACAAAAAATAATCAGAAAATTATTTTTCCGGATAAGGTTACATTTTTTAAATGGGACACCTTATATTTTATCACATGAAAAAATATATTTTTCATAATATTTGGTTTGCTGATATTATTTTGGAAGGTTCCCCAAATATTTAGCATCAAACCTTGAAAATGTCCGAATAGACCCCAGTCACTATAGCCATGGTGGCCGAAAAATAAATGAACGGAGTAACGGCTAATAACGTCAGTTTGCGTCTCTAATTAGAAAGCGTCGTTTTTTTGTGTGATTATAAATTTTTGTATCTTTTTCGAAACTTAATAAATCAACCATCCTGCAACGTAACTGTAGTTTGTATTACATTTTTGAAAAGGGGAAGAACTAAACTTTATAATTTTGAAGAAATATACAGGGTGTTCCATTTAAAATAACAAAATTGCCGTATACCTGAGAGTCAGCTATTTTGTTTTCGGTACTTCCGGTTGTAAAAATAAAGTCAAAGTCAAAAATGCTTTATTGTTATAAGATTTGGTCTCATTGACAAAGCTGAAAAAAATTTCTCCACAATTAAAAGCTATATATTAAATAATACTAAAATTAGTCTTCACATAATTCTGCTGTCAAGAAGTTGCAGGGGAACCACAATTGCACAAACAAAAATAAATACAAGAAATTATTAGTTGTCAAAATGCATAAAACAAAAATGACATATGCATAATTTTTTCCGTTTCAGAGCTGTTTAAGACCAAAATCGGTCAAGATACGGCCACCCTGTATAATATGCGGAATATCCCTTATACGGAATAATAATTTTCTGATTATTTTTGTTTTGCTTCGTATCAAATTCTGACAATTCAGACAAAACTATTAAACATTTATCATAAAAGTTGTTTATATCTCTTCAAATAAAATAGATAATGGTGCAACGAATTATGAGGCATGACCCTTTACATCCAATTACCAAAAACCGAAGAAAGAAATTCTCACTGATACGTCATTCATTTTGATTCGATGCTACAGTGGTAGCATGAACATTCAAATTATATTTTTCAAATATACTTCATACCTGTATAAAATATCCACAATTAAAAAAAGTTCCAGGCGTTACCAACACTTTATCCTTTTATTTAAGTTTTTTAATCGGAAGAAGTCAAACTGTTAAAATATAACAACATGAAACTTAAATACTTGCAAATTCAGAAAGGAAAACCTCTGTTCGTAGAGTCTCTGTACTCAAGAAACTATGGGAAAAAGGAATAAACAAAATGGGGTAGACTAGTTTCTCCTAATAGTGTAATGGAATATATCTGAGTCAAGGCCGGTAGGAACTAAAAGAGGTAGATGACACTATTTGAAGCAATAAGGTAGTGATAGGGTAGGGGGGGGGGGGTAGGAAATAGACTAACGACAAATTAATGATGCTTGATATGCCCAAAAAATTTGAGGATATCAAGGATGTTAAGAGTTGAAGGACATCAGACATCAGAACACAATATGCTTGATTTCTGATGTGGTAAGAGTTGCAACCAGAAAAAATTTACTGTTTTGAAAGAAGCAAATCTAATTTTTTGCAGTTTCTTTGTCTATTAACATGATCTGATTGGGATATAGGGTTTTATTTAAGTGATCACAACTGATTTAAACGAATTTTTGCTTCAAATTACATTTCTGGAATCGGAAAAAAACTGTAGTTATTTTGCTTCGCTAGTCAAGCCACAAAACCCCATTAATACTTGACACTAAAATAGCATCAAAACATTGCTGATCTTTTAAAAAACAAATAAACAAGCTGGGCGTACATTACTTCGTGATATATACATAAATATATAATTGATATATTAAATTTAGTCACATTGCAGATATATGCATTTTATGCATACCGCATCTTCGAACAGAATTAATGGTACTTGCATGGTACTCACGCACGCACGACCGTATCCTCGCCAGACGGCTTGGCTGATACCGAGAAATCTCCTTTAAATCTTCTCGACAGTACCACTGTAGCGGGCGGATATCTTCCCAACTACTTGGTGATTGGTCCGGTGCTTCCCAGCATCCATGCTGCGCTGGGAGGAGCACTCGTCAACACTAACGTGGTGGTACCGCGGAATCCGCGGTTCTGCGGTCGCAGCATCATGAAGTACTGCGAAATACGCGGAAGGTGTCTCCGCGACACGCTAACTTGACGTACTATACATGTTTATAATGCTATTGTGGTTTTCGTGCGATCCTTAATCAAGAATATAAAGAAGATGAGAATAAAAACTGATTATGCTCACATTAATATTATCTGGTCTTCTAATGTCTAAATTAAAAATGTTTTCACGAACCTACATAAAACAGAAGAATTTAATAAAAGAATATTATAAATTAAAAATTAAAAATTTATAAGTTTTTCTTATATATACAGTGTGGTCATTCAAGTGTGCAACATATGGGATTTTTTTTTATTAACTACACAATCAAAATGAAAATATTGCCAAAAGTTGGTGCATCTTCGATAATCATATAAAGTGTACTCAGAATGGTTGCAAGTCAAACAGCATACAGGGTAGGTCAAAAATATTAAAATCATGCAAGAGTAAAGTACCCTTATTTCGAAAGATTCAGCAAAATGTTATTAAGAAAAGTTGTTTAGCATCAAAAGTTATGCCTGGACACCAAACCATAGCCTCCTGAGAAAAAAAAATTTTTTGGAAAAAATCAAAAAAGTTTTTGAAAAATTAATTTTTTTAATAATTATCATAAACACTTTCATAGTTTAATCAAAATCAGATCAGATTCGCATAACTCTGTTCAAATTTAAGTATACTTGTGAAATTAATTTGGATTTTTAATTTTTTAGGGAATCACAAACTTCAGGTTTGTTGCAACGATATTAAACACAACTTGAAAATTTCGCTAATATTTTTTTTAACAAGATGAAGCATTTCTGAAGAAAATATGCACAAAAAACTTTTTATTGTTGAATCAAAATTTTAGGCTCTAAGTTTAATTTTCCATTGTCCAAACCAGTTTAATTAATTCATATTCCAGGATATTTACTGGTTAAGGATGTGTATAAGAGAACTATAATGTTCTTCTACATATTTCTTTGTTTCTTTTCTAAACTTGATTTTATTTTGCAATACAATTTAGAGGTAAATTAAATAACTTTGAAGCAAAGTACATGACTATGAATTTTTAGGAGATCATTTCAAGGTCTATCTGGCATTGCGACTAAGAAACTAATATATTTCGTTTTTTTAATATTTAGACTAAGAAGATTAAGTTTATCCATCCACTTACTTTAAATAAAACCGCGGTATTATCAGCATTTGAAATAATAAAATAATAAATATATATATATATATATATATATATATATATATATATATATATATATATATATATATATATATATATATTACCTAATTATTGGGGTATCGGTCCTAATTTAGGGCTAGATTTAAATTGCTTTTAAGCTACGCCAAGCTTTCGGTAATGATTATTACCTTCTTCAGGGCTGCAATATGAGAAGAAATTTGTTTTTTATCTCTGTATGCACATTAATTAGAAATTAAGGATTTTTAGAAAAAAAAAGGTAGAACATTGTACTCACTGCTTTGCAATTAGTATCGATAACTTCTTGCGAAAAACAAACACACTTTGACCTTAACATTAAAATTAGATTTTATATACTGGCAGGAATTCCTGTTCTCCATATATTTTTATATTGAAATACGAAGCAAGTAAATTTCTTATGTAGGTTTATTTGACATGTAAAGAATGTTATAGTACGTTCTGTCAGGATGATTGAAACACAGATCTAGGATTTAGCTATGTAATCACATCGATATACATCCAGATACAAAGAAAAATCAGTAGCTGAGAAATATCTTACTCAAACCAGAACAAGTATGAATTAAACGTCGAATTTATGCCTACGAAAAACTACTCGAATTGAAGAGACTGACTATAGAAAGGTATATGGATATAATACGTACAAATAGTTATATTTTTTAAAAGGAAAATTCTGTGTTATTTAAACTATTATTGTTGTTCGTATAATTGTTCAGACTGAGTAAATTTGAATAAATAGAACTAAGTTCTTCGATATCAGCTCTCTTATTTAACGAATTAGGATTCAGAAATATTTCCACCATTTCCAGAAACAGTCTCTTGTTATAATTAGTTTCCTTACATAATATTTGGGTATCATTAAAGTTGAATAAGTGCCCTGATTGATTTGTGTGTTCTGAAAGTGCACAAGTATTTTTCATTAATCTACAGTCGCTTTTATGCGAAGTTATTCAGTCTTTTAGGACCCTAGAGGTTTGGCCTATGTAAATACCCTCACACTCTGAACAAGGAATACTGTATACAATGTTTGATGTTTTTTGTATTTCATCCCTATCTTTTAATTTTGTAAAAGTGTTGCCTACTATTTTATTATGTTTAAAGGCGATTTTAATTGAAGGATCATACTTATACAACTTGGTTATTTTTGTTGAAATTTCTTTTATGTAAGGTAACGAAAAATAGTACCTCGGTCTATTTTGAGAATCAAAGGCACTGATGTTAAGACTTATTCCATCATTTCTCTCTCCAGGGTTGATTATTGGAGCTGTGTTATATAATAGTTTTTTTAATAACTTTTGTGGATATGAATTCTTGAGGAGAATATCATACAATCTTTTTAAGTTTTTTCTAAGTAGACTAGGGTGAGAAATCCTTTCAATACGTATTTCAATATAAAAATATATGGAGAACAGGAATTCCTGCCAGTATGTAAAATCTAATTTTAATGTTAAGGTCAAAGTGTGTTTGTTTTTCGCAAGAAGTTATCGATACTAATTGCAAAGCAGTGAGTACAATTTTCTACCTTTTTTTTTTCTAAAAATCCTCAATTTCTAATTAATGTGCATACAGAGATAAAAAACAAATTTCTTCTCATATTGCAGCCCTGAAGAAGGTAATAATCATTACCGAAAGCTTGGCGTAGCTTAAAAGCAATTTAAATCTAGCCCTAAATTAGGACCGATACCCCAATAATTAGGTTACTTGTTGTTTAACTAGTCGGTCAAGACTACCCTTCTCTTTAATATATATATATATATATATATATATATATATATATATATATATAAATATATAATAATTGCATGTTTTACTATATTACCTATTTGCTTAAAGTACACCAAAAATAGAATCATATCTGCATTTTTCTAGATCCACTGTGATCATTATATATTTTTGACTTTTTGAATACGATTAGATAAATAGTTTTCGATGAGATTCAGTAGATTTTCACAAATTCCCAAAGTTTCAAGCCATGTCAAAAAATGTTGATGAGACACAGTATCAGATGCCTTTGCAAGGTCTATGAAAATAGCTGTCTTTTTGTTTTCACTAATAAAGTTATTAATTTGATTAATTAGTTGAAACATAGCATCCTCTGTACTATGACCAGCTCTAAATTCTTTGATATTTATTAGACATTTTTTTCGAGGGAATACACCAATCCATTTTTAAGACATTTTTCAAAGAGTTTAGCGATATTATTTTCTCTCCTGTCAGGTATTTTAAATATAATTTTGAAAAATTCAATGTCGGTCTTTATTTCTCACGGGAAGTGTTCATCCAGTTGTCTTGTTATATCATTTTTCGAAATATTATACGTATGAAATAGCATTATGTGGCATCCATGGGAAAAATGATCTTCATATATTGTACAATTGACAAAAAGCAAGCATTTGTGGCATTCCAGTGATTCCAAAAATAACATCTAGAGTCTAGAACATCGATAAGAAAATACTGTTCTGAAAATTGTCCAATAATTTTTTAAATCGATGAGATATGATTTGACACGCAAGAAACACCATCAAAAGAATGGTTCGATTCTTTCAGAAGGTGTTAAATAAATGTCAAATAGAGGAAAAAGGATAACCGTTTTACATTCCGGCTCAGAAAATGGTTGGGTCCTAGATGACTTGTGGCTTTCTGCAAATATTATTGACCACTTTTTGAAGAATGGTTCAAAAATTGCTATTTAACCATGATTCCTCAGAAATGCGTGACAGTAATAGACAATGTTAGCGGTGTAATAGGAATTTTTCGAATGAAAAATGTTTTTAAACATAATTTTTTGAATTAAGTTTTTCGAAAAATAATTTTTTGAATAAATAATTTTTCGAAAGATAATTTTTCGAATAGAGAATTTTTCCAAAAATAATTTTTAGAGTAAAAAATTTTTCGAATAAATAATTTTCTGAAAACTATTTTAGACTGTCTACGGAATGTTTCGATACATAATATAAACAATATTATTTAAGCAAGCATGTAGACAGACTAGTCTACATGTTGAGGTATATAATTATATTAAATATTTGCTTCAATTAATTTAAAGTAAAATATTTTTATTCAGTTGCGAAAAAGCCAAAAAAGATTTTTGTTTGTCAATCTAAACGAAACAAATAATCTGAATACATTCAAAAATAACATTATACATGGCTGCAAACTATCATTTTTTTCAAATCAAGGTTACATGTCAAACAAATTGACAAATTTTGAAATCATACCTTTTCTATTATTTAATGTTTCTCTTTTACGATCGGCGCACTGATGAGCCCCGATAGGATGGAAGCATTTGTACAACTACTTTGTGTCTATAAAAACTTAAGGTAAATGACATAATTTCTTATTCTTGCTAAAATAATATTGTTTATATTATGTATCGAAACATTCCGTAGACAGACTAGTCTACATGTTGAGGTATGTAATTATATTAAATATTTGCTTCAATTATTTTTATTCAGTTGCGAAAAAGCCAAAAAAGATTTTTGTTTGTTAATCTGGATTAGTTTTAGTTAGTTTGAGTAAGCTTTGGTTAATCTGTTTTAGTTTGGGTTAGCTTTGGTTAGTTGGGACTAGTTTAGTTTAGGATAGTTTGGAATAATTTTAATTACATTTAATTAGTAGAGTTAGACCTTTAAAAAATAATTTATGTTTAAAATTATAGAATAATGTGTAATTCTTTACCTAATCTAAACTAATTCAACTAAAAAAACTACCCCGCTAATCGCATTGAGCAAATGTGGCATCAATAAAAATAAAAAATTAGGTCGAAAAATAGTTTTCCGACTTTAAGTTGTAGAGTTTAGAATTAATAAAAAAAAATTGTTAAAGAAACTCCCAGGTAATTGGAAAAAATCAATCCATCACGGTTATTGTTTCTCTAGATCATTTAATTAAACCTCTTATAATTTATGTAGATGAGGATAGCTACAGCGAAGCAAAACTAGGTATAAAATAACATTATGCATAATTTGTTCAAATTAAAAAAATTCAAATTTGAAGGTCACCTATGCATTTTATGCAAATTATTTTAAAAACACTTTCTCTCTTAGATTTGGAATGTCTCAAATCGATACTTGCCTTACTTGCGAAGAACTATCGGTGAAAATGAAGAGCCCCACTTTAGGACTTAATGCAGAGAAAGCTGCCGAGGCTGAAAGTTTATAAACGAAGAGCGAAAACATTTCACAAGAAAATTGAGGCTGTAAAAGGAATTTGTAGATCTCGGAAAGACGTCGCTGCTTTAACGTTTGACTTTATGCAGAATTTGCCTTTGTCAAACCTACCCATTCAGGAAATCTTTTATTTAAGGCAACTTTGGGTCAACTGTTTCGTGATCAAGAACTTAAAAACTAACGAATCCGTCTTCTATGTTTACTATAAAGGTTTGGCAAAGAAAGGTCTCAACGAAGTTTGCTCAATGATTCTTTACTATAGTTAAAAGCAGTGTTATCGTGCGGGTCATACGATTTATCAACGACAAACTTTTTAAGTTTGTTTTTCTTTTATTACGTGTAATCATATCCTCCGCATAAAATCCGGAAGATGAATTAGATAGACCTATGATATTTTCATATGAAAAAAGAGGATAAACATATAAATACCAGAAGTTGCAAAAATCTTTGAGCGACGTCACTTCAAGGTTAGATTGACAAGTCAGTGACAAAATGAGTAATAGAAAACAATTTTCAAGGACTGTGCAGAAAATTGTGCATGAAAAAACTCATAATTTACTACCGAAGAAGATTAAGAAATGTACACGAAAAAAGCCAAAGACAGAAGACTTAAGTGACAATGTAAAAATGGATGTTCGTAATGCAATTTACGATTTATACACATCAAAAACTAATATAACCCTTCAAGTTTTAAAAGAAGCTTTAAAAAATCTAGGCATATTGGAAATTGGACTAAAATAGTTGTCAAAATTAATAAAAATGTTGGGTTTTCGATATAAAAAGGACTGTAATAGAAGATTTTTATGCGAGTTGCCACATATAGCAAGTCAGCGTATCCAGTTTTTAAAGAAATACACGGAAAATGTGAATTCCAAATTTAGAAAAGTGTTATTTTTAGACGAGGCTTGGATATTTTCTAATGGAAGTGGTTCGAAATCTTGGCAGGACGAGTCTGTAAAAAGTGTTAAGAGAAAAAGGGATGTAGGACGGGAAAACGGTTCATCATTTTGCATGCAGGTTCTTCAACAGGATTTCTCCCAGGTGCAAGTTTACTGTTTTCTTCAACATCCAAAAGTATGGACTACCATGATAATATGAACTGTGAACTATTTGCAAAGTGGTTAAAAGAACAACTAATTTCAAATTTAGATGCTCCATCTTTAATCATTCTGGACAATGCATTTTATTATTCAAGGATCCTAAATAAACAACCTGCTTCATCCTGGAAGAAAAGTGGTATTTATGACTGGCTATTAAAACAAAAACAAAATCCTTTACCCAATATGCTGAAACTAAAACTTCTTTTAATGGCAAAATCTATTAAAAAGCCAACAATATATGCCGTAGATGAAATACTACGGGAAAATGGACATGAGGTTTTACGACTGCCACCATACCACTGCCAGTTTAACGCAATAGAATTAATATGGGCTGGAGCAAAATCATATTACGAAAAACACGTGAACGATGGTCTTACATCAGATGAAGTGCAAATTGTTTGTCAAGATTCATTAAATTACATTACGACGGAGTACTGGCAGAAATCTCTTTGAAATCTTAAGTAAGGATGATATTTTTTAGTCTATAATATTAAAAAGTTTCTGAAGGATTATATTAGTTTTTGACGTGTATAAATCATAAATTGCATTATGAATATCCATTTTTGCATTGTAACTTAAGTCTTTTGCCTTTGGATTTTTTGTTTACATTTCTTAATCTTCTTGGGAAGTAAATTATGTTTTTTTTCATGCACAAGTTTCTGTACATTCCTCATATCCATTCTCAGCCACTGGCTCCTGGATATTAACCAGTGAATTTTAATTTAAAATTTTTTATATATATATAGCCTGTATTTTTCGCATGCATGGCCCTTAATTTTAGGCTGAAATTTAAAGAAATCGGATAAGTAGCTTTTTAGCTATGCCGCGAACAGACTGACGGACAGACATACTTACAGACAGATGGAATTGAGAAAACATGTTTTCCGGCACCTAGGGACCGTTAAATGTAAAGATCTGAAAAAATCTCACGAGGGAAGTAATAACTAATTATCTTGTGTTTTTAACAAAAGTGTATAATTTTTTTGCAAAATTTAATTTTTATGTGCTGAATCTGTTTTTGAACATTGCTTGTTCTTTTGATGGAGTTTTCGGACTGTGTTAAAACGTGTTACGAGGCGATTCTTTCTTAGATCGGTCCTGTTTCCTTCTCAATATATACACATTCTCTTTTCTTGGATTATTTGGTTTAGAAAGGTTTGCAAAGCACTTAAAATGATTTTTTACATTTTTTAAAAATATTTTCGTGGTTATTTCATCCCGGTGCCTTGTTAATTTACATCTCTCTTAGGGCTTGATTTACTTCTGATTTGCTAATTAGCTGTTGCAATTTAGAGTTTACGTTTTTGTTTTTCTTTTGCAATCGTTTTATAATGTCATCTTGTTTTACTTGGTGTAATAAGTGTGTGTGATTATCATAATTTTTTCTATCACGTGTTTCACTTTGGTTGTCACGTTTGAGTTGAGTTTGTCTTAAATCTACCCAGTTTCATTCTTCATTTCATATTTTTATTGTTTTTAATAATTTTTTCAATTTTTGTTGTTTTTCAGTTGTTATTCTTTTATGGATTTCTTTTCAGCAGCAGCACTTTTCTCCTTCTTCGTTCAGTTTCCTCCTTTTATCTTTATTTACATTTTTACTCCTTTTATATTTATTTTATAAATTCCGCAGTCTTACCAGAGATGTATGTTACTTTCCTTTTGTTTTTTTTCTCCGAATTCTTTTTCTGCCTTCGCTAAACTTTGTTAGTATTTCGTTTACTTCTTCTATATTTCTGTTAATAATATTATATATTATATTATTTAAAGTGTGTTGGTTTTGTCTTAGGTTGATCACATAGTTTTTTTACTTCCTTCGTAAAAGAGAAGTTTTGTAATTGTGAAAAGAAACATCCTCCCAGGTCTTTCGGCATGTCTGTCTCAAAAACTACTAATCCGATTTACTTCAAATTTTACCCAACATTTTGGTACGAACGAAAGATGGCGAAACAAAATGGCGGCTTAATAGAATATTAAAAAGGTCTGCCTGAAAAAACTACTTATTAGATTGATTTGAAATTTTGTGCAAGAATTAAGTGTTATATTGTGATGAACTGGTAAGATTTTGGTACGAACTCAAGATGGAGAAACAAAATGGTAACCAAATAAAATGTTTGTAATCACGAAAAGAAACTCCCTCTGCGAGTTTTTAGCTTATTTGGATGCCCAAAAACATGTTTTTTCAATTCCGTCGGTCTGTTTATCTATCAATTTGAAGTGTAGCTAAAAAACTACTTACCCGATTGACCTCAAATTTTGGTCAAAAATTAAAGTTCTTATGGGGATGATCTGGCAACATTTTGGTAAATATCCAATGTGGCTGAACCAAATGGCGGCCTGGTGAAATGTTAAAAAAATTGTTACTAAATAATTAATTATCCAAATGACCTCAAATCTGGCACAGAAATCAAGTGTTACAAAGACATGAAACATTTTGGTATGAATCCAAGATAGCGGCATAATAAAATAGTTACAAAATCAGCCTGAAAAAACTACTTATTAGAATAATTTCGAAATTTCTGCAGGAATCAAGTTTTATATAAAGATAATCTACTTAATTAAGAAAAATACAACTGCGAGTGGCACTCAAACCATTTGTGATTATGAAACCTGTGGTATTCGACTTCAAAGAAAGTTTGGTGTTCAAGAATATGTTCAGTACTCTAAGAGTAGCAAGCCAATATACAAAAACGGCTAGTATTCTTAATTTATCCAAAGATGTTCCAAAAAGGAAAAAAAAGGATCTGTTACTGTGTGATGATTATGGTAAAAACTTAAATTCTTATATTAATAAGCGGATCAACGGTGATGATTATCATATAGTTACGTCATATAGACCAAGTGCATTGTTTGTTCAAGTAATTGAAAACATTTATGAGTTAACTAAAGACTCCACCTTAACTGATTATATTATAATAAAATGCCTCTATTTAAGAATATTTGGAAACAACTAAAACAATGTCCGGATACTAACATAACCTTTGTAGGGGTTCCTACAAGTTGTGTAGGTTTTGTCAAAAACTAGATTCCTGCATCCCTGGTAAAACATCTTTTATTAATCCTAACTTAAGGAACAAAGGCCTACTGAGCAAATTTCAATTAGGACTAAAACTTAGTGATATTATTTTTGATTTATCTGTTAAACAAAATAATCTCATTTTTGTCAATTTGATGGATCTTCTGTCGTTTGAGTAGTAGACATTGGAGGCTGTGCAATTTTGTGTAAATCGTGCTTTGAATTTAATGTTGTGGATGTAAGTGTATGTTGCGTTGAAAGTGTGATTGAATATGCTTGTGTAGAGTTTCTTCTCCTAGTATTATAGTAATATTTATAGACCGCCCAATGGTAATATATAACTTTTTTTGGAGTTATTCGGTGCGTTGCTGAATAAATTCAATAATTCTAAGGCCGTAGTTGTGGGTGGTGATTTTAATATCAATATTTTGGTCGATAGTAGCGAAACAGACATGCTTTCTATTTATAATTTTAAACCGACAATGTTTTCTCCTACAAGAATTACCCCTACGACCGGTACATGTCTTGACAACTTTTTCATTAATGAACAAGTGACGAATTTTACCGTAAATAATGTCAATTACAGTTTATCTCATCACAATGCACAAACAATTAATATACGATTTCTGAAAACAGCAACAAAGAAGCCTAAATATATTATAAAGAGAAATATGTGTTTCGAAAATATCCTAAAATTCGATATTTTTTTGAATGCAGCAGACTGGTTTTCCGTTTACAAGGAGACATGTCCAGAGAAAGCTTTCAGAATTTTCATTTATATTGTCAATAACTGTTTCGAACTTAGTTTCCCTTTAAGACAAATTAAAGTAAAAAAAAATAATCCAGCTTCTAATTGGATTTCAGAAGAAATAATAGAACTTAAAAATAGAGTTTGCCTTTTTTCGGACTTATCAAAAAAATATTCTGAACTAAAAAATGTTTCAAAGGACTACAAATATGGATTAAAAAAATAAATTAAGGGAGAGCAAAATAAGATTAAACGAAAACAGGATTCTTCAATCATCTAATAAAATAAAATCAATGTGGACAATCATAAACGAGATCAAGAGGAAAGTGTGGGTCCACCGGAGGCATTGGGATTTTAGAGAACGGTGTTCCTCTGAATGATGTTGAAGTTGCTAATAAATTCAATATGCATTTTACGACTAGCCTTTTGAATGGACGAGGTAATGACAGGGATTTCGATTTCCTAAATAATAATGTCACTTTATTGAATAAATATTTTTTTCTTTCGCCTGTTACGGAGTTAGATATTGTAAAATACTTTTTACAATATCTATTTTTACAATATTGCTAAATTAAAGTCGACAAATTTGATATGGACAACGTGTCTAATAACCTGTTAAAAATATGTAAAGATATGATTCAGCCTTTGACATTTCTGACAGTTCTGCCTTTATTTAAGAAAAGGTGATAAAAATGCATATGATAACTACAGAGCCATCAGCCTAATTTCTAGTTTCTCTAAGATTATAGAACTTGCTTTTTTGGAGCAAATTTAACACTTGCTCAAGGAGAATAGCCTACCCTCGGAAAGTCAGCATGATTATACAGAAGATAAAAGTGTCGATACAGCCCTTGTCGAGTTTTCAACTGCAATTTTGAGGGAGTCGATAAACAATGTCTGCCTTTCGGCTTCTTTATTGATTACTCACGGGCATTTGACTGTGTGGACCACGATATACTTCTAGCAAAGTTTTTTCGGTATGGTATCAGAGGTCCGGCATTAAATTTTCTGTCTTCGTACCTTAAAAACGAAAGAAAGAAATTGTGTCAGTAAATAATACTATGGGCGACAAACTTGGTCTTAAGGCTGGTGTACCCCAGGGATCAATTTTGGATCCTTTTCTGTATCTTGTTTTTGCAAATGATTTGACAAAATATATAGAAAACAAACATGATGTACATATACTAACTTTTTAATTGTCAACAAATCGTCCACAAATATAAATTGACCAATGCTCTATACCGTGATGTTGTTTTATGGTCAGAAAAAAATCTACTTAAGTCAACAAGGACAAAACTGTTAAGGTTTTTTTTTAAAGAGGAAAGCCTGCGGCGCTTCAACAAAAATTTTTATTAGCGGAATCAACTAAAATTCTTGGGGTTTTTTCGATGCCAATTTAAAGTGGTCGACTCACATAGATAATTTGTGCGTAAAAATTACTAGAGGCTTATATGGCATTCGTTCTCTAAAAAATCACCCCGGTAAGGAAGCTTTGCTTGCTTTATATTATGCATACATACACAGTCATTTGAGGTATGGTATAGTGGTTTGGGGTTTGGGTAGCAACATACAGAGACGTTTTATACTTCAGAAGTATGCGATAAGAATACTAAACAATTTATTGCCTCGGAAATCTTGTCGAGAGTCTTTTAAGAAATTAAAAATACTTACTCTTACTTATATATATATATATATATATATATATATATATATATATATATATATATATATATATATATATACAGTGTGTATCAGCCAAATGGAATAAATTCGATAATAAATAAATGGGGGCGTGTTCGGAAAAACGCTTGGACCCGTCGATTGGTATTTTTAGTTGCTCATTTTCTCCAATAAAAACTTTTTATACAGGGTGCGTCCTGTAACATTGGTCAATGCCAACTTTCTTATTTCAAATGCAATACCCCGGATATTATTTAATTTTTGGATTCTTTAGGAGATTCTAAACATATTTTATGTTCAATGTCCTATACCTATCTTCAACTATTTCAGCAATATTAAGTGTTTTCAAATTTATTGCAAAAATTAAGATTAAAAAAATAAAATTATTTATTTCTTCATAATGTATAAACAAAAGTAAGAAGTTAATTTAGGAACTGTTGAATATGCTCGCCGCGAACGTCTTGGCAAATTCCTAATCTTAAATAGAAATTTTTTCTAACGTTATTTAGCATCTCAGGCGTGACCGATCTAATCGCAAGCGTTATTCGTCTTCTTAAGTCGGCTAAGTCGAGGGGTTTAGTTTTGTATACAACATTTTTAATATGTCCCCATAAGAAAAAGTCTAATGGCGTCAGATCAGGGGATCGCGCTGGCCATTCTATCGATCTTCGTCTCCCTATCCACCGATTTGGAAATATTCCGTTGAGGTACTGCCGGACATTAATTTGGTAATGGGGCGGTGCTCCATCTTGCTGAAACCATATCATATTCGCTGGAACTTGTGGGTTTGCTGGATCCGGATACAAATTTGTCAAAGTTGGCACGACATTATTTTGGAGCAGTGCTAAATAATTATCGCCATTCAAATTGCCGTCAATGAAAAAGGGGCCTATGATATGATCCCTAACAATTCCTGCCCAAACATTAACCTTTTCAGGATATTGAGTATGTTCTTCGCTGATCCAGTTTTTGGATTTTCCCTAGACCAATAGTGGCAATTTTGACGATTTACATGACCGTGAAGTGTAAAGGTGCACTCATCCGAAAACAAAACATGTTCTAATTGAATAACATTGTTATCTAACATAGCCATCATTTGTTCACAAAAATAAGTTCTCCTATCATAATCGTCTTCCATGAGCTCCTGAGTTGGTATCACTTTATAGGGATGCATTTTATTTTCTTTAATGACTCGAATAATCGACGAATGGCTAATATCGAACATGTGGGTTTTCCTCAAACTCAAGCATAATATCCAATTTAGTATCATCATTTATTGAATTGGCAGCTGCTTTTTTTATCTGCCTCACATGTCCAAGCTCGCGAAACTGCTTTTCTATTTTACTAATTGTCCCTTGGGATAGATGCGGCAAATTTGGAAATTTTTCATTAAATAAGCGAGCAACTTCCACTTGTGTTCGTGTGTTATCTCCATAACCAATCATTTGTAGAATTGTTATTTTATGCATTTCTGTTAAATGAACCATTTTTCTGATATTAGGTATTATGCAGTTAACGAAATTCAAAAGACTATGACATTGACACTGACAACTACTGTCTTGCAAAGAGAAAGGCCAGGCATTTTACACAAAAGTAAACAAAACTTAAAAGTAAACAAAACTGGCTCTTTTTGTTCCATATCAATAAAAAGGAACGCTAAAATGGTTTTTGCTTACATTCTTAATATGAAGACCTAAATGGTAAATAAGTAAGTATTGAGTGTGTTGTAGCGAATTTTTGTAATCAAATAAATAGTTCAG
Organism: Kuschelorhynchus macadamiae; assembly: GCA_030620095.1. Classification (NCBI taxonomy): domain Eukaryota; kingdom Metazoa; phylum Arthropoda; class Insecta; order Coleoptera; family Curculionidae; genus Kuschelorhynchus; species Kuschelorhynchus macadamiae. The sequence goes on along the minus strand of JAUTXW010001318.1, from coordinate 2,922,910 downwards.
TAACCAGAGCCACTTTCATAAATAATAATAAATTCGAAATAAATAAAATAAAAATAAATTTGAAAACACTTAATATTGCCGAAATAGTTGAAGATAGGTATAGTTGAACATAAAATATGTTTAGATCTCCTTCCAAAAATTAAATAATATCCGGGGTGTTGCATTTGAAATAAGAATTTATTTATTATCGAATTTATTCATATATATATATATATATATATATATATATATATATATATATATATCATCATTTATGAGATGTGTTTTTCGTTTTCAAGAATTTCAAGAATAAGGTCATGTTTCGCAGGAATCAAATTCCTCACAAATATTCTACAAGGTATAAGACCGATCTTGTCCCTGATTAGCACTCGACTGCCTTATACCAGAGGGGTGTGATCTATAATGGGTGTAAAATTTTTAATTAGTTGCCCAATAACATTAAAGATATAAATTCGATTTTCTTGTTCAAAAAAAGCCTTAAGGTATTACTGTTGAATAAAAATTGTTACTCTATGCAAGAGTTTTACTCATAATTCTACTGTTTTAGGGAGTGTAAGAGACTCGTCCTATTTTATTTTATTTTATTATTATTATTTAATTGGTTTTGTTAATATGAAGTAGGTACCTTTAATTTATTTTATGTTGATTTTAATTTACGTTTTTGACTTTCTATAGTTTAAGTGTATTTTATCTATTTTAATATGAAATAAAGAATATTCGACTTGATTTGAAAATTGTTTATATTTCATATAAATTAAATATTATATAGGAATATACTTGTACGAATTCAACATGACTAAATTGGGCAACAGTCCGTCACACGTCACTATTCCTAACAAAAAGAAATATTCATAACGACGGAATTTCCGCTAAAGGAAATTGCTGATATTTTAACTTTAATATCTAAATAAATAGTTACGTAAAAAAGTTAAGTTAAGACCTGAGTATTTTTCACATATTATATGTGAAAATTAAAAGGAATTATTTAATAACAGTATAACCAGAGCCTGTTACATTTTAGAAGCCTCCTAAAATAGCATCATGTGGAACAAATTGATAAAAAATATTAAGAATTCGGACGATAGTATATTTATAGACGAAACTCTAACGGTTCACGCGTGGCCCGGGGGCTAATTACCAACCGCGCATACCGAGATAAGATCAAAGATCTCCGTAAGATAGCACTGGTCACCGGAAGGAAGCAGATGCAAAGAAGCACCTGCCTACGGCCCAGACTTAGTGACCGGTGACCGCCAAATTGTGTGTTTATGGTAGAATGCTTGAAGTCGTTGGGGTCAAACTGAAAGAAATAAATGAATGAATAAAGCAATCATTTCTGACCCTTCAAAAAACTGTAGTATTGCTTTTTCAATACAGAAACACAGTAAAATTCATTGTAGCATAATAATAATAACAGCATTTTTGATAAAAAATATTTTAATTGGAGATTTACGATAAATAAGAGTACCTTTGTAATAATTTATAATCAAACCATTATGAACGTCATAAAAGTAGCAAATCTAATGTAATTATCTATTATCTAATATTAAAACATGAGCATTTCAAGTCATTACAAACTTAATTTTTATTCTTTTAGAAAACATTTTATTCACAGGGTAAAGCGAGAGAGCACCAGAAAGGGCAGATTTTTGACATTGTAATATCACGTGAAAAACGTCTTTGGACGAGCATTTGTCAATTGTATGAGGCGTATCATATCAAAAGTGGCAATCTCCCACTTAACGCATTTTGAGAAAAATGGAAAAAATGATTGTCACAAAACAAAATTAATTTTTAGAAAACATAATAGTTACTTACCTTTATGAATAAGATATTAAGGCATGTAATTAACAAAAAGTTTCGTATAGACTGAAAAAAATAATAAAAATCAACTTTGTATAATGGAGATTGCTGTCTTTGATATAACTATCTGGATATTGCTAATTTTGAAGTAACTATGTATGGAGATTGTTAATTTTGCAGCATATGTTTATTTCAGTTATCTGTTTGGTACCACACATTATATCTGTGTTTACTATGACAATACAAATATATACAAAATAAATAAGTAATTTTGCAACATAGGAAATATTTTATTTCAAATATTTTAACATTAGAAACGACACAGACATTAAAAATACAAAATAGAAAAACACTTTAAATGACAAGTTCTGGAAAAATTTGCGTGGGTTCACACAATAAATCATTTCCTTCTTCAGCTCTTTCTCCCACATTACTCCTTTCAAAAAAATTTTTAAAATAACTAAGTTCCTGATTCTGTTTCCAATCTTGCCCGAAATGTTTTTCTAGCAAAACTTTGACGTCGCTTATTTTTTCTGTTTGCACGTTTACAGCATATTTTGGTAGAATAGTAGGACAAAAATTATCCATACTTCTCTTTTTCTTTGTAACTGATTTGTATTCATTCATGTTATGCCGATAAACAGGTTCTCCCCTAACCAAAATCGTGTTGGTTCTAAGGCTTTTGCGTATATAAAATCTTTTACATTCGGTTATTTTGAAATGTAGCGAACCTGGCGATTTAATAATGGTGTTGGCTGCTTGCCTAAAATCCATTACGTTACAGTCTGTACCTAATTCTATAATGGTTCCATGCTCAGATATTATATTTTTGTACTCATCTGGATTGACAATATTCTGGAACTTCCTAATTTTCTTCTCAATGTTTCCAAACACTCGGTCAGGCGGTATAAACGAATGCCCAGGTACCGGAAATACGAGCTCTATAACTTCAATATTATTGGGTACTTTTTGCATTAGCCAAAAAGAACATGTGGCAATAACAGTTACATTCTTATTTTGGCCTCCACAGCCGTCAGCGATTAATCGTAACACTTTCTTGTCCTGGAAATTTGTATTTTCTAATCGATGATACAAGGCCGATGCAATTTCATTAGAGCCTTTTTTATGCTCGTCTTCAGTCCAAACGTAGCAAAAGGTATTTTCTTTATTAAGCCGATCCTTTGAACAACCGTTTACAATCGTAAAATTATACATGTATAGTTGTCGGCTGTAATAACAAATTTGATCCGGTATTTTAGGAAGGGGTAGGTTTTTTTCACAGTCAAAGCAGAACGTTACTAGATCATCTCTCTTTTCCTTAGCCAAGTCAAAAAATGCTTTAAATCTAAGTTTATGTATCTGCTTTTCTACCATAAGAGCATGGCCGGTCTTCTGGAAATTCTCCAACACACGCTGAACTCGACATCTTTTAATATTCAGCACATTTAAGAATGCTGCTTGGCAAACGGGAATTGAAGTACCATCACTGTTGCTGATAAAATATTTTGTTTGAAACTGTTTTTTGGAGTGTGACTGATTTTTTGGGCGGCGTCTTTTTATTGGCATTATTTGCGTAAACTTCAAAATTAACGCATCTTGCTTCATTTTGTCGTAAACTGAATAAAATTTTGCATGGAAAAGTTTTAAGTCTCTCATGGTTAGATTTCGACACTCGAACGAACCAGAATGATGATTGCAGGTTGGACTTACTGGCAGACCAGTTGCCTTATACCTACAAAAAAGAAAACTACATTAGCTTTTTTAGGATAACTCGTGCATCATTATACGCCCACCAGATCTCATAAAAATACAAATGGTGTCATTTATGATGCATGAGTAATACTAAAAAATCCTATATTTTTTCTATAGGTTTTTCCTATTTCGACACTAATAATATATCACAAAATAAGTGTTACAAACAAAGTTATCGTTACTTTGACACCCGTTATGTCAGCTGTGACATTGAAACAAGATTGTCAGGTCCAAAAACATTTTCTTACTTGCGTGCCGAAAAACACCTTTTACGCACGAATTTGCGACCAGAAGGCTAAACTTTCACAAAGCCGTGCGTAATTTCTTTTATCAGCTCTCTAAAGAACCCTATGTATTTTCCCGAAGGTATTTATACCAACATTTTCTTTTTCTACCCAAAAAATACAAAACAATAATAAAAACTAGTCTATCTACGCAAGTAGGAAAAATGTTTTATCTAATATGTGCGGAAAGTGACTTTTCCATGCTCGGTGGCATATCCGAACTCGGCTTCGCGCAGCATGCAACTGCCGCATTTGTTAGGTAGGTAAATAACTATTTCAACACCCGTGTTAAAAAATATTTGCGATACGCCTGTGATGTAGACACTTTCAACAGTTAATACTGTTTTTGTCAGTTCCGTAAGTGGTCCTAAGAAACCTGTTTTACTTTGGGAATGTTTTTGTTATGCCAAAATGATAAAATTCAAGATTAATTATATTTACATAATATCCAAAATCCCGACAGTCATTTTTTTGTATAGATTGTTATTCAAGACTTAGCCTAGTCTTAAAATAAAAAGTAAATCTTTCTTTAATATCGTGTCGTGATAATAATTCTGACATACCTTGCTTCTTTTTGTAAAGTTCTCTTCCATTTTTTTCGATTAGAAGGTCGTTTTCTGGCACGCTCTTCTGCTACTTCTGTTGGATGTGTTTCCATAATCACTTGTACGCAAAGAGGAAGAACAAGAATGTATACTTCTTTTGCTTTTTTAAACACTAGTTTTCTATTTTAAACCGACACAACACGCATAGAAACCATTACGAAAACAAACGGCTGACTGACGTATTGGAATCAGATGACATCCGAATATTGATTTTTATTGGTCAGAATGGATATTGTTCACTTTGCAGCGGATACACCTATGGAGATTGATAGTTTTGCAGCGAATGTTAGTTTTTCAAAGGTATTTTATAGGGGATTTTGCCAGTTATGATGCAAATACATATCTTTATTTGATAGGAAAGTTGTTAAGCTAAAGGTACATCCACATAACTCATTTTTTTCCAAAAGTGGAGATTGTCACTTTTGATATGACACGCCTCATATAGAGTGTGAAAGAGAGTGTTGCAAAACTCTAAAAAAATATAGAGCTCTACTATGTGTGATAAGAACTGTGGAGACAAATTCGTTTGAGTTTTAAATTGCCTATATCATCCCTCTTTAATGCAGGATAGGAACCCATATTCGATTTTGGTTCCTAACAAAATGGTACTCGAATATTCAAAATTGTATATTTTTTTTATTTGAATGGTACTTATGATACTAATTCTTACATTCAACCATCTATGTACGACAAGAACATACCAAAACATAAACCTAAAATAACAAAAAATGTATTTACTTTATACAAGGTAAAAAAAACTTTAAAACAAAACATTTTTGAAAGCGCATAAAAAATAATAAAATAATTAATAAGTGGTTAAACTGCCACGAATGTTAATTTCGGTTTGACATCTCCTTGTCATGCTGTTAATTAAATTATTAATTATATGCTGTAGAACAGCATTCCATAATTCTAGAACAACTCTTCTTAAATCATCGAATGTTTGTACTGCTGGCATCGTGTTCATCTAATTTTCTTTGCACCACATCCCATGCATGTTCTATACAGTTCAAGTCTGGCGATAGAGGTGGCTATCTAAGGTAGGGTATGCCATTTTTTTCTAGAGCATTCAAGACAATGGTAGCCCTGTGAGGTTTTGCTTTGACGTCTAGAAAGAAAATTCTATCTCCTATAGCAGCGTGAAAATTCAGCAAGACGTTGTTTATGTCCTGCTGTCGCTGCAGCCGGTAAAACTGCCTCTGACCATTATTGATCCTCCACGGTAGGGATAGACTTTTTGTTATACTGTACGCCTATTACGTGGTATATTTGGTAAAATCTACACATGTGACCTAGACTCATCAATGAAAAGGACATTGCTCCACTCATTCCTCCAATAAATATGTGCCCTAGCCCATTCCAACCGTGGAGTCAGTGGAACGCCATTATTTTAAATTTATATCACCTAAATTTTTTCTTATGGTATCAAGAGATAGAGGGATTCTTGTTCCGTTAAGAAAATCTCGAGAAAAATGTCTGCAGGGGGACAATGGTTGTCTTTTTGAGCTTAAAGCAATTAGTCGTTCTTCCCTTGGATTTGTTTTTTTTTTGGGCGATTCTTCGGCGCTCGAGTACTCGTACAAACTAGATTCGTTAAAACAACGGTTGAGTCTACTTATGACACTTTATGATACACTGAACAGTTCTGAGACATGTACATACTTGAGCACCACTTTGAAGCATGCCGATTGACCGACTGGCTTGTTCTCCACTTAACTTACGCCTTACCATTTTAACACAAACACAAATTTTAGGTTAATTATATTTTGATATTACAAGATTATGTTTTGGTATGTTCTTGACTTAGGTAGATTGTTGAATGTAAAGATTAAGGTCCCAAAACAAAACAAATCCAAGGGAAGATCGGCTAATTACTTTGAGCGCAAGAAGACAACCATTGTCCATCTGCAGACATTTTCTTAATGCAACAGGAATCGCACTATCTATTGATACCATAAGAAGAAGGTCAGCTGATATAAATATAAAATCAAGGCGTCTTTTTTTCGTCGAGTTCCACTTACTCCACTGCATATGCAGCAACGGCTGGAATGAGCTAGGGCTCACATTCAGGAGGAATGTCCTTTTCACTGATAAATCTAGGTATGCGAGATTTTCGGATAGTCGTAGAACACATGTGTAGACTTTGCCAGGGGTAACACGTAATAGGCGTATAGTACAAACAGTTTATACCTACCGTGGAGGATCGATAATGGTTTGAGGAGGCATATGTTTTAACGATCACACCAATCTTTATGTATGTGATGGAAATGTGAATGATGATCAGTACAGACAGCAGGTTATAAACAACGGCTTAATGCAAGACCTCACAGGGCTTAACTTGAATGATCTAGAAGAAAATGGCATTACCCCACCTTACATTGCCATCTCTATCGCCAGACTTGAATTGTATAGAACATGCGTGGGATATGGTGTAAAGAAAATTGGATGAACACGTGTCGGCAGTACAAACATTCGATGATTTAAGAAGAATTCTTCCATAATTCTGGATTGCTGTTCCACAGCATATAATTAACAAATCTAATTAATAGCATGCCAAGAAAACGTCAAGTTCATGGCGGTTTTACCACTTATTAATTATTCATTGACTTATTTATTTTGCGCTTTCAAAATTTTTTTTGTATTGAAGTTCTTTTTTTTCACCCTTGTATGATGTAACTTAATTTTTTGTTATTTTAAGTTTATGTTTTGGTATGTTCTTGGCTCAGGTAGATTCTTGAATCTAAGGATTAGATAGCGTTGAAATAAAAAAAATATACACTTTTGAATAATCGAGTACCACTTTGTTAGGAACCAAAATCGAATATGGGTTCCTATCTGCGTTAAAGGGGACTGATATAGGCAATCTAAAACTCAAAGAAACTTGCCTCCACAGTTCTTGTCACAAATTGTAAAGCTCTATATTGTTTTAGGTTTTTGCAACACTCTATTTCACACTCTGTATAATTGACACATGCTCGTCCAAAACCGTTTAACTCGACATTGTAAATCTGCCCTTTATAGCGCTGTCTCGCTTTACCCCTGTATATTAAATATTTTAAAAAATATGACAAGTTCAAATTGAGTTACGAATTTAAATATCCCTAACTTTTCAGGAGCAGTTTAAGGTCTGTTCTAAAGTGTCCCAGTAAATAAATTTTATTTTATAGTCGTTTTCTAAAATAGGACATATTTGTAACAGAAGATACATGCAACTTAGTAGCAACCTCTCAAGTTTTATAGTTCTAACAGTTACTGGCGTAGTCACAAAATTTGTTCAGGGGGTGGAGACAGAGGTCTAAAATTTTGCGCAGAAATTAATTTTTTTTCTATAATATCTCTGCATCGCGGGCAAGATATTAAAAAACAAACGACTAAAAAAAACTTTTTCAACGTATTTTTTTAACTTTCGGTTTCATATTTTATTGCGTGGTTTTTTACTCTATAAATTGTACAATATAAAATATATTTTAAATACAAATTTGAAATGCGCCTGGGGGGGGGGGCAGTTATTGTCACTTTGCCCCCTCGGCTACGTGCGGGCTAAGAGTTTATCGTTGGTCTTTGTTAAAAAGTAAATAAAGTTCTAATTTATGAAAGTGCGATACCAGAGTCGATAAATATTAAATTGAATTTAATATATAAATAATATATCTTTTTTAAAAAAAAGTCTAGGTCAATTTCTTTTTATCAACCTGTATGCCTTCTTTATTAGTTATTGTTATTTCATAAAATAGAAATTCTTAAATAAAATAAGTTTTTTTTGTAAATTAATGCATCCTCCATATATTATATAAAAAACAGGATATTTAAAAAACTCTAATATATTTCCTAAAAATAAAAAAGGTTTCCATGAACTCCAGTGCGATAAAACTTCGTTACTGAGATACAAAGTGTTTAAATTTAAATGTTTTTTGATGCAATTTTGAACAGTGTACTTGATATTACATTGAACAATATATGCGTTCACTAATGCGATCACCATTTTGTCAGGAAGAAAGAACTATACTTAAACGTCTCCAAAAAGACCATTCCATAAAGATTCTACTTGCAGGTAAAGGAAACTCTACAGTAGTGGACACAGAAACATATGACTAGAAACTCGACGAAGTTTTGACGAAAGAAAACTACAAGCGCAATGGAGAGCAAGGTGTACTGATGAAATATAGAGCCTATATTCCAGATAGGATATGCAGCAACTTAACACCACATTTACAGTAAGCAGCCTGATCTCTATGGCTTGCCAAAGATCCACAAGCCAAACCTGCCTCTAAGACAAATTACTAGCTCCAAGGACTCACCAATAAGTGCTTTAGCCAAATTTTTGTTAGAAATCATTCATCTTTACAATGTAAGATGAATTCATTTGTTCAAAATTCAAACCACTTTGTTAATATTCTTAAGGATATCACATTAGTGCAAAAAGACAGATTTATTAGTTTTGATTATACACAAATGTTCCGATATTTGAATCATTAGACATAATTAGGCATAAGTTGAGAGAGGACGAAACACTCTTTGAAAGAACGGCGTTGCCTCTGGATGGTGTGAAGGAACTATTAGAATGCTGTCTCCGTAACTTCTACTTTCAAGTGAAAGATAAGTTTTACTCACATGATGATGGTCTTCCGATAGGGTCATCCCTCTCTCTCTGGCGGTAGCCAATATTTATATGGAGTGGTTTGAAGGGCACTCGATAAATACTGTCCAAATTAAGCCTAAACTTTAGCTTAGGTAACGATGATTCATTTATTATTTGGACTGCAATTGACAATCATTTGATAGGATTTTTCAGTCAGTTAAAGATCATCAGAACATGTATTAAGTTTACGTTGGAGAAAGAGGAAAATTCTTCTTTGCCTTTTATTGACGTTCTCATTAAGCATTCTGCAGAGGGCATAAGAACTACTGTAGAGCAACAAAAGACTGTATCATAAGAACACGAGAGACCATGAGACAGAAACTAAAATTGAGAGATCTGGAGATCGTGGAGGTTATCTAACAGGTCCGTTGGTACCTTTCCATCGTTGAGGAAAGTTATTATCAAGAAATTCCCTTAAGAGACTAGAGTTGTGACTTTGGGCACCACCTTACTGCAAATAAAGAGCATTATATTAGGCTAATGGAATATTTTCGAGTGATTTTAAAATAATTTCCTCAAGGATTTCCAGGTATCTACGTGCTGTAAGATGTCCTGTAAACTATATGCCTGCCCAAAATAAAACATGACACCTCAACTCCAAAGCGTTGTGCCCTTTCAAATATTAAATGCTGATGTTCACTATGCCAGTTTCTGGTATAACAAATCTATATTAAAATGTATGGATGATACTTATATTCCTTCAAGATCCTCTGACCGTCAGTTTTTGAAATCAGTCGGGTTAGTCGAGCTGCGAGCAGTCCCACAGACAGACAGACCGAAGGAATTGTAAAAATATGTTTTCTATTTTGGCAACTAAGGACCCTGAAACTTGAAAATTTAAGTAAATCCCGTAGAATAATTTTTTCATGATTACAATACTTCCAGTATAAGTAAATAACGATTTTTAAATGTGTTCAGATTATTTGTTGCGTTTAGATTGACAAACAAAAATCTTTTTTGGCTTTTTTGCAACTAAAAATTATTAACTTTAAATTAATTGAAGCAGATATTTAATATAATTACATACCTCAACATGTAGACTAGTCTGTCTACGGAATGTTTCGATACATAATATAAATAATATTATTTAAGCAAGCATAAGAAATTATATCATTTACCTTAAGTTTTTATAGACACATAGTAGTTGTACAAATACTTTCATCCTATCGGGACTCGTCAGTGCGCCGATCGGATGAAAGTATTTGTACAACTACTATGTGTCTATAAAAACTTAAGGTAAATGATATAATTTCTTATGCTTGCTTAAATAATATTATTTATATTATGTATCGAAACATTCCGTAGACAGACTAGTCTACATGTTGAGGTATGTAATTATATTAAATATCTGCTTCAATTAATTTAAAGTTAAATATTTTTAGTTGCGAAAAAGCCAAAAAAGATTTTTATTTGTCAATCTAAACGCAACAAATAATCTGAACACATTTAAAAATAATGTTATAGATGGCTGCAAACTATCATTTTTTTCATATCTAGGTTACATGTCAAACAAACTGACACATTTTAAAATTTTGAAATCAATTCTTTTCTATTATTTAATGTTTTTCTCTTGCGATCGGCGCACTGACGAGTCCCGATAGGATGAAAGTATTTGTACAACTACTATGTGTCTATAAAAACTTAAGGTAAATGATATAATTTCTTATGCTTGCTTAAATAATATTATTTATATTATGTATCGAAACATTCCGTAGACAGACTAGTCTACATGTTGAGGTATGTAATTATATTAAATATCTGCTTCAATTAATTTAAAGTTAAATATTTTTAGTTGCGAAAAAGCCAAAAAAGATTTTTGTTTGTCAATCTAAACGCAACAAATAATCTGAACACATTTAAAAATAACGTTATAGATGGCTGCAAACTATCATTTTTTTCATATCTAGGTTACATGTCAAACAAACTGACACATTTTAAAATTTTGAAATCAATTCTTTTCTATTATTTAATGTTTTTCTCTTACGATCGGCGCACTGACGAGTCCCGATAGGATGAAAGTATTTGTACAACTACTATGTGTCTATAAAAACTTAAGGTAAATGATATAATTTCTTATGCTTGCTTAAATAATATTATTTATATTATGTATCGAAACATTCCGTAGACAGACTAGTCTACATGTTGAGGTATGTAATTATATTAAATATCTGCTTCAATTAATTTAAAGTTAAATATTTTTAGTTGCGAAAAAGCCAAAAAAGATTTTTGTTTGTAAATAACGATTACAATACTTCTAGTATAAGTAAAAAGATATACATCATTGACAAAAATGGTTATTTGGTAAAAGTGGAAAATATTTAAAATGTTTAAAAAATCTAATTTGATTCTTCGAAAATGTTAATCTTTTAAATATAGAGTTGCAGAACATTTTCTTGATACTTATAGTCAATCTTTACAATCTACATACGATAGCACATCCATCACATAAAATAAGAATAAATAGAAATTAACCGGCTCTCAAACTGATGGCGAATATTTTAATATTAATTAAAATTTGTATTATTTAAAAATCTTGCAATAAACATATTTTTTTTTATTAAAGACACTAGATGGAGCTCGTGATTTCGGTGCACTAATATTCGGAAAATGTATTAGAAGTCGCCTATCTATTATTCTATAATAATACTAATAATAATAATAATTTTATTTCACCAATAAAACAGATGTGTATAATATACAATGAGTAATTGGGGATTACAAAAGTACATTGTCAAAAAAGTTATAGGTTAGTACATAAGTAATGACTAGAAAAGGAAAAGTGCGAAAAATAACTACATTAGATACTGAATAAAAATTACCCTTTACAAGATATTGTTTTAATTTACGTTTAAAATATTTAAGATTATCAGCATGTTTAATATCATTGTTTAATGTATTAAAAAATCTACATGCATTATACATTAAATTTTTTTGAAAAATTGCGGATTTATGGGAATTAGGTAGAAGTAATGTTTTATTTCTAGTACTGTAACTATGTGAAGCGCGATTACCTTGAAATCTTTTAATATTCTGGTAAGTAAAAACGAATACTTTAAATATGTAGATTCCAGCCAAGGTCAATATTTTTAATTGCTCGAAATAGTCTCGGCACGAATCTGTACATAAAAGACCACACAAAATTCGGATCGCATACTTTTGTAGCAAAAAGACTTTTGTCACGTCCTGGCTTGAACCCCAATTTATGATGCCATAGGACAGGTGAGAGTGTATATTAGAATAATATAACGACATCATAGCATTTTGACTACAATAAATCGATAATGATTTCAAACCATAACAATTTTTTCTTAACTTTCTACATTGATTTTCTATATGATTTCCTCATCTTAGGTTTTCATCAATTTCCAAACTCAACATTACTGAGGATTTGAAAGGTGTAATAGGACCAATGTCAGTTTCATGAAGTTCATTGTTTTGTTTTTTATTTGAAAATTTGTTTTACTTTGATTTATAATCAAATAATTCTTTTTGGACTACAACATAATACCATCATAAACCAAATCTGCTGTTTTTTTGAGAGATAGTGCACTCTTTTCCACGATCACAACGTTTGTATCATCTGCATATGATATGACAGAAATACCAATGGAAATATTCTTTACGTAGGAAATAAGATGATTAATGAATGAATAAACAAGATATAGCAGCGGACCAAGGACTGAATCTTGGGAACATCCTGATTTACGGCCAATGAGTCGTTTACCATCCCATTCACCATAACACACTGTTGACATCCACTTAAATAAGACTTCCACGCGTGTCCTCTAATGCCATAACGATGCAACTTTATTAATTAACAATAGTTCATGGCTAACTATATCAAATCTTCGAGAGAAATCCACATATAAACCCAATACATGAAGGTGTTTATCAATTGCACCGACAACTGTCGATTGGAAATCGCAAAGAACACTCTCACTACTGCGCGAGTCCGTAAAACCATTGAGAAACGCTGATAATATTATTTTTATTAGAAAAACGAAATAATTGATGTTTTAAATTCAACTACAAATTTTTAGAAATGCTTGTTAGCAGACTTACGCCTCTATAATTCGAATAATCATTAGAAGCCCCCTTTTTATATAGTGGAATGACAGTTGCCAAACTTCAATTGTTCAGGAAATATTGTCTAGTGCGCTGAGAGATTTATCAAGTACGTTAAAACATCACACAAAGCAAAACCACATTTTTTCAACAAATTATTGGATATGCCATCATGTCCTATGGCATGCGGATAATTTTAACGATTACTTTTCAAATGTGTGGAAGAGTGTTGTTGAGTCTCTTCCCATCACTAGTATTAGCCCTACTCAGATTGACTCAGCCTCTCTTTCGTCTTGCAACTCTTTCTATTTGTTGCTAACCAGCGCACAAAAACTAAGCCCTTTGAATTGGCTATTAATAACTGTCTCACTAAATTTCTCGAATTTAATAATCTACTGTCACCAACACAGTTTGGATTTCGCAAAAATATGTCTACGGGCCGGGCAATAAGGGAACTTATCACAACTGTAGTGGACGTCTTTGAGAGGAGGGAGGAGGCTAGTGCAGCATTCTGCGACGTCTCAAAGGCGTTCGTCTGTGTCTCCCATTCCTTACTCTGTGAGAAGCTTCAACGCTATGGTGTGAGGGGCTTGGCTTGTCACTCGGTTGTGTCTTATTTAGAAAACAGATATCAATTAGTCCAATACGCTGGAAACAAATCGTCCGCACATTGTGTCACTGCAGGGGTATTTCAGGGTTTAATTTTTGGTCCCCTACTTTTTATACTATATGTTAATGACTTACCATATTACTTAGGTGCTCCAGTAGTGATACAGTATGCGGATGACACCACAATTTTATCCAACAATTCTGAACAACAACAAGGTTTCATGAGCAAGGCGGAGACTTGGTTCTCGGCCAATCAATTATGCTTAAACATAGCAAAAACGAAATATTTGCATTTTTCTTTAAAACCTGATCACTCTGGTGGTGAATCACTGGCGGGTGCCAAGTTCCTTGGAGTAAATTTAAATTGAAGGCTGAACTGGAAATCTGAAAGCCAACCTCTTTGTAGCAAGCTGTAATCTGTAGTTTTTCGTCTGCGTAGATTATCTAAAACAGTCCCCTTGGAAGTCACGAGAACTGCCTACTTTGGTCTTTTCCACAGTCAGATAAGTTATAGTACTCTTTTTTGGGGTAACTCGGCTGACTGGTCAAGAGTATTTAAAATCCAAAAACAAGCTTTGAGAATTACGCTTGGACTAAACTGCAATGAAACCTGCAGACCTCATTTTAAAAGGCTCAATATATTAACGACTCCAGGTTTATTTATCTACCAATGCCTTCTCTATGTTAAAGACCATCGATATGTTCTGGTTCGACACTTCGATCTCCATGGGTATGACACCAGATCCCGAGACAATTTTATCCTACCACAACATAGGTTAATATTAACACAAAAAAGCTTTCTCAATATATCTATTTCTTTATTTGATCATTTATCTGACACAATAAAAAGTATGCCAATTAGTAAGTTCTAACTAACTGCAAGAAATTTATTAATTGATATAAGTCCTGTCTATTAGTAATGTATTTTAAGTGTAATATTTTTACTGCTCTTTTGTAATGCAAGCTATTTTATTTTATTTGGATGTATCGACTTTTATATATTTTATTTAATGTACAATTTTTGACGAGGCTGAGACCTTTGTTATATGTGCAAATAAAAATTATTATTATTATTATTTGAGTTCTTAAGTTTTACAATAAATGATAAAACATCTGGTTTACATATGGGTGACAGAAAGAATGTATTTGTACAAGGTGGTACACAGTTACCAACAAATGCTTTGTCGATATTATTATTACTAAGGGGTACATTAGTAAATTGATAATTAAAATTACTTGCAACTACATTATCCGGAACTATTTCTCCATTTTCAATTATTTTTAGTTCCGTATAAGAATTGTTTTTATTTTGTAACGTTTTTATAATTTGCCACATGGACTTTGATAGGATAGGTCAGTGAACAAAGTAATCTTTTAGGCGAACTAGCTCCGGAGATAGATCTACCCTTTTTTATTTATTTTAGTGCTGTTATTTATTTTAACTAATGGAAACGACAATTCATAATAATAAAGTAATTACCTGGCAAAGACTTCAAATGCAAGATTGGAACACTCACGAGAATAAACATCATTCCATTTCTCTTTTTTATCAGTTCTGATAACATCTATTTTCAAAAGATGAGAGTAGTGATTGACAACAGATTCTGAAAACTGTGTGTTTGAACTTGTTAAAAAATTATCAATGCATGTGCTTGAATTTGCAGCCACTCTGGTGGGTTCCCTAATAGTATGTACAAGATTAAAAGTAGCTATTAAATCTAGAAAAATCGATAGTTGTGTACTATGCTCTAAAAAGTTTAAATTAAAACCACCCCCAATAACAACGGTAGAAAGAATAGAGAAGTAGAATATTACATAATATGTTTTTATCTATAGCCCCACATGTTAATCTTAGTCATTTCGTCATTGTACTAAAATTACTTATTTTTACATTCTATATAATTTGGTTCAACTAATTTTTTTACATAAAATGCAATTTTCGGATTAATAAAAGATGTTCAATGCTATTTTATATTTAACAATGGATCTTTCAGCTCAAATATAACGCCCGTTCACCTAATTCCCGATTCTTAGACGTTTAAATAAGAAGCTTCTCTTTTGTTTCGTAAACTCCATTGCAGAACAGTTTCCTTTGTTTCACGGACCGGCGAAACTCATGGCTCGCCATGACACGTTTTAAAACAAAAGCTATCGCGTGTTTGAAATAAATATGGCGCCGTAAATTAAGATCGCGTGAGCGCGCTTTATGCGGTGCTCGGCGACATACGTCATAGCGGTCAGTCAGCCCGTGCTGCTGCTTATGGCCTTACTGCCTATTCAAACATTACTTTGGAATAATATATTGCTGTGCTTAACTTTAATACGTTTATTTTATATTTTTACTATTTAGTTTTGTAGTTTATGGTTTCTTTTCCACAGAAATGGCAGTTAAATGGATAATTTGTGTATTGATTTTCTTTACTATATATTTTTCTTATTGTGGGTCAGGAAACAGCTCAAAAAACTTACTGATTAATTTCTGTACGACGTTTCATGTCTTTGTTGACTCTCTTTCAAGTTCACAACTTCTGTTTCTGTTACCGAAAATCACTAAATGTAAAATTGACGACTAAACAACTAAAGCCTCACACCATCTTGGTTTTTATTACCGGAAATTATTAAATGTAAACTTAACTTTCCACACACATAATTTTCGAAAAAATTCGGGCTTCTTGGAAAACTCCGGGTCCGGGTGTAAACACCCCCGATCCCCCCTCTCATCGGGCTAAAAAAACATTAAATATTTATTAATACACTAGTCAACACTTATATTGCGTCACTGATTTTTAACATTAATTTCAAATGCATATATTGTTGTTATTACTATACCAAAGCGCCAAAAAAAGATTTACGAAAAAATAAAAAAATTATTACGATACTTCTATTTCCAAACTAAATAAATAACTAATGTTTAATATTTTATAACCTGGTGGCTCAAAAGCTATAAAAGATAAAAAAAACTTTTCAAGGACTTTTTAATTACTTAGAAATATAGAGGTAATCCTTTAAAAAAAAGTAAAATCGATTTGCTAAATTTTTTGGGACACCGTGCATAACATGTTCTCAATTTTTATAAACACACGCTGTGTTTCCTACAATTTGGTAAGAAAATCAGCTCTATAGCTTAAAAAATAAAGAAGTTGTAGAAGTTATATTAGAAGAGGGGTGGTCAACATTAAATCAATACCCCTAAACTAATTGGCACCTACAACTAGGATATTCGTCTGTGTGGAGCTGGCTTCAATATTCTGGAAATATATGTTTTTAATAAAAAATGTAGAAGATCAGTTCGCAATAGAAGGCTTATTGTAACAAGTAATCATTACTTAAATTAGTTAAATGATTAAAAATATACAGGTTGTTTCAAAAAACATGGGCCATCGCTTAATGGGAGATTCATTGTTCAAAAATAAGACGAAAAGTTCATATGTACATGAGTCCGCAAATGTTTGGTTTTTGAGACAGAGGGTGTTGAGTTTGAAATCTTATTTTCAATTTTTCTATCTTTTGCGAGAAATGATGTTTGCACACAATTCGAGGTTTTTTTGAGGTGAGAAATCATAATTTGGTATTCTTTTATGCAGCAGTAAGAGGGCTCTGCGGACGCTATTATAATTTCACTTAATTTGCCGTAACTTTTTTGACAGCGAACTTCTGAACTTTATGAACAGACTTTATTCCATCTCTCCTAAGCAAAAAAACGTATACTTGCTCAATAAAGCTAGAGATTGCCGTTTTCGAGAAATTTGCATATTTCTACATCGAAGCAGATTACTAAGTACTGGGCTCTAGTACTAGATACAAATTAAAGAAAATATTAGAAGAAATTATTGAAATGTCTACCCTCAGTAGCAATAGATCCATCTCGTGCTATCCAAAGGTTTTCAAAGGTCTTATTTAATGGGAGCAGGGTGACCGGGGGTTGTTTGAGGTGAGAAAACATAATTTGGTATTAGTATAGGCAAGTAGGTGACATTTTTTACTATGGAAACATTTATGATAATAATTTGAATGTCATGTCAAACAGATAAAATCAGAAGATATTATTTGCACATAAATTCTTATTTACAAATAATGCCGAATATTGAATAGTCTTTTATTAAATTAACAGATATGCTTCTGTAGTATGGGCAGAAGTTGAAGAAAATATTTTAACTCTTGTGGAAAATACCCTAACAATTAGTACACGAATCATTGCTGACGAAATGTTTTCGAAACTATTTCTGCTCCGTCGCGTCAGTTCTAAGCACACTCCATCACCAAAAGCTGTACCCGTATCAGTTTAATCGAGTTCAAGAATTATTACCTATGCAATACCTATGCACCTCGACTGCAATTTTGTCATGAGTTTCAACGGAAAAATAGGGAAGATCTACAATTTTTAAATCAACTTCTATTTACTGATGAAGCTTGTTTCTCCAGGAAAGGTATAACAAATTTCTATAACCTTCATTTACGGTGTGATGAAAATCCCAATTTGTTAAGACCAGTAAACTCATAATATCATTTCTTTATTAGCATATGGACAAGGATTGTTAAGCTCGTCAGCTTATTGCCCCGTTGTACTACCAAGTCCGCTAAATCACGCTTCCTACCTCAGTTTCCTACAAAATGATTTAAAATATTTGCTTCCTTTAAATATTGCTTGGCCTCCTTGGTCCCCTGATATAAACCCTATAGACTTTAACCTTTGGGGGTATACAAAGGAGCTTGTTTATAATACTCCTGTTACCTCAAGGGAAAAATCATGGCAACGCACAATGGCCGCATTTACTTTCATTCGTTGGGCTGTGTCAAAGAGTAAGGATGAACTTTAAAGGATATGGTGCTGTATTCGAGCCGGAAGTGGCCATATCAACTATTTCTTGAAATGATTTAATTAATTTTTATCTAGTACTTAATATTGTAGGAATAATTAAAATGTTACAAATAAATGAATAAATTAATCAAATAAGGGCATATTTTTTAATTCGTTAATTTCGAGAACGACAGCAAAATTACTACCAAGAATCATTTTTAAACGAAATTAAAGCAGGTTACCGAGTCCCCTAGGCACTTAAGTGGTGACTTCATCTAGGGGGTAAGGGAGTTGATAATCTGCTTCCATGTAGAAATTTGCAAATTACTCGAAAACGGCCACCTGTAGCGTTGTTGAGCAAGTATACCTTTTTTGCTTAGAAGAGATGTAGAAAGAAGGTTTATTTATAATAAGTTGCAGAAGTTTGCTGACAAAAAAGTTACGGCAAATTAAGTGAAACTTTAATAGCGTTCGCAGTTTCTACTTGATGCTGCAAAAAAACTAATACTAAATTATGATTTTTCACCTCAAAAAACACCCGGTCACGAAATTGTGTTCGAAAATATTATTCCTCGTAAAAGCTATTTAAAAAAAATTGAAAATAAGATTTCAGCTTCAAAACCCCGTATCTCAAAAACCAAACATTTGCAGATTCATGTATATATGAACTTTTCGCCTTATTTGTGGACAAGGAACTTTTCATTAGGCGATGACTCATGTTTTTTTAAACACCCTGTATATATTATATAACGCCGGAAAATTTAACCTAATTGATAACAATTGCATCAAGGGCTCAAACAATAGATATGTATTTAAAGACCAGTACCTCCACAATTAAAAAAAGTATACATTTCAGTGTAGTTTTTTTATTATCTGATTTTGCCCAAAAGTACTGCCAAGCGTTCCATGATATAACCCTGGGAATAAAACAAAAGTTACTCCATTTATTCAGATCCTTCAGCTATTGCTATTTAAGAGAAAAGCTACCCAAAACGAAAAAGCAAACCCATATTTTATAACTAGATGTGTAATTTAAAAGCTATTCGGTGTTGTTGCTGTATAGATACGATATCATGGGCGGCGAAAAAGAAACTCTACAATACAAAATTTTATATAAATAAAATAAAGCATTTACTAATTTAAAAAGTATAGGGTAAGTGCGGGATAGTTCGACTACCGAGTTAGTTTGATCACTGCTCATATACACAAATTAATTTAGTTTAAATTAAAAATGCTAAAATATTATCTCAATTATCAAGCCCATAATAAATGCGGCCTTGACTCCGACCGAGAGACAATAGAAAATGGAATAAAACCTACGCGGGCCACTAGCTTCTCTGCAGCTAAGTCCTGTATGCTTGATTTCCTGTGAATGGAGCCAGAGGTTATTGAACTTTTCACCGACTGTTTGCAATTTTTGCATTTCAGTCGCGTGCTTTAAGTGGGGGCGGAAGCTATCGTTTTTTATCTGTTCTTTGTTTGAATGGCTATCCGTGTGTTGTGTGGTACGTACGTCGAGTCGTGCATGGTGCGATATGGAAGACAATAATACGAACGTGGATATGCAAATACCGTCAACTTCGGCTGTCGGTAATACCGTTGAAAATGTTGGAGAATTTAGTAAGAAGAGTGTGTGTGAATGTGTGGTGTGTGTCTTAATAATAAAGGGATTTTCAACATTAAACTTCGCTGATAAGCTTCAAATAATATCCAAAGAAAGGGCAAAACCGCCTATGAAAAGTTTAACCACAAAAATGAAAAACTGTATTAGACATTTTTATCCGGAAAAACAATACGAATAATTTAAATGGCTAACAGGGTGTGAAAATATAAGTAAATTCTTTTGTTGGCCATGTTTACTTTTTGAAAATGAAAAAGGTCTCTGGAATAAAACTAAAAAAATTGAAACAATTTCCATAAAGCTGTAAAAAGACTCATTATGTCCAAAGCGCATTTGCAGGCCGTCATAAAAGAAAACGTCTTCGGCAAAACCAGAATTGAACACGCCCTTAATAAACAGTTGGAAATTTTAGTCACCGCCAATACAATGAACTAGTCGATAAAAATAGGCAAATATTAAGAAGACTTATCGATGTTGTTTGTTTTCTCGGACAGCACGAATTAGGATTTAGAGGTCATGACGAAACAAGGGTTTCTTCAAATAGAGCAAATTTTCAAGATTTACTTAGTTTAATGGCTAAATATGATGATTGCTTAAAAAATCATTCAGAGCAGTCCAGCGTTTTTCGCGGAACATCGAATTGAATCCAGAATGATTTAATTTCCGCTGTTGCAACCATTATTCTAAAAAGCATTGCTATTGTTCTGGACGAAACAACTGATATCACTAAATTTAGCCAATTATCTATAGTAATACGCTAAGTTAAAACAGACGGAAGTATTCAAGAGCGGTTTGCATTATATACCGTAGTTTATAACGTTACTAAAGAAATTAATGGAGAGAAAAAATTAGTTGCTCAAAGCTATGATGAAGCTGCAGTGACGGCAGGACAATTAGAGGGTCTGCAAGCTAAATTTCGAGAAACTTTCCCAAGTGCTGTGTTTTCCATTGTTTTGCTCATAAATTAAATTTAATTTTATCCTAGTCCATCAATCACATTAAAGAGTGTAAAGTATTTTTCGTTACTTTAAGTGGCATGGCTGCTTTTTTTTCCGAGTCAACAAAACGTACACAAGCTTTGGACTCCATTGTCCATAAACGATTGCCCAAAGTAGCTCCTACTAGGTGGAACTATAATGGAAGACTTGTGTTAACAGTATCTGAAAATCGTGAATCACTGATTGAACTATTTGAGAATATAATAGAAAATAATGAAACGTGGGACTCAGAAGCAATAAATAGTTCGAGGGGATTTTTAGACTGTTTGAAACGATATTTTAATTTTAAATATTTGTTGAACATATTTTCAGAAATATTTCCATTTAATATATATTACAAACTAAAACGAATGATATTGCTTTTTGCCTAAAAAAAGTGGATGATTTTAAGTCCATGTTAAGCCAAAAAAGAGATGACTTTGACCTATTTTAGAAGAAAACGATGACGTTAAATGAAGAGCCACAAGCCAAGCGTCTTCGAACAGACAAGGTGGAAGATGTTCAAACATCATACAGACGCTTCTTTTATGAAATAATCGATCAAATTCAGCAACAAATAAACTATAGATTTAATGGTTTAAATCACTTTAAATTCCTCGAGCTCTGCAATTTTGATGCATTTAAAGGAAAAACTTTTCCAGAAGATGCGTTTAAATCTCTCTTCTTTATTATGGCCAGTTCTTCGACCGAGTGTTATTGCGATCTGAACTAAAAGTGGTTTACGAAACTGATGACATTAGCGCAAAAAATTCCGCTAAGGAACTAAGGCAATTTTTAAAAGACAAGGAGCTGGAAGATGCCTACACCGAGGTGTCGAAATTGTGTGAATTATTATTGACAATACCTGCCACAAATTCATCAGTAGAAGGCAATTTTTCAACACTTTATACTTACGTATAAAAAATTTCGTGAGAAATTCAAAGGGGCAGAGAATGTTGCATACATCGCTGTTGTCCATTGAAAATAAACTTCTCCAAAATATGTCGGAGCATCGACGTTTTTATGATGACTTTATTGACGAATTTGCAAAAAATGATCGAATTACATTACAAATAGGTAAGTTTCTAAAAATTGCTTCCCTTTCTTAAAATTTCACCGCACGTCCCTGAATTGCAATTGTGGTTGCTTAATTATATGTCACGCTATTCAGTCAATTTTTTTATGTCGCTGGAGCTACATATGATTATCTTCTTGAGAAAAGAATTGAATTTATTTTAAAGAATAAGTTTATCAACAGTAAAACTTTTTTATCGAGTTTGGCGAACAAAAATTTATTAATCTTAAGGTAAGCATTTTATCAATTTTATTTAGTATCGAGACATACTATAGTTGTGTTTAATCTCTCTTTTTAAGTCCTGTCAAACCTCTGGTTTTTTATAGCAAGTGGTCGATCTGATTTCTGGGGGATTAGTCCGAGCAATTTTGTTGGGGTAAGAGCGACCAACTATGCATAATTTTATTTAAAATAACGCTATTTTGTATATTCTTTTTCAGAATAACAATGCCAAAGTTTTACAAGAAGGAACGCACGATTAGAAGGGGCTCCTGGACCACTAAAGCATTGCAAAATGCAATGAAAGTTGTATTATCAGTGACATAAAAGCTACCCTTGAGTATGGGATTTCAAAGGCAATTTTAAAAGATCGAATAAATTATAAAAATCCCACGAAATTTAGCTGCATCGGTCATTCTCCTTGTTTTAGAATGGAAACAGAGTTTAAACTGGTATCTCACATTAAGAAATTACAAAGGTTTGGTTATATTACAAAGAATATTAATGCTTTAAAAAACATTTAAATCTTTTAATTTTTATCTTCGTTTCATTGGCACTCCCTTTCTTTTTTCGTGTAATAAATTCGTTTTCTTTCTTAAATATTTAATAGGAATTATTCTGGTTGGCAAGATACATAGCGTGAAACATTGTGTGTACATCCGTTTAGCCTTACAATATTTACTTTTATGTTGCTAAGAGTCGCACTATGGTATAGAAGGTCCTTCTTTTGGCCAAAAATAGTGTTTTACGTAGAAATAAAAAATTACTTAAAAATTATATTAATATAGGTAAAAACTAAGAAATAAACAAACAAAAATATTCTGCCCCCCCTCCCTCCCCCATCCCCCCACCACCACCCGAAACCTTTCAAAGCTAGTGTTTTACGTAGAAATGGAGGGGGAGGCAAACTAGATGTAAACCAAGTAAACAAAACAAAAATATTTCGCCCCCCCCCCCTCCCATTACCAATAAAAAAATGTCAATTGTATTTAAGCAACAACTACATTTTATTAGAAAAGTAATATCTTAATAATTATAAAATAATAACTATGTACTAAGTATGAAGTTCGGAAGCTAACTCAAGAGTATTTAACTCTTCCAAATATAACAAATCTTCAAAATCTTCCAAGTTTAAGTCCTTGGAATTTTCAAGGTTTAGTACTTGAAAATCAACTGTTTCAACAGGTTTTAATAGTTCAATGACTCCTAAAGGTAATTTTTTTGATTTTAATTTTGATTTTCTACTATGTACACTAATATTTGATATTATAGGATCTGATGTGTCTAAAGCCCTACAGAAAACATCTTTTAAATTACTAATTCTGTCAGTTTTTCTTGCGTGATGCAACCTATCTTGCCTATAATATTTATTTCGCGATTCAGCTGCATCTTCTCCCAAGTATCCTAATGGCAGCAAGCAATTATCTAAAATTTGTTTTCCGTGGACAAGGACCTTGTGTATTGTGGCGGGCATAGGAAACCATGAATATAATTTTAGAAATAGAGCACCCGTTTCAAAACAATGGGTCTCAAATTTATTACCATCAATTGGAAGCTGACATGCCATAGCAATCAAAATCGTTCGAAACTTTATTATGAGCTCTACAGACACCCCGGTTATTTCAGCAAATGCATCTGGCTTCTCAAACGCACGCCTTGCCGTGTTTCCGTCGTTTGTTGATCCGTAGCTCTGTTTTGGCTTGTCAACATGTAGACCTAAATTTTCATAAAACATTTTTTGAACTAATGCCTTTTTTTGAGCTACAAGTTGCTTGTTAGTTTCTCCTCGTACTTGCCAAACTTTTAGTTCGATTCTATATGCGATGTGTAAGATACATTCTAGGAATCTTATCCAGCAGTGTAAAGGGCTGATCCCATATTGAAGACTGTCTGGCTTGGGAATAAATTTAACTGATTTAAAATCACAAATTTTAAGGAAATCAGCCGGTGTTGCCCCACAAATAGGGCACGCTTGTGATGACTTTGTATTTGTTAATGTAGCTAGTGTCTTTCCGTCAATAAGAGTCATACATAAATGACACTTTACTTTCAATACAAAATTTTGAACGTTAAAGACAAACATGTCTAGATTTTGAATTTGCACATCTAAATTCTGTTTTTCTTTTAAAACATGGTCTTTAGTTTCTTTGACAAACTCAATTTTGATAGGTCTGCAGAACCGAACGGACTGTGGTGTAGGGTTATTCCATATCACGATATTGTCATTGCTAATTAACTTAAGAGGTATTAAGGTCGTTGCAAAAATGCTGGAATCATTTCCACAAAAGTTGGCAAAGTTTTGCTTGTAAAGGGATTGGCTGGAGCTGCCGTCAAAGCCGTAACTTAGAATCATGGTAGTGGTTATGCAGTTTTGTGAGGTACTGGTAAATAAATTAAAAAGTACATCCTGCTGAAGTAAAACAATTCGGCTAATGGTATGGCTCAGCAAATCTTTAAGCGAAACTGAAGCTGTAGTTTCTGTTACATTAATAGTGAGTGGTCTGCATTCTTCTTTACTTTTTAATATTTTTTCGTATGCCGGAAATATATCGGAATTGCGTTCTTTGTTGCCCATTCGTATATTTAAGTACTGCTGTTTTGTAAAACCGTTGTCTAAAATAAATGCCAGAGCCTCTTGGGGACTGTACGAAACTGGTTTTTTTAATGACAACGAATTTATTATTTCTGTTGGTTTTGAAGGATCCTCAGCAGCTCCTTTTAAAAGTAAACTAAGATCTCGTTTTCCCCTTTGTTTAGCAGCAACAGTGGCAGCCTTTATCATTAAGTTTGAATTATGATCGTGTTGTCTGGATAAATTTAGAGCGTCTCTGCGTTGAGATCTCAAAGACTTTTCATTGAAGTTTAAGCTTGGACGACCTCTTAAGGTCTCGGTAAGTAAATTACCGCTTGTTTTGGGTAGTTTTTTAAAATAAGTGTAGTTGGTCAACCATGAACTAAACTTTTTTTTAAATTTGTTTTGATCTCTTCTAACTCTTTGCCATTTTGTAGATATATGTGTGCTTAAATTGCGAAAATCTTGTTTAAAATTCTTATAATAAACTTTTTTATCTTCAAATGGTTGCATTTTTTCCAGAATAAACTTAGTCAAGGCAGTAATTTTTAAATTGTGATTTTTTTCAGACACCCAATTATTGAAAAGTTCTTTGTTTGGAAATCGATATCCATCTAAAAAAAAACAGGATTTGAAAATAAACAAAATCATAAACAATATTTGGTTAAAATCGGTTTAGCGCTTTTTGAGTTATCGTGTTCCAGACAGAAAGACGGATAGCTAGACAGACAACATGAAAAAATGTTGTAGTTAGGTCTTTTATAACCCAAATATCTCATTTTAAGTAAAAATATAAAAACTTTTTTTTGACGATCCCAGTACGAGTCCCAGTAGCCTTCCATACCTGTTGGTATCGATGGCCAAAAAAGTCTAAGTTATAGGCTAAAAACTGTCTTTATTTTAAAACAACCGGTTGTGTATAGTTGAAGATTTATATAAAAAAGAAATTTAGACCAGCTATGTCTAATACACTTAAAATAAAATGCATCTAAAAGCTTTTAGAAGATAAATGGGCCAGAGGGGCAGGTGGGGGCAAAAATTTTTATATGTTCAAAAAAATAGATATCATGATGAAAGTGATTTCATGAAAGGTTTGCTTGAATCTGCTTGACATTTTTTTATAGCGCTCATTAAAATGTAATAAAATATTTTTTTACATATTTTTTGCCCTTATTTGGAAAAAAATCCATAAATAATAAAGTTACAATTTATAATACGTTTTTTTAAACTAAAGTAATACACATACCTTTACTTAAAATGCTCATTGTCAAAAACTTTTTAAATAATCAATCACTCTCGAAATAATCGTGTTCACATTTGACACAAAATATGTCTGGTTAGAAAACTTTTGCTTTACCTGTCAGGCAAAGCCAACTTTACATTGGAATATCTCCTTGACTACTTTGAATTTGTTTGAAATCATGCTGGATATTTAAGAAGCAATCCTTTGCTAGCCAAAATTATCTTGTTGGGTATTTTTATTCTAACTTCGAAAATATGCCTTTTTGGCCATTTAAAACACTGCTTAGACCAAAGTGAGTCGCCTGGAATCATTTTTTTTCAAGCGTTACTTGATCGCAGCATAGCCTTTTTGAAAGATATTGATTATTTTGGGATTATTTTTAACTCTAATAGGTTTTTGACATAGCTAAGCCAATATGAAATAAACATTGTCTTCTGAAATTTGTTTTTTAGGTGACCTATTGTAAATAACACCCAAAATATTTATGTGATTAGAATGGGGCTGAACATATTTCTTGGCAAGTTGGTTAGCAATTTCAATTCCCTTTATCCCCTCATTCCTCCTAATCTACATCAGATTACTTTTGTTGCTTTTTACCTGTTGGTTTAGGCATTAGGTTTGCTTCGAGTGAATTCAGCAAAATACTAAAAGGCTTTCGGTGATTTCAAGGCCGTCAAGCTATATTTTATCTGTGCAGAAATCGATCCTGCTCATTTCTCTCCAAACACACCTAGGATATGGAATCTTGTCGCTACCTAAATCATCTGACAAAAACAACAGACATTTTGATGTGGGTTAGGGGACATCCGGCAATAATTTTTTTTCAGGTGGAGAGTGTTGTGTCAAGATATATAGTACAGATACAGAGCTATGTACAAAGAGTCTTTAAAGGTCCAGCTCCCATTTTTCCAAATTTATTTATACCAAATCATTGAGCTCAATTTTATTTATTTTATTCCTAGCACCAAAAGTACATTGAAATACATGAGCTATGTGTATTGTTTTTAAGGGTAACATTCTTCCCTGACTCCAATTTTTATGAATGTAATACTCTTAAGGTTCTCAGTAATAGATGTAAACTTATATTTTGTTTAGAAATAACGTTTTTTCTTTGTATCCTTGATAATAATAGGTAATTAACTACATATTTATTGTATTAGTTATTATGACTCACTATACAGAATGTGGGATATTC
The DNA here is from genome assembly GCA_030620095.1 of Kuschelorhynchus macadamiae. NCBI lineage: Eukaryota > Metazoa > Arthropoda > Insecta > Coleoptera > Curculionidae > Kuschelorhynchus > Kuschelorhynchus macadamiae. Next base: position 2,895,453 of record JAUTXW010001318.1, on the reverse strand, counting down.
GGTAAGAAAATTTTGCATCTAAATGAATAAATTATTAATAAAAATTTATTGGTATATTGTTATTAAAGTTAATGGAAGCTTTTTTTTCATATTAGTATTGATTTTCGCTTATATTTTATCAATAATTTAATTGCATTAGCGTACAGGGTGGCCCACGTTAGATAACCCTGTACCTTATCTCAAAAACTATCAGAGATATTTGAAAAAGATAAATACAAAAATCTCTTGAATTGATTTATATTTTCATTTGTTTCTTTTTTGGTAAATACAGGTTATGTCATTTTGTGTGGGCTTGTATAATTTTTTTAAATGCGACACTATATATTGATATGGATTTGAATAGCTCTCTCAAAGACCAATTCAATGATGTATAGGTCTATGACGCAACATTTGGGATTTATTGGCGATTATCTTCAATTTTTGACATACTTTTCAACTTGATATACCTCTGGTATTTATAAACTTTTAGATTTTTTTCGTGTGGTCAAAAAACATAAATGTATGCACCCTTTAATCTGTAGTAACAATATTTTTGAATTGGAAAAAGTTTTACAGTGGTGTCATGTTTTACAGACCATCAATTTTCTCAATTTTTTTAAATATAACCCCCTATATATTATATCGAAAACAAATAGAGCATTGAAAGTTATATTCAAAGATATATCACAACATAGGCCTATAAGTCAAGGTTTCGGACAACTAATTACTGGCGACAAGAGATTCAATATAGGGGAAAATATTTTTGCAATTATTATTATTCAATGCTAACAAACAACATTTGCTAAAATTAACTCGTATTTTTCTTCAGTATATGATTTTCACTTTGAAGATAATCCCCTATTCCTAATAAGTTAGAAAGACAAGGTGACACCTAGACCCATATTGTTATAATGTTAATAAAATTAGTATTCAGTGTTCTATTTGGATTTTATATAATATTTGATAAAATCCTGATTAATCCTAAAGAAGTTTATTTAAGGAAATTTTAACATATTAACAAACATATAAACAAAAAACATAAACACAACTTAAAAACATTTAAATAAATCATTAAAACAAAAATAATAACGACACAATAAAAATATACTAATAAAAATAACTAAATTATGTTTTGCACATAAACCCTTTCTTGTGCTATACAAGTTGTATAAAATGCTTCCATTTTTTGTATCGCTCTAGCTACTGCTCCACTTTCATTAGTGGGAAGAATCTCCTCTTTTATCCTTTATCTCAAGTCCTCTAAGTTATTTACTTTATTTTAATAGACCTTAAAAAGATCAAATGGAGTCAAGTCGGGATTCCGAGCTGGCCATGGTATTGTTCGAAATCGGCCTATCCATGTTAGAAATTACCTATTTAGCCAGTTAATAACGGGTCTCACTGTGTGGTAGGGAGCACTGTCCTGTTGAAATACAAGACCTTCTTTAATATAATCCGGTAGTAGATCGATCAGACGTTGTATCTCATTCACCAGCAAATTAAAGTATCTCTGCCCATTGAGTGTCCCATTAATAAAAAACTTGCTCTATCACTATTCCACACCAAATAAACACTTTGATGTCCTTGTTTTCTAATTGGTTTGACCTTATGCTAATTTTCGCTCGACCAGTAATGCGAGTTCCTTATATTAAATACTCCAGCTGTGTTAAAAATTGCTTCATCCGTGAAATGAATATCTTGGAAAAGCGGATGATCAAAGCGCCGGTCCATTATGTCCATGCAAAATGTTGCCCTACTATCAAAATGAGCTAATGATAGCTCCTATACTGGGGTGAATTCAAAAGCATGGTACTTATTTTTTTACAGTATTCTTTGAATACTGGTTCTGCTGATATTCGGCATGTCGCGTGCAGCATGCGTTTGAGAATTTTCACTACCTTCCTCAAAATATAGAAGCACATCCAATTGATTATCTTCTGTAAGAACTGTCCTAGCTCGGTTTCTTTTACTGGTTCTCACTACGCCATTTTCCAGTTCTCATATTATTCTTGGGAAGATTTTCTTAGTGGGAACTCCTCTATTTGGATACAGCCTACTGTACTTTTTCAAAGCTCATTGAGAACTCTTATTATTTCTAATGAAACAATCATACAAGTTTAAACGATGTTAAACACTGTAGTTCGGCATATTTATTCAATTTTGGTGTAAGAATAAAAAAATGGAAATAAGCTGTCACAATAAAAATTGTATGGCGAATGTTTTTCTTGGTTTCCATGCGTTGAAGCACAGCCTTCTAGAATCCGATAAGTGTATTGGAAATGGCTAACTGTTACAGAGCCTGCCAAACAAAATACTGTCATCTGATTAACCGGAGCTTTCTATTAAATATAGGTAGACATTTTGAAAAGTTATCAATAATTTGAAATTATGAGATTGTTATTATTTTGATTATGATTAGAACAAATATTATTAAAATCGTCCTTTAGTGTTTTATTAGAACAAATATTATTTTTAGTATTTAGTATAGGTAGATAGTAGTGGTATGAGTCTGCGATCTTCTGTTTTTTTTACCTACTTTCAACCTGATATATCTTTGGTATTTCTGAACTTTTAATTTTTTAGTTAATTAATGATATTCATATTCTAACTGTAGTAACAAAATTGTAGTTGAAAACTTTTACAAGGGTGCCAAGTTTTGCAAATTGCTAATATTCTCATTTTTTCGAGATAATCTGCTGTATATTATATCAAATTCAAATAGAGCATTGAAAGGTGATTTTATTGTTAAACATGTATAATAATATGAGTCTCAGAGTCATCTCGTCGATCGGACTCATTGGGAATTATCTTCAGTGTTCAATTTGAAATGAAAATTTATTTTGATAATGAAAATATTACATAAATACGTACATAAACTTAAATGGGACACTCTATATATTACATTGTATTTCGATTCAGAATATTTTCTGATTTCAAAAATGTATAATATGTCTACGTTCTGTCTTCTACGCAAAACAGGTATACTTTGTAAATGTGGCTCAAAATGACCGTTTGCAAGATATTTGCGTATAAATTAAGTCGAATCTAGCCATAAATTCCGGATATTGTTAGACATTTAAAAAGAAGTTAGTTTTTCATTGTTATTATTGTTGCAGCCAATTTCAATAAAAATATTTTAATTTTCTATAAATTTTTCATTTCAACAATTATTAATTCAAAAAAATTTTAATAAAAATTTTAAATTTTGAAATTTGTAAAGGCGGTACTGATTAATTTATAAGCAAATATCTTGCAAACGGCCACTCTGACCGACATTTACAAAGTATACCCTTTTTGCGTATAAAAAGAAATAAATAATCTTTAACATTTAGGCCAATACACAGTGAAGGGAGGGAAAATTTCCTGAAATAATCCTCGGTTGTCATAGTTACGATTAGAGATGACAACATTTGATTGGTTATAAAATATAGGTGCGAACTTTTCAGATAAATAATATTACACTCACACTTCCGGTTAAGAAATGAGTTTTTACCGTTTATAATTTTATTATTTTTGTTGGTATTTTTTTGCCTTGTGTATCGATGCAGGGCTATAATTGACGCCAATGGTTTTTAGTAGGGGGTGGAACCCTTTCGCTTCTATCTGATTTAAAATGCGCGGACAATTTATTTCGCTTCGAGTTAAATTTATGGCGCATTCTTAAAGTTGGCCAGGGATTTCTGGACATTGTTTTGCCATTTATTTTATATAAAGTATAGCAGTGTAGTCCGTAGGCCGATGTAATAAGTTCATGATAATAATATAAAATTTTAATTCTTATTATAACATTCTCCTTTCAGGATTGGTGGCTGGTGGAATATCACCTACATGAGATTGGACTCGGCAATGATCCTAATTGCAGGTTGTAATATTTTATTTTAGGATTATGTATGTTTTCTATAATTTAATTTTAAAATGAGTTCCTTTTGTATTCGATTAAGTTACACATTTATAATTCGAAATGTAGATCCAATGCATCTCCGACAAGCCATTTTTAAGCTCTATCAATCAGGAATTGGTTGAACTAGTTGAACGGATATTTTTAAAATAAAACTAACTTTGCAATGTTACATATTCGAATGAATGCTGACATAAAGATGGTAGAGAAAGGAAAACTGCACAATAAATGTGATTGTGATTTATTGTTTTAATATTTTAAAGAGTAAATAAAAACGTTTTCTGTTTCAATCTTACGTAAGTACTAACTAACGTCATTTTCCTTTTCTCTTATCCGGATATGTTTTTTTTGGTATTGCCACAGTCGATTGGTAAAGTCAACAATTCCTGGGTGAATTTTCCTAACTAATAAGCGGCTCGGGTGATTATTTATTCATGCCATCAGCTGCGAGGTTTCGACTAATGAGAATGCTTGTAAAAATCTAGGGTTTTTTTTATTATTATTTTTTCCCAGACCCTAATCTTCGAGTAAATAGGCTATGCACACTCTCTTGGCCATGTTTTTGTATTTACTGTGCCTTTTTTTTTATAAATCAATAAATAATAATTACAACTAAGAGCGTAGCATGGTTCTGCACTGAAGTAGGCAAAAGTCTCGGGTATTTGGTCTGTATATGTGATGCTTGATTTAATGTGTTCTAATAAATATATTAAAGAAAGAATACAAATCCGAATAAAAAAGTTATAGTTCCATCAGCCTATTTTCATAAGTCTGTAAAGAGGTGAATAGGCTGATGTGAGCAGAAATACATTGCTACAAACTCAAACAAGAGTTACGAAAACATTAGTTGAATCAATCTGAATTTACACATAGATTTTCTCCAGCCCTTCCTCATATCACTCAAATTAGAATCTCTGTTTCATTAGAACGTTTCTGGGAATTTTACCAAATAAAGAGTCTATTTTTAATCTCAAAGAACAAATTTTAATACAATTTAAAGGCATGGGATTTAATACATTCCGTTGCTTTTAATTTTTTGTCCGTTGATTTTATGTTTCTAAAACATTTTGCACGTAGAGAAAACAATTGGGATTATTAATAGACAAAAGCAAAATAGTATTTTAGTTTGATTTTTTGTTTGTTATAGGTGCTTTTTGTGGGGTTGTACATATCTGAGTTCTATAAGTCTGTAATTTGATTCTAATATTTTTACTGTTTTTGTTAAGATATTAAATAATTACTTATAATAACAAAATGGAATCACAGAAACAACCTTTCCGTTGGCTAATACCAGGATTGGCATTGAATGACACTGTTGATATCCAGCAAAATGCCGATCCGTTATTTTTAAACCAAATATAGGCGTTTTCAACTTATGAAATAAACATGCATATGATTTAGAAAATCCGCATTTCCAACTTGAATTTAAATTTTTTTATCTCAAAAACAGTTGACTTTAGGGATAGGGTATGCTTAATAAAATATAATCAGAATTTCATGTACATTCTTAAAATGAAATAATATACAGGGTGTTCCATTAGAGATTCTGAAGTTTTGGCGTGTAACTTGATTTTAAAACACCCTGTATATTTCAAGACATTTTTGAATCATTAATCGTAAGGAACTATACAACTTTTATATGAAACTTTTTTACCCAACTTATATAGTTTTTGACATATCTCAAGGTTTCCAGACTTTATGCCCTCATTGTATATCAACGGGATTCGGGAGTTTTTTGAGGTACATTGAATCTCTTTAAAATTACATAACTTTTTATGTCAGAGCGTAGAAGCCTAAATGATGAATTATATTAAAACGCCTATATTTTGTTTAAAAACAACGGGTCGGCATTGTGCTGGATATGAACACTGTCATTCAATGCCAACCCTGGTATTAACCAACGGAAAGGTTGTTTCTGGGATTCCATTTTGTTGCTATAAGTAATTATTTAATATCTTAATAAAAAGAGTAAAAATATTAGAATCGAATTACAGACTTATAGAACTCAGATATTTACAACTCCACAAAAAGCACCTATAACAAACAACAATATATATATATATATATATATATATATATATATATATATATATATATATATATGCCTATTTCCCTCGTCGACTTTCAAAGTCGAATGGCATGACGCCTTGTTTGTTTCAGGGTTTGGGTATTTCGGTTTTAATACCGATACCCCAAAAACTCCCCAGAAACTGCCTGATGAGCCTTGTCAGGGCAGATACCACGGTAGCAGATGGCCCTTAGCCCTGGAAACAAACATAGCGTCATGTTTTGGTTGATTCTTGACAAAATGGTAAAGAAGTATTCCTTACCGTGAGTTATTTCATTTGTATAACTTTTTACGACCAAGAACCACACAAATATGATGAATACTATTTTGCTTTTGTCTATTAATAATCCTAATTTCAAAAATTAATTAATTATTCCTTTATAATATTTCTTACATGTTTTCTCTACCTGCAAAATGTTTTAGGAACCTAAAATCAATGGACAAAAAATTAAAAGCAACGGAATGTATTCAATCCCATGCCTTTAAATTGTATTAAAATTTGTTCTTTGAGATTAAAAATAGACTCGTTATTTGGTCAAATTCCCAGAAGCGTTCTAATGAAACAGAGATTCTAATTTGAGTGATATGAGTAAGGGCTGGAGAAAATCTATGTGTAAATTCAAATTGATTCAGCTAATGTTTTCGGAACTCTTATTTGCGTTTGTAGCAATGTATTTCTGCTCACATCAGCCTGTTCACCTCTTTACAGACTTATGAACATAGGCTGATGGAACTATAACTTTTTTATTCGGATTTGTTTTCTTTCTTTAATATATTTATTAGAATACATTAAATCAAGCATCTTATCTACAGACGAAATACCCGAGACTATATTTCAGCGCAGAACCGTACTACGTTCTTAGTTGTAATTATTATTTATTGATTTATAAAAAAAGGCAGAGTAAATACAAAAACATGGCCAAGAGAGCGTACATAGCCTATTTACTCGAAGATTAGGGTCTGGGAAAAAATAATAAAAAAAGACCCTAGATTTTTACAAGTATTCTCATTGGTCAAAACCTCGGAGCTGATGGCATGAATAATTCATCACCCGAGCCGTTCATTAGTTAGCAACAGAGGGAAGCACTACAAAACAATTATGCTCCAATAGAATGACAGATGTTCACTAAATCGACCAAATAAAACAAATAGCAGCCTCGAGGCATTGACAAGCTCACACATAACCCAAAATTACAACAGTTAGCAACAAAGTATAAGAGCAAACAAAAAAGTAAGTAATTAATTACCATCCTAAAATCTGGCCGAAAATATGATGAATACTTTTATTTGAGACCACAATTTATTGTAGGGTTCGAGATATGATAAATTGATAAAGAATTCCAAGGCCTGATGTAATAATAGATTTGAGTACTGGCTACTGAATATGTTTAGGTAAATCGTAATTAAGATATCGATATTTTCCAGCTGCAAACTATAATATAAAAATTACGTAATTATGAAGGTATATTAATGATAGAATGTTTCAGGGAAACCGAAAAGTGCAGAACGTAATTGACGTAACAAAATTCAGGACCTAATGAAATTCAAGATAATTCAACAACCTAGGGAGAATAATTAAAATAAAAATGCAAAGAAATCAATCTGAGTTTATAAATATAGAACAACTCAACAGAAAATGGACCACGGACACATATGGTATTTGATACATATGTCAAAAAGTAAAAGGTATGTGGCTAATAAAAAAGAAAACAGTGTCTGTGTTTATTTATTGTCGACTTTACCAGTCAGCTGTGGCAATACCAAAAAAAATATATCCGGATAAGAGAAAAGGAAAATGACGTTAGTTAGTACTTAACGTAAGATTGAAGCAGAAAAGGTTTTTACTTACACTTTAAAATATTAAAACAATAAATCACAATAACATTTATTGTACAGTTTCCCTTTCTCTATTTTTTTAGTTAAAAAAATCATGTGCTGTGCTACCATCTTTATGACAGCATTCATTCGAATGTGTAACATTCCAAAGTTAGTTGTATTTTAAAAATATCAGTTCAAATAGTTCAACCAATTCCTGATTGATAGAGCTTAAAAATGGCTTGTCGGAGATGCATTGGATCTACATTTCGAATTATAAATGTGTAACTTAATCGAATACAAAAGCAACTCATTTTTAAATTAAATTCTAGAAAACATACATAATCCTAAAATAAAATATTGCAACCTGCAATTAGGATCATTGCCGAGTCCAATCTCATGCAGGTGATATTCCACCAGCCAGCAATCCTAAAAGGAGGATGTTATAATAAGAATTGAAATTTTATATTACTATATATTCGGCAACAGCTAAAATTTTTTAATTCCCAATAGATCTTCATATGTTCACCATTTGTTGTTCATTAGTGAAAAAACGTATTTATAAGAATCAATACGAAAAATACGTTTTGTGGCAAATGCGCCTCTACTATTTCCTTTGCAAGAAGCGTGATTCGAGTTCGTTGGAAGATTCGACCTGCAGTCTGCGATGGAACGTGATAAGAGCAAGAATTTGGAGTTCTGGCTCGATATTTTCAACATATTTTATATATTTGGCAAATTTGTAATTCAAAATGTTTATTGTTTTTCCGCCTTGGTAGCACTGTGGTCTGCCATGTCAAAACGACAAATTCTGGAAATATTTCTTGGCGTGCTTTGGACAGCTTGACTTGTTTTACATGTAAACGGAATTCGGGACTGATATACGTATTTAAATAGATACAAATCTGTCCTTTATAAAAATTTGGGCGAAATTCATTAGTTCCTTATAGACGTTACCTTGTAACCAATTATAAAAATACGCTTTTTTAAATCATCTTCCCTTTTAGTTTGACTGAGTCAGATTCCTCGAAAGTAATTTAATTTTGTAGACCAGGTAACAATTTCAATACTTTACAATAGAAGGAGGCAACGTTTGTGTTTAGTGTATACAGAGTATGAAATAATTCATATCCAAAACTTTGGGAAATGGCGTTGGCTTTCGATAAAGCCAATGAAAATGATTTATCTTATAGAAATAAGAAAAAACGTCATATAAAGAGTCCCAAAGCGCTTAAATATAAAATTTTTAGTGCATATTGGATATATTCGGCAAGAGGATCTAATGACCTCGCAAAAGCTTTGTATCAAGTCCTCAAACTATTTAAAATGAGTTTTGCAAAAACACAAAATATGATGCGAAATAAACATATTTTATAAAGCGATATATATTAAACAAATAGGCATAAAATAATTAAATTAAATAATTAATTTATAGTTATACTAACATTATTACTCCCAACGAAAGTTAGAAGTCAACAGTGTAAGCCTGTGAAATAGTTGCTTCTGTGATTCTATTTTGATCTTTTGCCCTACACGGGCCTCGTTAGTCTATGGAGGCCTGATGAGCTCTTAAAAGAGCGAAATCGTGTCCGTTGTTTTACTAAAGTGAACCATTGGGCCTGCGGAATTGCAAGACATGTTCCAGACAGGGATAGTATCCTTTTTATAACTTTATCCAAAGAAGATTATACGTCGTATAATCTAAATCATTAAATTTATATTAATTTAAATGTATGTTTCTTAGGTAATAATTTCGAATTATTTGAAACTTGTATTAGATTATTAGATAATTGTTTATACTGAGTAAAGTATTCTGAGGGTTGGTCCAGACTCCATGGACTCTGAATAAATAACTCGTCAAGGCAAAAGTGAGTCAAAATACGTTATGCAGTTTGATATTTTAAGAAATTTAGCTCGGTTTCGGGACTAGAACGTGTTAATCCGGCTAACTTGACTTAGTTGTTGTAAGTGGCAGTTGTTTCGCGTGAACAAGCATTTGTTTGCGCTCTCGATCGGTAATTCGCGTGCGTCATAATGTACCCCGTTTAACGTTACAACCCCGAGGCGCACGAATATTGTTCTAAGACACGCCACCCGTTATTATTGGCTATTTTTATATAATTTATAATTTTCAAGACAGATCACGCGTTTTTGTTTTGTTGATCGCCGGATAAGGGATTTTATCCAGCTAACGGCTTTTCCTTCTTATCGAAACCTCGATCGCTCGACCACTAAACACTTTTAATTGATTTTTCCTTTCGCGACAGTAAGCTTGGGCGGTTTTATTTTATATTTTTATACGCTGAATATTCTATCAATAAAATGGTTTGCGCTTTAGCACTTATCTTAACGTAGCAGCTGGTAATAATAGTAATAGTAGAATAATAATAGAAACATTTAAAATTTGGGAATGGTTTTTGGAATCACCACCTGACGTTTCTTCTTACATTGCACGAGGCATCTTCAGGGAACCTTTTTCAACTAATCTAAATATTGAATGAGCTGTCGGAGAGATTAGGATGGGCTTGCGCCCGCTGAATCTTGACCTTGCGTTAAGAGCGGTTTCCACGTGTGAAGTTTTTTATATGTTTCAAAATTTCAACAGATTCTCTAACCCTTCGTTAATAGAATCCAGGAACCGACGCTAGAACCATGGTGTCTTTTAAATTCATAATATGTCCGGTAGTAGGCTGATGTTTAGCTACAGCAAATTTACAATTTGTTTCATTTTAATGCATGTTTTCTATTATAACGTTGTTTAAATGTTGTTTACTCCTCCTTGTGACTTATCAGCTATGTGCTTGACGGCAGCTGTTCATCGGAGAGCAATTATTTTAGTAGGTTTGTTCAAGTTTGTACCTGTAAGGAATCCTGGGCGCCATTGTTTTATTTAAAGGAGAAAAACACAAACTTGTAACGTATACTTGTTTTACTTAAATGGTTCGGAATGATTTATGAAATAAACTACAGAGATACATATAATTGTTTATTACTCGCAATAATTACATGCAGCAACTTCTTTTTTATACATATTATATAATTTCTACCTTTTTTATTTTATTGCCATTAAATCTACTTAGGAATGGCATTTGCCTTTTACAATTTACAAATTTAGGAAATGACTTCAAGAAAATTTTTAAAGTTAAACAAAAAACTATAATTAAAACTGGCCTTTCTCCTGAACTTTGTACAGTTTAAGGACTTCCATCTTCAAATCGTTCCACAATATAAAAGTATTGAACCCCTTCTCAGAGAACTGAAGCTATTGTTCAAAACTGGAACATGGAACTTAACTGTAACCCCGAGTTATTGTCTGGAACTAAAATGTTTCATTTTCTGTCGCTCCATCCTAAATATATGTGCATAGTGTCCTCAGACATCGACTTGACGAAAATGTACAGGGTGTTCCAGCGAGGACTGAACAGGGACCTATTTTCGACCTTCCTTGTATTTTGGAAAAATTCAAAATAGCCAATCGATGTATTTTTTCTTGTAGAATCCAAAAATATCATCGAAAAAATATTTGAACCAGAAACAAAAGAGTTACGCTATGCATCAGGTGTTTTTTAAATGGAATGTATCGTTTTTTATACGATTTTTGCAAAGAGTGATTTTTTTTATGTCCGTTCTGATTAAAAGATTTGATTTTGCGATAGCTGTTTATATTACATTTTAATGTTTTACAAACTAAAATTTTAGCTTCACCTGTTTAAAATATACGAAAGGTTGGTATAGGTGATCAAGGTAAAATGACGTTTGAATGCTTTGTCAATAAAAATTGACATTATTTTAATTATTGTCGAAGTCTTCACCTAAAAAATATATATTTGACTCTGAAAATGAAATACTCTTTGGACGAGAGACTAAATTGTTATGCTATTTTACAAGTGCCAAGAAAATGCAAGAGAAGCAAGAAGAAGATTTATTGCAAATTTTCATATAAACTAATAAAACTTTACATGATAGAAAAAGAAATATACAAAGAAGAAGAAATCGAGACCAGGCCATTATAAATTATTTTCAAGTTAATCCAACCAAATCTATTTCGGATGCAGTTCGGGAAGTTCAGTACGGTGGCGGTGTAAGGCGCAGAAGAGTTACCCGAGAGACTGTTCACAGGACTCTGAAAATTCATAAATTTAGGCCTTTTCGTATCCTTCCACTTCAGCACCTAACACCGGCACAAAAAGAACTTCGCTTCCAATTTGTTTCTCAAATGGTAATTCGGCAAGAAAACGAAGACCCTGATTTATTCAAAAATATTGTGTGGACCGACGAAGCTACTTTCACAACATCGGGAGTATTCAACAGACATAATAGTCACCACTGGGCCGTTGAAAATCCAAAAAATTTCCAGACTATTCAATTTCAAGGGAGGAATTCTATTCATGTTTGGTGTGGGATAAAAAACAATAAAATTTTGGGACCAATATTTTTTAACGGGACTTTAAATGGGCACAGATATTATGAGTTTTTAGAAAACGAAATTGAAAATTTTTTGGAAGACTTACCATTGGCAGAATATCAGAATTTAATTTGGTAACATGATATGTAACATGATATAATGCCGTGCATGATGTGGTTCAATTTTTAAATCGGCGCCATAACGAATGGATAGGGCGAAATGGAACATATGCTTGGCCGCCCAATAGCCCCGACCTCTCAGTTTTGGATACATTTCTTTGGGGCCATTTGAAGAACGTCGTATACAGACAACTAAACGAAAATATTCAAGAGATCATGGGAAAAATTGTCGATGAAATAAACCGCCTTAACCAGGAAAATCATATTGTAACAGCAAGTTTAGAAAGGCTACAAAGGGGGTATCGATGTTGTTTCGAGAAAAACGGCGGTCACATTGAAAACTTATGTTATTAGTAGTTTTATTTTATTATTTAATAATTATTTCTTATTGAATTTCTTTTTCTATCATGTAAAGTTTTATTTTCCTCAAATAGGTTTTTTATCCTTAGAATTGTATTGATGGATATATTTCTATGAAAATTTGCAATAAATCTTCTTCTTGCTTCTCTTGCATTTTCTTGGCACTTGTAAAATAGCATAACAATCTGTAGTCTCTCGTCCAAAGAGTATTTCATTTCGATCAGAGTCAAATATATATTTTTTAGGTGAAGACTTCGACAATAATTAAAATAATGTCAATTTTTATTGACAAAGCATTCAAACGTCATTTTACCTTGATCACCTATACCAACCTATCGTATATTTTAAACAGGTGAAGCTAAAATTTTAGTTTGTAAAACATTAAAATGTAATATAAACAGCTATCCCAAAATCAAATCTTTTAATCAGAACGGTCATAAAAAAAATCACTCTTTCCAAAAATCGTATAAAAAACGATACATTCCATTTAAAAAACACCTGATGCATAGCGTAACTCTTTTGTTTCTGGTTCAAATATTTTTTCGATGATATTTTTGGATTCTACAAGAAAAAATACATCGATTGGCTATTTTGAATTTTTCCAAAATACAAGGAAGGTCGAAAATAGGTCCCTGTTCAGTCCTCGCTGGAATACCCTGTACATACCTCGTTTCTCAAAGGTCTATTCTATAAAAATCAAAAACATATTTGGCATCGAAAGCCGCAAAATCAAATAATGGATAAATTAATCACCACTAGAATATAAAAGAGAATTTTGTGTTAAAATTTAATTTTACAACTAGGAACGACATATGAAAAATTAACCTACACAATCAAACTTATTTAAATCTTAAATAATTCCTTCAGATTTCGTGCATCTAACGAAATCACTTCATTATAAAGTTACAGAATACCATTAGTTTCAAAAAGGAATGAATAATTCTTAATTCAATACAAATATAATCAAAACTTAATAAAAAAGACTTTTAAATCCACATTTGAACTTTCCCAGTGCCAAAAGAAAAGAGGCCGTTCCTGTCTCCCCTCTTTTTCTTTGAAAATTTTAACTGTCGAATCAGAACCTTCCAGAAAAAAAGACTTGGTAGTAACAAATCTGAACAACTAGCCATGATTCTGCCAAGTGAACTGGTCTTTGGCCTATTGTAAACAACAAAATAAAGAAGAATCATCCTGAAATTGTTCATCCTTATACTGTCGAGCTGGCTTTCTGCCAAAAGACAAGATGCCAATAGAATCCAGTAGAATGCACAGCTGATTTTGACGTCTATTGATTTTTTTTAATAATAAAACATTTAAATATTTTTAGTAGCAAAAATTTTAAATTTTAATAATATGCGTGTGATAATAAATAATTTAAACAATATAAATATTCTAGACTGCTATGGCGTAAATGTTTAAATTCGTAAATTAGTTAGACATATTTTAATAAGTCTTCTTGCCAAATTCATTAATGAAACAATAGTGAATAGTTACTTTTCGTGTTCATTAATAGCAAATGTCCCAATACCCACAGGCCTATGTTTGTGCCTCCGTGTCTCTCTAAAATCTATGAAAGTATATTAAAAAACCAAATAATAACTCACTTTAAATTAAATGATCTTTTTTCTAAAGAACAGTTCGGGTTTAGGAGGAAAAAAAGTACAGTTGAACATATTGTAAACTTTAATAGAGAGTAAGCTGGCCTGATAAAGTGTGACTTAAGCAAAGCTTTTGACATGGCATTTTTTGACATTCTTATTAATAAATTATTGAATTATAATTTCGACAGGCCTAGTATCAATCTCATGAAATCTTTTTTAAATAGCAGAAAACAATTTTCAGTAGTCAATGAAGTTCCTTCAAGATAAAGCCGTGTCTTTCGTGGGATGCTCCAAAAGTCTGCTCTAGGACTGGTCCCCTTCCTAATTTATGTTAACGAATTGCAGAAAGGCCGTTCCTGGAGCGGCGACTGTGCGCTTCGCGGTTGATACTACCGTCATCCCTTGTATTAAAACATATTTTCAACTTTACAAACAATATAAAAACACTACTCATTCAACAGACTGGTTTTCAAATAATAATTTAGTTCTCAACCAACTTTTACTTCCTGACAGTAGGCCAAATACTGTGGGAAATCATTTAATACATTAAAAAGAATGCCAATTTTATACACCATGTTTTTAAGGTGTCCACACAAAAAGAAGTCTAGAGGCGTTAAGTCCAGAGACCGAGGGGGCACTCTATTGTACCCGCAGGTCCAATCCATCTTCCAAAAAAAAAACTTGTATTCAATGTGGATTTTTCCTGGACCAATATCGACAATTACACCAGTTAACTTTTCCATCCAAAATAAAATGCTTTTTCAGAAAAAATAGTTGCAACGTTCCATCATGATTTCAGAAAATTCCAAGCGCCATTCGTGATCATCCTCAGAGAGTTTCTTCGCCAAAGTTATTTTGTATGGATGAAACCTTTTGGTTTTTAGAAGTCGGTCTACGGACATATATATGAGACGGTACTTCTTTTCCTAATGTTCTGGTAGAAAGGTGCGGATTTTCATAAAAACTGATTAAAACGTTCAGAGCCTTATCACTCTCTTGTGCCAGAACGCAGAATTGCATTTCTGCTAGGATATTTGTCATTACAAACATCTTTTATGTTTCGTATTCTATCCCCATAACCCAGTATAATTAAAATTTCAGTTATTTGGGTTTTAGTTAAACGGCCCGTTTTTGTAAATCAACAAACAAACATTCAAAATTTAAAATATATTACATTTTGAGAACTACAATGTGTAGATAGAAAAAAGTCATAGGTGTTTAATATTAAAATTAAAAAAATAATAAAATTATACTTCAACACATCACATATATCATCAAACTACACATATATATACTTAACTATTTAATATACAAAGTAGTCAATTTTCAATTCACACACTTACAAGGCGTTGGTCAAATTTAAGAATGGATGGTTATAGTTATTAATTCAAAAGAGTAAGTCGCTCGTAAATGATACTAGTCGAACACGTTATCTAAGGTTCCCCAAATAAACAACAAATTCATTTATGGAATAAAATGCATCAGCTGTTAATAGTTTTTTAATTTATATTTATTTGTAGATGCGGTAGTTTTTATTGACAACGCTAACAGATTAAACATACGACTACCGGCACACAGAGATGTTTTTTTTCACATTTCTAAATTGTGCTTTAAAAGCGAGACATTAGACTTATTCCGATTGTCATAGTTATGGTAAGAACTATTAAGACGACAAAGATGTTTGTTCTTATGAAAATAAATCAAAAATTTTAATAAATAAATTAAGTGGACAGTAGGAATATTTTTTTGCGAAAAGTTTTCCTACACGACGTTGAATATGACAGACAACAAATAATCCGAACAACACGTTTCTGTACCATAAATACTCTATTGATGTCAGATAACTGACACCATACAGCAATATTGTAAGCAACTCAAGAATAAACAAAGGTATAGTAAACGCTTAAAAGGGTTTCAAGAGTTACATAATTATTTAAAGAGTTTAAAACATATCCAGGTTAAATCACTATCAATGGAGACACCCAAGAAATTTGTTGTGTCACTTAAAACTAGCTTGAGACCACCTAGATTAAAAATGAGACCATATGATGTTTTGCGTTCAGTTTTTATTTGCATACAGACAGTTTTCTCCTGAATAACCATAAGTTTGTTTTTCCTAAACCAGGAAGAAAATTACTTCAGAATTAAATTGGCTTTATTCAACAAGTGTGGTATCATCGGCATACAAGAATACTTTACCCTAGGAAATATGTTCAGGTAAATCATTAACGGATAGAAGAAACATTAGCAGGCCCAAGATACTACCCTGAGGTGTTCCTATTTTTTGATGAAAAAGATCAGACTTTGAACTGTCAATCCTCACCGAAAATGTTCTATTAGTTAAAAAAGAAAGGATCCAGTCGTGCGAGTTACCCCTTATCCCAAAACTGTTTAATTTTAAAGCCACAAAATCTTCAACAGTGTCAAAAGCGCGAGTAAGATCAAAAGAGAAGGAAATTACAGTTTCTCTTTTATCAATCTTAGCTGTTACATATTGAACAAGGTCAGCGCAAGCGCTTTCAGTAGACAACCCCGACGAAAGCCATGCTGACGGTCTAAAAAAATATTATGTTTAACCAAAAAAGAATACATTCTGTTACAAATGAGTTTTTCTAAAATTTTAGAGTGTGTAGATATTTTAATAAAAGATAATACATTAAATTATGGATATTAGAGTCTTATTTTCGCAAAACTGTTGACTTTCATTACAAGTGTTCTTAATAAAAAGAGAGAGAATTATTGAGATTGAGAATTTTACGCAGATTTAAAAAAAGTATTATAATATAGGGTGTCTCATTAAACAAAATAAAATAATTTTCCGTTTATAACAGAAAAATGGTAAGCTCGGCAGCAATGCGGAACTCGCCATTAAATCCGGCATAATTTCATACCTAAGTGTACAGGGTGTTCCAGCGAGGACTGAACAGGGACCTATTTTCGACCTTCCTTGTATTTTGGAAAAATTCAAAATAGCCAATCGATGTATTTTTTCTTGTAGAATCCAAAAATATCATCGAAAAAATATTTGAACCAGAAACAAAAGAGTTACGCTATGCATCAGGTGTTTTTTAAATGGAATGTATCGTTTTTTATACGATTTTTGGAAAGAGTGATTTTTTTTATGTCCGATCTGATTAAAATATTTGATTTTGCGATAGCTGTTTATATTACATTTTAATGTTTTACAAACTAAAATTTTAGCTTCACCTGTTTAAAATATACGATAGGTTGGTATAGGTGATCAAGGTAAAATGACGTTTGAATGCTTTGTCAATAAAAATTGACATTATTTTAATTATTGTCGAAGTCTTCACCTAAAAAATATATATTTGACTCTGATCGAAATGAAATACTCTTTGGACGAGAGACTACAGATTGTTATGCTATTTTACAAGTGACAAGAGAAGCAAGAAGAAGATTTATTGCAAATTTTCATAGAAATATATCCATCAATACAATTCTAAGGATAAAAAACCTATTTGAGGAAAATAAAACTTTACATGATAGAAAAAGAAATATACAAAGAAGAAAAATCGAGACCAGGCCATTATAAATTATTTTCAAGTTAATCCAACCAAATCTATTTCGGATGCAGTTCGGGAAGTTCAGTACGGTGGCGGTGTAAGGCGTAGAAGAGTTACCCGAGGGGCTGTTCACAGGACTCATAATTCATAAATTTAGGCCTTTTCGTATCCTTCCACTTCAGCACCTAACACCGGCACAAAAAGAACTTCGCTTCCAATTTGTTTCTCAAATGGTAATTCGGCAAGAAAACGAAGACCCTGATTTATTCAAAAATATTGTGTGGACCGACGAAGCTACTTTCACAACATCGGGAGTATTCAACAGACGTAATAGTCACTACTGGGCCGTTGAAAATCCAAAAAAGTTCCAGACTATTAAATTTCAAGGGAGGAATTCTATTCATGTTTGGTGAGGGATAAAAAACAATACAATTTTGGGACCAATATTTTTTAACGGGACTTTAAATGGGCACAGATATTATGAGTTTTTAGAAAACGAAATTGAAAATTTTTTGGAAGACTTACCATTGGCAGAATATCAGAATTTAATTTGGCAACATGATGGGGCGCCTCCTCATGCCGTGCATGATGTGGTTCAATTTTTAAATCGGCGCCATAACGAATGGATAGGGCGAAATGGAACATATGCTTGGCCGCCCAATAGCCCCGACCTCTGTTTTAGATACATTTCTCTGGGGCCATTTGAAGAACGTCGTATACAGACAACGAAACGAAAATATTCAAGAGATCATGGGAAAAATTGTCGATGAAATAAACCGCCTTAACCAGGAAAATCATATTGTAACAGCAAGTTTAGAAAGGCTACCAAGGGGTTATCGATGTTGTTTCGAGAAAAACGGCGGTCACATTGAAAACTTATGTTATTAGTAGTTTTATTTTATTATTTAATAATTATTTTTTATTGAATTTCTTTTTCTATCATGTAAAGTTTTATTTTCCTCAAATAGGTTTTTTTATCCTTAGAATTGTATTGATGGATATATTTCTATGAAAATTTGCAATAAATCTTCTTCTTGCTTCTCTTCGCACTTGTAAAATAGCATAACAATCGGTAGTCCCTCGTCCAATAAGTATTTCATTTCGATCAGTCAAATATATATTTTTTAGGTGAAGACTTCGACAATAATTAAAATAATGTCAATTTTTATTGACAAAGCATTCAAACGTCATTTTACCTTGATCACCTATACCAACCTATCGTATATTTTAAACAGGTGAAGCTAAAATTTTAGTTTGTAAAACATTAAAATGTAATATAAACAGCTATCGCAAAATCAAATCTTTTAATCAGGACGTAAAAAAAATCACTCTTTCCAAAAATCGTATAAAAAACGATACATTCCATTTAAAAAACACCTGATGCATAGCGTAACTCTTTTGTTTCTGGTTAAAATATTTTTTCGATGACATTTTTGGATTCTACAAGAAAAAATACATCGATTGGCTATTTTGAATTTTTCCAAAATACAAGGAAGGTCGAAAATAGGTCCCTGTTCAGTCCTCGCTGGAACACCCTGTACATATTACAGACTTTTGTTACATACTGAAGTTTAATCCGTCTTGGGAAATTTGACTTGCAACTAATTGCTAACTTCATTACAAAAGGCATTTATGTACTGGGTGCCTTAATGCTTAATGCCTTAAGTGTAACATCGATTTAATTTTTTAGCAGTTTGACGCCGAATTCATAAAGTTATGTTTCTAAGACGAAATAAAATATTTCTTTACTTTTCAATGCTATTTTTGGAAGTCGGTTTTATTTTAATTAATAACATAAAAAAACATTCCGATCATAGCAAATTGTCAAAACTTAAATAATTATTAGAATTAAACTTCGTGCCTCTAAAAATTCTAAAAAATATTTGGAAAGTTTAGTTCACCCCTTTCACGAAATGGATCTATTCACTTTTCTGATGAAATCAATTTCCAAAAATACCCCGGAAATTTTCTCGCAGCAAAAATATTTAAAAAGGCGCCATCCCAAAAATAGCTACATATATAATTTTCTAAAACGTATTCATTTTACATTTTATAGACATTAATTACGGTTTTTCGTATATTCTTAAAAAGAAAAATAAACCTTAGAGCTTTAACATAATATTGCAGCGGCGGAAGGCTTGCAAATGATCCATAATTCTGCGTGCAGTTCTCCCTTAAGGGGGCTGTTACTTCATATAACTTGTCGCCCGGTACATACTTAAAAAAAGTACATAGAATCAAACTTACTTTCGGTTAAAAAAGAACCATTGTCTAAAACAGGAAAAAACTAGTCATCGGAAGTGAGATATCTATGAGTAGGTTAACATCAACAAAATCGCTTCCCCAAGACCAAATTGTTTTAAAGTTTTAACAGCGAAAATATAATTTTCAATTTCCTGGTGTTATAAGTCGTCGATCCTGATAGCCTGGAGCTGATTTTGGGTGTTTTCATGTGTCATAATTACCGAGTCTGACTGCCATATGCTGAAAAACATCTAACGGATACGAATATGCTAATCAGAGAGTATAAATTAATATGTGGTTCACATGCATATGCATTTTGGTATACGTCCTGTCCAGTTAAGGACCTCGTCAGCGTAAAATATGGTTCTGGTTAGCCAAGCACGAGATAACATAGTGTTGGGCAGTTTATTAAATAATAACCTTAATGTATTGGGAGGACAAGATCATTTCGACTTTCACTACAAAAAACTAAAAGTAGATCTTTTTATTCTTACAGCTGATAACAGGAACAAATGCGTTAATATACCTAAATCCTTCGGTCACTTCTGGCACGCTTCTCAAAACAAACTCCCTGTCTAGGGTCTTTCTTTAAGACTTCGTACTTGGATTACCAATTTGCTTTCCAACAGAATTATTTATCAAATTAGAATTACTATCTGACGCTTCGGCTTGGATTCCACAAGACATCCTCAAGAATCTTCGTTCTACGAGATCTGAACACCGAATTAGTGTCATCTAAACTGCTGGACATAGCGAACGGGACAAGCGAATTTTTAAGTAGAACGTAAAGTCGAATATTTTTAAAACGAGGTTTTCAGCCATCTCTGGCAAATTTGCATATTTATGATTTAGACGTAAAGCTTATTGAATTTAAAAAGTTGTTTATACATGGTGTTGAATAAGAGTGCAAATTTCCGAAAATTCCTAACAATTAGAAAATGAAAAGGTTTTTTAGAATTCTCTAGAAGATCAGCGGATCACAGAAAATATACAGCACATACTGTGTTTTCTGTAACCATTTCATCCCCTCATTTGCGATAGGATTTCCATACTAGCCATTAAGTCCAAAAACTGCGCGGATTTTTTATAAATTTAAGAAACTTAAGGAAATATTTGGCATTACGCAGTTGAGAATAATTTATTACGGTCTGGCTGAGTCACTAATGACCTACGGGATATTGGCATGTGGAGGTTGCAATAAGACGTGTATAAAAAAAGTTGAAATTGCGCAGAAGCGAATCATCAAGATAATTTACAATAGACCTACAAATTATTCTACAGACCATTTGTATCATGAGTCTCAGCTGTGTGACCCAAGACAGCTGTATGCGAAGAAAACTTATACTCTTCATATATAGAAGCAAGGAGACTCTGGATCTGGTTAATCATATATAAGGCACAAGGGCAAAACTAAACCAAAATTTTAAAATAAACAAAATGGAAAAGTCAATCGGACAACGAAGTTTTTTATATATAGGACCTAAACTTTATAATCTTCTTTCGAATGAACTTAAACAAAGCAAATCAATAAAACCTTTTAAGGTTAAACTTCGAAAATGGGTGTTAGATAACAACGAACTAATAAATAATATTATTAATAAATGATTGTGTGTGTGGGTGTCTATTTACAAAAGCCAACTAGTGTCAAAGTTTTACACTGTTATATGTGTGTAGTTTGGTTAAATAGTTTCATCTAGTGATTATATTATTAATAGAAAATTAAGATATAAATACCTGTATTTTCCTCTTCTCGATATCAGCTGACTGTTCAGTTGAGGCTTTACTCAAGGTGGCGGACTTGGTCACGAACACCTTACAAAGTTACATCCAGGGGAGGCACGTAATAATAGAAGTTATATTGTAATAAGTGTATTTTTAGAATTGTTTAAAACATATCTCGTCACATTTGTTAAAAAAATTATTACTAAAAAACTATTTCACCAGTTTACCTCAAATTTTCCGAAAAATATAAGTGGGAGTTAGTAATTAACTAGTAAAATTTTGATACGAATCCAATAAGGCGAAATACAAATTCAGCCTGAAAAAAAATAGATTTATTTCAAATTTTGCGTAAAAATTAACTGTGGTATAGAGATAAACTGCTAAAATTATGGTACGCATTCGAGACGTCGGAACAAAATGGCGGCCAAATGAAATGTTTGTAAACGTGAAAAAAATGACAGGTTTTACATATATTTATGTTTTAGGATCCCTAGACTCCAAACAATATGTTCTCTCAATTCCATTTGACTGTCGGTCTGCCTGTTTGTCAGTTCGCGGCGTAGCTAAGAACTACTTACCCGATTGACTTCAAATTTTGATAAAAAAATAGGGGTTATGTGGGAATGAACTGGTATTACTTTGGTAAAAATCCAATGTGACGGAACAAAATGGCTTCCTAGTGAAATGTTAAAAAAACTATTACTAAAAAAACAAATTATCCAGGGAGAAGGAGGGAAGTTCCGGGTAAAGGAAATTTACCGATTTTTATCGTAATTCTATTTCGGAAATCGTTGGCGTCCTTCATATCGATGCTTGGTTTTACCCTAGCATAACTCGAAACTGAAAGGTCTATTGCATTTAGACAATGCTTTGCAGCCGTCGAAAATTCACTCGCATGAACATATATACATAATTTTCTTTCTCTCCTCCGGGTTAGTCAAGTTTGAAGATTGTTAGATAATTTTCGAAATTAACACTATACCCATGAAAGTAGCGGCTGTTTTCTTCTGTTTGGGTTTTGTTTTGTTTTGGTTCTGCTTAGGGAACGGTACAGTTTATGTACGAATTATAATTTCTTTCGTGTGTTCTATTATACGCAATTTTTTTGTTTGGACAGGCCACGAAGGAAAGAATATTATAATGGTTGCACAAATATGGTTACATAATTTTAAAAAATCGGTAAATTCGCCATTACCCCGAAATTTTTTCGTATAGAATTCCATCACGTACAGATCAGTGGGGTATATAAAACGGGGTTTGGGTTTTATACCTCCCTCCCGAATAACTTTTATTTAAGCTAAAATGAAATAAGTAACGTAAAGTAATTTTGACGTACATATAATAATTTAGAAGAAAAAGAGAAAGTTTAGAAAAGCAATTTTTTAGCCGTCCATTTATGTAAAACAAGAAAGCAGACCTTTTCTTTTACCAGGTAGTTAAAATTTCGTATCGTAGATTAGTTCAATCTTTGACAATTTTATTGCAGATCTAATAAATTTCATGCGCATTTTTTAATTAGAAAAAACCCCAGATGCAAGGTCTATATACTCAGATAACACAGTTATAGGATAATTAATCTAGTAATAACTATACAAATCCTTTAAACTAATTTTTTTTTCAATTTAAAATATGTTACTGTACGGGGGAAATTGTGAGTAAAAGATAATGTATTATTATTATTTTTCGACTTGTTGTCTCACAGTATTCCTGTGGTTGTATTTTATACTTACGGGATTATATCAAGTCAGTACAAAAAAAAAAGGAAAAGGAAAAGGAAAAAATACAACTATTGTGTATTAAGAAATGATCCAACGATGCTACATGTTTTCAAAATGACCGATTTCTGGATGTTCCTGTGAACCTCTGTATTAGGTCCTAATTGAGCCAAATACGGTGTAAACGATGTTGGGGTCAGACCTGTTACATAACGTGGTGTAAACGATATATTTGTTAATTTCGGTGTTCTCGTCGTTGGGGATGTTCAGTGGTTAATGGATTGAAAGGTGATATCCGGTCTATTTGTGGGAATGTTTTATCTGTGTGGATGTCGTCCCACAGCTTGTAGTCGTTTTTCAAGTATGGATGTTGGTGTATAATGGTGGTAAGGGTCTGTGTTCTGCGTTAGTTTGTATTTAGTTCCGGCTATTATTCTACATCCACTCTTTATATGATCGATCGCTTCTCTCTGTTGGTGACATCTCCTGCAGCTGTCGTCTTCAACGGTTGTGTTCTTGATGATGTGCTTTCGGTAGTTTTTGGTTACTATGACTTTGTCCTGGATGGCAAGCAGGATGCCTTTTCTTTCGGGGAACAGTTTGTGATTGGTTGCTCCAAAATTTTGGAATTGACCCAAATTTTATCGACTTTTTCTTATTTTCTGACGAACCCAGATTTACTAATGATGATATGTTTAACAAGCAAAACACCCGTTACTGGGTCCAACAAAATCAACATGAAATGGGAGTAGGAAATTTTCAAGAAAGGTTTGGTGTCAGTGTCTGGGCTGGTGTCGTTAGTAACAAAATAATTCGGCCAATTTTATTTCAAGGCTCATTAACAGGGGTTAGGTACTTAGGCTTTCTCCAAAATGAAATTGAGCAACATCTTGATGATCTACCTTTAGAAGTTTTACGCCGAATTTACTTCCAGCAAGATGGAAACCGCCTCACAATACCAAAGAAGTTCTTAATTATTTAATTGAACATTTTAATAATAAAGTTATTGCAACCAATAGCCCAATACGGTGGCCCGCCCGTTCACCGGATCTCACTGTTCTCGATTTCTTTATTTGTGGATATGTTAATGAAAGAGTCTATGTAACAGCCTAAGCCACTGTTGAAATTCTTGAAGAAAGGATTGTACGTGTATTTAGAAGTATTACGCCTCAAATGTTGCACAACGTGTTGAGAGAAGCAATCGAACAAGCAGAAATGTGTCATGAACAAGGAGGAAAGCACTTTGAATAACTGCAGTGAACCCGAATATTGTGCTTTTACATTTTACAGTGTTACTGAAGTTAGGTTAAGTATAATTTTGTTTAATAGTCTCAACTACTTGTTAGCCAAAGATACAGTTTTTCACGCCTAAATGTGTTGACGATATCTGAAGAGAGGCAGCAGAAAACTATATAAAAAATACTGTTTCCAGCGTTAGGCGTACAGGCGTGCATTCTTTTCATCAACAGAGATAGGCTGGGCAGACTTTACGTGACATGATGCATAGATAGATCCAACGTAAGTAATCTTAATCAACCACAACACTGTCACAATTAAAAATTCTACTTAATATCCAGCATGGATATCCATGACACACTTGATAAAAGTAAATAACTGATTTTCGAGTATTTTTCTTAGTAATATTTAATTTTTGAGCTTATTTTTAATCCAATAGCAAACAGGTTATTACCATAAGATTCGCAGAAAAATCCTCTTTTCAAAAAGTGCTTGTCTAAAAAGAGTCGCCATTTAAAAAAAATATAGTTAGACACACAAATTTGATTTTATCAACTTCTCTTGTTCCTAGCTATCAGACTAATCACTAAAACTTAGCTATTGTATTATTCTGTCACCTAGATGCAATTTTAAAAATGGCTATAAAAAATCAAGTAGGCGTAAAAAGTTTTTAAAATGTTACGTTCTGATTCAGAATTGTCTCAGGAATCCAAAAAATATAAAAATATACAGAGTGTTCCATTTAAAAACAGAAGTGACCGGAAACTGAAAAATATGCGAAAACTCTCCTCTTTATGTACCATTTACCTATACCAAATTTCGTTTTGATACTAATACTTCTAAAGCTATGGCCTGTCTAAAAGATTCGTTGACACCCATATATATATATATATATATATATATATATATATATATATATATATATATATATACTTGAAAAATGATTTCTTGAACCAACCAAACCTAATAAAAAAGAAATTAAAAAAATTACAGATATCCCCCTGGAAATGTTACGTTCTGTTCATTTTATAGACAGATTGAGGGTTGTGCTATGGGTTCCCCCATTTCTAGTGTCATAGCTCAAAAAAATTGGAATATAAAAATTAAACTTCCTTCTTTCTCCGTTACGTTGATGATTGCCTAAGTGCAATTTCGAAAAATAAATGCGATTATCTCATAAACTCATTCAATTCATTTCACCAAAAAATACAATTTACCATCGAAATAGAAGACAACCATAAGATCAATTTTTTAGACATGACACTCCATAACCAAAATAATAAAGTACAAACAGAATGGTATACCAAAAAAACTTGGTCTGGTCGTTATTTAAATTACTTCTCCCAACACCCCATTTATATATAATCCAATAAAATTAAGCGATTTAAATTTTAGAAACAATGCTATAAAGAAAGCAAAAGAAACTTTAATTAAAAACAGTTATCCCACAAAATTAATTAACACTTTATTTAACTCCCGGCTAAAAATTCTTAAAAACGATCCACAACAATCAAATAAAAAAACTAAAAATTATTTATCAATTCCATATATACAGGGACTGTCTGAAAATCTACAATCAGAAATTTCAGTGTGGCATAAAGGACATAATCTTCTCAAAAAATATTTTAGTTCAGTTAAAAGTAAAACACCGAAAAACCGAAAAACCCACACCATATATGATATATATATGCTCGTATATATACCTACAAAATATATATATATATATATCTTAAAAACTGAGCCAAATCAACGAAAGAGGGAATTCCTAGAAATGTTATACATAAAAAAAAAATTCTATAAATGACAAATCTGACATAAAAAACAACGTTATATTAATATATATATATATATATATATATATATATATATATAATATTTAATAGAAAAAAAAAAGGCTAAGGTAGAAATAAGAATAATATGAGATTTGACTAGTCAGTTTATATTTTAAAATACATGTGAGCACTGTGTCCGTTCTATGTTATAAATACTGTGCCCGTCTTTGTTTTGGAACTATATACATGTTGTGTTAAATGTTAGTTTATTATTTTAATAGAGCACAACGATGAAACTACTAGGATTTTTAAGTAATTACTTCATTAGGTGAGTCTAAACACATATTTGAAACTTTTCAAAAAAAAAAACTCAACTAATAAATTGTTGTAGCACTGATGAAGACTAGATTGTAGTCGAAACGTTTGGTGATATATAAGAATCTATACACTTATATGATGTCTTAAATACCTTCCATTAAAGAACCAAATCCCAAGAAACTCTACTCTAAGTATATATATATATATATATATATATATATATATATATATATATATATATATATATATATATATATATATATCAAAGTGTTTATTCTGACGTTTATCAATCAAAACTATCCATCAGGGCCTACCTTAAGAATGGCTATTGTCTTCAAAAAGGACTAAAATTTGCATTTTTTGGTAAAACTCGGTTTTACCCAGTTTCTGAACCTCCGGCAAAAAACATGTTCTTACATATCTTGTAGAAGTAAGGTTAAGCTTTTGATCTACCTAGTAGTTTTTGTCCCAGGAGATACCAACAGGTCGTCACAAAGGCTTATAGCCGGAGGACAAGCAAATGTCTTGCGCACTACATTTCAAAAGTTTCTCAAAATCGATCCTTATTTTCGATGGAAATAAATTTTATGCTAGCTTCTGGAGGAAACATTCAGTTCTTTGGTGCTTTCACTTGATTCGCCTAGAGTCAATCGCTCAGATGCTATAGTGTCAAACGTAAAACACTAGTGAAACAAAAAAAAGGAGGTCTGCAGTTTAATTTTTAAATTGCTTGCCCTGTATAAACTGGAGAGCAATTTTGGCGACTTAGTTTTTCAATCTCTCAAGGGAGCTTTGGAGTTATGTATGCTATTCCTGCCTCTCATTACTCTTTTCACAAGAAATTAGAAAAATCTGCGAACATTTTAAGACCTAAAACAGTATTTTTTTAGTTTTTTCGAATTTCGACCACTTTCCCCGTATTTGAGGTATGGGCTTTCTATTTTGATTTTGAATCTCCGTTATAATCCTCATCGAACTTCCGTCTCAGTTTGGTCAAACTGGTCGGATTTCAGCTCCGCAGAATGCCCTCAAAGTTACCCGATTTTATTTTATGTCGCCCGTTAACGAACTTATCCGAGATTTTTTGACGAGGAATTAACCATAACGACCTGCATTTTGAATCATCAGGATATCAAAAAAAGGCCCTATCGGACGCCACTAAGTTATTATACACTTCACCGAATTTTCATTTTTATTAAACGACGCTCCCATTTAATCACTACGATTGGCTTTCGGGCTCACTTCTTCCCAGACGTACATTTTTGATCCAGGAAACGAGAACCTGAGCCCATTAACAACAATCCAGTGGCGGCTCGTGAATTTAAGAACGGGTGAAGCGCCGCGTAACTAGGTGCACAGCGCCGGTGCCACGCCCAAAATGGCTATTTTTTTAACCTTTTTAAGAGTTAATTATCCATAGCTTTGGAGCGTTTTTTAATACTTAGAGGAAATAATATGAATTTATAAAATTTTAAATATATTTTTTAATTTCGATTCGATTTGATTCGATAGATGCAAAACTGCTTCCGCCTCCGATGATCCGAACGCACTAATTTACATTAATTCTATAAAAAAGCGAACATGCGCCTGCAGCGTGCAGCAGCAGTTTTATGCTGCTCCCATCTCTATTTGGCTTACGAATATTCACCATAACGTTGCCATAGCAACTGGCGTATACAAATCTAAGAGCGAAAGCCGGCGTGCCGGAGGAGTTTGATGCCGAATTTGTTACGGCTGATTGTGATTCCTCAACGGGTCGTTCTTATGAAAAGGTGTTCAGCGCGCTACGTTTTTAAGTCATTATTATATTTTGAGTATATAACGCACTAGTTTTCATAGAAAATACCCAAGTAGCACAAATTAGCTGATGAGCTTTTTTGTCTAAAAGTTAGCTATAAGAGACATAAAATTTTCTAGCCATGAAAGCTCGCTTCAAATTGGATTTTTTGGCTCCAAAACTAGCAGTTTTTAATGTAGATAGGCTATAGCATAATTGCTTGGCCAAAAAAATCTTTTATGGGGTAATTAAACCTCCAACTTTTTTTGTATTATTGGATGGACAAAAAGTAGAAATATCTGTCAATTTTGTTGCCATAACATAACCAGATATATTCTAGTAAGTATCGAAGTTAAATTATAGTAAGCATAGCTGTTTAAAATGCCAGAATATGGCATTTTTAATCAATAGAAAACGAGGTCAGAATATAATCAATAAGTAGGCATTTTTCCCAAATTCCAGCCACACATATTTTAGCAAGTATTTAAGTTTAATTATAGTAATAATAACTATATAAGAATGCCAGATTATGTCATTTTAAGACAACAAAAATTCAGAGGAAAAAATATGGCTTTTATTATCATATTTTTGTTTTAAAATTAAACTAAAATTGGGTAGTTTTATTTCGCTTATTTTTGCTATAATATTGCCAAAATATGCCACATTTACAAGTTTATAACCTATAAAACTATATTTCACCAAACTGAAGATATATTTAGAAAAACGAAATATAAATCATTTATCATACAAAATGTCTAATAAAAAGATTAAAGATTCTACCACATATTCTAGAAAAATGCGTTCTTGGGTAATCGTCGTTTAATTTTGCTACGCTAGCTCCTGGGTCTTAAATTAGCCATTTTTTAGCGACCACTAAAGGCAAACCAAGTACGCATTTTTATTGGCAAATTTTTAGTAAATGTTGCTACATTTTGGCTTCATTTGAAAATTATTGCCATTTGGTAAATATTTGCTTACAAAGTGGCCAATTTCCTGGAATATTTGCTTAAAAAATAGCCCAAAGCTTTTTATGATCCGCCATGATTGAAATTAAAATTAAAGTAATTTCCTAGCAGCATTACTTGACCACTTTAAACCAATATATTCCTTTCTACCTATAAATACGTATTTTTGTGCATGTTTTTTCTTACGTTATGAACCCTTTAATCAATTTTTTTTAGTAAAATACGTTTCCAAACTAAAAAAAAAAAGAAAATATTTGTAGAAGAATCGACATTTTTAGTTTCAAGAAGAGGCACGTGTTTTACATGCCTATCTTAGATTCTTTTAACAATAAAAGTTTCTTCGTAAGTGTTTTTTGTCCCTACCAACCTTCAAAGCATGATTTGTTATCTTTGCATTTCCTCTTGGCCCCTAAATTTTTACATTGATTGGCTCTGTTAATATTATTTCTACATAATTTGAGACAATTGGTGATTTATTATATAAACAAAGAAAAGGCAAAAAATGAGAAATTATTTAGGTAAATTTCGGAAAAAAATGTTACTCAAATTTCAGTTAAAAAACAAGTCAGAGTTCAGGTAAAAAAGCTCGATTTTAAAGTCAAAAAGTAGCTAATAAACCCAACCATAAAATCAAAAGAGAGGGTTGTATAACTGCCAATTGGCCATTTTTACCCCATTATGGCCAAATTATTATTCTCCACTTTAGCTATATTTCCGTCTTTATACTGTAATGGAACTGTTATTTTGGCTAGCCATTTTAGCTAATTAGCCAGGGATATTAGCCAATATAGCAGCATTTTAGCTCATATATGATTATATGTGCTACCTGGGTAATGGTATAATTAAGTAAATAATCTGAATTTATATAAAACATACTACATTTTTATAATAAAAATCTAGATTATAAAATTCTTAATATTTTAAAAATATTTTTATATTATGTAAATTGAATGGAAAATGTAGGTGAAGCGGCGCTGCACACGCGTCCTCGTGCTGACTTTTGTTAACAGTTATCAATTAAAAACAATATTGATGTAATTTGATTCATTTTTAATCGGTTGCAGATGAACTATGGCCTTAAGTGTTACTGCAAGCGAATTGATGAATCGAATTAACGAATCGCACCGATGCGCTCTTTAGTCTTTAATACATAAGTTGACGACAATAAACGAATCTAATTGTGTTATTGTTGTTATTATATGCACTAGTACTTTATGCAGAATGGATCGCATTATTATGTTAACACCCACATGAAAAGACAATTAAGACGTTGGAATCAAGAATTCACATAGGCATTATACTTCCTAATGTATGTTTATATTGTAATAATGCCAGCCAATTAGTAGAAGTACCTAAGATAATACCGATACAAACATTTTATGGAAATTATTGATGTGAGATAAGTCTGAAAAATAAATAAAAGGAGAATTCTTGCTTACATTTAAAGTAATGGTATTTTCATCTTTGATAAATTTAAACTCAGGTAACTAAAGCCTATTTAAAATCATCCAAAGAATGTCTAATGATTTTCATATGTAGGCAATTTAATATTTTGTAAACTATGCATAAGCTTTTCGATATATTTTTTTATACAGTTTCAAAATATAAGATAGCGAAACAAAATGGCGGGCTGAAAAAACCACTTATTAGAATAATTTCAAATTTTGTGCAAACATTAAGTGTGATATAGAAAAAGTTGTTGGAAGAATTCAAGACGGACGAACAAAATGGCGGCTAAATATTTTTTTAAAAAATCAACGTAAAAGAAATCTTATTCAATTGACTTTATATTTTGCAGAAAAATTAAAGGTGATATAGGGATAAACTGATACAAATTCAACATAGACGTAGAAAACGGAGGTAGGTGTCAATGTAAAAACTACTTAATGAATATATTTTAAAGTATGTCCAAAAATTAAGTGCGGCATAGGTACAGGTAGAAATCCAATATAATGGAACAAAATGGTGCCCAATAAACATATTTGGGTTTTAAGTGCGTGTATTGTCAAAAAAATTCAAATTTTTTCTTTTACAAAACTTTCAGTATCTAACAAAATGCAATACCGACCACACATATTTTGATAAGAACATTTTGATATAGGATCGTCTGCCGCATGATATACTTCAGCATTGTAGTTTTTGGAAGTGTTTACTTCCCACACATGTAGGTTATGTCACAATTGGCCGCCATTGTTGTGGAGAGGGGGTTGGTTGGTGTATAATGACCTTGAATTATGGAGATGAGCTGAAAAGGCCTTTCAAACCTAAACTAACACCTTTTCACGAGAAAAACGTTTCAACAGGGCAGGGGTTTCAAGGTCACTAAATGCCGAAAAACATATTTTCTCAATTGCGTCGGTCTGCCTGTTCGCGGCATAGCTAAAAAATTGTTTGTCAAAAATTAGGGGGCATTGGGGATGACCTCGCAATATTTTGGTAAAAATCGAATATGGCGAAACAAAATATTTAAAAAATTATTACTTAAAAACTGCTTATTCAATTTACCTCAAATTTTGCATAAAACTAAATGTGACCTAAAAAGTAACTAGTTAATTCTAGTGCAAATCCTCCATGACAAATATTGAGCAATAATAATAATATTAATCAAAAGAAAATAATACATACACATATTATGTTACCTTTCATGCCCTTAAGAGACTGAAGGATTAATTAGGAGGAAAATACCAGGTAACTTTAATCGGAATTTTCATTCCATTTATTGTGGGAATGAACGATATCATAATTTGTGTACTGATATGTATATTTTCCCCCTCCCTGTATTGTAAGTAACCTATTTTGACACTGCTTTGATAGACGTAAGCGAAAGTTACTTAACAAGGTATTGGTTGCCCTTAACGATAGGATGTAAGTCAACTTACATCCCTAGGGAAATAATTATTATAAATAGCTTAAATTTTTGATTTCATCAACATATTACAAAAATCCGGTGATATTAATTGAAATGAATACTAATGGTACAATTATTACAATTATTCACATTATTAACAAAATTTGGAAATACGTTTTCTCGTTTCTTCTCGATGTGTATTACATTTTCTGACTCCACAGATCCTTCATTTCTAACCAATGATTCCGTCACTGTTGAAGCACTGCAAAAGACGTCTGGCTGGGTCTTATTGTCTAAAATTGTTTTCGCTACTTCCTTTTTATTATTGAGGCTCTCAGCTACGTAACTTTCCGCAATAGTAGCGGATTTCCATCCACCATGTCGCTTGATAGCTAATACATCAACTCCAGTATTTGCTAATAAAGTTGCCGACGTTCTTCTAGACTATCCAGTATACATTTTGAAGTTCTCAAACTTTAGAAATTTCGCAATTTTACTTAGAATTGACGAAAACGTATTTTTTCCGACAGGCTGGTTTAAGCACTTTCCATTTTGATATCGCATAAAGGAGCCTAGATTAATAGTCGTTATGTGGGATCTTGTATCAATTTACTTTTGAATTATTTTGAAATGACAAACCGCCACTTTTTGTCACTGTAAATGTACGTGACATTCCATTTTTGGAGTCAGGAATGGTCACAATTATGACTTCTTGACTTATTTTAACATTTTCCATTTTCATTTCAGAGAGTTCATTAGAACTGCACGCTCCAGCAACTTCCATTACCATTACGAGCTTCATCAATAAGTATGTATCATCGGGGGCTTCAAGCATGAACTTATTCACATTTTCCCTGATAAACACATTTGATTTTTTGGGTCCATAACCATCATTTTCTCTTTTCAAAAATGCTCGAAGTTTTGGATACTTAGAAATATCTATATTTTCCTCTATAAAAAGGGTAGACTTCAACATCGAATACCCACACCATAAGCTCTATGAGGACCTTTGCAGTAGCCGTTTTGCTTTGGCACCAATTCTTAAAAGCTTTATATGCTGCTTCATACCTTTTTTTCGACTTTTCCGGTAGTAAAAATAAACAAGCAATATTCGCTGATTCTTCTATGTCTGAAACATCCATTTTGTCCACACAGAATCAGACATTTCGACTTCTTCAAACTTTTCGCTATGAATTTTCAACTTGACGTTGTTGCTAAAATAAAAACTGCTTATGTTGCTCTGGCAACGGATCACGGCTGCCTTCATAATTTAATGAGAATGCTATCGAGTGTAATGATAATGAAAATCCAAAAATACATCCAGTATTTTTTTGTAAACATACAATACAGGGAGGGAGAAAAATGTTATATACTATATGGGATGTAAGTACATTAACTAGTCTCGAACTTTTTTGCCAACCCTCGCTATCGCTCGTCCTCGACTGGTAAATGTTACTTACATCCCTTATAGTATAAATAACTATTATTGTAATCGTGAAAAAATCACCCTCCGGGATTTTTTCAAATCTTTACGTTTCAGGGTCTCTAGATGCAAAAAAACTTGTTTTTTCAATTTCGTCGGTCTGTCTGTCGTCGGCCTGTCTGTTTGCGGAATAGCTAAAATACTATTCATCCATTAAGGGTCATATGATAATGACCTGGTAACATTTTGGTAAAAATTCAATGTCAAAACGAAAAGGCGACCTAGTTAAATGCAAAAAAAAAATATTACTGAAAAAGTACTTATCCAATTTATCTCAAATTTTGCATAAAAATCAAGTTTTATGTAGGAATCAACTGGTACAATTTTGGTACTAATCCAAGACGGCGGAACAACGTGGCGGCTAAATAAAATATTTCAAAATTCAGCCTGAAAAAACTACTTAATGGTCTGATTTCAAATTGTGCCGTAACTGACTGTGGTATAGAGTTGAACTAGTCAGACGATGATACTAATTCAAGATGGCGGCCAAATAAAATGTTAGTAATTGTCAATAAATCACCCTCCTAGGTTTTACATATCTTCATGTTTTAACGTCCCCACAAAATTTTACACAATCTATAATTTTGTTTAAAATATAACTATATTTAGATACATTTTCATTAAAATCTCTAAGGGACTTTCTATAAGCTGTGTCTAGCTGAGTGCGAATATCAACACTTCCGACCGTAGCATAGTTCACCGAACATTTCATGTGATCTGCAGAAAACGTAAGTTTTTTTAGCTTCTCTTTGAAGTGTTTTAAGTCTTTAACACCGGTTTTGCACCATAATGAGTCCGACGAGTCCTTAGAAAACAACAAACAAACATAACAGTAAAACGAGTTAGAGATTTCACAACCACATATCCAGTTTGCTAAATCGTACATACTTTTGCGAAAGTTTCGATGAACCTCTTTATTTTTGTCTTTACTAGTTTGTCGTATACTAAGTTCTGGCAAATTGCGACCACTTACCTTGAATTCAGTTATTTTCTCAAAATTAAGTTCGTTAGCACTCTTTAGTTGTTTAGTTTTTTGCACTACCGACATTTTATTTCATCTACATTCACAACTCAAACATAGACCACCTTGAAATTGGTTATTTTTGCAAAATTAAGTTCGCAAGCACTTTTTAGTTGTTTATTTTGCACTAGTCACTACAACATAAAAAATATATATTACAAAAAACAGCATATAAATCAATTTTCATCGATTAAAAACCGTCCGAAACAATATCGAGTTAGAATTAACTTCCGCATGCCGACGTGATGCCGCTACCGATCGATCGAATTATGAGAAGTGACCGGCTGATGACCCAAATCGCGATTTCATAATCCATTTGCTATCACGTTCGGCTGCCGCTCGGTAGCTTTGAAATCTTCGGGTACTTTCGTCAAGCTTTAAGGTAATCAGGGCAATTCGGACTGCCCAGCCTAGCTTAGTATAGCGTATTTTATTACGCCTAAGGGACGCAACGAGACCATTCGAACCGCCGCGCGCGGCTAATAGTGTAGCGTTTTTTAAAACTATTAGGATGGACGGTCAAACGAATAATTTATTTTCTGAAATATTTTTGGAGGGTCATTGACCAAATGGGCCTATGGAAGAGCCGCCACTGATAGCGACCTAATAAAATATTTAGAAACTCAGCCTGAAAATTTTTTTATTGGATTGATTTCAAATTTTGTGCCCTCATTAAGTGTGGTATAGAGATAAACTGGTAAAGTTGAAAAATGTACATAAAAAAATTTATTCAATTGACTTATAATACAATAATTAAATGTGATATAAAGATAAACTGGTACGAATTCAAAAGAACATAAATAACAATATTGTCCTTATGCTGTTCGTTTTAATTTAAATCATGTTTATAGTGGGATACTTAACAAGGCAGCCAAAGAGTTAGAAATATGGGTTGTGGTAGTGTAAAAACCGTATTAAAAAATTGCATTAGAGACGATAAATTATAAAAATTACGTAATTCATATTCGTGTCAAAAGACTGGAGAAATTTAATACGAAACTAAAAC
Source organism: Kuschelorhynchus macadamiae (assembly GCA_030620095.1). NCBI lineage: Eukaryota > Metazoa > Arthropoda > Insecta > Coleoptera > Curculionidae > Kuschelorhynchus > Kuschelorhynchus macadamiae. The sequence continues at coordinate 2,859,577 of JAUTXW010001318.1, read as the reverse complement.
CATGTAAACAAGCTGAAAATCCGTAGCACGCATGAAATGAAATCATTATTTCTCCTGCACTTTTGTGTAACACTATTTCCATATTTTCAGCTTACTGCATTTTGTAACAGCGGCGTATTAAACAAAATTATCGGATCTAATTTTAAACTTATTATGAATCATTTAATTTATGTGGGCCAGGGGAAGTTCGCCCTTCAATTAATGCTGCGAATCAAGTACAGGGTGTCCCATTTTTGATACTTTTTACAGGGTGTCTCAATTATTATTGAAGATAGAGGCTAATAAAATCTATCTAAATAAAAAATTACATTTTTTACTTTTAATGACAACTATTACTGCCTTTATTTTTAATATGTAGGATTCTTGTACAGTGCTTTACCTAATTTTTTATTGTTTAAATAATGGCCAATATAAAAATCTATGAAAATTGCTAAAAATATTACATGTTTGTTTTACTCAATCTAATGAAAACGTAAATGGCTATTCTGAATTATATTTAAATAGGTGATTCCTAAGTTGTTAGTTACTAATTTTTTAAAACAATTATTACATTTTATTTTAACAGATACCCAGAAAGATTAACTTTGCAACATCAATAATATGGTCGGATGAGGATCACTTTTCAGGGTCTGGCATCTTTAACCGACATAGCACTCAGCATTGGACTCAAGAATCCCATCATGTCATGCATTTATGAAGAAGAAAAGTCAGCGAATCGCTATTTAGAACGGTGGTGGCTCTTCCATAGGGTCATTTGGCCAATGACCTCCCAAAAATATTTCAGAAAATAATTCATTCGTTTGACCGTCCCTCCTAATAGTTGTAATAAAATGCGAACCTTGGGAAAAGTTAAATACGCTACACTATTAGCGCGGCGGTTCGAATGCGTCTCGTCTCGTTGCGTTCCTTAGGCATAATAAAATACGCTATACTAAGCTAAGCTGGGCAGTCCGAATTGCCCTGATTACCTTAAAGCTTGACGAAAGTACCCGAAGATTTCGCAGCTACCAAGAGGCAGCCGAACGTGATAGCAAATGGAATATGAAATTACAATTTGGGTCATCAGCCGATTTCTTCTCATAATTCGATCGATCGGTTGCGGCATCACATCGGCATGCGGAAGTTCAATTGTTCAGACGATATTGTTTTGGACGTTTTTAATCGATGAAAATTGATTTATATATTGTTTTTAGTAATATATATATTTTTTATTTTTATAATCCATGTGTGAGGTGGAAATATACAGGAAATAAAATGTTGGTAGCGACTAGTGCAAAAAAATAAACAACTAAAGAGTGCTAACGAACTTAATTTTGAGAAAACAACCGAATTCAAGGTAAGTGGTCGCAATTTGCCAGAACTTAGTATACGACAAACTAGTAAAGATAAAAATAAACAAGTTCATCGAAACTTTCACAAAAGTATGTACGATTTAGCTAACTAGTATGTGTCTCTATCTCATTTCACTGTTATATTTGTTTGTTGTATTCTAAGGACTCGTCGGACTCATTATGGTGCAGAACTGGTGTTAAAGACTTAAAACACTCAAAGGAAAAATTAAAAAAACATGCGTTTTCTGCAAATCACATGAAATGTTCGGTGAACTATGCTACGGTCGAAAGTGTTGATATTCGCACTCAGCTAGATACAGCTTATAGAAAACCCCTTAGAAATTTTAATGAAAATGTATCCAAAAATCGCTATATTTTAAAAAAAATTATAGGTTGTGTAAAATTTTGTGGGGCATTCGAGCTGGCACTAAGTGGCCGTGATACAACGGCTTTGTCTGAAAATCCAGGGGTTTTCCGAGGGCTTATAAATTTTGTTGATGAGTTGGGCAAAGATAGACTATCCGCTTTAGCAATGTTAGGTATCGAGAAATCGTTTATAAAAGGAATGTGCATGCAATTTTAATAAACGCGTCTTTCAGCAGTTTTCAAATTCTAAAGAACGAAAAGTAGACCTGAAATTCAAGAGAATTTAACGCTCAATTTAAAGATGAGATATTAATTTTTGTTTTAAGTATGCCTATTTTTAAATTTGTTATTGACTTCCCAATGTAATTTACCACGAGCCGGCACTGATTTAGAATTTCTTAAAGATGTACCTGAATTACTTGATAGATTCTTGAAAAATGAATTGACACTTATAGACCGATAAGATGACCAGTACGATCACAGATATTTCTGTCTTATGGGTTTTTTGGCAAAATAAGATTTACTAGACTCACCAGTGTTCTTTAGAAGAAACTTTGTGAAGCTACACATTTGACATTTCAGTTTTTGCAACATCGTTCAATATTTGTTCTCAATGCATTAAAAGAAGTGCAATTTTTTTTCCTTTCCATTGATCCAGTTTCTTAAAATTTTTTTACCCAGCTTTGAATTAATTTTCGAGTAGGAGGATTTCTTTCGAAATTTGTTCTGAAACTTCTTCTTGTTATTGTAATTGAATTAGTATTAGTGTAGAGCAAAACAGACGACGCCTTTTCTCTTTGGATAAACACGTTTGAATCACGTAAATAATTAATAATAATCTGACACTTATGTCAAAAAATGTCAGGTGAAGCAACGTTTCACCTGAAAATTTTGGGAGACAAAGAACATAGAGCTTGCAACGAGTTTGAAAGAGATGCCCTTAAGTTAATTCTATGATATGAAGCGTCAAAAACAAGAAATTAAGAACCATTTTTCTTTCAAGACTGTTTCCAATAAAATTAATGTAAAATAGTTATTGTTGTTTCTGTTGTTTGTTGTTGAAAGATTATAACAAATTATACGATTTTAGAAAGGGGGGAGGATCAGGTTTCTAAAGGAGTGTTAGAGATACAGGGTGTTATATTTGAAATAATCTGCATACGAAAAAACTTTTTTTTTCGCTAATTTCAAAAAAAAATTGAGACTTGGCAACAACGTAGGCAAATATTTGAAGCATTGCTAAGAAATTGAAAACCGCATCTTATATTTTATAGATGGATACCCTGTATGTATTTTTTTATTGTAAATAAATATGATTTCTTTACAGTTTTTTGTGTACTAAAAAAATATTTTTTTAAAACTTTTATCTAAAAAACAAAGAGGTTTGGGAAATATGTTTATACAGACTTGTTTTATGCTCTTGCCCCTAAAATTTTCTATTACATTTTTGCTATCTATTTATGATTCATCTTATATAAAAGCAATCCCTTATAGTCTTACTTGTATAGAAACAAAAAAGTTTTTAAGTTCTTTTCGATACCAGTTTTATTAAGTCCTATCCTGATTTTGACGCATGTTTTGTTCATTTATTTGAATTAATTATTCGAGTTAGAGTGAGTCTGACTGTTTTTATTGTTAAAGCACTGACCTTATGACGTATTTTATTTGTTATAAAATAACTAATTAATTGTTATTCTATATCGGGTATTAAATTTGTTTGGGTTTGTTTGAATCACATTATTTATATTTTTTATTCTCGAAATTTATATTATTGAAATTGTTCCTTTAAATAAATTAGTTTCTAATTTATGCTCACTGTAGATATTGAATATTTATGGGTACATTTTCGGACGAAAAAACATTCCCATTATACCATAACGGAAGAATTCGAGTATATAGGCCTAGTCGTACAAGGTATCATAAATAAGTGGCCATTTTTCTGTCAATGTTTGGGGTTGGATTAGTTATAGGAACCCAAGAATATGTGCTACTATTAAGGAGAAACTTCTTCCGTGTATTAGAAGAGATTATACTATCTTCACTTAGGTCAGTATTTGCAAGACATTTCGTGTTTCAGCGGTTAAGTTTTAAGATTACCATTTTTTTATATAATTATTACACAACATTTTTACCGATTTATTTATATTTATGACAATTCTCCCGTCCATACAGCAAGAATTGTCCAAACATTCACGGAGCAGAACAACATCAACGCTTTGACTTGGCCTTCGAAGAGCCTTGACATAAATCCTATCGAAAACTTTTGAACATTGTTAAAACACTGGAGCAGTACACTACAAACCTGATTTTAAATATGCCTCAGCGGTTGCAAAATGTATTCGAAAGTCATGGCTCATTGACTAAGTACTAGTTCATTGTCAAGTCATTGAAATTTTTACTCTAACAATTAGTTTAAAGCTATTTGCCGAAAGAACGGCATATATTGTTTCCTGCGGAAATACCGCTGTCCTCTCTTCTTTCTCTTACTACTTTGTCGCCGGCTGAATCTCGCTCATCGGGATCTATACCTCTTATTATCATGTATTGACTCTCTAGGGACCCTAGATTACCCAAGACCTTTAAACTTAAGGCACTCTTGACCCCCGCCTGGCCATCTAGGTACCACTACGTCCGTTTCCGGATTCTGCTTGTGGAGGAATCATAATATTCATTATCCAGAGTCGTCTGTGCCTAAGCGGCCACAGTCTCGCACCGTTGCTCTGCTTGTTCCATTTCCATTGTTTTAGTTTATAAGGATTGCTGATATTTTTCTTCACAATACCAAGTAAGTATATTACAACCAAAAGTTTTACGCCACTGCGGCTTGTAAAAGTTCTCCAGTTCCAGGAAAGCAGTGGGAGAAACGGACTCCATGAAGCTTTTTATTTCTTCTTCTTATATAATTTCTTTACCTTGCGGACCTTAATTGATGGTTCTATAGCCGACAATGACTTTATGTGATAAGTATACCGGGTGTCAACGAATCTATTAAACAGGCCATAATTTTTAAAGTATTCGATGTATCAAAACGAAATTTGGTTTAGGTCAATGGTATATAAAGAGGAGAGTTTTCGCATATTTTTCACTTTCCGGTCACTTCCGGTTTCACCGGAAATGACTCCAGTTTCGTTTTTTTAAAAGGAACACTTTGTATATTTTTTAAATTTTTGGATTCCTGAGATCATTCTGAATCAGAATGTCACATTTTAAAAAATTTTTACTCCTACTTGATTTTCTTATAGCCATTTTTAAAATTGCATCTAGGTGGCCATGACCGGTCGCAAATTAATCTAGGGACCTAAAATGATGACAGAATAATACAATCGCTAAGTTTTAGTGATAAGTCTGAGAGCTAGGAACAAGAGAAGTCGATAAAATCAAATTTTTGTCTCTTAGTATTTTTTTTCAAATGGCGACCCTTTTTAGACAAGCACTTTTTGAAAAGAGGATTTTTTTGCCAATCTAACGGTACTAACTTTTTTGCGATTGGCTTAAAAATAAGTTCAAAAATTAAATATTACTAAGAAAAATACTCGATAATCAATTATTTACTGTTATCGAGTGTGCCATGGATAGCCACGCTGGATATTGAGTAGAATTTTTTGTTTTGACAGTGACACTTGTCTATTTTTTCTGAGTAGACATAAGATTTCCTTATTTTTCTTGATTTTCAGTATTGTTTTTCTTTTCAAAAGTCAAAATAATTTATATATAAAAATATAGAAAAGACAAAAAATGAGAAATTATTTAAGTAAATTTCGGAAAAAATATTAGTCAAATTTCGGCTAAAAAACAAGCCAGAATCAGCTAAAAAAAGCTCGATTTTAAAGTCAAAAAGTACATAATAAACCCAACCATAAAATCAAAAGAGAGGGTCGTATAATTGCCGATTAGCCATTTTTACCACATTATAGCCAATTTATTATTCCCCACTTTAGCCATATTTCCGTCTTTATACTGTAATAGAACTGTTATTTTGGCTAACAATTTTAGCTAATTAGCCAGAGATATTGGCCAATATCATAGTATTTTAGCCCAAATATGATTATATGTGCTACTTGGGGGGTTTATACAGCAGGAAAAATAAAATCAAAATTAAATGAAATTGAAAATGGAGGTTCTTTATACAGAAAATAAAAAATAAATAAGAAATATGAACAACTGCTGCTGCCAAACATACTTTTTGCCAGCTATTCAATTCAATACTGCATAAACTCATTGTCTAACCTAAAATTCGTAATTTGACAAATATTTGACAGGAAAGATCATATAACAGTTCAAGAACTAATATGATACTATCCCAGTTACATTTGCTGACGATGGTACATATAATTACTCTGCATGTAATCTTTTGGCACATATAGGCAAAGAGTTTAATAATGTAATAATAATCTAGTTCAAACGAGCTCTCCAAGAGCTACAATAAAGAAAAATAGGCCGCCTCTGCAGTTTTGACCCTCCAGTGCTGTGAACCTTAGAATAAATAAAAAATATTAACAATTTTTTTAGTGGCGTGGGAAAATACGATGAGAGGTTCGGACCCCCTCCCAGCTGAATTTCTGGCTATAGTCGAATGCGGTCTTATCGTGCGGGTCCAAAGGTCACCAACATTATGAATCAAATCAGAAAACATAGTGAATATCAAAATGTTGTGTGATTCTTTTATCGAGTAATTAAATCTCGATGGGCTATTTACAAATATACAGGGAGAAAGAAAATAATTTTGTTTTATTATACTACGCAATATTGTTAAGGTAGCCACTTAATATTATTTTATATATTAAATGCCGAGGGACTAAATAAAATTCGCTAAATATGTATTTGGTTTGCGAAAACAAAAATACACAAAATGGCAAGCGCCTTACTAAAGTCGGAAGGCGGTTCGAATCAGTGGAACAATCAGGATATGTTCTATTTATACGGCCACTTAATGAAAGTGAGATTTTTTTATCAATCACCAAAAATTATGAGCTCCGCTTGACCTAAAAATCTAACCACTTATATTAGTGTCATTTATTTAAATGCGGGCCACCACTGTGCAAAGAAAAACTTTACTTTAGGTATGTCTGTCCGTCGCGTCAGTCTGTCTGTTCGCGGCATAGCTAAAAAACTACCTATGCGAAAAATATAGGATATATTTATATATATATATATATATATATATATATATATATATATATATATATATATATATATATATATATATATATATATACATAGCCTGTATTTTTTGTTCGCCCCGAGTTTCTGGTAAAGCGATTTTACCGATTTTTACATATCTTATAATTAAAAAAAAAATTTACTTATTTAAACACGCTTTAAAATTGGAACAAGTATTCTATAATTATCTATTTATTGCTTACAAAATTACAAATGTACTAAAAAAGTAAGCAAAAAAATGGTGTCAAATCTAATAAAAAAAAATTTAAATTAAAATTCACTGGCTAATATCCAGGAGCCAGTGGCAAAAGCTCTGCGAATCGGTATAAGGAATGTACAAAAACTTGTGCCTCAAAAAAAAACATAATTTACTTCCGAAGAAGATTAAGAAATGTACACGAAAAAATCCAAAGGTAAAAGACTTAAGTTACAATGCAAAAATAGATATTCGTAATGGAATTTACGATTTATACATGTCAAAGACTAATATAATCCTTCAGAAGCTTTTTAATATTATAGACTAAAAAATATCATCATCACTTAAAAAGTCCCCATCTTCTCAGTCGTCCTCAAATGGCGCAATGATCATTGGTGCTATTTCGACATCTAGAACACGTTCTCGATTCCACCAATCCCATATTAATTTCTCCGTATGTTCCACAGATTTCTTCCAGTACTCCGTCGTAATATAATTTAATCTTGCCAAACAATTTGCACTTCATCTGTTGTAAGAACATCGTTCACGTGTTTTTCGTAATATGATTTTGCCCTAGCCCATATTAATTCTATTGCGTTAAACTGGCAATGGTATGGCGGCAGTCGTAAAGCCTCATGTTCATTTTCCCGTAATATTTCATCTACGGCATATATTGTTGGTTTTTTTGATAGATTTTGTCATTAAAAGAAGTTCTAGTTTCAGCATATTGGGTAAAGGATTTTGTTTTTGTTTTATTAGCCAGTTATAAATATCACTTTTCTTCCAGGATGAAGTAGGTTGTTTATTTAAGATTCTTGAATGATAAGATGCATTGTCCAGAATGATTAAAGATGGAGCATCTAAATTTGGAATCAGTTGTTCTTTTAACCACTTTTCAAACAGTTCACAGTTCATATTATCATGGTGATCCATACTTTTGGATGTTGAAGAAAACAGTAAACTTGCACTTGGGAGAAATCCTTCAAAAATGCAAAATGATGAACTGTTTTCCCGTCCCACACACCTTTTACAGACTCGTTCTGCCAAGATTTCGAATTACTTACATTAGAAAATATCGAAGTCTCGTCTAAAAATACCACTTTTCTAAATTTTTAATTAACATTTTCCGTGTATTTCTTTAAAAACTGGATACGCTGACTTGCTATATATGGCAACTCGCATAAAAATCTTCGATAATAGTCCTTTTTATATCGAAAACCCAACATTTTTATTAATTTTGACAACGATTTTAGTCCAATTTCCAATATGCCTCGATTTTTTAAAGCCTCTTTTAAAACTTGAAGGGTAATATTAGTTTTTGATGTCTATAAATCGTAAATTGCATTACGAACATCCATTTTTACATTGTCACTTAAGTCTTCTGTCTTTGGTTTTTTTCGTGTACATTTGTTAATCTTCTTCGGTAGTAAATTATGCTTTTTTTCATGCACAATTTTCTGCACAGTCCTTATACCGATTCCCAGAGCTTTTGCTACTGTCTCCTAGATATTAGCAGGTGAATTTTCATTTTCGTAATATTTTATTAGATTTAATACCATTTTTTTCGCTTGTGGATGCAAAAAACCCGAAAATTATTTCCTATTACTTATTTTTTCACTGACTTGTCAATCTGACTTTGAAGTGACATCGCTAAAAGATTTTTGAAACTGCTGGTATTTATATGTTTATCCTCTTTTTTCATATGAAAATATCATAGGTCTATCTAATTCATCTTCCGAATTTTATGCGGAGGATATGATTACACGTAATAAAAGAAAACCAAACTTAAAAAGTTTGTCGTTGATAAATCGTATGACTCGCACGATAACACTGCTTTTGACTATACGTGCTTGGTGTATTAGTTTTACTTTTCATGGTATAATGCTCGATTTCAATTCCCGATTGCACATATTTACTTTAAGCTATTAAGTTCAGACTCAATTCAAGTCCGTTAATTACAAATACATCGTCGTTTCGTACCTCGACTTGCACTTTTTTCTTCCATGCAATTGTGGTCTCGCTTGAGAAAGTTAAGACGAGCCTAGCAATTAGATGAATATACTTTTAAAATCTTTATTTAATTTTGATTAATACCTTAATAGGCCTGGGGGAGTCTGAAATCACTGGATTAGAAAATTTGCAAAATATAAAACACTAACAGCTATCAATTTTGTAATTAGTTCATTATAACGACCAGATTGTCTGATTTATTAAAGTAGTTAAAAACCCCCTTAATGTTCTTTACTTACTGCTTTTAGAAAATTCAAAACACCCGGAATGTGTAATTAAAATACTAGATGATTTGTAGTTTGGCACGAGTGTACGTACAACGTTGCAATGCATTTAGAATGGTATTGAACTCAACCTCGTTAATGAAAAAGAAATTTTCTTTTTACAGTGTTACAAATATTGCAGAACATTTTCACAATTACCCATTCTTCGAACGTTGTTATTATTTTTATTCAATGCATGTATGTATCTATTCATTGTTGGTTACCACATACATGCTAAAGGATTGGACTGTTTTTCATTAGTGAAGCATCAAGAGATTCGTCTGTACCTCGTCACGATTACAATACTTCCCTTTTGCGAGGGAAGTAATAGACTTTTTCCCTCCTCCCTGTATTGTAAGCAACCTATTTTGACACTGTTTTGATAGACATAAGTGAAAGTTATTCAACAAGGTTTTGGTTGCCCTTAACGACAGGATGTAAGTCAACTTACATCTCTAGGGAAATAATATTCTAAAGTATCAATGTATCTTTTGAGTTTCGTCACTTTTTATCACTGTAAATGTACGTGACATTCCATTTTTGGAGTCAGGAATGGTCACAATTATGACTTCTTGACTTATTTTAATATTCTCCATTTTCATCTTCCCTGTTAAATACATTCGATTTTTTAGGTCTATAACCATCATTTTTTCTTTTCAAAAATTCTCGAAGTTTTGGATACTTAGAAATATATATATTTTCCTCTGTAAAAAGGGTGGACTTCAACATAGGCATACTCACACTATAAGCTTGATGGGGACCTCAATATAGCACTTTTTTCGTGGAAATACGCCAAAAACAAGGTTTCTGAGACTGCAATAGCCGTCTTGCTTTGGCACCAATTCTTAAAGGATTTATATGCTGCTTCATACCTTTTTTTCGACTTTTCCGGTAGTAGAGATAAAAAAGCAATATTCGCTGATTCTTCTCTGTCTGAAACATTCATTTTGTCCACACAGAGTCAACCGATTCGACTTCTTCAAACTTTTCGCTATGAATTGTCAACTTGACGTTGTTGATAAAATAAAAACTGCTTATGTTGCTCTGGCAACGGATCACCGCTGCCTTCATAATTTAATGAGAATGCTATCGAATGTATGATAATGAAAATCCAAAAATATATCAAGCATTTTCTTGTAAACATACAATACAGGGAGGGGGAAAAATGTTATATACTATTTGGGATGTAAGTACATTAACCAGTCTCGAACTTTTTTGTCAGCCCGAGCTATCGCTCGGGCTCAAACTCGTCCTCGACTGGTAATTGTTACTTACATCCCTTATAGTATAGATCAAAATACAAGAGTTCTAACCACACTACACCACAACTTGTTACGTTCTGTTCCGCGCGTTTCGCTAACCAAGTTAGCATCATCAGCAGATGATATCATTAGCATAATTGGAAAGGATATATAAGGTTTTATCATTAGCACATGATATAAACTAGTGTATATCATCTGCTGATGATGCTAACTTGGTTAGCGAAACGCGGGTCCAGAACGTAACAAGTTGTCGTGTAGTGTGGTTAGAACTCTTGTATTTTGATCTATCTTCTACCACAGGTTTCAGTGTTAGAACTCCCTTATCATAAATAACTATTTTTTAATTCATCGCGATAGGTATCAAATTAAAAATCACTAAGACCATTCTAAATATAAACTGCCCAACAGACGAATGTAGACACCCTAAAATTTTATCTATTTTTAGAACATAACTCTTTAAAAAGTTGTCCGAAATAAAAATATTGGACACAGATCGGTAGATAATTTGGTCGTAATATATATATATATATATATATATATATATATATATATATATATATATATATATATATATATATATATATATATATATATATATATATATATATATATATATATATATATATATATATAATATATATTTTTGTTGCGTTTTCTTAAATCATGTCTAATATTTTTTTGTTAAAAATTCTTGGGTACTGGTTTATTTTCTTAAAAGAATTATTTATTTCCTTACCGTTTTTTAAAAGGATATTATTGTCCTACAATAAATACAAATATATATATATAAATATATATTTTTGCGCTTCATAGAGAGCTTTTTTTTTAAAAGGATATTATTGTCCTACAATAAATACAAAACTATAAAACATCGATTGACACACTAAAAACTATTATAATAAAATGTTAAATGTGGGCTCCCCAATATCCTCAACTATTGCCCAAATAGTTATGGAATACGCGGAAGAGAAAATCATAAAAAGTTTAGATTTTGAAGTAGGTTTTTTTAAAAGATACGTAGATGATTGTTTGACCTCCGTGTCAGAAAATAGAATTAATGATTTATTACAAGCCTTCAATAACTTTCACCCAAAACTGCAATTCACCGTCGAAATTGAAAAAAATGACTACATAAATTTTTTAGATTTAACTATAATTCGAAACAAAAATAATAATAAACTCGAAACTAAATGGTATACGAAACATACATGGTCGGGCCGCTATCTAAATTTTAACTATCACCATCCTAATAGTTAAAAAAAATAGTGTTGTGTTTGGATTAGCTGACTGTGCCATATTGTTAACGTCTCCAAAATATCGCGCGGAAACATTAAAAAAGGTAAGAGAAACTTTAATTGAAAATAATTTCCCACTTAAATTAATCAACAGAATTATCAAACAAAGGACATATCTATATTACAATAAATTAAACAAAGAGAATAATCCAACAAAAAATAAAAATGAAAACAAATCTTATATATCATTACCATATATAAATGAACTGTCTGAAAAAATTAAATACGCTCTAGCCAAACACAACATAATTGTTTGTCACAAATCCAATAATTTATTAGGCTCCCTATTCACACCGCTCAAAAGTAAAATACCAGTAAAAAAACAACCAAACTTAATATATAATATCACCACACAATACCTAGAGAACAGAATAAACGGCCACAAGTACACAAAAAATGCGTCCACTGCCCTACATAAACATGAAAAATCAGAAAATCACGAGTTTAATTTTTCTGACACACGAATTTTGAATAAAGACACTAACTATCAAAAATTAATCATTAAAGAGATGTTTCATATCAAAAAAGAAAAACATTCCGTAAATGATAAACAAGATGTCAAGAAACTGAGTCAGATTTACCACGGTCTGATATTTTAATTTTTTAATTTAGTATTTTACATATAATAAAATGCCTATATACTCTATACTACACCATCATAAATATAATTTCTATAATATCAACTTGATTTTAGACCAATATAAATAATGTAAACATTGTAAATCTAAATAATTGCTTTCAGCCAAAAGCAAAAAATAAAACCCATCCGTAGTATTTATTTAGTTTCCTCAAGTCACAACTGAAACATCATCGCTAATATAATGCAGTGAGTTGTTTTTATTTCCAAGGTGCGTATACTAATTTCCTATTTTAACATTTTATTATAATAGTTTTTAGGGTGTCAATCGATGTTTTATAGTTTTGTATTTATTGTAGGCCAATAATATCCTTTTGAAAAAGCTCTCTATGAAGCGCGAAACGTTAAGGAAATAATATATATATATATATATATATATATATATATATATATATATATATATATATATATATATATATATATATATATATATATATATATATATATATATATATATATATATATATATATATATATATATATATATATATATATATATAATAGAATTAGATTTTATAGACAAATTGAAGTTTTTAGATGGAAATTCAGATAGAGATAAGAACAAACCCATTGAGGAACTTCTACGCAGTAAAATCAATCATTTTCTCCAGAGGCTGAGCGGTATGCTCTTCGAGAGTTTGAATTATGTCCGTTACGTAATTCTTATATCTTCGTTAAAACCAATAGATTTTCCTGTCTATAGACGCTGTAGGATTGTTAGCATCTTCTTATAACATCCTCGTTTGTCTGATTGTAGTTTGTCAAATCTATAAACACAGCGGAATTTCTATTGCTAATGGGTAAGTTTTTGATAGATTTAACCTCCTTTATTACTGTTCTATCTGAAGTGGTCAAACTAATTAAAAATTCATTGGCTTTTTATAGGTTAGTTCCTTTCTAATTATGCTAATGACATCTACCGTGAGAGTTTTTTTCCAAGAAAATTTTTCCCATTTTTCGACCGGTGTTATTATTTTTATTCGATGCATGTATGTATCTATTCATTGTTGGTTACTACATACAGGCTAAAGGCTTGGACTGTTTTTCATCAGTGAAGTATCAAGAGATTTGTCTGTATCCCACTAGTGTCGTTTCGCTAGGGTTGCCTTAAAAAGATAAAATGGGGGAAGTAGTACGCAATTTTGCCTAACAGAAAAAAATTGGTGAATTTTCTTTACCTAGAACTTCCCTCGTCGTGAATCTTTCCCTTGATTAGGATTACTAAAGTGTAACCCAATTTAGTTTCCCACAGGTAGTATACTGTCTTTTCAAACATTTTTATTGGGCGCCCTTTTGTTCCGTCATATTGGAATCGTACTAATATTGACCAGTTTCTACCTATGCCACACCTATTTTTGGGCATGATTTAAAAAAATGGAATAAGTAGTTTTTACACCAATTTTTTCAGACCGCCTACTATATAACACATTCACTTACCCTAGCTACCTTCTACATTTCTAAAATGAAAGGCAAGCCAATATAATATATGAATATGAATTAGATTTTACTGGACTATCTGTTTAACTGCAATATTCGATCATCAAAAAACTATAAACAGTCTTAAAAAACCTGAAAGAACTTTAAATGTAACTAATTTAAATTTCTATTTATTTAAATGCCTATTTAAATTTATTGCTATACATGTAAATGCCTAATAAAAATAAAAACAATAAGCGATGTTTTACAAAATCGATGGGCTGTTAAGCATAAGCCAAGTTGAATATGTATAAAGTTTTGTCGTTATTTTTTATTTTTTAATTCGATTGGAACCAAGTTGTAGATATTTTGACCTATTGATACTTTTTCTAAACATATAAATTAATGATCATAATTTCTTGGTCAGTGCTAGGATCTAGTAATTCCACCACAAATGATTGTCCAGTATTATTCCGAGGTAATTAGCTTTTTAGTGGTATCCAGATTCCAAACACTGTCCTGTCTGAATGACAAGTGCACAGTTAGGAATTTATTGGTTCGTAAGCCTTTAATTGAGCTGGAAAATGGCAAATAGTTTTTTTAAGATTTATTGTGAGCAAACTTTTAGCAAACCATTGTATCGTTTTACTTATATCGGCGGAATTTTTTTTTAATCTACCTCAAACCACGTATCCCCATGAGGAAATAGAACAGTATCGTCTGCGAAAGATACAACATGTCCTAAATAATCTTGATTTAGTAGGTCATTTATATAGATTACAAATAAAATGGACCCTAATACTGACCATTGAGGAATTCCATAATCAATTGGTTGCGGGTTACTGTAGTATTGATGTATTGATCTTTACTTTTTTAAACTCGATCCTTTAAGAAGAGACAAGGCTGGTACACTCATACATTTTTGACTTGAACTGTTTTTCATTAGTAAAGCATCATGAGATTCGACTGTACCCCGCCAGTGTCGTTTTGCTAGGTTTGCCTAAAAAAGATAAAATGGGGGAAGTAGTACGCAATTTTGAAACAGAAAAAAATTGGTAGATTTCCTTTAGTAGTCATTTAGTATACTGCCTTATTGGGTGCCATTTTGTTCCGCCATATCGGAATCATACCAATATTTTACCAGTTTGTACTTGCACTTATTTTGGAATGATTTAAAAGTAATCCAATTTAGTTTTTACCGCATATTGTCATTTAGTATACTGTTTTTTTAAACATTTTTATTGGTGTGCGAGAGAGTTGTTCCGAGAGAGCAGAGAGTATTGAGAGAGAGCATACCAGAGAGAGAGAGAGAGAGAGAGAGAGAGAGAGGGAGAGAGAGACGGCTTACCAGTTTATTTCACTTATACCACACTTATTCTCTTACACTACGGTTTCAAATATGATTTTTTGTTGAATAAATTCAATAAGTAGTTTTTACACTAATTTTTTAAAACCGATATTTTGAATTCGAACCAGTTAATCCCTGTACCACATCCAATTTTGCTGAAATATATTAAATCAATTGAAAGATCTTTTCATTGATTTTTAGACATTTTATTTGGCCGCCATTCTGTTGCATCGTCATGAATGCGTACCACAATGTTACCTGTTTATATCTATATCACACTTAATGGATGCCCAAAATTTGAAATTAATCTGATAAGTAGTACTTCAGAGTGAATTTTAGAGAGAGAGAGTGAGAGGGAGAGGGAGAGAGGGGCAGAGAGAGAGAGAGTTTTGTTTTTTTCCTCTTTTTCTCACTGGTCCAATAATTCGTATTTTTCCGATTAGAGATTTTATTTGAGGTTGTTATACGAAAATTTCTTCATATCAGTCCAAATAATATACAGAGAATATATTTTTAATAAGATTAAGATATGAACACGACAGTCAAAAAAACAAAACATAAGAACTAAAACGACAAAAATAAACTGTATAACTTGTGTTAAAGTCCCCTTGATGAAATTTTTGCACTGGACAATATAGGTCTTCTAATGGGATATTTCAAGGCAGGTTCGAAGCGTTGTTCTTTTAAATTCCAATTCCAAAGATGCATTCCCTGTTGAATTTTCTGGAAGCTCTTCAAAATGCAATAAAATATTGAGTTGCTCTTCTTCGGTCAAAATTGTACGAAGCATTCGTTTCTCTTTCTTCAACATTATTTCTTCTATATTGCTGGTAAATCCTATCGAATATCTTTTTTTCTGGGTGCCGCCTTAATGGATATTTAGTGATATAATCCCTGAGTGCCAGGGTCCGATTTTTATTGTTGGATAAATAACTCTCTAGCACATCAATCTTTTCCCGTATAAGAAAAATTGCTAAATTAAAACACGAGAAAATACGAGAGTATATTAATCTTGTGTATTGTAACCATGACAGTAAAAAAATACACAAATTAAGCATCCATGGCCAACCTCGTTGAATTGTCAATATCTCCCATAAAACAAATCCTAGGCCTAGTGTTTCTTCGAACACAATTCGTTTTTTTGTAAACTACAAACAGGGAAAATGCGCAATACAATGTGTGGGGTTTAATACATTTGGGAAGACGCCCAGATAACCTGGGATTGCCAGGTCCAGAAATATACAGAGGTCACAGTTTTCGCCGATCTTCCGCCACAACGTTAGCTGATTTAGGAGAAAATGTAACTAATATCTAGCTGCGGAAAGTTTGGAAAAAGATTTGTTGCCCAAGAAGAGCTGTGCAAGGTATGATAAAGTTATTGATATTTTCACGAGTTGGTCTTCGCAAAAGAAAGCTATTTCTGAAACTATTGTGCTGGCATATTTTAGTGAAATTACTAAAAAATTAAATCAAATGGCTACCAGTCAAGAGTGTTTATAGCGAATAATGCAGAATGGGGTAATATTAATAAAGAAATATGTTGTCCTTCTTAAAGATGTTCTAAATGAACAGTTGTTGTTGCAGTTAAGATTTGGGAAAATCACTCACCAGTCATTTGGCAACAATTCCATAAGTTAAGTTCCCAAAAAAAAACAGTGTTTTTAAAGCTCCTGATGCATTGTGAAACATACACGGGACACTGCTTCCGAAGAACAGCAGCCATATTATTGATAAATAACGGTAATGATATTCTCCATTTGAAGAGATAAGGGGGGTGGAAATCTCCGTAGCACAAGGGTACGTTGACAAGTGTACAAATTCTCAGATTAAAATTGCCACAAGAATATTTGGCGAAATGCCAAACTCCAGTACTAAAAACGTTACCATTTCTAGACAGGATGTTCAACATGGACTAAAAATTTCCGTTGCCGCTTATAACCAATGGAATGTTCCAATTAACTTAGTAAAATAATTTGTAATACTTAATACATTTGTCCAGAACACGTTTTGAAGACACTTTCTGATGTAAAATCCAGTGGTGTAGCGCAACATTTTTTTTTGACTACTGTTTTTGACATATAGCCCGAACATGTATTTTTTTAAATGGAACACCCTGTATTTTTATAGCTCATTAAATCCGGTATTTTTTTGCTGTTAAAATAGTGTAACATACTTTATATTATTTTTTTAATACCAAAAAATAGAAAAAAAACCGTTTATTATAAAAATAAAGAAATTAGGTGGCCATGGAATAATAAATTTAATTTGAATTAATCATTGTTGTAAAGAAACATGTCTTTATTCTTAACGGGACAACCTGTATTTTACAGGGTTACCAAATTTATTTATTTTTTCTGATGAAAATTATTTGGTACCTAAATTTGATTCTTAGGCCAAATCTTACAAAAAATATATTTTTTGTCTATAGTTCTCATATATCCTATTATTAGATAATTTATTTCGGAAAAAAAATCGATAACAAAACACATTTACAGCAAAAGTCAACAGTAATTAAAAAGGTAAAGTGAAACCAGCAAGCAAAGAGAAACAAAGTATCAAATCTTAGCAAAGAGAAACAAAATATCAAAATTATGAGCAAAAATTAAATAAGATGTTTAACTTGGTGTCCATTTTCAGTTTGGCATCGTTTTTGAACGCTGGTAATTGCGTTGTGAATGTGGATATTGGCTACATGCCGTATAGCTGCTTCAAAATTTTCTCGAAGTTCCTCTAATGTATTGCTTCTATGTAAATACATGTTATTCTTTAAAAATCCCCAAAAGAAAAAGTCGAGTATGGCGATATCAGGTGACCTAGCTGGCCATCGGACAGGGCCTACATTGCCAATCCATTGCTGCCCAAAATGGATATTTAAGTACTCACTTATTACACTAGCATTGTGGGCTAAATAAAATAAGCTAAAATAAAGTTTTTCACGTTCTAGCAGGGGTATATTATCTATATATGTTGTGATATTTCTTTCCAAAATATTAAGGTAACTCCATTGCCTAATAACGCGACCCAAACGTTGAAGCCAAATCTAACCTGGTGAATCCGGTTGGGTTGCTGATGAGGATTTGAATCATCCCCTTGGTAATTAATATATCTATTAAAAATTCCCAGAATTGTATCTTCCTTTCTGCATCTCCCGTGTATAGTAGCTGAGTCGTTCTTATCCTGTAGCACTTAAGCTTATTTTTCTTTAGAATTCTTGAAGATGTCGCACGAGAAATGTCAGCTTCGATTTTTCTGCATGATGCGCTCGGATTTGTAGTTACATTTACTGTGTTATTTTCATTATTCTCTTTATGATGTTTCTTTCGAAATTTTTAAAATTTATCAGATCGTCCTCAAGGCGTTGAAACTAATTATTGTAATTTGACTTTTGCCCTGACAAATGATTTCACAGATCTGAATTTATCTGATAGATAAAAATCGTTATTTTGTTTATCGTCCATGGCACACTATATTTTTTTAATACATTTTTTCCTTGATTTCAATATGATGCGACACGTATTCTACCACCCCACAGCTCCGTGACAGGTCGCGACAGCCATGATCTGTTTGTGCCATTATAACCTTCTGAAGAAAAGAACTCGAGGATGAGGTATCAGAATTTTAATATCTCTTATGGCTTCCAATTTTTTTTCCATTAGGGACAACCAATTTGATACATCCTGTACAATGAGATAATTTTAATTAATAGGATAACATTGAAACCAATATTTTGGTTATACAATGAATGTTGACATTTATCCGGATAAGTGCTAAGGTCAGAAATATGTTTCTTTCAAACTTTTAAAATGTCAGAAATGTCAGCATTACATATGTGGTTGTATGTAAAAATCATTTCTGGTCTTGTGCCTACGCTCTCTGCCAAATTCCCGTCATTTTTTCTATTAAATGACTCCCCTATTTTTATACATATAATTATATTATTCTATAATTATAAATATACGGTATCAATATTCGCATAGTCCGTCGATCGAATTTTATTTAGTTTATTAGAAGCACGTGTGCGTTTACGACACAAAAGTTGATAACATTTAAATTAAATTCAACTCACTGACCACCGTTCGAAGGTTAAACAAAAATATCGAACGGCTTTATTATTTTTGTCACTTTATTAATTTAGCTTTGAACAAAAAACGGTGCATCGACACAATGTCTTTCTGATTGGTTGAATCGCAATGCAATTTGTAGATTCCCTTTTGTTTTAAGTACAATGGACCACTATCGCAAACAAAACAGGCAAATTCGGATGATGGGCCATTGACAACTGATAGCGTGGGTAGTTGTTTTTCTCTTAATTTATCGAAAATTGCAAAAAGTTCGAGTTGACTAGGCATGTGTCCGCTATTATGCTAAAAGCTTTATTGTAAACTGCGTGTGTCGTTTTTTAGATATGAACATTGAATGGTCTGTACGAGTTTAGTATTATTTACACTTATTAAGTTATTTTCAATTAGCGTATTTTTAGATAAAATGGATTACTGTATGTGTTTAGGGTTGTGTAAAAATTAAAGATTTAAATTAAATTTACATATCCCAAATAGACCCGTATGGTTTTTTTTATAATTGTTCGCGCATATTGTCTGAACGGTTTGGCCGATTTTGATGACTTAAACGCCAAATTGTTGAGGACGTTTCTCTGGTGGTCCCATATATTTTGATTTGTAATAATAATATAAAAAAACACAGGTATAAAGGGCGATAAAAGCAGATTTATAATTAAGTTTATATTTTTTTAAATACCCTTTTCAAACTAAAGCATTAAAGACATACGACCCCATTTGCTGAAAGGTATCTCTTTTGCTATTCCGTTATTTAATTTTATTAATTTGAAACTGTTGAGTTTAAATTTTCGAATTAATTGTTATTGGTGAGTAGTCGAATGCGGTCTTATCGTGTGGGTCCAAAGGTCACCAACATTATGAATCAAATGAGAAAACACAGTGAATACCAAAATGTTGTGTGATTCTTTTATCGAGCTATTAAATCTCGATGGGGGAGAAAGAAAATAGTTTTTTTATTATATTACTATTTCTCACAACTATTATTTCTTATGGTTTTGGCAGAAAGAAAATTTTTTGCCTTAGTTTTTTTTTATTATATTAAAGTCTTGAGGTGAACCCACAAAAAATAGTTTAAACTATTTAAATCAGGGAACCTGGGAGGCCAAGATTGAGTTCCTCCACGTCCTATCCAGCGATTCGTAAACGCCTCATTTAGAAATTCCCTACCATAATTGCTAAAATGTGTAGGAGCACCATCATGCATGTACTACATTTCTTCTCTTAATAAAAGATAGCCACTTAAGATTATTTTATATATTAAATGCCGAGGGACTAAATAAGAAAATTCGCTAAATATGTATTTGGTTAAAATTTTTTGGTTGGCAAAATCAAAAATACACAAAATGGCAAGCGCCTTAATAAAGTCGGAAGGCGGATCGAATCGGTGGAACAATCAGGATATGTTCTGTTTATACAGCCACTTAATGAAAGTGAGATTTTTTTATCAATCACCAAAAATTATGAGCCCCGCTTGACCTAAAAATCTAACCACTTATACAGTGTTATTTATTTAAATGCGAGCCACCCCTGTGCAACGAAAACTTGTTTTTTTTCGTATTGTGATAACAAAAAATTTTTATTTTTCAAAAATATTATACACTTTTGTTAAAAACACAAGATAATTAGTTATTACTTCCCTTATGAGATTTTTTCAGATCTTTACGTTTAAGGGTCCCTACATGCCGGAAAACATGTTTTCTCAATTCCGTCTGTCTGTAGGTATGTCTGTCCGCGGCAAAACTATAAAACTTATCGGATTTCTTGAAATTTCAGTCTAAAATTAAGAGTCATGCATATATATATATATATATATATATATATATATATATATATATATATATATATTTATAAATATATATATATAATTATATATAATGTGTTTTCATTCCGGGTGTACATCCGTTCACTACTGTCGTTCTGAAAAGAACAGTTTTGCTGACGTTTCGCCAAAATCACATTTGGGATTTTCGAAGCTTTCTTTCTCGCGTCCGAATAGAGACTGAAGTGTTGGTGACTGCGACGCTTCCTTTTATCCGGATGGTGCTGTTGTTGTTGCGCTAATTGCGCTTGAGTTTTTGCGATTTTAGATTTGTCGATTATTGTCTTCCATACTGTTGGTAGTTTTAATGATTCGTCCCTTTTATTTAAATCACCTTGCTTTTCTGGTCTTATAATGTTCTATATTGGCAATCTCCCTACACCCATCGAAATTTATTTTATGGCCGGTTTCCTGATGATGTAGGAATAAAGCTGAGGTTGTTTGTTTATTTCTGATGCTGAGTTTATGCTCTTCCACTCTTGCTGATATTCGCCTGTTAGTTTGCCCTACGTACAACTTTTCACAGTCCTGGCACGGAATACTGTACACTCCGTGGTTTTCCAGTTTGATTTTATCTTTTGGGTTTCCGAGTAGTTTACTTAAAGTTGTTTGTGGCTTGTGTATTGTTTGTATGTTGAGTTTCCTCAGAATTCTTCCGATTCTGTCTGTTGTGCCTTTTACATATGGTAAGACTACTTGTTGCTTTCCCGGTTCATAATTTTGTGTTGTTCGTTGTTCGGGAAACCTGTGCATTAATAGCTTTCTCTATGGTGCGATTTGTGTAGCCATTTTTCTTTAAAGCACTAGATATTACCTTAAGTTCGTTTTGTCTCGTCTGTGTTTCAGTTAGTCGCACGGATCTAGATATTAGAGTATTTGACACAGCTTGAATTTGTGCTGGGTGATGATGTGATTTTGCATTTAAATATCTGTCTGTATGTGTTGGTTTTCTATACACGGTGTATTCGAAATATCCGTTATGTAGTTTTGTGACCAAAACATCTAAAAATGGTAGTTTGTTGTTTTCCTCTAACTTTAGAGTAAATTGTATTCTGGGGTGGATTGAATTTACGTGAGTCAGAAATTTTTCGAGTTCTGCATGACCATGTTGCCATATAATAAATATGTCATCCACATAACGAATCCATAATTTGGGTTTTAAACTTGCTTTCTCAAGAGCTTCTTTCTCGAAGTATATCATAAATAAATTCGCGACTACTGGTGATAGCGAGGACCCCATTGGAGCACCATCCATTTGTTACACATTTTGATAACGAGGACCCCATTGGAGCACCATCCATACGAAAAAATCCAAAGTCAAAATACTTAAGTTACAATGCAAAAATGAATATTCATAATGCAATTTATGATTTATACACGTCAAAGACTAATATAATCCTTCAGAAACTTTTTAATAATATAGGCTAAAAAATATCATCTCTTAAAAAGTCCTCATCTTCTAAGTCGTCCTCAAATGGCTTAATAATGATTGGTGCTATATCGACATCTAGAACTAGTTCTCGATTCCACCAATCCCATATTAATTTCTCCGTATCTTCCACAGATTTCTTCCAGTACTCCGGCGTAATATAATTTAATGAATCTCGCCAAACAATTTGCACTTCATCTGATGTAAGACCATCGTTCACGTGTTTTTCGTTATATGATTTTGCCCCAGCCCATATTAATTCTATTGCGTTAAACTGGCAATGGTATGGCGGCAGTCGTAAAACCTCATGTCTATTTTCCTGTAATATTTCATCTACGGCATATATTGTTGGTTTTTTAATAGATTTTGCCATTAAAAGAAGCTCTAGTTTCAGCATATTGGGTAAAGTATCTTGTTTTTGTTTTATTAGCCAGTCATAAATATCACTTTTCTTCTAGGATGAAGTAGGTTGTTTATTTAAGATTCTTGAATGATAAGATGCATTGTCTAGAATGATTAAAGATGGAGCACCTTAATTTGGAATCAGTTGTTCTTTTAACCACTTTTCAAACAGTTCACAGTTCATATTATCATGGTAGTCCATACTTTTGGATGTTGAAGAAAACAGTAAATTTGCACCTGGGAGAAATCCTGTTATAGAACCTGCATGCAAAATGATGAACCGTTTTCCCGTCCCACATCCCTTTTTTCTCTTGCACTTTTTACAGACTCGTCCTGCCAAGATTTCGAATCACTTCCATTAGAAAATATCCAAGTCTCGTCTAAAATACCACTTTTCTAAATTTTGAATTAACATTTTCCGTGTATTTCTTTAAAAACTGGATAAGCTGAGTTGCTATATGTGGCAACTCGCATAAAAATCTTCGATTACAGTCCTTTTTATATCGAAAACCCAACGTTTTTATTAATTTTGACAACTATTTTAGTTCAATTTCCAATATGCCTCGATTTTTCAAAGCTTCTTTTAAAACTTGAAGGGTTATACTATTTTTTGATGTGTATAAATCGTAAATTGCATTCTTCGGTAGTAAATTATGTTTTTATTCATACACAATTTTCTGCACAGTCCTTATACCGATTCCCAGAGCTTTTGCTACTGTCTCCTGGATATTGGCCAGTGAATTTTCATTTTCGTAATATTTTATTAGATTTAATACCATTTTTTTTCGCTTGTGGATGCAAAAAACCCGAAAATTGTTTTCTATTACTCATTTTGTCACTGACTTTTCAATCTGCCTTTGAAGTGACATCGCTCAAAGATTTTTGCAACTGATGGTATTTATATGTTTATCCTCTTTTTTCGTATGAAAATATAGATAGATCTAATTCATCTTCCGGATTTTATGCGGAGGATATGATTACACGTAATAAAAGAAAAACAAACTTAAAAAGTTTGTCGTTGATAAATCGTATGACCCGCACGATAACACTGCTTTTGACTATAACAAAATACATCTTTTGTCAATTAAGATGATAGTTCAAATAAAAGTGCGAGTAAAATCCAATCGATCAGTGTAAATGACTCGATGAAATCCCTATTTAGAGCACTCAATGAAAAATCACGTTAAGTAAATATAACAAAGATGCCGGTGATAACTTTTTTTTATATAATTCAGTAAATTGTATCTACGGGAATAATTACTTAATTACAAGGAGGGTACCGAGAAATAATGATAATTAAATGCTTTGGTATCATTTCAGTCTTGGGCTATAATAATTAAGTATATCTTTCAATCGTATTATTTGTTAAATTAAATGGTCTCTTTAACCTGTTGTTTTTGAAATCTTTAATAGCCTTCATGGTCATCCTTTTACTTCCCTCGTAAAAGGGAAATACTGTAATCGTAAAAAAATTATCCTCCCAGGTTTTTACGTTTTAAGGACCCTAGATGACAAAAAACATTCCGTCGGTCTGTCTGTACGCGGCATAGCTCAAAAACTACTTATCCGATTGACCTCAAATTTTGGTCGAAAATCAAGGATCATAATGGAATGAAATGTTATAACATTTTGGAAAAAATCCAATATGGCGGAAAAAATGGCGGCTTAATGGAATGTTAAAAAATTACTTATCCGATTTACCTAAAATTTTGTACAAAAAACAAGTATTACGTAGAAATCAACTGGTAAAAATGTAAGAACAAAATGGCGGCTTGCTGAAATAAAAAAAAATACGTGGAAAAGCTACTGATTAGATTGATTTCAAACATTGTGCAAGAAGTAGTATGAGTATGATATAGAAATGAAATGATAAAATTGTGGTACGAATTCAAGATGGCGAAACAAAAAGGCGACCAAACAAATTGTTTGTAATTGTGAAAGAAAATCCCTTTACAAGGTTAGACACACCTTCAAGTTTAAGCGTTTATATATGTCAAAAAACATGTTTTCTCATTTCTGTCGGTCTGTAAGTAGGTCTGTCATTTTAGGGCATAGCTTTTCTGATTGACTTCAAATTTTGATCAAAAATTAAACGTCATTTGGGGAGACCTGCAACATTTTGGTAAATATCAAATATGACGGAACAAAAGGGCGAATTGGTGAAATATCACTATTAACCTAATTATCCAAATTACCTGAAATTTGGCACAAACATCAAGTGTTACATAACAATGAACTGGTAACCCAAGTAGCACTTTTAGTCATGAATACGCTATGGTTACGACAAGTATTTTCGATGAAGTCACCAGAGCTTGGCGTCTACACGTTCTGTTTAGGCTGAGACTACGTAGTCATTACCAAAATGGGTAACAGTTTTAGGGTAACTATTTCATAAATAACATGTAACTGTGACTTTGAGTATTACGTAGATATGAATCAAAATCAAAAAACACAGTGAATACCAAAATGTTGTGTGATTCTTTTATCGAGCTATTAAATCTCAATGGGCTATTTACAAATATACAGGGAGAGAGAAAATAGTTTTTTTTATTATATTACGCAATATTATTAAGATAGCCACTTAATATTATTTTACATATTAAATGCCGCGGGACTAAATAAGAAAATTCGCTAAATATGTATTTGTGTAAAATTTTTTTGGTTGGCAAAAACAAAAATACACCTAATGGCAAGCGCCTTATTAATGTCGGAAGGCGGTTCGAATCAGTGGAACAATTTATATTTTTACCAAGCGGTTACGATTTGGGAACATTCCGCCGCATGCCGAAAGTTGCGGTACTTGAGTCAATACTATAATTCTGCCATCTATCTAGAAATGGCTAGTGAGTGAGTGATTCGGTTTGCGTGATCCGATCTTTGATTTTAATGAATGACTCGAATCACTCATCTTAAAATCACTCGGGTCTCGAATCTCAAACGACTGCTAAGTTTACTTACTACGTACACTCTCAGACTCCTGTTTCAGATCTCGTTACTCTTGAACAGCGGAACAATTTGTGAACCGTTCTTTGTTTCATGCCTGGCAGTCGGTCCCGGATGAATTAAATATTACTTAATTGTCAATATTTTTAGATAACCGATAGAAGGAAGGGCTTTTCCATTCGCTTGTTTCTTATTCCTAATACTACAAGAAACATAATTTGTTTATTTCCATGCTAATCAATAAATCGATTATAAATGAGTGTAATTCATACTTGCATCTTAGACTTTCAGATAGTAATAGAATAAAGTTAATACATTATAAATAAAATATAATGACGATTAGAACATTACAAAATATATTTATTTAAGTATTTATAATTTATAAAACCAAACAAAATCTATAACTTAAGGAGTTATACGAGTAAACTATTCCTACACTACACTCGTTTGTTTTTCTAATCTTGATATTGCTAGTTAACTTTTAATTTTCAAAATATTATCCAAGGGCACACTGTTAATAATTGCGAATAATACCAATGATTGATTAAAATATCATATCAACTAAACACGTCTACGCAGCATTCAGAATCCGGAGAATTACTAGCCTTAATAACCTAATAACCATTAACCAAACATGCATACAAATCCAGAAATGTTCATCAAAATGCTTTACTTGGCCATCGATCGTTTTGTACCTATTGAATTATACGTCTGTCCCTAGAATGCCCAGCACGTTGCTTGCATGAGTTCGGCAGCATTATACAGTGTGTCCTTATTTTGTGTTTATTATATCTTATTCCATTTGTATATCTTGCGAAATGTCAATGTCAAATGGTTGTTTAAGTAACTCTAGTGATGTGTGGCCTTTCTGTTGATGTCCAAAGAACAAGGGATATGTGACATTTATTTTGATACACCTACTATTGTCCGTATATCTTCCTTTACTGATTCCATCTGTTGGCAACATCATTTCGAATTATAGATTTTTGGAATAATTTTTTATATAAATATACCTACAGTTTTTCTACTTTACTGAAATATTCAAACATTGGGTTTTTTTACATTAAATTTTTAAGATTGGAAAAACTCAGGGTTTCGAACGAAGGCTTCCACATACTTTTGTCTAAATAACATCTCGGCGCACAATTATTATTTTTAAAATTTTGTTTTCGAGACCACCGAGACTTTCGAGACCGATACCGAGACTAAGTAGGTCTCGCTCTCGGTCTCGAAGCAACGAGACCGATACCGAGACCGTAAACATTTTCCGAGACCGAGACTAATTCAGTCTCGGTCTCGGACTCGGTCTCGCGAACCCCAATTCACCGCAGTCTCACAACCCATTTAATCAAGATGCAATTGCCGCTTGTGAATGTCTGATTACTAGGCTGACAGAAGTTTACTTCCTCAGTCAGTAATGCTGTGGCTACCATGGTTACTATAAAATATTAAATTAAATTTCAATAGATTTAGCATCATGTTATTTGCTATTTTTTCTAAAAAGGTGTCATTTCGTCCTATTATTTCTTTATTTTATTATATTCTTGATGGTACCAATTTCTATTTAGCTTTAAACCTCCGAATTACACCCCCCCCTCGAAGACCCTTCTGCTCGTACTGCCATCGATGTTATTACTATTATTATTGTCATTTATAATGACAACGAAATGGACACCTTTTACAAAATCACTTAGTATTTACAAAGAAATAAAAACGTTATTTAAATGTGAAAATAATATATGCCGCCAACTCGCGTTGAAAACCTGACCACCGTGTCAGTAGCTATTATTTTATTTAAAATAACTCTGATAAAAATGCATTATTCATTGAAAATGTTATTGTATGTCAGAATAATGTTTTGAGCTGTATTCTTTAGAACTGACTAACTGAAGATGGAACAATGCCATACCGGAAAATGGTTTACATAAGAATTTCATGTGTGCGCGAGGAAATTATTATTTTTAAAATTAATAATTAAAAAATGCAATGGTTACATTGGCTGTAATTACTATAATTTTGTTTTAAATCAGAATTATTACTTTCTGGATCATCATTTTCAACCAACCTAAACGTAATAACTGCTGGAATAATAAAATGGACGATCGAATTTTTAAGTGAAACTTAAAGTGGAATATTTTCATAACATGAAAAGGTATTAAGTTGAGGTGTTTAGAAATTTGTTGCAAATTTTGTTAGTAATTTTTGCGACCATCTTGTTCCAACATATTATATTTTCAACAAAAAATATCTATTTCAGACATTTTATTTGGCTGCCATTTTGTTTAACCACACAGTCGTAGTCTTAATTTTAAATAGGGGTTTTTTAATAGTTTTATGTGTGTTAAACTACTTTTTACTTCCCTCGTAAAAGGGAAGTATTATAATCGTAAAAAAATCACCCTTCGATATTTTTTCAGATCTTCACGCGTGGGACCGTGACGAAAATGCCGAAAAACATGTTTTCTCAATTCCGTCGGTCTGTCTATTCGCGGCGTAGCTACAAAACTGCTTATCCGATTGACTTCAAACTATGGTCAAAGATTAAGGGTCAATTGGGGAAAACCTGCTAATATTTTGGTAAAAATCCAACTCGGCGGAACAAAATGGCGGCCTAATGAAATGTTAAAAAAATTATTACTAAAAAACTACTTAGCCAATTTATCTTAAATTTTGCAAGAAAATCAAGTATTTTGTTGGATTCCATTATCAACATTTTGATACGAATCCAAGATGGCGGAACAAAATGGTTTGATTTCAAATTGTTTGCGGTAACTAATTGTGGTCCAGGGATCAACTAGTAAAATTGTGGAACTAACTCAAGATGGCCGAACAAAATGGCCGCCAAATAAAATGTTTATAATCGTGAAAAAATAACCCTCTCAAATTGTACACATCTTTATGTTTTAGCGTCCTTAGATGCCAAAAAATATGTTTAATAATCAATTCCGTCGGTCCTTCTGTCGGTCTGTACGTCTGTTTGTCTGTCTGTTAGTTCGCGGCATAGCTTAAAGACTACTTAACCGATTGACTTCGAATTTGGGTAAAAAATTAAGGGTCATATGGGGATAACCTGGCAACATTTTGGTAAAAATCCAATATGGCGAAACAAAATGGCGGCCTAGTGAAATGTTAAAAAAATTATTATCAAAAAACTACTCATCCAATTATTTAGATTTTGCAAAAACGTCAAGTATTATGTTGGAATCAACTGGTAACAGTTTAGTATGAATTCAAGATGGCGGAACAAAATGACAGCTTAATGAAATATTAAAAAATTCAGCCTGAAAAAAATGCTTAATGGATTGATTTCAAATTTGGGTAAAAAATTAAGGGTCATATGGGGATAACCTGGCAACATTTTGGTAAAAATCCAATATGGTGAAACAAAATGGCGGCCTAGTGAAATGTTAAAAAAAAATTATTATCAAAAAACTACTCATCCAATTATTTAGATTTTGCAAAAACGTCAAGTATTATGTTGGAATCAACTGGTAACAGTTTAGTATGAATTCAAGATGGCGGAACAAAATGACAGCTTAATGAAATATTAAAAAATTCAGCCTGAAAAAAATGCTTAATGGATTGATTTCAAATTGTGTGTCAGAATTATTTGTGATATCAACTAATAAAACTGTGTTACTAATTCAAGATGGAGGAATAAAATGGCGACCAACTGGTAACAGTTTAGTATGAATTCAAGATGGCGGAACAAAATGACAGCTTAATGACATATTAAAAAATTCAACCTGAAAAAATGCTTAATGGATTGATTTCAAATTGTGTGTCATAACTATTTGTGATATCAACTAATAAAACTGTGTTACTAATTCAAGATGGAGGAATAAAATGGCGACCAACTGGTAACAGTTTAGTATGAATTCAAGATGGCGGAACAAAATGACAGCTTAATGAAATATTAAAAAATTCAACCTGAAAAAAATGCTTAATGGATTGATTTCAAATTGCGTGTCATAACTATTTGTGATATCAACTAATAAAACTGTGTTACTAATTCAAGATGGAGGAATAAAATGGCGACCAACTGGTAACAAGTTTAGTATGAATTCAAGATGGCAGAACAAAATGACAGCTTAATGAAATATTAAAAAATTCAGCCTGAAAAAAATGCTTAATGGATTGATTTCAAATTGTGTGTCATAACTATTTGTGATATCAACTAATAAAACTGTGTTACTAATTCAAGATGGTGGAATAAAATGGCGACCAAATACAGTTTTTGTAATTGTGAAAAAAACACCCTCTTAGGTTTTTTTCATATTTTCACGTTTTAGCGTCCCTAGATGCTAAAAAACACGTATAAATTCCAATTGTTAGGGTGGTGTATTATTTGGGGTTAAAATCCAGTAAAAAAAAGCAAGTATATTTTTTAAATTGTCGATTTTTTACCAAATTTATTGTTGGCTCCTCAGGACACATATAGATCCTATATATTACATGAAACCCATATTATCAGTTCTTACCTACTCCACTGGTCCGCATATATTTCCCAGATATCAAGTTTCTAAATGGCTTTGGTAAAAAATCCTCTTGTTGTTATGTTAGAATGGTGTTTTATTTGAAGCTAGAATCCAGTAAAAAAATACAGAAGTCCATTTTTAAATTTTCGACGTTTCGCAACTTTATTGGTGCATCCTCAGGACACATATAGATTCTATATCCTGTACGAAACCCGTATTATTATTCTTTACCTACTCCGTTGGTCCGCAGATGTTTCCCAGATGTTAAGTTTCTAAATGGTTTTTGTTAACGATCCTCTTGTTGTTATGTTAGAGTGGTGTATTATTTGGGGTTAGAATGCAGTAAAAAAACAAATCTCTATTCTTAATTTATTGACGTTTCGCTACATTATTGTTGCATCCGTAGGACACATAGATTTTATATCCTGCTTGAAACTCATGTTATCAGTCGTTACCTACTCCGTTGGTTTGCAGATATTTCCCAGATATTAGGTTTCTAAATGCTTTTCGTTAACGGTCTTCTTGTTCTTATGTTAAAGTTAGGGGCGTGCGGTGAAATTTTAATAAAGGGAAGCAATTTTTAGAAACTTACCTATTTGTAATGTAATTCGATTCTTCGAACATTTTTTTGTAAATTCGTCAATGACGTCATCATAAAAAGGTCAATGCTCCGACATATTTTGGAGAAGTTTATTTTCAATGGACAACAGCGATGCATGCGAAAGTCTCTCCTGCCCCGTTGAATTTCTCACGAAATTTTTTATACGTTTAAGTGTTGAAAAATTGCGTTCCACTGATGAACTTGTGGCAGGTATTGTCAATACTAATTTACACAATTTCGACACTTCGGTGTAGGCATCTTCCAGCTCCTTGTCTTTTAAAAATTACATTAGTTCCTTAGCGCTATTTTTTGCGCTAATGTCATCAGTTTCGTAAATCACTTTTAGTTCAGATCGCAGTAACACTCGGTCGAAGAACTGGCCATAATGAAGAAGAAGAGATTTAAAGGCATCTTCTGAAAAAAAAGTTTTTCCTTTAAATGCATGAAAATTGCAGAGCTCGAGGGATTTAAAATCATTTAAACCGTTAAACTTATAGTTTATTTGTTGCTGAATTTGACCGATTACTTTATAAAAGAGGCCTCTGTATGATGTTTGAACATCTCCTACCTTGTCTGTTCGAAGACACTTGGCTTGTAGCTCTACATTTAACGTCATCGTTTTCTCCCAAAATAGGTCAAAGTCATCTCTTTTTTGGCTTAACATGGACTCAAAATCATCCACTTTTTTTAGTCAAAAAGCAATATCATTTGTTTTAGTTTGTAATATATTAAAAACATTTTCCAATATTTCTGAAAATATGTTCAACAAATAATTAAAATTAAGATCTAGTTTCAAACAGTCCAAAAAACCCCTCGAACTATTTATTGCTTCTGAGTCCCACGTTTCATTATTTTTTATTATATTCTCAAATAGTTCAATCAGTGATTCACGATTTTCAGATACTGTTAACATAAGTCTTCCATTAGAGTTCCACCTAGTAGGAGCTACTTTGGGCAATCATTTGTCGACAATGGAGTCCAAAGCTTGTGTACGTTTTGTTGACTTGGAAAAAAAGCAGCCATGCCAGTTAAAGTAACGAAAAATACTTTTCACTCTTTAATGCGATTGATGGACTGGGATAAAACTAAATTCAATTTATGAGCAAAACATTGGACAAACACAGCACTTGGAAAAGTTTCTTGAACTTTAGCTTGCAGACCCCCTAATTGTCCTGCCATCACTGCAGCTCCATCATAGCTTCGAGCAACTACTTTTTCTCTCCATTAATTTCTTTAGTAACGTTATAAACTACGGTATATAATGCATCTGCTGTACGATTTTCGGACATATTCTTAAAACCTAAAATCGCTCTTGAATACTTCTAACTGTTTAAACGTAGCGTATTACTATAGATAATTGGCTAAAATTAGTGATATCAGTTGTTTCGTCCAGAACAATAGCAATGAACCGCGCCTCGCCAATCTCCTGCTTAATTCTTTTTAGAATAATGGTTGCAACAGCGGAAATTAAATCATTCTGGATTCGATTCGACGTTCCGCGAAAAACGCTAGACTGCTCTAAATGATGTTTTAAGCAATCATCATATTTAGCCATTAAACTAAGTAAATCTTGAAAATTTTCTCTATTTGAAGAAACCCTTGTTTCGTCATGACCTCTAAATCCCAATTCGGGCTGTCCGAGAAAACAAGCAACATCGATAAGTCTTCTTAATATTTGCCTATTTTTATCGACTAGTTCATTGTGTTGGCGGTGACGGCGGTGGTAAATTTCCAACTGTTTATTAAAGGCGTGTTCAATTCTGGTTTTGCCGAAGACTTTTTCTTTTATGACGGACCGTAAATGCGCTTTGGACAAAATGTGTCTTTATGGAAATTGTTTAAATCGGAAAAACCAGTTTTATTCTAGAGACCTTTTTCATTTTCAAAAAGTGAACATGGCCAACAAAATAACTTACTTATATTTTCACACCCTGTTAGCCATTTAAATTGTTCGTATTGTTTTTCCTTATAAAAATGTCTAATACAGTTTTTCATTTTTGTGGTTAAATTTTTCCTTTGGAAATTATTTGAAGCTTATCAGCGAAGTTGAATGTTGAAAATTCCTTTATTATTAAGACACACACCACACATTCACACACACTCTTCTTACCAAATTCTCCAACATTTTCAACGTTATTACCGATAGCTGAAGTTGACGGTATTTGCATATCCACGTCCGTATTATTGTCTTCCATATCGCACCATGCACGACGCGACGTACATATCACACAACACACGCATAGCCGTTCAAACAAAGAAAGAACCTACTCCAACGATAGCTTCCGCCACCACTTAAAGCACGCGACTGAAATGCAAAAATTGCAAACAGCCGGTGGAAAGTTCAATAACCTCTTGCTCGATTCACAGGAAATCAAGCATACAGGACTTGGCTGCAGAGAAGCTAGAGGCCCGCATAGGTTCTATTCGATATTCTATTGTGGCTGGGTCGGAGTCAAGGCCGCATTTATTATGGGCTTGATAATTAAGATAACATTTTAGCATTTTTAATATAAACTAAATTAATGGTTTCCTATTTCAAAAATTACATTTTAGAAGCTGTTTTGTATTTTTTTTGGGGAAGCACTGCTTCCCTTGCTTCCATGGACTGTACGCCCCTGATACGTATCATAAGGATTTGTGACATCCTCTAATTTACTAAACTATTTTTAATTAAATTCCCGCTGTCAATTTACCCAGCAAAATCTACAAATCTTGAAAATCCTCTCTTCGAATATAAGTTATGTGCGATCCTTGAGATTTCATTCCGGTATTCAATGAAATAAATCAAGGTTTCCTTTTAAATCTCTGAATCGATCTCAAAATCCTTCGGAAATAAGTTTATTCAGCGAGGTGTGATGTCCAGCGAAAATACAAAGACCCTACGAAATAAACTCGAGACCAACCCCTGTTTTCACACCACTTGACAATTTGGCTATTCTGAGAGGAACATACAGTTGCAGAATGAATTTATATTTGTAATTTTAGAAGTTAAATTGATTTCTATGGGAAAACTAGTTTTTGAGCAAATGCGATTATCAACTGCAAACATCTCTATTCAATTTAATTCAAATTCTTAAAATAAACACTAGGATATTAAATTTTGAGTACTTTTGATGAAATAAAATGTGTTTGTTTAATTTAATGTAAGTAAATTAATAGTAGTAGATAAATTTTTAAAGAAAATTTAATATAGCCTCTTTTTTATTGCTTTCTTAAGAGGGAAGCTCTGGGCCCCGCACAATGTTGCCAGGTCAAAGAAACTGAAAATCACCGAACACTTGCTTTAAAAGTTGCCAGATTTTGGAAAAAATCACCAGATTTTATACTTTTTCTATATTGACTAGAGATATATACAATAATTAAAATTAAATTTATATGTTTTAAAACATGTTTTATTACAGACCAGTGACGGAGTAAGTCAAACAAATATCTTGATAATAATAAAAAAAACCATATATAAATATTTTGTTAATTATTTTTTTGGGCATAGGTTAACTCATTGAGAAGTAAAACTGTAATTTTATCGATGTTTCGGTCATTATATTGAGCTTTCTCAAGATATTTATTTTCTACAATAAAAACATGTATAGTTAGTATTTAAATTGGTTAAAACATTATTGAAAAACATCACTCAAAAAACATTACATTTAAAACAAACTATGACCATGAAAACAAAAATACATTTAAAACAATATTAATATTATACAGAGTACGTACCTTGGAAACATGTCAGTTTTACGAATGTTTTGCGATTGCAATAATTTCGACACGTCTGGAATTTTGGTAGATAAAAACGAGACAAATTTTTTCTTTTTTTTATATATTTACTTAGATTTTTATTGCTGTACCGAGTTTGGGTTTATGATCTTACTGAAATGTACAGGGTTTTATGTATGGAGTAGTTTATTTATTTATATTAATTTACTTAGATATCAGATTATAATAAATTTGGCTTAAGTTATTGATGTCTTTTTTATCGTTGGCGGCATCTTTCTCTTTTTTAATTTGTATCATTTCTTTTATTGTGAGTTTTCGATAATTAGTTTCTTGCTCTAAAATTTTGGTTTGTTTAAAATCGAATTCATGTTTTTCTGTATGTTCGTGTTTGTGGAGTGCAGTTGATGCATTTTTTGTGTATTTGTGGCCGTTTAATCGACTACCTAAGTATTGTGTTGTCATTCCTATGTACTTTTTTGGGAAATTTAAACATAGAATTAAGTAAACTAGGTTTGATTTCTTTTTTTTTACTACTTTGCTTTTCAAGGGAGTGAAAAGACCGTTTAGTAAATTCTGTGCTTTACGACAGACAGTTATGTCGTGTTTAGACAAGATATGATTTATTTTTTCTGATAGACCGTCTGTGTAGGGCATTGCAACGTATTTAGTATTACCATTTTTTTCTTTTGTTGCTTTCTTTAAGTTATTATAAAACACATAAGTTCGTTGTTTAAAAACTCGTAGTATGTTTTTTTCCGGTTAATGGTTATTTATTATATGTCTCGTTAACCTTTTTTAAAATATCAGGACGATATTCTGGGAAAGTAAGTGAGATGGCACGATCGGTGAGACCTATAATAACGCTATTTTTTTGATTCTTTGGATGGTTGGAGTTTAAGTACCGCCCTGACCAAGTTTTTTTTGTATACCACTTGGTTTTTATATTTTGATCTTTCTTGTTTCTTATTAGGGTTAAGTCTAGAAAATTAATTTTGTTTTTGTCTTCAGTTTCCATGGTAAATTTTAATTTGGGGTGAAAATTATTGAAAGCATTTAATAGGTCATTAATACGGTTTTTTGAAACGGCAGTCAAACAATCGTCCACAAATCTTTTAAAAAAAGGAAGGTTAAAATCAAGTTTACTTATCACACTCTCCTCCAGATATTCCATAACTAATTGTGCGACATTGGAGGAAATAGGAGAACCCATAGCGCAACCATCTAACTGTTGATAATATTTGTCCTTATACTGGAAATAATTATTATTTAGAGTAATGTTAATAGCTTCTATAAATTCTTTTAATGGAAGTGTTGTGTGACCCTTTAATTCGTCCCATTTTTGTGTTATTATGTCAGATAAAAGTTCATTCGGAATATTTGTATATAGAGAAACAACATCAAGAGATATTAGTATTTGATTGTCTGGAATGTTTACCTTGTCAATAAATTGTTTAAATTCAAATGAATCTTTAACAAAATAATCGTTTTTTTCCTGTTATTTTGGACATATAATTAGACAAATATTTCGACAGTTTATAAAAAGGAGATTGGATACATGATACAATAGGCCTTAAAGGTATGTTAGCTTTATGCAACTTAGGAAGACCGTATATTTTGGGTGCTACTGCGTTGTGGATCATTAGGTTTTTTGCTTCTTTATTAGAAATAACTTTTTTATTTAACAATTTTTTTATGAACATGTTATTTCACTTTTTAATTTTTTGTAAGTATTTACGTCACTAATCAATCAATAGTCGTAAGAGTAAGAGTTCATTATCACAGTTTTATTTGATTTATCAGGTTTAAGGATTTTAATTTGACGGTTCTCCTTTACGAATTGCTTGGTTTTGTTAATTTTTTTCTGTATGTTTTTTTGAAAGTTTGAATATTTTATTTTTTTATGTTTTATTTTAAGATTATGGTTTGTTACAACGTTTACAACATTGGCGCGAATTGAATCTTTGATTTCATTCGGTTTATCTTGAATTATGCTTTCTACACAGGCGATATGTTCAGTGGTGGGTAAATGTTTTTCAGTTGTTATTGGAAGTGAAACATGATCAGCCAAAGCAAGAACTTCAGCAATATCTTGTGGAATTTCAGTGTCAGATATTATACTTACAAAAAATTAAAAAGTGATTTGACGACCTCTTACCAAACAAAAAATAACATGTTCATAAAAAAATCATCATCATGTATCCAATCTCCTTTTTATAAACTGTCGAAATATTTGTCTAATTGTATGTCCAAAATAACAGGAAAAACGATTATTTTGTTAAAGATTCATTTGAATTTAAACAATTTATTGACAAGGTAAACATTCCAGACAATCATATTACTAATATCTCTTGATATTGTTTCTCTATATACAAATATTCCGAATGAACTTTTATCTGACATAATAACACAAAAATAGGACGAATTAAAGGGTCACACAACACTTCCATTAAAATAATTTTTAGAAGCTATTAACATTACTCTAAATAATAATTATTTCCATTGTCGCACAATTAGTTGTGGAATATCTGGAGGAGAGTGTGATAAGTAAACTTGATTTTAACCTTCCTTTTTTTTAAAGATTTGTGGACGATTGTTTGACTGCCGTTTCAAAAAAACATATTAATGACCTATTAAATGCTTTCAATAATTTTCACCCAAAATTAAAGTTTTCCATGGAAACTGAAGACAAAAACAAACTTAATTTTCTAGATTTAACCGTAATTAGAAACAAGAAAGATCAAAATATAAAAACCAAGTGGTATACAAAAAAACATGGTCAGAGCGGTACTTAAACTTTAACTCCAACCATCCAAAGAATCAAAAAAATAGCGTTATTATAGGTTTAACCGAACGTGCCATCTCACTTACTTCCCCAGAATATCGTCCTGAGATTTTAAAAAAGGTTAAGGAGACTTTAATAAATAACCATTATCCGGAAAAAAACATACTACGAGTTTTTAAACAACAAACTCATGTTTTTTATAATAACTTAAAGAAAGCAACAAAAGAAAAAAATGGTAATACTAAATACGTTGCAATGCCCTACACAGAGGGTCTATCAGAAAAAATAAATCATATCTTGTCTAAACACTACATAACTGTCTGTCATAAAGCACAGGATTTACTAAACGGTCTTTTCACTCCCTTAAAAGCAAAGTAATAAAAAAAAAGAAATCAGACCTAGTTTACTCAATTCCATGTTTAAATTGCCCAAAAGGGTACATAGGAATGACAACACAATACTTAGATAGTCGATTAAACGGCCACAAATATACAAAAAATGCATCTACTGCACTCCACAAACACGAACATACAGAAAAACATGAATTCGATTTTAAACAAACCGAAATTTTAGAGCAAGGGACTAATTATCGAAAATTCACGATAAAAGAAATGATACAAATTAAAAAAGAGAAAGATGCCGTCAACGATAAAAAAGACATCAATAACTTAAGCCAAATTTATTATAATCTGATATCTAAGTAAATTAATCTAAATAAATAAACTACTCCATACATAAAACCCTGTTCATTTCAGTAAGATCATAAAAACTCGATACAGCAATAAAAATCTAAGTAAATATAAAAAAAAAGAAAAAATTTGTCTCGTTTTCATCTACCAGAATTTCAGACGTGTCGAAATTATTGCAAACGCAAAACCTTCGTAAAACTGACATGTTTCCAAGGTACGTACTCTGTATAATATTAATGTTGTTTTAAATGTATTTTTGTTTTTGTGGTCATAGTTTATTTTAAATGTAATGTTTTTTGAGTGATGTTTTTTCAATAATGTTTTAACCAATTTAAATACTAACTATACATGTTTTTATTGTAGAAAATAAATATCTTGAGAAAGCTCAATATAATGAGCGAAACGTCGAT
Organism: Kuschelorhynchus macadamiae; assembly: GCA_030620095.1. Lineage (NCBI taxonomy): Eukaryota > Metazoa > Arthropoda > Insecta > Coleoptera > Curculionidae > Kuschelorhynchus > Kuschelorhynchus macadamiae. The sequence goes on along the minus strand of JAUTXW010001318.1, from coordinate 2,820,947 downwards.
TAAATTATAGTTTTCCTTCTCAATGAGTTAATCTATGCCCAAGAAAATAGTTAACAAAATATATATATATATATATATATATATATATATATATATATATATATATATACACATTAAATTTACAAGTACGTACCTTGCAAAAAAATTTAATGGTTTAATTGTTGATACTAAGCAAAGATATTAAATCTTACTATAACAGAGGCAACCAAAAATATAAATGAACTAAATAAAAATATTCAAAATCTAATTATCCACGCAAAATCTCTTTTACCTGAAAATATGGTTGACGATTTTTTGACGTTTAAGAGGATTAAATTTGAAAAAAATTTCAATTCTACTAAAAATAAAAACCAAAAAAAAATTCTCAAAACTATTGTCTTATACATCTCTAAACAAAATCAAAACTAATCAATGGTTAGACAACATTTCCGACACTGAAATACCAAATGACGTGGCTGAAATTCTTGCTCTAGGTCCAAATTTCTTTCTTCCGATAACAAACGAAAAACAGTTATCTGTCACGGATTACATTTCCTGTGTTGAAAGTGTTATATCAAACGAAATTATCAACAAATTACAAAAGAAAAATTAATCAGAAAAGATTTTAACTAGGTAACAAAATTTCATGTTAAAGTCCAGAAACAAATAACAAAAACAAAACACTTTGTTAGAGAAATTAAAATACTCAAACCTGATAAATCTAATAAAACATTCGTAATGAAAATCTAATAAAACAGTCGTAATGAATTTAAACGATTATAAACGAAAAATGAATGAACTACTCGGCGATACAACAACTTATAAAAAACTAAAAAGCGATGTTACAAATATATTTCAAAACAAAAATAACTTATTAATAAAAAAGTTTTTAAAGCAGCAGAAAACATAACAATACATAATACAGTTTCTCCTAAAATTTATGGTTTACCTAAAATACATAAAACAGGCATTCCATTAGGACCAATTGTTTCGTGTATACCATCTCCATTTTACAAACTCTCACAACATTTATCTGAATGCTTGTCAAACATTACCGGTAAGAACAATTATTTTTTAAAAGATGCTATTACTTTTAAACAATTTATTGATAAAATTAATATTCCTAATAATTACAAACTTGTACCGCTTGATGTGGTTTATTTATATACCAATATCCCAACGAATTAGTTCCTCAGATAATAACAAAGAAATGGGACACTTTAAAAAATTACACAACACTTGAATTGAGAGATTTTATAGAGGCTATAAACATTACATTAAACAACAATTACTTTCAATACGAAGAAAGTTTCTATCAACAGGTAAACGACTGTGCAATGGGCTCCCCGATTTCCTTTACAATAGCACAACTTGTAATGGAGTATCTAGAAGTAAGTGTTTTGGAGAAAACAGATTTTATTATAATTTTTTATTTCATTAACAAACTACTAAACGGCTTTAATAATTTTCATCCTAAGTTACAATTCACAATGGAAATTAAAGAAAATAATGAAATAAATTTTTTAGATTTAACGTTAATCAGAGAATTTGCACATAACAGATTAAAAACTAAATGGTATACCAAAGAAACCTGGTCAGGTCGATATCTAAATTTTAATTCCAACCATTCAAACAACCAAAAGAATAGTGCAATAATAGGATTAACGGACCGCTCAATCGCTCTAACCTCTCCAGAATACCGGCCAGAAACTCTAGAAAAAGTTAAACAGGTATTAGTAGACAAGAATTATCCAGAAAAAAATATTTTAATGATTTTTAAACAAAGAACTTATCTTCATTACAACAAAAAGAAAGATCCAATAAAGAACCAAAATACTAAATACGTGGCACTACTGTACATACATAACCTACCAGAAAAATTAAAGTATATTCTAGTAACCATTTTCGAAATAATCAGATTTTTATTAAACTATCATATGTATTTGCTAAATGCTTACACCTTCCCGTAGTAAGCCATGGAAAAACAATTGTTGTGTTTTTCTATTCAACATGACAGCTGATTTGAAACTTTTAAATTAAAATAAAATAACACTCCAAACTGATATTCTCAATTTATTTTATATTCGCAGAGAATGTTACAAAATATTGGAGAGAACGTGCCATGTTTTTAATGAAAAAATCCTCATTTATCGACAATGAACAAGAGAAAATTGAAGAGGATTGAAACGAAATTTTTTCGTTTCGGAAAAGTTAAAGTTATAAAAAATGTAATAAATTATTTTTAACTATATCTACTAAGTTCGAGACTGTTCTAAACTTGTTTTAGTGAACTTAAAAATTATAGCTATCTAACAATCAACAATAAATAAATAAAATAATAAAATTGAATTATAACAAATGTTATATATGTTGTCCGTTCATTTGAAGACACATTTCAATTCTTCTTTGTACAGTTGCTGTGGCTCGTTGAATTTGTTCGTATTCTAATTCGGCAAAAGCTGTTCGTATCCTGTCCAGTAAATCTTCTTGGTTGTTTACTGGGGAAGCATAGACTTTTCCTTTGATAAATCCCCATAAATAAAAGTCTAGGGGTGTTAAATCAGGCGATCGCGGGGGCCATCTCCTAGGGCCATTGGAACCAATCCAGCGATCTTCAAAAATTCGAGATAATTGGAGATAAATTGTAGCGGAATTATGTGCTGGTGCCCCATCTAATTGATACCAATAATTTTGCATTTCACCGATAGGAATTTGTTTTATAAATTGAGAAACCGTCCCTCGTAGAATTTCCAAATACTTATCACTGTTTAAATTGTCTTCATAAATACAGTACCGCACCTGATCATTTAATACTAAACCGAAAACATTGAAGCTAAACCTCTCTTGCGAACGCGTTTCGCGTAAAGCGTGCGGATTTTCTGCTGCCCAGAAATGTTCGTTTCTTCTATTTGTTATTCCTTCTCTAGAAAATTTCGCTTCATCGGCCCAAAATATTTTTGAAAGGAATTGAGGGTCCTCTTGAATTTTCAAAAACATGAATTCGCAAAATTCTACTCGTCGGACGTCATCACCAGGTCTCAAGACTTGCACGTTTTGGAAGGAATAAGGGTGCATATGATGTTCGCTCAAGATTCTTTGGACAGATGAAGAAGAAATTCCCATATCGTTTTCTGCAGACGGTATTGAACTTTGCGGGTTTGTGTGGAAATAAGCTAATGTGTTTATTACGTTATCCTCGGCATTTGTCACTGATTTCGGAACATTTTTTGTAACTTTAACTTTGCCAAAACGCAAAAAGTTCTTTTCAATCCTCTTGAATTTTGACTTGTTCATTGGCGACAAATCAGGGTGGCGTTCATTAAACACACGACACGTTCTCTCCAAAATTTTATAACATTCTAAATGAATATAAAATAGATTGAGAATATCAGCGTTTGAGTATTCTTCCACTTCGATTTAGAAGATTTAGTTTATCACTGACAGCTTTCGATAAATAACGCATACTAATCATCTGTCATATTGGATATTGGATCTCAATTGTTTTTCCATGACTCACCATTGGAACATGTAAACATTTAAGCAAATACATACGATATTTTTATAAAACCCAATTATTTCGAAAATGGTTATGAATAGGTATAAGGAATCTAAATACAGTTCGATAGAAAATGAAATTCTACATTTGATAGAGCATAAAGTTATAGGGTGTCCTATTTAAAAAAACGGACTTTAGCGGTTTTGAAAATGTCAATGTTTGCCACTGAATTTAGAACATCCTGTATAAAAATAAACAAATTCAGTAAAAAAAATAGAAAACTAAGATTATTTACCGATCGTCTGCAAAATATGAAGATTATATCTTCAAAACTTACAAAAATATAAGATTTTAAAATTTGGTGCCCAGAAGGCTCATTTTCGGTTCAAGGTCAAATATCTTAAGAACGCTTGAACCTAGGTATAGAACATGCTACATAAAATAGCATTAAAATTCTCCGTAGAATCCAAAAGTATCATAAAATACAGGGTGTTCCATTTAAAATAAGCAAGTTTATACCAACTTCCGGTTAAACCGAAAGTGACAGGAAGTTGAAAATATTTCAAAAAGAAGTACCCCTTGACCTTACCTTAATCCCAAAATTTGAAATTTTTATCCAAATGGCATCATCAAAAACTTTTAATGAACGGGTTGCGTGAATGACCCTGTATATATATATATATATATATATATATATATATATATATATATATATATATATATATATATATATATATATATATATGCGTAGGTGCAGACAAATTGTACTAAAACTTCCATGATTTAAAAATGTATTTTCCCAGTATCAAGTAGAATTAACAATGTATCACTACTGCGGTAACACTGAGACACGGGTAAACGTCAAATTCTACCGAATAAATTATGTAAACTTTGCCCTTTTTTCTAGTAGTGAAGTTTTCGGAACATATAACGTTACGGTCGCGTACCAAATATATAAATTACAGACTTTTTGTATGATAATATGGCAAAATTTTTAATAATCAAGAATATAAAATGTAATAAAATCGTGTTTTTTATATAAATTGAAATTTATAAATAGGTCAGTGTCAAAAAAATCACCAGAAATAGGGCTTTTTAAAAAAGTTTTCACCATATCACCGAATAGGTCGAAAAATCACCAAATCTGGTTAATTTTTATCAGACCTGGCAACATTGGCGCCGCAGTACGAGAAGCCCCAAAGGACCTTATTTTTATAATTTACTTACAAATTATTATACATAATATATTTAAAATTTAAACGGGGAAATCAGTTTCCATGTCGACATCTATGAATCGTATCACATACTATACTACCCTATTAATAACTGATATGGTATGATTGATAAGTGGGAGGTGGCGCACTAATTATGCACTCGATCCTGATTTGTATTGTTTTAGTAAAGTGTAAAAGTGTTTAAGTGTATGTTTCAGATTATTATTAATTGATACAAATATACAACATACATATTATGTCTTCACTACCTAGAGAATATTTGAGTGGAGCTTTTAAACGTAAGGCAATTATAACTATACTAAAGAAAGTATTAATGTAATATGTTAAGTGTATTTACTTAGAGTTGAGCCAGGTGCAGGCCGGCTGGGATCAGCCAGGAAAAAAATGAACGTGTGGAAATTAAATTTTAAACTAATTTGGATTATTTCATTTAGGCCATAATATAACACAACTAACAAAATAATTTGATAGCTAAATTATAGCGGCAATTTACCAGAAAAGGACACAGAAATCCGCAAACACTTTTAAACATCAACTGAAAATGCACCGAAATCATATGGCCAAAGGTCAATGACAGCAGGCGTTAATCACGCGATGACGTAGCAGAGCCAGACGGGAATGCGCGATATCTTACCTTCGGTTAATTATATCATGGGTTATTGGCGAGGTCTGTCATACATTGACTAATATCAAGTCTACACAGTGTTGCTATATATGCGGCAAAACCGAGGGAAATGGACAATCTAAAAAAAGTTAATAATTAATTAGTAGCGGAGGAGGGGGCACAGAGGACCGCTTAAGGATTTTTAGTGTACAAAGCCATTAAAAAAGTATATTAAAAATAAGTAAACCTATTTGTGTCAAGTTTAGTGGTTACTTTATTCATTTAAGACCAAAAAAATATTTTAAAGAAAATGATATATGAGTTACAATTGTTTTTTTAATACCCTGCGCTGGTCCTCTGTGCCCTTAGCTATAGGGCACAGTGGACCTAGTGCTGGGGTACAGAGGTCTTAGTACGGGGTGTTGGGATCATGCATTGAATAAACAATATTTGAGTAGGATTTTTACAAAAAGACTGATGGGTTGCAAAAATCGTTTCTAGCAGCCAAAAAAAAATGTTATTTTTAATAATATATTTAAGAACATTTCAGACAAATAAATTCTGCATCGTCTTCTGACACTCCTGCGCAAGCGCCATGTGCCCAACCTTTGCAATTCTGACATTGAATCCATCCCTCCCCTTCCCTTGATTCGCCATACCTACTTGGACAATAAATACATATGGTGTTAGTCTCTTCTTCACTATCGCTACTTGAAACTTCCACCACTTTTTCCACTGTCGAGGAAAAAGAAAAAACGGAGGGACGTAAGATCCTGCAGCTGAAATCCCACAAACTGCAGTTACATTAAACCCACGTTCAGTGCTCACTATCCGCCCAACCTGCTTTTTTCCTTGTTTAGCTAGAATTTTTCTGGGTACAGGCACTGAATTAATCCCAGTCTCATCAATATTATATATTTGGCATGGTTGAATATTGCTCTTCTCTAAAACTGATCGTACAACATGAAAAAAACTTTTGAACCTGGGGCTTATTAAATCCTGCAGCTCGTGCTATGCTTGTGGCTTCGGGAGCTCTAATAGAAAGTTGAGGATTTCGTTTTTTAAACCCCGCCAACCAGTCACTACCAGCTAATTTGGCATTATTATTAAATGGATGTTTTAAGCCCATATTTTCGCCCAGCTCAAATGCAAATCGACGAGCATCGAGAGGGGTTATTCCATAAAATCGCTTTTTTAGGTCTAGAATATGCTCCACTAGTTCAGTTTCTTGTTGGTCAGTAAACACTTGTTTAAAATGATCATTTCTTGGTGTCTTTGGCATCATTTCATTATTTTTTCGGCGCAAAATACAGGTCTTAGGTATCTTAAAACGTTGAGCTGCTTGTCTAACTGAAATTTCGTTTCGGTTGATCATTTCCAGTGTCCTGGTCATGTCTTCTTCTGCCCACGAAAAACAATATTTTTTTATGATAATATACACACATCACATAATTGAATTAATCCTAAGACACTTAAATTCCTATTTAAGCCACAACATACTGCTTTGGGGCACAGAGGACCATAAGCGGTCCTTTGTGCCCCAGTTGCAGAAAATAAATTTAAATTTCCCGCCACTCCACTGAATGTTTGTTTACACCTGAGTTAATCAACTTGTTTTTAAGTAAAAAAGTGGTGTTTTAGTGGGTTATAATAAGAAATAACAATACACGCATAATAACGCAATAATCACACTTGACAAAACTATAAAATTTAGCATGGCTTACCTTAAAAACCAATGTGTTGTTTGCTGCGACCTGCACACTGCACGAACATTGCTGTAACTGTCAGAAATATAAAAATACACCGCTAGCTTGCTATTTTTAACAACATTTAAAAGATGGCGCCACGTATAACAGAATAAATCGAGCGGACCTTTGTGCCCCAGCGGTCCTCTGTGCCCCCTTCTCCCCTAAATGTAGGATATAGAAGTGACATTAAGAATTGGCAAGCTAAGGGAGAATATAAAGATAAAATGGAAACAGTAAATATTGCAAACATATTTTTCCACATTGTAAGAAATCTGCTGAAGTGGTAAAAAAAAACTTATACTAATTATATTACATTATTTTTCAAACCATTTCTTGTGGGTGTGAAATAAATGCAGAAAAATTTAAAGTATATACCATGGATACAACAAAAAAATTGTTTTTTATATCTCTGGTTTTAAATGCCAAAAGGTTCATAAAGTGTTGATACATGATGCAGATATCATTACCCGTGTTATTTTGCTAATAGGGCAATTAGGAGAAGATGCTCAAGAAGCAAAAGATAAGGATTTTAAATTTGTAAGAGAACACAGAACCAGAAAAGATTCGGCTGAGCGCACAAATATTAATTTATTTAATTATTTTTTACTATCACCGACCCAATCATATCCAATTTGGCCTTTAAAACAGAAATTCAATACAAAGAAGGTAAAACTTGAGGCTGAAGTTATAAATTTTTCTCCATTTATCGGGGTATAGACTCAGAATCATTTGGTGAAGATAATTAGAAGTATGAATAAAAGTATTATAAAGCTGATACGAGATAAAATTAAATACAAAAATGCAATAAAGCATATGTATTTAATGTATCTATGCTTTCTGTATTATTCTTAAACTAAATAATAACAATTTATAATATTTCTACCATACAATAATTTATTCGCTCTAATACTCATCTGACTATGTCAAAAAATCAAAGGTTATATGTGGTTAAAATGGTACCATTTAAAATGTAAAAAAATAATTAATAAAAAAAAGTAGTTATCCAATTGATCTCAGATTAGGTTCAAATTAAAACCTGAAGGAAGTGCCTCTAAGTGACCTTTTTTATTTTTTTCTAATTTTTCAGCGTGACTTCAATCACCAAGTGGGAACTTTTCAAAACATGGTTAGGAGTGAAATATTTGAATATCAATAGATGTTGTGATACTTTAATGAAATACGTTTTAGAAAGAAAAAACATACGTCATCGTGGCAAGGTGATTAATTTTATCAAAAATATTGAAACAAGAAAAAAAAATTTAAAAAAGAAAATTTGGTTAGATTATCCATTACTTTTTCATGAAAAAGGACAGAACATGAAAGACCATCAAAACAATTTGAGGAGCACCAGAACTAAGCAAAAAAATCATTATTTATTGTCCTCTGCTACTGCCAACCAACTTTCGTTCGCAACACAGAGACGAGTTTAAGAAAACGAGGGAATTGAGGCGCAGTGGATGTAATTAAAGATGTAACAGTCTGGAATATTTTCCAAACCCACAAATATGCTTTAAAATTAATGAAATATATCAAGCAAACTCCTGTATCCATACAACATATACCAAAATACAACACAGATACACCTTAGCAGTGGTTTTACAAATGGCATCTACTCTATCTTACTTCGGCTATTTATCTATAACATCTGACTTTAACATAGCAGAGGTAAACAAGCTTTTGGGCGACTTGAAAAATATCAGCATTAAAAAAAACTTCTTACACTGATGGATCCAGTGTGTCCAAGAACGATATTCTGTCGCTTCACTAATTATTAAAAAATGTACACTTTTACTTAAAAAATTTACCATTTTGCTGCCCAAGTTAAATAGGGATATTCTATTGTCTAAATATTTTCTACAGAATTTTACCTAGAACTGGGATAAAATTCAACTAAATGCTTATGGAAAGTATGCTTATTTTTTAACCGGAATAAAAACTGATATTGGAAAACTCCTATATTGTCAGATACACAACTAAAAACAAAAAAGTTTTCTTAACTTTAATTAATTAAATGCATACCACGCACTGTTTATGTAAATTGAATAATACAGTTTTAGTTAATACCACTTAACACACAATTGGCAGAGACATAATATTGATCAAATCAAATCAAATCAAAAAGTCTTTATTAGGCAAATCCAAACAATATAGAAAATAATTTCTTAATAACTAAGTAAATTAACTGAATAAATTGTATATAACCATTATTTATGCAAATCTCCAACCTTACAATTATACAATTTAACGAGTACTAGAGACGTGAACTAAAAGCACTATATATTATTCATATAATATTCACGGATTTTTTTCTTAAAAGTATCTATACTATTAATTGCCTTTAAATTATTTGGGAGAGAATTAAAAACATGGCTTGCGTGATACGTGAATGAACCCTTAAAGGCAGTGGTGGTGTGCAGAGGTACATGTAATAAATTTGGAATCCTTCTGGAACGTTCAAACATGTTATCAGCAAAAGTTAATTTTTGATATAAGTAATTAGGCGTCCGAAAGTTAATTATTCGATATAAGAAACATGCGAAGTGAATATCCCGTCTTTGATACATTTTTATCCAACCATGTTGAATATATGACGGCGTTATGTGCTCCCTCCGTTTGACACCAGTGGCAAATCTCATGCAAGTATTTTGCATGATTTGTATTCTATGTTGATCCAGTCCTAAAAGGCGGGGACCATAAACAGTGTCGCAATAATCAAACAAAGACAAAATTATTGCCTCCGTCAACCTTAATTTTGTTTTGAGGTCCAATACATACTTGCATTTGTAAATGGCTTTTAGTCTTCCATACGCTGATTTTAATATATTAGTTACGTGCATACTAAAAGTTAAATTGTTATCAAAAGTCAGACCTAGATTTTTAGAATAATTTTCAAATTGTATGGGAATTCCGTTTAAAAATAGTTTATTGTTAGTTTCGATTTTTGCTCGCTGTTTATCAGTGCCAATCAGCAATGCAACAGTTTTATTGGGATTTAAAAGTAAGCCATTCTTCTTAGACCATAAATTAATTCTCTCTAAGTTGACATTAACTTCCGCAATATAAATAAGTTGATGACTTGTTGGTTGTTGCGAATGATAGATAAACCTGATAATCGTCTGCATACAAGTGATAAGAAGTTGATAATTTACAAGGTAAGTCTGCAGTAAATAGAGTAAAAAGTAGTGGGCCCAAAATTGAACCTTGTGGTACACCGCTCGGCACCCTCAAAGAGTTAGAATATACCCGCTCTCCCTTTATAACAACGACGACTTGCTGCTCGCGATCAGTTAAATACGACTCAAACCACTCCAAAGCAGTTGACGAAAAGCCGCAAAAATTTAATTTAGCTAACAATAAACGATGGTCTAAACAATCAAATGCCTTAGAATAGTCGAGCATAACAAGAAGGGAAACCTGCGACATGTCTACAGCACGCAGCAAATCATCAGTTAAGTCCGATAGTGCTGTCGCAGTCCCATATCCAGGTCTAAAACCAGACTGCTTTTTCGGCAAAAAATTAAATCGATCTATATATGTTTTGATTTGCTTATAGACAATCTTTTCAATTATTTTAGATGTAACAGATAGTATGCTAATCGGACGTAGTTCGGTTAGCTGAGATATGGTATTTCGTTTTGGTAAAGGAGTAACCAGCGCATGTTTCCAATGTCGTGGAACTATTTTATTTGAAAGAGAAGCATTGATGATATGGGTTAATTCTTTAGCACAAAAAGGTATACATAACTTTAGCATTTCGGAAGATATTTGATCTATTCCCTTTGCGTTCGTTTTTATACTGTATATTATATTAACTACGTCAGTCTCCAAAGCTGGATGAAATTCAAAATATGTATCATCGGCCACAGCAAGATGTTTATTATTATTAAAAAATGATATATTGTCTTGATTGGGCATAATACGATCGATAGAATTAATAAAGTAGTTATTAATTTTTTCAGGATCCAGAAGATCTTCTGGAATTTGAGAATTAATATTTTTCCTATGAATATCCAATTTATGTAGTATTTTCCACAAGACTTTTGAATTATTGTGATTCTTTTTCAATTCAACATTCATAAAAGCTTTCTTCTCCCTGCGTATAAAGGCAGTTACAAAGTTTCTTATATTTTTGTAAAATGTCCATTTTGCTAAAGACTGCACTGAACTAAAATTTATATCTTTTAGAGACCTTCTATAGTCTGAAAGAGCCCGATCCCTCATATTCATCATTAATTTAATAGTAGGAGTAATCCAAGGCGAATATTGTTTTGTAACTCTTTTTTTTTACAGGAGCATACCTATCGAAAAGGTCAATAATTTTTTGTTCAAAAATAGATATTTTGTCATTAATGTCTAGAGCGGAAAATATGCCACTCCAATTTATCTCCGATATAGCAGCATTAAAATCCGTAAAATTTATATTTCTTATATCTCTTATATAATAAAATTTTTGCTCATTATGTTTTTTATTAGGCAAATTCAATAAACAGTAGGTGAGATTATGATCGGATAAATGAGGGACACTAATGACATCACTGTTAATAACCATATTTGGTTCATTTATTAAAATTAAATCTATAAGAGTACTGGTATTACTCGTCACCCTAGTGGGTTTTTTAATTATTTGAGTTAATGAAAACGTGTTAAAAATTATATTTAAGAAATTAAATTCCATCGTGGACGTATCAAAGTAATTAATATTAAAGTCTCCCATACAAAGGAGTACATCTGAGGATATTGAACAATCAGCTAATATGTTTTCCAAAGACTGAAGTGACTTATAAGATGCCCTCGGTGGACGATAGATGCAACCAATGCTCACCCTTTTGTTATTAATAATAGCCTTAAACCAAATCATCTCGACATCCAAGCAGGAACTACTATTTATAAGCTCGATATTTTTAATATAAGAACATTGTCTGACGTACACCACCCCTACCCGACAGTCTATCCTGTCTAAAAAACAAATATCCGGGAATAGACAATTCGACGTCCCGCACACCATCAGCCAACCATGTTTCTGAAATAGAAATTATATCTAAATGATGAGTAAAAATTAAATCTTTCAAATCGCTCAGTTTGTTTAAAATCGATCGTATATTAACATGCGATACGATCACCCCGGACAAAGCGCCATCAATTGCATCCTCTATCACATCATAGTCCTGCAAAGACATTCCCAAATAAATACAAATGAAGCATACGACACTATTAAGTTCGCTATCCCAAAATTATTTGAAAATAAAATATATTAGATCGGCAAACAAAAATAATATCCAATATCTTTAACGTATCATCATGCTTAAAAATTATATACATATTCTAACAAATATTAGGTACTCATAAAACTAATATTTAAATATCTATCTACTTCAATCCTTAAAAATGTATCTAAGCATTTTAAAATATATTAAAGTTTATAAAACATCAAGCATAGTACTTTATATGTTTATAAAATATCGTATCGTGTGGCGGGTAAATAAACTGATGGAAAGGTATGCAAAAAAAACATAAAAGTAATAATAAATAACTTGTTTCTGCATAGGTATTATAGATCGACATAAGCGATAAAGTTGCAGTCTATAGGTCGTTAATATTCGACACACATATTATGGTATTATTCTTAAGAACAAAAATTTTACCATTTACCGTCCATACATTTGACACCCCATATTTATCAATGGCAGATTTTATCAATGCTAACCTGGCTGTTGTCAAATCTTCTCTTATTACAAAACCAGTCTTCTTTAGAAGTTTCTTGTTTTGATATATTTTTGTCCTCAAGAAGAAAGAGATAAACCTGACCAATATTGGACGATTTTTTCCCCTTTGATAAAGTCCAATTCTGTGGCATCTATCGAAGTCATCTTCAGTGACAGTAATATCCAACTTATTCTTCAGTAACTTTATAACATTATCAAGTAGAAATTCCTGGTTTTCCGTCGAAGACTCTTTAATACCATAAAATCTCAGGTTATTAAGTCTATTATATTGTTCATTGTTATCAATTTTTATTTCCAGAGCAGTAATAGTTTCGGTGTTCTTATTTACCCGCTGAACGATCGTACCCAGTTTTTCTTCAATCGCCGCCAGACGGCCATCCAATTTTTCAAAAATCAGATCGGACTGCTGTTTGCAAATTCTTGTTATCAATTCTTCAGAAAGTTCCAAATTGTTGTCCTTAGATCCAGATTTACCTCTGGTCTCCATTTTGTCGACGTGGTAGAACTATGAAAGTGGCCAAGTAATTAAGGCACTTAATTACTGAGAATCTTGGTAAAAAAAAATAACTGAGTACACTCCTAGGATACTAACAGAAAAACTAACCAAAAATCGCGAATTTATTTTTCCACCAGAAAACTTAAAGTATAATGGGAGCGAACAAAACACGTGTCTACAGATTAAACATACTCTACTAGTATGTAGATATGAATTTTCCAACGCCAGTAATCTAATTTAGTTTTAATATGTAGTTACAAGCATACCTATTACAAAATTTTCACTTTAGATATATCTTCTTTAAATATGATTATGTTTGAGCAGTCAGTGTTAAAATTAATTTTTTATAATTATATTTATCGTAAAAGAATATAGAATTATGACCGGTACATGAATTCCGTTAACACATTTTAGCAAAGGTGTACTGTAATTTTTTGAAGCCTTTACGCAGTAAAAACACAGCTAACCTGTCATTTTAATCGGCCGTATGTTGGCCTCGTAATATACGTCATCAAAACATGCGCGTAGGCACACCTGGTTTTCTTCCCACCATGCCAATGGCAAGGTTTGTCATAGAGCGTTTAATACAAGTCTCCATGGTGTTGCTATATATGCCAGGCAAAACCGAGAGAAATAAACGTTAATAAGAAATTAGCAAAGGTAAAAAATTATACTTTTGGTTTATCTAGCCTATTTTCGGGTGTCGCTTACATGTGGGATATATAATGAACATTAAAAAGTTAACAAGCTAAAGGAAAAAATAATGATAAAATGGAAACAGGGAAAAATCATATACCTTGAGGTCTTTTTTCCAATTTTTTAAAATGAAAATGTCAAATTTGACAGATAACTTAAATCAAGCGACTACCTTTTTTTATTGTCATTTTGCAGTATTTTTTAAGCAAAAACCTTCTGAAAACTCAAATTCAACTAAGATCAGTTATTAAACAAGTTTTTCAGATGACGCGAACTTTACTGGTCATACTGTATGTACTATTTTCCTAGCCTATTTGTCATCGCGGAATGCAAAGGTATAGAACAGAAAACAATAAAACGCAAATCATGACCGTGCCCGGTTCATGAATCAGATCGATCTTAAAGAACAATAAATAAACATTAATATAACATTAAATTGCTTATAAAATTATAAGTATATATTTCAACAGGACAGCGAGCCACAGACTGCATTACAAAGTAGAAAACATTTAATATTGGTATATCGATGTCACGATTTCCGATCACGATTCAGAGATCTGTCTGTAACTTCCCAACTGCAGTAAGAGTCCCGCAGTCTGCTGCTAAAAGAGAAGCGCAGGAAACTAAACCGATTTTATCGACGCTAATTGTATTTGTAAAAGTTAGTTTTTTTAGCTATGCCACGAAACAGACAGACAAACAAACAAACAGGCAGACAGACAGACAGACTCACCTAGGGTCTTTGAAATTTGATTTGCTCTTGAATACAATACTTCTGAAGTAAAAACACTTCTAGTTTGATAGTTAATTACTGAAATAAACACAATAGGGAACTTGCAAATTTTTCTTATTACATTAATGTATTCTCTACTCTGTCTGCGTTTTGACGTTACATCGTACCAGTATATCAACGACCGGCACAAATGTAGTGATGGGAAATCTGGGTTTTTTTAAAGATTCGGGTCAACGAATTTGGGTCAGTTTAAAGATCCGGATCATCGTTAGAATTAATTTTCTTATGCCTCGATTTTATTCTTCAATTCTATTTTTATACTCTTTTTAGAAATAAAAGTTGCGATGGAACGGCACATTATGCTGTTCCTTTGTGTTTGGTTGCCTATCCAAAGTACTAAGTACATAATTTTTAAAGATATTATACTTTTAACTTACAACGCTTAAGAGCAGGGGCGTGCAGTCCATGGAAGCAAGGGAAGCAGTGCTTCCCCAAAAAAAAAATTACAAAACATCTTCTAAAACGTAATTTTTGAAATAGGAAACCATTAATTTAGTTTATCTTAAAAATGCTAAAATATTATCCTAATTATCAAGCCCATAATAAATGCGGCTTTGACTCCGACCGAGCCACAATAGAATATCGAATAGAACCTATGCGGGTTGCTAGCTTCTCTGCAGGCAAGTCATGTATGCTTGATTTCCTGTGAATCGAGCCAGAAGTTATTGAACTTTCCACCGGCTGTTTGCAAATTTTGCATTTCAGTCGCGTGCTTTAAGTGGGGGCGGAAGCTATCGTCGGAGTAGGTTCTTTGTTTAAACGCCTATCCGTGTGTTGTGTGATACGAACGTCGCGTCGTGCATGGTGCGATATGGAAGTCAATAATACTGACGTGGATATGCGAATACCGTTAACTTCGGCTGTCGGTAATAATGTCGAAAATGTTGGAGAATTTAGTAAGAAGAGTGTGTGTGAATGTGTGGTGTGTGTCTTAATAATAAAGGGATTTTCAACATTAAACTTCGCTGATACGCTTCAAATAATTTCCAAAGGAAGGGCAAAACCACCTATGAAAAATTTGACCACAAAAATGAAAAACTGTATTAGACATTTTTATACGGAAAAACAATACGAACAATTTAAATGGCTAACAGGGTTTGAAAATATAACTAAATTATTTTGTTGGCCATGTTTACTTTTTGAAAATGAAAAAGGTCTCTGGAATAAAACTGGTTTTTATGATTTAAACAATTTCCATAAAGCTTTAAAAAGACACATTATGTCCAAAGCGCATTTGCAGGCCGTCATAAAAGAAAAAGCCTTCGGCAAAACCAGAATTGAACACATCCTTAATAAAGAGTTGGAAATTAGTCACCGCCAATATAATGAACTAGTCGATAAAAATAAGCAAATATTAAGAAGACTTATCGATGTTGTTTGTTTTCTCGGACAGCACGAATTGGGATTTAGAGGTCATGACGAAACAAGGGTTTCTTCAAGTAGAAGATATTTTCAAGATTTACTTAGTTTAATGGCTAAATATGATGATTGCTTAAAAAATCATTTAGAGCACTCTAGCGTTTTTCGCGGAACGTCGAATCGAATCCAGAATGATTTAATTTCCGCTGTTTCAACCATTATTCCAAAAATAATTAAGCAGGAGATTGGCGAGGCGCGGTTCATTGCTATTGTTCTGGACGAAACAAATGATATCACTAATTTTAGCCAATTATCTATAGTAATAAGCTATGTTAAAACAGACGAAAGTATTCAAGAGCGATTTTTAGGTTTTAGGTATGTGTCCGAAAATCGTACAGCAGATGCATTATATACCGTAATTTATAACGTTACTAAAGATATTAATGGAGATTAGTTGCTCAAAGCTATGATGGAGCTGCAGTGATGGCAGGACAATTAGGGGGTCTGCAAGCTAAAGTTCGAGAAACTTTCCTGTCCTGTCCTGTGTTTGTCCACTGTTTTACTCATAAATTAAATTTAGTTTTATCCCAGTCCATCAATCACATTAAAGAGTGTAAAGTATTTTTCGTTACTTTAAGTGGCATGACTGCTTTTTTTCCAAGTCAACAAAACGTACACAAGCTTTGGACTCCGTTGTCCACAAACGCTTGCCCAAAGTAGCTCCTACTAGGTGGAACTATAATGGAAGACTTGTGTTAACAGTATCTGAAAATCGTGAATCACTGATTGAACTATTTGAGTATATAGTAGAAAATAACGAAACATAGGACTCAGAAGCAATAAACAGTTCGAGGGGGTTTTTGAACTGTTTGAAACGAGATTTCAATTTTAATTATTTGTTTCAGAAATATTTCCATTCTCGGACAATATTTTTAATATATTTCAAACTAAAACAAATGATATTGCTTTGTGCCTAAAAAAAGTGAATGATTTTAAGTCCATGTTAAGCCAAAAGAGAGATGACTTTGACCTATTTTGGGAGAAAACTGTGACGTTAAATGTAGAGCCACAAGCCAAGCGTCTTCGAACAGACAAGGTCGGAGATGTTCAACGGTTTAAATAATTTTAAATTCTTCGAGCTCTGCAATTTTGAAGCATTTAAAGGAAAAACTTTTTAGAAGATGCGTTTAAATCTCTTCTTCTTCATTATGGCCAGTTCTTCGACCGAGTGTTACTGCGATCTAAACTAAAAGTGATTTACGAAACTGATGACATTAGCGCAAAAAATAACGCTAAGGAACTAATGCAATTTTTAAAAGACAAGGAGCACACCGAAGTGATTTATTAATTTATTTCTTAGAATATCAATTTTACAGACTTGAATTATGATTTGACTAATCTAACAAGATTTAGATTTTTAATATTATTTATAATGCTTTTTATTAACTATCATCCTATTATCATCACTAATTATAAAGCCAACTGAACTTCAGTATACACATCGCACTAAAAAAGTAGAGATTTAAAGGACTTTTAAAGGACATGGGTAATATAATGCTTTGACGATGATTTACGAAGTCAACAAGCCAACCAAGCCCAAATTAAATTTTTACACGAGATTCTGGCTATACAGAAATTCATATTTCATGGTAATCACCATTCAACAAGCTAATGGCCGACCGACCCATCCACCCCATCATCCCGTTCTTCTTATCAATCAGACCGGTTCGAAAATCGCCCTATATCGGTCGTCGGCACCGCAGTTCACTTTCCGACCCGAAACGTACAAACGATGATGATGCATTGAATGAAGCGAAGAACGGACTGAACCATAGACAAACATAACAGAACGCTTGATTTTGCTTTATCTCTAACTCAAAGATCCGTAATCCGGTTCGCAATATTTTCAAGACCCGGCTCCTCTGGATCAGTATAAACATCCGAATCTTAGATCCGGATCAGTCGTGAACGACACATCTGTACGAAAACGCAATATGAGCTAGCTGTCAGGTGTCATGGTTGATGGCAATATTGGCAGTTTTGTGGGTTTTAGTTTTGTGATTTTGTGGTTTATGTTATGGTAAATTAATATGATTCACGTAAACAACAAACTGAACAACATAAACTCGAGACTAATAAAACTGAAATCACAAAATGCTGTCAATGTCGTCCATTAACGGCAAAAAAGACAGATGTCGTTTGGCTGACGGCTTGACAAAAAACGCTTGTTGTTATGGAACGTTGCACCGTTGCCAGATTTCGCGTATACGTAATGACGTCACGTCCCGTTTTTGGTCGGATGACGTAAGTGACGGTTTTTTTAATTGCTATTTGTCGACCGGGGAGGCAATAAAATTGATTTTTTGTGGCCTTTAGTGTTTTTTCGTATTTAAAAATTTATGTAAGTTCTCTATTTTAAGGTATTAAATCTGTGTTATTTCTTCCCACAATATAAATAAATTTCTTTAGGGACTAGTTAATAGTGTTAGACACAAAAAAAAGTTAAAGGCAATTAAAAGACGACACGACCTTTTTTCTCGGTATCGTACCCAAGAAAAGGGAGGAACGGGTTTGGACTACTTGATTGGTTTTTGATTTATAATATCGAGACGCCTTTTATATAATAAACGCAGCTAAAGGTATTATATTAATTTTAAAGCAAATGAGTTTTTATTCAAGTACTTTTCACGAATGAAATATGATTTGGAACGTTCAAGTGAATTACCTGAGCTATTAAAAACCAAACTAAGAAACATTGGTTAATTATGAAATGAAAAGGACATGGCAGAACTTAAACGTTATTTGGAGTCTTCCGTGATATTTCAGTATGTTGTTGTCGTCCCTATAAGAAAATTTTTTTTTACTTTCCTCGTAAAAACGAATTATAGTAATCGTGAAAAAATCACCGTCCCAGGTTTTCACAGATCTTCACGTTTTAGGGTCCCTAGATAAGAGTCATAAGGGAATGGAATTGCCACATTTTGGTAAAAATCCAATAGAGTGGAACAAAATGGCGACCTAGTGAAATGTTATTAATAATAATAATAATAATTTTATTTCACCAATAAAACAGATGTACATAATATGCAATCAGCAATTGGAGAAAACGTCACAAAGAGTAAATCTAGTATATCAACTTATAAAAGTACATCGTCATAAAAGTTACAGGTAAGTACATAAATAATCACTAAAAAAGGAACAATACAAATACTATATTAGACGAGTGAATTTTTAAAAACAACACAAAAAAAACTAAACTAAAAACTAATTTAAGAACTCTTGCACAGTATAAAAATTACCCTCCACTAGATATTTTTTTAATTTACGTTTGAAGGATTTAAGATTATCAGTATCTTTAATATCATTATTTAATTTATTAAAAAACCTACATGCATTATATATAATTTTTTTTTGGAAAAATGTGGAATTATGTAAATTAGGTAGAAGTAATGTTTTATTTCTAGTACTGTAACCATGTGAAGTGCGATTGCTTTGAAGTTTTTTAATATTCTGATATGCAAAAACGGAAACTTTAAATATGTAAATTCCAGCCAAGGTCAATATTTTTAATTGCTTGAAATAGTCTCGACACGAATCTGTACATGAAAGACCACACAAAATTCTTATAGCATATTTTTGAAGCAAAAAGACTCTTGTCACGTCCGAGCTTGAGCCCCAATGTATGATGCCATAGGACAGGTGAGAGTGGATGTTAGAATAATATATCATCATAGCATTTTTACTACAGTAATTTGACAATGATTTCAAACCATAACAATTTTTTCTTAACCGTATGCATTTCTATATGATTTCCCCATCTTAGGTTTTCATCAATTTCCAAGCCCAACATTACTGAGGACTTGGAAGGTGTAATAAAACCAAGGTCAGATCCATGAAGTAAAAAATTGTCATTTTTTTGTTTTTTTATTTGAAAATACGACGAAATTTGTTTTACTTTGATTGATAACCAAACCATTTTTTTGGACCACAACATAATACCATCATAAACCAAATCTGCTATTCTTTTGAGAGATAGTGCACTCTTTTCCATGATCACAATGTTTGTATCATCTGCATATGATATGACAGAAATACCAGAGGACATATTCATTAAGTAGCAAGTGAGATCATTAGAATAAATAAGATATAGTAGTGGACCAAGGACTGAACCCTGGGGAACACCCTGGTTTACTGGCAATGAGTCGCTTCCCATCTCATTCACCACAACACATTGTTGACGTCCACCCAAATAAGACTCCATGAGCTTCCATGCCTGTCCTCTAATGCCATATCGATGCAACTTTATTAATAATAGTTCATGGCTAACCATATCAAATGCTCGGGAGAAATCCACAAATCAATCCAATACATGAAGATGTTTATCAATCGCATCGACAACTGTCGATTGGAAATCACAAAGGGCACTTTCTGTACTGAGTGATTCCGTAAAATCATGTTGAGAAACGCTAATAATCTTATTTTTATTAAAAAAATGAAATAATTGATGTTTCAAATTCAACTCAAAAACCTTAGAAATGATTGTTAATAGACTAATGCCTCTATAATTTGAATAATCATTAGAATCCCCATTTTTATAAAGTGAAATGACAGTTGCAAACTTCAATTGCTCAGGAAATATTGCATACTGCGCTGAGAGATTTATTGGATATGCCATCATGTCCTGTGGCATTTGAGTTCTTAAGGTTTACAATAAATGATAAAACATCTTGTTTACATATGGGAGAAAGAAAAAAGGTATTTACACAAGGCGGTACGCAGTTATCAAGAAATGTCCTGTCGATATTATTATTACTAAGAGGTACATTAGTAAATTGATAATTAAAATTACTTGCAATTAGATTATCCGGAACTATTTCGCCGTTTTCAATTATTTTCCAATGTTTGTTTGTCGATGCATTCGTCTGTTTTGCACCTCAGAGTCTATCACCATCTGGAGTTTCGTTTGTGTTTCTGCGGAAACAGTTCTTTGTCATTACGTAACTGGTCTAGATGTATTCTGTTCCTGTCTTCAATAATACTTTTTAAATTTTGAATTTCGTCCTTTTTCTGTTTTAGGTCCCTTAATAAAAAGTCGACCTTTTTCTTGTTTTTCTCATTGTCATGCTCCAAGAGTTCAATCTTAGAGTGTCTGTCAGCCAATTTATTTTGTAACGATAAAATTATATTTTCTTGTGTATCTTTGTTCTCGTTACATTCAGCTTCATCACAGGTAATACTAGTATAGCTTATGTTATACGAGTTTTTTTCTACATGTTCAGTAATTAAAGGACTTTTTCTGGATGTTGACCTTAAAAGTCTTCGTAAATTTGTACTCGGATCACACATACTCAAAATATCCAACTCGTTAAGAGATTTGACAAAAAAATTAATTTCAACAAGCTACAATAAATTTTTAAATGTCCCTGGTATAGATATATTTATGCATGTCAAGCGAGCACTGATCCTTTGGGTAAAGCACTATTTATTCCAATTTATTATAATACTGCACTATTTATTCTTTACTTTGAACGATGCTGCCTTTAAAACTGTTTCAAGACCCCTTTTTTGTCGTTAATGCTGATAAGCAAAACAATACTACCATAAACAGAGTTTCCTTACTATAGAAATAGGAAAGATTTGGAGGATAGTTTTTCTGGTTTTACGCGGATAATTGAATGCCTACAGATTTGAAAATAACTCAGTTACATTGGCACAATTTTCACGAACAGACACAAATAAAACAGTACATAGATTTAAACTATTACAACACGAAAAGAACAAATTACTTCGGAGCACTTAAACGCGTGCATTTGTGTTTAGTTAGTGTTTAGAAATATAAAAAATTTATTACTAACAACTACTTTTCCACAATAATCAAGTAGTACGTAGAAATCATTATATGAATCTAAAACGGCGAAAAAGCTACTTATCTAATTTACTTGTAATTTTGCGCAAAAATCAAATATTACCTAGAAATTAACTGGTAAAATTTTGGTATGGTATTTTAAAAAACAGTTTTTTTTGTAGAAATTTTGTAGAAATACTGACAGTTTGGTTAGAAATTTTCCTGTAAAATAACCATCTAAATTTCATTGATAAATATTTTAATAAGTCAAGATGATCGTTTGTTAGTGGTTGCTAGGTGAATTTGTTTGTTGAAAGCCTATCGAACGTAATCAGAAACTTTTAGAATAGGATTTTTATTTAATAAAAAAATAGCGAAGAAGATATTTCATCTGATAAAGAAAATGGTGCTGAAGAAGCTATAGCGGCTATATTTCCAGAAAAATCCAGACATCTGTATGAATTGCCGTACCCTCGGTTTCTTGAATGGAGGCAAAGAAGAAACTTGGTGTTTCAGAAAAAGTTCTACCTGCCTATTTCAAATCAAAAAAACCAAAAAGCCTTTCACTTTTTGGAGTCAATATTGAAAGTTAAAAAGTACTCTGTATCTGAAGGATAATATAGATATACGAAAGTTTTGCAATTTACTGGCGTTTCAAAAACGAAAATCGGATGGCTAGAGACCTAAAAAGTCGAAAATATTGATTTCAGCTGAAACTGAAACATTTCTCGTTGAAGCAGATGACCACAGATAATTACCCCCGTATTCAAAAAGGTTTAAAAGTTAGACCACGTCTAGTTGCCATGGTCTTAGTCCGCCAGTTATATTTCGCTTATGTTACTGTCATTTTGTAAATGTGACATTTAGAAAAATTATTTGTTTAAAATGTCATGTTAAACCTATAATTGCCGAGTTAGACCTGGTCTAAATATAAACCTCTTTAGCAAATAGAAGTGTTAATGTTTAAGGTTTCTCTGATAAATGGATACGAAAGATGTAGAAAATAAATAAGGATTTATGAATCTGTTTTTAATTTATGATCCACCGACGCTGTTTTCTGTAGCGAACGGTTTGTTTCGGAATAGTTTTTAAGTTTTATAAAAGATATATTTCTTACAATGTCGACGTTTGAATGGAATGGCCAAACAAATGTGAATTGTGTAACTTTTTTTAAGAATTTTATAGACACTTTTTCTTCAAGTTTCGTAATGCGGCCAATAAATAACTGTTCTTTCTAGAAAACGGCGTAAAAGTGTTCCACTTTTAATTCCAGTGGTCTGGAAGTATTAGCATTATATATAATGATTTTTTTTCACCAGGGGCGTGCGGTGAAATGTTAAGAAAGGGAAGCAATTTTTAGAAAATTACCTATTTGTAATGTAATTCGATTCTTCGATCATTTTTTGCAAATTCGTCAATGACGTCATCATAAAAACGTCGATGCTCCGACATATTTTGGAGAAGTTTATTTTCAATGAACAACAGCGATGTATGCGAAAGTTTCTCCTGCCCCGTTGAATTTCTCACGAAATTTTTTATACGATTAAGTGTTAAAAAATTGCGTTCTACTGATGAACTTGTGGTAGGTATTGTCAATACTAATTCACACAATTTCCACACTTCGGTGGAGGCATCTTCCAGATCCTTGTCTTTTAAAAATTGCATTAGTTCCTTAGCGTTATTTTTTGCGCTAATGTCATCAGTTTCGTAAATCACTTTTAGTTCTGATCGCATTAACACTCGGTTGGCCATAATGAAGAAGAAGAGATTTAAACGCATCTTCTGGAAAAGTTTTTCCTTTAAATGCATCAAAATTGCAGAGCTCGACGATTTTAAAATCGTTTAAACCGTTAAATCTATAGTTTATTTGTTCGATTATTTGATAAAAGAGGCGTCTGTATGATGCTCGTCTGTTCGAAGACGCTTGGCTTGTGGCTCTCAACATGGACTTAAAATCATTCACATTTTTTAAGCAAAAAGCAATATCATCTATTTTAGTTTGTAATATATTAAAAACATTGAACGAGAATGGAAGTATTTCTGAAATTATGTTCAACAAATAATTAAAATTAAAATCTCGTTTCAAACAGTCCAAAAACCCCCTCGAACTATTTATTGCTTCTGAGTCCCACGTTTCATTATTTTCTATTATATTCTCAAATAGTTCAATAAGTTATTCACGATTTTTAGATACTGTTAACACAAGTCTTCCATTATAGTTCCACCTAGTAGGAGCTACTTTGGGCAATCATTTGTGGACAATGGAGTCCAAAGCTTGTGTACGTTTTGTTGACTTAGAAAAAAAAAGCAGCTATGCCACTTAAAGTAACGAAAAATAATTTACACTCTTTAATGTGATTGATGGACTGGGATAAAACTAAATTTAATTTATGAGCAAAACAATGGACAAACACAGCACTTGGGAAAATTTCTCGAACTTTAGCTTGCAGACCCCCTAATTGTCCTGCCATCACTGCAGCTCCATCATAGCTTTGAGCAACTAATTTTTTCTCTCTATTAATTTATTTAGTAACGTTATAAATTACGGTATATGATACATCTGCTGTACGATTTTCGGACACATTCTTAAAACCTAAAAATCGCTCTTGAATACTTCCGTCTGTTTTAACGTAGCGTATTACTATAGATAATTGACTAAAATTAGTGATATCAGTTGTTTCGGCTAGAACAATAGCAATGAACCGTGCCTCGCAAATCTCCTGCTTAATTCTTTTTAGAATAATGGTTGCAACAGCGGAAATTAAATCATTCTGGATTCGACTCGACGTTCCGCAAAAAACGCTAGACTAAATGATTTTTTAAGCAATCATCATATTTAGCTATTAAACTAAGTAAATCTTTAAAATTTCCTCTATTTGAAGAAACCCTTGTTTCGTCATGATCTCTAAATCCCAATTCGTGCTGTCCGAGAAAACAAACAACATTGTGTTGGCGGTGACTAATTTCCAACTGTTTATTAAGGGCGTGTTTAATTCTGGTTTTGCCGAAGACTTTTTCTTTTATAACGGCCTGTAAATGCGCTTTGGACATAATGTGTCTTTTTACAGCTTCATAGAAATTGTTTAAATCGGAAAAACCAGTTTTATTCCAGAGACCTTATTCATTTTCAAAAAGTAAACATAGCCAACAAAATAATTTACTTATATTTTCACACTATATTTTTCAAAATGTCTAATACAGTTTTTCATTTTTGTGGTAAAATTTCTCACAGGAGGTTTTGCCCTTCCTTTGGAAATTATTTGAAGCTTATCAGCGAAGTTTAATGTTGAAAATCCCTTTACTATTTCTCCAACATTTTCAACGTTATTACCGACAGCCGAAGTTGACGGTATTTCTATATCGCACCATACCCGACGCGACGTACGTATCACACAACACATGGATAACCGTTCAAACAAAGAACCTACTCCAACGATAGCTTCCGCCACCATTTAAAGCACGCGACTGAAATGCAAAAATTGCAAATAGCCGGTGGAAAGTTCAATAACCTCTGGCTCGATTCACAGGAAATCAAGCATACAGGACTTGGCTGCAGAGAAGCTAGCGGCCCGCATAGGTTCTATTCGATATTCTATTGTGGCTACGTCGGAGTCAAGGCCGCATTTATTATGGGCTTGATAATTAAGATAATGTTTTAGCATTTTTAATATAAACTAAATTAATGGTTTTCTATTTCAAAAATTACATTTTAGAAGATGTTTTGTAATTTTGTTGGGGAAGCACTGCTTCCCTTGCTTCCATGGACTGCACGCCCCTGTTTTTCACCTAACTAGATATATAAATGAGTATTTTTTAATAATGATTTTTTTTACTGTCGACTGACTTTGAAGGTATCTTTCGTATAATTTTCTGTTTCTTCGATACCTGCCTCTTTTACACCTGAAGAGGTATCTGGTTCGTCGGAAGAATTTGCATATGGGATTTCTCCTGAGTCTTCAGACTCTTTATTTTTTTAGAGTTTTGTTTTGACTGCCTTTTCTCTTTATACTCCTTATTTTTCTCTAGTTCTTTCTCCCTTTTCCTTCTCTTTTTGGTAAAATATGGATATTTCGTCATGCTAAGAATAAATCCTGTGAGCTTTTTGGCCAATCCATTCCCCGTTTTCAAGGCATTCTTGAAACTGGTTCACCAATACATCAATAAACGTTTCAAAATTTTTATATTACTTAATTTTTGGTTTTTATTCTCTGTTGTAGATATTTGCTGATATTAATGATGTTATTGACAAAACCGAAAAAAGTCAGAACATTCTCAGAACTGTGGTGTCAAGGTCTTGGGGTTCAGATCCAAAAACATCCCTGATGTTTTATAAGGCATTTACTAGGTCTCTGTCAGATATCGGAGCATTATTTTATGGAGCAGCTTGTAATTCACGCCTTAAAATAATTGATATAGTACAACATAAGGTTTTGAGTTTGATTACGGGAGCTTTTCAATCCATGCCAAAAAAGAGAGAAATATTAGCGGAGAAATTCCTAATAAAAAATATGCAATACAATAATAACAACATTTTAGAATAAATAAATTAGCTATAGATAATCATTTTGGACTAATAAAAATAGCTCTCCACTTGTTGAAGCTTTCACTATAACAGCAAAATACAATAATATTATTCTGAAATGGGATAACTATTTCTTATTTGAAAAACCATTAAACAAAACGAGAAGTAATCTTTCCAAATTCACTGAGTTACAAATACTAGATAAAGATTTTGATATGTTTAATTTATTTTTACCTAATAGACTGTCTATTCAACATATAATCGTCCTTTGGTAATATTTATAAAACATTGAAAACATATCCATGTGGTCGACCTAACCACACGTATAAAATTTTTAATATTTTAAACTGCATAATACGAAAAATTCTGTCGCTCTTATTTCAGACAAGAAGACGGTTTACGATCAATATAAGAGGACAAACATTTCCTCTGAAGGTGTGCTTATGAATTTAGATTGCTTCTGGCAGTTTAGCGGAGTTCTAAAACCCCAGACCATATTGAAATTGCGGCATTAAAGGAACTGTTAATTCGTCCATAAAAAAGTTACTGTGTAGGCGTGAGAATGAAAAGAGATTGAAAATTAACAGCAATGCGAATTTTTGAGAAGAAACGGGCAATACATTTTTATAAGTGTCTTTTGCGTTTCTGGATAAAAGTAAACATGATATCTGAAGAAATAAAATAAGTATACAGGGTGTCCCACGGAAAAGTAACACATTTCTCGACTTAATTGTGAGTGTTTTCTTGTTAATGTTGCCAAATTTTCCTATTTATCCTAGGATCGCGGAGAAATACCCATTTTTTGGGACTAAATTACTCTTTTATTTTAAATGGGACACCCTATATATTTTTATGGTTTTGGATAGTCTGACATTTCTTCTTATCAAAAATACATAGCTTGGGGATATTTATTTTAGGTTCTTAGATTTAATTAACTTTGTAAATTCTTGCTTTGAATCTAATTCAGTGGTGGGCTATTCAGGTGAAGTAGGTGAAGTGCTACTTCACCAGGAAAAATAAGCAAGCAAACATCTAACTATATTTATTATATATCTCTTAAAATTTAAGTTTTTGCATTCATTTATTCACCTAATTGGCAAAAAATAAACTGTACATCTCGAATAAATATTTTACTTAACCTTTGGCGGCATGTCTTTTTAAAACTTTCAATCGAACTTTATTATAACAACTATGTTTAGTTTACGATTTTCCTACTACGTTGCCATGACAACACGTACGTGATGACGTCGACCGCATGGAAGAGTAATGTTAACCAGCGCCATACAACGCTCTTGGTGAATTGCTAACGCAGTACACTACACCCACGTGTCGTTCAGTTTGGGGTGGTTGTTTACTTTTATTTTCGCGGATTTCGCTGCAACCGGTTAGTTCCTTTTGCAGTTTACTTACAGTTTTGTGTTATATTTATTTATAGTGTTGTTACAACTTTATTTGGTGTTGGGTTTATTAATTTACATTATTGATGAATCCGATCAAGCATGTGGTTTGCATTTTGTTGGAAACTCCATTTAATCGGTGGAAGGAACAAGATCAGAGTTTTAATCGTCATCCTGGTTTTCGGCGTATAAATGGTTATGTAGTAGTCAAATATTACAAAAATTGTTTTGCTGACCTTGTTTACTAGTTTCCAGTAAATATTCAGTGTGGAATAAGGAAGGATTTACAGGTATGTTAAAAATATGAAGGCCTTTACGTAAACATGAATACTCGGAAACATTTGTAAAAAATCAAAGCACTATAGCTGACACTTTAAAAGAAAATGCTAAACTATATAAAATACATTTTAACGAAAACTTCCGATTAAATAGACTATTTATGTGTTTGGTAATTGACGTAGTTTTGTACCTTGCAGAACAAGAGTTAGTCATTCGTGGCCATGATGAGAGCAGCGAGTAAATAAATAGGGGGAATTTTAAAAAGCTTTTAGGTTTAATAACATCGAGAAGTTTTCAAGAACTAAAAGATCATCACAAAAAATTAAAAATGTTTTTCCTGGTGACCGAAAACTATTCAAAACGAAATAATTAATTATTAATTGAATTTAATTGAATGCATTTCTGATTATTTAAATGATCATGTAAAAAATGAAATAATGAACACACAGTTTTTTTTCTGTGCAAGTGGATGACACCACTGATATTACGCAAACCTCCCAATGCTCCATAATTTTAAGATAAGTAAATTCAGAAGGTTCAGTAGTCGAGAGATTCTTAGGATTTTATATTGTCACCTCCTATAGAACGTCGGAGAATTTATATTCTCTATTGGATCAAATTTTGGACAAATTTGACTAAAAACATAAATTAATAGGGCAATGTTACGATGGTGCAAGTGTGATATCTGGCCATCTAAACGGCTTTCAAAAAAAAAAGCGCCGCAGGCTGTATTTGTCCTAATACAGCAAAGATTAAAAATATTTCTAAATGTCGAATTTTTTTGCAAACCTTAGTGGTATTCCCTCATTTTTTCATCAATCAGCCAAACGAACGTCTGCTCTTACATCTGCATCTACGAGGCGTATACCAACAATTACAGAAACTTGTTGGTCTTCAATTTTGAAGTTAGTAAATGTGATAGTTCAAGTTGCGTTCTTCAAAAAATAAATCGTTTGACATTCATTTTTGCATATCCAACATCAAACGCTGTCGTGATGCGCTCTGTAAAAAAAGAAATGAACATTTTTTTTAAAACCATGTTTGATAAAGCAAATTCTATTACAGAAATAAATCATTACAAACGTGAGGAGCTTGCTAAGCCTTCACCTGAAGAAATTAGGGCTAAGTAAATAACCCTTTTTTAAAAAACATTGGACTATATTTTAATGGAAACGACACTAAGCTTTTAAGACTCTCAAAAACTTACATTTTTATGTTTGGCAGATTCTGTTAAATTTTCCGAATATAGTAAAAATTTTCCGACTGGCCGGTTTAAAAATTTGTTACAGTTATATGGGGAAATATTTTCAAAAAGTCAACGACTTAAAAATGAGCTTGGTCTTATTTTTGCCAATAACAGTAATTTGAATATATCGCTGCGAAAGCAAGTGAAAAAAATTAATGAAAATAAAGATATTTTAACCAAAGCCTATAAAGTGTTTTCCCTTATTTGGACAATACCGTCGACAAGTGCTTCAGTGGAAAGAAGTTTTTCTTGCCTCAAACGTGTAAAAACTGATTTAAGAAATACAATATCTTAAAAAACACTTGTTTTTCTAGGCAATGTTTCAGTTCAAAAGGAATGTCTGGAGGAGATTAGGACAACTCATCCATTTTATGAGGATGTTATAAATAAATTTCCTGCTATGAATGATAGGACAAATGATTTAGCATACAAAATTTAGGTAAATCGTAAAAAAATAATCTACATATAAAAAAAATTATTGCGATATTTTCTTGGTTCATTTGCACTTCACTTACTTTTTCACCCACGAGCCGCCAGTGACCTAATTTCGAATTTTTTTATTGCTACAAATACAATTTAGTAAAATAACGAAAGGTAAAAAGTTTTATTTTCGTGAAGATAAATAAAAACTATAACAATTGTTGTATGTGACCTCCATTAATTTCCACTCACTTAGTCACTCTATAGAGAAAAATTCCATATGAGTTTTGAAATATTTCCTGTGGAATTAATTCTATAACATTTCTTACGTTAATTTTAAGTCCTTCCAAATTTCGTGGTAGAGGATTGTAGCACGCTTCCTTCACATGACCCCACAGAAAAAAGTCTGGGATCGTTAGATCTCGGAGAATATGGAGCTCACGGTATAGGACCTCCCCTGCCTATCCACCTGTTTGGAAAAACTCGATCCAATGAATGTCTCGCAATGTTTGAATAATGCGCTGGGGTGGCATCTTCTTGGAAATATATGTCATTAATTATCTCTTCTTCTTCAAGTTGCCGATAAAAGAAAAGTTCTAACATATCGGTGTAGTTAGCTCCAAAGACGGTATTCTCCATAAAGACAAAAGGACCGTACACCTTGCTGGACGACACCGCACCCCAAAGATTCACTTTTGGCGAATCCCTTTTAGATTCGACAAATTCTTGCGGATTTTCCTCTCCCCATATGCGGCAATTATGTTTATTAACCTTCAGTTTAAATGAAATGTTGCTTCGTATGACATTATTATTTGCGCGTTAGGAAATTGCCTCGTTAAATCTAGAATTGTTTCACATGTGTAGTATCTTTATTCGTAATCGTGGGGTATAATTCGTTGAAATGTTTGAATTTTGTATGCCTTAAATTTCATTATCTTTAAAAGTCGCTCTACTTTACTTTTCGACATCATCAATGTGCTGGCTATTTTACGAATAGATATTTTATAATTATTATTACTTAATATTTCCCTTACAACTAAGACTTCGTTCAGTAGCACGTCTGTTCGATTGTCACGTCGCTTGACTCTCTCTAAAGAGCCTGTATCTTTAAACCGTTGCATCCATAAAAAAATCGACTTTCTGGATGGGGGATTTTTTTGGTGTACTGCGTCTGGATATTGTTATTAATTTCGTTTCTGCATATATGATTATAAAAAATGCTTTTTCAATTTGATTAAACATTTTAAAAATCGTAGAAATTAAAAATCTGACAGCTGCATTTGACAACAAACATATTTTTATTGGCCGGCAGGACGACGTCTACACACTTGATAGTTATGGTGTCGAATAACTACGAAGAATGGATAGCGATGGATGATGTCGAAAAGTAGAGCGACTTTTAAAGATTATTAAATCTAAGGCATAAAAAATTCAAGCATTTCAACGAGTTATTCCCACGCTTACGAACAAAGATACCAGATACAAGTGTGAAACAGTTCTAGATTTAACGACACAATTTTCTAATGCGTTATTAATAATGCCAGACCAAGCAACATTTCATGTAAACAGATAGGTTAATTATTATGCAAGAGTTTACAAAGTTAATTTTAAAATCTAAGAACTTAAAATAAATATCCCCAAACTATGTCTTTTGAAAAGAAGAAATGTTAGGCTATCCAAGACCGTAAAAATATACAGGATGTCCCATTTAAAATAAAACAGTAATTAAGGCCCAAAAAATAGGAATTTTTTCGCGATCCTAGGATAAATGGGAAAATATAGCAACATTGATGTTTATTATTTTAATAATAACGTTGAAATTTGTTTCTTTTCCTTTTGTTTTAATAATATTTTTATTTCCAATAGCACCAATCTATGTAAAAATATATTACTTAAATTGTGTTAAGCATGACAACAGCGCATTTAAATAACCATTTCTGTGCATCGTCGCGTCAAGGCGATAACATTTTGCTGATTGTGTATTTTTACTGTAAAAAACGTATGCCTTTTGTATGTAGTAAGTTAGTTGAGAAGATGAATATAGTTAAGATGTTTTAAAATTTGAGCGTGTTTAATTTTGGCATTGACATGCCCCTTCTCATTTAATTTTATTTCATAATTACAATAAGTAATTAACATGGTCCTTCGAACCGGCTGTTCCGGATTTTTTTTAAAAAAGTCATAATTTTACCTGTAGTAGCCAAGGCGGCCGAACGTATTAAGTTGTGGGTGTTTGAAAATACAAGTGCCCAAAGTTCCAGTTTTGTTTGGTCAGCAACGGCTTTGCAGAGGTCAAGTTTGTACGAAGAGGACAAGTTTTTGAGGATAAGTGAGTAATTTGTGAATTTCATTATTGCCATTGAATAGTTTAAATATTTGTTTAATTTGAGGCGAATTGCTAATTATTAAAAAAAAATGGACATACTTAAAAGGAAAGAGGTGCGGTAAAAGCCACTTTAACTAAGTTTTCAAAATATATTGGCGATAATTTTCAAGATAGCACAAATATATCTCATCGATTAATTTTAGAATCAGAAACTCGTCTCAATAATATTGAGGTTAATTTGTTGCAAAAATTTGTCGAAATTCAAGATAAAATTGATTCATTATGCGATTTAACCGAGTTAGACAAGGAATATTCAGATAGAGGTGAATTTGAAAATAGATATTATTCAGTAATTTCTTTGGCAAAAAAGTATTTGTATGATAACAAAAATGATGATGATTCAAGTAGTAATAGTAGTAAAGGCACTCAAAAATCCGTTATTAACCCGATACAATCGGTAAAGCTTCCTGATATAAATTTGCCTATATTTGACGGATCTGTGCAAAATTGGCTTGAATTTAGGGACATTTTTGAATCTCTAATTCATAAAAATGAATCATTATCAGATATTTAACGCTTTCATTATTTAAGAGCTTCTATACGTAATGAACCTGTTCAGTTATTGTCAAGTATATCAACTATAATATTGCTTGGGAGTTGTTGGGAAAACGCTATAATAATGATAAAATGCTAATCCATAATCATATTAAAAATATTTATAATATACAAGCCTTAAGCAAAGAGTCCCCTAAAGGAATACGCGCAGTTATGAATATTTTTACAAAAAATATGCGTACGTTAAGTCAAGTAGGTTTGCCCACAGCATCCTGGGATGTACCCATTGTCTATCTATTAAGCACAAAATTGGATAGGGCCACTGCTAGGGAATGGGAATCATATAAATCGGAAGAAAAAAAAATCCTTCTTTAGAAGAATTTAAATTATTCCTGAGTTCTAAGGCGGAGCTTTTAGAAAATTTGGAGCAAAGTCGTACCGAAAAACAACATGGTAGTAATTTTAGAGGTTTGGTTGTTGTGGATGAAAATTTGGGAAGTTTAACCTTAACTGAAGTTAAATTGCCAAAGTGTGTATTTTGTAAAAGTGAGCATTATATTCAGTCATGTCCTTCCTTTTTGAAAATTCCTGTGGAAAAACGAAGTCAGGAGATTATTGCTTTAAAAATGTCACAAGAAGCATAATATTTTATTGCATTCTGACAATGTCAATTCACAAGAACTTTGCGATAAAAATCAACAATCTAATATTGATATCGGAAGTTCGTCTTCTTCATTGGTCAATGCAAACAAAGTAATTAATAATTCTGCCATCTGTGAAATAACTGATGTTTTGTTATCGACAGCTCATGTTTATATTTTGGACCGTTTCAATAATAAACACACCATTCGTGTAATCCTAGACAGAGGCTCTCAGTCGAGTTTTATTACTGAAAGTGCCTGCGACAAACTTCAATTATTTAAAGAAAAAATGTTTCTCTGAATGGAATAAACAATTCTATTTCAATGATAAATTATAAATGTAATACGCAAATATTTTCAAAGTTAAATAATTTCTCACTAAACGTTTCTTGTTTTATTATCCCAAACATAACGGGTCCTTTGCCGGCATCGCCGATAAAAATAAGTCATTTAAAAATTCCCAGTAACTGCCAGTTAGCTGATCCTACATTTTTTCAACCTCAGGAAGTCGATATGTTAATCGGCTCGGATTTATTATTATTAAACACAAGACTTGGATGGATTGTAACTGGTCCTGTTAGTAAGTTAAACAACGCACAAGCGGTTTTAAATTGTTGTTTTGTTAAAACTATTGATCAGCAAATTCACGATAACCTAAAATTATTTTGGGAATTAAAGAATGTTAGTTTTACTGATAAACAATTATCGGACGAAGAACTTGCTTGTGAAAAACATTTTATAGAAAACACGAAACGAAATAAGGATGGTTCAATTATGGTTAAATTACCTTTAAAAATGGAAATTTCAAAGTTAGGTAGTTCTTTTGAACAAGCCAAAAAACGATTTTTGAACCTTGAACGTAAATTTTGTTCTAATAATAATTATAAAAAATTATACCATGACTTTATAAAGGAATATATTGATTTAGGACATATGACAAAGGTTTCGATTTCAATGCCACCTCTTCAGGCGATTATTTCATGTGTCATCATGGTGTGTACTACTAATCTTCGTGTGGTCTTTGACGCGTCATTGCCAAGTAGAACAGGTTTTTCCTTAAATAATATTCAAATGGCTGGACCTACAATACAGCAAGATTTATTTTCAATTTTAGTTCGATTTGGACAGCATAAAATTGTCATTTCTGCCGATTGTACAAAAATGTGTAGGTCCGTGTGGGTTTCCTTAGATGATAGGCCGCTACAACGAATTTTATGGCGTTTTAATCCCGAAGACCCTTTAGATTGTTATGAATTAAATATAGTGACGTATGGCACTACATCGGCATCTTTTCTCGCGATTCGCTGTTTATTTCAGCTGGCTGTTGATATTGAAACTATTAATCCAGATATTGCCGAGATTATTAAAATGGATTTTTATGTGGATGACTTGTTGACGGGAACCGATAATTTTGAAAATGCGAAACGCATTAGTGAGCTAGTTTATGAGACCCTCAAAAAAGGTTGTTTTGTTTTGCGCAAATTTTATTCTAATGATCCTACGATTTTTGACGGCATTCCTAATAATGATCCTTTGTCAAAAATTGTTGAATTCGGAGAGAAGGATGCAAAAAAAACACTTGGTTTAATCTGGAGCCCTACTAATGACAAATTAATGTTTAAGGTGAATGACATAATTCATTCTAAGATAGTTACAAAGCGTTCAATATTATCCGAAAGTTCTAAAATTTTTGATCCTTTAGGACTTATTAGTCCATGTGTAATTGTTGTCAAAATTCTTCTCCAAAGTCTCTGGTTAGAAAAGCTCTCATGGGATGATCCAGTTCCTCACAATATTTCTGTGGTTTGGAGCGCTTTTACATCGGATATCAGGATAACCAAATAAAAGCCTACATACGATTAATTAAAACTATATTATTAGGAATAATAATATGCCTTTACAATTGAGCGTTCTTTAAAAGACTAACCCTTTTACGAAAACTAATACTGCCTTGACAGATTTTTTATAAACGTCCATATCGATATCCGTGTTTACGTTAACACACTTAAGACCTAATTTATGGGTCTGCGTTCCTGGAATATCGGCACCACAGGCTTCACTGATACACGGCTTGTACGCCGTATTTTAGTATTTCTAACACGGAGTTGAATTTTTTAAATGATCTGAGGATAGAACGTCGTGTTGTTTGTGAAAATGCAAAGTCTGTTGAAATGCATTGTTTTTCTGATAGGTCTGAAAAGGCATATGGCGAATGTGTTTATCTCAGATCTATAAGCGAGAATGGTGAAATAAACATATGTCTTTTAGCATCCAAGGCAAAGGTTGCGCCTCTACAAACGGTGACTTTGCCGCGATTAGAACTTTGTGGAGCTGTAGTAGCTTCAAGACTTGCAAAAAAGATTTCTTGTGCGCTGAGGTTGAATATAGAAAAAATTGTTTTTTGGACAGATTTAACAATTGTTTTAGGTTGGGTAAAAACTGCTCCAAACAAATTAAAAACATTTCTTAGTAACAGAGTTTCCGAAATTCAGGAGGCTACTGAGCGTGACATATGGAGATATGTTCCAAGTCAATTTAACCCAGCTGACTATTTATCTCGTGGTGTAAAATGTTCTGAAATAAAAAATGTAGACATGTGGTGGCATGGGCCACAGTTTTTATTTTTGCCCGAAAACGAATGGCCAAAATTTCCTGGCCAAAAAGATGATTTACCTGATTTGCGTAAAGTTAAAACTTATTGTGCAAATAGTTCAGTTACAATGGAAAATAGTAATTATGTTGTAGAAAGATTTTCTGATTTGGTGAAACTAAAAAGAGTAACCACTCTAATGCGCAGGTTTGCACATAATTGTACTAAAATTCCAAGTGAGCATAAGTATGGTCCCTTAATGAAAAGCGAAATTGATCAATCATTTAAAATATTGCTCAAGCGTGTACAAAATAATTGTTTTTCAAAAGAATTTGAAGAAATAAGGGCTAATAGGGTAAAAGGTTCTTCAAAACTTCTTAGTTTAAAACCATTTATTGATGACTTTGGTTTCTTGAGGGTTGGTGGAAGATTGACAAATGCAAAATTCAATTTCGAAAAAAACACCCTATAATTTTGTCAGCACGTCACCATCTCACAAAATTAATTTTTCTACATGAGCACTTGAAATTATATCATTGTGGACCACAACATTTATTGGCTTCAATACGAGAGTTATATTGGCCATTGCCAGGTCGGTCCTTATCCAAACAAATTGTACATAAATGTTTGAAATGTTTCAGGTATAATCCCAAGATGCTGAAGCCTATTATGGGCAATTTACCTGAACAACGCTTAAGTCCTAATCACCCGTTTGATATTGTGGGCGTTGATTATGCAGGTCCTTTTTTGCTGAAGAGTTACGCTGGTCGTGGTACCAAAATTTCAAAATCATATATTTGCCTTTTTATCTGTTTCCTAACAAAAGCGGTACATTTAGAGCTAGTAACCGATCTCAGTAAAGAAGCCTTTATATTGTCTTTACGTAGATTTTCTGCACGTCGGGATAAACCCTCCGTAATTTTTTCAGATAATGGCAGCAATTTCGTATCGGCATATTCAGACTTAAAAGATTTAGGTCAGTTCATCAAAAAAAAATAAAGATGAACTAACCTCAAGCATATGTAAGGAGGAAATAGAGTGGCATTTTATACCACCTCAATCACCTCATTTTGGTGGCCTCTGGGAGGCAGGTATTAAAAGTATGAAAGCCCATTTAAAGCGAGTAGTTAGCAATACGCCATTAACATTTGAACATTTTTATACTTTTTTGTCAGAGGTAGAGGCAATAATGAATTCACGTCCTCTCTCACCTCTATCCTCTCATCCTGATGATCTAACTCCACTAACGCCTGGACATTTAATCATCGGGCGTCAGTTAAGTTCCTGGATGAATGAAGACTTAAAGAGTTTGCCCACTAATCGATTGTCATTGTATCAACACTTGCAGCAGTTAAAGCAGCATCTGTGGACCAGATGGAGCAAGGAGTATGTTGTCGAACTCCAGCAGAGAACCAAATGGAAACACAACTATGATGGTTCGAGTGTTGGTGCATTAGTGTTAGTGAAAGATGACAATGCCCCTCCTATGAAGTGGAAAATGGGAAAGGTGGTTGAAGTGGTTTACGGGAAAGACAATGTAGCGCGAGTGGCTCTTATGAAAACTCAATGTGGGCTGATAAAGCGTTCTTTTTCAAAAATATGTCCGTTGCCGATAGAATAAAGTGATACGTACCTACTCTGTTATTATCATTTTGGTTGAAAGCCAGAGCGTTCAAGGCGGGCGGCATGTTTATTATTTTAATAATAACGTTGAAATTTGTTTCTTTTCCTTCTGTTTTAATAATATTTTTATTTCCAATAGCACCAATCTATGTAAAAATATATTACTTAAATTGTGTTAAGCATGACAACAGCGCATTTAAATAACCATTTTTGTGCATCGTCGCGTCAAGGCGATAACATTTTGCTGATTGTGTATTTTTTACTGTAAAAACGTTTGCCTTTTGTATGTAGTAAGTAAGTTGAGAAGATGAATATAGTTAAGATGTTTTAAAATTTGAGCGTATTTAATTTTGGCATTGACATGCCCCTTCTCATTTAATTTTATTTCATAATTACAATAAGTAATTAACAATTGACAAGAAAAAACTCGAGGCAAATCTAAGTCATTCTGTGAGAACCGCATTTCGATATCACTTTTCGTTTTTGAGCTATTAAGTCGCGAAATGTGTTACTTTTCCGTAGGACACCCTGTAGAAGCCGATTCTCCACTCATTGTTTACGTGATGCTTACATGGACCTTTTTCACATAGACTATGTAAACAACAACAATTTGTAATATATTTTTTTATTATCGTTCATCTTAATTATTTAACTATAATATAATTATTTGACATTTAAGCATTAAATAAAAATAAGCAGATAAGCATAAAAATAAACTTTGTTAAATATAGCAGGGTTGAAATGATTTAAATCATCTGATTAATGATTTAAGATTAAAGATTTTTTAAAAGTAGTTTGATTACAATCATGATTTCTTTTTATTTTCCGACAAAAACTCCCCTTTTTATTGATTAAATGCCTATTTACGAAAATAACATTTTGAAAATGATTCCAATAAAACCAAACATAATTATAGCATCTTTTTAAGGGCTATAACTTTTGAACGCCTTATCGCATTTTGTTGCGCTTTACATCAGTCGAAAGAAAATTTCATAGAGAGTACATGGTGTCACGTTCTCGTTGTTTGTATGGGGTATTTTCGTTTTTAAGATATAGTGTGAAATTAAAAACATTGCGTTTTTGCCCCCCCCCTCTCGTATTTCGGTTGTTGTTTAACTTATCGAAAAGGTAAAAACTGGCAGTAAAATTTTTTGTGTGAGTTGTCGTTTTTGAGATGTAACACAAACTTATAATTTTTTAAACATGACACCCCGTATATGTTTATTTAGTTCACAATAAGCTTCTCGAAAATATATAATAGTATATACTTTTCTATTCGAATCGCCGAGTAATTTGCATTTTTTTAGAGAAATACTCAGTTTTTGGTAGTAGGCTGGGATTGCTTACAAAACAAATGAATTTTTCAGGTATAATTTATTTATAGTAGCAAGAATATTTTTAAAAATTCTACAATAAACTATTACCTTGTAAATCCTTGTTTTATACTATTTTACAAGAAATGTTCAAATTTTAGCAATTTAATAATTCAATAATTATAGTAAAATGTAAGGAGATTTGTAATAACTATCATAGCATTATTTATCTTACATTGTTATAATTTTAGCCTGTTGCCTCAAAGAAGGTTTAAAATCGGACCGAAAGCTCGGTTTTATAATAAAAAGAATTATTATTAACCTGTTTTTCGCTGCTAAACCCGTGAATCCATCTCTCCAATCCTGAAAAGTATTATTAATTGATTAAAATGAACACGTTAATAAATTTACTTCTAATATCTCTAAACAGCAACTAACATCAACAACAACAAAAACTAATCCTACTACTAAAGATCACTAAAATAAACAAAAAATCTATACCCTAAAGGCTCGAAACGATGTCCAGTTTGCCTTACACAAAGCCTACATAATTTCCGTATTCTTCTGAAGGCATTGAAAATACTAACCGGGCGTTGTTGCATTTTATTGAATGCGCTTCTTGTGGCGTTTATTAAATCGGCTAAGGTGTCATGTCTTGTCTTATATATTTTGTTTTCTAAAGTATCCCACAGGAAGTTATCCAAAACAGAGAGATTACATTTTCCAAGAAAATAATTTAATGAATACTGCTTTATTCTACCGGAATTATGAACAGGTGCTCCGTGCTGCTAAAAATATATGCCGCGTAAATAAGCCAAAGGCAGATCATCGAGTAATTCCGGTAGAATAAGTTCCAGTATTTGGAAATACCGATCTGTATCTAAGCTCCTCTGGTATATACGATACATTATTTTTGAACCGAATATAAAACAAGAAATATTAAACCCATATCTACCCTGTCGTTCGCGAGGAAATATTCGATGCTGGTTTTCTTGCGAGCAGTATCTAGAATTATGTCTAATTAATACTCCGGCGCTACTTATACAGTGTGTATCAGCCAAATGGAATAAATTCGATAATAAATAAATGGGGGCGTGTTCGGAAAAACGCTTGGACCCGTCGATTGGTATTGTTAGTTGCTCATTTTCTCCAATAAAAACTTTTTATACAGGGTGTGTCCTGTAACAGTGGTCAATGCCAACTTTCTTATTTCAAATGCAACACCCCGGATATTATTTAATTTTTGGATTCTTTAGGAGATTCTAAACATATTTTATGTGCAATGTCCTATACCTATCTTCAACTATTTCGGCAATATTAAGTGTTTTCAAATTTATTTTTATTTTATTTATTTCGAATTTATTATTATTCATGAAAGTGGCTCTGGTTACTGAACTATTTATTTGATTACAAAAATTCGCTACAACACACTCAATACTTATTTACCATTTAGGTCTTCATATTACGAATGTAAGCAAAAACCATTTTAGCGTTCCTTTTTATTGATATGGAACAAAAAGAGCCAGTTTTGTTTACTTTTAAGTTTTGTTTACTTTTGTGTAAAATGTCTGGCCTTTCTCTTTGCAAGACAGTAGTTGTCAGTGTCAGTGTCATAGTCTTTTGAATTTCGTTAACTGCATAATACCTAATATCAGAAAAATGGTTCATTTAACAGAAATGCATAAAATAACAATTCTACAAATGATTGGTTATGGAGATAACACACGAACACAAGTGGAAGTTGCTCGCTTATTTCATGAAAAATTTCCAAATTTGCCGCATATATCCCAAGGGACAATTAGTAAAATAGAAAAGCAGTTTCGCGAGCTTGGACATGTGAGGCAGATAAAAAAAGCAGCTG
Source organism: Kuschelorhynchus macadamiae (assembly GCA_030620095.1). Lineage (NCBI taxonomy): Eukaryota > Metazoa > Arthropoda > Insecta > Coleoptera > Curculionidae > Kuschelorhynchus > Kuschelorhynchus macadamiae. Next base: position 2,780,200 of record JAUTXW010001318.1, on the reverse strand, counting down.
CCAATTCAATAAATGATGATACTAAATTGGATATTATGCTTGAGTTTGAGGAAAACCCACATATTTCTAGTCGACAAGCCGCCGCAATGTTCGATATTAGCCATTCGTCGATTATTCGAACATTAAAAGAAAATAAAATGCATCCCTATAAAGTGATACCAACTCAGGAGCTCATGGAAGACGATTATGATAGGAGAACTTATTTTTGTGAACAAATGAGGGCTATGTTAGATAACAATGTTATTCAATTAGAACATGTTTTGTTTTCGGATGAGTGCACCTTTACCCTTCACGGTCATGTAAATCGTCAAAATTACCGCTATTGGTCTAGGGAAAATCCTCACTGTATCAGCGAAGAACATACTCAATATCCTGAAAAGGTTAATGTTTGGGCAGGAATTGTTAGGGATCATATCATAGGCCCCTTTTTCATTGACGGCAATTTGAATGGCGATAATTATTTAGCACTGCTCCAAAATAATGTCGTGCCAACTTTGACAAATTTGTATCCGGATCCAGCAAACCCACAAGTTCCAGCGAATATGATATGGTTTCAGCAAGATGGAGCACCGCCCCATTACCAAATTAATGTCCGGCAGTACCTCAACGGAATATTTCCAAATCGGTGGATAGGGAGATGAGGATCGATAGAATGGTCAGCGCGATCCCCTGATCTGACGCCATTAGACTTTTTCTTATGGAGACATATTAAAAATGTTGTATACAAAACTAAACCCCTCGACTTAGCTGACTTAAGAAGACGAATAACGCTTGCGATTAGATCGGTCACGCCTGAGATGCTAAATAACGTTAGAAGAAATGTCTATTTAAGATTAGGAATTTGCCAAGACGTTCGCGGCGAGCATATTCAACAGTTCCTAAATTAACTTTTTACTTTTGTTTATACATTATGAAGAAATAAATAATTTAATTTTTTTAATCTTAATTTTTGCAATAAATTTGAAAACACTTAATATTGCCGAAATAGTTGAAGATAGGTATAGGACATTGAACATAAAATATGTTTAGAATCTCCTAAAGAATCCAAAAATTAAATAATATCCGGGGTGTTGCATTTGAAATAAGAAAGTTGGCATTGACCACTGTTACAGGACACACCCTGTATAAAAACTTTTTATTGGAGAAAATGAGCAACTAAAAATACCAATCGACGGGTCCAAGCGTTTTTCCGAACACGCCCCCATTTATTTATTATCGAATTTATTCCATTTGGCTGATACACACTGTATATGCTTCATCGGACCATATTACTTTTCTATAAAAGTCAGGGTCATTTTCGCATTTTTCTAGATACCAGTTACAGAAAATCATACGACGCTGCGCGTCGCCCGAATATAAGTGTTGCCCCAATCTGAATTTAAATGGTTTATAACCTTGTTTCCTTAAAAGTTTTTGTCCCCTGCTTTTTGAAACCCCAACCTTCTGATGAATTTTTCTGCAATAACTTGAAAGATCTACATCAATAGATGCCAGAACATTGACTACGTCTTCCTCACTTTCCTTGTAATAGGTTTTGCTTCGCGACTTATTGAAAGAACCGAAATCAACTAGATTTCTTTTCATTCTAGGAAATGTAATATCACAAGGTTGTCTTCGTTCTGATACCTATGTTTAAAACGCCAACAGCTTCAAAAATATGCATTTGTTATAAAATACTACGAATGCTAAGCATACCTTAATAAATATAGTTCCGAAGCCTCGTTAGCATCTTCGTTAGATTGTGTAAAGCAGAGCAGCATGTCGTATTTTTCTTCATATATAATATCACAAGAAAGAAAATTGTGTCGTCAAAATTTTCCGATTGTTTATTGAAAGTTTGTTGCTTGGTAATTTCGCGAATGACATTTTTATAACAAATAAATATGAAAAATGTCATGACCCAAATTACCAAAAAGAAACAAACTTGAATATAGAAGAGGAACACTTTAGCTTCAAAATTTTTTCTCGCGTGCTATTCCACATTACTATTTCACGACAACAGTGTCTTACCATATATAATATCAAATAAAACAGTGAAATCAAAAGAAATAAAATATAATAACTTTATTTTTTAATATCCATGAAAATAATTTTATTTATTATTTACAATATTGAATAGGTGACACTTGTCAAAATGACAAGATCAATTTTTTACTTTAACCCAACAAAATTGTGTCGGGGATAATACCACGAGTGCTTAAAAATTTCCGATAATTTTTCACGAATGCGTGTTTTCTTATAATTTGTATAGAAAACACGCATGAGTGGAAAATTATCTGGTTAATTTTTAAGCGCAAATGGTATTTAGGAGGAATATTCCACGAATCAAATACAGGGAAACTAAGCTTTATTAACTGAATATTAAATACATACCTATTTCAAGTTCAGAAATATGAATTTTGTAACAAATTGAAGACAAATTGAATAATAATATACTAATAAAATTATTTGTCTAAATATTGAAAAGCACTTAATATAAATCTAAATATTCTATTTTAATTATTGATTGTATAATAAAAGGTACAGTTCTGATAATTATTAATCACATTGTTGTTTTGCGACGAAGTAGAAGATGCCGTCAGACCACTACTTGTACTTGTGCTGGGTGATGCTTCTACAGGGGCTGGATGCACGTGCTGTTGAGGTGGTTCTTTTCCAGGTTCCCTCATTTTTTCAATAACTTTTTTATGGTGATCTGGATCCATTTGCAAATAACTTGATAGGGATTTCGCAATCGAATGACCTGTAATTTTTATCAAGTTTTGCTCCGACCCTCGGCTTTTGGCCATCTTGGACACGGCAGTAGCTCTGAGGGAATGGTTGTTAAATTTTTTTTGTGGTATTGAGGCCTGATTTCTGTGCTTGTTTTTTTGTCCAAGTTGAAATCTCGTTTTCTCCTACTGGGCTGTTTTTGAACTATTTTCCGGAAATTTTTCCAATGGGGGTTTGGCGTCAAAAATAGTCGAGTGTTGGAGATACTTTTCCTTTTATCTTGTAATTCTTTATAAATTCTTCCTGGGCAAAAGCTGGGACTTCTCTCGTTTCTCACCAACCACTTCGAATCGGCAAGTTTTCGGCCACCACCTTGACATGTTTTAGAAAAAACAGGGATGTATTGAATTCTTCTGTTTTTCCTCCGAAGTTGTGAGTTTCTTCTTTGAAAAAAGTTGTTTCGGCTCTTGCACCTTCTCCTCCTCTCCAGGCTAATTTATAGGACAACAGAAAAAACACTTCTTTTGTAAACCCTCTGGAGTTGAATCATCACAAGCTTAGATTAGATTTTTTAATTTATTGTAGGTTAAAAAAACGGCCGATTCTCTGCGTTTGCCTTTAATACCTTGCTCGAAGGGATTTATTTTATTTTTGTATTCATTGAAATACCTTTCCATCAATAATTTCGCCGTCACATTCCAAATAATTTTTTCAAAATCATTGCTAGTTGGGATACTGAAGTATCTTGGTCAAACGTATAGTTTTTTTCATCGCAGATTGACATAAACTGTCTCCAGATGCTCTTCTTGGATTTAACGGTGTTTCTTGGTTCGCTTCCAATTATATTTTCATCAATTTCCCCATATTGTCAAGATTTCATTTTTTGGTTAGGTATGTAACCACACCTAACCAGATAAGTGGAAACACCATATTTCCTAGACGACGTGGTATTTCCGCTATAATTTTTTCGAAAACACCACCAGTCTTACGGGAAAATTTGTACATGAGTGGAATATTCGCTGAAAAACCATCTTGTCGATTTTTTCCAGGTAGGGAGAATTTTGTCGAGATATGAGTTTTGGCTGTAGAAAACAGGCCGTTGCTATGTCATTTTGCCATTGTAAAACAATAGAGTGGAATAGTCATTAGAAAATGTTTTGTTTCTAACCATTTTTTATTATAAAATTTAAAATTATTGTTGCGGTTATCTAATATAGCTTCAAAACGAACCAGAGATTTTGACAAATAATTTATTTAGCATGACAACAATTTTTTCTTGTTTCGTTTAGGCAATCCTAGCCTACTACCAAAAACTAAGTCTATCTCTAAAAAAATGCAAATTACTGGCCGATTCGAATAGAAAAGTATACACTATTATATATTTTCGAGAAGCTTATTGTGAACTAAATAATGTAAAATAAAAATATACAGGGTGTCCCATTTAAAAAATTATAAGTTTATATTATATTATATATTTTCGAGAAGTTTATTGTGAAGTGAATAATATAAAATAAAAATATACGGTGTGTTCCATTTAAAAATTATAATTTTGTGTTATATCTCAAAAACGACAGCTCACATAAAAAATCAGACTACGCTGCTGGATTCTATGCAGAAAAGTGTATCAGAGCCAGTTTTTATTTTTTCGATAAATTTAACAACAATCGAAATAAGAGGGGGACCCAAAAATGCAATATTTTCAATTTCACACTGTATCTTAAAAACGAAGGAGGCTATGAAAATTTTGTTTGGATCATCTTTCGTTTCACAAAAAAGCAGCGCCACGTCGGCGTCGCGAAAAGCGCAACCCTTTATCTTCACTAATAAGAGAGATACCCCATAAAACAACTAAAACAGGACACCATGTAGTAAATCGTAGTTTATAATATGGACGAATCTTTTAGAATTATTTTGGCTTTTGATTCGTTGCTCTATCTCTACTTTTAAAGAAGATACAATGTTCAACGTACAACATTGTAGTTTTACCATATTATCTATACAGACTCAAAAGTCCTCAAAAAGATCTAGTAGTGTTGGAAATTAAAGCTGTCAGAAGGCCATTTGTGTTTTGTTAGCTTGTGGTCAAATGTCAAACAGAGGTCAGATACTGAGTTCAATAAAATCTAGGTCTCATAAATGAAACAATAAGATTTTTACCAAAATGTTACCAGGACATCCCCATATGACCCTCAATTTTTGATCAAAATTTAAAGTCAATCGGGTAACTAGTATTTTAGCTATGTCGTGAAGAGAGAGACCGACAGACAGACAGACAAATAGCCCGACGGAATTGAAGCATCTAGGAAGATCTAAAAAAAAATCTCGGAGGGTGATTTTTTACGATTACAGTACTTCCCTTTTACGAGGGACGTAAAAATAGAGATTATCATTGTCATTATACTATTAGTGATATTTTTAAAGATAAATATATCAACAAGAATCCTATAAGAAGACAACTGCTAGCATCTCCATCCATCGACAAGAAAAATTGATCAAGATAATAATACGTCTCATATGTCCGTTGAGCGTATTTAAAGGCTCATTTCATCCTTATAGAATTGCTTTAGTTCAAGAGCTCTCGGATGACGATTCTGACAGGCGTTTGGAATTCTACAACACCATGATGGAAATCTGCAATGCAAATCAGTATTTCTTACAGTACAGTAAGCGATGTTTAAAGTGAACATTGAAGGTAAAAGTTAATATGTAACAATTAATGTTAAAAAAATACAACAAAACGTTAAAATCAGCAAAATAATCTCATTAAACAACCTAAAAAAAAACGATAAAATTTTCTTTATCCGGAACTGAATATTTAGTTCAGTACATAGTTATTTAGGAGCATATATATATATATATATATATATATATATATATATATATATATATATATATATAGGTTGACTTTTAGTCCTTCACGGATGAAAAAATACAATGTGTTTACATTCCGGGTGTACATCCGTTCACTATTGTCGTTCTGGAAAAGAACAGTTTTGCTGACGTTTTGCCAAAATCACATTTGGCATTTTCGAAGCTTTCTTTCTCGCGTCCGAAGAGAGACTGAGGTGCTGGTCATGGTTTGTTTTGATATCGTGTTAGTTCTTTGCGAGAACTCTTACACGGTTATGTATGGGTGTGCCGTGCAGCTTTTTTGATTTTCGCCCTCATGGGTGGATTTTGAAGTATAGGATTAAAGGGAGGGGGTGTAGGAAGGGTGGGAACAGGGGGTGTGGTTGTAAGGTTTATTATTAGCTTTTTTTTTTTTTTTTTTTTTTTTTTTTAATTGGTAATCACTGTTTTGATGTTTTTGTATGGCGAGTTAATGTTTGTTGGTCTGTCAAATAGTTCTCGTATAATGGGGTTTGTGTGGTTGTTGAGTTTGTCTATGAAGATGGTATGTTTTTGTACAAGGTGTTCATGTATAGTGTCCATGTTAGTTGCTTGTCTGATTTCTGTGTTTCGAATGTACCAAGGGGCTCCTGTGATATTTCTGAGTATTTTGTTTTGTAGTCGTTCTAGTTTGTTTTTGTTTGTTTTGGAGGCGTGACAGAATGCCATGGCTCCGTAAAGTATTTTCGGTCTAATTATTTGTTTGTAGATAAGTAGTTTGTTTTGTCTTGTCATTTTACTTTTTTTGCCAATCATGGGATATAGTTGGTTGTAAAGTGCTTTGCCTTCTTGCATGAGGTGCTGGTGAGTGCGACGCTTCCTTTTATACCCCTAGTCGGGGCCGAAGGTTATATCTGTGCAGGCGGTGATCGTTATTTATATTTTCCGGATAGTGCTGTTGTTGTTACGCTAATTGCGCTTGAGTTTTTGCGATTTTAGATTTGTCGATTATTGTCTTCCAATACTGTTGGTAGTTTTAATGATTCGCCCCTTTTATGCAAATCACCTTGTTTTTCAATTGCTATGGCTTCTCGGATTATTCTGGTTTTATAATGTTCTATATTGGCAATCTCCCTACACTCATCGAAATTTATTTTATGGCCGGTTTTCTGATGATGTAGGAATAAAGCTGAGGTTGCTTGTTTATTTCTGATGCTGAATTTGTGCTCTTCCACTCTTGCTGATATTCGCCTGTTAGTTTGCCCACCGTACAACTTTTCACAGTCCTGGCACGGAATACTGTATACTCCGTGGTTTTCCAGTTTGATTTTATCTTTTGGGTTTCCAAGTAGTTTACTTATAGTTGTTTGTGGCTTGTGTAATGTTTGTATGTTGTGTTTCCTAAGAATTCTTCCGATTCTGTCTGTTGTGCCTTTTACATATGGTAAGACTACTTGTTGCTTTCCCGGTTCATAATTTTTGTTATTCGTTGTTTGGGAACTCTGTACATTAATAGCTTTCTCTATAGTGCGATTTGTGTAGCTATTTTTCTTTAAAGCACTAGATATTATATTAAGTTTGTTTTTTCTCGTCTGTATTTCAGTTAATCGCATAGATCTGGATATTAGGGTATTGGCCACAGCTTGAATCTGTGCTGGGTGCATTGCATGGTTGCATTTAAATACTTGTTAAAATATGTTTGGTTGGCAATGCCTACTTATTGATTATATTCTGACCTCGATTTCTATTACTTAAAAATGCCACATTTTGGCATTTTAAACAGCTATGTTTCCTATAATTTAAATTCAATACTTACTAGAATATATATACTTATAGGTTATATTGTGGCATCAAAATTGACAGATATTTCTACTTTTTGGCCATCCAATTTTACAAAAAAAAGTTGGAGGTTTAATGATTCTATAAAAGATACGTTTTGGCCAAGTAATTATGCTATAGCCTATCTACATTAAAAACTGCTTCTTTTGGAGCCTAAAAATCTAATTTGAAGCGAGCTTTCATGGCTAGAAAACAAACCAAGAATCATTTGCCAAAATTTGACAAATCTCTGGTTTTTATGTGTTTTTTATGGATAACTGTTAGGCAAAAAAGCTCATCAGCTAATTTGTGCTACTTGGGAGATGAACATGGTTTTGATACAAAAAATTAAATAGCAGAAGTTTCGCCGTTTTTTTGGAATATTACCTCAATTTTATTTTAAATATGTATAGTTGAGAAAGATTAAGTATCTACATCAATGACTTCCATGATTTTTCAATGTTAGAACATTTTCCCCAACTATTTCTGTTTTCAGTTTGACTTTTATCGGTTTTGCGTAAACAAAATATTATTTTTTTTTACTCTTTTAAACCCTTAAAAAATATCCCTTACATTTTTCATTCTTTCTCAAATTTTTATGATCCATAACTTCAAAATAAGCGCGCCCTTACGTTTTCGTAAGCCCAGATAGTGCCCAATTAAATTGGTCAAAAGTATACAAGATGCTAAATTAGAAAAAAAACCTATGTTTATTTATTAACTAAAAAACGGAAGACGTAAGAGAAAAATAAACTATGCTACAGAAGAATACCTTTTTACCGATTTTTACAAACAAAATGGAGTTTAAGTGTTTCGGTTGGCCCTCGCCAATCGCCTGCCGGGGGTCTAATTTCCCCTAGTTGCGCCACTGGACACACTTCACTATTTCTAACAAATGGAAAAAAATCATAACGAGGTTAGTTCCGGGTAAAGGAAATTTACCGAGTTTTGTTATTTATATGTATTTCAGTTAGCTAGCACTTTAGCGCCCTTTTTTGCCATTGAAGTGTCACAGTAAAAGAAGTTTAAAAGCCGTTTTTGTTTCTGGTTCGTAAGACTTGGAAGGCTTGATAAAATATCAAAATTGCAAATTTTCTATTAACAGGTTCCATGAAGTGACATATTATATATTATATCAAAGTTATAGATATAGAGAATTAGACACGTAATTAAAAAATATACAGGCTGTACCGGGTGGTCGAAATTGGTCTGTTTTAACAGAGAAAACCTATTTCCTGACTAGATAGAGCAAAACTGACTTAGGTGTCATGGGCTCGATTTCTGAGAAATGTTTAATGGCAAAAACCGCCTGCCGATATTTTCACTGCCAACTGAGATATAGGGCGTTTTTCAGTTTTCGGCCATTTTGAAAATTGTCCATAACTTTTTTATTTTGCGGAATATTAACATTCTGCAAAGACATTCTAAAGGCACTTTTTTATGTGCAATCCAGTGGCGTACTCAGATTTTTTCTATAGTTGTCCGTTTTATCATAAATAGGCAAAACTTTTTTTTTTTCAAATGGAAATCATAGTTGGCTATAAATTATAAAAAATGCTCGCGTTTAGCCCTTTTCAGTGATATAAAGTTGTAGGTACTTATTTTCAAAAATAACGAAAATATTAGGTGTTTTTGGTTTACATCGAAGTAGGCCTTGAATAATGACGCGCGTTCAATATTTTGAATATATTGCTGTCAGATTACTGTAGTCTGGTGTAATTATTGCGTTTTGGTGTTATCTTTATAAAGTTGTGTTAACACTGCTGACAAAATATGTTTAGAATTATGAAAAGTTTTATGTTAAAATGTTTTTGTATTATCTAACGAAGTTCCTGAAGCAGCTAAATTATATTTTAATACATTTCCAGCTACGTCAAAATAAAAAATTTATCAAACATTAAAAAGTAATTTAGTAAATTACGGAAGTTTTAAAAAGTTAAGAACAAGACATTATGAACTAAAGGAAGAAAAGGAAATCCAGCAGCTAAATATAATTGGTGAGGTATTAGATCATCCTGGCACCTCCTCTCGAACATTGGCTAATATAACGAATGTTCCAAAGACCACCGTTTTAAAAATACTCAAAAAACATAAATTCAAACCGTACAGAACGAGAAGAGTTCATCAACTCCGTGAAGGGGACGCCGCTAGAAGATTGAGATTTTGTCAGTGGTATGAGCAAAAATTCATGGAGAATGAGAATTTTCCATTAAATATTATTTGGAGTGATGAATCCAGAGTAGATACTTCTGGTATATTTAATAGATATAATTCATATCACTGGTCCACTGAAAATCCACACGTAGTTGTGCAACAAGACCGGCAAGGTATTGTGGATTCAATATATGCAGTTAAATTTCCATCGGAAGATTTGTGGGACCTTATTTTTACGATGGAAATTTAACTGCAGATGATTATGTAAATATTTTGCGCACATATATTGTCCCTTTGTTGGAAGACATACCTTTAGCTGATGCCAGAAATATCTACTATCAACAAGATGGTTGTCCCCCGCACAATGCAAGGATCACAACTGATCTTTTAAACTTTCTCCATGAATTTTTGCTCATACCACTGAAAATTGGATTGGTAGTGGGGCCCCATACCTTGGCCTGCTAGGTCCTGTGACTTAACTCCCTTAGATTTTTTTTTGTGGGGAAGATTAAAGGACTTGATATTTAAAGGAAGAACCTTTCACACAAAAGAAGAATTGCAAGAGGCCACTAGGCAAGCTTTTGCATCTATTAGCCCAGTTGAACTAATAAATATTTGCAACTCGGTACGCAAAAGATGCTTTGTTTGTTTTCAACAGGGAGGGGCTCAATTTGAACAACTTCTCTAAATATATTTATCAGAAACCTATCTAACTAAATACCTAGATTTTCATAATTATTTTTTATTTTCACTTGTAGCTGTAAATAGTAGTTTAGTTTGTTAATTTTGTTCAACTTTGCTATGTAAACAAAAAAAAATAAAAAAAATTAATAATAACTAATTAAAATAACGTTAGCTAGTGTTATTTAAAGTTGTGTTTAAGTTGCTAACAAACTATAAATCTTAACAATAATTGAGATATTGTCATCACAAATCAACGCCTACTTCGATGTAAACCAAAAACACCTAATATTTTCGTTATTTTTGAAAATAAGTACCTACAACTTTATATCACTGAAAAGGGCTAAACGCGAGCATTTTTTATAATTTATAGCCAACTATGATTTCCATTTGAAAAAAAAAAGTTTTGCCTATTTATGATAAAACGGACAACTATAGAAAAAATCTGAGTACGCCACTGGATTGCACATAAAAAAGTGCCTTTAGAATGTCTTTGCAGAATGTTAATATTCCACAAAATAAAAAAGTTATGGACCATTTTCAAAATGGCCGAAAATTGAAAAACGCCCTATATCTCAGTTGGCAGTGAAAATATCGGCAGGCGGTTTTTGCCATTAAACATTTCTCAGAAATCGAGCCCATGACACCTAAGTCAGTTTTGCTCTATCTAGTCAGGAAATAGGTTTTCTCTGTTAAAACAGACCAATTTCGACCACCCTGTACATATTTAAAATTCTAAATGTACTAACATTTCCGATTTAACCCAAAGTAAAAATAATTTTTTTTTTGACATTTTCACGATTTTCTTCCTTTTAAGAATTCATCCATACAATCACCTTTTTTTTATTGCCTATTATTTTACACTTTACTTATATAAATATTATAAAACATATCAAAAATATGGATGACTCCATAAAACTACCACTAACCCGAAATATATGAATGTGTTTTCGTGAAAGATATATGGCTATTTCTATTTCTTCTGACTAAATAACCCAACAATATCCTTAAATCACCAAATTATTTCGGATTTCATAATATAATTTTCTTTGTTTACGAGCATACTTAACGTAGTAAATAGCCATATAATTACTAGCTTAAACCAGAAAAGGATGTTATAAATCAGAGAATAAGCAATCTTTATTTTATAAGAAAATTTCGAACCATCGTGTTTAAGTACAGCTACTTTTTATACAATTTTATGGTGTTATTATTCGGCTTTGTTTTTGATTGCCCTCAATTGGTACCTTACAAACCCCGAAAAAAAAACACGCAAGAGGTAATACAGACCGCTGAAATACGCTATAATTTTAATAATTAGAGTCTCAATTTTAGGTTGACCAAATAATATTTATCTATAATTAGTAAAACTCATTTTCATGGTAATATTTTCCGTACAGGGTGTCTTACGAGAACGATTACCTCAATTTTATTGATTACTTATTAATCTAGAAAAAAATTAGTATAAATTATGTTTAAAAAAGCGACTGTTTGCAACTAGTGTATTAATATAAAAAAATCGGTAAATTTGCTTTACCCGGAACTCCATTCCAGTTTTTACATTGACACACACGGCTTTTTTGGTATGTCATGTTGAATTCGTACCAGTTTATTCCTATATCACATTTAATTGTTTTGCAAAATTTAAAGTCAATTGATTGACATTTTTTTACGTTGATTTTTTTAAAACTTTATTTGGCCGCCATTTTGTTCTGCCATATTGAAGTCGTACCACAACTTTACCAGTATATCTCTATATCACTTAATGCTTGCACAAAATTTAAAATTAATCTAATACGTAGTTTTTTTAGGCTGATTTTTGAAATATTTTAATATATCGCCATTTTTTTTTTAATATCTTATATTCATACCAAAATGTTATCAGTTCATTCCTATGTAACACTTGAATTTTGTGCAAAATATTTATTTGGCATCTAGGGATGCTAAAAGGTGAAGACATGTAAAACCTGTGGTTTTTCCACGATTACAAACATTTTATTTGGCTGCTATTTTATTCCACCATCTTGAATTAGTACCAACATGTTACTAGTTCATCTCTATACCACAATTAGTTATAGCGCACAATTGGAGGACAGCTTATTAAGTAGTTTTTTACAAGTTGAATTTTTAAATAATTTATTATTCAGCCATCTTGTTTCGCCATCTTGGATTCGTACCAAAATTTTACCAATTGATTCTTACATAATACTTGATTTATGTGTAAAAATTGAGATAACAGGCCGCCATTTTGTTTCGCCATATTGAATTTTTACCAAAATGTGACCAGGTCATTTTCATATGAATCTCAATTTTTGACGAAATTTTGAAGTCAATCGGATAAATATTTTTTTAACTATGTCGCGAATAGACAGACAGACAGACAAACGGCCGGACGGATTTGAAAAATAATGTTTTTCCACATCTAGGGATTCGAAACGTAAAGATCTAGAATCTAGAATACTAGCAGACTTATATTTATGAAAGAAATATTACTGAGAAGTGACACTAGTTCTTAACAATATTTTGTAGACCAATGAAGTAGCCTTCATGAGATCAGCTGGTATGTTTAACCGCAAAAATTGTCATTTCTGGGCAAATTAAACCACAAGAATTTTTGAGAAGATGCCTGGCCTATGAGGGACATTAATTCAGTAAGGATGGAATAAAAAAGTTGTTCCATTTTTCATCGAAGTTCTCTGACCGGAAAATCGTATCTCAATTTTTTAAATAACGATATTAAAGGTTTTTTGGAAGAATTACCCCTAGGGATCATCTGATTCGGAAGCAGCATGGATCACTACCATGTAAGGTTATGGTGTCCGAGACTTCACAAATGCCCGAACAGGAATGGATTGGGGCCTGCCAATAGTCCTGATTTATTCCAACTTGACACATTATTGTGAAGTTACCTTAAGAATAGAGTGTACGAACGGCGTAGCGAAAATATTCAAGGAATTCAAGGAAACGTAAATGAGGCTAAACACTATAAAATTTCAAATTCAATGAAAAGATTAGAATCAATATATAGGGAAAATTTACGAAATCGTGGTGTTCAGTAGAGTAGTTTCCTAGAAATTAATTTTTGTTATTTTAATAAATAATACAATTTTTAAATACTACACTATAGTTATTTATGTATTCTTTTATTAATAACAACCATAACAAAATATTATATATTTCTAAAATATGTGGTTGTAGCTTATGTCACACTAGCAAATTTCATAAGAAAACATGCGGTATCTACTTCACTGAGCAAATTATCAGTGAAGACGGATTATACTCCGAAATGTTACAAACATTTTATTTAGACGTCATTTTGTTCCGCCATTTTAAATTCGTATCACAATTTTATCAACTCATCTCTATATCACAGGGGCGTGCGGTGACATTTTAAGAAAGGGAAGCAATTTTTGAAATTTACCTATTTGTAATGTAATTCGATTCTTCGATAATTTTTTGCAAATTCGTCAATAACGTCATCATAAAAACGTCGATGCTCCGACATATTTTGGAGAAGTTTATTTTCAATAGACAACAGCGATGTATGCGAAAGTCTCTCCTGTTCCGTTGAATTTCTCACGAAATTTGTTATATGTTTAAGTGTTGAAAAATTGCGTTCTACTGATGAATTTGTGGCAGGTATCGTCAATACTAATTCACACAATTTCGACACTTCGGTGTAGGCATCTTCTAGCTCCTTGTCTTTTAAAAATTGCATTAGTTCCTTAGCGTTATTTTTTCCGCTAATGTCATTAGTTTCATAAATCACTTTTAGTTCAGATCGCAGTAACACTCGGTCGAAGAAGTGGCTATAATGAAGAAGAAGATATTTAAACGCATCTTCTGTAAAAGTTTTTCCTTTAAATGCATTAAAATTGCAGAGCTCGAGGAAATTAAAATCATTTAAACCGTTAAATTTATAGTTTATTTGTTGCTGAATTTGATCGGTTATTTCATAAAAGAGGCGTCTGTATGATGTTTGAACATCTCCCACCTTGTCTGTTCGGCTCGTGGCTCTACATATAAAGTCATCGTTTTCTCCCAAAATAGGTCAAAGTCATCTCTTTTTTGGCTTAACATGGATTTAAAATCATCCACTTTTTTAGGAAAAAGCAATATCATTTGTTTTAGTTTGTGATATATTAAAAACATTGTCCGAGAATGGAAATATTTCTGAAAATATGTTCAACAAATAATTAAAATTAAAATCTCGTTTCAAACAGTCCAAAAACCCCCACGAACTATTTATTGCTTCTGAGTCCCACATTTCATTATTTTCTATTATATTCTCAAATAGTTCAATCAGTGATTCACGATTTTCAGATACTATTAATACAAGTCTTCCATTATAGTTCCACCTAGTAGGAGCTACTTTGGGCAATCGTTTGTGGAGAATGGAGTCCAAAGCTTGTGTACATTTTGTTGAGTTGGAAAAAAAGCAGCCATGCCCCTTAAAGTAACGAAAAATACTTTACACTCTAATGTGATTGATGGACTGGGATAAAACTAAATTTAATTTATGAGCAAAACAAAGGACAAACATAGCACCTGGGAAAGTTTCTCGAACTTTAGCTTGCAGACCCCCTAATTGTCCTGCCATCACTGCAGCTCCATCATAGCTTTGAGCAACTAATTTTTTTCTCCATTAATTTCTTTAGTAACGTTATAAATTACGGTATATAATGCATCTGCTGTACGATTTTCGGACACATTCTTAAGACCTAAAAGTCGCTCTTGAATACTTCCGTCTGTTTTAACTCAGCGTATTACTATAGATAATTGGCTAAAATTAGTGATATCAGTTGTTTCGTCCAGAACAATTGCAATGAAGCTCGTCTCGCCAATCTCCTGCTTAATTCTTTTTAGAATAATGGTTGCAACATCGTTCTGGAATCGAAACGCTAGACTGCTCTAAACGGTTTTTTAAGCAATCATCATATTTAGCCATTAAACTATGTAAATCTTGAAAATTTCCTCTATTTGAAGAAACCCTTGTTTCGTCATGTCATCGATAAGTCTTCTTATTATTTGCTTATTTTTATCGACTAGTTCATTGTGTTGGCGGTGAGTAATTTCTAACTGTTTATTAAGAGCGTAATCAATGTTGGTTTTGCAGAAGACTTTTTCTTTTATGACGGCCTGTAAATGCGCTTTGGACATAATGTGTCTTTTTACGGCTTTATGGAAATTGTTTAAATAGGAAAAACCAGTTTTATTCCAAAGACCTTTTTCATTTTCAAAAAGTAAATATGGCAAACAAGATAATTTAGTTATATTTTTACACCCTGTTAGCCATTTAAATTGTTCGTATTGTTTTTCCGGATAAAAATGTCTAATACAGTTTTTCATTTTTGTGGTAAAATTTTTCATAGGCGGTTTTGCTCTTCCTTTGGAAATTATTTGAAGCTTATCAGCGAAGTTTAATGTTGAAAGTCCTTTTATTATTAAGACACACACCACACATTCACACACATTCTTCTTACTAAATTGTCCAACATTTTCAACGTTATTACCGACAGCCGAAGTTGACGGTATTTGCATATCCACGACCGTATTATTGTCTTCCATATCGCACCATGCACGACGCGACGTACGTATCACACAACACACGGATAGCCGTTCAAACAAAGAACCTACTCCAACGATAGCTTCCGCCACCACTTAAAGCACGCGACTGAAATGCAAAAATTGCAAACAGCCGGTGGAAAGTTCAATAACCTCTGGCTCGATTCACAGGAAACCAAGCATACAGGACTTGGCTGCAGAGAAGCTAGCGGCCCGCATAGGTTCTATCCTATATTCTATTGTGGCTAAGTCGGAGTCAAGGCCGCATTTATTATGGGCTTGTTAATTAAGATAATATTTTAGCATTTTTAATATAAACTAAATTAATGGTTTCCTATTTCAAAAATTACATTTTAAAAGATGTTTTGTAATTTTTTTTTGGGGAAGCACTGCTTCCCTTGCTTCCATGGACTACACGCCCCTGCTACATCATAATTAATTCTTGCAGAAAAACTTGAAACCATTCTAAGAAGTTGTTTTTCGGGTTGGTTTCCTAAATATTTCATTAAGCCGCCATTTTGTTTCCCCATCTTGAATTCGAACCTATTCTCTACCGCTGCGTATAAAACCCTAGGTCAATCAAATACGTAGATTTGTGACTCTAATTTTTTAAACATTTTACTAGACCGCCGTTTTAATCCGCCGAATTGGATTTTCGTCAATATGTTTTGGTGTCATCTATATACAATCCTTAATTTTTGACCAACATTTGAAGCTGTGCCGGGTATAGACAGACAGAGGGCATCTAGGAATTAAAACCTAAAAACCTAGAAGGGTGATTTTTTCATTTTTAAAATACTTCCCTAAAATTTATCAAATATGTAATAGAATATTGACAAAAAATTGAAAATGAAAGATAAAAAAATATTCGAAAAATGGCAAAATTACATACGCGGTTGTAAATAAACGTCTTTCTTTGACAATCAATCTATACTGGACAGTAAAGAAGAAATAGTATAAAAAGAGCCCTATAGGACCAAATAATATTTCTGTATGGACCAAAAATCAAGGCCAACAAGCGAAACTCAAAGGAGGAAAAAAATAACGAACGAAAATAACAACTGTCGCTGTTTGAAGTATTTTTCTAATTACTTACAGATGAATTAGGAACACTTTAGAAAAATAATTAAAAAAAAGCGAGAAATGTCTGAGATTCAGCTTCAAACGTCCTCCATGTCTAACAATCTCAGCAGCTCCTCAGCTTTTCATTTATTGCCTGATATTTTAGTTTGATATTTCAGAAATAATCTCCTTAAAAATAATTTTTCAGTTAAGCGTACTTTCTTTAAAAAATTATAGAAAACACGCTCTCGTGCAAATGTAGCGATAATTTTTAAGCTTTTGTTGTATTACCTACGAAAAACTCATGGGTAATCAATCCGCCTGTTAACGAATTGAGTTATACGTCATGAAACGCAACATTACATCTTAAGGCGAAATGCCTTTAGATATTTTTGATCTGACCGCCAATAATCATAGCACGTTTACTAAAAACAAAATACACGAGTTG
This sequence comes from Kuschelorhynchus macadamiae, assembly GCA_030620095.1. NCBI lineage: Eukaryota > Metazoa > Arthropoda > Insecta > Coleoptera > Curculionidae > Kuschelorhynchus > Kuschelorhynchus macadamiae. The sequence continues at coordinate 2,762,931 of JAUTXW010001318.1, read as the reverse complement.
TACGTCTTACTGCAACGAACGCCTTTTCTAGGAAGCCATCTTGGCCGCCATTACTTCACCTGCAACCTGCACAAAACGAAGAAGAAGAGAATGCATTGCAGAAGCTACGTGAGAGGTAACAGAGTAACAAAAGAGTGCGTGTTTATTATTCAAGCATGGTAAGTTTCGCAAGAGAATGAGATAAACAAATGAGCCAGTCGATCGTCTCGTTACAGGCCCCGAACAGCATCACGAATCAAGTGCTGCCCGAGGTCGATCATAGATAAAACATCTAAGAATCGATATGCAGGGACGGTACTCAAAGGTTGTGCTGTTATAAGGGCTAATAAAATCTAATTTATTATTGGAATAAATATTTTTAATATGTTATTACTTACTTAACTTCACGGTAATGTTTTAAATGGTTATGACGGAAATATTCGCGCTTAGTATTAATTTTGTTATAATAGTATTGTTTGAATACCATACTGCCATCTTCCTTGCTTCAGGATTCAAGAAAATTAATTTCATGTTTTAGAACACATTAATAGAAATGAGGGTTTTGGTAAATTAAATCACTTTAATAGAAAATAGAAAATAGAATAGAAATTTTATGAAACTTAAAAATAATATATTATAATTAATAATTAATAATAATAATAATAATAATAATAATAATAATAAAAGTAATAATAATAGGAAGTCGCCAGGAGTTGACAATATGGACAATTTCTGTTATAAGAAATTTGAGGTCCTCCATGAAGCTATGGCCCGTCATTTTACTAAAATAATGCATCATCGGAGACAACCCCCACATTTCTAAAGCTAGGCACTACAACTATGCTACCCAAAATCAATAGGACAAAAGACCCGTCCCAGTACAGGCCCATCACCTGTTTGCCCACCATGTACAAGATCCTAAAAGTATGCTTTGCAAATAGTATCTATCACCATATTGACAGTCATAATCTATTAGCTGAGGAACAGAAGGGATGCGAAAAACAACTTATCATCGACTCTGTGGTACTCAAGCAGGCACAGAAAATACAACGCAACATACACACTGCTTTTATAGACTATAAAAAGGCATTTGACAGTGTACCACATCTCTGGCTCATAGACGTACTAGGAATATAGAAAATTCACGCTATGATCATCAATTTTCTGGCAATTATCAAGTACCATTGGATACCGAACCTAAGGATCTATAATTGCGATCAATCTCTTACCACCGATGAGATACACTTCAATAGGGGAATTTACCAAGGAGATTCGTTACGTCCACTTTGGTTCTGCTTAGCGATGAACCCCCTTTCCACGTTGCTCAACATGGCTTCAACATCAAAGCCAATAGGGACAATTCTCTAATCATATCCCACCTTCTGTATATGGATGATATTAAGCTCTATAGTAGAAAACATTACCAACTAAAAAAGCTTATTGACGAGACATACACTTTCTCGAAAGACATCCATATGGAATTTGGAACGGAAAAATATAAAGGCTTAAACATCAAAAAAGGCAAAGTCATTAATGGTGATGTAGCCCTATCCAATGGAGAAATGGTTCTAGCGATGAACTAAGAAGAGACCTACAAATACCTAGGATTCCAACAAGCTAGACTGTTCCAGGTTAAGCAAAAAAAAACTAAGCTAAAAAATCAATACGTTCAAAGCGTGCGAGCTCTTCTAAAGACAGAACTGACTGAACCTCAGAAATCTCATTGCAGTAATTAACACCTATCCTGTGCCCGTGCTGACCTACAGTTTCGGTATCTTAAAATACACTAACGCGGAGCTAGACGGACTACAACGAACTACTCGCCTAATGATGACCAAGTACAAGTTACACCACCCAAGGTCATCAACTTTCCGAATGACCTTTCCACGAAGAGAAGGTGGAAGATCTCTTGTTGACTTGACTAATTCGCACTCCCGACAGCTGCCAAAAATTGAGAGATTTCTTTACCAACAAGGCACAAAAGCCTCTACCACATAGTGACCTTAAGTGACAACTCGTACTCTTCACCTAATTCTGCAAATAACATCATCCTTAACTCACTTTCAGACCCCGACAAACAAGAACAGTGGGCTCAAATGGCACTGCACGGCCGACAGCACAATGACTTGATGAATCAGCCACACATAGATAAGGAAGGATCCAATAGGTGGCTGAAGGATGGACAACTATTCCCAGAGACAGATGGACTTGTGATGGCAATACAGGACCAAGTTATTAATACAGGAAATTACATCAAATTAATCATCAAAGACCGTGTCGAAAATATAGCGAAAGATCAGAGATCAGCATATAACATCTGGCTGCACTTACCTAGCAAACACGGACTACCTCTAGTGACATAATCAGGTGTGTAACATCATACACCAGAAGCTTGCCATTTAATACGGGCTCCTTAATACCTTTGTACCCTATTAAAAATACCAACTAAGTTCAATGCTTGAAAATAATGCGTTCAAACTGTACTACGACCGAGCAATTATCACCGACAGACAGTACTATTAAATAAGTAAACAAAAACAGCATATTGGGTAGATGTCACTGTACCCAACAATAACAACGTGTTGGATAAATATCAAGAGAAAAAGGCCAAGTATGCGAAGCTGGCCATCGAGATTCATCAAATGTGGTGACTGAATAATGTTTATGTGATACCGATCATCGTATCATCAACTGGACTAGTTAAAAAAACACTAGAACAGAACTTGAAAGTCATAGGACTGCATACTAACACCTTCATCGACATCCAGAAGGCAGTTCAGCCAATAGTGAGAAAATTCTTACAGGACAACACATAGAACTAACAGAAACCAGCCCACTCCTTTTGATGCATGCATTCGGGATGGGCTTGGAACCCAACATGTGTTAAGAAAGTGATTGTGGATTTCGATAGTAATAATAATAATAATAACAATTAGCCCTTTTACGATGGAAGTAATAAATGTAATGTTTATTTGCCACGTATTTTTGACGCACCCTGATATCTCCAAATAATTTCAAGTTGTAGCAAAGACGGTTAATACTCTTTATAGACTATCCATCCATTGTTGAATACTTCCTAAATGGATTCTAACTTTGATTTGTATTCCGTAAGGTATATCGGCACAATTTCATGGCCAGTATATACACCTTTGAATTAAATTACACATACAAATATTTCTAAATAAATAGACCTAACTCGCGTTTTCGGAAACTCCGCAGCTAATCTTGTTGCGCACGAGGTAATATTTCGATTAAACAGCCACTGAATGACTAAAAGTGTGGAATTTATTACTTTTCTGATCTAATATAATAAGTCTTTGACTGAAGCTCTATCTATTATATTTAAAATGAAAGTACCACCACGTATTTGATACCCTCTAAATTAAACATAAAAATAAATTTATAGTTCAGACTTTGTGTAAAATGCCAAAGCCCCCTACATATTCAATTTTTATTGCACTGAGAACCAATTCTTTACATTCTGTGCGAGGTCCTTTCGAAAAGAGAGTTATTCTGTCAAAAACAAAGCAAAAGAAATAAACGTATCGTGCGGGCCGACGCTGCTCGTAACCAAGCAACAAGAGTCCTGCATCCTCCATTCTTGTTTAACAATGTACGGAGGTGTCAAAGTCAGCTTCCCAGCACGGCTTTTAATTACCCACCTGACATCTAGCGCCGAACCCCCCAATTAAAATGCTCGAACAATAAATATATTTATTAAGCGTCCCCACCTGGTCGATCGATCTTCGGTCCGATTCTCAGTATTTGCCATTGGGCTGTGAGCTAAATAGTAATTTAAGTACCTAACTCCACTAAATTATTGCTGAAATATCTTTCGATTGTGTCTGATAAAAAAAATCGAGAACGGTCATTTTTACAGTTGTAGCGCGTGTGCATCTTTTGGGGAATGTTATTGACCTTTTTCAGGAGGGGGAAAAATTGTCCAAAAACCGCGAAACTGGCCATATGACGTCAGAAACTTATTTATTATATATTTATTTCAAATAACATATTATAACAAATAGTTATTAGTCATTAAGATATACATATACTCGATCCAGTGGCGGATACCCAGTGGCGTTCCGTAGGATCGTGGCCTGCGATTCAAAGGGTCAGGAAGGTTTTTAAAATGGCCAAGCCAACTACCAAGTTTCTATAAAACTTATTGAAATCCCGTCAACAGTTTATAGCTTGTTTAATTTTTTCAACAGTACCAGTTAATACTGAAACTGCCAGAAGGTCGTTTTCAAAATTTATAAAATTTTTAAAGTTATTAAAAACTTATTTACGAAACATTATTGCAAAAGGTTATCATTCCTTTCGATGTTATCTATACAGGGCATTTAAAAAGCAAATGCCTAAGTTTAACTGGAGATTCTTTATAAGAAAATAAGACGAAAAGTTTGTATAAACATCCGTCCGTCCGCAGATGTTTAGATTTCGAGATACGGGGTATTAAAATGTAACAGAAAAATATGTTTTTTTTTTTCGGAAAACTAAGAGCTGATTTAGCACAACCTCATAGGAATTTAAAGGCAATATTTTGACACTATTTAACAATTTTTATTTCAACCATGGGCGTAGGTATGAGCAACCATCCCTGAATTAAAAAAAAATGACATGCCATTGATTTAAAAAAAAAAACACTAGCTTTATCCTCTATGGCAGGGGTGCTCAAACTTGAACTGCTGGCGATCTACCTCAATATTTTTAGACTACTTACGATCGACTCTGAGAGGCTGCAAGTATGTGTGATGCAGGGTTGTCGCACATACACGATACATACACCCTACCTACCTAGGTAGGGTGTACCGTAGCATATATAGATATTAGCTTTCCGCACAATATACATTATTTTAGTCAAGGTTTGGGTTAGGTTTAGTTAGGTTCTTCTCCACAATATCAATGAAAAAACTCATAGTTATTCAAAATTGCGAGTTTATTGGTTGATACAAAACAAAAGAGTTGCATATGGTGTTAAACTTAACTAAGGAGTGACTTTGGATGTTGAAGCGTGGCACTGCATTCATAAGATGGTACGTAACCACTGAGTGCTAATCGCAAGCATGATGACATATGATCGTCAGTTAGTCGATTGCGATATTTTGACTTAATTATCTTCATTTCAGAAAATGCAGACTCGCACAAGTAAGTTGACCCAAACATTGCTGTCAGTTGATTTATCTTCAGATATAAAACACCAGAAATTTGTATCAGATGCTGTAGCTTTTAGATGTATATCTGATATAATCTGCACCAACTCATTCTCAACAGAACATGAGTTCATATTAAACCGACTTGCTATTTCAGTAGCTAATTCCTCAATGTTTTTACATAAAAAAGGATAACTCATAAATGATGCTACATTTGCCAATTTACTATAATCATAAAAACGCATTTCGAATTGTCCCAAAATATTTGATAATTCAGCCTCATACGTATCATAATTCAACTGAGGAATCCTTGCTTTAAAAGACGCAAAATGTTTCAGATCCTTTCTTTTCAGTTGATCTATCATAAGTTGCAATTTACTTTTGAATGCGTTTACTGCGCTAATCATCTCAATAACATTTTTTCCTTTACCTTGAAGCTCCAAGTTAATGGTGTTTAAGTGCATTGTGATGTCAGTCAAAAATGCCAAATCAGTCAGCCATTTTTCGTTTTTCAACATCTGAGTGTCATCACCTCTTTCGTCTAGAAAAGCTGTTATTTCGGGCAATAATTCTTGAAACCTTTCTAGGAATTTTCCACGACTCAACCACCTGACGTCCGTGTGAAGAACTAAATCAGTGTGTTCAGCTGACTCCCTATCTTCCAACTGCAACTTAAAGAGCCGCCGTTGCAAGCTACGTGAACGGATAGAATGCACAATTTTTGTTGCAATGCCCATAATTTCCTCCGTGTTTAAAACTTTTGAACACAAAACCTGTTGATGTATAATGCAATGGATTGAAAAAAATTAAGGGAAATCTCCATTAGCTCGACACAATGCCACAAAACCGTTTTTGCTTCCAGTCATTGCTGGTGCTCCATCGGTTGTAATGCACACTAATTTATATATTGGTAGCTTGTAGTTTTTTACAAAATTGAAGAAAACGTCATATATCACGAGTCTTCCCCTTCAGAGGAATGATTGTCAAAGATTCTTCCTTAGCCAGCATGTCGTTGAATACCATCCTAATAAAAATACACAGCTGGGCAGTGTCTGTCATATCGGTGGATTCGTCGAACTGTAAAGAAAAGTATGTACATTCCAGGATATCATTTTTTAGTTTATCTGCCATGTCCTGACTCATGACTTCAATACGCCTTGTGACAGTCGGACGAGATAACTGAAGTTCTCTAATAGCAGACATGATTTCTGTTTTATTTTTAAAATCTCCAAATAAAGTCTCACCCGCTTCAATAAATGCTTCCTTTACAACCGATCTATCTTCGAATGATTTCTTATGTTTCGCCAATATATGAGATATTTTAAATGACGCGATCGTAGCAGCTTTTGATTATTTGGCTGGTCTTGTAAACATGGTTTGTTCTTTTTTCAAACAAGATATCAAATCACGTACTTTTCGTTTTCTTAATTCGCTCTGTGGCGGAAAATCCTTTTCATAGTTTTTATGAACCGTTTTATGATGCCTCTCTAAGTTACCACGCTTAGGTATTGCAACTGACGCACGACAAATAAGACAAATGCACTTATCTTTCACCATACAAAACAAAAATGCTTCCTCCCAATCGTTATTAAAATGATACGTTTTAGATTTCTTCGCTGCACTCATTTTGTACCATTTAATAATAAACTTTGTATCGACGTAGTATTGCCTTCAAGTTGCAATTCAGAATGACTCCAATTCCTGCAGGTGCAACATTTATATCGGCGTGAACGAAAGTCTCGAATGTTCCCGTCAAACGCGACACCCGAAATTTCTAGAAAAGCGGCAATAATAAAAAACGCGGCTTTTCTTTGACAAGTACCTCGCGTTCCTTTGATATATATAGCTCAAAAATTGCTTATCTGATTGGCTTCAAATTTTGGTCAAAAATTAAGGGTCGTAAGAGGATGAAATGGTTACATTTTGGAAAAAATCCAATTATTATTAAGAAACCACTTATCAAATTGACTTCAAAAATTGCACAAAAATGAAGTGTGATATACAGACAAACTCGTAAAAGTTTCCTGTAAATCCATAATGGCGGTCTTACTTAATTTACTTTCCGCACTAGTGCTTGAAAAAGACAAATTAATTTTTTCAGCTGTATTTTTTTTCAAAAATTATTAAAAAACCCGCTTAATTAATTATCTTAAAAAATTCATCCCATTAATCATATTATAATTTTGACTTACATCGTTTTATAATCTCATATCATTCCAGTTAGTTTAATGATAAGTAACCTTAGCGACAATTGTTTCAACAATAGTGTTAATAGACAAGTCTCGAGTGCGGTGACACCAAAAAGCAATAACAACAATTTATGCGTCTGTGCGTGATTTAGTTTACGTAGTTATTTGTAATTTTGTGCTTTTAAACGACGGTTTTCCCACTCAACATTCTAGACATGGACGAAGATGTAATTCCTGAAAGTATTTTGGAAGAAGCTGCAACAGTTAGCTTACAGGTATTGCCCCAAAAATCCCGCCATAGGTATGACAAAGAATACAAAGTTTTTACACAAAGGTGGGAGAAGAAACAGATAAAAATATCCTAAAGAAGAAGTATTTCTAGCCTATTTTGGCGAAAAATCTGAAACCTGCAAATCCTCTACGCTATGGTCAATTTTTTCATTGCCCAAATTCAATTCAAAATTAACAGCATTTTTGAATAATCCAAAGTTTTTTCAAAAGCGGAAATTGCAAAATTGGGTCTTCTGGAGAATAAGTATTTCAGATTTTAAGATTTTTTTATATTTTAAACGAAAGCCTATTAAAAAAATACAATTTGCGGATGAAACACTTTTGACCCAGAAAAAAGAAATGTTGGTCAAACTTCCTACAATTTTCAAAACATTGGAGTACAAAAACTCCTTAATCTAGTATTAGAAATAATAAGGATCCTTGCAGCGTTGCCATTTCCTGATTTATGACGAAACCATCTTAAACTTAACTCTAGGTTGCCAGTAATAGAGCTGTACCGTTTTTTATGTTAGGGCTTTAATAATGATGCCTTCGGAGCCTAACCTGGTGCTAACCCGGTACCGATTTACCGACTGTATCAACGGTTGCCAGCTCCGCTGGCAGCTTTTGTACTGTATGGGTTTTTATGTTTTGGCTTTAATGATGATGTCTTCGGAGCCTAACCTGGTGCGAACCGTTTACTGTTTCACCTTGTGTTTCTAATGACAATGTTTCAACTATGCAACAAAATATTATTAACTAAACAGTAATGAATTCTTCGTTGATAAAATGGAATTAAATTTGGCAACATTGCTTTTTGAATACGAGGAAATGGCCGATTAATCATGAAATGTCAAATGTCTTTAAGAATTTTTTAGTTGAATAACTTGAATAACATTAACATATTTTGTTGATACACTTTTAACATTAATTCGTTAAGAACTTAAATTAAAAAAGAGTAAATTATATGATAATATACTCAATTAGAGTATCTATTCTGCGTGCAGTTTTAACATAATTAAAGTAAAAATAGACATTTATAACTATATAGTGCCTTACAAAGTTATAACTATCAGTTATGTTTTTTTTTTTTGCAAAAAAATGGTTCATCCGCAATTTTTTTGCTGAAATGTGTTTATTTCGCGGTAAGCTCTACAGTGATTCCAAAAAAAGTGAGAATATTAATACCTAATCTCTACAAGAGCCGCAAAATTTTTTCCGAGGCACCTGTGCCTGTCGTGGCGAAGAGCTTACTAAATTAACCATTGCTATCAACACAAAGAGACCCTACTAATCATCAAAATTCCTGATACAAAAAATTTTTCATATATCGTCGCTGAAAATACGAAGAGGCGTAAGTCGAAAAATGGCCATTTCGAGTTAAATTCGCCAAAAATTCGCAAAAGTACATATCTATGATATGACAAAGTGGCGTATCTCTATTCCTTATAGTTAATAGAATATGGCAAATTAATATGTGGACGGATCTCCTTTTCTTAAAAGTGCTGAAAAAAAAAACAGTCGTAAATCGACTTACGCCTCTTCGTCTTTTCAAATCTCGCTTATATGGCACGATGATGGAGAAACGTCCTCTTTTTTGTTTATTATTAAATTTTAAATATTATTAGATTTTTATTTTGAGTTAGAGATAGAGTTAATTACTGTTTTACTCAATACATTTTTTTATAAATTGAGTTTTTGTTAACAATATATTGCCCCTTGACCACTAGACAAGTAGGCGTAACTCACGTATTTATAATAATAGACAAAAATAAGAAAAAAAAACAAACAGGCGTATCACTCAAAATTATTTTAGTTATTTTAATATTTTGTAAAATTAGTCAGTAACTATTTTATTCGATAAACAAATTTATAAAATTGGGTTTTTGTTAACAATACATTGCTCTGCAGTCACTAGACAAGTAAGCGTAAGTCATGTATTTATAATAATAGATAAAAAAAGAAAAAACAAAGAGGCGTATCTCTTTCAAAACTCTATGTTTTTTAAATACACTTTTTTGGAAAAAAGTATCTTCTTAAAGAAAGTACCTAATGTAGTGAATTTTTAAAAACTATTTGCAATATGTTATAGCAAACGACATTCAGTGTGTAGGCAAAGCAATATTCACCAAAACTTTAAATGCATCTCCTGAAAAATAGCAAAAATGAAGTTACGCCACTTCGTATTTCCAGCGACGAAATATGCAATTGGTGGAGATGCTGTTCACCTTCAGATTTATAGGAAATATGTAGCTCTACGTCCTTCCAACACACCTCATCGTCATTTTTTTTTTGTGGGGATTAATACATTTGGGAAGATGCCAGCCAATATTGCCGGATACCTGGGATTGCCAGATCCAGAAACGTAGACAGGTCACAGTTTTCGACGATATTCCGCCACAATGTTAAATGATTTGAGAGAAAATATAACTAATATAAAGAGGCTATTAGGAAGACCCAACAGAGAACAAAAACAAATCGGAAATAAAATTTTTACCCAAAAAGAAAGTTGAAGGTGAAGTTGTTTCATTTCTACTAACAACTAGTACCACTTATAACAAACGATGTTTAGAATTGACATCTCCTCTGAATGTAAACAATCCGACAAACTGTACATTCAATATAAACGTTATAACTAACAATAAATAATTCTTTAATAAAATAATAATTTAATAATAAATTGTTTTTATTTGTGAATAAATGTAACATGTATGTGTGTTTTGTAACTAATTTTGAAAGTCGTTAAAAGTTAATGCAGCTTGGTAACAGTTGACATATTTTAAACTTCTAATTTGTAATCAAATCTAATCTGAAATAATAAATTCTAATAAATAAAAATTTAACATACTTCATTTCACCCTCTTCGCTAAACTTCATTTGCTAATACATAGGTACGTAATTTATACACGCTCTTAGGAAACATTTTGTTCCTAACTCGTGCGTAAAGTGAGTTTTCCACACTCGATTCCAGTCGCATATTAAAATAAAAAAAAATGTATCTTAAATCATAACAAAAAGTTAAAGTTCCAGCTATTTAATTTGGTATAGTACGGGACACGAAAGAAAACCGGGCGGAGTCGATCGATTTAGGAAAGTCGGCCAAGAAATCTCTTTAAACCAGTGTTTTCCCGTCGTTCTTTAAATAATATGGCACTCCTTTTTGACTATACGCACTTCAAATAATTAAAAAATGTAACTATGCTTAATGAACCTTTATCTTTATTTGTCTGTTTTCTTTCGTATACCGCACTTCTATATCTCTTTTGTGTTGCAAAAACGGCGAACTTTCGAATTTTAAAATGATTTAATTTTGACTTTTCTTGATCGATTTATATATAAATATATTTTGTCTTGAGTTCTGTCATTAACGGTTCCCGGGCTACTGCCTACGTCCACTATTATTGGACCACCCAGTATAGTGATACACGATTTACAAGTCCAGATTTTACAAGGGCAGCCAGCATCAGATCCAGTGAACGAGATTTATCAAAATTTTAATTTATGCAGTTCGACTTTGGGCTACTCGGGTAAGCTAGAAATGGCCGTCTGTCTCCGTTTGTCATATTACTTTATACAGGGGCCGTCATTGTGAAATACTATACAGGGCGTTTCCTAATTGCGTTCTGATGTTATAGGGGGTGTTCTAATGTCCTAAAAGTTTTAACTTTTAAGATACAGGATGGTAAAGTTTAAAAAGAAAATATTTTTTGTTCGTCCCAATTCTGATGCTATTGTAGATAACTGCATGAAATTTGATACATGTCTTCTATGCATTAAGGAGCATATAGATTTACCTAGTTTAATTACATATGCACGCCACTGGTAGAAATTTCAAAAATTGATTGTTAATAAAAAATGCCCTTTTATGCATAAAAGACGTGTATCAAATTTCACACAGTTATTTATCTATAATAGCATCAGAATTAGTATTTAAAAAAAATGTTTTTTTAAAACCCTGTGTCTCCAAAGTTAAGACTTTTAGGTTCATATTAAACTTTTTCTTAAAAAGGTCCAAGAATCACCCCTCTTTAACATTAGTACGCAATTAGGAAACGCCCTGTATAGTACTTCACAATAACGCCCCCTGTACAAAGTAATATGACAGACGGAGACAAACGGTCACTTTTGGCACACCCGAATAGCCCAAAGTCGAACTGCATAAGTTAGAATTATAAATAAAATAAATAAATCTTGTTCACTGGAATCAGTGCTGGCTCCCCTACTATAACTACATTGATGTGTTAATTTTGGAAAAATATGAGTTCTGTAGTTTTTTAAATATTGATTGCAATATTAGATATTTTTTGACACCCGGTATTGAACAGAAAATTAATAATTTTGAAGCAGTTTATTGACAGCTACTTTATGAACAATTTTACAAAATATATGAAAAAAAAACTAAGCCATTTTTTAAATTGACGGCTGTGATTCTAATAGTTCGATTCCTTCTAAATCGTTGTCTTCCTGTGAAAACGAGAAGGTTTCGTCGTCACTACTTGAAGATCCCAGTGTGATAACTAAATCATTAATAACCGTTTCAATTTTGCCATCTACTTCCCGGTATTTATCTTCTATAGAACGAACATATTTAACATACGATTTCCAATATTCAGCCGATATTGAGGCAATGGCTTCTAATATTGTTTTATTTAAATCTTTAATTGAAAGTTCACCGGTGTTGCGTTCTCGAATATATTTTTTACTCCTGCCCATGCAAGTTCAATAGGGTTGAGGTCGCACATGTATGGAGGCAGCCTTAAAGGTATATGACCGAGGTTACGTAAGAGACCATCAATTTTATACTTTTTTTCTCTAGGCTTGTTGGCTGATATTACTTCATATAATTGATATTTTCTCCATGTTAGATCACATACAAGATTGTTCGATTTAAGCCACGATATCATATGAGCTTTTGTAGAGTATTTAGTTGGCACTTTATCTTCCACGTGAGAATGATAAGACGCATTATCCATTACCACGACTGATTTGGGAGTAGTAGGTAGAAGCTTCTCGAGCAACCACTTTTCAAAATTATCTCTATTCATCTGTCCATGATAGTCTCCAGTTGTTAGTTCCGAGCGAAAAACTAAAGCACCACCTGGAACAAATCCGGCTTCTGAACCAGCATGAACTATAATAAAGCGACTACTAGAGCGGATTCCCTGAACAACATTTTTAACACTTTCACTTTTTTAGCATTTGTCATTATTATCTACCCAGGTTTCGTCTAGATACACAATATTGCGTTCTTCTTACCTATATTGCCTTACAGTTGATAGATGTTTCACCCGCCAGTGAAGAATATTTGGTCTCTCTATGAGCAATTTTCGCTTATTTTGGCACTTGCGCCAAACAAAACCATTTGATCGTAAAAGCCGATTTAAGGTTTTATACCCTTACAGAAAATCTATTTTGTTCTTTACAGCACGAAGTAGCTTCTTCTTCAAGTTTACATAAAAATCCTCTGTTGTTCGTCGAATTACTTGAAAATCACCATCGTCAATTTTGTCTTTGTATGATAATCGGGGTCTTTTTTTACGAGGTGATTTTAAAGTTGAAGTAGAACATGAGCAATCATTATGTTCTCTTTGCATTTTTCTTACACTACTTTACCAAACACCAGTGTAAAATGCAGCGTTTTCTGTTCGATTTTGAATTGGAATAGTCAAACTATTATTTTCAGCTTCTCTAGTACAGGGCTCTATACCGCCCGCAATAACTTCACGTGCACCGCTTTGAATTGTTTTTCTTCTTTTACTCGCCATCGTTACTTCGAAATAATAATTCAAATTCAACGCAACGCGTTTATATAGAAATGAAAACAAATGCTCGAAATGTATAGGCGCCACTGGAAATAGCTAGAATCTTCTAGCGGCAAGTGCATGGAGACTCTAGGCACATCCCAATTACGAGTGGACCAGTGCGAAATTTACTAAATCCTCGATTAATTTTCCGTGCCGCTTTATAAGTGAAGCGGCAAACTATTACAACAAATAAAATAACATAAAATTTATTTCCGTACACAAATTTTACTTTTCCGCTTGCTTAAGACTATGAACCTTTATTTTAAGGATCGCCCGGTTTTCTTTCGTGTCTCGCACTTTATTTCTACGAATTTTAGAGTATATATGGTGTTACGTGCAAAAACAGTTTATATTTTTAATAGATTACCCTGGGTCTTCTTTTTGTTAGTTGCAAATTTCGCAAATTTAATATCTTTTTAGACAACTTAAAACAATCTCTAAAAAATGAAAGAAACCGCAATAAGTGTTATTAAATGACTGTGTGCGGAACCAAATCGAGTCACCATTCCTAATAAAAGGAAATATTCATAACGGGTAAATGAAATTTACCGATATTTTTGCCAAGAGAGTGAGAGATGATTACCCATACTGTTGAAATTAGAAATGGTGAATACTGTCAAAATATAATCTTCAAAATATCTATAAGGTTGTGCTAAATCTTAATCAAATAGCTCTTACTCTTTTGGGAATACTAAAAAAAAAGATATTTTTTTAAAACTTTAATTAACATTCTGTATCTCGAAAACCCAACATCTGCGGACCCATGTTTACATGAACTTTTCATTTTATTTTCGGGGATAATACCAGGAGTGCTTAAAAATTATCTGGTTAATTTTTAAGCACGAATGGTTTTAGGAGGAATATTCCACGAATCAGTTTAGAAATTTGAATTTTGTAACAAATTGAACACAAATTGAATAATAATATGCTAATAACATTATTTGTCTAAATATTGAAAAGTACTTAATATAAATCTAAATATTCAATTTTAATTATTGATTGTATAATAAAAGGTACAGTTCTAATAATTATTAACCACATTGTTGTTTTGCGACGACGTAGAAGATGCCGTCAGACCACTACTTGTACTTGTGCTGGGTGATGCTGCTACAGGGGCTGGATGCACGTGCTGTTGAGGTGGTTCTTTTCCAGGTTCCCTCATTTTTTCAATAATTTTTTTGTGGTGATCTGGATCCATTTGCAAATAACTTGATAGGGATTTCGCATTCGAATGACCTGTAATTTTTATCAAGTTTTTGTATTGTATTCTACCGGTTTTTCCTCCGAAGTTGTCAATTTCTTCTCTGAAAAAAGTTGTTTCGGCTCTTGCACCTTCTCCTCGTCTCCAGGCTAATTCATAGGACAACAAAAAAAACACTTCTTTTGTAAACCCTCTGGAGTTGATTCATCACAAGCTTCGATTAGATTTTTTAATTCATTGTATGTTAAAAAAACGGCCGAGTCTCTGCCTTTGCCTTCAATACCTTGCAAATGTCTCCTTTTGGCATTTTTTGCGCCTCGGGCCGATTTGAATTCGATCTGCTCGAAGGGATTTATTTTAATTTTGTATTCATTGAAATACCTTTCCATCAATAATTTCGCCGTCACATTCTAAATAATTTTTACCGTAACTTCTTTTCCCCGTTCATTTTTCGCATATTGTAGGCCCACCTTTTCAAAATCATTGCTAGTTGGGATACTGGAGTATCTTGGTCAAACGTATAGTTTTTTTCATCGCAGAATGACATAAACTATCTACAGATGCTCTTCTTGGATTTAACGGTGTTTCTTGGTTCGCTTCCAATTATATTTTCATCAATTTCCTCTTTTTGAACTAGCCCAAAGCTATTATTCATATTGACAACTTTTCAAAAATGTTTAAAAGATACTTAAAAAAAATCAGTTTCTAGGGACTCTACCGTCTCTCAAAAGCAGGTTTCATATTGTCAAGATTTCATTTTTTGGTTAGGTATGTAACCATCCCTAACCAGGTAAGTGGAAACACCATGTTTCCTAGACGCTATAATATTTCGAAAACACCACCAGTCTTACGGGAAAATTTGTACATGAGTGGAATATTCAATGTAATTTCAGTATGAGCAGTTTAAATCTTATAAAATTATATCCATCAGATCTTGCAGAGTATGTCACTTAGTAACGAAATTTCCACAAATATAAGATTCTGATGCCAATTATAACGCCCAGTTTAACATCCGGTTCTATATGAGAAAATTAAAGCTAGGCCTGTGATTTCGAAATTCCAGCAGTATAATTATTTATAAATAAAAACCTGTATATAAATATATTCCATAAAAACAGGAATACTCAAAAAAAGTTAAACATATTTTTTGATAATGATCTAGGTAGGTAATTAAAAAGTAGCACCTTTCTCTCAAATCTGACCAGTGACGTGGGATAAAACGTAGTAAATAGGACTTTTAACGCTCCATCATTGTATTAATTTAGCCGGGTTGGCAGTTAGGTTACCCGCAGCGCGACTGATGGTTTGATTAGCAGATATAATATGCCATGTAAAGCTGCTCATGGTTTATAGACTGGGCTATACCTTGAGAAGATTCCGCAATTAAACAGTGGCATTATTTACTTTATAAATGCAATGCAATAACGCTATTTTTTAAAAAAATGTGGCAAAATAATTTCTTGAAATGAATAGTAAAATAAATTATTATATACTGAAATTATTCTAGATGTACTATTAAACGTCGTCAGAATCCCTCTTCATCTTGCAGAGATGTAACTCTGGGTAATATGGAAGGCCAGAAAATCCTTCCCCTTGATATTTACCAAAATTGCAGTTAACTATATTGCAGCGACATCTATTATATTCTTATAGAAATAAATCTTTAATCATCGCCTAGTATCCTGAAACTTACCGATTTTTTGTAAAATGTTGGTAAAGGTAAGTATATGTAGCGTAGTTAGGAATTTATATTTCTGGTATTTGCAACAATGTTTTAATTATTGTCAATAATATAATCTTTGAATATATTACTAGTAACAGTTTTTAAAGTAGGGTTACTTTAAGATACATACATACACAACGATAATACCCTAATAAATAATGGACAAAGTACTTCGGCAATAAATCTAGAAAGTTTAAGTTATCAACAATGTGATATATTAAATTCTCATCATAGTTACTTTTATAATGTTAACGGTGATGAACTAGCTAACGGTATTGATTTGAATAAGGATGTTAGTGAAGTAGTTGCTCATGTGATAAGTAATGCGTGCACAGTGGAAAATTGCTCAGAAAAGGATAAACCGTCCTCTAAATGTAATTTTTTATATCCTCGTCTGTCCCAGTGTACTACAGGAACTTTAATTAATAAATTTAGTAATAAATGCATTTTAAACCATAAATTACCTAAGCGAATAGCATTGATTCTGTTATTTTCTTCCATTAAAATATCCAATGATTATCGAACAAGCTACTCCCACTTACTGCCAGCATACAGAGACCGAATTGTGACTTTTTGTTTCTCAGGGAGTACTGTCAAAGTGATGAGCAATTAAACCTAATTATTTTAAGTAATTATAGTTTAATTTATTAAAGGCGATTTTAACATGTTTCTATCATGCTTAAATGAACTTCTCGAAAATCAGTTTGAACCACTTGTTATTGCAACATGCATTAATAATTTCTTAGTGAGTTCAAGTAGACACTTTTCCGCATCCGTTGTGAACCTGGGCTTGTCAGACCACTTCTCTCAGTTTTTGAAAGTAGATACCATCAGAGCTGTTAAAGAAATACCACTTCCAGCTTTGTTATGCGACGTGACTTTTCACTTAACAATATTTTTAGATTTTTTAGAAAGGGAGGAATAGAATGATGTTTATTCGCGTGTGTGTCCCAACAGTGCTTTTAAAGTCTTCGTTAAACCATTATTTTTTTATTACGAAATGACTTTCCCATTAGTTAAAATAAATATCAGCAATAAAAATTAAATTAAAAAAGTAACTTTATCGCCGGAGCTAAGTCGCCTAAAAGATTAGATTACTTTGTACACTGACCTGTCAAAAAAGACAGTGGCGGCTCCCCCATTACGTGATATGGTCAATGACGCGCCAATAAATATTTCCAAACCGAAAATAATAAATAATTTATATTTTTTTAATTTCTTTTAAATGTGGAGATTCCTTCTATTATTCTAAGCGTGTAAACTCGTTCAACGTTTACTTGATTTCTTGGCAGTCGCACTATCGATGCCTCGCTCAGCGATCTCCGGAGCTTTCGTTTCGTTGGATCACGAGGCTGGCGGCCCGCGATGACCTCGTGGTTATAAACGTAAGGCGAGTTTTTCCCGAGTGTTCCCGATCGAATTTGTATAGGGGCGCCTAGGTAATATACGGCTTACGTTGGCGAATTTTGGGTCAACAGCTGCGCCGAGGAAACTTAAAAAATTATAAAATCTATGAGCTAAACTTACTTGTAACATGAGTACAGTTAAAATTGATACATTTTACAAGTAAGTTTAGCACATAGATTTTATATTTTTTTTTACATTCCATCAACTATATATATATATATATATATATATATATATATATATATATTTACAAGGTGTTCAACTAAGGATGGCTCTCGGCCATATCTCAGAAAGTCTTTGCCCTAGGTTATGGGGAAAAAAAAGTAAATCGGCAAAATTAAAAAGCTGTAAATTATTTTCGACTTTAGAAGTCTGTCGCTAGAGGGCACAACACCAACCGTAAAGTAGAAAACACGATTTTATTCAAAAATACTCTCAATTAACCCTTATCAAAAATACTTTTTTTGTAAACTACTAATAATTCCAAAACTTTTCGTTTCAACTTTTTTTCTCTAAATCGTCAAATATAGGGAGGGGGGAGGAGTAAACATCGGATTCAAAGAAATTAAATAACTTTTGTTTGCATTAACCGATTTTAACGATTCTTTTTTGTTTTAAAGAGACTATGTGTAAGTTTCTTCGAGACTATTAATATTTAGATTTTATTTTTTTCCTAGCCGCTAGATGGCAGTTTATGACAAAGTCGCAAAATTTTGTTATTTTCTCTAAAATTTCAAATACAATGGTATTTTTTTCTTGACTTGGAAAAAATTGATATCTTTATTCGTGTCTGAGTTATTTTCAAATAACTTTATTTTTTGACCAAATGTGATGTCACTCACTTTAAATTTGCCTTCCGCATTTTTAGATATGCTTTCGTCTAAGTAAGCCTTGGAATGGACTACGACGAGCATTAAATAGTATTATTTGTTTCATTTTGGTAAAAAAACCATCAAAGAAAATGCGAAAAAAATTGTTTTCTAAATCGATTACCTACTCTATTAAAATCTAAGTGACCCGGTCCTCTTGGTAGGCTATGACTTACAAACAAAAGCAATGACGGCGGCCATTACTAATTATTATTTTTGAGAGATAAACATTTCAGTTTTTATTTAGTATCAGTTTCAATTGTTATTGTTTAAAATATGTATTCTAATGAAGAGGCGTATGATATGTTAGCTATTTTCTTTCAAAATTTTGAAAACGTATTAATTGCTTCGCGCCAATACGCTCTGCGTTATCTTGATCGGCGTCCTTATTCCTGGAAAGTCTTTAGGCGTTTAGCATGACGATTAAAAGAAACAGGTCAAGTATAGCCTCTTCCTGTCCAAAGAAGAAATAGCCCCGCTAGAAATGAGGGAAATATAACAAATGTACTGGCTTACATTCATGCTTTACCTCACGGAAGTATACGGTAAATTTCAAGAGACTTACCAATATCTATCGGTCAATGCACAAGATTTTACGTGATTTTAAAATGCATCCGTACCATATTGTTGTAAATCAAGCGTTATCAGAGACGGATTTTGACAATAAGCTGAACCATTGCTGTTGGCTTCGTAATATACTGTATACGTAATGTACTAATAATACTGGTAAACTAAATTTGCATGCACTACTGTACGGATACCAATCCACATTGGATGCGAGAAGCGGATAATCAGCACCGTTGGACTGTCAACGTTTGGTGCGGAATCACTGATGGTAAAATCATAGGCCCGTTCATTTTTGAACAAAGTTTAAACGGTGAAAGTTATTTACATTTTTTAATTAATGACTTACCCGGACTTTTAGAAGATATACCCTTGGCTACAATAAGGAATATGTGGTTTCAGCACGACGGCTGTCCTGCCCATTTGTCCTGAAATGTTAGACATTATTTGGACGAACGTTTTACCAATCGTTGGATTGGAAGGGGGTAAATATTTCCTTGGCCACCAAGGTCCCCCGATTTGACCTGTTTGATTTTTATTTGTGGGGTAGGCTTAAAGATCTAGAGTTCAAAACTTGCCCTTTAACACGAGAAGATATGATTCATCGAATCCAAAACGCTATCAACAGCATATCCAGGGCGGAAATGGAAGCCGCTGTATTTTTAACCTTTGATAGACTCAGTGAATATATTCAAATGGATGATAGACATTTTGAACATGTTAGAAGTTTATTATAAATTTTGTTTTAATGTGTAGTTTCTATAGTTTCATTGCAATTAAATTTGTTTTTTAATAAGGTACGTAATTAATTTCGCGGTTTAAGGTTTAATGGTTTAGACATTCAAATTAAATTTTAAAATACTTTTTTCTACCAACGTGCGTAAAGTACTAAAAAGTAACTAAAAATTTATAATACAAATTAACAAATTACTCGCTAAGACTCGTGCTACAATATCCATATTAGTTAAAAAATAGTCATTTTACACACTTGATGCATAATTTTATGCTCAGCGTAGCTCATTCCAAGTCTTAATGAGATGACAGCATACCTAATAAACGCGGAAAGCAAATTTAAAATGAGTGACATCACATTTTGTCAAAAAATAAAGTTATTTCAAAATAGCTCAGACACGAATAAAGATATTAACCCACGGTTTTCTCCAGTTTATGTATTTTTTCATGTTCTTTAAATAACAAAAGTTTGCGACTTTGTCATAAAATGCCATCTAGCGGCTAGGAAAAAAAAATAAAACCTAAATAATAATATTTTTGAAGAAACTTACACATAATTTCCTTAAAACAAACAAAAAAAAATCGTTAAAATCGGTTAATCCAAACAAAAGTTATTTAATTTCTTTTAATCCAGTTGAAACAAAAAGTTTCGGAATTATTAGTAGATTACAAAAAAGTATTTTCGATAAGGGTTAATTATAAGTCGAAAATAATTTACAGCTTTTTATTTTTGCCGATTTAGTTATTAAATTTTTTTTCCCCGATAAACTAGAGAAAATACTTTCTGAGATATGCGCGAGAGCCACCCTTAGCTGAACACCCTCTATATATATATATATATATATATATATATATATATATATATATATATATTGACCCCCTAAAAAGTTGATCGCGAGTCGCCACTGAAAAAATATATTAGATATATGGATATTATCAATATTATATATCACCTAACAAAATGATAGAATAATTTAAAACTCAAACAATAAATCATGTGGCAAATAATAAAAACATTACAAAATAAAAATTATTCTTATAAGGAACTGAAAATAATGGAAGATGGCAAAGTAGTTCCAGATAAAATTAAAAAAAAAGTAATTTTAATCAGCAATTTACTCATGTATCCCATATTAATAATATTGACAGGGCATTTGTTTATAACTGTGTGCCACCTTGTATAAATACATTTTTTCTGTCACCCATATGTAAACAAGATGTTTTAACTTTTATTAAAAACCTAAAGAACTCAGATGCCACAGGATATATCAAATAATTTGTTGAAAAGGTGTGGATTTGCTTTGTGTAAAGTTTTAACATATTTGATGAATTTATCCATGAGATACTGTTGTTAAAGCTGCATCGTTATGGTATTAGAGGACAAGCGTGGAAGCTCATGGAGTCTTACTTGAGTGGGCGACAACAGTGTGTTTTGGTAAATGGGATGAGGAGCGACTCATTGACTGTAGATGGGGGTGTTCCGCAGGGTTCAGTTCTTGGACCGTTACTATATCTTGTTTATTCTAATGACCTTATTT
Source organism: Kuschelorhynchus macadamiae (assembly GCA_030620095.1). Classification (NCBI taxonomy): domain Eukaryota; kingdom Metazoa; phylum Arthropoda; class Insecta; order Coleoptera; family Curculionidae; genus Kuschelorhynchus; species Kuschelorhynchus macadamiae. Next base: position 2,741,502 of record JAUTXW010001318.1, on the reverse strand, counting down.
CTTACTTAAAAATATATATTCTGGTATTTCTATCATATCATATGCAGATGATACAAACATTGTGGTCGTGGAAAAAACTATATTATCTCTTAAAAGAACAGCACATTTGGTTTATAATGGTATAATGCTATGGTCTAAAAAGAATTATTTGATTATAAACTAAAGTAAAACAAATTTTGTTGTATTTTCAAAATAATGACAACTTTTTATTTTACGAAATTGAAAGTGGTCCTATTGCACCTTCCATTTCCTCAATAATGTTAGGTTTAGAAATTGTTGAAAACTTACGATGGGGAAATCATATAGAAAATCTATACAGAAAGTTAAGAAAAAATTGTTATAGTTTAAAGTTATTATCAAATTACTGTACTCAAAAAATGCTATGTTGTCAGTACATTATTTTAATATACACTCTCACTTATCGTACTGCATTATAAATTGGTGTTTAAGCTCGGATGTGGCAAGAGCAAGCAAAGTTTGCGTAACTTAATGTATACTGCCTGTAGATTTTTCAGTAAATTGGGTAATAATATTAAAAATACTGATAACCTCAGATCTTTTAGAGGCAAACTAAAAAAATATCTTGTAGAGGTAGGTATATTTAGCTTAATCTTGACGTTTTCTCCATTTACCGATGGTATATTTTTGATGTACATCTGTTTTGTTCGTGAAATAAAAGTATTTTTATTATTATTATTATAAAAACTTGAAAGCGTGCAGAACATAAATTTATAAAGCTCACTAATATTCTTGTAGGCCTTATTACCTGTTCTATTAAAAAAAACTTATTACCTGCCTTGTGGTATTAACTGATTCTCTTAAATCAATCACGTTTTTTCCTGTGCAGGACAATTGTGAAGAAAAATCGTGGTTTACGAGCAAACTGGGATGACGAAATGATGGAAAAAGCAATGAATCTTATAAAACAAGGAAAGTCTCAAAAATATGTGGAACAACATTGCGGAATACCTTGTCGAACTTTTAGAGCTCATATTAAATGTGGCAGTTTCAAGCGAAAGCTCGGACGACAACCTATTTTAAATTCGGAATTAGAAGCCCAATTGGAATCTAAATTAGAAAGGGGATTTCCACTTACACCGAAAACTAAAAAGCATTCTAAATTGTTTCAATGTTACCCAGATATTGGCTAGAAGTCAATGATACAAAACCTTTCTTAAAAACAAAGAAATTTTCTCTAAAACATATGAACCCCGCTAAAGCAAAGAGGCTGAAGATTACTATTAAAGATGGCCTGCCAAATGGATCTGTAGTACCCGTGATGCCAAAGGAAAACGTGATACAAGAGGTCTTTGTCAAATGGTTATAACGTTTCGCAAATTACGTATCCACCCCTCCATTTGTTTTAATTTTTGACAGTTCTTCCTATCGTATAGATAATTCCATAGCAGAAAGAGCTGAACAGTTGAGAATTCATTTAATGTGCCTCTCAAGTAACGTAATGCACGAATTACAGCCATATATATATATATATATATATATATATATATATATATATATATATATACAAATATATATAAAATATAACCAAAGCTTCTGAGCAACTAGGATTTATCTTCTAAACATTGATACGATATCAGAGTATCTTTTTGCGCCAAGTTTACATTACATTTAAACATAATAACTGTAACAACGATGGTTTAAGTTCTTCTGACGAAAACCTGCCAGTTGCTAGATTATGGCGAAACAAAATGGCGGCCTAGTGACATGTTGAAAAAAATATTATCAAAAAAGAACCCTATCCAATTTATCTTAAATATTCCACAAACAGCAAGTATTATGTTGGAATCAGCTGGTAACATTTTGGAAGGAATCCAAAATGGCGGCTTAATGAAATATTTAAAAATTAAGCCTGAAAACACTGCTTAATGGATTGGTTTCAAATTGTGTGCCATAACTAATTGTGGTTTAGGGATCAACTAGTAAAAATGCAGATAGTACTAATTCAAGATGGTCGAACAAAATGGCGGCCAAATAAAATGTTTGTAATCATGAAAAAAAATCACCCTCTAAGATTTTACATATCTCCTCGTTTTAGCGCTCTAGATGACAAAAAATATGTTTTATCAATTCCGTTGGTCCGTCTGTCGGTCTGTCTGTCAGTCGCGGCATAGCTTACAGACTACTTTATCTAATTGACTTCAAATTTTGATCGACAATTAAGGGTCATATGGGGATGACCTGGTAAGATTTTGGTAAGAATATGGTGAAACAAAATGGCAGCCTAGTGAAATGTTAAAAAAAATATTATTAAGAAACTAGTTATCCAGTTTAACTCAAATTTTACACAAACATCAAGTATTATGTTGGAATCAACTATTAAAAAATTTTGGTACGAATCCAAGATGGCGTAAGAAAATGGCGGCATAATAAAATATAACACAAACATAACTAAATGTGGTATAGGGATCAACTAGTCAAACTGTGATACTAATTCAAGATGATTCACTTGTTTAGCGTCCCTAGATGTCAAAAAATATCATTTATCAATTCCGTCTGTCGATCTGTCTGTCAGTTCGCGGTATAGCTTAAAAACTACTAACCAGATTGACTTAAAATTTTAATCAAAAATAGGGTCAACAATGTTAAAAAATTTTGCACAAAAATCAAGTGTTACATAGGAATGAACTAGTAACATTTTGATATGTATTGGAGATAGAAAGATAAAAAATCAGCCTGGAAATACTACATATTAAATTAATTTTAATTTTTGTGCAAGAATTTAGTGTGATATAAAGATAAACTGGTAAAGTTATGGTACGAATTTAAAATGGCGGAACAAAATGGCGGTCTAATAAAACTGAGCGTAAAAAAATCTTCAAAATGGCGGTATGTGTAAATGTAAAAACTTATTGAATTTATTTTAGGTAGAGAGAAGCTGCTAAAATATTGGCATGAATCCAATATGAAGGAACAAAATTGCGCCCAATAAAAATGTTTGAAAGGACAGTATATGTAACACATATATACTGTTACTTTGTACTGAACTAAATTGGGTCAAACTTCACTATCCCTAACAAATGAAAAAAAAAATCATAACGGGGGAAGTAACGGGTAAAAATGCACATATTATTGTAATTATTTTTGTCTTCATGCTAGTTTCAAAATATTACTCAAAACATAAGCATTTACTAGCTATAAAAAAATATGCTCCACTGGTTCGTAATGTATACTTTGAGCAAATTTAAGACTAGTCTCTTAGCGGTTTGTATTGTGCTTTTAATGCCCGGTCTAAAATTATACCACAATATACCATGTAAAAGCTGTTCAATCGATTCCACAAGGAACATTGTAATTTCACGGCTGTCACTAAATGAGACCCCTGCACAATGACTACGTCTATCACATTGCTATGCTATCTTCTTATAAACTTATTAGCTCTTCTATACGTAATGTTATGCTCAGAAATTACGAAAGATTTGACTTGGCCGGAAATACCGACAAAAGTCGTTTGTGCTGTGGTTCAGATTTGTGACAGATTGTGTCATTGAATGTTTATTCAATTTTGAATCCTATCATTTTTTGTAAAACGGGAAATACATGGAACAATTGATCGGTTTTTAAAAGCTGATATATTATATTTTAAATTTTACACGTTTGTTAAAAACTTTCATGAAAGCTTATTTAGAACATACGACACGGTAAAATATTGTTAAGCATAGGTACATTCTCAATAATATATTCAAGAATAAAATTTGTAATAATATTGTTCAACGATGCATGATCATGATGTAAATTATTGCTAATCAACTGTTAAGAATATTTAATATTTTTGAACGTAATACGTTGTATGTTGAGGAAAAGCACTTTTTAAAAAATTCAATTTTATTTTCAAACCGAAAATTTACAAGTTACAGAACGAGAGAGGGCTTAACAAGTGTTTTAACACCGTCCTTTGCTTCTATTTATAATATATCGGTATCTCTTAATAGGAATGCAATGCTGACAACTAAACAATATGGAATGTAACTCCTCTACCCCTTGATGGGCATATAAACTGGATTTTTGGATATTCAATTAATTAATTTTTAAATTACTATGTCATTTATTTGGTTTCTATTTTTGGGTTGTTTAATATTACCTTTAGGCCATAAATACTTTTGAATTTTTTGTTTACTTATTTCATTTTGTCAATCATCCAATTTTATGGAATTCGTTATCAAAAGACTTATATTATTATAGACTGTTCTATTTATGGAATTTAATTTAATATTAAGTATTGGTACATTTAAATATCCGTTTCGTGAATTTTAACAACTCTTAAGTATTAGATTATTATTTATTTTAATACTACATGTAGAACTGAATTCAACTAAATAAGTTCCATTTAACAAGCTAGTAATTTGGGTATTTTTACTAATGTTAATGTTTTAAATATATTTTCAGAGTGTATATGGTTGCACAAGAATTGATTTTCGGTGATTATTTTACATAGATCGTTTGAATACCCAAAATTCTTTTCACTTACTATAAGATATTTAAAATTAGGTATTATTACACAGGCCAACACACATTTTGGTGCCTGCGATTTTTTAACTGTTCCTGGGTAATTTTTGGATGCAGAATATAAAAGAGTTCTCAGATTTTGTCTATCAGATCTAGTTTTTTTTTTAAATTGTGTATATACTTTACGTTATAACTCTTATAATATCGTCCTTGATAATGATCTTCCATTTAATATCCTGATGGAATCTTTCCCCCTGTTCTTCACTACAATTACCTGTGTTTTCTGGAAAACGATCTAGGTGGCTGTGGAGGTAGTGAACTTTCATACTCATGTTACAGCCGAGAATATTAAAATTTGAAAGCATAGTTTCCACTAATTCTACGTAATTCTCTGCTTTATGATTGCCAAGAAAATTTTGTACTACTTGAACAAATGAACACCAAGCGTTAGATTCAGTCTCGTTCATTGATGTGGTGAATTGTGGAACTTTAACAAGTGGCCTTATTTGAGGACCATTAAATATACCAGCTTTTAGTTTGTCCGTGCTAATGCCAGGAAATTTACGTGACAAATACCCAAAACAATTTCCATCTCGATTTAAAGCCTTCACAATTTGCTTCATTAGGCCTAGCTTGATATGCAAGAGCGGAAGTAAGTTTTTTTTCTTGAAACTAAAGGTTCGTTGATCACGTTTTGTTTTCCTTGAATCATGACATCTCTTAAAGGATAATTTTTGTTAACCCAGTGCTCATTTTTAGCTCTGCTGTCCCAAAGGCACAAAAAAACAAGGATATTTTGTATAACCACTCTGCTGTCCAAGGAGGAAGTTAACCATTTTTAAATCAACACAAACTGCTCACTGATGTTCTTCGTATTTAATTTTTCTCAAAACTAATAAAATCGTTTAACATTCTTCCTTCATGGTAGTAGAATGGCCAATAAAAATTGAGCCATATTTGTTGCCGTTATGCAAAAGAACACATTTTAAACTACGTTTTAAACTGTCAATAAAAAGGCGCCAATCATCTGGAGTGTATTCAGGCAAACTCATTTTTTCTAAGAGCCCTTTTATATTGTTATAGAATACCAAGTCATTTTCATGAGCGAAAAAAGGCAGCAGATCCTTATCTCTTTTACGATAAAATGTAATATTAGTACCTGGACAAAGTAGATTTTTTTCTCTTAATCTGGATGCAAGTAATTCAGCGGATTCCTTTTAGAGATTCAAGTCTCTTATAAGATCGTTTAGTTCTTCTTGATTGAAACACTGCGGAGTTGCTAAATCTGCTCCAAATTCGGTGTCGTTTTCTGATTGAATTCTTTGAACTTCGTCAGACGTTGATGTTTCTGTATCATCTTCTGTCAGTTCGGGTATACTGCTGATTGATGGAACGGGTATTTCTTCCGAATGCGCTACAGGCCTTCTTGCAGAATCTTGATCAGGATATGTCCATTTGTGTCTATGGTTTCTATTTATGCCTTTAATATTAACGAGACAAAAATAGCAGTCGTCATGATGGTTTCTCGGTTCTCTCCAAACCGTTGGTACACCAAACTTTAGGCACTTCCTTTTTCCAGTTGTCCACTGTCGCAAATGTTCAAACATATTTACATATTAAATGTGGGGCCCAAGATTTATCTTGATCTCCTAAATGAACGCCAAAATAGGCAAGATAAGCTCTTTTCACAAAGTCAGAAATCGTTTTTCTGCCCTCTTTCAAAGTGTATTCACCACACATACAACAAAAAATCGGGATGATTTACACAGGTACGACGTCTGCTTGTGGATGCCATTGCTTCAGTTCTTGATACTACAGTAGTTCCTAGTATAGGAACATCGGGTCAGGGACAATTCCAGGTATCATTTGGTTAATTAGATTCTGGGAAATTTCTATTTTGACGATTAAGTACATATTTATCTCTTTATTTGTTGTCCTTTATCAGAAAAAAATATCAATTAACCTGTAACCTGTATCTCAAAAACTTGAGCTGATAGAAAAAATCTGGTGGCATTTTTAGAATCAGCACATTAAAAACATCTAAAATCAGATGTCAGATTTCCGGCACCAAATTTTTGTTTCCATTTGGTTACCCTGCGTTATTTTATAGTATTCACCATTAGGCGTTGGTATAGCAAATAAATAATATAAAGTTTAGTCTTATTTTTCGACTAAAGGGATTTCTATAATAAAGTAACTACGTTGTTCATTACATAGACTTATATGTCTATAATTTTCTCATATTTTATAATATTTTCCAAATTTGGTTCAAATGGCAATTTTTCTGAATGTAAATGTTTTTTAATCAGATTAATTTCTGATAACAATTTTTAAGGTTGAATTATAGTGTTGCGAAAATTATATATTCAGTTTGGCAAAGGATATCGCGACCTCTATGTTTCTAATATATCGTAAATATTTTGATATAACCTATATATTTCTGTTAAAATCATTTGAGTTCGGTAATAAGCAAAATCTAATATTTCTTGTAATTGGATTTTATTTAATACTTGTATAGTTTGATTTACTCTAAATTTTAAAATATTTTGATTATGAAATACATTTTTAGAGACTTCTTGGAAAGTTTTTATAGAATTACTAAGTAAGGAAATTTGTTTATCCATTAACAAGTTAATATTATTTTGATTTTGTTTTAAAATATTTATTTCATTGTTTATTAATATTGCATCTTTTTCGTCAAAATTTTCTATTATACTTTTAGTTATACTTTCTAGTCCATTAATTGCACCTCGTTTATGTCTAGTTTGTTTAGCGGGTAATATTTCATTTATCTGACGTAATATTTTTTGTTTTTGATTTTCAATAATTATATAAGAATTGTATTATTCCGTAATATAGTCAGTTTTATTTTTCAAATGTAATTTTAACATATTATATTTTAAACTTAAAGATCTATATTCTTCAATTATACCTTTTAGATCAAATATTTGAATAAATGTCCAGTGATGGTTTATTTTCTGGGCATGCCCTAGTTGGAAAGGTAAGATGTCAGGGTTTTGGTTTAAATCGTGGTATTTTGGTTTGTCTCCTTGGGTGTAGGACCATATGCAACGAGAAGAAGGTTTTAATTATTTTATATAGATAATTTCCGTTTTTTTAGGATTTTTAATATTTCCAATTTTTACCCGATTATGTTCAAGGATTTTTTTTTATTATGAGATCCACTAAAGCTTAATTTTTATTTCCTAAGGATAGTTTTTTATGTACTTTTTGATTAAGCTTAAATTCGTAGGGTTTATCACCTTAAGGGTTAATTTTTACAAGCATAGTTTCTTTTGAAATTCAGTTTTCTCTGTAACTGTATTATAGATCGTGTCTATTTTTTGTTTATCAGATAAAACGTAATCTGAATTAAATGTAGTTGATATTAAATCAAAAGGGTCACGCGAATTTGTAAGTCATAGAATTCATGAGGTGTGTATTTAGTTGTACTATGTTATGAACTATTATACGCTATAATTGCGTAAGATAATTCACAGGCCAACACACATTTTGGTGCCTGCGATTTTTTAACTGTTCCTGGGTAATTTTTGGATGCAGAATGTAAAAAAGTTGTCAAATTTTGTCTATCAGATCTAGATCTAGATTCTAGTTTTTTTTTTAAATTGTGTATATATTTTACGTTATAACTTTTATAATATATAATATTAGTATTGCCAGTTAAAAAAACAAAGACACATGGATTTATGTATTTATTGTAAAAACTTAATTTACATAATTACATTAGTCACTAATCACATAAAAATTTTCGTTTATACGACTTTCTAGAATGGAGTTTAGTAGGGAAGACTCGCTGAAGGCTCCAGCACGTCATCATGTGGCTATCCCATCGTCCTTGATAACGATCTTTCATAGTTTTAATATCCTGATGGAATATTTCCCCCTGTTCTTCACTACAATCACCCAAGTTTTCTGGAAAGCGATCTACGTGGCTGTGGAGGTAGTGAACTTCTATACTCATGTTACAGCCGAGAATATTAATATTTGAAAGCAGAGTTTCCACTAATTCTACGTAATTATCTACTTTATGATTGCCAAGAAAATTTTGTACTACTTGAACAAATGAACACCAAGCGTTAGATTCAGTCTCGTTTATTGATGTGGTGAATTGTGGATCTTTAAAAAGTTGCCTTATTTGAGGACCATCAAATATACCACCTTTTAGTTTTTCCGTGCTAATGCCAGGAAATTTACGTGACAAATACCCAAAACAATTTCCATTTCCATTTAAAGCCTTCACAAATTGCTTCATTAGGCCTAGCTTGGCGGAAGTAAGATTTTTTTTCTTGAAACCAAAGGTTCGTTAATCACGTTTTGTTTTCCTTAAATCGTGACATCTCTTGAAGGCCAATTTTTGTTAACCCAGTGCTTATTTTTAGTTCTGCTGTCCCAAAGGCACAAAAAACAAAGATATTTTGTATAACCACTCTGTTGTCCAAGGAGGAAGTTAACCATTTTTAAATCAACACAATTGCCCACTGATGTTCTTCGTATTTAATTTTCCTCAAAACTAATGCAATTGTTTCATATTCGTCCTTCATGGTAGTAGAATGACCAATAGGAATTGAGCCATATTTGTTACCGTTATGTAAAAGAACACATTTTAAACTACGTTTTGAACTGTCAATAAAAAGGCGCCAATCATCTGGAGTGTATTGAGGCAAACCCATTTTTTCTAAGGGCCCTTTTATATTATTACAGAATACCAAGTCATTTTCCTGAGCGAAAAAGGCAGCAGATCCTTATTTCTTTTACGATAAAATGTAATATTAGTACCTGGACAAAGTAGATTTTTTTCTTTTAATCTGGATGCAAGTAATTCAGCGGATTCCTTTGAGAGATTCAAGTCTCTTGTAAGATCGTTTAGTTCTTGTTGATAAACACTGCGTTTAAATCTGCTTCTTCCCTGATTGAATTCTTTGAACTTCGTCAGACGTTGATGTTTCTGTATCATCTTCTGTCAGTTCGGGTAGACTGCTGAATGATGGAACGGGTATTTCTTGCAGAATCTAAATCAGGATATGTCCATTTGTGTCTATTATTTCCATTTATGCCTTTAATATTAACGAGACAAAAACAGCAATCGTCATGATGGTTTCGCGGTTCTCTCAAAACCATTGGTACATCAAATTTTAGGCACTTCCTGTTTCCAGTTATCTACTGTCACAAATGTTCAACACATGTTTTACATATGAAATGTGGGGCTCAAGATTTATCTTCATCTCCTAAATGAACGCCAAAATAGGCAAGATAAGCTCTTTTCACAAAGTCAGAAATAGTTTTTCTGCTCTCTCTCAAAGTGTATTCACCACACACATAACAAAAAACATCGGGATGATTTACACAGGTACGTCTGCTTGTGGATGCCATTGTTTCAGTTTAGTGTCTTGATACTACAAAACGACCAAAATTTACACAAACTGATAGCACAACTTTACTTGGGAAAACTCTATAGTAGTAATATACTAAATCGAGTACAGCCAAGCAGGTATAGAAGGATCGGGTCATAGGCAATTACAGGTATAAAAGTAATTAAGAGCAGTGTATTGAGTAGTTCCTAGTATAGGAACATTGGGTCAGGAACAATTCCAGGTATCCATTTGGTTAATTAGATTCTGGGAAATTTCTATTATGACGATTAAGTACATATTTATATCTTTATTTGTTGTCCTTTATCAGAAAAAAATATCAATTAACCTGTAACCTCTATATATCAAAAACTAGAGCTGATAGAAAAAATCTGATGGCATTTTTGGAATCAGCACATTAAAAACATCTAAAATCAGATGTTAGATTTCCGGCACCAAATTTTTGTTTTCATTTTGTTATTCTGTGATATAATTCAAAAATTGGTTTATTTTTGTCTTGACTTTTAAAGCTGAATACATATGGTTGATATGAAGCACATTGGCTCTGATTTTTAATAATAGATACTAAATAGAATATTGTGTTATTTAAGCTGGCCGACTGGCGCACTGTGGGACAAGGTGGCGTTTTGCGTGTTACAAATTTATGACATTTTTGTCATTAAAAGTAATTTTTCGAAATTATGAATATATTGTGTATCAAAGAAATAAAGTTTTATAAGTTTAAACATGTTTTATTAATATTTATTTATTAATAGTTTAAAATGTTACAATTTATGAACAAATTATGGTCTCCTGTAATATTAAGTGTTGTAAAATAAAATAACTTTCTTTAAAATAATCATAGAACTAATTTTCATACAAATAGTAATTCAGACCAAAAAAATATCAAAATGAATTAACATGGCGGATGAATTTGGTCATTTGTGAAGTTTCGTCTTAAAATCGGGATCTACATAGCATTATATTTATATTTAAAAAATGGAAAATTTCATTTACCCAGAAGTACCATAATTTTACCAGTATATACCTATATCACATTTAATATTTGTGTAAAATTTGCGAATCAATTGAATAAAAAAAATTACCAATTTTGCCAATTTATTCCTATAATGCTTTTAATTCTTGAAATCTAGCTAAGTAGTTTTAAGCTGATTTTTTAAATATTTTATTATGTTATATTTTATAAGGCCAGGTAAGAAGCCAGAAATTCAGTTCGAGGGGGGGGTTCAAACTACATGCAATAACTTGACAGTTGTTTAAAAGTTACTTTGCTACATTATTCGGACAATATAATTTCTAGCGAACACATTAGACATGTGTGATAAATGTACCGGCCGAGTTTAAATATCAATTTTGATTTCAACATGTAATTTACTATTTTTTTGCCCATTATCGTTAAGATAAAAGTTTATATCTTTTTCAAAAAATATTTTTGAGTTGCAAATCGCTTTTTTGACCCATTGTGTTGCTCCTAGATTTCTTTATATAAAAACTGTCAACACTTCTTTTTGCAGGTTTGTTATACAGGGTGTTTCCTAAACAAGCGGCAAAAATTCAAGGGTTGGTTCCTCAGGTATTTTTATGAAAAAAGATTTATATAAACATTTGCCAAAAAATGCTTTCTAAGGGAGCTAGGCTCCTTCAAATGAAGCACCCTGAAGATGTTTTATCCTCAATATTTTGGAAACCGTTCATAGTCAAATTATGAAATTTGTTACACTGCATAAACTTTTGACGCAGAATCAGAATTTGAGCTCAGAATTCCAAAATTTTAATCAGAAGCATAACATACTGGCGGATTGAGGGTAAAAATAACCTCATTTTTTAATGGTAAATTTTTGACATGATGATTATGATTTTACAATATAATACCTGAAGGATTTTTACGGAAAAAAGATACCCGTGGTTCATATCGACAGGGTTTTTCGTTTACGAGAAAATTGTAAATTTCTACGATGCACATCACCGAATTCCAAAAGAGGTAAAGCCGCTGAGAACTTTACAAAATAAACAACTTCTTTTGCTATGAAGCTGTATTAATAAATTATTCGTTTTTGATATACAGGGTATTAAAGAAAAATAATATCCTAAATAAAATTTCGTACCCCTTATCTCAAGAACGAATATTTTTTCGATCCCTACGTGGAAAAAGTTGTTTATCATTAATGTAGCCGAAATAAAAATATGACGTACTAAACTGGTTTTACCAAGTACAAAAAAAATCAAAATTAGTTTTTATCTTTTATTAACATTCCGAAATAATGGCTATTTTTTAAATCACAGCAGGCTAGTGCAAATATCGAAAACAAAAACGTGGTTGTCATTTGAATACCTATAGTAACTTGTTATTTTCGATCTGCCAATTCTGTTTAAACTAGTTGCGCTGTATGTTCTACTTAATAGCTAATATTTTGTTGGTAAAGTTCTTTATGATGAATCGCTATACGAACGCAGAGATGACACATGTATTTCATGTATGGTCTTGCTAATAGCAATTCGTTAGAGGCTAGGCGCTTGTACATTGAACGATATCCTCACCTTAATATTCCTGATAAAAAAATCAGATGTATTGAAACAAAGTGGAGGATCAGGAAGACCAGTGACAACAATAACGGTAGAAATCAAAGGGGAAGATCCGGGTACTTCCATTAGAAAAATTACAAATGCTTTGAACGTATAAGACTGTGTGTAGAATACTCAAAGACTCTTTGTTGTATCCATACCACATACAACCCTCTCAGGTACTTTTTTCTACTGATTTTCCTCCACGTAATGTATTTTGTCAATGGCTTTTGCACCTATTGGTTCAAAGCCCTCAACTGCTGTCCTTGATTCTTTTTACTGATGAAGCGCATTTCTCAAGATATTCAATAATGAATTTTCATAACGACCATGTATCAGCTGCGAAAATCCACATGAGTTATGTGAAGATCGTTTTCAGCATCAGTTTTCATTGAACGTCTGAGTTGAGATTGTTGGTGATTAGCTGACTGGACCGATATTTTTACCAGAAAGACTCACCGGCGAGATGTATCGAAGCCTAGAACAAACGCTACCTAACTTTCTGGAGGATCTATCATTAGCAATGAGAAATGCAATGTGGTTTATGCACGATGGTGCACCAGAGCATTTTAGGGTAACTGCTCGTGAGTTTTTAACAGCAATATATGAAGATTGCTGGATTGGTCGGGGTGGATCTCACTTATGGCCCGCTCGGCTCCTGGATTTAAACCCTCTGAATTATTTGCTATGGGGCAATCTGAATCCATTAGTCTATATTACTCTAGTGCAAAATGAGGAAGATTTGAGAAATCGGATAATTGCAGGATGAAATACAATTAAAAACAACCCTGGTGTTTTTGAAACAGTTCATCAGTCAATGAGGAGAAGATAAGATTCAAGTATCCTAGCTGATGGTAGCAATTTTCAACCATTTTTGTAGATTAATAAGCTTTACATTTAATAAGTAAAAGTATTTAGCTAATACAATAGTATGTATTATTATTCTCGAAAAACCTTGTATCTTTGCCACAAATACCTCCCAAAAAATTATCAGAAAAAAATATACTACTCTAGTATGGTATGCGTCTAATTCGCCGTCAAAAGTTTATGCAGTATACCAGATCTCATAATGTCAGTAAGAACGGTTTAAACAATATTGAGGGAAAAACAGTACTGGTGCCCAATTTGAAGAGGCGTAGCTCCCTTAGGAAGTACTTTTCGACAAATCACCCCTCTGCCACATATTTAGGAAACCCCCTGTATACTATCGTCATTTTCCCATTTTTCGTTAAATCCTTCAATACGAAAAATATGTTTTTGTTTATAATAAAAATCTAATATCAAAATTGGAAATACAGAAACATATTAATTCTGTAGCAAGAACATATAGTTATATTACTTGTAATTGTGGTCAGAAGCAGATTCTAATTAATTTTTTGAAAATATGACTCTGAGGTCTAAGATATTCTAAGAAATCACACATTCTAAATCCAAGAAAAATTATTACTCAATAAAAATATTCTTGAAGAAATTATTATTAACAACCATGTATCATCTGCGAAAATCCACATGAGTTATGTGAAGATCGTTTTCGGTATCAGTTTTCATTGAACATCTGGATTGAGATTGTTGGTGATTGGCTGACTGGACCGGATATTTTTACCAGAAAGACTCACCGGCGAGATGTATTGAAACCTAGAACAAACGCTACCTAATTTTCTGGAAGATCTATCATTGTCAACGAGAAATGCAATGTGGTTTATGCACGATGGTGCACCAGAACATTTTAGTGTGACTGCTCATGATTTTTTAACAGCAATATATGAAGATCGCTGGATTGGTCGGGGTGGACCTCACTTATAGCCTGCTCGGATTTAAAACCTCTGGATTGTTTCCTATGGTGGAAAATGTGGAAGATTTGAGAAATCGGATAATTGCAGGATGAAATACAATAAAAAACAATCCTGGTGTTTTTGAAACAGTTCATCAGTCAATGAGGAGAAGATAAGATTCAAGTATCCTAGCTGATGGTAGCAATTTTCAACCATTTTTGTAGATTAATAAGCTTTACATTTAATAAGTAAAAGTATTTAGTTAATACAATGGTATGTATTATTATTTTCGAAAAACCTTGTATCTTCGCCACAAATACCTTCCAAAAAATAAATCATAAAAAATGAGGTTAGTCCTACCCTTAACCCCTCTAGTATGGTCGCCGTCAAAAGTTTATGCAGTATACCAAATCTTATAATTTCAGTAAGAACGGTTTAAAAAATATTGAGGGAAAAACAGTATGGGTGCCCCATACTGTTTTTCACCCCTCTGCCGCATATTTAGGAAACCCCCTGTATACTATCGCCAAAAAGGTAATTTATTTCTTATCTGCTTACGACATAATTTTTATTGGGTGTTTCAGATTTTCCCATTTTTCGTTAAATCCTTCAATACAAAAAATATAATATCAAAATTGGAAATAGAGAAACAAATTAATTTTGTAGCAAGAGTATATAGTTATATTACTTGTAATTGTGGTCAGAAGTAGATTCTAATTAATTTTTTGATAATACGGCTCTGTGGTCTAAGATATTCTAAGAAATTACACATTCTAAATCTAAGAAAAATTATTACTCAATAAAAATTCTTGAAGAAATTATTATTTTTCGTTTATTTAACACATACTTCGGAAATAATGCTTAAAAACATTATAGCAAATCAAACCTGCATTAGCTTAAAGATGTATCATAATACTGTACTGTAAAAAATATATATTACATAATATAATATTCAAAGTAAAATCAGCTAAGAAGAATAATAGTATAGCGTAAAATTTATAAAAAAATTTGCGAAAGTATAGTTGAACTAATAGGTTACTTTTATTTTACGTGTTGAAATTGATATGCTTCTTATGTTTCCGATTTTGTGGTTGTTACCCTATAACGGGCTAATTTGTTTTTTTTCTTTCCTTGCGACTATTAACCTTTGCTTTAATGTGTGTCATATAAGTGGCTTTGGTGGTGGACAGGTGATCGTGTGTACTAATTAAGCTCAGGTGTATAAGACGCGTGTCGGCAGCTGCTTTCTCCTTGTTCACCTGCCCAAAAACACAAACGCATTCAAAACATATTAGCAGGTTACCGAGGAAGAAATACGGGAGACAATTGCCTATAATCGATTAGGTTTCAGTATATTCTTATTATGTTGCATGAATAGCATACAAATTTTTTATTGGTTCGCTGCTTTGTTGAGAACAATAAATACTGCAAATTCCTCCACCATAGGCATTTTGCTTATGTTACAGCTTGAGTATAATAAAACAATTTGCAGAGATAAAGTATACGGTGTATAAAAGTACTCAGTTATTTTATAAAATGCTGCTCATAATAAGTTGATCCCTATTAGTAGCGTATATAAACAAACATTTAGGAGCAAGGAACGATGAAAATTTTCAACAACCAAAAAAAAGGGTCCACGTTTTCTGTTTTATTCTGTTTCATAAGTTAAACACAACTTTAAATAACGTTTTAATTTTACTCTGTCTGCAATGAGATCTCGACATCTTCGGTTTATGCTTAAAATAAGGAGTCTTTTCGATAAGATGTTCGCTTAATTGTTGCAAGTTTGGGAGTTGGCGTTCTGCATACATGTTCTGTTCCATGTATTCCATGTAATTAATTTCAATTTCTCTCAGATAATTACTTACTATCAGCATAAGCAAGAGATTGAGCCCAGCGCAGGGCAATGGAATGGCATATTCCTGTAGAATTTCTGTAATACACCTTTCAGAATTAAGGTTTCCATATAAAACTAAGTCCGTCCGTCCTATAGAAAAGATACCAACCCGCCCATAACTGTTTCACCTCCATATAAAGAGCTCGTATCGCTCATTAGGACTGCCTTAGATGCGGATTCGGAGGTTACAGTTAACTAAACAAAACCTTGACTTATCTGTCCAAAGAACTACGTTCCCAGTCTGCATTTAACCAATTGACGTGTTCATTGGCAAAATTTAATCTGATCCTCCACTTCCCTAAGATGCAGGCAGCGTGGATCACTCTATGATGGAATTACGGAAAGAGGGGTAGATCCTCTTATATGTAGCTGGATACAGGCGATGCTTGAAAACAGGAAAATAACAATATCTCTACAGGACGAGACAGTGAGCTTTAGAGCTGCTAAAGGGTGTCCATAGGGAGGAGTGTTATCACCCTTGCTGTGGTCACTACTGGTGGATAATCTGCTGGCTGTGGTTCGGCTATGGGAGGTTGATATGGGCATATGCACAGCAACCCTTCAGGTAGTACTGAACACCACACTAACATGGTGTGAGAGGGAAGAGATATCTATCAACCCTAAAAAAATGGTACTTGTCCCCTTCACAAAGAAAAGGAATCTGAAGAGACTTCGACCACCTTCCTTAAGGGGACAGGTGATACCATTTTCAGCTGAAGTGAAATATTTGGAAATTATCATGGATAAAACGCTGAACTGGAATGCTCATCTGACTAAAATAGTTCAGAAAGCTAAACTATCCCTGTGGACTTAACGGTCATAAGGCCAATGATAGCCTATGATTCTGTAGCTTGGTGGAGCAAGGGACAACAAAGTGTTGCCCAAGCCAAACTGAGTGGACTACAGAGAGAGGCTTGCCTGTCAATTACAGGAGCGATTCGCTCCACTCCGACAGCGGCCATGGAGCTCCTTTTGAAACTTCCAGCACTTCGCCTATTTGTGGAAGGGGAAGCAATGAGGACAACATACAGACTCCACCATGTCACCAGCAGCATGGTGGATAGCACGAGTCACATGAAATCATCCAACATACTGAAAGTTGTGAAAAACCACTACATGTTGGGAATGCCATCGGACCTGCTACCAAAAACTGTTAGTGCACAGCAACCCTACTCCGTGATCTTCCCAGGAAGAGAGGAGTGGGATCAGAATAAATCTGATCTACTTAAAGGAGAACTGTGCCTCTTCACGGACGGCTCCAAAACTAATAAAGGTGTAGGAGCTGGAATACATGGGGTTAGACCGAAGATTGATCTGTCAGTAAGCCTGGGAAATAAGCGAGTCATTATACATCCAAAACAGTCTGAAACTGCCAAGAAGCACTTGCAGACCTGGGAAGCGACAATAAAATCGCTCTTATCTGGATACCAGGACGAAACGGCCAAGGGCGCAATTTCGGACCTAGTTGAGGAAAAAGCTAATCTCTATTGACTTGCACTGCCAGGCCTGTCCCATGCAAAGGCATTTATCCCCCTTCCTATGAAGAAGAGGATAACAGAAAGTCTGTTAAATATGAACAGATTTAAGCTCAAAACAGTGGTAGGCCTATACACTGGCCATTGTGGTCTAAGACATCACGTGCACAGGATGGGGCTTGAAAACGAATCCGAGTGCCACCTATGTATGGAGGATGATGAGACAGCCAGACATGTGCTATGTGAATGCCCGGCAGCTGCCAGGATCAGGTTCTTTATTTTCGGTACAGATATCCTGCTGCCCGAGGACTTGAACAATACCTCCCCAAAGGCAATAATAAGACTCATTGAGGACTTAGAGTTGCTCGGGGAAGTGTAAACATAGGATGAGCCACAATAGACCACAGAGTCGCAGTGGAGGGTCGGTTTGATCCACTCACTTTTAACCTAAACTAACCTAACCAAGGCAAGGCAAATAGATCCGGTCTAACTCTTAGGGCAGATTTATCAGTGCTCAGCTAAGTTAAAGTAGCTCTGGATTTCGTTGTAACTATCAGTTAAATCTTTTATTAGCTACACTAATAACTGATACTTACAAAGAAACCAGGAGCCACTTTTACTTGATAAACCGGCCCTTAAACCTTTTTAGTGAATACGGGGGATATTTACTTTAATTCGACTCTTTTCCCTTTAAGTTTTGCCCAAGAAAGCAATAGGTTTTCAATATTTATTTCATCATCAATAACCCTTTTTCACATTTTAACAATAAAAGGTCATTTAATTTATTCTTCATTATAATAAAACTTAAACTTGGTAATTCATGAATGGAATCTGATAATTATATACCTACCTGTTATGTTATTACCTATACAAAAAGAATTCCCAATTGCGGGTTTCCTTTTGGTAAATAGCCAATATTTTTTCTTTCTTTTGCCTGTTTTGGCACCTTGTGTTTTATGCCTGTGCTTGTTTTGGCGCCCTGGGGAGAGGCTCCCCCTTCTCCCCCCGTTCGCTACGGCCCTGGCAAAGAGCATTGTCCAATTTAACGTCACTACGACACAATGTTGTTTACTACCTCACAAATTATCTCCCCTTACTCACATCATTCAAATAATAACAGTTCTTTTCAGAAAGATCTTCGCTGGTATTATCACATCACCTCAATTCCGACAGCAGCCACGAAAATACTTTTCTTCTGCCAACCTGTTTACTCTTTATACTTCGCAAATCAGACCCTGCCTTCAGTATTGATCGCGCATATGGGGCGCAACCTCTCCCTCAATCCTTAATATTCTTGACTCTGTCCAAAGAGATGTTATTGGCCTGATTGATGACTCAAAGATCATAAGGAAGCTTGCATAACTAGAGCATCATCGAATTGTGGGCGATCTGAATTGTTTTACAGATACTACCACGGATTCTATTCTGACGAATTATCATTCATTACGTCCTTCTTAGTCAGGGAAACACGAACCACATGCATTCCTTCACCTTCCAACTGTAAAGGCCATGGACTTTTCACTTTGTTCGCCCCTTTAGTCCCAGAATGTCCCGATTATGGAATGTATTACCAGCAAATGCCTTTCCCTCTCAGTAGCGTGTCAATTTTTTTTGAGGCCTTCGCGTGAACTTTTTTAGGGCGCCCTCATGTGATTCTAAAACAAACTCCGTTAAATTATGCCATTATAATATCTGCCTAACACATTTTTTTGACGACAACATACTTAATACTTAATGTAATAAATTTCTTATATTTTAATAATATATGAATATTTAAAAAAATACTACCAATTTTTTATCTTAATTTAATATTGTAAATTATTAAAACACTAAAAAACATAAAACTTATACAGAGACAAGATTTAATCTAAATATTATTATGAACAATAATGTAGTGTATATCAATCTTGTAAAAAAGCAGAGAACAATATTTTTAATATTTTTAAAAAATGTATATTTCAGATATACTGGATTTACCTAGTGATACGTTAATATTGCAACTCAGAAAGTACATACCCTCTTCACTCCCCTATTTTAGTTGGATACAAACAAATGTGTTTGTTGTTAATTCTATATAGTTCAATGTTCGAAGGTTTAGACTGTTATTTTTATAAGATTTTACTCTGGCGACTATTCTGTTTGTATTTAAATAATAAATTATAAATTTTGTACATTAAAATGCAAGCAGTCTGAAAGAAGCCTGGGAACCGAAAGGTTTATGTATGTATATATGTGTTTTCGGTTTGTTTGATATATTATTTAAGAGTTAAGCGCCCCCCCCCCCGCGACGCGGTACTAGTACTAAGGCCTTCAGCCTTTGAGGTCTGTTCATAGATTAAAAAAAAAGATAAAAATCGAATTTGGTGCTGAAATTCGGTATTGTAAGTTAGAATTATAGTCTTAACCACTTACTTTAATATCTTTATTGCGAAGTAAAATATGAAAAATTGGGAAAACTTGCAAAGTCCTAAAAGGCAGGGTTTTTTATTCTAGATTTCATCTTTTATGCGACACACTGTATATTAATAGATTTTTTTTTATTCTGTTTAAGACAGGATACATTAAATTAAAAACTTTTATAAACAAAAAATTAAATCTGCCAAAAAAGATTTTTTTGGTAAAAAAATACAAAATTTAAAAAATAAACTTAACGAAATTTGGAGGATCATTAACACCAATTTAAATAAAAACAGTATAAATAACAAAAACATAAAACTAACTATTGAAAACAATATTATTACTGAACCATCTTATGTTGCGAACGAGTTTGCAAATTATTTTAGTACGATGGCTTCAAAAAAGCTAGAAAATAAATATCATCAAGTGGATGCACCTGGTACAGTTCCTGAAACTCGATGGTATTATTAGGTGTGACAGAAAGTTTTAAATACCGTTGATACCATCATAAACAAAAACTCGCGTGGTAGTGATGACCTTAACATTGGTTTGATCAAGGCAGCTAAACAATATATTTATAACCCACTGGCAATATTAATTAATCTTAGTCTTGACCATGGCATTTTTCCAAGGATATTAAAGACAGCATTTGTAACTCCAATATTAAAAAGAGGCTGTAGTGAAAACATTGAAAATTACAGGCAAATTATGATACTTACTTATATTTTTTTCAAAAATTTTCGAAAAAATAATACATTCCAGAATTACTGCCTTTTTATCGAAATACAACATTGTTAGCAGATGTCAGCATGGATTTTTGTCCAGCAAATCAACTGAGTCTGCATCTAGGAGTTTCTTAAATTTTGTATATTCGAAACTGGATCAGCACGAATATGTTGTAGCTATATTCTTTGATTTGTCCATAGCTTTCGATACAATTAACAAAACTATGCTTATATCAAAATTTTTCAATATGGGCATTCGTGGTAATCTGTTGCTATGGATTGAATCGTACCTATCGGATAGGGATATGAAAGTAAAGTGTGGTAATACCTTGTCGATACCTAAGGAAATAAAACTTGGGGTACCACAGGGTTCAGTGTTGGGTCCGTTGCTATTCCTGTTGTACGTTAATAATCTTCCGGACGCTCTTGGTGCTAATCACGTTACTATGTACGCCGATGACACGACGGTGGTAGTTTCTTCTTGCGACCCGGAGATCCTCGCTCATAAAGTAAGGCGAATATGTGTTAATATGGAGGCTTGGCGTCGGGAGAATCAGTTAATCGTAAACCCAGACAAGACCGTATTTGTTAATATATTTATTCGGAGCCCTCTCTCCTTAATATTTCAAAAAGACGCGAAAATAAAATTCTCTGAAGGTACAAAGTTTTTAAGCACATATATTGACTCAACCTTATCTTTTGAAAAACAAATTGACCATACCGGCTCCAAATTAAATTCGGTATATTTTGCTATCTTAAATCTTAAAAATTCACTTGACGAAGCGGGTATGTTAACAGCATATTACGCAATGGTTTTCAGCCATATATCTAATAATATAGTATGCTGGGGTCACAAGGGCTGTGATCGCATATTCGTGTCTCAAAAGAGGATATTAAGATTAATATTTAATCTTAAACCGCTGGAGAGCTGTAGAACACTGATCAGAGAAAAGAAAATATTAACTGTCCCGTGTTTAGATGAGATGCCTGTTGTGTGTTCAAGATAATGCTTCTGAATATGATAGGCTAGGCGAAGCTAATTCGCATTACTAGAAATACTGAGATACTTAAAATGCCTAAACGTAAAAAAACTTTTTTCAGAGGATCTCCTTTATACAACTGCCTGTATTTATACAATAAACTGTCACAAAGATTCAAACGGTATCAAGGTAAAATTTTTAAAAATGTTGTAAAAGAATTTCTCCTGGACAAGGCTTTTTATTCTACAGCGGAGTTTATAAATTACAACGAGTGAAAACGGCAAATTTATATTCATTTTATTAAGATTTTTGTTGTCTTTTGGTGATTGTCCCTGATGATTGTCAGGCCTGGTAGAATGTTTATTGTTTTTTGTTTTATTTACGTCTATTTATTTATTTATTTGTTTATATACTATTTAAAATCTAGTTATTTTGATATTGATTAGTTTGGTTATATTATTTTATTGTATTTATTCATTGACTATAATTTATTTTATTGTAAATTTCTTGACGATTCTATCTACGAAATGTATGATTTTCTGGTAATATATCCTATTCTATTCTATTCTATTTAATTAAAGAAATGTAATTATTGCTACTATTTAACATAAAAAAACTCTAAAAGAAAATATAAAAAGTAATTAATAGCAATTATATATTTTATCGTACAGCTTTTTGTTACAAGAGATTTCCTCTTCTTGGATTCGCCAATGAGAATCAGCCGGTATAGTTGTTAGATTCAATCTACAACACATACGTAGAGTGACTTCAACGACGTAAAAAATATTGATGGTTCTGCCCGGTCCTGATTTTCACATAAAAATAAATAATAATAATAGGCAAGAAACAGATAAACTGTATAAAAATTTTACACTTAACGTGCTCAGTCGTAGATATACATTCGAACATATAAATTCCAAATAAATATATAATATTGCAATTAATCTTTGGCACGTGTTGTTTCCACTATCAAGAAGGTGTATTTTACTTAAATAATAGGCTTAATACTTCTGGTAATGCAAAATATGTGGGCATACTATTATAACAGTACTTAACGTTAACATGCCACAATGTACTTCTGGTTCATTAAGACCTCAAACTAGGTAATTACATGGTATTGTTGGTACTATAAATGCAATATTTCATGCCATTTTATGTCGATAATAGTGATTATGGAGTTATCAAATTTCACGGGTACTGAAAGAGCCCTTTATATATAAATGAAAAGATTTATTACAGCTTTTTTCTTAGATAGGGAAATAAATAATGTAATATTGCAGACGTGAAAATGGTATTTCAAGTTTCATGAGCTAACTTATGCACTTGATTAAAATAACATAAGAAAATGATACCCAGAGGAAGTGGCATGTTAGAATATATCATTTTGATGACTCAAACAATTAATTATCGCAACCCGTCTAACCGGGATCGCTATCAACGTCAGTAGCCTATCCATGATGGAGGGGAGGCATGTGATCGTTTTATTTATCGAGCGGTAAAGGTAAAAACTTGAACTTATTTTTTTTTTTAAGTAAAATCCAGTGGCATAGTTAGTTTTTTAATAAGAGTTTCCTTTTGCATCAAAATCTTCACGTATTAGGGTCCCTAGATGCCAAAAAACATGTTTTCTCAGTTCCTTCGGCCCGATAGTCTGTTGTACTGTGGAAATGGTATAACAATGGCATATTTAAAATCCATTCGGGTAATGTAGCAACCAAGGTGTTTTGTTCCTTTGATTTACTAGTATGCATATTAAACTCTAATATAATGTAGGTATTTTACAAAATAAAACTAAGACATTTAATTTTTTTAGTGCTAAATAAGGATTGTTGTCACATGTGACCAATTCGAGTCTTTTTATATGTTATTTTAGAAGTAAATGTCTTATTGAATTTGGTAAACGGATATGCACTCTTATACATGTTTGGAATTTTTTTGATTTTATAGAAAAATATCTGCATGAATTTGTAGAGAAGAAAGTGACAAGAAAACACTTAAACATTAAGTTTGTCAAAACTTTTAGCAGTTACCCACGTTTCCAATGCCTCGAATATTATGTTAATTTGTAGCTCAGTAATACGTTAGTCACATTCAAAGATATCAGCTACACCTTTTTGCGGGTTTAAATCGTTTTCGGGAAAATATGACAGTCGTGATTCTAAAAAGACCTGAAATTCCAAGTTTACATCCTGCCCCCACCCTCTAGCTCCTGAACAGCTTAACGTTTGAACGACCTTCAAAAAGGAACGAATAAACGTCGCAAACTATCAAAAATTAACAACTTTTATTTTTTTCAATGGAACACCCTGTATATTTAGCCATATTTGGATTTTACGGGGAATTCTAGTCACATACCTCCAGGTCTATCTATCTCCGTTTCCGAAATACTGCCATTTTGATAAATGACAGTTTTCCCTCTTTGACATGCTACATAACCCAAACGATACAATACAGAGCAAAACGGTTTGCATATTCCTGTCTTAGTTTTTTATTAGCTATCGAATGACACTAGGCACATACAAATTGTTAGGCTGAAGGTTGCATCGTTTGGATTCTGTAGTATATAAAAGAGGAAAAATTGTCATTTTTCAAATGTCAATATTTCAAAGAGATAGATAAGCCTAGGGTATGTAATATCAAATAAACTCCACATACGATTGACTTCAAATTTTGGTCAAAGATCAAGGCAGGAAGATGAAAGAAATGGTTACGTTTAAAAAAAAATCCAATATAGCGGAACAAAATGGCTGGTGAAATGTTATAAAAATCATTACTAAAAAACTACTTGTCTAATTTACATGAAATTTTGCACAAAAATCAAGTATTACCCAGAATTGATTTGATAAAATCTTGGTACGAACTCAAGATGGCAAAACAAAATGGCAGCCTTGTGAAATGTGAAAAAAATTATTTCTGTAAAACAACTTACCCAGTTTATCTAAAATATTGCACAAAAATCAAGTATTATGTAAGAATCAACAAATTACATTTAAAAAATCAGCATGGAAAAATTACTTATTTGATTTAAAATTGTGTGCAAGAATTAGCATGAAAAAACTGTTTATTATATAAATTTCAATTTAGCCAACAGATATAAAGATAAACTAGTAAAATTGCAATACGAATTCAAAATAGCGAAACAAATGAAGACCAAATAAAATTTTGTTGATTCTGATGGGCTGGTAGAATCAAAGTTTAATAAAATACAGTTTTTTAATAAGCCGACGTTTCGAAAAATATGTATTCTTTCTCAGGGCTAAACAGGGCAAAAAAACGTTAATTTATTATACAATAAAGATCACAGGACATGAATAGGTACAGGATAAACAAACAAGTACATCGGTCGGAAGACGATAGCGAACTTTAGCCAATATGGTGGAACAAAATGCCTGTCTAGTAAAGTGTTAAAAAATTATCACTAATATTATCCAAATTACCTCAAATTTGGCACAAAAATCAAGTGTTACACAAAAATGAATTGGTAATATTTTGGTATGAATCAAAGATGGAGGCTTAAGGCCGTTTTACATGCTGCAATTCTTCTTTGCAATATGCAATAGTCTTGAACAAAGGCATGCGCAGTTTGACAAAAGGTACAAATGTCTTGCTACTGCGCATGCTTTTGTTCAAGACTATTGCAACTTGCAAGAAAGAATTGCAGCATGTAAAACGACCTTAAATAAAATATTTAAAAAATCAGGCTGAAAAAAATTGATTATTAGATTAATTTTAAATTTTGTGCAGGCAATAAATGTGACATGGAGATAAACTAGTAAAATTGAGGTATGAATTGAAAACGGCGGACCAAAATGGAGACCAAATAAATTGTTTTAAAAATAAGCGTGAAACATTCCTTACCCAATTGATTTCAAATTCTTAACAAAAATTAAACGTGATATAGAAATAAGCTGATAGGACTTCAACACGATGGAACAAAATAGAGGTCTTAAAAAAATTGCTTATTCAATTTATTTTAAATTATGCCCAAAAGTTAAATGTGGCGTAGATAAAAACTAGTAAAATATTGGTGCGAATTTATTATGGTGGAACAAAATGGCGCCCAATAAAAATATTTGACAAGACAGCATATACAGGGTGTCCGGGAAAATGTGGGAGATCTCTCGGACTCAGATAGAACATTAAAAAATAAGATGACAAGTTCCCATAAATTTTTTTCCTAGCGGCCCTCCCTACGGAGATACGGCCCCCTAAAGGACCCCACTGGAAATCGGTTTTTCTAGAATAACTTTTAAACGACTCAATATAGTTTAACGAAAATTTAATATGATAAACAGTAGTAAGGACCTCTCAAAATGCTTCCCTTAAAACATAATTAGCTTGTTTAGTTTACCAGGGACGGACTAGATTGTATATTTTAACGCTCAAATTTTTAACACCCTGTATGATAAGGAGTTAAAAAAAATAAATTTGGATACCTTGAACATTAAGCTAAAGAAAAGGTGCTCTTGTTCATTGTCGATAAAATGAACCGTTTTCGAGAAAAAAAAATAATAAAAGAATACAACTTTGGGAGTATTAAATATGTTTTGATCCTGAACAACCTAATACGCTAAATAGAAAAAAGTCAATTAAAAACTTCATAAGTGGGTTCAACATGTGCTCCGTGATTTGTGATGCACTCGCGGGCACGACGAATAGAGGACTGCTGTACTCGCCACAACAACCCAGCATTGTTCCTTATCATATCGCAATGAAACGTGTTTCTCTGTAAAAGTTCCTCCCTAGTAGCAACCGGAGAGGAATACACCAAGGTTTTGAGATGACCCCACAGGTAGAAATCCATTGGCGTTAGGTCGGGAGACCGTGGAGGCCAGGCAATGGGACCTCCTCTGCCTATCCAACGGTTTCCATAGACGTTATTTAGGTGGTCCCGTACAGCAACGCTAAAATGGGGTGGGGCTCCATCATGCATAAAATGCATCCTTTGGCGGGTTTCAAGTGGCAAATGCTCTATTGAATCTAGAAAAGCGTTCTGAAGGAACTCTAAATAAAGTTCACCATTCAATCGTGCCGGTAATACGCATGGTCCAATGAAAAAATTGCCGATTATTCCTGCCCAAACATTAATGGATTGAAACTGATGTTGATGATGATGAACGACAGTGGCATGAGGGTTTTCATCAGCCCATACATGCGAGTTATGTAAATTTACAATACCATCTTTGGTAAATCCTGCTTCATCGGTAAAAAGAATAATGCTAATGAAGTTTGGGTTTGTTCGTTGTTGATCTAACAACCAGTTTGCGAACTGGATTCTTCGTGGAAAATCTTCAGGAAGTAGTTGATGCACTTTTTGCAGATGATAAGGGTAGAACAACTGTTCTTTAAGAACTTCAGCAACTGTACTTTTTGACACATGAAGCTGCGCGGCTAATATTCGAGTGCTTATTGAGGGAGTATCAGCTACAGTATCCAAAATATCTACCTCCAATTGCACCGTACGTACTGTTCTCCTCACACCAGCATCAGTACTCCTTTTCCCAAAACTTCCTACAAATAATTAATGAACGTCAATAATGTTACCTTATTAATTGAGAATTGCCCACCAGTTTCTCTTAGACGTTGGTCAATTCGCTGAAATGTTTTCTCATTTGGAATATTGCGATTAGGATATCTTTCTCCATACAACCTTCTTGCTTCATAAGCATTGCAAGATGCAAGTCCGTACATAAGATGCATATCTGCATACTCACTAAATGTGTATCCCATTATCGAATTAAATTTACCAAGGTATTCAAAATTTAATAAATTAATATCGAAGTAGGTACAAAAAGATCAACGTGTCAAGAAGATTTCAAATGCACACGTCAATGCGAGATTATTTATTTCGTACCATAGTAACGTTTGTAAAAAAGTGCATTCTTTAATACTGATAAATAAACAATAATAAAACATTAATACTTTTATTATTTTTTTTCTCGAAAACGGTTCATTTTATCGACAATGAACAAGAGTACCTTTTCTTTAGCTTAATGTTCAAGGTATCCAAATTTATTTTTTTTAACTCCTTATCATACAGGGTGTTAAAAATTTGAGCGTTAAAATGTACAATCTAGTCCGTCCCTGGTAAACTAAACAAGCTAATTATGTTTTAAGGGAGTATTTTGAGAGGTCCTTACTACTGTCTATCATATTAAATTTTCGTTAAATTATATTGAGTCGTTTAAAAGTTATTCTAGAAAAACCGATTTCCAGTGGGGTTCTTTAGGGGGCCGTATCTCCCTAGGGAGGGCCGCTAGGAAAAAAATTTATGGGAACTTGTCATCTTATTTTTTAATGTTCTATCTGAGTCCGAGAGATCTCCCACATTTTCCCGGACACCCTGTATATGTGTGTTATTAAATTACTACTATGTGCCCGACTAAATTGAGTCATACTATTCCTAAGAAAAATAAAGATTCATAACGAGGAAATTTACCGATTTTTTTTTGTGGCGTCACACAGAGTGGCCAGTCAATATAGAAGATGAAAAATTGTAAAAAAATAAATAAGAAATTATCCATTATTTTCATTAAAATAATAAAGTCGACAAGTAGGCGTTGGACGCCAGATTAATTGCTATCAGTTGTTTTTATTTGCGACTCGTTTTGACAGGTCTAAAACTTCACTGCTCGTTGTATCAAAATCACCAGTTTATTATCAAATTCAGATTTAACACTTTAGGGGTTTTGTAGTTGTGCTTACAGTTTGAAGTTGTAATTATTATTATAATGGCTAAAAGTGGTACAGATAAGGAAGCAAAAATCATTAGTTATTACTATTTAACGTTAAGATTAAACACGTAACGATTTTTTCTAGTTAACAAAATCTTTTTCTTATTTTTTTTGAAAATTTCACACCTGCACTTTATAGCCAATTAGATGCCTTTATTTTTCAACGTTACCATAGCAATGGGTCGGATTTCCGGAAATGTTTTGCCTCCAGGTTAAGCTGGAGGTGATTACACTGGAAATCTTTTTGACTTATGTCATGTGATAAGTCAGAAAATTTACGTTATTGCATTATTATTTAGATATTTAATTCCAAATAGATTACATTACACTACATACTTTAGATAAACAACGAATTATTCTAATCTAGCAGCTAAGGCATCAAAATATTTCTTAAATTCTTGCATCACTTCTTCCTTTCTTAATGGTGAGTAAGGAGGTGCTTCAGATGTATACATCTCATCAGATGCCCATAAATGTTTATATTTCAGGAAGTAGATATAATATTTGGACACTATTTTGTTCTGCTTACTTCGGGATAATCGGTCCAAGAAAGAAGATTTTTGATAAACTATTTTCTTGGCATCCGCAAGAGACTTTTTTGGAAAGAGTAGACAGCTGCCTTTTCTGCTACTTTTGTTAGGCAAGGTAATGTTCTGTGGTTTATTTTAATGTCGTTAATCTTCTTACAAAACTTACATAAAGTGTAACTCTTAAAATACGTTGCGCGGTGTAAATGTCACTGTCATTCTCAATTTACTAGTTACATTCATTTGTCGTAGCCGTGGCAATCTCTGTTTTACGAATAATATGATAATTTAACTATATAGTCAAAAGCAGTGTTATCGTGCCGGTCATATGATTTATCAACGACAAATATTTTACGTTTGTTTTTCTTTTATTATTTGTAATCATATCCTCCGCATAAAATCCGGAAGATGAATAGATAGACCTATGATATTTTCATATGAAAAAAGAGGATAAACATATAAATACCAGCAGTTGCAAAAATCTTTGAACATGTCACTTTGAAGTCAGATAGATTACAAAAATGAAAATTCACCGGCCAATATCCAAGAGACAGTAGCAAAAGCTCTGGGAATCAGTATAAGGACTGTGCAGAAAATTGTGCATGAAAAAAAAGCATAATTTACTACCGAAGAAGATTAAGACGTACACGAAAAAAGTCAAAGACAGAAGACTTAAGTGACAATATAAAAATGGATGTTCGTAATGCAATTTACGATTTATACACATTAAAAACTAAAATAACCCTTCAAGTTTTGAAAGAAGCTTTAAAAATCGAGGCATATTGGAAATTGGATTAAAATCGTTGTAAAAATTAATAAAAATGTTGGGTTTTTGATATAAAAAGGACTATAATCGAAGATTTTCATGCGAATTGCCACATATAGCAAGTCAGCGTATCCAGTTTTTAAAGAAATACACGGAAAATGTTAATTC
Source organism: Kuschelorhynchus macadamiae (assembly GCA_030620095.1). Lineage (NCBI taxonomy): Eukaryota > Metazoa > Arthropoda > Insecta > Coleoptera > Curculionidae > Kuschelorhynchus > Kuschelorhynchus macadamiae. Next base: position 2,711,645 of record JAUTXW010001318.1, on the reverse strand, counting down.
AAAATTTAGAAAAATGGTATTTTTAGACGAGACTTGGATAACTGTTTGAAAAGTGGTTAAAAGAACAACTGGTTTTTTAAATTTAAATGCTCCATTTTTAATCATTCTGGACAATGCATTTTATCATTCAAGAATCTTAAATAAACAACCTACTTCATCCTAGAAGAAAAGTGATATTTATGACTGGCTAATAAAACAAAAACAAAATCCTTTACCCAATATGCTGAAACTAGAACTTCTTTTAATGGCAAAATCTATTAAAACACCAACAATATATGCCGTAGATGAAATATTACGGGAAAATGGACCTGAGGTTTTACGACTGCCGCCATACCATTCCCAATTTAACGCAATAGAATTAATATAGGCTGGGGCAAAATCATATTAAGTAAAAACAAGTGAACGATGATCTAGATGAAGTGCAAATTGTTTGGCAAGATTCATTCAATTATGTTACCCCGGAGTACTGGAAGAATTCTGTGGTCCATTCGGAGAAATTAATATGGGATTGGTGGAATCGAAAACGAGTTCTAGATGTCGAAATAGCACCAATGATTATTGCGCCATTTGAGGACGACTCAGAGGATAAGGAGTTTTTAAGTGATGAATTGTGAAATGAAACGAAATTATGAATATCCATTTTTGCATTGTAACTTAAGTCTTTTGCCTTTGGATTTTTTCGTGTACATTTCTTAATCCTCTTCGGAAGTAAATTATGTTTTTTTTCATGTACAGGTTTCTATACATTCCTTATACCGATTTTCAGAGCTTTTGCCATTGGCTCCTGGATATTAGCCAGTGAAATTTAATTTAAAAATTTTTTTATTAGATTTAACACCATTTTTTTGCTTACTTTTTAGTACATTTGTAATTTTGTAGGCAATAAATAAAATAACTATAGAATACTTGTTCCGATTTTAAAGCGTCTTTAAAACAAGTAAATTTTTTTATTAATTATAAGACAAAATTTGATATATAAAAATCGGTAAAATCGCTTTACCATAAACTCGGGGCTAACGAAAAATACAGGCTATATATATATATATATATATATATATATATATATATATATATATATATATATATATATATATAAATGTTAATTTAAGGCTTCTTTTTATAATACAGAAAACCAATTAGGTGCCGCTTTTGCCCCTTTTTGGTATTTTCAAGTTTTTATACAAGTTATAAAAGTGAGTAGGAATTAGATTAGGTTTTGTTAAAACTAATCACTACTTTTTTGTTTTTAAACCGATTTTAAAGAAATCAAAAAGGCTTAAAAACTGTAAATCTGGCTGGTAATATTTCTTGTTAGTATTCCTATTAGTTCAATGTTTTATAAGATGGCGAAGTCTGAAAGTTCTGCATGGTCTAAATCTTAAAACGCAGCCATCCGATATCATCGAATTTTCCGGTAATACACAGGTTATGTCAAAAAATGTGAATTTAGCTCAATAGTAAAATACTTCTTGTTGACAATATTTCAGCATAATTTTTAATTTTATTTAGTGTTTTCCATAACAATGTTCGACATTGTTAAAACATTAAGGTAATATACTTATAAAAAAAAATCATATTTTTTGACAAACCCTGTACATGATTAGGAAATTTCGATATCTGATGGTTCCCATATGCTGTAAACTTCACGACACACAGAGTATAAGAATATTAGAATTTCTTAGTTATGAACATTTGTAACAATAATCGTTATGCCGTAAATTAGTTCTTAACCTTCTTGACTACAATATAATCTTTTTTCGCTTGTTAAATAGTTAGTTAAATAAGCAAAAAATGTTTCAATTTCAGATTTTTGTAGTTTATTTTATTTAATTAACAGTATTAAGTTTATATCTCAACACCCTATATAATATCTTGCTAATATAATACGTTATTAAATTTTAATAAAAGTTGTATACAAGCCATGTTCTTTTCACTTTAAAGAAAATTGAGTTTACCGGCTGAAATACTTTGTATAATCCCTGTATATTGTAGCGTTATTCCATTTAAATATGAACCTACATAGTAAACAAAAAATATATCGTTAAAAAATAAGTATAAACTGTTTAATTTTAATGATTTCTTTAAAATCAATAATATTAACCATCTTTAAAGGAAATTGTTTAGTCTGATTTTGATACACCCTGTAAAAATGCTTCTGGAGTTTACCATAACCCTCCATTTTATGTATTATAACTTGTCTTCTAATATTAAATAAATTTCGTGTGATTTCCATTGTTTCGGTTTATATTTTCCAACATTGGATGTAAATGGCCCCATTCTGCGCTAACTGAAAAGTAAAAGTTATTGTACAGGGTGTCCGGATTTGGTTGCAAAAGCAGGGTATCTCGCTTATTTTTAAAGATAGAACCTTGCGGTTTTCACGAACCTGAGCTAATTTTTTGTGAAACTTCTTCGTTTATTAGATACAGAGCGAAATAGAAAATTTTGTATTTTGGGTTATTCTTTAACTTAACGCAAAGGGAAAAATTGCTGCTTATGCAGTTTTTTACGCTGGATCCAGTGGCGTAGTCATATTTTTCATTTGAGTTGTTATTTTTTAGATATGACCCAAAGTTGTGTTTTTTTAAATGGGACACCCTGTATATTTGTCCAGAAATTGATTTGTCCTTTTAAAAGCTTCTCAAAAATATATAATAGTATGGGTCTATTTTAATAAACAACAACAAAAATCCTAATTTTTATAATTATCATCCCAAATTTTGCAGTAGGCCATGCAAAACGATGCCGTTTTCTTTTGTTTTCTTGGAAGCAAATGACATTTCCCAATTTTGTACGCGTATATAAAATATAGCGCTAGTTTTTTGTATTTATTTATTGTGTAAAAATATATTTATATTATTATGGATGAAAACCAAACTTTCGAACATTATGAAAAGTACGATATGTTAGCTTGTTTTATATTAAGTAATGAAAATGTTGAAGCGGCTTCTGAGATGTATTTTAACAGGTAAATAGTTAATTTTTAGGTATGTTGAAATATTATTGCCTAATTTTTATTTAGATATCCAGAAAGGAGGCAACCTAATATATCCACTTTTTATCGGATAAAAAAGAATTTACTTAATCATGGATCATTTATTAAACCTCGTACGAAAACATATAATAAAGAAAATCGGGAGGCTGAGGAAATTACGGTTTTGGCTAATGCAGAAGCTTACCCTACAAACTCTTGTAGGGCCAGTGAAAAGAGCATAGGGGTTCCAAAAACTAGAGTTCAAGAAATTCTAAAAAAGCACAAATACCACCCATACAAATTTAGGCTCGTGCAGCACTTACAGCCAGGGGATGCAGAGCGTCGGGTAGTCTTCTGCAATTGGTTTCGAGAAAGATGCGATATGGCTAGAGATTTTGAAAGGAAGGTTATATGGTCAGACGTAAGTAATTCTGGTATACTCAATAGGCACAATAGTAGATTCTGGTCGCAGGAAAATCAACACCAAATATTTCCCAGAAGACAGCAGTGCAGGTTTGGTCTAAATGTGTCCTGCTTCATATTAGGAACACATATAAAATTTTATATATTTGAGGGAAATCTAACAGCCAATCGCTATATAGAAATTTTAGAGGCAGCTATACTTGAATTACTTGACGATGTTCCTCTAGCGCGAATTAACGAAATTTATTTTCAACAGGATGGTGCTCCTGCACACAATTCTGGATTGACGAGATTATTTCTGGACAATAATTTTACCAATCAACGGATCGGAACAAATGGATCTATAAAATGGCCCCCTAGGTCCCCAGATTTGTCGATTTTAGATTTCTTTCTATGGGGATATCTGGAAAATAGAATTTGCAAAGACCACTATGACAATGTCCAAGATTTAGGAAATGCAATAAGAGAAAATTTTCGCTATTTACAAAATCATCCCGTTATTTTGCTTAATTCCCTAAAACGAATACGAAAATTGTGCGAAGCATACATAGAACAAAATGGAAATCAGTTTGATTGAACAGTTCTTTTGATTTCCTTGGTTACTGTAGTTCTTATACGACAGTTGATTTTTGCTGAAAGGCTTGTTACATAATAATTTATTACTGTTTTGTTCTTGTGTTACATAAATCTAGGTAGGTGGTACTTTTTTGGTGCGAAATTATCAATACATATTTTGATAAATAGATTTAATTACATATTTATTTTGATTTATTGTTAGGATGTAGATATTGTTAACGCCTTTAAATAAAAGGCAGCATTGTCTTGCATGGCCTACTGCAAAATTTGGGATGATAATTATAAAAATTAGGATTTTTGTTTATTAAAATACCCATACTATTATATATTTTTGAGAAGCTTTTAAAAGGACAAATCAATTTCTGGACAAATATACAGGGTGTCCAATTTAAAAACACACAACTTTGGGTCATATCTAAAAAATAACAACTCTACTACGCCACTGGATCCAGCGTAAAAAACTGCATAAGTAGCAATTTTTCCCTTTGCGTTAAATTAAAGGATAACCGAGATACGAGAGGGGTCCCAAAATGCAAAATTTTCTATTTCGCCCTGTATCTCATAAACGAAGAAGGCTATGAACATTTTGTTTACGGCTTCATGAGTTTCACATAAAATTAGCTCAGGTTCGTGAAAACCGCAAGGTTCTATCTTTAAAAATAAGCGAGATACCCTGCTTTTGCAACCAAATCCGGACACCCTGTACGTTAGGTATTGTCCTACTGTTTAATATTCGTTTTACGATTTAGTTAACGAAATTCCACAGAACGTTTTACCTACTTCTTAATTCTTCTTAAAACGGAAACGTCTATAGAAATTTATGTGATCAGAGAATTGCATCCTGCATCGAAAAGAGCCCAGACACGAACAGATTTTATCTGCTCGTCTCTAATGAAAATTAAAAATTCTTACCCGGTATTTTTAAGGCCTTAGACAGGATTTTCCACTAGGCTTATTGTCATATTAAACAGTCGTTTTAATGGCATTTTTACAGACTGTGCTTTAATTAGCCATTTTATTCTAATTCTTGGTATTTCACTGATTGTTATTCCGTACGCATCCCCGCTATTGCATTGTCGTATAGTATTTTGCCATGTTTCACTTTCCTTCACGCGGTATTATTCAAACAAAAAAAATCATTGAAGTAAATAATGTCTTCTAGATAATAGTAATAATAACAATAATTTTTTGAAATATTTTATTTGGTCTTGCTGTCTTGGATTTATACCAAAATGTTATTAATTCATTCTTATATAACATGATTTTTGTGCAAAATTTAAGGTAAATTGGATAATTAGTTTTTTTGGTAATAATGTACGTGAACGTAATTTGGATAAATCGTTTATTAGTTTTCAAGCTATGCTGCGAACTGACAGACCGACAAATAGACATATAGACCGACGGAATTGATATAATATATACTACCTGGTCCGGTATACCTTGTTCTGCCTTTTCCGTTAGATGGCGCCATGCGTTTCCAGTGGAGCTATAAGAATATGGGGCGCATTCACCCTATCGTCCAGAAATGTTATTGAAGAGAAACATATTGGTTTTATAGAGAAAATACGCAAAAAACAATACAAAAAATAGTGTTGAAAGGTTTCGGTTACCAGACGATCATTTCCAAAAAAAAAATCATGTAAATTGTTGCAGTACAAATCTCAAGAACTTGCTGAAAAATCTGACTTAGTGTTTTAAGTAAATATATTTGTTGGCATCTAGAGACACTAAAACGTGAATATATGTATGTTAGGCCGCCATTTTGTGCCGTTGTAATGGAATCGCACCAAAATTGACCCAATTCAGAAATATATCAAATTTAATTCCTACCATAATCTTAAAATCTTACCAGTTCATTTTTATGCCATACTACATAGTTTTTATTTCTGATTTTTAAATTAAATGCCATAATTTTTACTTTCTTTTTAAAGAATTCCTCGGCTTTTTTTGCAATCAAGGAAGTTCCGAGTTCAGCGAAATTACCGACTTCTGTATAGGTTTTCTTTTTGAGTTACTCTGCTATTAAATATTTATTTTATCTGTAAGTATGTTTGTACATTTTAATCAAATTAATTACATAACAAAAGTTTAAGTTCTTGTTAATTTTTTATTATTTTTCATTTTTATTCTACGTCTCTTGTATTCAATAATTTTAATTGAGAATAAAATAAATACCTTCCTTTTAAGTTCCAGCCACGCTCGGTAATGCTTAGTTTAATTAGCTTAAATTCTTTTATATCACAAGGCCTTAACCGTCCTTAACGAAACGATATGTTGTTACGTAGCCAAAGTTTAAAAAAGATGTCAAACACCAAATTAACTTTTTACAAAACGGGCGTAACACAGGAAAACTAATCCAAATTCCATAAACTAATTTTCAATTTTACACCTCAATGACTGTTCGATACTTTAAAAATGCAAACCACAATAATTAAAATCGACTATAATAGCATATCCTGACGTCCTTATTTTTTGATCTCTTGCCTGAAATAAGGCTTGGTTTAATTTAATATTAAAAGTTATTTAAAAAGTTATTCGGCATATGGATATTTCCCAAAATATTTCCATTTCATCCCCATTGACTCTTAGTCAATGGGGATGTAGTCTTTTAGCTATTCCACGAATAGACAGAGACAGATAGACCGACAGACAGACTGACGGAATTGAAAAGACATTTTTTTGACATCCACGGACCCTAAAACGTAAAGATTTGTAAAAACCTGGAAGGGTGAATTTTTCACAATTTACAGTACTAGGGAAGCCGAAAGCAACTGGAAGCGATTTCTTTATTACTCTTTTGTCCGCGCAGGCCAGGCGTGGCAGTGTAAAGCAATTCCTGTTGAGCTGGAGTACATTTTCACCTAAAACTTGTCTCGACGCCAAACCATTTCACATAAGGTCCCAGCGCAAATATACAAATTTTTTTTCCGCACTTCCCTTGAAAAAAAAAAACAAGAGTTAATTGTAAGGGAAAAACCGATTTTGGAAGAACTTTAACTGAAACTTTCATTGTCATGCATCCTTACTTTTATCAAGGAAAGTGAAATATTATGTAATATATATTGATGTTATAAACCATGTGCAAAAAAAAATTTAAAATATAAAAAGTACAAAACAAAAGAACAGGAAATTAAAAAAAGCGGTAAATTTCCTTTACCCGGAACTTCCCTCTTTCCTTTTATTAAGAATAGTGAAATGTGACCCAATCAGTATATACTCATTTAGTAGCAGATAATATGTACTATCTTTCAAATATTTTTATTGGTCGCTATTTTGTTCCATCATGTTGGATTCCTATCAATATTTTACCAGAACAAAAGCTTTCACGGCTGTGGTTAATTAATAAATTATGGTTCTTGGGATTAGATCGTGTCAAAATGGAATCACTTTCCGACGTTTCGCCTTCGATTGCACGACGCATCTTCAGGGATCTTCACTTCACGAGATCGGAACACTGAATAAGCTCGGAGAGACCCAAGCCGGCTATTTATAGTCGACCTGTGTTTGAAGCGTGACTCGGTGTAACGATCGGTTTCCACGTATGATGTAGACTGAAGCCCGTATCTCTATTAAAATTGTTAGTATGCTTATAAATTTCAATAGATTCTCTAATTTTGCGTTTATAGAGTCCCGAAACCGATGCAAGAACTTTGGTTTCTTTTACATCTGTGACACGCCCAGAAGAATGTTGGTGTTCAGATACAGCAGATTGTACAGGGTGTCCCACATAAGATCCTCTATCCCCTTATCTCGAAAGATATACAATTTAGGAAAAAAAGTTATATATAAAGTGTTATTGTTTTTAAGTGAACTTTTATATTATATACTTTTCATGTATACAGGGTGCTCAGTTTTTCTTGGTTAGGAGTCAACTCCTAAAAATTAAATGGGACACCCTGTATATTATCCTGGATATGGATTCCTCATTAAAACTTTCATTAAGATATTGTATACCTATCTCTCGTCGTTTAGGATATAATAGCCGTTTTATTTAATTTTTTGCTAAAAACGTATATATTTAAGGTAGTAGAAAAAAATATAAGTATATAATATTTGGTGAAGCTGCCATTTTTATATTAAAGACAACACCACAATATATAATTTAAGTTGTTTACTTTGACTACAAATTATACAGGGTGATATCAGAAATTCAATCGATCGGAATATATAAAATTACTTATAAGTCAATAATCTTAAATGGAACACCCTGTATATTATTGCAGATTTTGATGGTTCACAAAAAATTAAAGTAACTTTGTATATAATAACCTATACCTATCTCTAACCGTTTAGAAAATATTCGCTATTAAACTTTTTTTATGCAATAAAAAATACCTTTGGTTTAAATTTAATGACGAAATACGTCACAAATATTTTTTAACGGGCTGACCATAGTAGATTTTCAACAAAATACTGTAGTTTACAATTTTAACCAAGATGTCTGTATTCTGTATTTCCTGAGAAAATAATTCATTACAAATCATAAAATGAAACCAGATATTGCATGTAATTAACTAACGTTGCAAAATCAAAACTGCCATGGAAAACAAATAAAGTGCTTTGAAAACCAACGTAAACAATATTTGTCAAATAATATAATAAATTTTGGTTTGTTGTGCGTTAAGTTCATCTTTATCTTATAATGTCTTATACTGCCGAAGAAAGGTTGAACTTATATCAGTGTTATCTTCAAAATAACAAAAGCGTTGCACTGACTATAAGAGCATATCATGAAAAGTATCCGGAGAGAAGAATACCGGAAAGATCCATGTTTGGGCGAATTGAACGAGATCTCAAACAGCATGGTGTTTTAAAATATGAAAAAAGAAATAAACCTAAAAGTATCTTGGATTATGAAACGCAATTAAATATATGCTTATATTTCGAAGAATTTACAGAAAATTCCATCAGAGATGCAGAAAAAGACTTAAGTATTGCTAGAACTGATATTCATAGGACGCTGAAAATGAATAACTACAGGGCGTTTAAGTTCGCTAAATTGCAACACTTGGAACCTACCGATCATATTCTACGATTGGAATATTGTGACCTAATGGTGGATCGACATTTTCGTAACCCTAATTTTTTTAACCAAATTTGTTGGACGGACGAAGCGATATTTACTACCTCAGGGATATTTAATAGAAAGAATACTCACTATTGGTCTGAAGAAAACAAACACAACATCAAAACTATTCAACATCAAGGTCGTCGTAGTGTTCATTGTTGGTGTGCGATTTACAGGAATGAAGTAATAGGTCCTCTATTTCTGGATAACCATTTAAATGGTGCGAGGTACCTAGAGCTACTGACTAACAATATCAGGCCGTTACTAGAGGTCAATGGTAACATAAATAATATTATTTACCAAATGGATGGAGCACTTTGCCATAACACCATTCAAGTAAGAACTTATTTAAGTGTTAACTATGCAGAGGTCGTTGGACCAAATGGAAATATTCGTTGGCCTCCGCGGAGTCCAGATTTGACGCCCCTGGACTATTTTCTGTGGGGAACATTAAAGGATAAAGTATACAAAAATAAACCTCAAGATGTTGATGATCTCAAGAATCGAATAAGGGAAGAAATTCAAAATATCAATGAAAGTGCTGCAGTAAGAGATGCCTTAAGAAAAATGGAAGTCATCTACACAACTTGTATTGCCCAAAATGGAGGCCATGTGGCAAATTTACTTTAATTTTCCCTTTTGCATTAGGTATATTGGTCCTTTCGTTATACATTCAATTGTTTTTTTGATTTTACACATTAATTCATTTGTAATTATGTAAATGTTCTCTATTAACTTAACTTCTTACTACATACTTATTTAATAGTTCACAAAATTTACATATTGTTAAATGTTAAAACATTTCTATATTTGCTAAAATTTCGTATTCGTTGAAATAAAAGATTAATATTTTTGTTATGTCGGCCATAGGTATTTTATTATATCGATCATTGGAAAGAATTAATTTCTCAGAAAATACAAACATCTTAGTTAAAATTGTAAACTACAGTATTTTGTTGAAACTCTACTATGGTCAGCCCGTTAAAAAATATTTTTGACGATTTCGTCATTAAATTTAAATCAAAGGTATTTTTTATTGCATAAAAAAAGTTTAATAGCGAATATTTTCTAAACGGTTAGAGATAGATATAGGTTATTATATACAAAGTTACTTTAATTTTTTGTGAACCATCAAAATCTGCAATAATATACAGGGTGTTCCATTTAAGATTATTGACTTATAAGTAATTTTATATATTCCGATCGATTGAATTTCTGATATCACCCTGTATAATTTGTAGTCAAAGTAAACAACTTAAATTATATATTGTGGTGTTGTCTTTAATATAAAAATGGCAGCTTCACCAAATATTATATACTTATATTTTTTTCTACTACCTTAAATATATACGTTTTTAGCAAAAAATTAAATAAAACGGCTATTATATCCTAAACGACGAGAGATAGGTATACAATATCTTAATGAAAGTTACCCTTATTTTTAATGAGGAATCCATATCCAGGATAATATACAGGGTGTCCCATTTAATTTTTAGGAGTTGACTCCTAACCAGGAAAAACTGAGCACCCTGTATACATGAAAGGGATATAATATAAAAGTTCACTTAAAAACAATAACACTTTATATATAACTTTTTTTCCTAAATTGTATATCTTTCGAGATAAGGGGATAGAGGATCTTATGTGGGTCACCCTGTACAATTTGTTTCTTTCTGATACATCGTTCATGTTCCTTAAGCCTAGTCGATATGGATCGTCCAGTTTCTCCAATATAAACATCACCACAGGAACAAGGAATTGCATATACTCCTTCCGTTTGATAAGGAATAATGTCCTTTGGCGATCTCAAACATTGTCCAATTTTCTTGTGTGTGTTGAAGATTGTACGTATGTTGGACCGGCGAAGTAACCTTGCAATCTTTTTTGTGGTTCCGTGTATAAATGGAAGAGCTACATCTCCTATCGGTAATTCCTTATTAGTATCATTTCGTGGAGTAGGATTATTATATTTTCTAATTGATCGTCTAATATCATCAGTGCAATATCCACTCCCTCTTAAAGTTTGAGTCAGTTTCTCTGTTTCCGATTGTAAAGAATTTTGGTCACAAATCGCGAGAGCTCTGTAAACCAATGAATTAATGACTGATTGTTTTTGTGCTGGATGATGATGAGAATTTGCATTTAAGTACCTGTTCGTATGCGTTGGTTTTCTATATACAGAGTGTCCTAAGGAACCATCCCCTTTCCAAAAAAAAATTTATTTTGCAAAAATATTATACACTTTAAAACAAGATAATTAGTTATTACTTCCCTTGGGAGATTTTTCCAGATCTTTACGTTTAAGGGTCCCTAGATGGCGGAAAACACGTTTTCTCAATTCCGTCTGTCTGTAGGTATGTCTGCCCGTCAGTCTGTCTGTTCGCGGCATAACTAAAAAACTACTTATCCGATTTCTTCAAATTTCAGTCTAAAATTAAGGCCCATGCATGCGAAAAATACAGGCTCTATATATATATATATATATATATATATATATATATATATATATATATATATATATATATATATATAGTTTCTGGTAAAGCGATTTTACCGATTTCTATATATCAAATTTTGTCTTATAATTAATAAAAAAATTTACTTATTTTAAACAGGCTTGGAACAAGTATTCTATAATTATTTATTTATTTATTGCCTACAAAATTAACAATGTACTAAAAATGTAAGCAAAAAAATGGTGTCAAATCTAATAAAAAAATTTTTAAGTTAAAATTCACTGGCTAATATCCAGGAGCCAGTGGCGAAAGCTCTGAGAATCAGTATAAGGAATGTACAGAAACTTGTGCATGAAAAAGAAACATAATTTACTTCCGAAGAAGATTAAGAAATGTACACGAAAAAATCCAAAGGCAAAAGACTTAAGTTACAATGCAAAAATGGATATTCATAATGCAATTTATGATTTATACACGTCAAAGACTAATATAATCCTTCAGAAACTTTTTAATATTATAGACTAAAAAATATCATCACCACCTAAAAAGTCCACATCTACTGAGTCGTCTTCAAATGGCGCAATGATGATTGGTGCTATTTCGACATCTAGAACTCGTTCTCGATTCCATCAATCCCATATTAATTCTCCGTATGTTCCACTGATTTCGTCCAGTACTCAGGCGTAATATAATTTAATGAATCTTGCCAAATAATTTGCACTTCATCCGATGTAAGACCATCGTTCACGTGTTTTATATGATTTTGCCCCAGGCTATATTAATTCTATTGCGTTAAACTTTTAACCACTTTTCAAACAGTTCACAGTTCATATTATCATGGTAGTCCATACTTTTGGATGTTGAAAAAAACAGTAAACTTGCACCTGGGAGAAATCCTGTTGAAGAACCTGCATGCAAAATGATGAACCGTTTTCCCGTCACACATCTCTTTTTTCTCTTGACACTTTTTACAGACTCGTCCTGCCAAGATTTCGAACCACTTCCATTAGAAAATATCCAAATCTCGTCTAAAAATACCACTTTTCTAAATTTTGAATTAACATTTTCCGTGTATTTCTTTAATATCTGGATACGCTGACTTGCTACATGTGGCAACTCGCATAAAAATCTTCGATTACAGTCCTTTTTATATCGAAAACCCAACATTTGTATTAATTTTGACAACGATTTTAGTCCAATTTCCAATATGCCTCGATTTTTTGAAGCTCCTTTTAAAACTTGAGGGGTTATATTAGTTTTTGATGTGTATAAATCGTAAATTGCATCACGGACATCCATTTTTAGGGTCCGGTAAACTATCCTGACAGACGATTTTTGCATATTTTGTTTTTTTTTCCAGAAAGTACCCATTTGCAATATTACAATTTAAAAATAAAAATTGCGGGATATGCAAGAGTTTTCCTAAAAAAAATAATTAAAAGTCAAACTCGGTCACAATTTGACAGCCTTAAAACGAAAAATTTAGCAATGTTGCCAGATTTTAGATTTACCAATTTGTTAAAGGAAATGAAATGACCACTTGAAAATTATTTGGACAACAAAATTGTAATTATTTATTGTTTTATTATAGTTTTAATGAAAATTGACGAACCTGGGCTAACCTAACGTTAGCGGGACAGATTCACCTGACGATATAGTTTCTGTTACAGAAACATCCCACTTTCAATATAGACTCGGAATTCGGTTATTTACAGAAAACCTAACCAATCCTAACCTAACCTAATCCGCATTTTTACTAATTATAAATTTTGTTATAAAAAAATTAGTTTTACGTGTATCATAACGTGTATAGGTATTTCTTTAATTATGAATATGGCAACGTCGCACATCAAATTAAAAACAAGCATGGCGATGGGAACAGTCGGAAAGATGTTTGAAATCAAAATTACCTTTGATTTGTATAATAATTACATCTTAAAGTAAATTTTGAGTGCTGATTATAGTTTTCCACACATTTTCTCAATTTGGACTGCTAGAATGGTGGATAAAAATAAAAAGAAACAAAAATAAACGAGATTTAAGAGTGTCCACATAGTTTACCGAAACCCCATTTTTATATTGTCACTTAAGTCTTCTGTATTTGGCTTTTTTCGTGTACATTTCTTAATGTTCTTCGGTAGTAAATTATTCCCAGAGCTTTTGCTACTGTCTCCTGGATATTGGCAGGTGAATTTTCATTTTCGTAATATTTTATTAGATTTAATAACATTTTTTCGCTTGTGGATGCAAAAAACCCGAAAATTGTTTTCTATTAATCATTTTGTCACTGACTTGTCAATCTGTATTATATGTTCATCCTCTGTTTTCATATGAAAATATCATGGGTCTATTTAATTCATCTTCCGGATTTTATGCGGAGGATATGATTACACGTAATAAAAGAAAAACAAACTTAAAAAGTTTGTCGTTGATAAATCGTATGACCCGCACGATAACACTGCTTTTGACTATAATTCTACTAGCCTCATCTTGTTGAAAATAGGTGGAATTAAGTATAATTTTTCTATTGAAGCTGAGGGTAGAAGAAGAATTCCAGCATATCGACATATGAAATATAATTAACCATTGGGTTGTCAAAAATCAAAGGCCAGTATGTTTTTTGCTTAGAGATTCCACACCAAACTGTTTCCTTGGGTGAAGCTCTGACAAATTCTTAAAAACTTTGGGGATTTTCTGGTGCCAATCCATATTCTGCAGTTGTTCTTATTTAGTTTGCCAATAAGATGAAACGTGGCCTCGTCAGACATTATAAATATTTCCATAAAATTTCCATTATTTCTTATCTAATTTTTTGTGTTTTGAGACAAATTTATTATTTTGGGCAAATATTTTCTTTTATCTGCTGCAAACATTTGTAATTTATATGATTTGAATGTTTTTTCATGATTGTCTTTACAGTTAATTGAATGCTGTACCCCGTGTAGCCCAAAAGTTTCAATAACATGACTTAATCGAGACGAAGGTGGGCGAATCGTTTTGATATATATTCCTAAATCTCCTTTGTGTTTGCTTTAGTGACTGAGTTTCGGCAAACATTATTACACATTTAATTTTTCACTTAAGTTCACTTAAAAAACATTTTTTTAAGTGAACGTGAACGTTTTAGTATAATACACACTTACATAAATTTGTTTCCAAAGTCGACTATTCAAAAAATAATATTAACCCCAACATTTATTTTCACATGAAGTATTTTTTTCGAAGTTTAATAAATCCATTATTTTTAAACATAACTGTAACTTGTATTACAAAGGAGGCGACACAAGCTTTATGATTGGGAGAATATACAGGGTGTTCTATTTAAGATAACAAAGTTGTCCTATACCTTAAAATCGGCCATTTTCCTTTCGGTACTTCCGGTTGTCAAAATATATTAACATTTGTTTGAAAAAATACTTTGGGTAAAGTGAAATTATTCAGTGAAAACCGCACATAGATTGCTTTTTTATTTCGGAGATGTTTAAGATAAAAATGTGTCAAAATATAGTACAGTCACCCTGTATCTTGCAGAGGGAAAACATTTTTACAATAAACAAAATTAAGCTAAAATACTAACTCTATTAAGTTCTAAAAAATTTTTAAATAATAATTGTATTTTTGTCTTAGTTAATTCTGGACTCTGTAATTTCATCCCCAAAGTAATTTTGATGGGTTTTTGTGTTTAAATTGGAGCGTGTCTGTTAAGTATAATGGAATCTACTTGCAAAAGTAGTGGAGCAGGTAGTGTAAAAATGTAGTGAACAATATAGACTTATGCTATAACAACGACTTTTTTTACTGAACAAGAATTATTGTTAAATTGTGAAAACTAACGAAATATTAAAGAGTTCTGGTGCATTTCCTGGTTCTAATCGTGCTGATATTTTCATGAAAAAGCGCATAAACCACATATCCTGAACTAAAATTGTTTCTGGCAACCAGCTAATTCTTTTAGAACGGATAATGTACAGGGCGCGGCCGAAAAACCTTCCAAATTTTTATCATAAATTGGACAAGATAGTGCGTTCATTGTTGAGACGTATATCAGAAGAACCCATTGTAATCGTTTCATTGGTACTCAAAGAGCGTTTCTTCCAGGTCTTGTATTTTTTTTATCTCCAGTTACCGGCCATGGTTTACTCAATATACTCCAGCTCTAAGAAATGCAGTAATAACACATGAAATGAGTGAAAGTGATGCAAACATTTAGAAATCAGCTGCAAATGTGTTTTAAAAATCATTTTCAAAGCATTGCAATGAGAATCTACATTATTTGCTCTTTTAAATAAAAAAAATGTAATTACATATCTAGGAGATTTTTATTAATTTTTAAAATGTGGGAGGTTTTTCTGCCGCACCCTGTAGATTTAGAACATTGAATTTGGGTTCTTTTTTGCGTTTATTCGATAGAGCTTCGGTTTTGAAATATCATCCCGTGTGTAACTCAAATATGACAAAAAGTGACTTCAAAATTTGAAGCCAATCGGTTAAATAGTTTTTATGGTATGCCGCGAACTCATAGACAGACAGACAGAACGACAGACGAACCGACGGAATTGATAAAACATGTTTTTTGGAATCTAGGGAGGCTATATCGTAAAGATATATAAAATATGAGAGGATAATCCTTTCACAATTACAACCATTTTTTTGGCCGCTATTTTGTTCCGCCATCTTGAATTAGTAACAGAGTTTTACTAGTTGATCCCTATACCACAATTAGTTATGGTACACAATTCGAAATCATTCCATCAACCAGTTCTTCAGGCTGATTTTTAAACATTTTATAAGACTGCCATTTTGTTCCGCCTTCTTGGATTAGTACCTAAAGTTTACCAATTGATTCTAACATAATATTTGTTGTTTGTGCAAAATTTAAGCAGTTTTTCATATAATTTTTTTAACATGTCACCAGGTCGCCATTTTGTTTCGCCATACTGGATTTTTACCAAAATATTACCAGGTCATCCCCATATGACTCTTAATTTTTAATCAAACTTTGAAGTCAATCGGCTTAATTTTTAATTTAAGCTATGTCGCTGACGGGTAGACATAGACATCGACAGACAGACCGACGGAAATGATAAAACATTTTTGTTGGCATCTAGGTACGCTAAAATGTAAAGATATTTACATTTTAGATTACAAAAATTTTATTTGGCCATTTTGATCGGCCATATTGAATTACTTACCACAACTTAACTAGTTGATCCCTATATTGTTTCGCCACATTGAATTTTTACCAAAATATTACCCATGTGACCCTGAAGTTTTGACCAAAATTTGACTTCAATCGGGTATGTAGTTAACATAGAACGAAAGCTTTCACGGCTTTGGTCAATTAAGAAATCATAGTTCTTGCCTTCGATTGCACGAGGAATCTTCAGGGATCTTTACTCCACGAGATCTGAACACTGAATGATCAGATCAGGTATTCAGATCTCGTGGAGTAAAGATCCCTGAAGATGCCTCGTGCAATCGAAGGCGAAACGTCGGATAGTAATTCCGATTTGTCACGGTCTAATCTCAAGAACCATGATTTCTTAATCGGGTATGTAGTTTTTCAATTATGCCGCGTACAGTCAGACAGACAGACAGATCGACGGAATTGAGAAGACATATTTTTCTGCATCTAGGGACCCTGATAAGTGAAAATCTGAAAAAATCTCGGAGGGTCATTTCTTTACGATTATAATATTTTATGAGGGAAGCACCCTGTAGGGGAGAAGGGGGCGCAGAGGACCGCTGGGGCACAAAGGTCCGCTCGATTTATTCTGTTATACGTGGCGCCATCTTTTAAATGTTGTTAAAAATAGCAAGCTAGCGGTGTATTTTTAAATTTCTAACAGTTACAGCAATATTCGTGCAGTGTGCAGGTCGCAGCAAACAAAACATTGGTTTTTAAGGTAAGCCATGCTAAATTTTTTAGTTTTATCAAGTGTGAATATTGCGTTATTATGCGTGTATTGTTATTTCTTATTATAACCCACTAAAACACAACTTTTTTACTTAAAAACAAGTTGGTTAACTCAGGTATAAACAAACATTCAGTGGAGTGGCGGGAAATTTAAATTTATTTTCTGCAACTGAGGCACAAAGGACCGCTTATGGTCCTCTGTGTCCCAAAACAGTATGTTGTGGCTTAAATATGAATTTAAGTGTCTTAGAATTAATTCAATTATGTGATGTGTGTATATTATCATAAAAAATATTGTTTTTAGATGGTACGTAACTACGTAAAGAAAAAACCAGAGCCTTCGTGGGCAGAAGAAGACATGACCAGGGCACTGGAAATGATCAACCGAAACGAAATTTCAGTTCGACAAGCACCTCAACGTTTTAAGATACCTAAGACCTGTATTTTGCGCCGAAAAAATAATGAAATGATGCCAAAAACACCAAGAAATGATCATTTTAAACAAGTGTTTACTGACCAACAAGAAACTGAACTAGTGGAGCATATTCTAGACCTAGAAAAGCATTTGCATTTGAGCTGGGAGAAAATATGGGCTTGAAACGTCCATTTAATAAGAATGCCAAATTAGCTGGTAGTGACTGGTTGGCGGGGTTTAAAAAACGAAATCCTCAACTTTCTATTAGAGCTCCCGAAGCCACAAGCATAGCACGAGCTGCAGGATTTAAAAAGCCCCAGGTTCAAAAGTTTTTTGATGTTGTACGATCAGTTTTAGAGAAGAGCAATATTCAACCAGGCCAAATATATAATATTGATGAGACTGGGATTAATTCAGTGCCTGTACCCAGAAAAATTCTAGCTAAAAAAGGAAAAAAGCAGGTTGGGCGGATAGTGAGCACTGAACGTGGATTTAATGTAACTGCAGTTTGTGGGATTTCAGCTGCAGGATCTTACGTCCCTCCGTTTTTTCTTTTTCCTCGACAGCGAATGAACCCATTATTTATGAAAGGATGATCGCCGGGTGCAGATGGCTATGCAAATGGTTCTGGATGGATGGATTCCGATCATTTCGTCAAGTATTTAGATCACTTTATTAAACATGTGGAACCCGGTCCCGATAAAAAAATATTATTAATTCTTGACAATCACAATAGTCATAAGACGCTTGCCGCAATAAATAAAGCAAGAGAAAATAATATTATAATGGTCTCTCTCCCGCCCCACACCAGTCATCGCCTGCAACCCCTTGACTGCACTATGTTTGGGTCCTTAAAACATCAGTATGCAAAGGAGTGTGACTTATGGCACACTAATAACCCTGGATCTCGTGTGTCATTATATGATATCGTAGAAATATTTTCAAAGGCATTTCTTCATGCTGCCACCTTGGAAAAAGCCATAAAGGGTTTTCAAACGACAGGAATTTATCCATTCAATAATGAAATATTTCCTGACGAATGTTTTCTGCCCGCTGAAGTTACAGACGTCCCGGTACAGCAAGAAGACGAGAGGCTATCGCTGCCGAAAATGTTTCAGATGAGGATGATCACCAACCTGAACCTCAAAGCTTATTCAAAGAACCACAACCGAGCTGCAGTAACACTTCCTTCAAAGATGCTATCCTAAAAATTTCTCCAAAGCCAAAGTCAGATGCCCGTAGAAACGAAACTGTAAAAAGAAAACTTACTAAAAATGTAGAAGAAAAGTCCAAGATTAAAAAATAAGAAAACCGCGCAAAAAAGTGGTGGAAGTTTCAAGTAGCGATTGTGAAGAAGAAGACACTAACACCATATGCATTTATTGTCCGAGTAGGTATGGCGAATCAAGAGAAGGGGAGGGATGGATTCAATGTCAGAATTGCAAAGGTTGGGCACATGACGCTTGCGCAGGAGTGTCAGAAGACGATGTAGAATTTATTTGTCTGAAATGTTCTTAAATATATTATTAAAAATAATATTTTTTGTTAGCAGTTAAGCTGCTATAAACGATTTTTGCAACCCATCAGTCTTTTTGTAAAAATCCTATTCGAATATTGTTTATTCAATGCATGATCCCAACACCCCGTACTAGGACCTCTGTGCCCCAGCACTAGGTCCTCTGTGCCCCATTGCTAGGGGCACAGAGGACCAGCGCAGGGTATTAAAAAAACAATTGTAACTCATTTTTTTTGTTTAAAATATTTTTTTGGTCTTAAATGAATAAAGTAACCACTAAACTTGACACAAATAGGTTTACTTATTTTTAATATATTTTTTTAATGGATTTGTACACTAAAAATCCTTAAGCGGTCCTCTGTGCCCCCTCCTCCCCTACATTTAAATTATTGAAATGGGTTCTTTTTTGCGTTTAATCGATAGAGCTTTGGTTTTAAAATATCATCCCATCTATAACTCAAATATGGCAAAAAGTGACATAGGCTATTTCTGAAATCAACGATACAATTGGCCTAACTTCCCTTATTTCTTATTTCACGAAAGACCTTAACGGCGCGGCATGTGGTTACGTAGTCAAAATTTAATAAAGATGTCAAACACTAAATTAACTTTTAACAAAACGGGAATAACATTGGAAAACTAATCCAAATTCGATAAGCTAATTTTCAATTTTACACCTCAATGACTGTTCAATAAATTAGGAATGCACGTCACAAAGCAAATTTGAAGAAAATTAAAATCGAATATAATAGCGTGAATACGTATCCTGACGTCTTTATTTTTTGTTGTCTCGCCTGAAATAAGGCTTAGTTTAATTTAATATTAAAAGTTATTTAAAACATATTCGGCATATGAAGAATACGTCTCACCTGTCTTCCTTTGGACACACCGGGCATATATCTAGATGGGTTATTCTCAGAGATAAAAAGTTCCAAATAACAGGTTGGTTTTTATGAATTAATTTATATCAGCTGTATAATTTAGGAGTATTTTTTAAAAATGAGTTATTTATCACAATACCTGTTTTAATTTTCCGCTGGTTATTTATTATATTTAAAAAAATACTCAATCGGCATGTTGAGCAAAAAAATAAAAATAATAAAAAAGTGCTGTTAGCTGAAAACGTTGCATAAACGGGTGGTTCTAAAAAAAAGGTAACATAAACATTTATAGAGAATTCTATTTGCTACAAAAAAAATAAGTACCAATATATCTTAAGAAATCTAGACGGGGAGGGGAGCACAAACTTCGACAATAGAAAGCTCATTTCCGATAAATTAAGATTTTCAAAATTATTATTGTTGTTAAATATGAAATCTTCTTATTACCCTCCTGGCGCCCAGTATTGAGCATAATCATTCTACCTTACTTTCCAATTTTTCCAATCTTGGCCTTCTGCTGTCCAATTTTCTACCTCTTTCTATCCATGGTCGTCAGCTAATGATTTTGATATCCCATGTTACGTGGCAAGCGTAATTCCACTTAAGATGTAAATTTGTCTTTGTTATGTCTTTGACATTTGTTCTCTTTCTTGTGAGGGTCCACGTTTGTGCGTCTTATGATATTACAAGCAGTACATACTGGTCAACGATTTTAGTTCACAGATGTTGTCGGATTTTTATTGTTTTTTTTTACTGCACTCGTAAAAGGGCAGAGGGTTTTTTAGTTATGCTCCAAATTGACAGAAAGACCAACAGGCATACCGATGGAATAAAAAAAAATATGTTTTTAGGCATCTAGAAAGGCTAAAAGTTGAAGGTATGCCGCGTACAGACAGACCGACAGACCGACGAAATTAAGAAAACATGTTTTTTGCCATCTAGGAACCCTAAAACGTGAAGTTCTGTAAAAACTTGGAAGCGTGATTTTTTCATGATTACGATGCTTTTCTTCTATGAGGGAAGTAAAAACTTAAGTGGGTATTTAGGACAGATATGTGATGTTCATTTATTTATTCTAATTAAAAAATCCTAGCAGTTCAGGCAAAGCACTACAGCTTTTATATTTAAAGCGTTCTTCTAAAAATAAAAGCTGTGGGGGGTGCGTAAAATATAAAGAGACATCCAGCATACAGCATCCAAACTCAAACTTTGGATACGATACTTCGGATGGCATTTATTTCAGGAGCTAATTTACATTAAGTCACAGAACTGCTCAATAAACCCTCGAGCCTTGACACCTGCCAGTTTTTTTTATATTTGAGATTCATTTGTTGAGAGCACATATTCTCAAGAATCGCCCAGGCAAGGCGCATCGTTCATCTTCACGCACGCGGACCTCTTGCAGGTGCCTTAAATATATGATTTTAAGCTTTAAATTATAATGATCAAGTAACTAAATATTTTTTTGTAGTTACGTAACACTTAATAACGTTTCTAATTGGAATTCCGATTGTTATTCTCTACCCCAATTTTCTGGGGATAATAAACAAAAGTGTATTCGTATATTATTTTATTTTTTTGTCTATACTTCAATATTATCTTGCTTGTACCCAGCGATTGCAAGATAATAAACAAATTGGGCCATTGGTTTCAAATTGAACAGCGGTCATAAGCATAATAAGTGATGAAAACACTAACATAATAAGTAATAAGGGTATCACACTCTCTTTAAATCTCTAAATTTTTGTATTCTACCTCTGTTTCTATGGCAAAATCACACAAAAAACTACTTCGCTGTCGTTTCACCCAAATGACAAAAATGTTGATGCCTGTTAATATCATCACGCATGTCATAACCACTTCTCCTATGTTACTTCTTCTCGCAACAACGGGAAGAAAGCATAAACGAAGTAAATTTTAAGGAAGATTATTTCGCGGCAAAAAGCGTATTGTCTTCATCTTCTCATTTTATTTGAAGAAGATTAAAGTTTCCTAGTAAAATAAAAAAACGCTTATATATTTCTCGTAAGTTCTTACCCCTGGTAATACAAAAATTTGAAACATTCTTATGAGACAAATGGACGAAAATATACAGATGCAATTACAAAAGCCGTCTTCCTATATTGTGTTCACCTAAGAGCATTTTAGAAGGTTATAGAGAATTCATAATGCATATATATAATTGGAGGGGCGTTTCCACATTAGAATTACTTTTAAATGTGTTCAGATTATTTGTTGCGTATAGATTGACAAAAAAATCTTTTTTGGCTTTTTCGCAACTGAATAAAAATATTTTACTTTAAATTAATTGAAGCAAATATTTAATATAATTACATACCTCAACATGTAGACTAGTCTGTCTACGGAATGTTTCGATACATAATATAAACAATATTATTTAAGCAAGCATAAGAAATTATATCATTTACCTTAAGTTTTTATAGACACATAGTAATTGTACAAATACTTTCATCCTATCGGGACTCATCAGTGTATCAACATGTAGACAGACTAGTCTACATGTTGAGGTATGTAATTATATTAAATATTTGCTTCAATTATTTTAAAGTTAAATATTTTTATTCAGTTGCGAAAAAGCCAAAAAAGATTTTTGTTTGTCAATCTATACGCAACAAATAATCTGAACACATTTAAAAATAACATTATAGATGGCTGCAAACTATCATTTTTTTCATATCTAGGTTACATGTCAAACAAACTGACACATTTTAAAATTTTGAAATCAATTCTTTTCTATTATTTAATGTTTTTCTCTTACGATCGGCGCACTGATGAGTCCCGATAGGATGAAAGTATTTGTACAATTACTATGTGTCTATAAAAACTTAAGGTAAATGATATAATTTCTTATGCTTGCTTAAATAATATTGTTTATATTATGTATCGAAACATTCCGTAGACAGACTAGTCTACATGTTGAGGTATGTAATTATATTAAATATTTGCTTCAATTAATTTAAAGTTAAATATTTTTATTCAGTTGCGAAAAAGCCAAAAAAGATTTTTATTAGAATTACTCTTATATTAGAT
Source organism: Kuschelorhynchus macadamiae (assembly GCA_030620095.1). Classification (NCBI taxonomy): domain Eukaryota; kingdom Metazoa; phylum Arthropoda; class Insecta; order Coleoptera; family Curculionidae; genus Kuschelorhynchus; species Kuschelorhynchus macadamiae. Next base: position 2,688,368 of record JAUTXW010001318.1, on the reverse strand, counting down.
GTGTTAACATACAGCGGTTTTGTTATAGTGTAATTATTAATTAATAAAGTTAGTATTGTTGTAAAGAAATGTTTATTATAAAGAGAATATTAGAGAATTCGAAGTGTGATCAGTGCTGAATTGTTTCAAATTTTAAAGCCATTTGTATTTGAAACAAAAGCAGACTATTAAGAACTCTTGACGGATATGATCACTTACTTGATTGTAACTACATGGTGATTTATCGAGGAGCTTTTACAAAATTCCATCTCGAAACCAAACAAGATTTGTAAGTTTTGACTTCACTATCTTATTTCTGATTTCAATAATACCTCAAGTTTTTTCCAAATCTAAGCAAGTTTTATAAAACTTCAGGTAGGTTCTAAACAGGAGAAGAAGCTTAAAAATATTATTTGAATGCCCAATACTAGACACCAGAATGGTAAAACGAAAGAACAAGTAAAGAAGATTGCAGAATAACTCAACAAACTACAAGTAGAGCAGAATATCCTATGAAGAAGTCAACCTATTAAGAAACTAATAGAAAACAGGAAAAAGAGGCTGAAGAAGACAAAAGACAGCAAAAAACAGGACATATTAAAATATCTGCAAGACTTAGAACCAAAAGGACAGGAAGAAGAAGACAAAAGACAACATTAAAAACAGGATCGGTTTAAGACAATTCTAAATGACAAGGGACAAAAATAAAAACAGAAAAGTTGACAATATTTTAAGAGAATGCGACATATTTGATTCTGAAGATAGTCAAACTGGAAGAACGAATTTATTAAAGTATAGAATCAACACTGAAAAGGCACACCCGATTAGACAACCACCTCGAAAATTGTCAATTGCAAGACAAGAGGATATTGAAAAAGAAAATGCTAGATTGTGTGTGGACTATCGTAGACTTAATGTCATCACCAAAGAGAACAACTACCCATTACAGAGAATTGGCGATATTTTAAGCACTTTCTCAGGATACAAATAGTTTTCCACCTTCAATTTAAAGACTGGATATTGGCAAGTTGCTATTTTCGAAGAAGATAAAGAGAAAAATGCTTTTACCATTAGTACCGGTTTGTACCAATTCAAAGTAATGCTATTTGGTCTGTGCAATGTTTCTGCCACTTTTGAGAGCTTTATGGAATATGTTTTAAGAGATCTTATTTGGAAAACCTGCCTGGTATGGAAACCATCTAAGACGTTTTTAGCCGTTTTAGAAATGCACATTTATAATTGAACCGAAGGAAATGAAAGAAGAAAGGAGAAAATTCAGGCAGCTGAAAGTAAGGTCGAAATAAGGGATTGGCTAACATCCATAGATAAACACAAACTTCGAAGTTTCTTAGGATTATATTAGAAAATTACATCTCCACTTCATACATTAACTGAAGAAAAAGCCGCCTATAACTGGACTTCAGAATAGGGCACTGCATTTAGAAGACTTAAATCTGCTTTAGTTTTAGTCCAATCCTGGCTTTGTCTCAACAACAAGGGATATTTCATTCAAAACATGTTATAAAGTACTACAGGCATGTGTTATCGAAGCCTGAACTTAATTATTTGGCCACAAAGAAAAAATGTCTTGCCATCGTAAGAGCCATATTTGTATACGCAAAAATTCTTGATTAGAACTACCCATGCTGCATTTATATTGCTTATAGAAATAAAGAATCCAGAAGGACAGTTAGCCAGATAACTAAAAAAGTTACAACAGTTCGACCAAATTAGACATCGACTCGGCAAACAACATAAAAAGACTGATGCTTTATCCAAAAAACCTTGCATCAAGACGATATGGGCTCAGTGGAATTCATTAGTCGTTGAATATGGACTGTTGGAACGGGTCTGGGAAAGTGTTGATGCAAAAGCCACTGAAACAATTAGTAGCTCCCAGAAAACGAATCCAGGACATATTACAAAAACTATATGTAGGAAAATACGGAGCTCATCTTGAAATAAACAAAATTCTGGAAAAGGTGCAAGAACGATTCTACTGGGTCTGCTGTAATAAAGACATCAAGGAATAGTGCCGAATATGTGACATCTGTTCAGCAAGTAAAGCTCCTAGGAGAAAATCTCGGGAACCAATGAAATAATGGGCCATTTTCAGAGACTAATCGAGGTAACAAATATATCCTAGTTGTCATGGATTATTTTACTAAATAGCCCGAGACAGTTGCTCTCGCGAACCAGGAAGCTACAACAATCGCCATAGTTTTGATTAAAGAAGTCTTCCACTGGAGCTTCATTCAAATGAAAACCGAAATTTCTAGTCAGCTATTTTTAGGAAAGTTCGTCAAATGTGGATACGAAAAACTAGAACAACACCTCTACATCCTTCGTTAAATGACATACTGGAACGATTTAATAAGACTATTAAAGGACATTTTTCCGAAATTTTTGCTAGAAATTAGCGCGACTGGGACTAACACCTACCAACAGAAACACTCTGTTGGCTTATAGGACAGGGGTTCATGATTCCACGGGTCAGATTTCAGCCAGAAGTACTTTTGGAAGAGAATTACGTCTGTCATTTGCCTTAATGCTTGAATTGCCTAATGAACAAATATCATGCTGATGAAATCCATGAACGTCTTTATCAAATTCACAAGATAACACGTAACCGCACAAAATCATTCAGTTGTCACATGAAGTCCAGATATGAATCAGATCCAACTTAGCTGGTTTTTATGAAAATAATTTGTTTTGGCTATACAACCCCACAAGAAAAGAAGGGTTATCTCCAAAATTGTCTCAGACTGAGAAGGACCATACCGAATAATTAAGATCACTTAGTTTATCAGATACAGAGAAATCTGGAAAGAAGAAGGTAGTATACTTGCATAGACTGACAAAATATCCTAGCCAAGAAGCTGATCACAATTAAGAAGGGGTAGTGTGACGGTCATGTAATAATTACCCAAATGAACTGTCAAATGTTTACGTACGTGGACTAGAAGTAAACAAATACGTCATTCTATATCGAATTCAGTCAATTCTGGAAGATTATAGCGAATTCGTAATTTGTTGACGAATTAGAATTAGTCTTGTAATAGAGGTGTTAACGTACATCGTGTTCCACATAAAAGTACACACTACACTATCTGGAAATCCGTAATTGATACAAAAAAAGTTTAATACAAAAGTTTCTTTAAATTTAAAGTTCTTTTAAAATGTAATGTTTCCATATATATATGGTGTCCCAATTTTGCTGGGACGACATCAACTATACAATTTTAAATGGGACACCCTGTATCCTTGTCCACCGGATATCGACACCTAGACAGGGTGGACATACTACGACATGTAGCGGACTATACTACATATTACGAAATCAATCTTGCAACTTTTTAAAGTGAAAAAACTTGATTTTTTTAAATAGAACACCCATATACTTTTTATTTATGAAAATGCTTATATAAATACCTACTTTTAAATATATGTAAATATATATATATATATATATATATATATATATATATATATATATATATATATATATATATATATATGTTATATCCGTTTCCCATGACCTTCCACGTGCCTCCAGAATGTCGCCACATATTATCACACAGTTGCGTCATTCACAGAAACCAACATCAGCAGTTTCCAAGAATTGCGACAGTACGCTCGAACACCGTCAGCAGGAAGCCAGCGGATGCTTGCCGGTTTCCCACGTACCTCAGCAAGATTTTTAATATAAATAGACTATGTAGATTTTATTAAGTAACAGTATAATATTATTCTTTTAAGTTGTAACAATAATTAATGTCCATTTGATTTTCAAAGTTGTGAACATATTGTTTTATTTTATTTTAATAAAAAGTGTTTTTTAAAAAGTGAATTTTTCAAATAGTGAGATAACAATTTGGCGCAGTCGGTAGGATTCGTTTAAACGCTATTAGAACAAGAAAAAGGTCTAACTGGTAGCGGCGGATTCTAATCCCTTAACGGAACAAAAGGAACCTGAGAAGTCCTCACTCGTAAAGCTTGGAGCCACATCGAGAACAAGACAACCCAGATGCAGATTACAATTACGTAAGAATCGTCTCGTATTTGATTTTATTTTTCTATACTGTTCGATTTTTCAAATAGGATTTAAACATATTATTATTTCCCTTACCATTTGTTTTCTTAAATTACAAAAAGGAAAACTATTTATTATTTTTGTTAAGATATTCTTAATAACTTAACGTTTTCATTTTACTCGTTTTTGATAAAACCTTTTTATTTTTAACGCGTCTACATTTAAAATTCAAAATGTCTCTCGATAATACCCAAACAACCATTGAAATTGAACCTTATAAACTTTCTGAAATTTTTTCCATTGTACCCGAATTTGAAGGTGATCAAATTTCTTTAAGCAATTTTATAACCGCATGCGATTGTGCATACGACATGGCAACAACGCAACAAAAAGTGTTTTTAGTTATTCACATAAAAAACAAGCTCCGTGGTAGAGCAGCTCAATTAATTAGTTCAAGGAATCCAAGTTCATACCTTGAAATTAAACAATTGTTAAATTTACACTTCGGTGATTCAAGGGATCTTACTTCCCTTATACACGATCTGCAGCAATTAAGACAACTTCCTAATGAGTCGCCCCTTACATTCTTTAATCGACTTCAGGTTCTGAACGCTAAAATGCATGCCAGCATACAAAAGTCCCCACTCCTACATTCAAAAGAACAAAAAGATGCTCAGACCATGTTAATTGAAACTATGACTCTTAATACACTTCTTACCGGTCTAGAGCCACGCCTAGGACAACTTATCCGTGCTAGTAATCCAACGTCACTTTTAGAAGCACAATCAAGAATTCGGAGAGAACTTCAGCTTTCGTATTTCGAAAATCAAAAAGTTAATAAACCAACTATTCCGAAACCCAGTCCTCAGTTACCTAGACCACACCAGCCACAACAATTAAAGTGTTCCAATTGTAACAGAATTGGTCATACAATATCTCAGTGCAGGCAACTTTCTTCTAATTTTCCCCAAAATAATAATTTCCAACGACCCATAACAAATTCTAATTTTCAAAGACCCGCAATAAACTCGAATTCTCAAAGATCACAATATCAACCAAATTTTTCGCAACAAAATAGACCAAATAATCCTAGCCAAAATACAAACCAGGCACAATTTAGGCCACCAATAATTCAAAGAAATCCCAATTTTCAACCAGCTAAGACGCATCATGTTAATACAAGACAAGAATGCTCCTCAGAGAATTATTTGCCCGAATACGATCAGTACACCGCCGAAAACGGCAATCCCGGTTTTTACGATTTTTTCCAACCAGAGGAAGAATCTTATCAAGATATAAACTATTCAAATGACACTAGTAATTACCAGGATTTTCTTACACCCCTTACGAATACCGACCCTCCAGACAATTCACCCCAGAACCCAATGACCGAGATCCAATCGAGAATAGAAACACTAAATCTAGAGAATATGGATCCAAATCTCAATTTCCCGGAACAAGCGTTTCTTTAAGTCCTCTTCTTACTGTAAATTCCAAGAATCTATATTATATCGATGACGCATCAAAACAATTCAAACTTCTCATTGATACCGGTGCAGGCATTTCTATATTTAAGGAAAACACCGTACAAAAATTTCCTACACGATTTCCCGAAAATGTCACTATTCAGGGAATTACCGATGAAAAACTTTCAATATCTCAATCTACACTCATACCTTTTACTATTGGTGATCCACACAAAGTGTATATTTGCAATTTAGATATAGATTTCGACGGTATATTAGGATTGGATTTCTTGGAACATTATGAATGTATTGTAGATCTGAAATCAAAACAACTTATTACAAATTTTAAAACTATGCCCCTTCACAAAGTAACCACAACTACAGCCATATCAGATGTACAAGAATGCATTAAAAACCGTAATAAAATTTCTATAGAGGCTAGAACTGAAAAAATTTTCAAACTCAAGTGCGAACTATTTAATACGGATGCTATACTTCACGCATATGTCAAAGAAAATGTTAGATTGCCAAATGCCCTGGTTAAGGTTAATGAACGCGGTGAATTTTTTACATCTATAATTAACTCAAATGCTATAGAAAAAACAATCGACTTTTCAAATTTAAATATCGAACCTTTTGACCCTGGAATTGATACTGAAACAATTTTTAACTTAAATACCTACCCTATACAAAACGCAGTTTTAGATAGGCGCTCAATTATTAAAGACCAGTTACGCACCGAACATTTAAACAACGAAGAAAACGATTTAATAACTAACCTATGTCTCGAATTTTCCGATATCTTTTATTTAGAAGGCGATAATTTATCTTTTACCAACGAGATCAAACATTCTATAGATACTAATAATTCAAGGCCCGTATTTACCAAATCATATAGATATCCTCACATTCATAAAGAAGAGGTAAAAAGCCAGGTAAATAAAATGTTAGAGCAAGGAATTATTCGCCAGTCCATCTCTCCATGGTCCTCCCCGGTTTGGGTTGTTCCCAAAAAATTGGATGCCTCCGGAAAACCCAAATGGCGTGTAGTTATAGACTACCGCAAGCTGAACGAGCTTTCTATAGCTGATAAATATCCTCTTCCGAACATTTCCGACCTTCTCGATCAATTAGGGAAATGTCAATATTTCACAACCCTCGACTTGGCTTCTGGTTTCCACCAGATCGAGATCAATCCAAAAGACATCGAGAAAACTGCCTTCTCTGTTGAAAATGGCCATTACGAATTCGTCCGTATGCCATTCGGTTTAAAGAATGCCCCGTCCACATTCCAAAGAGTCATGGACAACATCCTTCTCGGTATTCAAAACGAACGTTGCTTAGTGTATATGGATGACATCATCGTGTACTCTCCAACAATACATGAACATATTTCAAGACTAACAGAAGTCTTCAAGCGTCTCCGCAAAGCCAACTTAAAGATCCAACCTGATAAATGCGAATTCCTTCGAAAGGAAGTTGCTTATCTAGGACACCTTATTACCCAAAGTGGAGTAAAACCTAATCCAAGCAAAGTTGAATGCATTCAGAAATTTCCTATGCCAACAAATCCTAAAGAAATAAAGTCATTCTTAGGTCTTGCTGGATATTACAGACGCTTCATCCCAAATTTTGCCAAAATATCAAAACCCCTGACCAAGTTATTACAAAAGGACGTCCCATTCACATTCGACGCGGAATGCAAAACCTCATTTTCTGACCTGAAAAAGGCACTTACATCGGACCCAATCTTAATTTACCCCAATTTCGAAGAAACTTTCTTGCTAACCACAGACGCTAGCGCATTCGCTATTGGAGCCGTCTTATCTCAAGGTCCCATCGGAAAAGATCTTCCGATAGCATATGCATCTCGAACTCTGTGTAGTGCTGAAACAAAGTATTCTACCATAGAAAGAGAATTATTAGCCATTGTATGGGCTGTCAAACACTTCAGACCATATCTTTTTGGTCGAAAATTTGTTTTGGTAACAGATCATCGCCCTTTGACTTGGCTATTTTCAATTAAGGACCCCGGCAGTCGCCTAGCTCGCTGGCGCCTTAAACTCGAGGAATATGATTACAAGATTGAATATAAACCCGGCCGAATAAACAAAAACGCAGACGCCTTATCACGTATTAAAATTAACCATTTTAAAAATTGCTCAGATTTTCAATCAACCATCGCTATTTACGCCTCAAATGAAGACGACTTTAATAACAGACCCTCGACCAGCAAACAAAATTCATTTTCAGAAATAATAACCGAAAACGATCTAGACGATAATGAAATAACCGACGAATACAATAGATTTGTTAATTTATACAAGACAAAATCAATCATCGATTATTCCAAAATCGAAATTTCCAATGATCAATTTTTGGACAAATCAAACAAAAATATTGTCACTTTCTTTTGGCAAACTAAAATGGAAGATTTTCATTTTAAAATTATAGAGGACCTATTTGAGGAAAACTATGATTTTGCCCCGCTTACGGTAAACACCCTGTCTAGTAAGAGTGTAAAGGACCGCAAATATTTCATAATACCCTTGTCGTATAATACTGATACCGTAGTCCAGCAGCTTTTCTATATTATCTATAAATGTCAAGATAAATTCGATCTTTCTAAAACCTATTGTATCGAAAATAATTTACAACTTCCCATCCTCGAAATATTTTCATTCATTTTCTCTGATAAAGATATTAACTTAAAAATATGCCATAACCTCGTAAGAACCCCAGACCCGGATGAAATACCCACAATTTTAGATCAACACCATACTGGCAAAAAGAATCTTCATCGCGGTATTAATGAAACTATCAAACGCATTCGACAAAAATACAATTGGACCGGACTAACTAAAGATGTCGAAAAACTCATTCGAAGCTGTGAAATCTGCCAAAAAGTTAAAATCTGTAGGAAAAATCTTAGTACGCCCCTAGTCATAACAGAAACTCCAAAAACTGCATTCGAAAGAATCAATATTGACATCTTCGAGTATCCAACTCGTAACTATGCCCTTACGATCCGAGATGAGCTAACCAAGTTCACACAGGTGTACCCAACATCGGATAAAAAAGCCTCAACGATTGTCAATACACTCCTGCTATTCTTTCAACATTATGGAACTCCCCTACGGATCCACTGTGACCATGGCCGTGAGTTTGATAACACATTAATGAAAGACCTGTGCACACTCTATGACGTCAAGTTAACCTTTTCAAGTGTTAGCCATCCGCAATCAAATGGATCGCTCGAAAGATTCCACGCCACTTTAACCGAAATGATTAGGGTTCACACAGCAGAACATCCTGAGGAACACCCATTCAATATCCTCCCCTATTCAGTCATCTGTTATAATAACACAAAAAACAAAACTCATGGATTCACCCCTTATGAGCTGATATTCGGCCATACGTCTAGCCGACCCCCAGAAACCTTATATAATCAAGAACAACTTATCTCCAAATACATCCGAAATCTAAATAATAAAATGGAAACATATTACAAAATCGCACGAGCTAGAACAAACGCCCAAAAGGAAAAATCAAAAATCAGATTCGACAAATCAGTCTCCGATAAACAACCCGATTATAAAGTTGGTGACAAAGTATATGTCAAAGAATCGCAAATTAAAGACAAAAGTGAAAATAAATTCAATGGCCCCTTTCAAATTATCGAACTTTACCAAACTTCAGCTAAACTTAAAAACCTTTCTACAAACCAAATTTCCAAAATAAATTTTGATAGGCTAAAGACATACTATGACTAGTCTATTTTTTTTCCAGACTCCTTTGGCTTATTCCAGCCGTCTTCTCCCAATACTTCTTCACACCAATCAACAATACCGTTGGACTATTTTACCATGAGGAAAATTTTGTCAAAATTACTAACGATAAGTGGACGTTACTCGTATACAAAGATTTACAACCCCTTAAAGAAACTATACAAAACAACGACAAATTACTTACTACACTCAGTGACATGTTGAATGACCCATCCCCTAGAACTGTATCTTTTAAAATAGAAATTAAAACACATTTAAGCTTATTAACCCAAATTTCAAACGCAGTTAATCAAAAATATAGAGAAATCATGGCAGATACAAAAAAGTTATCTTATAGGAACAAACGCGGATTAATAAACGGCATTGGTAGTATTTTTAAATCTATCACAGGCAATTTAGATTCAGCCGATGGCGAATATTACAATGCATGTATAAACAAAATCACGCAAGATGAACGCGAACTTGAAAGCTTACTTAAAAGTCAAATATCGGTAACTTCATCTGTAATTAAAAACTTCAATTCCACCATTCAAAAGATTCAAATTGATGAAGAAACCTTCAACCAAGACATAGATATTATACAGAGCACTATCATGAACATATCTGATGACTTAGCGTTTTACGAAGGGCAAATTAAAACTCTAAATCTTTGCGAAGCTTTAATGGAAAGTTATGTTTTTCTAGAAGATTCTTTAAACGATATTATAAATGCCATCACATTCGCTCGTTTGAAAATTCTTCATAGTTCTATAATAACTCCAGGAGATTTGATCACTTCTCTCCAAGAGATATCGCGTTCTCTATCAAAAAATAATCTTCCTCTCCCTATATATTCATCAAATATTGCCAATTATATTGACTTAATTGAATTAGAATCATACCAGTCCGATAATAGGATTGTGTTCGTTCTTAAAATTCCTCTAACTGAACCAGAATCATACACTTTGTATCGAATTTTTCCTATTCCTATTATGGACAATCGAACAGGTCTTTTTCACATAATACCAACAACAAAAAAATACATTGCGCGAGATGACGACGCCTTACTATATGTACTACCACAAGACATCTCCAGCTGCAAGCCACTCGAGACGCACACTAAGATCTGTTCAGACCTTCTGCAATATCCAATCGACAGCGATGCTATCTGCGAAGCACAGCTACTCAGGCAGCAGAACATACTACCGAAAACCTGTCAAACATCGATATTGCTAGTCACCGATTACCACGTCCAAGAGATCTCCACGAACTACTGGCTTATCTCAGTTTCCGAACCACTTCCTGTAACCGTAAAATGTGGAACCAGGAATATAGAAACCCAGATCCTGAAGACGAACTCCCTTCTTAAGTTACAACCAAACTGTAACGCTTTTATTGGAAGCACAAGAATTCATTCCAAGTACCTTGTGGAGGAATATAAAAATGTAACCTATAAAAGCCATCCTGTTCAGATTCCTTTCGAATGCTGCAAACAGTTCCCAGAACAGCCTCAAATCCCAAAGCTCAAACCCTTGAAGCTCAGCAACATCAATGCCGATGACCTGAACGTTGCTCAACACCGCCTAGACCAATATTCAGAAGAGCTAAACAAGTTGATGAAAGAACCCTTCATAACCAAACATATCCATTGGTTTACGATACTCACAATATCAATGGTCGTTGGAATGGCAATCCTCTACATCCTCTGTAAGTGTAGACGTAAGAAGCCACTGAAACTGTCCATAACTGGCAGTCAGGATCCTCCATCACCTCCCAAGCCTAGTCCGAAGCGCTTTGCCCCATACCAGTTGAGAAGACTAATACCAAAAAGGCGAACTAGCATCCATCCAGAAAATACACAAGAAGAGGAAGAAGCATTTGAACTTCAGTCCTAAAAGTTGCTGCAAAGCACCAACTTTTCACTAAAAGGGGGAGCTGTTATATCCGTTTCCCATGACCTTCCACGTGCCTCCAGAATGTCGCCACATATTATCACACAGTTGCGTCATTCACAGAAACCAACATCAGCAGTTTCCAAGAATTGCGACAGTACGCTCGAACACCGTCAGCAGGAAGCCAGCGGATGCTTGCCGGTTTCCCACGTACCTCAGCAAGATTTTTAATATAAATAGGCTATGTAGATTTTATTAAGTAACAGTATAATATTATTCTTTTAAGTTGTAACAATAATTAATGTCCATTTGATTTTCAAAGTTGTGAACATATTGTTTTATTTTATTTTAATAAAAAGTGCTTTTTAAAAAGTGAATTTTTCAAATAGTGAGATAACATATATATCTAATATATATATATATACCGGGTGTCCGGGAAAATGTGGGAGATCTCTCGGACTCAGATAGAACATTAAAAAATAAGATGACAAGTTCCCATAAATTTTTTTCCTAGCGGCCCTCCCTACGGAGATACGGCCCCCTAAAGGACCCCACTGGAAATCGGTTTTTCTAGAATAACTTTTAAACGACTCAATATAATTTAACGAAAATTTAATATGATAGACAGTAGTAAGGACCTCTCAAAATACTCCCTTAAAACATAATTAGCTTGTTTAGTTTACCAGGGACGGACTAGATTGTACATTTTAACGCTCAAATTTTTAACACCCTGTATGATAAGGAGTTAAAAAATATAAATTTGGATACCTTGAACATTAAGCTAAAGAAAAGGTACTCTTGTTCATTGTCGATAAAATGAACCGTTTTCGAGAAAAAAAATAATAAAAGTATTAATGTTTTATTATTGTTTATTTATCAGTATTAAAGAATGCACTTTTTTACAAACGTTACTATGGTACGAAATAAATAATCTCGCATTAACGTGTGCATTTGAAATCTTCTTGACACGTTGATCTTTTTGTACCTACTTCGATATTAATTTATTAAATTTTGAATACCTTGATAAATTTAATTCGATAATGGGATACACATTTAGTGAGTATGCAGATATGCATCTTATGTACGGACTTGCATCTTGCAATGCTTATGAAGCAAGAAGGTTGTATGGAGAAAGATATCCTAATCGCAATATTCCAAATGAGAAAACATTTCAGCGAATTGACCAACGTCTAAGAGAAACTGGTGGGCAATTCTCAATTAATAAGGTAACATTATTGACGTTCATTAATTATTTTTAGGAAGTTTTGGGAAAAGGAGTACTGATGCTGGTGTGAGGAGAACAGTACGTACGGTGCAATTGGAGGAAGATATTTTGGATACTGTAGCTGATACTCCCTCAATAAGCACTCGAATATTAGCCGCGCAGCTTCATGTGTCAAAAAGTACAGTTGCTGAAGTACTTAAAGAACAGTTGTTATACCCTTATCATCTGCAAAAAGTGCATCAACTACTTCCTGAAGATTTTTCTCGAAGAATCCAGTTCGCAAACTGGTTGTTAGATCAACAACGAACAAACCCAAACTTCATTAGCATTATTCTTTTTACCGATGAAGCAGGATTTACCAGATGGTATTGTAAATTTACATAACTCGCATGTATGGGCTGATGAAAACCCTCATGCCACTGTCGTTCATCATCATCAACATCAGTTTCAATCCATTAACCCGCCAAAGGATGCATTTTATGCATGATGGAGCCCCACCCCATTTTAGCGTTGCTGTACGGGACCACCTAAATAACGTCTATGGAAACCGTTGGATAGGCAGAGGAGGTCCCATTGCCTGGCCTCCACGGTCTCCCGACCTAACGCCAATGGATTTCTACCTGTGGGGTCATCTCAAAACCTTGGTGTATTCCTCTCCGGTTGCTACTAGGGAGGAACTTTTACAGAGAATCACGTTTCATTGCAATATGATAAGGAACAATGCTGGGTTGTTGTGGCGAGTACAGCAGTCCTCTATTCGTCGTGCCCGCGAGTGCATCACAAATCACGGAGCACATGTTGAACCCACTTATAAAGTTTTTAATTGACTTTTTTCTATTTAGCGTATTAGGTTGTTCAGGATCAAAACATATTTAATACTCCCAAAGTTGTATTCTTTTATTATTTTTTTTTCTCGAAAACGGTTCATTTTATCGACAATGAACAAGAGCACCTTTTCTTTAGCTTAATATTCAAGGTATCCAAATTTATTTTTTTTAACTCCTTATCATACAGGGTGTTAAAAATTTGAGGGTTAAAATGTACAATCTAGTCCGTCCCTGGTAAACTAAACAAGCTAATTATGTTTTAAGGGAAGCATTTTGAGAGGTCCTTACTACTGTTTATCATATTAAATTTTCGTTAAATTATATTGAGTCGTTTAAAAGTTATTCTAGAAAAACCGATTTCCAGTGGGGTCCTTTAGGGGGCCGTATCTCCGTAGGGAGGGCCGCTAGGAAAAAAATTTATGGGAACTTGTCATCTTATTTTTTAATGTTCTATCTGAGTCCGAGAGATCTCCCACATTTTCCCGGACACCCTGTATATATATATATATATATATATATATATATATATATATATATATATATATATATATATATATATATATATATATATATATATATATATATATATATATATATATATATATATATATATATATATATATATATATATATATATAGATTAGATTAGATTTTTGCTATTTTTATAGTGATTTCATAAATAGCTCCAGTTTTCAATAAATCACACATAACCTGAATTATTTCGGAAACTACGCCGAAATCGACAATAGTTTAAATTGGTAACTTATGTTTATTTTTGGCAGGGAATCAAATAATGGACAAAAATACAGGATGTCCCTTTTAAAATTTTGTAGTTGATGTCCTCCCAGCAAAATTGGGACACCCTATATACATGGAAACATTGTATTTTAGAAGAACTTTAAAATTAAAGAAACTACTTTTTTCGTATCTATTACTGATTTCAAGATAGTATAATGCAGGGGTAATCAAACGCTCGATCGCGAATGCTTTTTGAGTAGATCTCGAGAAGAAAAATGTTTTTAATAAGTAGGTACTTAACTAAACAAACAAAAAAACACTCTGCTAGCGGCAAAAGGCGGCTTTATCAAAGGAACGCGCGGTACTTGTCAAAGAAAAGCCGCGTTTTTTATTCTTGCCGCTTTTCTAGAAATTTCGGGCAGCGCATTTGACGGGAACATTCGAGACTTTCGTTCACGCCGTATTGCGCTTGCAGGAATTGGAGTCATTCTGAATTGCAACTTGAAGGCAATACTACGTCGATACAAAGTTTATTATTAAATAGTACAAAATGAGTGCAGCGAAGAAGTCTAAAACGTATCATTTTAATAACGATTGGGAGGAAGAATTTTTGTTTTGTATGGTGAAAGATAAGTGCATTTGTCTTATTTGCCGTGCGTCAGTTGCAATACCTAAGCGTGGTAACTTAGAGAGGCATCATAAAACGGTTCATAAAAACTATGAAAAGGATTTCCGCCACAGAGTGAATTAAGAAAACGAAAAGTACGTGATTTGATATCTTATTCGAAAAAAGAACAAACAATGTTCACAAGACCAGCCAAACAATCAAAAGCTGCTACGATCGCGTCATTTAAAATTTCTCATATATTGGCGAAACACAAGAAACCATTCGAAGATGGATCGGTTGTGAAAGAAGCATTTATTGAAGCGGGTGAGACTTTATTTGGAAATTTTAAAAATAAAACAAAAATCATGCCTGCTATTAGAGAACTTCAGTTATCTCGTCCGACTGTCACAAGGCGTATTGAAGTCATGAGTCAGGACATGGCAGATAAACTAAAAAATGATATCATGGAATGTACATACTTTTCTTTACAGTTCGACGAATCCACCGATATGACAGACACTGCCCAGCTGTGTATTTTTATTCGGATGGTATTCAATGACATGTTGGCTAAGGAAGAATTTTTGACAATCATTCCTCTGAAGGGGAAGACCCCTGGCGAAGATATATATGACGTTTTCTTCAATTTTGTAAAAAACTACAAGCTACCAATAATAAATTAGTGTGCATTACAACCGATGGAGCACCAGCAGATTGGAAACAAAAACATTGTGTCGAGCTAATGAAGATTTCCCTTCATTTTTTTTCAATCCGTTGCATTATACATCAACAAGTTTTGTGTTCAAAAGTTTTAAACACGGAGGAAATTATGGGCATTGCAACAAAAATTGTGAATTCCATCTGTGCACGTAGCTTGCAACGGCGGCTCTTTAAGTTGCAGTTGGAGGATAGGGAGTCAGCTGAACACACTGATTTAGTTCTTCACACGAACGTCAGGTGGTTGAGTCGCGGAAAATTTCTAGAAAGGTGTCAAGAATTATTGTCCGAAATAACAGCTTTTCTAGACGAAAGAGGTGATGACACTCAGATGTTGAAAATCGAAAAATGGCTGACTGATTTGGCATTTTTGACTGACATCACAATGCACTTAAACATCATTAACTTGGAGCTTCAAGGCAAAGGAAAAACTGTTATTGAGATGATTAGCGCAATAAACACATTCAAAAGTAAATAGCAACTTATGATAGATCAACTGAAGAGAAAGGATCTGAAACATTTTCCGTCTTTGAAAGCAAGGATTCCTCAGTTGAATTATGATACGTATGAGGCTGAATTATCAAATATTTTGGGACAATTCGAAATGCGTTTTTATGATTGTAGTAAATTGGCAAATGTAGCATCATTTATGAGTTATCCTTTTTCATGTAAAAACATTGAGGAATTAGCTACTGAAATAGCAAGTCAGTTTATTATGAACTTATGTTCTGTTGAAAATGAGTTGGTGCAGATTATATCAGATATACATCTCAAAGCTACATCATCTGATACAAATTTCTGGTGTTTTATATCTGAAGATAAATATCTGAATCTAAGGCAAATCGCCCTTCAACTGACAGCAATGTTTACTTTGCATCACACATACTTGCAGCCTCTCAGAGTCGATCGTAAGTAGTCTAAAAATATTGAGGTAGATCGCCAGCAGTTCAAGTTTGAACATCCCTGGTATAGTGGGTACTTTTTTGTGGAACGCGGTGTACAGTAGTTGTGTTATATTATAGTGAGTAATTAATAAAGTTTGTGTTGTTGTAAAGAAGTTTTTATTCTAAAGTGAACCCGTAGCAATGATTAATTTAAAACAATTTTGTCAGTCGTTGCCACAATATGTCTGCAAAAAATGTAGAATAAATTTTCTATGCTTTACTAGATGTTTCAAACACATATTAGGGTCCAGCCTTACACGGCAAGGCCAACTATGTTAAAAAAATAAAAAATAATTGAGTCATTTACGTTCAAAGTCACTCGGATATGATACATAGAAAACATCTTATGCGTAATCACGATCAGATTTAGTGTAATTTAAAGAAACTTTATTCAAATTGTTTCAATTAAATTCTAAAAAAAGTTAATTTATGAAAGATACATATTCAAACGAACATTTTAGCTATAAAACTTTAGCGAAGTAGTCTCAAAATTCCTTCTCAGTGGACAAAAATATCAGGTTGCATTTCCAAGAATAAAGTGGTTTCGACCTAAACCCATAAAAAATAAAATGAATAACATCTACTTAAAATTCACACAGCGTATTTTGGACTCACATTTAAGTAGAAACGAAAATAAATTATAAAAAATACAATATTTATATTCAAATACCATGTAGTTTAACAGAGACATAATTACGTATTGTATATTGTCTTAAAGTTAAGTTATTGCTTGTAAATGCCTTCGTTTAGTAATAATAAGATAGAACCAGACATGCGAACAATAATAATATTGCAGTATTCAATGTTAAATGATATATATATATTAAAATATACAGATTGCATATTAAATTAGATTTGTATCCCATATTCAAAACTATGTATCTTAAGAACTACTTACTTATACATAGGGCACAAAATGATGTGATGTAAAATGTTCCGTGATCCCATTTTAAATACAAAAAAGCGGTTTGGTTCTTTGGATGTAATTTCACCGATTTTTGAAATTTTCCTTTTTTTCAGAAATACAATTCTTTTTTAAATTGAAATTTTTTTAAACACGACATTGTATTTTTTGTTGTCTATTTAGATGTTTAATATCTTACCAAAGTGTTCGCTCGAATGTGCATGTTTGCCTTACGCAGCATATCCTCAAAATTTGCACCATTGAAAGTAACGTTTTTTTTTCTACACAAGTTTACCGAGATTAAACTTTACTTGTAACACTGTGTATAACATAATCATAATTTGACATGCTATGTATAATTTTCTTGTTTAAGGTGCGTTAGAGTTGGGACAGTTTCGGAATTTCTTAGCCATCATCATTCTTAAATAAGTTACAATGTTGCTAAAACATGAGTTTTCTAGATAATAGAAAAATCGGTTTCATAGGACTATAAGTAGCCATAATATTTACGTTTTTACGAATAATCTTGATATATTAACACGTTAAGCGCCACCATGTTAAAAAAAAAACAAATTGCTGGGCCACTGGGTAAAATTAGTAGAAATGAATAAAAAATGCTATTCCTAACTGTTTTTATTAAACTACGTGTCGGAATATTTGTTTTTTTTTGTAAAAAAGTTCTTGTATCCAAATGGATACAGGCGGCCAATTATCATGAATTAGCATTTTTGGCCACTTGTATAAATATGGATACAACTTTTCAACACGTTAGGTCCTGTTGAATCGCGTTGGTCGCGAGACTTTTACATGCATTTGCGAATTGGCTAGCGTTTGAATAGCATCTGTTTTGTGTAAGAGTGGCATAGTTGGTGCAAATAATGGCATATGAGAAGAAACAAAGGGCTTTGCAAAAAATGTGGGATGAAATAGACTTTTCAGACGAGGAGGACCCTTTTAGTGCCAGTGAATCGGAGTATGAAGGAAATGAGTCAGAGAGCGAAAGTTCAAGCGATGAGGACATCCCTGTCAAGAAAAGGAAACTCACTATATCTTCTAAAAGTCAAACAAAGGAGAAAAATAAAAAAATAGAAAAATCCAATGTGAATATTTCTTCCGGTAAGTTTCCAAAACGTGTTTATTCTTATATAAGTAATTATAATGTATTGTTTAGCTTCAGATAATTACATCGACGGCATAACAGAAGATGGAAATCTTTACCAAACGTGTGATATGCCCTCTACATCTAGAAATGTTTCCAATCCTATGTCTACTTCTAGTAAGTTTTTTTATCAATGTTTTATGTTCATTGTTAGTGTTATTTATCTGTGATTTTTTAGCTTCCGATATACGTGTTATTGAGACCATAGAGAACGTGATTAGTTCAGGAAACATAGACAATTTAGAGAATTCCGGTACTGAAAACGAAATGTCAGATGACGAAAACAATGAAACAGACGCACTAACTTGGGATACATTTACGTTATCGAGGCTGAAAATATTTAATTTTAGCGAAACAAAACCGGGCGTAAATGAAGATATATCGAGCAACTTCAAAGAAAAAAAAAAAGTAGATTTTTATAAAATTTTCGTAAGTGATGACCTGATAAACTATATGGTAAGTGAAACAAATAGATACGCACAACATATGAAGTCTCAGGCTAATACTCTACCTCATGCTCCCATAAAAAGTTGGTATGATACCACCTATGATGAAATTAAAATTTTTTTGGCGGCACTATTATGGATGGGAATTGTCCGGTTGCCTCAAGTCAGGGATTATTGGTCAAAAAATGATATATACACTACTAAAATAAACTCCATTTTGTCAAGGAACAGGTTCGAAATACTTGTAAGAACATGGCATTTCTGTACAACTCCAATCCCCAGAAAATGATCGGCTTTACAAGATCTCGCCGTTGATAGATATGCTAGTAGAACGATTTCAATATGCTTATGTACCAGAAGCACTTCGTTCAAACAGAAAAAATAATCCTACCGAAGTTGTGAAGGCGAAGTTGGAAAAGTATCAATCTACAAGTTCACAAAGTAATACAGGCTGTACTGTTTTGAAATGGAAGGACAAAAAAGATGTTCTGGTAATCTCAACTAAACACGACAACTCAATGACTCCCGTAACAAGACGTAGAGAGCAAATAGAAAAACCGACAATAATATTAGATTACAATAAATGTAAATCGTTTATAGATCTTTCTGATCAATTGAAAGCGTACTCTACCAGTTTACGCAAAGGGGTAAAGTGGTACCGAAAATTAGCAGTAGAACTGCTAACTGGAACTGCACTTATAAACGCCTATTGTGTGCATCAGATAGTAACAAAGAAAAAAATGTCCATCACTAAGTTCAAAGAACTAGTTGTTACTCAACTTTTAGAAGAATGTTTATCAAAACCACTCCCTCAGCACAATCAAATGAACATAAATCATGGTTTAGTTGATGACGATAAAAAAAGAAGATGTTCAGTTTGCTACGAAAAACTAAAAAATACTCACAATTGGAAATATGCCCAAGCGAAATCTTCCCAAACTCGTCACAAATGTAGTGCATGTGACAAATTTTTTTGTTTGAAATGTTTTTTCAGTACCCATAAATCAGAACTTATATAATAATGATTAATTTATAAAACTTTGTTTATTCATGTACTCGTAAATACGCATAAAGAAACGATTTGTTATTGGTTTTTGAAATAAAATGTATGTTCACTTTTTCTAAGATGTCCATAATTTATTTATCAAGAAAAAAAAACAAAAATCGTTGGCCAAAAACATATTCTGGACCAACGGGCCATGCTTTATTAGTTCTCCATGCATTTAAATGCACGCGTTGTATCTTTTCGAATGCAGCCACCCCAAAGTGAAAGTATTGCTCTAGATCTATTTGGATACAAATGGCCAAAAAGATCAAGGTCACTTGTATCCAAAAGGATTCAAATGGCGCTTAACGTGTTAACTACAAATAGCACTTTAAAAAACTAATTTATCTTGTGATTACACTGTAATTTACCAAAAAAAAAACGTATTTTTATCTTAAATGAAAGAAAACATGAAAAGGATTGTGAAAATACATATAATAACCTAAAAAACTTATGATTTGTTTGTGTCGGTATTTTGATGAAAGATGACATTTCATATGATAAGTAAAAGCAATGTTGCCAGATTTCAAAAGTAGTAATAAGGTAAGTTTTATATTAGTTAGGACTCGTTAAATGTTTATTGTAGGTAGGTGATTAGTCTCGTTAAAACGTGTTTTAATAGTAATTATGGAAGCAAGTGAGCATTGATCAAATTTACGAAATTACTTTAAACAGCAATGTTCAATTAGTGGAATACTTGCAAAATATAAATTTAATAAAAAAGAATTTTTTAAATGCCGCATCTAGGTGCAAAAAGTGCCGAAAATATTATTCTATATTTAGTAATTCCTTTTTTGAAAATGTTAACCTTCCAGTTAGGACGATAATAAAATTAATGCGGATATGGGCATGTGAAGTTGGTTCTGGTGCTGCTGCTAACATCATGGGACTGAGAAAAAATTCAGTATAGATATTTTAGGGACATCTGTAGCTGAAAATTGTTAAATGATGATGAATATTTTGTATTTGGTAATTACTACTCATTATTGGATAGGTAGGGGAGAACCTCCTACAGTGGCCAGTCTTTAACAGTGGCCATATCTTTGTAATATAATAAATTCACTTCAGTTACCGTCGCCATCTATGAATTAAAGAGTTAAGTAGTCGTACTCGAAAATACGTCGGTCCACGTTTTGGTCAGTCTCATTGTTTATGTAGTAGAGAGAACATCGCTTTTTTGGCTGCCGTAAGTTACGTTTACAGGTATGTTTGCTCTTTGTTTATTTCATAATGCTTTGTAACCATAAGCTGGTAATATTTTTAAAATAAACTGCAGTATATTAGTTATATTTTGTACCTTTTATTTCTTAAGAATAATAGCGTTTGAATTTGTTTTGATCAAACCTTTAGAAAACGTGGTTTCTCTAACAGTGGCCAGGGTTGTTGTTTTTAACAGTGGCCACTACTAAAGTGCCACTAAAAGCCACTGTAGGTTCCTTTTTTTTTCAGCATTATGGACGAATCAAGGTCCAAGAGATCCAACATTGGAAAAACCAGTGCTGCAACAATGAGAGAGGCTCTTTACCGTATATTTGAAGGTGGTTGGAGTGTTAAAAAAGCGGTCCAGGAATTCAAGATCGCAAGGACCACCTTAAGACCTTATAAATCAAAATGCGAACGAGCGGGAGTTGATGCTGATTTTGCCAACATGGATGTAGGGAGAACACCACGACTTACACCAAATTATGAAGTCAACAAAGTGTTCAGCAAGTCTGAAGAGGAAAAACTTACAGATTATTTGAAGCAGATGGCGAATTTGCACTACGGGTTGAGTCCAACGCAAGTACGATTTTTTGCTTATGAATTAGCTGTTGCTTTTGATAAGAAGATTCCAAACAATTGGAGGAAGAATAAGTGTGCTGGAAAAAACTGGTTTTATAAATTTATGAAAAGAAATAGGAGCATTTCTATTCGATCTGCTGAAGCAACGTCCTTGGCTAGAGCAATGGGATTTAATAAACCAGTTGTTGATAAGTTTTTCACAAATCTTACCGTTTTATATGAAAAATATAAATATACTCCTGCCCAAGTATATAATATAGACGAGACTGGCCTTACAACATTCCAAGGCTCCAGTAAAGTTATAGCGACCAAGGGCCAAAAACAAATAGGGAAAATAACATCAAGTGAAAGAGGCACCCTTGTTACCATGATTGGAGCCATCAATGCAATAGGTAACTCTATCCCGCCTTTCTTAATATTTCCGCGGAAAAATTTCAAATCACATATGCTTAAAGGTGGACCACCTGGAGTACAAGGTGATGCTTCTCCCAGCGGTTGGATAAATAAAGAAATATTTCATAAATGGTTTCAATATTTTATCAACCACGCTAGACCAACGGCAGACTTCCCGGTTCTTCTACTGATGGATAACCATGAGAGCCATATTTCTCTTGACGTTATTAAAATGGCTAAACAAAATAACGTGCAGCTTCTAACATTACCGCCACATACAAGCCATAAACTCCAGCCCCTGGATAAATGTGTTTATGGTTCATTAAAACGACAATACAATAATGAATGCAATAAGTGGATAACTAACCATCCTGGTCTAAGAATAACTATCTACGATATAAGTGAGATATTAGGACAAGCCTATCCATTGGCTTTTACAACAAACAATATCGTATCGGCGTTCAAACACACTGGAATATGTCCACTCAACAGTGCCATTTATGATGAAAGCGAGTTTATTCCAGCATCTGTAACAGATCAACCTCTACTTCAAGAAAATACCCAAAACTCACCCCATGCAGGACCCTCAAATGAAGGACGTACAGATGTTGAAAATGCCAATGTAACACAAGGAACTCATTTATACTTTTCACCGGAGACTATTGCACCATATCCGAAAGCTACCAAATGTAAGAAAACCACACTAAATAGAAAGAAAAGGAGCACAGAAATTCTAACTAGCACCCCAGTTATGGAGAAGTTTCAAACTGAAGAGATAGTAAAGAAAACGGTAGTAAAAAGAGCAGTTTTTCAAGATGAGGACGATTTACCCCTGAAGTCTCTGATACCAATAAAAAAAAAGTACCGAATCGTTTGAAGGGGACGACAATATGACCTTAATCAATTAGATGACATAAAGGTTAACAGTTTTGTCCTTGTAAGATTTCCTACAAAAAAAACTATCAAATATTACGTAGGTCAAGTTACCGAAATTCATCCTCAAGACGATGAATATGATGTGTCATTTTTATGATACCAGCCTAAGAAGTTTGTTTTCCCCTTAGTTCCAGACATTTCCACCATCATGAAGAGGGATATAGAAATTGGGCTTCCTGAACCAAGTGTCACTGGGGGCACTTCAAGGATGAACAATTCATTTGTGCTTTCTATTGACTTAAGTAGTTATAATGTATCATAAGATTTCTTCTCTCCCGTTTCGTAGACATGTGTTTATACAGTTTGAAATTATTCATTTAGTTCATTTTTATACCAAATAATAAATATAATAACCATAAATAAATCCTTTATTTTGGTTTAAAAAGCAGTGACCATTGTTGGGGTATGGGGTGGCCAGTGTACTTTTCTTTCTCCAACAGTGGCCACATTTTTAAACTTTTAAAAAATATTACTTTTTTTTCCTAATTTATTTTTTTTTAATTTTACACGCAACATATGGTATAACTAACATTTCCAGGTTTCTATAAATATATAATTAAATAATAAAATGATTGAAATAGTTGAATTACAGCAACATATGTTGAAAGGTGGCCACTGTAGGGGGTCCTCCCCTAATTGATTTTTTTATTAAAGGAGGAGAAAGGCATCTTGTCCAAATTGATGAGTCTGTAATGACAAAGAAGAAGTATAACCGTGGGCGAATAATACCTGCTAAGTGGGTTCTTGGTATTTTGGGTTTTGTGAAGTTTATTCCAAATCGGCAAGCCAACAGCTTAACTCCAATTATTCAAAAGCATGTTAGGCCAGGATCAGAAATTTGGACCGACCAATGGGGGGCATACAATACCCTTCGATAGTTAGGATACATAGATAAAACTGTCAATCATAGTAGGTTTTTTTGTGATCCAAATACTGGTGTGTATATTAACCATGTTGAAGGGTACTGGTCTACTGTAAAGCAATATTTGCGCAGATTGGGAGTGATGTCCTCACCGTTTTTGGCTGAGTATATTGACCTGTTTATGTGGTGTGAAATATATAAGGCCACCGGTGTACAAAGTACGCTTCATTTAACTCGGCATATCGCAGAGAAATATTGATAATTCTGTTTTAAATAATGTTATTTTTTTGAATTTGTTATTTAATATAATGTTTCCTTTTTTGAATAGAAAATATGTTATTTTTTGTATTGCTATTACGTTATATAAAGTGCGGGACACGAAAGAAAACCGGGTGGAGTCACGGTTTAGGAAAATGGGCCAAGAAATCTCTTTAAACAAGTGGTGTCCCGTCATTCTTTAAATAATATGGCCCCCCTTTTTGACTATACGCACTTCAGATAATTAAAAAATGTAACTATGCTTAATGAAACTTTATCTATATTTGTCTGTTTTCTTTCGTGTACCGCACTTCTATATCTCCTTTGTGTTGCAAAAAGGGCGAACTTTCGAATTTTAAAATGATTTAATTTTGATTTTTCTTGATCGATTTACATATAAATATATTTTTTCTTGAGTTCTGTCATTAACGGTTCTCGGGCTACTGCCTACATCCACTATTATTGGACCACCCAGTATAGTGATACACGATTTACAAGTCCAGATTTTACAAGGGCAGCCAGCATCAGATCCAGTGAACGAGATTTATCAAAATTTTAATTTATGCAGTTCGACTTTGGGCTACTCGAGTATGCCAAAAGTGGCCGTCTGTCTCCGTTTGTCATATTACTTTATACAGGGGCCGTCATTGTGAAGTACTATACAGGGCGTTTCCTAATTGCGTGCTGACCTTAAAGGGGGTGTTTTTATGTCCTAAAAGTCTTAACTTTTGAGATACAGGATGGTAAAGTTTAGAAGGAAAACATTTTTTTTTCATCCTAATTCTGATGCTGTTGTAGGTAACTGCATGAAATTTGATACACGTCTTCTATGCAGTAAGAAGCGTACAGATTTACCCATGTTAATTAGATACGCACGCCACTGGTAGAAATTTTAAAAATTGAATGTTAATAAAAAATATCCTTTTATGCATAAAAGACGTGTATCAATTTTCAGTTATTTATCTATAATAGCATCAGAATTAGGATTTAAAAAAATGTTTTTTTAAAACCCTGTATCTCCAAAGTTAAGACTTTTATGCTCATATTAAATTTTTTTCTTAAAAAGGTCCAAGAATCACCCCCCTTTAACATTAGCACGCAATTAGGAAACGCCCTGTATAGTACTTCACAATGACGCTCCCTCTTCAAAGTAATATGACAGACGGAGACAAACGGTCACTTTTGGCATACCCGAATAGCCCAAAGTCCAACTGCATAAGTTAAAATTTTGATAAATCTTGTTCACTGGAATCAGTGCTGGCTCCCCTACTATAACTACACTGATGTGTTATTTTGGAAAAATATGAGTTCTGTAGTTTTTCAAATATTAATTGCAAAATTAGATATTTTTTGAAGTTCACCGGTGTTGCGCTCTCGAATATATTTTTTTACTCCTGCCCATGCAAGTTCAATAGAGTTGAGGTCGCACATGTATGGAGGCAGCCTTAAAGGTTACGTAAAAGACCGTCAATTTTATACTTTTTTTCTAGGCTTGTTGGTTGATATTACTTCATATAATTGATATTTTCTCTATGTTGGATCACATACAAGATTGTTCGATTTAAGCCACGATATCATATGCGCTTTTGTAGAGTATTTAGTTGGCACTTTATCTTCTACGTGAGAATGATAAGACGCATTATCCATTACTACGACGGGGAGGGGGGATTTGGGAGAAATATTAGGTAGAAGCTTCTCGAGCAACCACTTTTCAAAATTATCTCTATTCATCTGTCCATGATAGTCTCTAGTTGTTAGTCCCTAGCGAAAAACTAAAGCAGCACCTGGAACAAATCTGGCTTCTGAACCAGCATGAACTATAATAAAGCGACTACTAGAGCGGATTCCCTGAACAACACCTGTAACACTTTCACTTTGCCAGCATTTGTTCACTGTCATATTATTATCTACCCAGTTTTCGTCTAGATACACAATATCGCGTCCTTCTTACCTATATTGCCTTACAGTTGATAGATATTTCATCCGCCAGTGAAAAATATTTGGTCTCTCAAGCAATTTTCGTTTATTTTGGCACTTGCGCCAAACAAAACCATTTGATCGTAAAAGCCGATTTATGGTTTTATACCCGTACGGAAAATCTATTTTGTTCTTTACAGCACGAAGTAGGGGTTTGCAGGTCGGGACCTTCTTCAAGCTTATATAAAAATCCTCAGTTGTTCGTCGAATTACTTGAAAATCACCATCGTCAATTTTATCTTTGTATGATAATCGGGGTCTTTTTTACCAGGAGATTTTAAAGGTGAAGTAGAACATGAGCAATCATTATGTTCTCTTTGAATTTTTCTCACACTACTTTCCGAAACACCAGTGTAAAATGCAGCGCGTTCTGTTCGATTTTGAATTGGAATAGTCAAACTATTATCTTCAGCTTCTCTAGTACAGGCCTTTATAACGCTCTCAATAACTTCACGTGCACCGCTTCGAATTGTTTTTCCTCTTTTACTCGCCATCGTTACTTCAAAATAATAATTCAAATTCAAAGCAACGCATTTATATAGAAATGAAAACAAATGCTCGAAATGTATAGGCGCCACTGGAAACAGCTAGAACCTTCTAGCGGCAAGTGCATGGAGAATCTAGGCACATTTCAATTACAAGTATACCAGTGCGAAATTTACTAAATCCTCGATTAATTTTCCGTATCGCTTAGCTGGCGCACTTTATAGGTGAAGCGGCAAACTATTACAACAAATAAAATAACATAAAATTAATTTGCGTACACAAATTTTACTTTTCCGCTTGCTTAAGACTATGAACCTTTATTTTAAGGACGGCCCGGTTTTCTTTTGTGTCCCGCACTTTACCATAATGTTTCCTTTTTTGTAAACTTAGTTTTTGTTTTGTATGATTATTGTATTTTTAATAATTAATAAATTTGTTTATCATTTTATTAACCCCCGTTCAGGCAGTTGACTTTTTTAACAAAACTTATAATTAATAAAAATGCTGTTTAGGTCAGGTTAGGATTGGTTAGGTTTTTCGTAAAGAAAGCGCGCCAACAAAATTCCGAGTCTATATTAAAACAAGGATTTTTTTAACAAAGCCTTTACTGTTAGGTGGGTCTATCCCGTTAGCGTTAGGTTAGCCCAGGTTTGTCAATAAAACCATCATTAAAGCTCTAAACCATACTTATTTTTAAAGCCAGCTGTTCATCTATGATGTAGTTTTTTCAATCTTCAAAATCAAAATTTTTAAGAAATTTGTAGGGCTATGGCAACAGTGTAGGGAAATTGTGCTCTCAACGTCATCCTGTCGTATTATAAAAGAGATTTCGGAATGTATTCGTTGAATATTTATGACTTTTAAAATTTATTTTTTCAAAAACTGCTGGGTCCTTCACATTTTTTAAATTTGGAAATTACTAGTCAAAATGGACACTTTTTAATGGTTTTTAAAAATTTTCAAAATTCGTGACTATATGTCGTTCTAGACCAGAAAAATTTGTCTTTTTTCTTCCCACGTTTTTTTTATGGAGCTTCACGTCTTAGGGTCCCCAGATACCAAAAAACATGTTTTTTCAAAATTCCCTCGGTCTGTCGGTCTGTCTCTACGCGACATAGCTCAGAAACTACTTACTACTTCAAATCTCGGCAAAAAATCAAGGGTCATAAGGGGATGAAATGGTTACGTTTCTAACTAGTGAAATGTTAAAAAAAATACTATTACCTGAAATCTTACACAAAAATCAAGAATAACGTAAAAATTGAATCGTAAAATTTTGGTGCGAATTCAAGTTGGTGAAATAAGATGTCGGCCTAGTAGAAAAGTTAAAAAAATATTACTAAAGAACTACTTATCCAGTTTACTTGAAATGTTGCACAAAAATCAAATATTATCCAGCAACAACAAATCAACTGGTAAAATTTCGATACGAATCCAAGATGGCGAAACAAAATGACTTAATAAAATATTTAAAAAATCAGCCTGAAAAAGTGTGATATAGAGATGGACTGGTAAAATTGTGGTACAAATTTAATGTGGTGGAACAAAATGGCGGCCTAATAAGAAAAGTACAAAAATGAATAATTCAATACATTTTAAATTTTGCCTAAAAGATACGTGTGATATAAACAGGTAGAAACTGGTCAAATATAAGTACGAACCCAATGTGTTAAAATCTGTAAATTTTTTACCCAGTACTTCAAGGTACTTGACTATTCCTAGTTCATAACGAGGGAAGTTCTGGGTATAGGAATTTATATTTTATTGCCTAAATAATCCCAAATCGCCGGTGAAAGGCAAGTATTTTTACGCAGAGAAAAGTATATTATCGTCAAATCAACCAAGATTTATAATTTTCTCGAAAATATTTTTTTTAATATCAAACATGTTTAATTTTGTATAGCTTCGCTGAGGAAAATGCAGAAACAACAACTGGACTTCACAGGTTCAAGCAAGCCGTTGAGGAAACCCATAATATCTCTACGATTTTATTTTACTCCAATAATCCATTATAAAAAATAATTACCCGAATATATTTTCATTTTAAACACTGTAATTATATGAACTGGGTTGAAATTCAGCTGCTATCAAATTTGCAGGAGAGGTCTATATTAGTATTCGACAACCCATCCGACCACAATGTAGCGATAGAGAAAAATGTTACTACTTCAAGGCTTAAACAAGTAATGGTTCAGTGACAAAGACAAAGACATAACTTTATGCAATAATTCAAAATAATAAACATCGATTTCCGCCCACTTATTTACTAAATCAGTTATTAAAAGTGTTAAGATTGACACCGTATCATTCAGAACTGAACCCTATAGAGAAAACATGGACAACCGTAAAAAACTGGGTGGCAGCCCATAATATTACATTTGTGTTAGCCAACGATAATAAATCTATCAATTTTCTATTTTTACTGTTGGAACTAAACTACAATTAAATTTATTTAAATCCGATACCGATTTACGGTAAAACACTTCCATTCGGTCAAGTGTGAATAATTAAATTATCATTAGAAACTGCCGTGGGTAGTTTATTGCCATCGTAAACGAAATACTTTGAGATGTAGTATACAAAATCTTGTAAGTAAATGTTTAATAAAATATTTGGTACTGCATTTTTTTATTATTTAATTTAATAAGTCGCTACGCCACTGACCGGTACGCCACACCCGCTCGTATCCCGAGCACGTGGCATCCTAAAGTTTGTATTACTATAAAACGAAAAAATCTGTAAATTTTTTTTCATTTGTTAGGAACGGTGGCCCAATTTAGTTCAATACATAATCACAGTATATGTGTGTTACATATACTGTATTTTCAAACATTTTTATTGGGCGCCATTTTGTTCCATCATATTGGATTCTCACCAATATTTTACCAGTTTCTTTATACCTATGCCAGACTTGACTTTTGGGCATAATTTAAAATAAATTCAATAAGTAGTTTTTACATTCATACATACCGCCATTTTGTTACGTCATATTGAATTCGTTCCAGTTTATCCCATTTTCGGTCAATCTCGTAAGTAGGTTTTAAACTATGCCGCGAACTGACAGACAGACAGACCGACAGACGGTCTGACGGAATTGATAAAACATATTTTAGATTTTTATTTAGATGCTCATCTAGGCCGCCATTTTGTTTCGCCATATTGGATTGCTACCAGGGTTTCACTCGTTTATTCCAACATAATACTTTGATGTTTGTGCAAAATTTGAGATAAATTATATAAATAGTTTTTTAATAACATGTCTTTAACATTTCACATTTTTACCAAAATATTACCAGGCTATTTTTGATCAAAGTTTGAAGTCATCCGGGTAAGTAGTTATTAAGCGATGCCGCGAACTGAGAGAGAGACACACAGACCGACAGACGTACCGACGGAATTGATAAAACGTATATTTTGGCTTCTAGGGTCGCTAAAACGTGAGGATATTTACATATCCTCAGAGGGTGATTTCTCCACGATGACCATTATTTTGTTTGGCCGCCATTTTGTTCGGCCATCTTCAATTAGTATCACAATTTTACTTGTTGATCCTATACCCCAATTAGTTATGACATACAATTTTAAGTTTTTTCAGGCCGAATTTTTATATATTGTATTAAGCCGCCATTTTGTTCCGCCATTTTGAATTCGTACCAAAATATTACCAGTTAATTTCAACATAATATTTGATTGATGATGATGATTGTGCAAAATTTTACATAAATTGGGTAAGTTGTTTTTTAATAATAATTTTTTTAACTTCACTAGGCCGACTTTTTGTTTCCCCATATTGGATTTTTGAAGTCAATCAATACAATACTTCCCTTTTACGAGGGAAGTAAAAATAAAACTCGCTGGAAAGATTTAAATATCTTTAATATATCACACAAAGAGCATATACATACATCAATTTTATATGTACACCATTTATTTTTCGAATTATCTTCTAATGTCAATTATTATATTTTAGGTGTAATCGATTATAAACCGATTATATAAATAAATAAAAAAAAAACAGTAGGTAGGTAGGTCTTCTAATCTTTAAATAGTTGTATGTTCGGATGGCTCTACAATAGCATAATTATAAATAAGCATACATTCTCAGATAACATGTAAAATTATTTTTGAACATTTAAAAAATATATATTGCGTTTTAAATTATGATATTCAGAGATCATTTTCTTGAGTTATTATTTTAAAGCAAATTTGCCAAATAATTTTTAACAAGTCGACAAGAAAGAAATATTTTCATAAAATCTATACAATTTGGGTTTTTGATTCATATTAAAACACTATAGTTATCAGTCTATTAAATTTAAATCCATGTTGAAATACAGCATAACACTTTTATCCTACAATGATTTAGATTTACCATCCAGAAAGATGTCCATTATTTTATTTGTGTATTATTGCAAAATCGTCTAAATTAACGTCTAACGTAATATTACACCATATATTTGATTCATAGGGTCTTATTTCACTTGTAAAATAATGAACATCTTGAACAAAATTTTAAAGATACCAATACTATTAGTTTTAGTGAACACTTTCGCAGAAAAAATGAGACCAGATAATACAGGAACCGAGAATAGCAGTTCATCCTGCCTACTATAATTTTTCGAAATTAAATATTAACTTTCAATTTTTTGAAAAAATAAACTGGTATATGATTCGATAAAATGATTGTAGTCCAGTCAAACTGTCGAAAAACCGAGCGAAAATGGAAAATTTCTAAAAACAGTATTTTTTTGGAAATCACTAGATTTTGGAGCGTAAATTAACGGTCCAACTTTGCACCTGCTCAAAAGTTGGGACAACGTCCTTAAAAATGGCGATTTTGGAAATTGTTTTCGTTTTTTAGCGCTTTTTTGCTGCTATTTTAGGTTTTATATGAGCAAATAAAAATCGGCCAACGAATTTTGATTAAGGACTTAAAAACGAAGAGATTGAGTCCTTTTGGATGTAATTTGACCTATTTAAACCCGAGAAACCGCTCATTTTTGACGTTTTTCTGTATTTTAAAAAATCTCTTTATTAGGTTAGTTATTAATTTTTTTTTGGGCAATCAATCATTGAAGCATCTTAAATAGGATATTTTTTATTAGATCCGACTATAAAGTTATATGTTACCGATTTAATGTCTATTTCATTATACGAAAATTAGTCATATTTTACGAAAACGAATTTGTTTCAAAAGCCATTTTTTTTAACGATACCAAATTATTTATGAATCTTATTGATCTTAATTTATTTCCTGGAATCTAGGCTTTCATTCGAGCCCCACAAGTCATTTTGATCATTTATGCCTGAGAAATTGTAATCTTAAGCTCAAATTTTGCGTTTCTACGTATAATTCCGCCTTTCGTAGTAAATAAATGATTTTTTTTAGTGTTTTCGTAATTAAAATGCAAATAACATTTTAGGGGTTTTAGAATTAGTTTTGACCATTTGGTCCCAAGAATTCGTTATTTTTACTTGATTTTCGATTTTTCTATATTGGTAACTAAATAATTTTTTTTGGGTTTCTGTGGTACTATAAGTTACAAATACCCATTTAAATTTATAAAACAGTTCATAATATATCATATTTTAAGAAATTTAAGAAGCATTTTTAACATTTGGTATGAAAAGTCATCATTTTAAATTCCATTTACTTTTTTACGTAAAATTTCGCGCTATTTTTTATATAAATGAATTTTCTTTTAGTGCCATTATTTTGATTTATAAATATTTATTTTAAAGTCTATGTTATGTTGTCTATTATAAACTTTTTTAGGGATTTAAGAAGCCATTTTCCTAACCGGGGCCTCAAAAATTGTATTTTTTAATTTAATTTACGTAAAATTTTCTTCTTGAAAAAAATAAGTTAATTTCTTTGATATATATATATATATATATATATATATATATATATATATATATCATACTTTAAGTCATGGATGTTTTTTTAATGTATTTAGTTAGTACTTCAAGATCAAAAATTGTTGGGATTTTAAAAGTAAATCTGAGCCTATGAAATCGACAGTAGCTATCTTTTTTTCATTCCATATTTTTTTATTATACAATTCTCTATTTGATGAAAGTTTGTATCTTGCGACACTGTTTTTTATACTGTATATTCCAGAAAATACAGGTCATCGAAAGAGCTGCAATAAAACAAAATCAATCTAAAACCACGAAATTTAATCGATAATTTAATGATAATAATTTATTCATACGCTCTGTAAAGAGTACCAGTAACAAAAATATAATTTTGCCTTAAAACGAAAATATAGTGCCACAAAATGAAACTTTTTAATTAAATAAAAAAGAATCCATATTTTATAATATTTAATTTAGCAACGCCACTGACCGGTATACCACACCCACTTGTATATGCGAGCACGTGGCTGTATCATCCTTAAGTTCATATTACTATAAAAGGAAACAATAAAACTCACTGGAAGAATTTGATTGTGAAAAATGGGAACATTTTATAAAAATTACGATTTCTTACGCCCAAGTTGTCAAAATGAGTTCTTAAACGCCTTAAAATATTGATTATGCTCAATTTAATACATTCGTATGATATGATATATTTGTAACTTTAAGTTATGAGAGCACTTTTTTCATTTTTTTATCAACAAAAGCGAAAGTTGCAAAAATTGTGCTTAAAATGGAGGGCGTAAATAGTCAAAATAACTTCTGCAGAGGTTCAAATGAAAGCTTGGAGTCTAAGGAATAAATTAGGACCAATAAATTTCATAAACAGTTTGGTCAAACAAAATGGTTAGAGCAAGAAATAAAATTTGTTTCCGAAAAATATGACTGATTTTTATATATTGAAGTGAACATTAAATTGGTGAAAAATGGCTAACTTCATGGTTGCATCTACTAAAGTATACCTTATTAAAGATGTCCCAATGGTTTAGATGGTTTAGATTTACGGTAAAAAAAAATTAATAACAAAACGCTAATTTTTTCCTAATAAAGTGATCTTTTTAAAATACAGAAATACTGCGAAAAATAGCTAATTTGTAGGGTTTAAATAGGTCAAATTGCATCCAAAAAAACTCACACTCTTCTTTTTTAAGTCCATAATCAAAATTTGTTAGCCGATTTTGATTTGCTCACATACAACGTAAAATAGCTGCAAAAAAAAAAACCTCTAAAAAACTTTAAGAATGACCAAAAGCGCCATTTTTAAGGGTGTTGGTCCACCTCTTGCGCTGGTGCAGGGTCGGGTTCTTAATCTACACCCCAAAACCTAGCGATTCCAAAAAAAAACTGTTTAGTGAAATTTTCCTCAAAAATGACAGTTTAACTAGACTATTGAGCTAATATTATTTAACGGGGCAGGATATCACTACCACTTTGTATTTTAGCATACTGTCCCCTGTTTACTCTGTTTACTATCTGATCTTTCTTTCTCGGCAGCCTTTCACAAATAAATATCTGACAACTCAAGATTGCACATAGTCTTTAAATAATATTATTTATTTACAATAGTTCACTGTAAAAATTTCCTAACAGAAACATTTCTATATACACTTGTAATGTACATATTACAATTTTATTACAAACTTTATTTGTACTTAATTACATTAACCTGGTCAAAAGTCACTGAAAAAATGTATTGTTTTAAATATACAAATAATGTATTTACAATGTCTCAAATAAATACAAATGTACAGAAAGGTCATGACCAGATTTCTTAGTGATCACCTTTAACATTACCCTGATGTCCAAAAATATTTTTATACTTGCATTCCTTCAATTTATGCTTTAGTAAATCAAAATCATGAAGGGATGCATTTCTAAGAACATTTTTGTCATTGAGGTCGCGTCTTTTACCTTATTCTATATATACAGGGTTCACCACAATTTCTTCGAAACAAGAAGAATTTCCTTATCACGTATACTCTGATCTCCATCCAGCCTGGAACAAAAGAAAAACAAATTAGAAAATTTAAGCATAAAATTGCAGTTTTAATATTCAATAACTACCTAATATATTCTGCAAGTTAAATATATCTTGTATTTCCTCATTTAAAATTAGGGGAAACACTTTTATCGATTAACTAATTACATGTTTTAGGAAAAAAATCATAAATGCAACTAAATTTGTAAACTTTAGCAAAAAATAACAGTACTGGGAAATAATGTTTTGCACACTGATGCAAATTATGTGGTCAAAGGAATGATCTAAGTAAACCTAAGATAAATTTTCATATCAAACATGTGTTCAAAAATTTATTCAAGATGATATTAAGTTTAATAACTATCAAGACGGTATCCAAAAACAACGTAGTATTTTATGTACAATTTTACAGATTTTAACAAATGTCTGGAACTCTCGAAATCCACTTTTCCGATTTAAATAAAATTTGGCATTTTTAAGTGTGAAGTTACGTATTCCCTAGTGATATCCGCAATCCTGCTAAATCTACGGTTTTTCAGAAATTTATAGCAACTTTTAATTTGTGTATGGAAAACCATATTTTTTTCTGATACTTAGATTCCACAACAAACTTTTATTTTAAAGTATTTAATATTTTCTAAGATTTAGGGTAAAAATTAATGTTTCAATAAAAGTATTTGTTTTACCTAATCGGTGACTTGGGTCCAAAGTAGTTACCTGTCATTTTGACATCATTCAATTCACTAAGATTCAATAGAAGGCCCCATAAAAAAGCAATACCCACACCATTCAAATGAATAATAAAAGATATTAGATATAAGGATATTAGCAAACAGGTTAACAGTATTTATAAAGAAAAACATAAACTTTTTTTTCACAACCAAATGATAGAATAGTTCAAAACTCAAACCATAAATCAAAAGCCAAATTGTAAAATTACAAAATAAAAACGATTCTTATAAGGAACTGAAAATCATTGAAAATGGCAAAGTAGTTCCAGATAAAATAGTTGCAAGTAATTTTAATCATCATTTTACTCATGTACCCCATATTAATAATATTGACAAGGCATTTGTTTATAACTGTATGCCACCTTGTATAAATCATTTTTTTTGTCACCCATATGTAAACAAGATGTTTTAAACTTTATTAAAAATTTAAAGAACTCAGATGCCACAGGACATGATGGCATATCAAATAATTTGTTGAAAAGGTGTGGATTTGTTTTGTGTGAAGTTTTAACATATTTGATTTCACCGCTCAATATGCGATATATCCTGAACAATAAAAATGGGCAACTGGGATGCCACTATATAAAAAGGGAGATTCTAATAATTATTCAAATTATAGATGCATAGGTTTATTAACAAGTATTTCAAAAATTTTTGAGTTGAATTTGAAAAATCAATAACTTCAGTTTTTTAATAAAATTAATATATCTCGTAGTACTGAAAGTGCCCATTGTAAATTCCAGACGACAGTTGTCGATGCAACTGGTAAACAATTTACTATATTGGGTTTATTTGTGGATTTCTTTCGAGCATTCGATATGGTCAACCATGAGCTACTGTTGTTAAAGCTGCATCGTTATGGTATTAGAAGGCAGGCATGGAAGCTCATAGAGACTTACTTGAGTGGGCAACAACAGTGTGTATAGGTAAAATAGGATGAGGAGCGGCTCATTGACAGTAAATTGGGGTGTTCCTCTGGGTTCAATTCTTGGACTGTTACTATATCTTGTTTATTCTAATGACCTCATTTTCTACTTAAAAAATATCTCGACTGGTATTTATATGGCAGATGATACAAACATTGTGGTCGTGAAAAAAAGTGCAGGACAGTGGATTTGGTTTATAATGGTTTAAAAAGGACTGTTTGATTATAAATCAGTGTAAAGCAAATTTTGTTGTATTTTTAAATAAAAAACTTTATGTTGTGTTAACTTCACAAATTGAAAGTAGTCCTATTACACCTTCCATTTCCTTAATAATGTTAGGTTTAGAAATTAATAAGAACGATGGTGAAATCATATAGAAAATCTATGCAGAAAGTTAAGAAAAGAATGTTATGGTTTAAAGTCATTAACAAATTATTGTAGTCAAAATGCTATGTTGTCAGTATATTATTCTAATCTACAGTCTCACTTATCGTACGGTATTATAAATTGGGGTTTAAGCTCGGATATGATAAGAGTGTTTTTGCTTTAAAAGTATGCAATATCCATTATGAGGAGGACTGCCTTTTGGATGTCTATGATTTTTTAGGTTCTGTTCTAGTGTTTTTGGAACTAGTCCAGTTGATGATACGATGATCGGTATCACATGAACCTTATTCAGTCGCCAAATCTGCTGTATCTCGATGGCCAGCTCCGCATATTGTTTGCTGCATTTGTTTCCCTATTTAACAGTACCGCATCAGGCCGATTATTCGTCACCCGTCTGTCGGTGATAATTGCCCGGTCGTAGTACAGTTTGAAGGCATTATTTTCAAGCACTGAACTTGGTTGGTATTTATAATAGGGCACAAAGGTTTTAAGGAGCCGGTATTTATTGGCAAGCTTCTGGTGTATGATGTTACACACCTGGCTATGTCGCTACAGGTAGTCCGTGTTTGTTAGGTAAGTGCAGCCAAATGTTATATGCTGTAAAGTCTCTGATCTCTCGCTACATTTTCGACACTTCGGATCGGATTTAACGAACCGGTCTTTGACGATGAATTTAGTGAAATTTCGTGTGTTAATAACTTGGTCCTGTATTGTCATTACAAATCCTCCTGTCTCTGGGAATAGTTGTCCATCCTTCAGCCACCTGTTGGATGCTTCCTTATCTGTGTGTGGCTGTTTCAAGTCATTGTGATGTCGGCCGGCCGTGTAGAGCCATTTGAGCCCAATGTTCTTGTTTGTCGGAGTCTGAAATTGTCTTTAGAATGATGTTGTCACTTGCGAGATTGAGAGGAGAGTAAAAGTTGTCACTTAAGGTCAATATGCTGTGGAGGCTTGATGTTTTTGCCTTGTTGGTGAAGAAATCTCTCAATTTTTGCAGCTGTCGGGAGTGCGAATTGGTCAAGTCAACTAGGGATCTTCCACATTCTCGTGGTAAGGTCATTCGGAGAGTTGATGACCTTGGGTGGTGTGACTTGTACTCTAATTTCATGTTAATCCATTTCAAGATTCCGAAATTGTAGGTCATCATGGGCACAGCATAGGTGTTAATTGCTCTAATGAGATTTCCGGCATTCAGTTCTGTCTTCAGAAGAGCTCGCATTTTTTGAACGTACTGATCTTTCATCTTGTGCTTTCCTTGCTTATCTTGGAGCAGTCTAGCTTGTTGGAATCCTAGGTGTTTGTAGGTCTCTCCCTGGTTCATCGCTTGAGCTATTTCTCCATTGGGTAGGGCTATATCATCATTTATGACATTGCCTTTTTCGATGTTTAAGGCTTTACATTTTTCCATTCCAAATTCCATATGGATGTCTTTCGAGAAGGTGTATGTCACATCAATAAGCTTTTTTAGTTGGTTATGGTTTCCACCATAGAGCTTAATGTGATCCATATACAAAAGGTGGGATATGGTTCGGGAATCGCCTCTAGTGGCTTTGATGTTGAAGCCATGTCCTATATTATTGAGCAACGTGGATAGGGAGTTTATCGCTAAGCAGAACCAAAGTGGACTTAACTAGTCTCCTTGGTAAATTCCCCTATTGATGTATATCTCATCGGTGGTAAGAGATTAATCGCCATTATAATAATAATAATAATAATAATCGTTTATTATTCACTAAAAAAAAATAAATACATAATTGTTTTCACAAATAAAAAAAAACATAGTGAATAAAGGCTAGCATTTCAGACTTCGCGCAAAAGGCAGATTCTGTTCTTACAATGCTGCCACATATCTTAATGTCCCACTTATGCATGGCAAAGATAAAACTGTTACTGCCAAAAATATTCAGAGTGGCGTCACTTAAAAACAGCATATTATCAGATATAACAACATATGTAAAATCAAGAATAGATATGACGTCACTAAAAAATACCATTAGCAGTAAACGTCTTGAGTAGTAAATAAAATATATCATAAGTAAAACAAAGGTGTTAGAAGAAAATAAACGGAAAAGCGGAAGAAATAAAGAGAAAAAAAGATAGTGCGACCAGAGGAAAATGAAAGTGCGAAAAGAGGAAAATGAAACTAAAGATATAGAAAGATAGAACAAAGGCTGATGAAGGCTCTACACGTACTTTATACGTTCATTGCTTAGAAAGTAAATATTTCGTCAGTTTATGTTTAAAGGATTGTATTGAGAGTGTAGTTTGTGATAATTCAATGGGTAAAGCGTTGATACACAGTGCTATATCATAAGAAAAGCAGCGTTTGAAAAACTCATGTTTATGTCTATTAGTTAAAGTATTTCTACGTAGATTTAAATGGTGGACATCTGTTCGGAATTTTATTTTATTATACAAATATACTGGTACACGACTTTTTAAAATTTTGAAATACATACATGTTGCATGTAGTTTCCTTCTATTACTCATATTAAGCCATGAAAGTACTTTAAGTTTGTGGGATACTCGGTTGCTTCTTCTGATAACAAAAATTAGTTGGATACAACAGTTCTGAATCTTTTGTTTTGTTTTCCACTGGTGCTTGATAGTTGCTAAGAAATTGATTATTATGGGGTGAATTTTGTATATTCCTAATACGTCTATGAGCCAGAAATGTGGTACACTGTCAAACGCCTTTTTATAGTCTATAAAAGCGTGTATATGTAAAGTCTATATGTTGCGTTGTTTTTTCTGTGCCTGCTTAAGTACCACACAGTTGATGATAAGTTGTTCTTCGCGTCCTAGTAGAGCTTGTAGTCTTCGTTTTCAAGTATATATGTTGGTGTATAATGGTAGTAAGGGTCTGTGTTCTCTGTTAGTTTGTATGTTGTGGCTAATGCTTGATGAACGACCTTCGCTGCTGAGTTGTGTCTCACGGTGTATTCAGTTCCGGCCATTATTCTACGTCCACTCGTTATGTGATCAATGGTTGTGTCCTTGATGATGTGCTTTCGGTAATTTCTGGTTGCTATGACTTCGTCCTGGATGGCAACCAGGAAGCTTTCTGTTTCATGGAACAGCTGCCCTCTTTGTAACCACGTATATGAAAGCTTTTTATGTATATGGTCTTGCTTTATGTGGTATCTGTGTTTTCCGTGAAGTATTTTTTCAGACCAGGTATTCATCTTTTCTAGTCGTGATTGGATGTGACTGTGTGCGTCTGCTGCGAGGCTCGTTTGAGACAGGTCGAGCGGTGTATAATTCTTGTCTGCCTTCACTATTGCCTTGTGGAGGTTAGTTTGTTTGTTGTGGAAGAATTTTCTGAGTTCGTAAATTTGTTTTTTATTCAGCGATTGTATATCTATAATTCCCCTCCCTCCTTTTTTTC
The DNA here is from genome assembly GCA_030620095.1 of Kuschelorhynchus macadamiae. Taxonomy (NCBI): domain Eukaryota; kingdom Metazoa; phylum Arthropoda; class Insecta; order Coleoptera; family Curculionidae; genus Kuschelorhynchus; species Kuschelorhynchus macadamiae. Next base: position 2,648,596 of record JAUTXW010001318.1, on the reverse strand, counting down.
TCTCGATGGTGAGCCTTTCCTTGCATGCCATGCGTTGGGAATGTAACTTCCTGTTAGTGAATTCAGAGCGTATGAGAATGTAAATGTTTTCTATGTCTGTGTGTAACTATTTATACCTAACGAATACGTAAGAATGGGTATGGCGAAGATGTTAATAGTTTTCGTTAGATTTTCTTATTATTATTATTATTATTATTATTTCTCTATCCTTTTCACTGTAGTTAGAGGTATCTTAGTCAAATCACATGTTTTATTCGGAGCATCACTAGCACTGTCAAGTGGAACCATCAATGTTTTCCACGGAGACCACATAAAACTTTTTTTACGTATAATATTTTGTAAAATGATATCGCCATAACGATTTCCATGAGAAGTAAATTCTGACATTAAATTTTTCAAAAACGTATCTAAAATACCTGCTCAAAATAAACATTAAAAATGTTTGAAATTACAGAAGAAATGTGTGTGCTCAAAATTTTTAAAATTTACATTGAACAATTTTAACAAAGTTTATTAAAAGTTTGTTGTAGAATCAAGATATCAATAAGATTTTCCATAAAAAAAGTCTAAAAAATTGCTTATTTAACATAAAGTTGAACTTACCATTCCATTTGACGTTAATCCTAATCCGGCAGCACTTAACGAACTCATGTGATGATGGTACGAAGCCGTAGGAGGAGGGGCTGGAGGAGGTGGGCCGCTTACGAATCCATGGGGATGCGTACTGTTTTGGTACCAATGGCTCATAGCGTGATGAGGATGGAGAGCGGCGTTTAGATGAGGATGTCCGCCACCCATTGAGTTGAACTGGCCGAATCCACCTGTAAAAAATGCTTTATATTATGTAACAATCAAGCGCTACTTTCAAGTCAATGCTTTACATTACTCTATTTTATTTAATATTCAGCGAACATGATCAGATCTATATGACTAACCCACCAAAAAATTTTTGTAACATAAAACTGAATAGCTTATTTTAGTAGAATGAACCTCGCTAAATATAGAAAAAGCCAGCAAAAAGTTGCAACACCTAAGGTTTCCTTAATTAATCCATTAATCAAAACACATGCTGAGGTACCGGTTTATTTTAAAAATTATTTTCCTAGATTATGACCCCTATATATCAATTATATTTATAATTTATATATATTAAATTAATTTTTTTCTTTTATGAGGGGTCGTAAATCAGCAGTAATTACACATCATGGCTGGGTCCCATCAGTTCCATATTTCCATTGTCCCGATATCCTGATGAGACTTTTTAACTTAGTAGTTTTTCGTAGTTTTCGTCGATCTTTTTGTCTAGAAATCCTCTCACTACACTTAAAAATGAGTTCCAAGCTGTGAGTTCTTTACTTGTTGAGGTTTTTTATAAAATTAACTTCATCCGACAATTTTTTAATTTGTGGACCGATAAAAATGCGTGTTTTTTTTTTAATTTGGCCCCACTTAAATTGGGAAATAGTTGTCTTAGGTATTTAAAGCCTTCACCACCCTTTATTTGTACCCTTCACAAAGTATTTCATAAGTCCGAGTTTCATGTGAATGTGAATTTATATTCTGGTTGAAATTCTTTCCGTTTCGGTTACATAATGTTTATTTACTACAAAACTGTTCCATAAACAAAAAAAACAGCAAACAATATTTTATAAATCCTCCCTGATGTCCCATTAAAATAGCTATTACTTTTAAATTAGCACATATCTGCCATTTGTACTGGTTGTGGTTGATTCTGTCTAAAACAATATGCATAATTTCATAGTCTTTTCTGAACACTGCTTTTAAACTATATGTCTATGAGTAAGCGCCACTCATAGACTCATGCTCGATATTGAGTTCTTGAATAATGCATTTTCAATATTGCCAACTGATGCTCAGTCTAATGTTTTATTCACACAGATTTTGCCAAGTCTATTAAATGAATTTAATTTTTATACATAATAAGCATAACATAAACTAATTAAACTTGAGCTTGGGGAAAAGCTGCTAACAATAGTGCGGAAGCCAACTCCAGTGATGAGTACCTGCCCTAAAAATCCTACCCTAACCCAGTTACTCAGTTAAATACAGAAAACGTTTCTTTTCCTAAAGATGGTAATTAATGTTTCAATGGCTAGCAAGTTCTATTCCTTAATACGGGAGCCGGAAATTTTTGACTGTTGCTTTGAGAACTCCCTAATCACATACTTAATCATGTAGGTCATTTGAGCAATCAAATGTGGCTCACCAGAACTGGAACTTGGAATAAAAGTGGGGTAGGTAGACAATATCTTGTCAATCTAAAGACGAACTAGTAAGTCTGCATTGGGATGAACAGGTTCCTTAGTCTTTGTCATGCAAAAATAACAGTCATTAAGATAGTTGGTGCGAATCACTGCACCAATAATATGCTACAGCTTACACAGCACACATGAAAGTCCAGTGTTTATCTTAATCTCCGATTAAAATACCAGGGAAATTTTGCAACTGATCGTGTTTGTCTTAACATTTTCGTTGTTCTGACTTAAATACATAAAGAAAAAAGCTTTCCTAACAACACGTAACTACTCACTTCAAAAATTAAAAAGACTGAATAAGACTAATGCTGTAAATATCCCATATTACATTATCTTCCTGTTTTAAAATGCGCGACCCCTCATAAAATGTATTACCTACCAATTATAGATATCAGAACTTTTTGAATATTGTTTCTATTATTCGAAAGGTACCGGCCGGCGTTGTAAAAATAATAGGCTGAATTGTGTTACAAATATCGAGTCGGCCAATAAATTAACATATTAAGCAACGAAGAAATGTCCAATTTACCTTTAGAGTCCAAAGGTTTCATCATGTCTCCCATCATGCCACCAAGGGATAAACAGGCCGCCCCGGACTTTTTCTTTTTACTTTTTGATGACAGTTTTCGATTTCTTGTTTGTATTCCTTCCTTTTTCATCGTGAGCGGTCGATTTACCTGCAACAAAAATATTGAATTTGAAAAATTTCATCCATGTATGTCATTGAGAAGTATCAACTTTTGTTATTTATAATAATTTTAATTAAATATCTCTAGAAATGTACGAGGCACATCAGAAAAACTAAAAAATATTTAAAATTTTAATACCCCGTATCTTGAAAACCAAGCCTTTCCAGTTTCCTTTTCATAAGAACTTTTTTTAATATTTCCATGTGTAGAAAAATATTAGTAAAAAAACTTCATGCTCTTACAAATCTTAGTAACACAAGAAATGTTTTGTATCGATGATAAAATAGCAGAAAATAGATTCCCTGACCTTAGATCAATATGCTGCCCAATTACTATTTTGAATAATTACAATTTAAACGTCATACTATAATGATGAAGGTAATGGCGGAAACGGTCTCATTGTCATACCAAAGTAGTACACATAAAAAAAATCGATTTATTAAAAATGACAAGATTTTAAAGGAGGTTTGTTTGTGCTGAAATCCTGAGTTTGAAAGTCTCTAGGCATTTGTAAACATACATCCAATTAGGCAATATATAATGAGGTGAACAGAACACTATCAGAATTTTCAAATTATATTTAATTCTTAATAAATAATGTTTTTACAATGTAATTGACAGAACGTTGAACTGCAGTGTTGATTAAATTTTTAGAATTTACAATTTCCTACCAGACAATGAAAAAAAAGAACGCAATAATGTATACTACATTATCAATAAATGGAAAAGCATGTAAGTATGCACACTTAACCAACAGGGAATTTATTTTTATTGCCTTTCTGCAAATGTAAAAAGAAATAGTTTACCACAATTTTGTAAATGACAATATCCTTAGTAGTGTTACTAAAGCAGTTGAACGAGGGTTTATTTATGGAGTTCAAAGAACATGTACTGTAGAATGAATGGACATTCTTAAGACATATACGCCTTGCATGTAGATTAAATTCACGGGTTTGGAAATAAGCGGTTTTCAGTTTCAATTTTTACGAAATATATAACGTATTAGGTATGTCTGTGTATTATTCTATACAGGTGACTCTACTTTATGAGTTTAGTTTTTTGTATTTATATCTGTTGTGGAACAAAAGAGATATTCAAATAATACAAATTTCAGTTTCAAATATGAAATCTTCATCTTTAGTTTTATCTTAAAACTTAAAAGAATAAGTTTAACAAAAAAAAATCGGTAAATTTCCTTGTGCTGGGTGAAAGTCTTACACTTTACCATTACGTCATACATCAGCTCCCCTTATTCCAATAGTATTACTACAATAATGCGATGTCCGCGAATATGTATGAGATATGCGTGAAATTATATTACAATGAACTTTAAAAAGATATATTATACAGACTCACACTTGCATACAGACACCCATCACTCTCAGAAGATATAAAAATATCACGTTCTATTAGAATATAAAAAGTTACCAATTTGGATGTGGATCTTCTTACAAAAGTTTTGTTTAGGCAAATACATCAAATAAATGATAGCAGCGACTGATAAACCAATAAACAAGATGTTTCTTCACGTTCGATAACACTTTTTTTTCAGGCAAGTACATAACTAGTTAAACATTTTGAAGATGCGTAAAAGATCAATAAATTGGTCTCCAAAATCTTCTCTATTTAACTAACAGTTTACTTCTAACCTTATTTCTTTTGATTCATTTGTTTATAAATTCAGAAAATTTAAATTGCCAAAGAAACTATTATCTATTCTTTTCCAAATAACCAAAAAAAAAGAAAGATACATTGTCGGTTTTATTGAGCCGAATAATGTTCTCAAAACGTGTAGAAGTAAAGTGATATTTTGACAAACAAAAGCTGTTGTTCTCCTCCCATGTCCTTAAAGTGCTCATACAACAAACATTATACATTAATTGTCGTAATCTATAGGGCCAATCTTTGCAAGAAAAGCGGACAGAATAGCAAAGAATACGGGATACTTTGCTCTGTAATTTAGTCACCCGACAGTGGCAATGCGTCTTTGAATAACTCCCGATAGAAATGCCGATCCCCTCGAGATACAATGGATCCCGGGGTGTTATTACCGGATATAACAAGACCTATTGATACATTTGTATGTGTTTCTTTTCGACAAATAAAGCTATTAGAAACGAGCACTTGGGATTGGATTAGTCAATAAAGAAGAGAATTTCTAAGGTCCTTGCTACTGCATTTTTAATTATTTATTTAATTTCATTACTAATATCTATATATTTAAAACACAAAGCCAGATTTTTCAGTAAGTTCGTGAGAGGTTGTATTGCACCAATTTACATGATTTTTTTAAATGGTCGTCTGGATAGCGAGACCTTTCAACACTATTTCTTGTATTGTTTTAATGAGTATTTTTTTTGTATAAAACCGATATATTTTTCATCTATAACATTTCTGGACTATGTGGTGAGTGCCCCCGATATTCTTATAATTCCACTGGAAACTCATCGCGCGATCTAACGGAAAAGGCTGACCAAGATCTGCCGGGCCTCCTAGTTCAATATTAAAAGGATAATTAAGTGTAAATTGTCTAGTTTACAAAAAAAAATATATTTGTAAGCAATTATCTGGAAAAGCTGCAGATTGTTTGCCCGATTCTAATATAAACATAATTAAATTTTATGTATGGCAACATCAGAATAAAAGATGGGCCAGTGTATAAGATTATAATTATTATAAATCAAAGAACATAGAGTTTGTCCATCAATGGAAAAACTCAATGATGGTGTATTGTGGAAAGACACGCGGTTTTAGTTTCGTATAAGCGAATGTGCAAACATGAAACCTTTCTACCTAAGTTTTAAACAAAACCTTTTAAAGAATTTTTATCAAATTTTCACCCCCAGCGGGTGTGTCACGCACGTTCTAAATCTTAAATGGAAAGGGGTGTCGAGTTATACCATATCTTAAAAAACATTAAATTCTCTTTCCAACGACACAAAAGCCAGTTTCACAATATGTGGTGACCAAAAAGTCTGGGTTAGTAGCTATAGATTCAATTGAAAATGCACCTTCTCAATATTGTCTCATAGCAAATAAATTACAACAGTTTCTTCCGTTTTATAGTGCAAAAATGACATATTCTCTTGAAGAAAGGATAGAAATTATTTATCTCTATTGATAGTGCCAAGATTGCAAGCAATATGATGACCGATGTTTTCAATATTGCGAGCGGATAAGGGAACAAACTATGACGGATTTTCAACTTCTCTTTAAGCTTTGTTTTTCTTTCCAATGTTCATTTTTCACTAATGGTGCAGTTAAAAAACATACCTGTTGGTATTGGTTATACCCTAGTCGTAGGTTCTTTTGGGAGATGCATACCCAGCACCCCGAAAAAGTAAATTTGTTAGCATGAATTTATGGAGACAGTATCGTTGGCCAATTCTTTTTACATGTCAATTTAAAGGGGCCCAATCTGTTTAGAATATATAGCGCCAGAAAACTTGACTTTCTATAAAGACGGTGCTCCGACATTTTTCAATGAAAATTTTCCAGAGATGTGGATCTGCAGAAGAGATTCTATTGAATGGCCCGCTCGCTCACCCGAATTAATTCCGCTCGACTTTATTTGTGGATCCATTTATTAGATTTTTTTAGAGGATATATTTCAGCAGATTATACACAAATACAGATCAATAACACTTTAGAATGTCTTACAATGATAAACAGATGCTTTATTATTATATAGAGATTGGTAGCGGGCCTTTTCAACATTTACTAGACCGAAAATGGTATGACATTTAATTTTTTATGACGTAATTTCTCAAAAAACACCAATTAAGTCTTCTGCCCGAAAAATCACGGGCAAAATATGCCACAAAATGGCCTACTTCCGGTATCAGAAATGGTGTGAAGAAATGAACATAAAAACTACCTCCAGTGAGAAGCCATTTTAATGATCTACCCAAAATTGAAAAACCATCCTCTCTTTGGGCATACTATTCAATGTTGCGGAGTGTGATGTCTGTTAGAAAAAATGTGGATATTAATAAATACTCGCATTTAATTGCGTTTTTAAAAAGAAAGTCGCAAGGCTATAGACCTACAAAATAGAAGATGTTTACGAAAAACGATATTGGTGCTTTTCTGCAGGAAGCTGATGATAACAAGTTTTTTTATGGCGAAAGTAGCACTTATTGTTGGACTAGCAGGAGCCTGTAGAACATAAATGTCACCCCTACACCTTGTCCAAGAATTTAATGAAGTTGAACCGGATCGGAGATTAGAGTTTTGTGAAGGAAGAAATGTTACATTTAATTAAAAGTTAAAAATAAAACCCTTACCAGACCCTTATACTTGCAACTGTTGGATGAAATTATTATACCTGCAATTGTAACAAGTATTGAACATAACGATATTGACTATAACATAGTTCTTTTTAGCAGGACAGGGCGCCCCTGCACTTTTGCTACTTCATAGTGAATTAGACATCTTGCTGTGCTGTTAAATGGCCAGCAGAGTCGCCGGACCTTCCTTCACTTGATTTCCTTCTTTGGGGCACCTTAAAAGAGCGAGTATTTCTTTCAAAACCCAATAGATTACAAGAACTACAACAAAAAATTACTGACTGATGTTTGTCGGTGACGAGTTAGACACTCTGGTTTCCGCAGAAATTTTAGTCTTTTAGAGGTTTTCAAAATATGGAAAATTCAATCCCCTCTCGCCACCCCCAGAAAAAGTGAAAAAAAAAATAACTTTTTTGTAGTACACAAGCAACTTGAAAATTTTAATATTTTTATCTTTAGTTGTACTCTATACAGGGTTAGTCAGATGTCTGGAAGCCATTCCGGGGGTATTCCTTCTATTTCAACTCTAATCCGTCCCATTAGATCTTCAAGGTACTCGGGCTTCGTTTTGTACACGGTCGTTTTTAGGTGACCCCAAAGGAAAAAGTCAAGTGTGTTTAAGCCTGGTGACCTGGGAGGCCACTCAACAATCCCCCTTCGTCCGATCCGTTGAGTTTAAATAATTTCTGAGAGCAACTGCAAAATGCGGTGGGGCCCCATCATGTTAGAACCATACGTGGCCAAAATCATTAAGAAAAATATTGTTTAATGCTGGAATAATTTGCTTTTCCGACGGCTGTAGATAAAGTATCGCATTCATATTTCCTTGAATGAAAAAGAGTCCAATAATCCGATTGCCTAATATGCCAGCCAACACATCAAATTTTTCAGGAAATACGAAAACTTAATATTTGTTTTGCAGTTACAAAGACAGTCATAATGAAATTATAATTGTTAATGGTCCTTTTACCTTTTACTTTTTTTTTCTGATGCTGTTACTTTGTTATTTCGTTAATAAATATTTGTTAACTTTTTCCACAGTGTATGGATCTCCATCATCCAATGTGGATTGTTTACAGACAATTATGCTGATTTAAAAAACCGAAAAAGTCAATGTGTGGATCTGGCATATTAGGTATTCACCTTATTGGATCCTTTTTCTTTCAAGGAAATCAGAATATATGAATATGAAATATTAATTATCTACAGCTGTTAAAAAACAAATTATTCCAGCAATGATATTTTTCCTAATGGTTTTGGTCACGTATGGTTCCAAGATGATGGGGCTCCCTAGCTAGGGCTAGAAATTATTTAAAAACGACATTTCCGGGACGCTGGATTGGACGAAGGAAGGTTGTTAAGTGGCCTCCAAGGTAACCGGATTTAAATCCGCTTGACTTTTTCCTTTAAGGTCACCTAATAACGACCGTGTACAAAATGAAGCCCGAGAACCTTAAAGTTGTAATGGGTAGGATTAGAGCTGAAATAGGAGGAATACCCATGGAAGGGCTCCAAAATACTATTCGGAAAATTATTGACCGTTTAGGATAACGTCAAGCTGTAGAAGGACAATATTTTCAACATCCTATTAATCATTACATTACTTTAGTTTTAGTTGTTTAATTCCTAATTTGTCAATGTATTTTTAAAAACATTTAATAAATTTAACATTTAACGGATCAAGATAAAAATTTGCAATTTTGGAGTTATACTAAGGACAATACCAGGAATAAATCAGACCAAAGTTAGGTTATTTTGCCGAAAAACTAAAATCTGAGAACATTGCGGTATACACCTAAGGGTCTGGAGAATTTGGCAATGCCTAATCACCACATATGGTTCAGATCGGTTGAGTGGTTTTTGAGATATTTGACCGTTTCCAGACATCTAACTAACCCTGTATATTAGCCCACTATACGCTGTATATAGGTTTCAGCGTTCTAAAATATAAATGTTAATATATTTAACAACTAAAAATTAATTGGAATAAAAAATTTCCATTCATTACTACAAGGAATAGATATCGCAAAACTGCCGTTTAAAAAAGACACCTACGTGAAATAACTTTTCGCTACTACATAATTAAACACAGTTATGAACAACAAAAATAACTGTTTCTTCGGGGGTATATTATACGTTGCCAGCAGAGTCTATACAAACCAGTTAACTAAAGATAATTTATAACCGGCGGACACGGAGCGGACTTAAATAGCCTGTTTATAAAACACTGAGCCAGCAGGAATATAAGAAAGAATCAAAGAATTAGTTATCTCGGGCCGGAGATCTTTCGAAGGCGCTCCGTCGCAACTGACCGGAATAATGCTGAATTTGTCTCGGCTATTGCCGTTTCCGGGCTCACTTACGACGCTGATGAGAAAAGTTCCGAACCATTGCGTTTATTTTATCGACGAGGATTTACCGGATAAGACCACTCTCCTTGGGCCACTCTCTGACGCTTGCTAATACTAAAGCGTTTCCTATGGCGAACTTCAATATTAGAAACATTAACTTTGTACTTCGCCAGTGGCGCAACTAGATATAGACTTTTGGGGGGGCTCAAGCCCTGACACTTATAAGATAATATTGATTATAGGATAAAACCAATTTTAACCATTTTTTCGTACGGCTATGATTTAATTATAAAGTTTTTATGTTTCGGCTATATATGATTTGATTAATATCTATGACAGCTGTCAAAAAATATATATTTTTTTTTAATAAATTACGACACTTAAAGTTACATAGAACGATAAAACTCGTATATAAAAATTTTAGGGAGTTTAAAATTATCACTTCTCCTGTATAACATATGTTTTACTCGACCTGTTAACAGGAAACCTGCCAAAGTGCCTTCTCCTTTTTAGTCTACCCTGTATACCAGCCCAAGTAGCACAGATCTGGCTAATTAGCTAAAATTGCTAGCCAAAATAACAGTTTTATTACAGTATAAATGGGGAAAAAATGGCCAATTGGCAATTATACGACCCACTCTTTTGATTTTATGGTTGGGTTTATTAGCTACTTTTTGACTTTAAAATCGAGCTTTTTTAGCTGAATTCTGATTTGTTTTTTAGCCGAAATTTGAGTAACATTTTTTATAATTTCTCATTTTTTGCCTTTTTTTCATTTATATGATAAATCATCAATTATTGTTTCAAATTATGTAGAAATAGTATTAACAAGAGCCAAGAAATACGTACACTATGACTTATTGTGTAAAATATTCATTTGTCGGTTGGTGGGGACAAAAAGCATTTGGGTAGGAACTTTTACTGTTAAAATAATCTAAGATAGGTATGTAAAACACCCGCCCCTTCTTGAAACTAAACATTTCGTTTTCTACACTTTTTTTTTGTTTGGAGATGTAATTTACTAAGAAAATTCATTAAAGAGTCCCTAACGTAAAAAAACATGCATGAAAATAAGTTTTTATTGGTAGAAAGAAAATGTTTGTTTAAAGTGATCAAATAATGGCTGCTAGGAATTAGTTTAATTTTAATTTCAATCATGGCCAATTGGCCACCTTGTTAGCAAATACTTATCAAATGGGAATAATTTTCAAAATTTTCAAAACATTTATTAAAATTTTGCCAATAAAAATGACTACATGGTTTGCCTTTAATACTCGTTAAAAAATGGCTAATTTGAGATCCAGGAGCCAGCGTAACAAAATTAAACGACGATTACCCCAATTCGGCATTTTTCTATATGTGGCGAAATATTTAATCTTTTTATTAGACATGTTGTATGGCATATAATTTATATTTCGTTTTTCTAAATAAATCTTCAATTTGGTTAAGTATAGTTTTATAGATTATAAACGTATATTTGAAAATATGGCATTTTTTGGCAATATTAAAGCAAAAAAAAGCGAAATAAATTTACCCAATTTTAACTTAATTTTGAAACAAAAATATGATAATAAAAGCCATTTTTCCTCTCAATTTTTGTTGTCTTAAAATATCGTTATCTCGTATTCTTATATATCTATTATTACTGTAATTAAACTTGAATACTTGCTAAAATATGTTTGGTTGGCATTTGAGAAAAATGCCTACTTATTAATTATATTCTGACCTCGATTTCTATTGATAAAAAATGGCATTTTAAACAGTTATGCTTGCTATAATTTAACTTCAATACTTACTAGAATATATCTGGTTATATTGTGGCAACAAAATTGACAGATATTTCTACTTTTTGGCCGTCCAATATTGCAAAAAAAAAGCTGGAGGTTTAATTATATTATAAAAGATATTTTTTGGCCAAGTAATTATGCTATAGCCTATCGACATTAAAAACTGCTACTTTTGGAGCCAAAAATTCTAATTTGAAGCGAGCTTTCATAGCTAGAAAACAAACCAAGAATCATTTGCCAAAATTTGACAAATCTCTGGTTTTTATGTGTTTTTTATGGATAACTGTTAGGCAAAAAAGCTCATCAGCTAATTTGTGCTACTTGGGAGACAAACATGGTTTTAATACAAAAAATTAAATAACAGAAGTTTCGCCGTTTTTTGGAGTATCACCTCAATTTTATCTTACATATGTATAGTCGAGAAAAATTAAGTATCTACATCAATGACCTCCATGATTTTTCAATGTTAGAATGTTTACCCCACCTATTTCTGTTTTCAGTTTGACTATTATCGGTTTTGCGTAATCAAAATATGATTTTTTTAATTCTTTTAAACCACTTAAAAAATATCGCTTACACTTTTCACTATTTCTCAAATTTTTATGATCCATTACTTCAAAATAAGCGCGCCCTTACGTTTTCATAAGCCTAGATAGTGTCCGATTAAATTGGTCAAAAGTATAAAAGATACTAAATTAGAAAAAAAAAAAATAAACGTAACTAAAAAACGGAAGATGCACGAGAAAAATAAACTATGCTATGGAAGAATACCTTTTTACCCATTTTTGCAAATAAAATGGAGTTGAAGTGTTTTGGTTGGCCCTCGCCAATCGACTGGCGGGGGGGCTAAGCTCCCCCTAGCCCCCCCTCTAGTTGCGCCACTGTACTTCGCACAATAGGCCAGGAAAATAATAAAGTAAAGTTCACGAAAAATAGCTCTGATTGAGTAACTGAAATAAAACTGCCTAAGTCGGTCCGATTGTGTAGGCAAAGTAGGCTAAGGGACTGGATTGATGATGTTAATGCAGATTTGAAGTTCTAAGGAAAATACTAAAAACACTCATATTGGAGTAAAAAACGGGGCAAAAGTCGCTTCCTTCTCGATTTTTTTTTGCGTTAGAACACACCGATATATAACTCATTTTATTAAATAGATTATTGTACAAACATTATTATTTTTTAAAATCGTGTTTTTTTATGTTTCCCCTCGTATAACTTCTTACCTAATTAAGCTATCGAGACGATTTTTTTTTGTCTTAAAGCAGACATTTTGGCGCTTCTTCCCATGTAAAACATGACAGTTATTATTTATTTTAAATATGGCTAAAACATAGATGAACTTGAAACTTTAGAAATTATGTAAACAAGTTTTCACTAACCAAAAAAAATTTTTGTTTTTGGAAATTTTATATAACATGCAGCGAATAAAATGTAGACAAAATATTAAAAAAAAGTTTTTAGTAGCAAAATCGTTAGTGTAGCTTTCATACTTTAGGTGCTACGATTTTTTAAAGTGAGCGAAATTTAAAACTTTGGTTATTCTCAACGGAGAATATGAAGCGGCCGGTGTTTTGTACCAGAGCGACGCGTTATAAAACGCAGGACTAAACCAGTGTTTGCACGTATATTACTATGGTGATAATTATTATCACCATAATATTATCAATATATTACATAATAACGGAAACAGAGCTAGGAACTTTAGATCAATGACATTTTTTGGTGACTGCTGCACCCAATTTGCGAAATTCTTTAAACCTTTTGATATAACAATTGCGTTTAAGACTGTAAATAACTTGAAAAAATATTTGGTTCAACTAAAAGACAAAACAGATCTTTTGTCTAACTCTGGTGTTTATTCTTTAAAATGTTATGATAAGCCACCTACGTACGACAGTCGGGTATAAAGATTTCCACCAGAGCACAGGAACATCTTTCTTTATTTAGTAAATATAAAAACACTCATATTTCCAAAACCAATTCTTCTTTTGCAAATCAATTATTGTCTTGAAATCCCTGATAATGTTAAATAATATTATTACTTATTTGAGAAAATGGAGATAACCAAAGCCAAGAAAAGCCCCATTTTTAATTGCCTCAACCATGTTTTTAATTTTGAACCATATTTAGTTTTCAATAACATAGATTAATACAAACAGCTGTTAGATTGTCAATTGTCAACTTGTACTTATGTCATAATTGTCTCTCTTCTTCTTTTCGAGATTATCGAACTCAATTACCAAGACTATTCAGCCGTTGTTTCTTTTCATAGCTGAACATACTGCCAGCTCATATTTCCTTATTTTTTTGAACTGTTCTACCCTTTATTCTTGTCAGTGTTGTCTACTTAACTTCTATTATGTTTATAAGTTATTAACGTTTTGTTTTATATACATTTCCTTTATTTTATTTGGTGTTAGTTTGTATACTTTTATTATTTTCGTGTTTAAAATTGGTTCTTTTTAGATCTAATGAATCATGAACTGTCGTCAGTTCCCCCAGGAAGTCAATTGCAATCCGCTATCAATATGTAACATGTTACAAATTGAACTTTTAATATTAGTGTTGTTAACAATAAGTAATTCTAAAATGTTTTGCATTAAAATAAAGATATACATATTTAAAGATTTTCGATTCTAATTTGTAAACGCTCATAGAAAAAAATATTCTTCCTGACACATGCGAAATGTGTCTTTCCCACCCTTAGAGCTTATATAATTGCTTTTACGTGCGGGAAAGTATCGCTTTGCATACTTTTTAGACACTATTTTATACAGCAGATCAAATTTTGGATCTTTTTATCTTTGAATTTATAATAATACTTTCAACTATTTTTGTTTGTTTATTGCCAAGCTCTCGTCTAGACAACGGAATTGACCCAATTAGTTTCATTTTTTTCTCTGAAATTTCTATAGCTAATTATTTTAACATAATTGATTAATTAAAATATGAAGCCAGATAGGCACACCATGTATTCTGTTAACTCTATTTCGTAAATACATTGCATTTTACTAATGATTAGACGTTTCGATGAAGCGAAATAACCGAAGAAGTTTCAATTTTTTTTTCTCTTCATAAGAACGAATTACTTAATGACATATCTTTGCGACCGTCGACCGAGAGCATGTCGGGTGCCGCGAGCCAGTCTCTACCTAGTATATCATACCGCAAAGGCCCACGCCCACTTCAAACAACGTCGTTACCCAACAACAATAACAATTTGTTACGGAGAGCAGTAATAAGCTTCATTCCAGATCTAGAGATAGGAGCACGTCGTTTTAGTTTACTACCGAAAGTGATCTTTGTGCGATTTTGAATTAAATTATTTAGCTTTTTCTTTATTTAATTTGTTTTTTGAATCACCATTAAAAAAAATCCCAATTAAAAGTTACTTGCATGTAGGGCTACCAAATAATTTTTTAGAAATGCCTGTCCTACAACATCAAAATACAAACATATTTTTTAGGAAAAAAACCTGTCTGATTATCTAATCATAGAGAAGCTAGAACTACACTCTTCTTTGGTGTAATTGGTAAAAAAATGTATATCCTTATTGCAAAATACTATACAAAATTAAAACCAACAAAAACAGGCATACCTTAAAAATTAAGAAACCAAACCTGCAAATCGTCTGGGGTTGCGTTGTTTCGTAATATATTTCAAGTTTTTATTGGCAATTATATATAAGTACTAATATTGAAAATATAAAGGTTTTTTTGAATAAGCCTCCATCCTGGTTAGTTTAAAAAAATATGTAAAAATTAATGTATTGTTTAAAAAATATAACATCTTCACTAACAATATTTCTATATTTTAAATACGGTAAACAATTCCGCACAATTGAAAAATTAGGCATTCTAATATCCATGTGTTATAATGCATTCATTTTCACTTTTTTCCACTGATCTTAATAACAATTGGTTAGTTTATTTTATTCTATAACAGTAAAATCTAAGAGTCTGTTCCCAGAATAAAACGTAGTTGAGAGACGAGTACAACTAGCGCAAAAAATAATACAGAAAACCACACCAGAGTCATCAGCAGGAGCAAAACCGACATTTGTGATTATCAAGAGATCATCCGAAAATCTCATCATTTTATTATCATTTTTGTTGATAAAAAAAAGGTCCTCCCTTTCCACTTTCATGTCCGTAATATTATGCCATTCCTTAAAGTACGGAGGAGGGGGATCCAGGCCCTGAAACAATGAAATATCTAGAAGTAGGCATGATATGTCTATAATATTGTTTCTTTCCTTAGTGTAGGGGGGAGTCCGAATCCTCTGGACACCCCTCAAAATACTCCCATCCCTAAGCGTTAATACACGCCAAATAAAATATGGTATGGGCAAGGATCAAAAATGTCCTCTTTTGATCTTACTCGAGCTTTTGACACTGTTGATAAAAATTTTGTAGGTTTATATTTTCGGTGACGGTTGACACCTCAGGGTAGAATCTTTGGCTCGCTAATTATTCTTGATTTTGTTTATGATTTGCCCAAACATATTTCCCAGGGTAGAGTATTCTCGTATGCCGATGATACCACAGATGTTGTCTCGGGATATGGCTGCATTGAGGAGTAAAGCCAGTTTTATTTTGAAGGAATTTTCTTCCTGGTGTAGGAATAAAAACCGTACGCAAAACATCATGTGGTCTCATTTTTTATCTAGTTGTCACAAGCTAGTCTAAAATGACTCAATAAATTTCTTGGGTAATAAGTGATAGTGATTTAACCTGGAATGGGCTAATTTCTAAGCTGTGTTCAAAAACCAATAAAAGCTCCTATGTTTTAAATTCTTAAAGAATTCTTAGTACCTCTTGAGACCCTTCTAAGTGTTTACTATGCCTTTGTTTATTCTTCAGTTGCTTACTTTATTGTTATATGGGGTCAGTCATTCGACATCAATAGAGTATTTGTGGCACAGAAACGGGTTGTTTGGATTATTTTTGGTCTGTCATACTCAACGTCGTGTAGGGAAACTTCCCGGAAAAATAATATTCTTACTGTCCACTCAATGTATTTACTAAAATTGTTGACTTATTTTTATAAGAACAAACGTCTTTGTCGGTTTAGTAGTTCTTACCATAACTATGACACTTGGAACAAGTCTAATGTCTCGTTTTTAAAGAACAATTTAAAAATGTATAAAAAACTTCTTCTGTGTGCCGGTAGTCGTAGTTCTAATCTGTTACGAGTTACCTTCCATTTTGAATTAATAATCATTCCCATCCATTCTTAAATTTTACTAACGGTTTGTATATTCATGAGTTAAGTATATGAAGTAGTTGGTTGATGTATGTCATGTTCTGAAGTAAAATTTTATTATTGTTTGTGTTTTGTTTCTATCTACATACAGTAGCTCTCGAAATGTAATATATTTTCCCCCTCCCTGTATTGTAAGCAACCTATTTGGACACTGCTTTGATAGATGTAAGAGAAAGTTACTCAACAGGGTATTGGTTGCCCGTAACGACAGGATGTAAGTCAACTTACATCCCTAGGGAAATAATAATCTAAAATTATTATAAGTAGCTTTAATTTTTGATTTCATCAACATATTACAAAAATCCGGACAAAAATCTGGTGATATTAATTGAAATGAATATTAATGGTACAATTATTACAATTATTCACATTATTAACAAAATTTGGAAACACATTTTCTCGTTTCTTCTCGATGTGTATTACATTTTCTGACTCCACAGATCCTTCATTCCTCACCAATGTTTCTGTCACTGTTGAAGCACTACAAGAGACAGAAATTTTATTTACTACTGCCTTTTTATTATTGAGGCTCTCAGCTTTCTGCAATAGTAGCGGATTTCCATCCACCATGTCGCTCGATAGCTAATACATCAACTCCAGTATTTGCTAATAAAGTTGCCGACGTTCTTCTAAAAGAGTGTCCAGTATACATTTTGAAGTTCTCCAACTTTAGAAATTTCGCAGTTTTACTTGGAATTGACGAAAACGTATTTTTCCCGACAGGCTGGTTTAAGCCCTTTCCATTTTGGTATTTGATTAATAGTCGTCATGTGGGATCTTGTATCAATGTACTTTTGAATTATTTTAAAATGACAAACCTGAGTGTCGTCACTTTTTTTCACTGTAAATGTACGTGACATTCCATTTTTGTAGTCAGGAATTGTCACAATTATGACTTCTTGACTTATTTTAGCATTGTCCATTTTCATTTCACAGAGTTCATTAGAACGGCCCTCTCCAGCAACTCCCATTACCATTACGACCTTCATCAATAAATGTATATTATCGGGGCTTCAATCATGAACTTATTCACATCTTCCCTTTTAAACAAATTCGATTTTTTGGATCTATAACCATCATTTTTTCTTTTCAAAAATGCTCGAAGCGTTGGATACTTAGAAACATTTATATTTTCCTCTATAAAAAGGGTGGACTTCAACATGGAATACTCACATAAGCTTGATGGGGACTTCAATATAGCACGTGTTTCGTCGGCCCCCTGCGCCGATGTCGAATGTTAGACTTTCGCCAGTGGTGACCTGCGCTGTTGTTCGTCTTTTAGGGCATTAACGATGAGGCCTACGGCGCCTAGCCTGGTGCTAACCCGGTTCCAATCCACCTAGTGCCTTCGCGCTTCTGCTGGTGCCGATCCACAACCCACACATGCATTTTGTTTTTCTTATATAAATTATATAGGTCATATATAAAATAAACTTGGCAACGTAGCCTGCCCAGCACACTGGATTTCCATCCAACGGGCGACACTCCCGCTCTCTCTTTGTTTAGCAGTTGTAATTATGTTGAAAAACGTTTAATAATGTATAATACAATATTTACTTCTAACTTTTAGTAAGAAATAATCATTTTTGTATTATAAAGCATTATAATATAATCAATCTTTTACGTAGTTCATAAATTAAGTTTGTGAAAAATATGTTTTTAGCGATACGCCAAAAACAAGTTCAGTGCAACCTTCCGAAACCTTAGTTTTTTATAAATCCATAAATCCAATGATTATGATACTGGTGGATTTGAATATGTACAAGTTCTAACGAATTACCTATCGGTATTACGATAGCGTAATTGGTTAGATCGATCGGCTAGAGATGCAAAGATGCGGATTCTATCCCTGCTCGTACTATAACTTTTACTGTTGATCAAATATTTCACAGTTTAAGGAAACTGATAAAATACTTTTATAAAGAAGTATATATAAATTGTTAGTGGACATTTTAAAATAAAATTTTTAAATTCAAGATACACAGTTACAGTTACCAAGTTTTTATATCACTAAAGAATAAAATCTTAGTCATCAAAAACGTCATCAATCGACCAACGTGCTCGAAGTATTTAATTAGGATTTAAGCCAATATCTTTCACGCAACGATCATAATTCACTTCATGGTAGACCACACTAGACCCGTTCAATAATAAAACGTACATAACGCTCACAAAGAACAATAAAATTATAATTAAATAATTCAGGCACATAGTTACTCGCCAAAAGAATCCTCGGACCCCATATCCGACCCTCAGGAACGTCGAAAACGTGCTTGGAAAAACTCGCGCGATTCAGACTGATTTACTGATCGAGATGTTGCGGTTTTTTCTTCTCGAAGCGTTTTGTGATTCGAGTTTCTTGCGCCGATCTGGGTTCATGTTATACACGATACTTTAGCTGCAAATGGACACGTATAAAAATTTTTGAATCGTAATGAACGAGATAGAATAAATGCATCATGTACGGTCGCCTGCTTTGGGTGTCGTTGATGGCTAAGACTAACGTTATGAACTTGCACTGTTAAATAATTGTTTAAATATACAGGGGGGCCGAATTAAATCACTGGCCAGCACCAATAATGTATCGAAGACCAAAATAGCTGAATTTTATTTATTTTATTATACTAATCTATATTAATATATAAAAGACTTAGTTGACTGACTCACTCATCACGTTCAGCTCAAACCGCTTAATGTAAAAGGCTGAATTTTGGCATGCAGGTTGATTTTAGGGCGTAGATGATCAATAAAGCTAATTCAACTATTACGCTTAAAAAATAACGAACTGTTCTAATAACAAAGAAAAAATTTAAATTTCTAAACATACATTATAAGCATATTTTTAGATTTTATTTCAACCTATATAATAAACCTAAAAATATAACAGAAAATTTAAATTAATATTTTATAATTTCATTTTTCAAGTTACTTTTATACGATGAATGAATACATAAAAAGCATTTGTTTGAAGTTACATCTAACATGCTTCTTAGTTTTGTATTAATTAACCCTGTTGTAAAAATAACGCTCTACTACAGAGGTCGCCTGTATAGACAAAAGGTCTTTTGCCATTTTGGCTAAATTTGGAAATTGTTTATCGTGTGCTTTCCACCATTCTAAAATATCTGTACCCTTTGGAGCGCACTTTAATTGCAAATATTCTATTATTTCTTTTCTCCAATTTTCGAAATCACTTTTTTTTTCAAATAGTGATGTATAATCGATGTCATACTTATCATCGCTTGAGGAACTTAATATTATTGGTGATTCAGCAGGCACAATATAATATTTGTCCCTGTACATTTTCTCAAAAAAGGTTATAGATTGATCTTTCAGGCGAAAAATTGAACAAGCAGATATTTGTTTAATAAATAAATTTACTTTTAAAATTTACTCCACTTTTAAATTTTATAGTTAAATTACCAAAGAAAAAAAAAATTGATTCACAAGAATTATTATTATGAACCATAGCCGCCTTTGTGCAAGCACAACGTGCAGACCCCTAAGAACGGTCCTGGTTAAGAAAGTACATACGCATCAAAGTAATAAAAGTTTGGTTCAAAATAGCAAAGTTTACAGAATATCTAAGGGTGCTTTACTTGGCCACCGATCGTTTTCTACCTATCGAATTATAACGTCTGTCCCTAGAATGGCCAACACGTTACTTGCATGAGTTCGGCAGCATTATACAGTGTGTCCTTATTTTGTGTTTAATATATCTTATTCCATTTGTATATCTTTCGAAATGTCAAATAATTATTGTTCTGTGGATGGTTGTTTAAGTAACTCTAGTGATGTGTGGCCTTTCTGTTGATGGCCAAAGAACAAGGGATATGTGATATTTATTTTGATACACCATACAAGATATACGGACAATAGTATCCGTATGTCTTCATTTACTGATTCCATCTGTTGGCAATATTATTTCGAATTATAGATTTTTGGAATAATTTTTAATATAAATATACCTACATTTTTTCTACTTTACTGAAATGTTGAAACATTGGGTTTTTTTACATTAAATTTTTTTAGATTGGAAAAACTCTGGGTTTCGAACGTAGGCTTCCACGTACTTTTGTCTAAATAACATCTCGGCGCACAATTATTATTTTTAAATTTTTGTTTTCGAGACCGATACCGAGACCGAGACCGTAAACAAATTCCGAGACCGAGACCGAGACTGATTCAGTCTCAGTCTCGAGAACCCCTAAAAGTGATCTTATACCTATCTCTAATAGTTTTTGCGCTATATTAATTTTATTGATTGTGTCGTTGAATATGAATAGAGAATATGGCCATCGAGAAAGTATTTTGAGCCAGGAAGCAAAAATGTAACTAGCACGGCATTGGTTTCCCCAGAGAAAAAAATTTTTGTAAAGGCCATGGACAAAGAAGGATATATATATATATATATATATATATATATATATATATATGCATATTTGTAGTCCATTCAGCAGTTTGATAAAGCTTCTAGCGTCATATGTTGGTTGATGGTGTCGAATGCTTTTTCGTAATCTACGAATATTAGCGCTAGGGTTTTGTTGTACTCTACTAATTCTTTTTAGAGACTTTTGAAGACCTGCAAGTGATCGTTTGTAGAGGTCAAGTTTTGCAGTTAATATGCTGGTAACATTTTTTATAAAGAACTTATATATATGCGATAGTGTTAGTATATGTACGAAATGTCTGAAAAAATATATAGCAGATCCAACATACATGTTTCTTTAATGAAACACTCGGTATATATAGGATGTTCCGTTGTGTCTTAAAATGAAATCAATATTGGGGGCTGGCGAATTATAAGACTAGACTAATTTATGTCATTTTTTTAATTTAGCCCTTACTTTATCAGTACACGATTTTTTTTTATTTCATGAAGTTTGTACTAATATTTTCCTAGTTTCCAGAAATACAGTTGATTCTACATCGACATGGACAACCTTAAAACTAAATATACTCTCAAAGGAGTGCCCATTATTAAATCCAGTTGTAAAATAGGAATGAACGGTCCAATAATAATTAAATCAAAACCAACTCAATTAATACTTATGAAACTGAGATTTTTGTCCAATACGTCAGCTATTCTGTCTAGTGACAATAAAGAAGAAAGAAAGTGATTTGACGTTACCACAAATATGGTTGACATAATAATTATGCAAATATTTGACGTATTAATAAATGAAATAAACCGCGACGGAAATATTCGAAAGCCTCACCTATTAAAATGAACTCCACATAAAAATATTAATATTGTATAGTAGCAGGTATCCTGCCGAGTTCACCTATAAGAAATCTTGCTATCTGTCAACTATGGAACTACCGAAACGATCAAGTGTATAATTTAATGGTTCTCAAGATTTATGCGGGAGTGGTCGTTGGATACTATATATTCGGATAATATCTTATTATCTCTTTACGGCAGTTTCATGTCCTGAGTAATAGCGTGTCTCACTGTCAATGGTTCATTAATTTGATTAATTGTTTTTTCATGTTCAATAGTTTTTTTAGTGCAATACCGTACTTAAACAAGTTTCTGGTGCAATTATATACAAATATCTAACAAAAACTCTAAATAACCTTTCCTTAAACCGTTAAAATTTGTATTTAATAGCAGTGGCGGCTCTTCCATAGGGTCATTTGGTCAATGAGCTCCCAAAAATATTTCATAAAATAAATTATTCGTTTGACCGTCCCTCCTAATAGTTGTAATAAAACGCAAACCTTGGGAACAGTTAAATACGCTACACTATTAGCCGAGCGCGGCGGTTTGAATGGTCTCGTTGTGTTTCTTAGGCATAATAAAACAAGCTGTACTAAGCTAGGCTGGGCAGTCCGAATTGCCCTGATTACCTTAAAGCTTGACGAAAGTACCCGAAGATTTCACAGCTACCGAGCAGCAGCCGAACGTGATAGCAAATGGAATATGAAATCGCGATTTGGGTCATCAGCCGGTCTCTTCCCATAATTCGATCGATGGGTCGCGGCATCACGTCGGCATGCGGAAGTTTAATTGTTCCAAGGTGGCGCGGTCGTTTACGATACTGTTTTTTGTAATATGTATTTTTTTATTTTTATGATCCGTGTGTGAGTTGGAAATATACAGGAAATAAACAACTAAAAAGTGCTTACGAACTTAATTTTGCAAAAATAACCAATTTCAAGCTGGTCTATGTTTGAGTTGTGAATGTAGATGAAATAAAATGTCGGTAGTGCAATAATTAAACAACTAAAGAGTGCTAACGAACTTAATTTTGAGAAAATAACCGAATTCAAGGTAAGTGGACGCAATTTGCTAGAATTTAGTATACGACAAACTAGTAAAGACAAAAATAAAGAGGTTCATCGAAACTTTCGCAAAAGTATGTACGATTTAGCTAACTGGATATATGGTTAAGAAGTCTCTAACTCATTTTACTGTTATGACTGTTTGTTGTTTTCTAAGGTCTCGTCGGACTCATTATGTTGCAAAAGACTTAAAACACTTAAAAGAAAAAATAAAAAAACATGCGTTTTCTGCAGATTACATGAAATGTTCGGTGAACTATGCTGCGGTCGGAAGCGTTGATATTTGCACTCAGTTAGACACAGCTTATAGAAAATCCCTTAGAGATTTTAATAAAAATGTATCCAAAAATCTTTATATTTTAAATAAAATTATAGCTTTGTCTGAAAATCCAGGGATTTTTCGAGGGCTTATAAATTTTGTTGAGGGGATAGACTATCCGCTTTAGCAATATTAAGAATCGAGAAATCGTTTATAAAAGGAATGTGCTTGCAATTTTAACGAACGTGTCAGTCATCATTTTTCCAATTCTAAAGAACGAAGAGTAGACCTGAACTTCAAAAGAATTTAAAGCTCAATTTATTTTTATTTCAAGTATGCCTATTTTTAAATTTGCTATTGACCTCCCAATATAATTCACCACGAGCCGCCACTGTTAATAGCTGTACTTCCTCAGAGGGTTTCGGACTATCCAAGGTAGTACCTGTCTTTAAAACAGAAGATGTAAATGCTTCTAGTGACTACTATTCCTATTGTCGTGATCTTCGGAAAGGTATTTGAAGTTTTTATAAAGAACTGCTTAGTTCATTACTTTGAATGCAACACATTGTTAAATCAGTCTCAGTATGGCTTTCGGAGGGGAAAAATCTACGATGCAGAGAAAATTTAACAATCTTCTTGAGTTTATTGGTTTAATAATCTATTATAATTCTCATTATTCCTTATTAGTAGTAAATCTAAAATGAAAGCCTACTATCTACCTCAACTTCCAGGATGAACGTTATTTTAGGATGGTAACTACTAAAATAATAAAAAATGTGTTATATTTCGTTTTTAGGGACAGTCATCATTGTGTCAAGTATAGGGCTGGCAGGACTTGCCATCGCAGTCCTATGTTTTTGTTTTTAGTAATTTGAGGGTAAATTTCCTTTACCCTGAACTTCCCTCGCAATGATTTAAGGATAATGCAGTATGACCCAATTTAATTTCGCGCATGGTCATTTAGTAACACATGCCTTTTCAAACATTTTTATTGGGCGCCATTTTGTTCCACCATATTGGATTTGTACCAAAATTTTACTAGTGTCTACCTATGCCATACATAATTTCTGGGTGTAATTAAAAATAAATTGAATAAGTGGTTTTCACACTGATTTTTTAAGACCGCCATTTTCTTCCGTCATGTTGAATTCGTACCAGTAATTTTTAAGATGCTTAAGTTGATTTTTTGAACATTTTATTTGGATGCCAATTTCTATAACACTCTTAATTCTTGTACAAAACTTGAAATTATAAGTGGATTTTTTAAACAATTTATTAGACCGCTATTTTTTTTGCTATCTTGGATTCGTACCAAAATGTTACCAGTTCATTCCTGTTTAACTTGATTTTTATGCAAAACTTGAGGTAAATTGGATAATCATAATCTTTTAATAACAATTTTTTTAGCATTTCACTCTCGCCATGTTGGTCAGCAATAATGGATTTTTACTCAGGTAAGTCACTCCGCAAACTGACAGATAGACTGACAGAATTGAAGCAGGTCACCCCCATGTGACCCCCATGTTTAACCGAAATTTTAAGTCTATCGGGTAAATAGTTTTTAGCTATGCCGCGAACAGACAGACAGACGGGCTGGCAGACCGACGGAATCGAGAAAACATGGTTTTCGGCTTCTAAGGACGTTGGAACATGATTTGAAAAAATCTCGGAGGGTAATTTTTTCTCAATTATAGTACGTCCCTTTTACTAGGGAAGTAAAAAAAATTGGAGTCATTAGCAATAAATCAATATCTTTAAGAAAAATAAAGGAAGACTAGTCCATTGTTTGGTATAATTCCATTCTTCAGGTTCTACTCTTCCCAATATTTTCCCTTCGGGGCGTCCCTGAACATCAAAAACAATGTTCATAGGAACATTTTTGTAAACAAAATAACAACGTCTAGGTTCACAAAGAAATATTCTTAAGACAGAGGAATTCATTCATTCAGAATTATTTTCTTTCTATATGACTGTAGAGTTCCCTTTATTAGATAGACTTACAAATACCTGGGGATGAATTTTTAAAAAATTCTTTGTTTAAATTTTGATATGATATCTGTTAAGATTGATAGTGTAAGTTATTTGGTTTGCTTACAAAATTGGTTATACTCTTAGCTCTTCTAGCTCTAAGTTAAATTTTAGAATTATCAAGATACTATTCCATTGCAAACTCGACAACTCTTAAAATTTGAAGAAGAGAAATTTCATCAGCGCAGTCTAAACTAAATTAGAGGGACTAATATTTTCCGGAATTTGTAAAGACGGCAGGTTAACAAAAAGAAAAACATCACCAGGTTCTATAAATTGCTGCTTTTGTGAATTAGTTGTTTGAATGATTTTAAGGCTTTGCCTATTTTTATGTAATGTAAAAAGGTATTCATAGACGCCTTTTTGTCTTTTTTCAAATTCACTAACAAATCGTGGATCTTGTGATCATACCCCGTCAAATTGGAATTACTAGCCGACATTTCGCCTTCGATTGCACGAGGCATCTTCAAGGCTCTTTACTCTACGAAATATGAACACTGGATGAGCTCGGAGAGTCTAAGGTGGGCTTTTATACCCGACTTGTGGTCGCTGAATCGGAACCCTCTGTTAAGATCGGCCTACAGCATACCACTGGCCATATTATCAATGTAAAAGACGTCAGGGTTTTTTAAACATACAAAAAACTTCAATAGAGATACGGGTTACGGTCTACATCACACGTGGAAACCGATCTTAACACAGGGTCACGGTTCAGCGAGCACCAGTCGGGTATAAAAGCTCATCTGAATCTCTCCGAGCTCATTCAGTGTTCAGATCTCGTGGAGTAAAGATCCCTGAAGATGCCCCGTGCAATCGAAGGCGAAACGTCGGATATTAATTGCAATTTGCCACGGTCCAATCCCAATAACAATGATTTCTTAATTGACCAAAGCCTTCTTGATTTTATTGTTAATTTTTTTTTTGCAGTATTACCTTTTGGAATTCCAGAAGTAGATCCTCATTTTTTTTTGGATGTAAGGATGCTCTCTGTTAAAGAATGATATATACAAAAGTTTTATTTTATATACTTAGGTATAATTTAAATATTTCTATTATTATAAGAAGAGTAATTATTGCTGCGCAATCCTGAATATATTTTTATTAAGGCTAGGATAAATGTCCAATGACATAAAGATAAATAAGGATGTTTGCATTTGATTACTTTCTCCATGATGTAAGTGAACTCTACCCTTGTATAATAAAACCCTAATTATACGACGAGGATCATCAAAAGACAGCAAAGATTCAAATTGACTACACTCACACATTAATTTTATGCAGCTATTCCATACAAAAACAACAATTCGTTAAACCAGAAACGTCAGGGCACCGTACCTAACAAGCCTAACAAATTGAATCATTCTGTATTTCGAGATTTACCTGAGATAGTATCACACAATTTTTTTCGGCCCACCGAAATTCATCTTAAGGTTGATGGTAATCTCTTTCATAATTTTTCCCATTCATAATTTGTACAAGCCGTATATGGTTAGAAAAAACGACGATCGTTATTAAAAATAATTGTATTTTTCGCAAAATTATTCTTTAGTTGGAGAATTAGAAGTAAAATGAACAATATAAACAAAAATAATTATGCAACTAAATTTTTTGACGTTTATGGTTTAGTTTTAGCTCTCCAAATTAAAGTATTCCCCGTATATTTTAAATAAAAGGTGAAAAATATTATATATTATAAATTACTTATATTCATACACATTGAGTTTCTTTCAACCCGACTGCGCATTCAAAGGAAGATCATAACTAACTGCAGAATAATAAATACTCAGGAGGTAAGACAAGAACTGTTCTTACTTCTAAAACGTAAAATTGAAATTGATCCCAACCTATCAATCAGCGAGTTTTGTCAAAACAAAACGCGCAATACAGTATTATTTTACTAAAACACCGACTTCACAAATAACATACATAAACAGTAAACTCCGGTTATTTAATAAAGTTTATTCTCTATTACATGATTCTCTAATTATAATTGTATAATTGACCCTTGACCGTCTGCCAACTTGAGACAATTACTTTGTCGGTACAATCATCATCAAATTTTATATCCATCACATGCAAGCAATTGCAGTTCTGAGATTCCGCGACACCTCTGCTCGAATTCCACGACAACTGAACTATTTTGAAAGTCTGAAGAAGCCGACAAATTCCCTAGTTTAATTGAATTATTGTCCACTTTTGCGTCATCATACATTTACAGCCTGACACAAACTAATCACATATTCAGGGTACTAAAAACTGCGCGGTCAGTGGACCTATGCAATTCTTCATAAAATATTCGTTTTAACATTGCCGACAATTTCCACCATGTCACGTACTTTACGCAGTATAATATCATCAGACGTTTGACGTAGGCATATTCAAGTGCATTTTTGCAAACAACAGTGCCGTCGTTGTTTCACTAGACAAACCAGAGATTAAACAACAATGATTTGAAAAATAACTAAATATAATCATATAAAATAAACATAAAACATCTTTTCAAAAAGTAAAAAATAATATTTAGTGTAGGAATTTAAATATTAAAGCTACAGACTACACATATAATAAAACTTACATAAATATAGAACTTTTAAAAATTTGTATTCCTAATATATGTACATTTAAAAAATATGTTAATAGAATAAATTACCAAAACGAACTTGCTAGACAAAGACACAGGCAGGTTTTTCACGTCAAAGCCTCACAAGTCAAGGATTTGTTTGGAGGTTATTAATATTGTCATTTCCGGCTTCATCATCAGACCCTGGAACATGTCAAGACAAATCCAACGAGACCAAACACGACGAGGTAATGTGTAGTTGGGTTTCCATGGCCACCTTCTGGCTCTATAATCAATCTCCATAATCAGATCCTGGATATCACTTAAGTATATAGAACTTGTCAAGATAAATCCAACGAGCCCAAACGAGGTTATGTTGTGGAATTGAGAAGTTCCTAGAGCTACCTTTCGGCTCCATCTATTAGACCAGCTCCATAGTACAAAATTATAGCATTATCACCGAATTACATAGATATGCAAAATTTAGGTCAATCGGATGTCAGCAAGTGCTTGAATAATTCGCTGATCTTTGTCAGTCTGTTAAAAATGGCTTTTTTGGTGCAACATATTTAGAAATGTTCGATAATTTTCTGATTCTACGGGGGTTTGCAGTAGCTCTAATAAATCACCATCTCTCTATTAGTGGAACAAAAAGGGTTTGGATAAAGGTTTTTCAGAAGATGTGAGGCTAAGGCTAAAGAAACGGTACCAGGACTGAATCCCACGTAAAAAATGAGAAACAAAGCAATAGAGCAGGAAAACACTTGTCTATGCTGTTAATAAAAATGTGTAACGTTCCGTTACTCGTTTTTTTTATTCAACCAATCACAAATATCTGTTTCAAATTAAAACTTTAGTATTCGTCATTGAGTATCGGGCCAGGATTGGCGAGCGTTCTATTGACTCACAGATGGCGCCACCAATTCTTTCCTTTAAAATGATTATTTCGCTTTATTTTTAAGCGAATATTTTGCAGACAGTAATTTTCCCAAATATTTTGAATTTTAGAACTAGCTAATAACTTTTCATAACCTCGTGTTAGGTGTGTTTGGTTCTAAAGTCCTTTTTTGGATTTTTTTTAGGCAACCCAGTTTCTCCTCTTATTCCTATTACTACTACTATCACTACTACACTGATTAGTAATTACTAAGTAGTTAAGCTATTGGGCTGTTAACTCCTTGATTTACTTTTTAATGAGTTAACCTTTGCAATTCTCAATTGATCAGTGACTTATTAAGTTGATGTGGATAATTATAGAAGTTGCCACTCAGATGTTCATGGACTGAGTGGGCTTGTGTGAGATTATTGAGACCAGTCCCCATGAGAGATTAGTTGGAGGACCTCAAAACACTCATCATTGATTGAACCAACCCCTAACCTTATGTACTAAAGATAGGTTATGTTAATTTTTATGATTTTTAATTTTTAAAGCTAAAAGCAAACTGTTTTAAACCATTTTTTTACTGAAGTATTTTTTTATACATAAATGTTTCCCTCTCATGTAAATAATTGCAGTTATAAGAGGTTACCACTGGTATTTACCATGTTTTCTAAAAAATACATAACACACATTTGTTTTAAGAAATTAAACGTCTTGTAACAGTTGAAATTTGTGTTTTAGTAGAATATTGTCAGCTGAATCTATTTAAGTTTATTTTAAATATACCATGAATGTCGCCCAAAATTTGACCAATTT
Organism: Kuschelorhynchus macadamiae; assembly: GCA_030620095.1. Classification (NCBI taxonomy): domain Eukaryota; kingdom Metazoa; phylum Arthropoda; class Insecta; order Coleoptera; family Curculionidae; genus Kuschelorhynchus; species Kuschelorhynchus macadamiae. The sequence continues at coordinate 2,619,108 of JAUTXW010001318.1, read as the reverse complement.
GTTTGAATTGGATTCAACTGACAAATTCAATATGCAAAGGCAACCATCACGTAGGTGAAAAGGTAAAAACCCACCCCTATAAATAGCCACGACATGACGTTATAACTGTTCATTTTACATTCGTTTTGTCCAAATCTAAAGATGCAAAACCATCAACGTTATAGCGCCAGTTTTGAATGCTTAAATATTACACCATATGCAACAGTAGCATATTTAAAAGGTACCTCAACGAGATTTCCTCAAATTAAATATATGAAAGTTTTTTCTAAAGAATATTATAGTCCGTTTATTAAAGAAGCAAATTTCTATTGGCGAAAGTAGTCATCTCATATGTAGTTAATTGTATCCAGCAACTGACAGCTGGTGTTTTTAGTCCATAGAATTGCCTTTTTGCTTTCTACAAAAACCATTCGTCTCCCAAACTTACATGTGGCTCTTTTTACTCAAGTTCTCTACATATGGGAAACTTTTTTATTAGTAGTTTTACGGAAAAAAGTTACTCTTTATAAAAAGTTCTGCTTTCTGCCAAAATAATATTAAAATATTCAAACTTGAGATTGCATATACAGGATTGTCAAAAATTCCAACCTTTAATTTTTATTTTATAGCAAAATGTAATACAAAATCTTACTTAGAATAAAAAAACATATCTAGCACTAGATTCGTTGCTTCCTAGCTGAAATCACTTCTTAAGGAATGTAAAACTTTGGCTTCTTACTGGCAAGTCCAGTTTCTTACTTTTGTTCCTACCTACATACCAGCAAAATTTCCTTATTTATCGATTGTTCATAATGGCATTGTCACTGCCATTGTCAACCACAATATTGTATTACTTAATTGAAACATCAGTTTGAATATTATAATAAAAAGAAATGCCGCTGAAATTGAGCAAAGAAGATAAAATTGAAATAATTTTATTTGTCGGAGAAAATTATAAAATATTTCGAGAAACTGCAGACATTTTTAACAACAGACATCCCGATAAAATTACACATTTCAAAACAGTGGGGAATATTCTAACTAAATTCAAGACTTTTGAAAATGTAGAAAATAACTTCACTAATTTTAATTCCAATAAACATTACATGTAAATAACTTACTTAACAATAAAAACTAATTGTTCACTGCACATTTGCCTCAACATATCCACCATCTCTTTCCATACAGGTAACCGTTCTTACAGAAAATTCTCTTAAAACGTTTCTAATCGTGGCATGCGTTATGGCCTGTATCTCTTCCCTAATTACCCTCTCCAAATGATCAACATTCTGAAATGGCCTTTAGTTACACTTTCTCTTTTAAGTAGCCCCAAAAGAAATAATCAAGAGGGTTCAAGTCCGGAGATCTAGCTGGACAGAAAATATCAGAATACATGTCGATGACTCGTCCATTAAAGATAAAATTTAAGTATTGTCTTACATCCCTTGCTCCGTTGCATGGTGCGCCATCCTGCTGGTACCATATTTGGAACCTTTCACTTATGGGTAGTTCATGAATAAAATCGTACAAGTAAGTATTTAGAAAATCCAAGTAGCGTTGACTATTTAAATTATGTCGAAAAAAAACTGATCCAATTACTCTATTTTTATAAATTCCGCACCACACATTTGTTTTGAATGAATACTGATCACGAGTTTGTATAACAAACTATTTTTCTCTTGAGTCAATTTCGATTTTTTGGAATTTTTGACCACCCTGTATAGGCAATCTCAAGTTTGAATATTTTAATATTATTTTGGCAGAAAGCAGAACTTTTTATAAAGAGCAACTTTTTTCCGTACTAATAAAAAAGTTTCCCATATGAAGAGAACTTAAGTAGACACACTGTATATATAGATGTTTTTGGCTAGATATTTTGCAGATCACGGTGACATTGTAATGGTCAGAAAATAATACAACTATAAGCTATTTTCCACTTAATTTCTGTAACAGATAGTTTTTGGATTAATCTGTTTCAAGCAGTGCAAAAAATAAGTAATAATTGGGCTGTTTAAAGGAGCATATAAAATGAAAGAAAAAAAGATCTTCGGCGTTTCTCAGTAGTGCCGTTAATGCGATTCCTACCATGAAGAAGTCGAAAACTCCTTAATGTGAACAACTGTCTCTTTATTCGGATTTTTAATGCGGTCTGATAGCCACGGACAAAGCTTTATTTGCATAGTCCTAAAGGATGCGAAAAATATACAACTCGCATTTGAAGCATGTGGTTCTTTAATATGTTTATGAGTTTTTTTTAACGAGAAACATTTTTTACATTTTAACGTTATTATTATTCATTTCAATGTTTTAGTGGTAGATATTGAGTTCAAAATAATATATTCTGGGAGTTTTATAAATAATTACTATAACTGGGGCATTTTAATTTTAGAAACGGTAGAACCGCGTATACAGGGTGAGAATTTTCAAGTATTACAATCGGATATCTGAAAAACCGTTAGGAATATTTTATTAGAAATCTGGTAAAGTGATGAGGAGACTGAAGCATGTTTTTTTAGATTTACCTCTCTTTCCCCCTTATTCGTGAAGAGCTGAGTATGCACGTAATCAGTCAGTGCATTTGCTCTACTGGTTGCATAGTTATAATTTTTTCAATAAATAAAATTGTAAAAACAATTAGAATGAAGTACCTTAACTTTATCGAGGATTGTGTTTTAAAAGATGTTCGAAATGGGTTCCACATAGGTGTCACCCAAGCAAAGCAGTCTGGCGTTGACTAAAGCGTCACAGTCTAGTTGCTCGGTAGTTTAATCTACCTCAACACAAAACCTGCAGTATGGATCGTTGCCAAGTTCCATCTTATGCAGGTGATATTTCACCAGCCAGTGTCCAGTTAGGATCCCAGTAGGGGTTCTAAGTTGGCCTCTGTTTAGTTTTAGAAGTCTATTAGTCTCAGAATGGCTAAAAGGGCCTGATATGAACACCTGAGACTGTGCGATTCTTAATCCTAGCCTTGACAGCTGAAGGAGCAATTCCAAGAGCAGGTTCCGGCCCAGTGAAAGCAATGTTGCTATCTTCCCGAGCCAGCTGATCCGCCCCCTCATTACCCTTCCATTTACTTCCAGACATTTCAAAATTTTGCGCACATTCAAAATTTCTGGCTTTGCTAACATACGTGCTTGCCATATCTCCAAAAGAAAAAATCTAAGGGTGCCAGATCAGGAAACCGTGCGGGTCATTTTGGGTCTCTCGAACATCTTGCTGAAACTATACTTCTTAGCAGTTCAAAAGTTGGAGTAAACTGTACCTTAAAAATTATTGTACATTTCCCCACTCAAAAAATGTGTCTCTGGCCATAGTACGCCTAGAATCAGTACTACTCTGCCAAAGAGTGCAGATTTTGAAAATCTTGTCCATGCAGTTCCTGATGTAGAGAAATATGGTACGTATGAAAATTGTAAGATATTCAGTACATATTTTGACACATTTCTGAAACAGTAGCAAGTTGTGTGGAACCAATGTGCGAATAAACATGCAACTACACTCAAAACTCGCCAAGAATTAATGGTATGTTATTGTTATTTTTTTCAAAAATTGTAAACAAATTCAGAAAAAACTCAGTTTATTTTATTTGACTCCATTGTCATACGTTGACAACTAGACTTTAAGTAACTAAGAACAAAACAAGCTAATTTGTATCCGTTACCATAGAGCTTTTAATACAAAATTATTGAAAAATTCATAACAAGCAACCACTATACATACATACATACGCAGTTCGTCACGGAGAATCGAATTTTCGAAAAAAAAATACCTCTCCATTTGATATTAATAACTTGACAACAGACCACAACAAAAGAGGGGTAGAGTCAAAAATATTTTTAAATGTGCTCCTTGATCGGTTTTTCACATATCCAATTCTAACACTTTAAAATCTTCATATACGATATATGAAAATGAGCATATAATAATAATAATATTGGCAGGTACTCATCTACTGATCTTAATAGTCTGCATTAATATTATCTTTTTACAAAACCGACCTCCAACAGTTAAATGATCAAAGCATCTATAAGAATATTTAGTTTTTATTATTATTTATTAGTATGTTATTATTATTAATTATTATTATTATTAGTAAGTACTTAGGAAGCAAAAGTATAAAACCGGCTGATATTTTAAAATAAAATTTGTGTGCAGGCATTTCTTAAGGGAATTATGCTAAAATGTATTCAAATAAGTGGAATAAACTAAACCTAATCAATAAAAAAATGATGAAGTATGATGATGTTTTAACCCCAAACTATGTTTGGTATCTTCTAGCAAAAATGGAATATAAAAGTTTTGGTCTACATGATGCAAATGACCTAGCAAAAACCACAAATGTATTCTACAATTATAGTAACCCGCTTTTAACTAAACAAAACAAAACATTTCCAGTGGTGCTATATTCAAGGGCCATTCACTGTTGTTAACAGCATAATAAATACGAAAACAATTTCGACGTTTGACAAGGGCCATTACGAGGCCAGTATTTTGATCTTTTAAAACAAAATGGTTCATGTATGGCATCGGAAGGTTTTTATAAAAACTTACATTGTGTAATTTATAATACAGGCCGCACGCATTGCATACAGGTTCACCGTTTTGATTCCGCCGCCATAACGTCGTCGTCGTTGTTTTACAATTTGCACAACTCGTCCCTGCTCTCCTTGCTGCACTTTGTAAGCTCTGAAAGATAAAGATAAAACTTACAATTTTATGTCAAAATGTATATATTTGTAAGTACAAATATTCCGTTATTTAATAATTGCAATTAAATGATAATAGGGGATAATAAACATAATAAGTATACAATAAATACAACTGTAAATTCCATTTAAAAAAACGAAACACTTGTTTAAAATTTTCACTTAATTTATTTTACGGCTAGTTCTATTCAATATGACCTTATTTGTAAAAAATTATCAAGCAAGTCCTTAAAAATCAAATAAGAATAACTTTTGAATGCATGCAATGTAAATGTGACTTTGAAACTACTGGAACATTTTAGATTTTGTTGAAGCATCTGATTTAATTATTCAAGAATTATTGCTAATTCAGTTGGTTGATCAGTTAGCTTCAGTGCAAAGGCTCAATATATGATAAACATATCAGCAAATAAATGTCAAATAATGATTCTTCTAAGGTATAATTTGTATTATTGCATGACATTATATATATATATATATATATATATATATATATATATATATATATATATATAAAACACATCAGCAAATAAATGTCAATATTAGAATTTCTCAACGTAAACAAATAATGGTTCTTCTAAGGTATAGAAAAATAGAAATATATACATTCCATAGAGCAAAACGAAATTTTGCAATAAATATTCAGGATTTTAAACAGCCTCAAAAAATGAAATATTGTTGCCGCTTAACTCCAAATTTATGCTTTTGTTCAAAGGTGTAGATTTAAAAGTTGTATAACACTAAAACTAGTTTCATTTTGAAGATATTTTTTAGTCAAATTTTTTGTGGATCGTTAGTTTTTACCTAACTTAAAAGTAAAAACTCTTATTCAAATGTTTTTTATGCCCATTGTTTCTGTATATATTTTGAATAAAGTCTGTATAAATTATGTATTTAATAAACAATATTTCATGACATATTGTTTACTTATAAGAGTGTGAAGACATAAATAGATAAACAAAGAGAAACCTTTCTATTTTAAACAGAACACCATGTATATTTTTGCAAACTTAATAGAACATTATTTTGTTATTTTAAAAGTATATATCTATCTTTTGAATAATATTAATAGTTTTATATAGACCGTTTTTTGATTAGACAAATAATAAATCATATGCGTTGACTTATCAAGGTGTCCACTAGGGATGAAATCAAGCCGGAATCTCCATTACCTATTGCTTGATGGATTCTTTTTATTTTTGTAGTGATTATGTGGGGTTAAAAGATATATGTTTTCACCGTGTTTAAGTTTCTATACCTACAAGCCCTACGTTTTTATGTGGGCACAAGTGAAATATTTTCAAGTGTAAACTCTTTTCAGTAAATAACTTTACTCTGTAGCCGAATATAACCGAAATTGTTTATTTATTTCACACAAAAGCAAAGTAAATTCAAGAACTACAAGTTTCTAATATATCGTTTCTAAGATGTTCCAAAATACTAGAAAATCTGACTTGAAGAAAATTTGCACATATTTTTTACGTTTTCCTTATAAATTAAAAAACTCCAAAGCATTCAGTCATTTTAGATAAAACGTAACTATTTGAGCTGTCAGAGGTAAATGGGTATATATTTAAATCAAGTTGTTTTAATATTACGACCTCAAAATTAATTCCTTGGGTATTTTTGAGAGTGACAGGAGAAAATCTGGCTATTTGTAGGGAAGTAAATAGGTGTTACCTGATTATCTTAGGCAGCATCTTGAGGCAGCTAGAATACGTAGACCCTTCGGGGTAAGGGAAGTTGGTTACTATTGAGATGTTCGTTATGGTGTTGATATTGATGTTACGTATCTTTTTATATATTATAAATACTTTATCTAAGCATAAAATCAAACTTGGCATTTGAATATTCTTGGTTGTGAACATTCCAGAGCTGATATCGGACTTAAAAATAATTACTTCCTACAAGAAGTTTACTTTTGAAAATATTTTGTCTGCCCTCTTAAAAACTCTTCAATAAAATATGGCACTAAATATAAAACACTTTGCTTCCTAATGCCGAATATTTTTAGTAAAAGCTTCTTATGAAAAATATGATATAATTTAGTAGAATATTCGAAAGTGTTTTGTAAATTTTCCTAAATTAAATATTAGATTTCAATAAACACATGATACATTCAACTAAACTTAAAAAAATGTTTGCTAAAATTAATTATTAAAGGTAACTATACTGCTTTACTAAAATGTTTGGTAAACATTAAAAAGAAATGTACTAATTTATGCGATTAATAAAAAAGTCTGGCAATTATGCTTGGAAGAATATCTAATATTATATTACAATCTATAATATAATAATTGTATAAGGACTTTTTTTCTAAAATATTATTGTACATATTTGAGGTTCGAAATTCGCGATATTTGAAATTATTTTCCCCAGCAGTGCCACGCCCCGGCGCGGCGGCGCTGTTGTTAAACACACCGTGTTTGCGAGTTTTTATTTTAATTTCCTTGTTTTTATTTATGAAGACCAGAAACGAAAATTTTCTTTGATGATTGTTTGCTTCGTGATGTGATGTGATTAACCTATTCTTTGTCTATATATTACGTATATTAATAAGGTTTTGGTAAATTTTGGGTAGTTATCTAAAAAATATAATCATGCGGAAGAAGGGAATTTAGGTGACATATTAAGCAACGGGGGGTTAGCTGGTTTACAAACTGTATGAGAAGGTAAACTTTTTGTATCTTATCAATAATATCATTTTATGTAATTTTGGAGGTAAAATTGAGCAAATTAACATTATATGAAGGTTATGTTATTAATTTAAATTATATTTTAAATTTTAATTTTCTGGGAATTTAGCCAGGATTAGTTATCGAGTTAATTATAAAAAAATACAAAAAAATAATCTGGGGATAATAATGACGCTAGAAAAACACAGAATATGCTTCATTTTATCACCACATTTTGTGTAGTGAAGTTCACTAACCTAAACTAACCTAAATTTGTTTGGCCAAAAGAATAATTAGAATTATTTTGTCACTAAATAATTTAGTAGAAGTATCCGCAAAACTACCTCCACAACTTTCAGATTTAATCTAAATTTTCTCACCGCTCCCGTCAATAAAACTGTTATCAAACCCTCCGTGGAATCATTAAATTCGTCCTTGTTTTGGGTAGTACTACGATCAGACCGCGGCAATAATTCTTTCTCCACGTATAAAATAACCACGTCTTTGTCCTTTAAACATTTATCAGTTCTCTTCCATTCTCCGAGTTCGAATACGCTCTAAAACTTGTGTCACTGAAGTAAACCCATTGTCAGATTTAATTGGATAGCGATCTCCGAGCGATAAGACTTCCCCGACCGTAAGGGTCAATATCGCGGGCGATGCAGTTCCGGATCCCTTATATATTTCTGTGAAGTCGACGCAAGCGAACTTGGGCTGTATGGGTTATGTGGCATCACGAACTTGATTGATTAGAAGATAAATGGGTTTTAAGTGTCCTCTGGGTGGTATAATCACAAAAAGGAACAAGATGTGGGGACATTATTTAATATTTTCAACATATGTAAGTAAATTGAAACCGCTGGTTAATCGTGTCTTCAAAATTATACTCCATCTAATCAGAAATGATATTTCGGAGTATTATTCTCGTTAAGATTTGTAAATAGAAAGTTACAAATTATGGCTTGTGGCAGCTAAACGTCTTCGTTTGAATTTTTTTTCTCTCAGTTCAGATATCCGTTTAAGCCGACATCAAAATGAATGTACCATAGTTCTACAGCAGGGTTGCTCAAACTTGAACTGCTGGCGATCTACCTCAATATTTTTAGACTACTTACGATTGACTCTGACAGGCTGCAAGTATGTGTGATGCAGGGTGGTCGTACATACACGATACATACACCCTACCTACCTTAGGGTGTACCGCATATATAGATATTAATATACATTATTTTAGTCAAGGTTTGGGTTAGGTTTAGTTAGGTTCTTCTCTACAATATCAATGAAAAAACTCATAGTTATTCAAAATTGCGAGTTTATTGGTTGTTACAAAACAAAAGAGTTACATATGGTGTTAAACTTAACTAAGGAGTGACTTTGGATGTTGAAGCGTGGCACTGCATGTCCTCAGCATACTTTTCATAAGATGGTATGTAACCACTGAGTGCTAATCGCAAGCATGATGACATATGATCGTCAGTTAGTCGAATGCGATATTTTGACTTAATTATCTTCATTTCAGAAAATGCAAACTCGCACAAGTAAGTTGACCCAAACATTGCTGTCAGGCGATTTGCCTTAGATTCGGATATTTATCTTCAGATATAAAACACCAGAAATTTGTATCAGATGCTGTAGCTTTGAGATGTATATCTGATATAATCTGCACCAATTCATTTTCAACAGAACATGAGTTCATATTAAACTGACTTGCTATTTCAGTAGCTAATTCCTGAAAAAGGATAACTCATAAATGATGCTACTGTAAAAAAAATATGTACATTCCATGATATCATTTTTTAGTTTATCTGCCATGTCCTGACTCATGACTTCAATACGCCTTGTGACAGTCGGACGAGATAACTGGAGTTCTCTAATAGCACACATGATTTCTGTTTTATTTTTAAAATCTCCAAATAAAGTCTCACCCGCTTCAATAAATGCTTCCTTCACAACCGATCCATCTTCGGTTTCTTGTGTTTCGCCAATATATGAGATATTTTAAATAACGCGATCGTAACAGCTTTTGATTGTTTGGCTGGTCTTGTGATCATGGTTTGTTCTTTTTTCAAACAAGATATCAAATCACGTACTTTTCGTTTTTTAATTCACTCTGTGACGGAAACTCCTTTTCATAATTTTTATGAACCGTTTTATGATGCCTCTCTAAGTTACCACGCTTAGGTATAGCAAATGACGCACGACAAATAAGACAAATGCACTTATCCTTGACCATACAAAACAAAAATTCTTCCTCCCAATCCTTAAAATGATACGTTTTAGATTTCTTCGCTGCACTCATTTTGTACTATTTAATAATAAACTTTTTATCGACGTAGTATTGCCTTCAAGTTGCAATTCAGAATGACTCCAATTCCTGCAGGCACAACATTTATATCGGCGTGAACGAAAGTCTCGAATGTTCCCGTCAAACGCGCCGCCCGAAATTTCTAGAAAAGCGGCAATAATAAAAAACGCGGTTTTTCTTTGACAAGTACCGCGCGTTCCTTTTGATAAAGACGCCTTTTGCCGTTAGCAGAGTGTTATTTTATTACGTAATAAATTTTTGCAGTTTAGTTAAGTACCTACTTATTAAAAAAACATTTCTTCTCGAGATCTACTCAAAAAGCACTCGCGATCGACCGTTTGAGCACCCCTGTTCTACAGAATAGTACAACAAAAAAACAGTACAAAGAAAATCACTAACACTAAAAATTTAGGTTGTTAGTATTTATTTCATGCATATTTATCGTTGGTTCAGTAATTTTCTATCCATGAGATTTGAAAATCGTTTCACCTTGCTGACATTTCAGATTATACAGAAATATATTTTGAATCAGGAATTTTTGTATAATTCTTTGAATAACTTAGTTTAAAACTATTTCTGTTAAATTCAGGGTTGGCCAGACGTCGCGCATTAAACTGATATTTCTTTAATGAGTAAGTTATGGCCAAAACGCTTGTACAGGTACAGGGTGTCCCATTTTGGGTACTCTTACGGGGTATCTCCGTTATTTTTATAGATAGAAAGTTGCGGTTTTTGCGAAAGTTTTCTACTTTTTTGTAAAACTGAAGATCTTGTTAACAAAATTATCATAGCCCTTTTAGTTTTTAAGATACAGGACTAAATTGAAAATGTTGCATGTTCAGGAACCCCTCGTATCTCAACTATCAGATAACTTGTAAAATGTGCAAATTGTTTCTTATATAACTTTTCCTGTAGAACTCTCAAAATAAAACATGACATCCCAACTCCAAAGCGTCCGTGTTGTGCCCTTTCAAACATTAAATGCTGATTTTCACTATGCCAGTTCCTGACAAATAAATCGCTAGGATCGATTTGTTGCAAATACAACTGGCCTGGCGCTCGGCATCGCCAGGATGCAAATGTTGCACTATATTAAATTTGTATGGATGATACTTATGTTTCTTCGAGATCCTGTGACCGTCAGTTTTTGGCACACCAATTTCCTCCTCAATTTTTCTACATGAGGTCGAAGGTGTTGCTTCTATATATCCCAAAACATCTATCTCTTTTCTTTCCCTGTTCTCTTTGTTATATGTTTTAGGGTGCGGGTAAACAAATGATCCGTACTCAACTAAATTTGTTTTTAAACGAGCAAATATCTCAAAAAACAGCTGCCTTCTTTCTGGATATCTAACAAGCAAAAACTTATAATGATAATACAGATTTTCCTATCCATAATAGCTTACTTGGCTTTAAAAATATAATTCCGAGGCTTCTTCAGAATGTTCATTACTTTATATAAAACATACCAGCATATCATATTTTTCATAATTTTCATTCGCTGCCACTATTCGAAGAAATTGACAAATATCAATTAAATAAAAATACCAAAAGAACGTTTATAAACTGCTTTATAAAATAAAACCCGATCCGATGGGACAAATATTTCACAGTTATTTTTGTTTGTTGTCATAAACAATAGCCATAGCCTACTATTAAATTATGCATTTAATTTCAAAAAATTGGGTGGGAAAAAGGGGTGCATGAAAATGCAACATTTTTAAGTTAGCCTTGTATCTTAAAAACTAAAAAGGGTATGAAAATTTTGTTAACGGCATTTTTAAGTTTAAGGAAAAGTAGCACCTGTCGCGGAAACCTCAACTTTCTATCTATAAAAATAACGGAGATATTCCGCAAAAGTACCCAAAATGGGACACCCTGTACATTGATTAATATCAAGCAAAACTTATCTCGTACTAGGAATAGACGCAAGTGTAAGAAAATAAAGCAATTTGTATTGCAAACTGACGCAGTCGAGAAAAAGTTATATAGTATTTTAGTTTATCTCGGCATTTTTAATTTTTAATCTTCAAGTTCTATAATACTAGTACCTTGGGTACTCACATATCTGGTTATTCTTACCACTATTGTGAAACGAACATGCTATTGTCAGAGAGACAGCTAGAGACTTTATGTATTTTTGGAGAATGTGTACGATATCTAAGAAGTAACACCAAAAGCACTCTGGCAGTATTTTATAAATTTAAATATTGACACAAAATTTAATAATTTCTATTTTTCTGTCTGACAATGTGCACATAGCCAATCAGCCCCTCTTAATCTTAATCTTAAATGGCAATCAAAAGAACACATTACAGCAAAGTGTAACTATACACACACACATTATGAATTTTAAAGAGGTTGGTCATACGATGAAGCCACTGCAGTATATATCAAAATGATTAATAGGCGAATTCAACTGAAAGGAGCCCAATAATGATTTAAAAGATAAATAATGAACTACCGGGACTAAATTACAAGTTGTAAAAACAAATTGCAACGAATATAAAGAATCATTGATATGCAACACTTGGTAGCGCGTAAACCGCGAAACAGATCAGATAAATTATCTTTTAATCTTTATCATTTAATCTCCCCCAGTTATCTTTTTATCTGAATACGACTCAGGAGACCAACAGTTTACCCAGGCTTGCTTCAACATGGCTTTCATTTTTAACTGTCGATATTTTCAACAGATAATGACAGACGTGTTGATTACGAGCACAGAGCTTCATAACCGATAACATACATATATAATTAGCTATTTTGCACCTATCACTACAAGGAGCTATGGCCAGTTCGAGTTGAAGTATAGCAGACATTTTTCGGATATACGGTGACGTCTTTTTTTGCATCCTTGTTGCTGTGAATTTACTAAAAAAAGTCACGTCTTTTCTTATTTCAACTAAAACTTGCCACGTTGACAAATCCTTAAGTGTGACATTTCGAAACGTTAAAATAGTTTATCTATGCGTCAAAACAAAGTCACTATTGAAAATGCCGAAAAAATTGGAAATAGACAACTAAGTGTGCAAAGCCAGCTTATTATTTTTAATATATTAGCTTTTTTTTGAGCTAGAAAAATAAGCAGTGGCTGCGGAATACCTTCAGAATGCGGTGGAAAGGACAGCTTCCGCTATGAAAGTAAGTTCAAAGAATTATCATCAACAAGCAATAAAGACTATATCAAAATAACCAACTACTTAAAAAGTAAGATTCGGGATAACATTTATTACATGTATGCCCAAAAAGAACATATAACAAAAACTAAATTATGATACGTCCAATCATTTCAACTATTCTATTAGTTTTCTGCGAAAATGAGTAAACAACCGCAAGTATCTCGTGGAGTTACCAGATGCTTTTAATAAAGGAATTACATTTTTGAGGGAGTACACAAAAAATATGAATTCACTAGAAAAGGGGGTTTCGGTAAACTATGTTGACACTTTTAAATCTCGTTTATTTTTGTTTCTTTTTGTTTTTAAACACCATTCTAACAGTTCAAATTGAGAAAATGTGTGGAACACTCTCAGCAGTACTCAAAATTTACTTTAAGATGTAATTATTATACAAATCAAAGTTAATTTTGATTTCAAACATCTTTCCGACTGGTTCCATCGCCATGAAATTCTCTCCATATTCATAATTAAAGAAATACCTATAAGTTATAATACACGTAAAACCCAATTGTTTTATAACAAAACTTATAATTAATAAAAATGCGGATTAGGTTAGGTTTTCTTAGGTTTGCTGTAAAGAATGAGCGCGGTAAACAACCGCAAGTCTATATTGAAAGGGGGATGTTTCCAAGAACTATATTGTTAATAAAGGAACGTTAGGTTTTTCGTCAATAAAACCCTCATTAAAACTATAATAATAACAATAAATAATTATAATTCTATTGTCCAAATAATTTTCAATTGGTCATTTCATTTCCTTTCATAAATTGGTAAATCTAAAATCTGGCAACATTGCTAAATTTTTCGTTTTAAGGCTGTCAAATTGTGATATTGACTTTTAATTAATTTTTTTTGGGTCTTTATAATTTTTATTTTTGAAATGTAATATCGCAAATGGGTACTTTCTAGAAAAAAATAAAATATGCAAAAATCTAAAGGGTCTTTTAGAAATATCTGGCAGGATGATACGAAAGCCAAAAAGCGGTGAAGGTTTGTGACTATATTTGTTTTTTGTTTAATTTAGTTTTCTTATTTAAGGTGTTCTTTTAACCCAAATCATAAAAAAGCTAAGTTTATTATAGACAACTTTTTAACGGTATTTCAGAGATAAATAATATGAGAGTGTGGGAAAGTTATTATTTTTATTAAATATCAAAAAATAGAAAAGTTACAAGCTGTCGAGAATGGCTAAAAATCAGTGAATTTTGCACCATAAAAAATATTTATATTTATTTTTTTGGGATTAAAATAACTTTTTTACATACCCATTCTTAATTAGGATTAAAAATCTTCAGAAATAGTATAATTTAATTGATAAACACGACCAGGATTTGAGTTAAAAACCAACCGTTTTTGGCTGCGAAAAAAGAAAAATGTTTATTTTTTGATATTTAACAATAATAATTACTTTGTCAAAATCCTTTATTATTTATCTTTGAATAACTGTTGAGAAATTGTTAATATTAAACTTAGTTTTTTATAATTTTGATCAAAAGAAAAACTTGAATTCGTGTGACCTAGTGGGGAAAAGCTAAAGAAAATTTTGTTGCGCTTATATAGTCTTTAGAAAAGGATAGAATGATCTAGGAAATTCTAGAAATATATATATATATATATATATATATATATATATATATATATATATATATATATATATATATATATATATATATATATATATACAGGGTGATTCATGAGGAAATGTCCTAAATCTGGTACACATTCAGGACCAAAAAATTAACATAAAAGTCTATATAAATAAGTGTTCGTCACCTTAGTTCTCGAGATTATATTAAAGTTTTTATTTAATTTTTCTATTTTTTAAATAAAATCTATGATAATGTAAATAATAGAGTGAAAATTAATATACGGGGGTTTTTTGGTATGACGAATTCGAATATAATAATAGATTGCTCTTACTTGTAGGGGGCCCACCTTACATGTCTGGCTTACAATCACAACTTTTTGGTACAGTTTTGCATTACATTTTTGAGTAAGGTATACCTGTTCAAAGTGGATACGAGCAACCGTTTTCGAGATATTTGGATTTAAAACAATTTCAGCGCATGTAATTTTTTATCGCAAAATTTTAAAAGTTTGTTATTTTGTCCAAATTTAAACGCATCTTGGCACAAAAGCTTTGAAATGAAAGACTAACACATTTTTTTGAGGTGTATATTCAGTGCCTCAGACTAAACAACTGCAACTAAACAAAAGGTATTTAATTTTTATTAAAATTGTTATTATTAAGTTGTTTTTAATAAAATCTAGGTTACGTTTTATAATTTTCAAAAATTCCACATTTGCTTCTGCAGATTATGGTGTATAGTTGTTGTCTTATGGATACCTTTGGGCGCATTTTTTGTATGTGCTGCGTTTGTTATCCGATCCAATACTGCTTCTCTTGTATTTACTTTAGTGGAATATACCAGTGATTTGAACCATCCCCAAAGACAATAATCCAAAGGATTAAGGTTCGGCAACAGTAATTAAACGGACCTAAATCCATCGGTTTGGAAAGTTTTGGTTTACAAAATCAAAGTAAACTGTAGTGTGCCTGCACATCTGCAAATACATGTTTTGTTTAAAAGGGTGCTACATCTTCTAATAGATTTTATGATTTTTGCCAGTTTAAATATTTTTCTCAAACTCTTTCGATTATAAATGGACCAATTAAATGACCATTTAACATTCCACACCACACATTAATGTTCTAAATTTATTTGGAAATTATGTCTATAGCGTAAAGCACCGGTGTTATTGTTAATGAATTTTATACTTTCACCTTGAACTGTGCTTCATCAGTGAACAAAACAAAGTATACAACCTTCGATCTTATTAATCCAGTTAAAATTGCATTCTCAAAAAATCACCCTCCTGCAAATGTTGAACCCGTTGTAAATGAAATGGGTATAAACAATTAATGTGAAGATTTCTCCAAGCAGACGATTGTGTATTTGATAAGTATTGAATAAAAAATAGTGCAAATTTAATTTTCGACGGCATTGAATAGTCAAACGTTGTGTCCCGATTAAATAAATTTTCGCAACCAAACATCTAATTCTCCAGCAGTAGTGAAAACTTGTTGAAAAACTCGTAGCTCTTGCACCCTTCTATCTGAAAAACAGACCTTTCCAACGCTTGAATTGCGAATATATCTGCAGTCTTTAAAAATCATATCTGCATATTCACGATGCGAGAATATCACATGCATAATGACGTATATCATAAAGTTTCTTTGATTATTGTCAGATAATAAAAGTTATGAACAGAAATTGACAGTGACAAAATTTGATCTTATTATTAACTGACATTACTATTGCTAAAACAGGAAAAACGATCTTGAAATGAACCAGCAGTAATAATATGGCAAGGCACACTTCTATTTTTTTACAATATATACTTTATGTGAATTTGATAAAAAAAATAGATGCGCCGAAACTTTTAAATCCAAATATTAAAACGGTTGCTCGTATCCACTTTTAACAGGTATACCTTTTTGACGTAGAAATGGCAATGGAATAATTTCTCTTAAACAAATGTAATACAAAACAAAAAGTTGTGATTGTTCGAGAAGTAAAAATATTAAGTTGTATAAGTAAGAGCAATACTAATATTAGATTCAAATTTGTCATACCAAAAAATCCCCGTATGTCTATTTTCACTCCATTATTTACATTATTATAGATTTTATTTAAAAAATAGGAAAATTAAATAAAAACTTTAACACCCTGTATCTCGAGAACTAAGGGCTTGCGGACACTTATTTATATAGACTTTTATGTTTATTTTTTGGTCCAATATGTATAATTCGTATTACATTTCCTCATGAATCACTATATATATATATATATATATATATATATATATATATATATTATATATATATACAGAGCCAAATTCTTTCACTTGCAAGGCCTTTTTATGCCAAGTCATGTAGGTCAACTTTAGCAAGCGTCACTTAGTTATTTTTGGATTATATAACCAAACTTTGCCACCGACTGTAAATCCACTACGATTAGCTGTCAAATAGTAAGGTAACTATCACTTTCCATATATAATTTCTTGCGGACCTCTTCATGGATTTCTCAGAGGCCCTTACTGAGCTGGCTTACATAATCCGCAGTAGTTTTTAGGAGGATGTCCAGCCTGAAGATCGACTGGAAGGTCTAAATCCGATCCAAGTATTATACTCGCAAGTGTTTTTCTAGTCGATTTATACTGATAAGCCAGTAAAAATGGTTGAATTCCTTTATCCCAGTACTTTTTTGTTCATTGACTTGGATTTTTTTGTAGTTATGTTAAATCTCTTAACCATTCCATTTGACTGCAGATGATGAGGTATTGTTGTTGTCTTATGGATTCCTATTAGACTGCACAGGCTTTTGAACACGTCGAGTTTAAAATTCCTGCCTTGTGTGCAGAGTTTGTTTCCTTTGGTATTCCATATCGGCAAATCCATTCATGAAATCGTGCTTCGGCAACAGTAATGGCTGGACGTAATCCATCTTTACTAACACAAAGCGAAGTCCTGCTACATCTATGGCAATTCGTTTAAAGGGTGCTATCATGTTGTACTGATATTTATGATTTTTGCCATCAGGACTTTCCCAAACTCTTTTTAATAAACCATATTTTATCATCTAAGCCTTTAAAGTTCTAATATTTAGACGCAATGTCTTAGTAATCTAATATTAATGAATTTTCTACTTTCAGCTTAACTATTATGGCCAAAGTCTGGATCTTGTCGCTTATATAACATCTAAAAGCATGTAAAAACAATTTTTTATCGGAAAATGAAGACAAGCAGTTTGGTTTGTAACTTGTGACCTTTGAATTAGAATAAAAAATAATCCAAATTTTATCCAAATTTAACGTAATATCAAAATATTTGATAAATTAAAGTAAATTTACAAACCTGTATGTATGACCGTAGCTCTTTATGAACCAACAGACCTTTCCAACGAGGAAGCGAATATATCTCCGTCTTTAAAAATTGATTTTACCATTCCCTTTCTCATGGTAATACGTTATCATCAAGTGTCCTTATTTATGAGTTCTGAGAATGAGAAAAAGTCCTTCATTGGCAGGCAAATGAAAAAAATGATAAACGGTTTTGAAATGAGTAATAATATGCTCAGGTAGCAGTCTTTGCCAATATATTTTAACTTTTAAATAGAAGTTTTAAGGATGTTATTATGAAACGTCTTGACTGTAGATACGTGATACAGAAGGGCAATGACTGTTAAACAAACGTATTTAAAACATAAGCATATTAGGTAAAAATATTAAGTTAAACAAACGCAAATCAGGAGAAATAACATCCACTTTGTTATTGTTCATTGAATTGCGTCTTCTTGCTGTTATAAATATATGACACGTGATACAACCGACACTTAGGATTACATCGACATTTTTAAACAGCAGAAAGAGATCCATTTAATGAAACGCTATTATGCAGTGGTTCATTTAAAATAACAAAGTTAATGATTACTTTTTTATTTTTCAATTGTTTATTTATTTTCTGGCTGGTCATTCAGAAGAAGTCTTAAAATTTTAGATTTAATACTCCTTTTTCATTATTTAAAAAAAAGCTTGTAGACCCCGTAGGAAGTATAAAAAGAAACTCTAATATTTTAAACATTATAATATACAAATTACATATAAAACGTCTAAGGTTCCTGAACAGTAATCAGGGAAGAGATCAAGCTATTTCAATACCTCGATACTAAATATGCTTGACAAATGAAAACTACATACATGTTTCTTTCCCCCTCTTACCTCATACGTAAAATATTTGGAAGGATGCCCGACATAATCTTAATATCAGAAGGCGTGGTTTGTTGACGGATCGACAACATAGAAAAGAATTTAGAAGAAAATATAAAAAGTGTCTTTTAAAGAATCAGTGATCATATTACTTACGAAAATTGATTATTTTATACATATGCAGGTATATATGTCTGTGTGTTTGTATGGTTACGTGTAGATACTTTGTTAATTATTATTTAATAGACAAACATTTCTGCGCAAATCGGGTTCGAATCTCGACCCGTAAGGTATTGAAATAAGTTTAAACTGGTATTTTTAATTGTATTTTATAAGATTTAAAAAATTACGACCTTTAACTTCTCAGCAATAATAAAGTCTACTTTCAAATTTCCTTCTAACGTTTTGGATCATTTCAAACGTCGCACTAAAGCAGAGTCAGTAATTTTTTTGTTGTTTTTCTAACACAGAAAAAAATCAAGTGGAGCAAGGTCCGGCGACCGTGTTGGTTATTCAACAGTTCCATAATGTCCAATCCAGCGCCCAGGCAATTGATGATGAAAATATTATCTGATGGGTAGATATAAGTGCCGGGGCGCTCCATCCTGCTGAAAAACTGGATCAAAGACAATATCATCGACTTTAATAGTTGTTACAATTGCAGAATTTTTCCAACAGTTACAAACAAGTAAAAGGGTTCGAAAGTTTGATTAATAAAAAATAAATCAGTTACCTTGCGTGACCGTCTGGCTGTCCGATTGTAATTTCGATGATATTGTCCACAAAAAAAATTATCTCGACTTATCTTTATTACGAACCATAATGAAATTTGAAAAATGAAAGGAATTACGTAGAAATAGCACTAAGGCAAAAGGCTTGAGTGTTAGCATACACCGAACGACATAAACTAGCATAATGTGTTGTTGAATTCTTTCCAAAACCCAGTAACGAACTTTTTTTAACCGATTTCAAAGAAGGAGGAGGTTTATCAATTCGATCGTATGTATTTTTTTATGAATGTATATACATCGATTACTCCGTGGTAGTTTCACCAATTGTCAAGGAATATTCAGGATGTTACCAGAGTGGTCCCATAACAAGCATATTGAAAACACTTTAAAAATGGCAGAATAACGTCATATTGAACGATTTACACGATGTTACATTGAACAATATATGCGTTCGCCATTCTTTCAGGTAGAAAAAGTATGGCTGATTCATTGATTACATAATAAGTTGTGAACCTAGTTGGCTATTTGTTAAACTTGGCAATTTTACAATGAAACTTGTATAAAAGAACTAAAAGGATGAAATAAGAATTGTTATAAAAAATAAAACTTAATCGAAAACCATGCACTAAGAAGTGAAAACTAATATATTATTTCATCTGGAAAATTTTAGTCTGTGAAGTCGGCGTCGAATTAATAAAGACATTATACTATTATCAATAACAATGACAATATACATTTCATTTTTTGTCATAATACTGCTCACTCCTTCTTCATTCCTTTCCTATTCAAAAAGGGGTCGACGTGGAGACCTCCGATTTACACAAAAATATTTTCCTTTTAAATAGTAAATAATAATAATAATAATAATAATAATAATAATAATAATAATAATTAATAATAGGTTTATTATGTACCAGTTACAGTGCTTGAAATTGAAAAAAACTTAAAGACCCACGACGCGGCGGCAGGTGTCTAGCTAAGTCTAAATATATATATAGTGTATTTATTTATAATATAAACGAACGGCAAGAGTCATAAAGACGTAACCTGTCAAAGTTATATTCTAATATTGTAGTGTGTAAAACTGTTTTTAATACCTATATTTTATTTTACATTCATTGATAAGGTAAGAGACAGTTTTGTTTTATTTTACAGAAAATGTATTGTATGTTCTACACGTAGACCTTAAAGTATTAGATGTCAATAGTTCTACAGTTCTACGTCGCATCGTCAATGGCAGCGAAAAAGTATAATTTTTTAAATAGTTTAATTATTTCATGAGATATTGGTAGTAACATCGAATGACATCGATGGTTTGTATCGATGTCCCAGCACTAGTATACACTAAGATTTTTAGGGACAACCTATTTGAATAGACAAAATGTGTGATGTTTCCTGGAGTGAAGGATTTAAATTTAACAAACAAAATTAGAAATGCGCTCTTTCTATGACCCGCTTAAGAATGAATATTTGAATGGTTGATCCTGATCGATTGCAAGAACCTTTATAAAAAAATGATGCTATCTCCCACGATAATGTCGGACTGTATCTATACAAAGATTGTCACAGATATCTCAAGAGATGCTAGAAAAGTGCTTTACTCGCGCTCCAATGGTCGCCCAGCAAGAGAATCTGCCGATTTGAATGGATTAATCACTTGCCGCTTTCCATAAACAATAGCCGGAGCGCTCCGTGCAAAGGCATAAAAAGTAAAAAGCCTTCCAATTGTGTCAAAAAGCTTTTACGGCGACAAAGAACGATTTTTTTTTCAAAATGTCAGCCGAACAAACGTGTGGCCGATCACCAGAATCATTCTAACTAAGTGGTTTATTGTCATCCTTGATGGAATCGAGTGTATTTTTCTACCTGATCTCTCAACATAGGCGGGGTTTTCAATATTGATATAATACTTGTACATTTGTAATTCATATTATCTGACTAAAGTTAACTTGACAATTAATAAATGTCATTTAAATTATTTAAATGGTGTAGGTATATTGTATTGACTATACGTATTTTAGAATTGAGTACATAGTAATTTTTAAATTTAAATATAACTTTAATATAAGTTACCGTTAATTTTTTTAAAATTTCATTTGGCCACCATTTTGTTTCGCCATCTTGAATTCGTACCCGTATCTAATAAGTAGTTTTTTTCAGGATTGCTTTTTTAATATTTTATTAGGCCGCCATTTTTTTTGCTATCTTGGATTCCTACTCAAATGTTACGAGTTCATTCCTATATAACATCGGATTTTTTGCAAAAATTTAGATAAATCGGATAATTAGTTTTTTAGTAATATTTTTTTTAATGTTTTACAACTTGTTTACCATCTTGTTCCGGTATATAAGATTTTTATTAAAATATTACCAAATCATCTCTTAATTTTTAACTAAAATTTGAAGTCAATCTGGGAAGTCGTTTTTAAGCTATGCCGCGAACTGACACACAGACATACAAAACGACAGACAGACCTACGAAATTTATAAAAAATATTTTTTGGCATCTAGGGATGCTAAAACGTGAGAAAATGTAATACCGGAGAGGGTGATTTTTTTTACAATAACAAACATTTTATTTGGCCGCCATTTTGTTCCGCCATATTGAATTAACACTGCAGGTTTGCTAGTTCATTTCAATATCACAAATAGAGTAGTTGTGACAAACAATTTGAAATCAATTTACTAAGTAATTTTTCAGGCTGAAATTTTAATAATTTTATTAAGACGCCATCTTGTATTCGTACCAAAATTGTACCAGTTGTTTTCAACATAGTACTTGATTTTTATGGAAAATTGAATAAACAGTTTTTAGTAATAATTTTTTAATATTTTACTAGTCTGCCATTTTGTTTCGCCACATTGAATTTTTGCCAAAATATTACCGTAGTTTTCAAGCTATGCTGCGAATTGACAGACAGACAGACAGAACGACAGACAGACGACGGAATTAATCAAACATATTTTTAAAATTTTATCTGTTGTTTAACACATAATACCTCATTTTTGTGTAAAATTTGGGATTAATTGGATTAGTAGTTTTTTAGGAATATTTTTTTTAACATTTCATTAGGCCGCCATTTTGTTCTGCCATATTGAATTTTTACTTGTTACTAGGTCATTCCCATATGACCTTCGTTTTTGACCAAAATTTGAAATCAATCGGGTAATTAGATTTGTAAAGATCTGGAAAATTGTCGGAGGGTGATTTTTTCACGATTACAATACTTCTTTTTTACGAGGAAAATAAAAATTATTTTTATCAATTTCTGATGGTAAACGATGTCAGACTGAAATAATAATTTTGGTTGCCTTATATTTTAATTTAACTTTAAAAATTGAATGAGGAGCGGAAAAGGAGTTAACCTATTAAGCATTGTTGTTCTAAAATCTATCTGACATATTTGGAAGAGGAAAGCACTGAATTAACGTTGGCAAAATTTGTACAGATACCAACCCCATACACTTAACTTCGGATATGGGAAAACATGAGGTTATGGGGAAACTAAAGACTCTCCACTTTGATCGCTCACTTTGTTCTCAGATTCTCGATTTAGGAACCTTTTTACAAACAGGGGTTTTCTCTCAACCTCTAACTGGCCAATTGTTATATTTGTTTAAGTGTGTATATAATCCTCATTTATATAAATAAGTATACAGTAAAATATTAACGAAAAAAAAGTTAATATTTGAGTTCTTTCTAAAGATATTATTATATTCGCTTTAAGAACTACGCCTCTGCTTTACGATGCTTTCATATTCGTTTTTCGCCTCCTCTTTTTCTGGTCTACGGGGCTTCAACGTCATTTTTCAAGTATCAATCAGAATTAATGTCAAATTTGTTTTTATTCGATTACTCAGGCCAAATCGAACGTCGGAATGTACTCCTTTTAAGCCTGACAGATCTTACAACCAGATTACAGCCAAAAATAAAATAATATCTTCAGGAGATGTCAGAGATCAGATGCTTTTTTGATGCAGTCAAAGACCAAATTAGTTACGAAAGAATCATTATACTAGAGAGTGTCAAACAAACTTAATATGAACGCTTACATATAAATCCTATTAATTAGAAATTATTTAAGAAAGAAACTTAGGTAATACGAAACAAATTCAAATATAATTTTAAATAGCTGATTTGCATTTGGGAAACTCCAATAAAGAAAATCGATAAAATTCCTTCAACCAGAATTTTCCTCGTCATGAATCTTCCTTGTATTAGCAATAGTCAAGTATGACTATTTAGTTTCGCATATAGCCATTTAGTAACACGTATAAACTACGTTTTCTTCTCGTTTTTGTCGATAATGTTAAAAAATATGTAACTACAAAATATCTATATGCGAAACTAAACAAGATCATACTTTACTATTTCTAACAAAGAGAAGAAGAAGGAAGAATGACTAACAACGCATTGGTCGAAACAATGCTTTGCTTTACTATGTAGGATATGTATTTTGAATCGTTATCCTGTTTTGAAAAAATCTTCCAATCTACCTTAATCGACTGGAGTTATGTCGTTTGATATCTAAATAAATTTGGTTCTCCAAAATGCCATCAATAGAATATATACTTCCTAATTTGCCTTATTGTAGTAGTGTGTTTATAATATGTACTTATTTTTATTTATTTAACTATTTAACATTGTTGAAAAAATACTCTAGAACTTGTCTATCTTGCTTCAGTTTTTTGGGCAGCAGGATTTACTGTTTTTATTTCAATAATATATTTTTAATATTTAAAAACTTTTAAATCATATCATATTCTTAAATAATTTGAATTTCGTATTGTAAAACAAAAATAGACCACTTGAAGTCTATTTTTGTATATACTTTAATAATTTAATGAACACCGACTTTTGCAATACAATTTATTTATTTACACTATTTATTGCCATATTTTCAAAAAAAAACATGATATTTTTTTCCTTAAAACGATATCTTAGATAATTCATGTCCGCTATCACTGTGTGGAAGTTACAAATGTTATAACTAAACTTCATTCCAAAATTATGGAATATTAAAGAACATAGGTCAAGTTCAAGCTTTGATATTTTTCTTATTAATAGATCGATTAAATTTTTTTTTCGATGTTTGAAAGGTGAGTCCTTGGTTAATAATAATAGGCGACATTGGAAAGAATAAACACATTATTAGTATAATGGGAAAGTCAATAAGTACGGAGTCTTGTCAAATTGACTACTTATAACCGAATCTGTAGAAAAGGATCCAATTAATAAGTGTAATCATTTTGGTACAACAACAAAACCCGATTTTTGCGATGTTTAGTTGTATCGCTAGGAGAAATTTGGTTTTTATTAACCCCTTATTAGCTTTTTGCGATTTTTTGATAACAAACGTATCCATTCAAGGCCCATAAAAGCTTATAAGTATACACGGTAAACATTCATACAGGGTAACAATAAAAAACATTCCATCCTTTTTTTTGCATAAACTTAGCGTATAAAATAACAGTCTCGTAAAAAGCACGTTGAGACCTTCGATTCATTACAGGTATTTTTCTTATTTTTGACAAGCATTTTTTGTCAGGGTGATAAGGAGGCTTCAAAGTTTGATAAAGTAAAATGAATAGATTTATTACTCCTAAAGACTGTGCTTATGCTAGGGGCTTGCATAAGCAAGGAAGAACTCAAGCCGATATTGCCACACTTTTAAGAAAAAGTCAAAGTACTATTTCAAAAATTCTGGCCAGATACAGGAAAACGGGGATGAATAGGAGAAAAGCGGGACAAGGAAGAAAAAGAATTACTACTCCTGCACAGTACAGATGTTTAGGAGTGCAAGCTGTTAGAAATAGGTTTACGTCCAGTGTCAAATTTCGGTCCATATGAAGCCTCTAGCGGTCTTAAACTTCTACCGCAACATAGACGTCAAAGGCTAGAGTTTGTTAGAGAGCATTTGCCATGGAGTCTCTATAGTAATGACAGACGTCTTAAAGTTTTTCGCAGGCCTGGTGAGAGCGTACGCTCAATGTAATTTTAAGACATCTGTCAGTTATGATGGTGGATCCGTGATGGTGTGGGGCGGAATTAATTTAGAGGCAAAAACGGAACTTATCTTTATGGACAGCTGATTAATGCAATGACTTTTTATTCATGCATGACAATACAAGGCCTCACATTGCCAGAGTCGTGCAGGAATACATAGAAGAGGTGGAGATCTCAATAATGCACTGGCCAGCTCAAAGCCCAGACCTCAATTCCATAGAGCATTTGTGGGATCAGATGGGCAGAAAAGTTAGAGCTCTAAATCGACCGCCTCAAACCCTAGCCGAATTAAGGAATGAAATAGACCAGGATAATATAAGAAATGTATAATTAGTATGCCAATTAATAAGCGTTTTTAATGTTTGTTTGTTACATTTTGTCTACTGATCATTTTTATTTTGTTACTGTGTAATTAATTTAGATTAATGTTGTAGTTTCGCATTTTTTACTTTTTACCCTGTATGAATATTTACCGAAACCTATTAATAGGTTATGTATTAACTAAAATAAGGAGAGAAACCAGGGTTTTTTCAATTTCGTCGGTCTGTCCGTCTGTGTCTGTTTCAAATTATGCACAAAAGTCAAGTATTATGTAAGAATCAACTGGCAAAACTTTGGTACGAATCTAAGATGATTAGACATAAAATAAACGTTAAACATCACTCTTTTGTTGAGTTTCAAATGGAGTGGATCTCTGTATCGATAAGCAAGTGTATGTGAAGACAAGAATGTCGAGTCAAACGCGCCGAAGATGCAAAATTTCTCCTGACAAATTTTATTATATTTGTGGGGAATTTCTGGTAAAATCACAAGCCAGGCCATTTTCCGAAAATGTAAAAAAAGCCTACTTTAAATATTTTGGTGTGGTTATTGGCGATTAAGATAAGCGGTGGGCTTCCCATGTGTGCTGTGTTAGTTGTAGTATATCATTGGTGCAGTGGATTAAGGGAAAGAGAAAAAGTATGCCTTTTGCAGTTCCAATGGTATGGCGAGAACACACCAGTCATTCTGACGATTGTTATTTTTGCCTGACAAAGACTGAAGGTTATTCCAAAAAGGGAACTAAGAACAATATAGAATATCCAAATTTGCAATCTGCCATACGACCTGTTCCTCATAATGCAAATTTGCCAGTGCCGATTGCGCCTTTAAATTGGCAAGCTATTGATTTGGGAGATAATGGAGATAACGCATCATCAGGCAGCTCAGAAGAACAGTGCACCGATCCCACTTTTACCACAGGCCCCAGTTCCGGTGAGCCGCATTTGATTGTTCAAAGTGAATTAAATGATTTGGGGCTATCCAAGCAACAGTCAGGACTTCTGGGTTCCCGTCTTAAGGAATGGAACATATTGGCCAAAGAAACAAAACTTAAGAAATTTCAGAAAAAGAAATGTTATGTTTCTGAATTCTACAGTACAGAAACAGTCGTGCAATAAATCAGCATTATGTAACAAAAGTTTGGCCAGAAAGAAGCGAATTTCAACCGGGATCTCAAAATGTTAAATTTATACCTCTTGTTGATCCCAAAAATGTCCTTTTGCCTCCTCTTCACATTAAACTTGGGCTTTGTGAAGGCTTTAAATAAAGATAGTGATGGATTTAAATACCTAAGACAAGTCTTTCCCCAGTTAAGTGATGCCAAATTAAAAAAAGGCATTTTAATTGGGCCACAAATCAGAAAATTGCTAAACGACGTCAATTTTACGGAAAAGTTTACCAGGCAGGAACTCAGAGCATGGAATTCATTTGTTAATGTAGTAAGAGGATTTTTAGGCAACAATATGGATAAAAATTATGAACAATTAGTTAATGAACTCTTAGATGCCTATAAAGCGTTTGATGCCAGAATATCATTAAAAATTCACTTCCTCCATTCCCATCTGTCATTTTTTTCTAAAAATTTTTGAGCTGTGAGCACCAAGATATCAGAACAATGGAAATTCGGTACCAAGGACGATGGAATCAAGCCATGATGGGTGACTACTGTTGGTTTTTGAAAAGAGAAGATAGGGCACCTCATAAACGAAAAAAATAAAGTTTAATTAGTATTTTAAGTTAATATTTTTCTCGTTTGCTTTTCTCTTAGATGTATGGTATGTTTAATAGGTGAAAACTGTAAACATAGTCAATAAACAGGGTTAAGAATTTTCTGAAATCATTTTTTCTATAGATATTAAGTATCGTAACATTCGATACTGTTTTACAACTCTAACAAGAAAACCTTACGTGTTACAACTTTCTATTTGTCATTTTCGTATTTGGATAGGTCCATTCTATTAGATTATGCTATTCTGATTTGTGTTACAACAAAAAAAATTTTTTTTGTCGGCCAGTATTAAGGGTCATATGGGAATGATCTGGTAATATTTTGATAAAAATCCAATATTCCGGACTAAGATCGCGGCTTAGTGAAAAAAACTTTCAATATACCTCAAATTTTGCACAAAAATCAAGTGTTATATACGAATGAACTGATAACATTTTGGTAAGATAGCAAAATAGAATGGTGGCGAATTCAAGATAGCGGAACAAAATGGCGGTAAGATAAAAATTTAAAAAAATCAACGTAAAAAAAATCTTATTCAATTGAATTTTGCAGAAAAATTAAATGTGATATGGGCATAAACTGGTACGAATTCAACATGACATAGCAAAATGGCGGTGTGTGTCATTATAAAGATACTTATTAAATTTGTTTTATATTGTGCTCAAAAATCAAGGGTGACGGAAGTAGAAACTGGTAAAATATTGGTAGAAATCCAATATGATCTAACAAAATGGCAACCAACAAAAAGGTTTTAAAAGACAGTGTATATGTGTTACTACTTATGTACTGAACTAAAATGCGTCACACTTCACTATTCTTAATAAAAGCAAAGATTCATAACGAGGGAAGCTCCGGGCAAAGAAAATTTACCGTTTTTTTTTTATATATTTTACAGGAACGGCGCTAAATATCTCTGAGGACCCTGTAGAATAATAAGCGAGGACAAGTATGCATATCTAAAATTTTAAGCATCTCTATTAATACTAATGGGTGGCGCATGCGAGACATCTGCCCGACAGGAAGTAGTTAAAATATAATTCCAATACTCTCCGACAGGTGAATTCTAGCCCCTTCGTAGTTCCTTTACCCCTCACCTGCTCAAAAAAAATCGCCGTAAATCATATTTGAAATAGCTGGGCGGTAACTTATTAACTTCGATATACCCTGAGACTGTGTTTAGGTCGTCCACGATTTCTTGTACGTTATACCGATCGAAGCCACGATCGCTTTGTTTTTTCACATTGTGATCCGTTTTAATTTTAGCCTATAATTACAGAGCACGCTCTGTGGAAAGTGAGTCTTTTTATTAAAAATCGCCCCGATACATGTAACATAAATAAATAGTAAAAAAATGGATCTATATATTACAGGTTCCACGTATAGAGACTCCGTCGTATGGGAAAGTCCTTCATCAATATCAACCTCAGTGGCGTCGTATAATTGCTTATTTGCTTTCATAGGTCATTCTTAAATATTTATTATTATTATTTTATAACAAAATACATTCATAGTTTTAAACTAGTGTGAACGTCAGCCGTTTTGCTTAACCACGGTATACGAACTGCCATCAAAGTCAAGTATGTAAATTTTACACTAATTAATGAAAACGTAGTGGATCGATACTGGATATGCACAAGATTAGGCGTCGAATCCGCTATAAGTTGAAGTAAATCGTTATCATAACATAATGGAGTCAATCTACCCGAAATTTTTGTGAAAAATGAATTGCTCTTCTCCTTTTTATATAGGGTTTAACCTTGGGTTTTTTTGTATCATTTTGCATTGCAAAATAAGGGGAGCCATATTTTTTTGACCTTTGTAGAAAAATGGCGTTCCTCACCATTTTTTTATATAGAGACGTAAGTATAGCCGCTTCTATTTATCCGATCGGAACCTAACAAAAACCAATTCCTTCTGTTTCAAATTCCCGACAAAACTGCACTGATTTCAGATGTCTGCGTCTAATATATAACCTACAAAAATACAAAAATTCCATGACATAAAAGAATTTTCAAATTTTCTTCATAATTCATATACTTGTGGTTAATGCATTTTGATAAAAAGATATTACTAGTGGTCCCTCATAAGTATAAGGTATTTTAAAAAAATTAGGTCTTTGTATCTATTAGAACGGTTAAAAACAGCAATTCAGTCGGAATATTTTTTGTGCAAATCGGCCATATTGAATGTTTTATTATTTCCCTGGTAAAAGGGAAGTGGTAAGAGAGCCGGCTTCCACCCGGAAGGCGCGGGTTCGAGACTTGGCATAGCCGGCACTTTTTAAATAAAGAGTGTTCGATATGCCTGGTCCGGTACCTTCCCGAGGTGCCCTTGGTCGTTGGGATAACAAATTAACGACTTTGTTCGTAGACTTGGGGTCAACTGCGAACAGTAACAAGGTCTCTTACTCAACACATACACTACACGACACAACTGCGTAGAAGGCAACGGGAAACCACTACGTAGAACACATTCCCTAGTATAATGGTCTAATGTAGTGCATTCAAGAAACCATATACATCTTGATATAAGATAGGTTTCAAGGCACTTACTGACCATCGCCAACGCCCGAATATGGGTACGGCACTTGAAGAAAAGGGAAGTATTTTAATCGTGAAAAAATTACCTTTTACGTTTTAGGGTTCCTAGATGCCGGATATGTTTTCTCAATTTCGTCGGCATCTGTTTCGCGGCATAGCTAAAAACTACTTATCCGATTTTTGGTCAAAAATTAAAAATCATATGAGGATGACCTGGGATGAGTTGGTAAAAATCCAATAAGGCGAAACAAAATGGCGGCCTAGTCAAATATTAAAAACATTATTACTAAAAAACTACTTATCCGATTTACCTCAAATTTTGCACAGATATCAAGTATTACGTAGTAACTAACTAGTAAAATTTGGGTATTAATCCAAGATGGCGAAACAAAATGGCAGCTTAATAAATTATTCAAAAATTCAGCCTGAAAAAACTACGTATTAGATTGATTTCAAATTCTGTGTAAGAATTAATTATGGTATAAAGATGAAGTTGTAAAACTGTGGTACCAATTCAAGATGGCGGAACAAAATGGCGGCCCAATGAAATGTTTGTAATTGTGAAAATAATTCCAGATTTTACATATTTTTAAGTTTTAGCGCCTCTAGATGCCAAAAAGTATGCTTTTTCAATTCCATTGGTCTATCTGTCAGTCTGTCTGCTTGGCTGTCGGTTCGCGGCATAGCTAAAAAATACTTACCCGACTGATTTCAAATTTGGGTCAAATATTATGGGTTATGTGAGGATGACCTGGTAATATTTTGGTAAAAATCCAACAATTCTTTTTACAATTTTAACCAATGTTTCGGTTGAACAGAGATTTGCCGATTCCAGGCAATATGCTACGTCATGCAGACTCATACTTTTCTTTATATTGTATATAACCTTAAATAGGAGATACCTCACACCAAACGAGATACTTTAGGGTAAATGGAATAAAAGTCATCGCGGATCTTATGCAGAATATGTTCCGCCTCTGTTTATAGCTGGCTCTTATACCGTAGATCCACCCCAACGTATCGATGAGAATTTAATATGTTAAAATGAGATTTATGTCCAACGCCTTCCTTAATGGACTATCGGCAGTACTTGCGATGTTGTCTTCTTTTTGCTATGCGTAAAATTAAATGCCTTGCTAAGCGAATCTCATGTTGCACCCGAGGTTAAGAGAGTCTGACTGTGTTTTAATTATATAGTCGTTTTTAAGAAACATGACAATGTTCAGTACGGGAAAGTTTTTATCAGTACTGAGCTATTTAGAACCAAAATTATGATAATTCTTCTACAAAATGTTTTATTCACTTTATTGAGTTATGTTTTGTGTAACATTTTTTGAACCATGGATCTAATCGAGAAACCGTAAGGAAAACTCACAAAAATGACTTTTTGTGAATTAATACAATGTCCATGATAAAGGCGTTTTGAAAACAACACAGTTCCAAAAGTAATTTGTCTCCAGATATTATCTACACCTCCAGGTAACTTTTCCAAGAAAATGTTATTATTTTCCTCAGTATTTTTTTTTATTCTCAGCTCATAAATATAGCTGGCAATCGTGTGGGTCATTGCATCTTTCCACATACGGAGATGATGTGATTAACTTGAAAATATTATTTGTACATACTTACAATAACTTAACACATGTTCTGCTGTTCTGAGGAAACCTATTTGTATATAGACGGAGTGATAATGTGGGAGAGTGAAGCTAATGGCCAGCAACTAAAGATATAGCGCCCTTTTTTATCAACACCACTTGAAATTGTCCTTTTTTATCTTCTTTCTTCCTAACACTGGAACCTGTTGTGGAAGATAGATTAAAATACAAGAGTTCTAACCACACTACACCACAACTTGTTACGTTATGGACGCGCGTTTCGCTAAGCAAGTTAGCATCATCAACAGATGATATAAACTAAAGTAACTTATCCTAACCGAGACTATTTATAGGTAAATGTGGTCACACTTGGCTGCACCCGATTGCACCGTTGTCATGTAAGCAATAGAGCGGACTATAGGGATTATTTTCCAAAGCATGTTGGGCATCGCTTGACTTTTCTGTTCTTCTGTATCTTAAATGTACCATGTATTCCTTAAAACGAATGTTTATGGAGCTAATTTCCTAGATGCCACTCCTCTCCTTCATGGGTAGGTATGGGTAGATTAGAAACCCAATTCAAAAAATAACTCAAGAATTTCCCAAGGGTGTGGTATAGATACGTAGTCGATATATCTGCTATTTTTGATAATGAAACAGAAAATTTGGACATTTTCTTAGAAACATTAAACAATAAATATCCTTCCATTAATTTTACGTACGAAAAGGAGAACAATGGGCAATTACCTTTTCTCGACACGTCAGTTATTAAAAATAACGATAAATTAGAATTTTGATATTTATGGGAACATTTTAACAATGAATAATCTGATATAGCTAAAAGTAATGGATATATATAATTTTGTACATAAATTAGGTTACATTAATTTTCCATTAAGTTCATAGTAATCCCAACATTTTAACTTTTAAAAACGTAGGTTTTAGAGTAATATTTAAATTAAACCCTAAAGACAAAGTCGACTTGAAAGAAATAATCAAATTAGTTAATTAAAAATGTATCTAATTTGTTTTAATAGATTATTGGATGCATTAAATAAACATAAGTTAATTTATAATTATTATATGTTTGTTATATTGTTAAATGTGGTAAAAAAGCACTAAATAAAGACAGAGGGCCTATTCCCTATAGTCCCTTGTATTGCTTACTTGATAACGGTGCAGTCGGGTGCGGCCACATTTACTTATAAACAGTCTCGGTTAGGATAAGTTACTTTAGTTTATAACATCTGCTGATGAGGCTAACTTGGTTAGCGAAACGCGCGTCTAGATCGTAACAAGTTGTGGAGTAGTGTGGTTAGAACTCTTGTATTTTCTATCTTGTATTCTATTTCTATCTTCTTTCTGATAAAAGTCAGTACTATGAGTTCAGGTTGGGAAAGAGTAGTTGCAATTCTTTCTTTCTGAGGCAGTCTCACCTGTCCTCCTCCCTTCATTAGATTCTCCCTAGCTTTGCTTGGATCCAATTATTTAATATATTAAAATCTCAAAATTTGTAATTTAAGATACAGAGCGCTAGTCTATCATGTTTTCCCGTTACTACTTTGATACCAAGGTATAATAATGATATATGTTTTCTCTAGTTCTTACAGCTGTGAGTGTTTATTTAAACTAACCAGAACTCCTTCGGGGCCCATTGCCGTAAATGGAAATCTATAAGCTAATTCATAATTACCACTGGACAGTAACAACGCAGTTCTTTTTTTTTAAGTCAAATTTGCATTCTTTATTGTCTAAACAAGTTTGAACTGAAATAAACAGACTATGGAAAGTGCTGCTTCTTTCTTCCTCCTACCGCTACAATAAAATATATAATTATGCTCCATATAAAAGCTTTAAATACTCGTGAGAAAAGAATATTTTATCGAAAAACCTAAGGTACTCAAATCAATGGTAAAATAAAATTATTTATAATGAATGGTAAAATTAAATAATTTGTAATGAAGAAAACATGAATAAATTCAAATTTTCAAAAAGAAATTAAATTTTTAGATATAGATGGTTAGAACAAAAAAAGTCGTTTTCAGCATATACATATTCTTGGCTCTATATCTAGCAAAATAAGCCTAAAATTACTTCTGAGGCATACCTTTAACTATCTTCATTTCGTATACAAAATTAGACATCAAATACTTGCTATTTTTCTACTTTTCGGTATGTATATCCATTCTCACCAACCCTCAAAGAGATATTTAAAAATTTCTAAAGGAATTTCGAGATAAAAACATCGCGTCCCTGTCAAACTGTATATTCTGGCGTGGCTTTTTCGACTTCGGCTAAAAAAATGTAAATTTGTGTTTAGCGAAACAAAGATAGAATTTTTGATATATTTAATCGATTTTATCACAGGAAACACCGATACGACTTTACGAAAGGCCAAGGAATGGGAACCAGAATTCGTGCACGCTACAATTCAAAAATTTCTTAAAATTCACCCGTAACACTGATCGAGTTGATTTTTCACACCAGTCTCTAGAGAAAATATAGACGTTTCTTTGTGAATTTACTTGATTTAACTAGGATCAACCGTTCATGCACTACAAGGCCAAACGTTTTATTTCTAAATCGCTCGCCCTGTATAAACGGAAGAGTAATTTCAGTGATGTGGTTTTTGAATCCCTCGAGAGAAATTTGAGATTCCATTAAACAAATTCCGCCCTCGTTACTCATTTCGAAAAAAAAATTGAAAACTCAAAAGTCGGAAATAGTTTTTTTTTAGTTTT
The DNA here is from genome assembly GCA_030620095.1 of Kuschelorhynchus macadamiae. Taxonomy (NCBI): domain Eukaryota; kingdom Metazoa; phylum Arthropoda; class Insecta; order Coleoptera; family Curculionidae; genus Kuschelorhynchus; species Kuschelorhynchus macadamiae. The sequence continues at coordinate 2,584,825 of JAUTXW010001318.1, read as the reverse complement.
TCTGCATTTCGACCACTTTCACGTCATTTGAGGTATAGGTATCCTATATTGATTTTAAATCTCCTTTATATTTCCCGTCGAATCCCCTTTTTACCTTGACAAAGGGGTTTCGACTCCGCAAAATGCCTTCAAAGTTACCCAATTTTGTATCCCTTACCGTTACTAAGCTAGAACACTTCGAGGACAAAAAACACAAATTTCAAAAATTTCCAAAAAAAGAAATGCGCGAACAGTAAATAAATGTACCATCAATCTTGATATCCATGCCTGTTAAATAAATCAAAGTAGTCCAGAACACACCGAATACGCAGTGATGTCGGCCATTTATAAAAATATGGCAAAGTATCATTAAACAGTTCAGAAAAAAAAATGAATATTATATTTGGCAAGTGTCCCATTGTTTAAGTAACTCGACGAAAATACAGTTGACTCGAGTAAAATCAAAAAATGTCGAAAACCAAAAAAGGTTCGCCATTGTATCGACGTGATCTACACTGATGGAGATCGATCGCATCAATCGGCTTGTCAATCAATGCCTTACGTGTCAATCACTGACGGACAGTTGTTGAGAGTTGCCCTACTCGGTTTACTTTACGGCTGTACGTTGGCTTTTTAAGCTGCAAGCTGAATGATCTGATATGGGCTTTTTATTTGTTAAGTCGAATGTGATCACTGTTTCCTTCGACTCTCGATCAACATAAAGCGTATAAAATAGAGTCGTATATATTCCATTCAAAGTCCTTTTCTAGGCACGTGAGGCAAGTGACATTGAATCATCGTAGTCAGATTTTGCTAATGAGTATATTGTTTTAAAGAAATGTTTAATGATATGAATGGTTCTGCTTTGCAAAACGCAATATTGTACCTAAATATAAAATTTAACGAAGTAAATTGCAAGCAAAGCAGTGTTGCTTCAAGAAGATAACGTCTAAGGGCATCGTTTTTGGTAATTTTTGTGCGAGTTCTTGGGCATTATATAGCACAAGTGCAAAGTTTAACACTTTAAGTGTTAATAGGACTTATAAATACCATTTTATTATTTTTTAGGGCGCAAAACACTATATTTGCACATTTTTCAATAAGCTACTAGTTAATAAATTTCGAAGTAAAACCCATGTATGTAGATTCATAGGTATACATGTCTCTTTATACAAATTTGACATAAAAAATATACATTTTTTACAATAAATTATTTTAAAACACTGAAAAGTAGATACGTTGTTTTGCAGTCAGAATAAAGTAAACAAAAATAAGCGAGTTTATATATACGTTTTTATGCATTATGTAAAAAATAGGTTAGGTACGTTATTAAATATGCCTGCTGGGATAGAAGAGATTTTGAATTTAATTGGCAAATTAAAGAATGTTGTACTGATAGGTGGATATTACAAATATTATGCTCATGGCCCCTGACATATTTTATGTCAAAAGCGAGAAAAAATTAACCCTGTCATTATACCGTTGCGTAAAGGTTCGACATGGAATATATAATATATCTATAAGTAATTAATATTAGACATCAAATTTGAAAACAAACAAACTCGCGCAATAAATTATATATGTACATATATTCCTAGCATTATTTAGACTAACAGAACAAAAGCCTTTCATTAATAGAAAGCAAAAGAAAGAAAAACAAACTGGTCCAAGTATGACTTGCATCGCGCGATCCGGTCCATTATTGTATGTCATTAGTTGTTTCGTTAACAAGTTAACAAGATGGCAGCATTATCGCGGCAATCTTCGATCGTCGTATTGATGATGGTATCCACGCACCATACCATCTCTTCGGGCCTCCGGAACATGTTCTCGTTTCTTTCGATGATTCCGTACAAAATTACAGTCATAGACCCGTGTACCAGACCTGTAGTTAGAGTTTTTGTTATTTGTTACATAGCTTTTTATTACGAGGAAACAACAAGAAGATCGTGCTTGAACAAAGAAGTGATTTTCCTCTGTGAACTGTAGTTTTTAGTATAAACTCTTTTGCGGCGGCTTATTTTTTTATATTGTAAAAATATTAACATAAACGTAGAGTAGTTTTTTTAATAGTTTGTTTATATATATATATATATATATATATATATATATATAAACATAGTCCTTAGAAGAATAGTTCTATTGGGATATAAGAGCTACGATAACAGCTGTCGAATGGCCAAAACGATTACCGGACCTTGCTCCACTTGATTTTTTCCTTGGTGTAAGTGTTTCTAGCAAAACCCAATAATTTACGAGAAATACAACAAAAAATTACGGATGTTTGCCCGAACTGCTCCAAAAGTTTAGAAGGGAATTTGAAAGTAGACTTTATTATTGCCAAGAATATATATATATAGGAGGTAGTCTTGATTGACCAGTTAAACATCGGTATTGGTCCTAATGGGGGCTAGTATTTACATTGCTTTTTACGCCAAGCTTTCGGTAATCTATGATACATTCTTTAGGACAACGATATGAAAAGAATTTTTTTTATCATTTATGCACATTATATATAAAAGAAACAGTTGTACTCACTACTGTGAGCCTAAATTGCTTGCTTGTTTTTCTCAAGAAGTTTTTTCGTTTTATGTCCTCTTTTCGCCCCGTCTGAGGGTGGCGAAAAGGGGTTGAACTATTTAAAATTTAAATGTAATCATATATAGAATTTTAGAATTTACCTTGTTTTGGAGAACTAAAAGATAAAATTCCACTTGCACAGTTAAAATTGTTATTTTTAATTTTATTTTGAGGATTTGAAAAAGTTTTGGAGCATTTCGGAGAAATATCCGTAATTTTTTATTGTAATTCTCGTAAATTATAGGATTTTGTAAGAAACACATGCACCTTTAAGTAACCCCAAAGAAAAAAATCAAAGGAAGCAAGGTCCGGTGATCGTGCTGGCCATTCGACAGCTGGTGTCATAGCTCTTATATCCTGAATTTGTATAATGTTTATTTTCAAGAAATTCTTTTCTTTTATACAAATAATATTTGATTAAAGTGCACTCCATAATATAAAATTATTGCAAGATTTCTAGTAAACTGAAGAAAAAAAACCGTTCATTCTTAGGACTTATATTCGCGGCAAAAATGTTAAAAAGTGCTAGCGAGTTAGTAAATATGCGGTATCCCAGCAAGCTGACAGCATATTTTAACTGACCCGTGAGCCCGAGAAAGTTTACATTCGGCCAAACACACTCGACAAGAATAATTCAGTCCCAGACAAAAACCTGCATATTTTCGCCGAGGCTGTCGAGAGCCACCGTGGTCGCCTGCACCTTTAAACGAAGAAGAACGCCACCCTGGAAACAAGGTAGAATGTCGAAAATACATAACAATGGGACCCAGGACCGAAATTAGGTCTTTTCAAAGATTCAAGCTCTCAAAAATTTGGTTTTTACAACCTAATTCGAGAGCAAGCAGCATTTTAACGTTGTTACAGCGACGCCACGATGACGTTGTAACGACCAATATTTATACCAATACAGTAAAAGATTTTTGAGTACGGTACGACGTTACGCCTGACTGATAGCTTAAATTGTTAACTGTTAACACTTTTGTCATGTGCTAAAATTCACACCATCTGCTGAAAAGATTTGTAAAATATTTACTCTAACTTACTCAGGAGATACTATAACTATTTGTTTACCTAAATGATGTTTTACATGTGTATTGCGATTTTTAATTATGAAATTTTGTCTCTGGATACTCAAACAGTTTGTAAGAAACTTTCCCATGTTTGCGTAAATAGTAATTGTGTTCATTAAAAAAACACTAATAAAGGTTTGCAGCAATTTGGAAATAAAGTTTTTAATAACTTTTAATATTTTAAATAAACAAATATTAGTAACGCACCATTGTCAGGTTTTTATAAAACTCTTATGTAATAATTGCTTTTTGCATTTATATATTTTATGTATTATATAAATTTAATTCACGTGGTTATAATCGATAGGTTAATTAATCCATAGTTAAAATATAGCTTACCACTAAAGTAACTAATTAAGATTAAATTGGGCCTTTGTACGGAAGTGCGAAACACGTCGTAAAATTAGGAAACGGGTATCCAGGCCAGATCTGGTTAGACCAAAACAGATTATATTTTGAATAGGGACTTCGTCAGCTATAAATAAATTAACGACATGAACTGCTCCTAGCGCATCTTAATTAGAACGCAAATAACAATATTTGCCTCGATGTTGCCAGAACTGACTTAGATCTACTAGAAGAGGCAACAAAGATTGCCGGGTTCTCGACTGATCCCATCTAAAGGAAAAAGTTGGGTCATTTTTATTGTTTGTTTAGAGTAAATATATTTTATTAACTAATAATGCCCCCTTTCGCTACGAGATGTAACTAGAGGCAACCTACAGCTTAACAGATCACTCTTATAACCCCCAGCCCACACCCCTCTGTGGAGATATCAATTTTGAGGGTACAGTGTAGGCCAGGGCTGCTCAAACGGTCGATCGCCAGTGCTTTTTGAGTAGATCTCGAAAAGAAAATTTTTTTTAATAAGTAGGTACTTAACTAAACTGCAAAAATTTATTACGTAATAAAATAACACTCTGCTAGCGGCAAAAGGCGGCTTTATCAAAGGAACGCGCGGTACTTATCAAAGAAAAACCGCGTTTTTTTATTGTTGCCGCTTTTCTAGAAATTTCGGGCGGCGCGTTTGACGGGAACATTCGAGACTTTCGTTCACGCCGATATAAATGTTACGCCTGCAGGAATTGGAGTCATTCTGAATTGCAACTTGAAGGCAATACTACGTCGATACAAAGTTTGTTATTAAATAGTACAAAATGAGTGCAGCGAAGAAATCGTATCATTTTAATAAGGATTGGGAGGAAGAATTTTTGTTTTGTATGGTGAAGGATAAGTGCATTTGTCTTATTTGTCGTGCGTCAGTTGCAATACCTAAGCGTGGTAACTTAGAGAGGCATCATAAAACGGTTCATAAAAATTATGAAAAGGAGTTTCCGCCACAGAGTGAATTAAGAAAACGGAAAGTACGTGATATCTTGTTTAAAAAAAGAACAAACTATGTTCACAAGACCAGCCAAACAATCAAAAGCTGCTACGATCGCGTCATTTAAAATATCTCATATATTGGCGAAACACAAGAAACCATTCGAAGATGGATCGGTTGTGAAGGAAGCATTTATTGAAGCAGGTGAGACTTTATTTGGAGATTTTAAAAATAAAAACAGAAATCATGTCTGCTTGAACTGCTGAGAACTTCAGTTATCTCGTCCGACTGTCACAAGGCGTATTGAAGTCATGAGCCAGGACATGGCAGATAAACTAAAAAATGATATCATGGAATGTACATACTTTTCTTTAGAGTAGCATCATTTAATGAGTTATCCTTTTTCATGTAAAAACATTAGGAATTAGCTACTGAAATAGCAAGTCAGTTTAATATGAACTCATGTTCTGTTGAAAATGAGTTGGTGCAGATTATATCAGATATACATCTCAAAGCTACAGCATCTGATACAAATTTCTGGTGTTTTATATCTGAAGATAAATATCCGAATCTAAGGCAAATCGCCCTTCAACTGACAGCAATGTTTGGGTCAACTTACTTGTGTTTGCATTTTCTGAAATGAAGATAATTAAGTCAAAATATCGCAATCGACTAACTGACGATCATATGTCATCATGCTTGCGATTAGCGCTCAGTGGTTACGTACCATCTTATGAAAAGTATGCTGAGGACATGCAGTGCCACGCTTCAACATCCAAAGTCACTCCTTAGTTAAGTTTAACACCATATGTAACTCTTTTGTTTTGTAACAACCAATAAACTCGCAATTTTGAATAACTTTGTTAACTAAGTTTTTTCATTGATATTGTAGAGAAGAACCTAACTAAACCTAACCTAAACCTGGACTAAAATAATGTATATTGTGCGGAAAGCTAATATCTATATATGCTACGGTACACCCTACCTAGGTAGGTAGGTAGGTACGTAGGGTGTATGTATCGTGTATGTACGACCACCCTGCATCACACATACTTGCAGCCTCTCAGAGTCGATCGTAAGTAGTCTAAAAATATTGAGGTAGATCGCCAGCAGTTGAAGTTTGAGCACCCCTGGTATAGGCTTTGTTCTTTATCAAGTCACCTAAGGTATAGCAAGGGTATATCTGCATCAACAAGCCCTATCAGACCTCATTTGGCATCTAAATTAAGCGCATGATGTAAATAGATTTGACACTATTTATTAGTCTAGTTTACAAACTCAGTAAGGTGTTAATTCTTGCTACTGCTCGTAAAAATATCATGGAGGGCTCACTGGATTCGGAATGACATGAGGTCTAGACATAGACATAGACATAGACATAAATGGGCAGCCCGACAAGGGCAGCACTTGTGCTCACTGGGGCCCATTGTGCTATCCCCCCAAGTAGGCGTGTCAAGCCAAGAGCCCACTCCTTTTTAGAAAGGAAAGGACCCTTTCAGGTCGCGCACGTCCCACAAGCTCGGGTTCCACATAGGTGTCACCCAAGCAAAGCAGTCTGGCGTTGACTAAAGCGTCACATCGACATACTAGATGCTCGGTAGTTTCATCTACCTCAGCACAAAACCTGCAGTATGGATCGTTGTCGAGTCCAATCTTATGCAGGTAATATTTCACTAGCCAGTGTCCAGTTAGGACCCCGGTAATAGTTCTAAGTTGACTTCTGTTTAGGTTTAGAAGTCTATTAGACTCAGAACGGCTATAAGGGCCTGATATGAAGACCTTAGACTGTCTGAGTCCTGCTAGCTCGTGCCATTCAGCACGGAATTCCTCGACAGTGCGATTCTTAATCCTAGCCTTGACAGCTGAAGGAGCAATTCCAAGGGCAGGTTCCGGCCCAGTTAAAGCAGTGTTGCTACCTTTCCGAGCCAGCTGATCCGCCCCTTCATTACCCCCAATGCCCTGATGGCCAGGCACCCAAATGAGGCTAACCCTATTGGACTCACACAGCCTCTCTAGGGCTCTCCTGCATTCAAGCGTTAGCAGCGAATTGACTCTGTTCGAGGACAGAGCTTTAATCGCGGCTTGACTATCACAACATATATAGATATGCTTGTCGTGGTATCCTCTGGAAAGGTTTTCCTGTACGCAGTCCAAGATTGCTGTAATTTCAGCCTGATATACAGTCGCATACCGTCCAAGAGCAAGACTAATTCTTGTCCTGGGACTCTCTCCATAAATTCCCGCCCCAGATCCCTCCTTCATTAGAGAGTCATCTGTAAACCAGACAAGGCCCTCCGGTTTGAGGAAGGATGGAGAGGAATCCCTCCATTTTTCTCTCTCGGGAACAATTACACAAAACCTTTTAGAGGCAATTGAGACCGGAATAATGGCATCTCTCCTTGCTAGCAGAGGGTCTGATCTGATCAGTTCAGTCCAAACTCGCGGATGCCCAAAATTCCAGTCTCTGTGTATCCAACGACCCCAGTCGTTTAAACCAACAGAAGCTTTCCGAGCCTCCTCCTCTACAAGCAAGTGCAGAGGACTTAGTCCCAGAATAGCCTCCATAGATCGTGTCGGTGTGGTTCTTATGGCTCCAGTTATGCCCAGACACGACATGAGGTCTAGAAAATGTTTGCAAATTTCAAACCCGCACATATACAATTTCAAAAATTAATAACAAATTAAGATTAAAAAAAAAAAGAAATTTAGTTTTTTGCAAATAACTCGGAAAATATTAATATTTAAGGAATTAAAAAAAAGGATTCTAAAAGAGGAAAAAATTTGCAATAAGAAAGTCTGGACTCAGGGATTTTTTATTTAATTTTGAAAATAGAGCTCCGCGCATCGAGAGCTAAGCCATTACGATGCCCCAAAACCAGCAATTTTTACTTGCAGTAACCAGTATTAACATCATTCTGAGTTTGTAAACTAAAAACGAATTTTCACTAAAATTGACCATACGACGTAACAAAGTTAATAAATATCTGGTAGATATTTTATAGAGATATTCCTCACATGATTTAAAGACATAAAGTTTGAATAAACATATGGCCAAAAATGTTTGTTTGAAATACAGTGTGTTAAAATTTAAATACTTTTTCGTTTTTTCTTTTTTTATACATTTTTTAAGATAATAATAATGTATAACAGTAACAGTCTTCATAGTAAAGTCTTGTATTCGTGCTCTCTAATTGACAGGGTTCATCGTTTTCCGAATAACCAATTGATTTGCACTTTTTTCCTCGCGCACCACTGATCCTTTTTGGAAACTTTTTTGTCTCTTGCAATTTTTGCATATCTGGTACCGTTTTTGTATTATTTACTAAAAAAATTATCAATGCGAATGGAGTTAATCAAACTAAATGAGCAATCTAGATATCTAGTGGGCTGGTTTTAATTTTATCCTTAAATTATATTTGATGTATGTATTGTGCTGATGTTTGATTTGAATTGGATTTAACGTTTTCCTAGAAAATTAAATACTGTTATTATTATTAATTTTACAAATGAAGAGTACGTAGACATACATTTCACTTATGGCGTTATCCAGATCGTGAAATACCTTATTCTAAGACATTTTCACGTGTTCATCTTTGTCTACGTGAAACTGAAACTTTCTAGCGAGCGGACCACCTAACAAACAGTTTTTTATCCTGTTAAAAACGACCCGAGTACGAGTTTAGGAAAAACTGCCTCACTATTCTGGTATAAAAAATCAAACTAGACAATTTATTATACCCGTACCACATTCAAAGGATACAGGCCATTCGTGCTCGTGGTTTTCCATTACGTGTAAACTTTTGTCAGTGGTAATGCAAAATTTCCTTATTCAATGAATATTATTTAAAGATGAAGCACATTTTTCAATCAAGAATGTTTATTAGCATTTTCCACAATAACCATTTGTGGGCAGAAGAAAATCCACACGCGATAAGTAGAAGTAATTTCCAGGAACATATTTCAGTGAATGTGTGGACATAAACAGTTTAGATTTCTTTTTTTGGGGAAACCTAAAATCTTCGGTCTACTATACATACAGAAGAAGAGCTAAGAAATAGCTTCAGATCAGACTAGTTGGAACATTTCAAGAATTGATTTGAGGAGTAGTAGAATTGATACGTTCAAACAGAAGGATCACACTTCCAATAGTTTTTACCATTATTGTTAGGAGTTTTATATGAACTTTTTGTTTTTAGTTAATCATAGTTGTTACACCAGTTATGACACAATTTTAATACACTGCTCTTACGTTGAATATTATTTTAGGAAATAATTCGAAAACGGTAACAGATATCCAAAAATTGCAAATGATTAAAATGTTTCCAAAAAGGACAAAAGAAATAATATTGTAGGTCAGTGGCGTGCTAGAAAAAAGTTTGATAGTGTAAATCAGATATTGACCCGAAAAATGATAAGACCATATAGACTATAGAGAACGATTACAATATATCGATACGAAGATAGAATAGAGTCTCTATTCGGACGCGAAAAGGAAAGCTTCGAAAATGCCAATAGTGATTTTGGCAATACGTCAACAAGACGACAGTAGTGAACGGATGTGCCATCATCACAAAATGTAACTGAGATAGCATCATATTATCTCTTGAACTGTTATATGATTTTTCCTGTAAAATATTTATCAAATTATGAATTTTAGGTTAAAGAGTTTATGCAGTATTGAATTAAATAGCTCGCAAAAAGTATGTTTGGCAGCATTCTGCAATTTTTTTTTGGCTAACAAAACAGTGTTTTTGGTTACATGCACTTCTGCTGCAATTTTTTTTTTTTTTTTTCATCCCGAAGTCGAGTAAAAATTATTGACTTTTGTTCCTCCGTTAGCTTCGGCATGATGTATAAAATGTGGACATATTAGGTATTTGCTTTCAAACAAAGATAGATATTGCTTTCAAATCAAAACCAAAGACAGTGTCAAAATGAAAAAAAATGACTTTGACATTCCAATTCTAGGTTAATTTTAGCATTGTTATTCTAGGTTCACTTGGAATAATAGTTCAGGAAAGTAAAATGGGTAATTTTTGTCCCAGTTACTTTTGGTGACCCCCCCAAGAGGTGCCATTTGCAAAGAAAAATAGTGCAGTTTAGTATTTTTCGCATCCCCAAGCGTCTGATTACTGGACTAACTGTAAAAAAAAGTCAAAACGCATTTCCCTTTCTTATGGATGGAATTTTAAAAAGTCTTTTTTAATATAATTTTTACACAACTATTTTAACAACTATTGACGAAACAAATCATTTTAAAATCCCATAGAAAAAGGTAAAAACCCATTTAATCTTTTTTCGCCCCGCTATCACGAAAAAAGGTACGCAGTGAATGATCTTATCCAATACGGATTTTGATTTTCAAATTGACAATTGAAACTCTGACAAATACGCTACATGACCACAAAAAAAGGTGGGCGATGGTTTAAGAAAACGAAATCTTACCCAACTATTAATATTACACCAATGTGTAAAATTTATGGACACTGCCCTGGACCTAAGTCCCTAATAAGAACAAATACGTTAAACCCATTACCATAATGAATTGCAAATGTCTTGTTTACCCGTTTTCTTGAATGCAAAAGACAGTTTTAATTAGCTCACCGTACAAAAAAATGTCACGAATTACCAATTTCACGTAAAATATTACACTGGGCTGGCAAATTAACTACGCTATATTCGGCTATAAAAGTAATTTAGTAAAAGCGAATTTTTATTCTCGAACTTCGATCGTTTCATTGGCAAGTATTATCCATAATTACTAAGTTATAATATTGCTATATTTTAATTAGATCTGAATTCGACTTAAGTATTTTTTACTCTAGGTTAAGAACGAATAAATGAATACGAATGTTTGAATCACGAGAAGCTAAATAATCTGGGCCCATCCTTAGCGATGTCAGATTTTAGCAAATTTAACAAGCACAAAAATTAATAAGGTAGTTACCAACTGAAACAAATCCATCGGATTACATCGTGAAATTCACATCATATAAGTTCTGTTTGAGGCATATGTCATTTTATTTTTTCCACCGAAAGTATCGAAAATAAAACGGCCGAGTTTCAGGTATAGGGCAACTTTGTTATTTTAAATGGAACACCCTGTATATCTCTTCAATATCAAAAAGCTTGGTCCTTCCTTTTTTTCAAAACTATAATACAAGCTATAGTTACGTTGCAGAATGGTGGATATATTAACCTCCGGAAAAGATACTGCATGTCTATAAGAATTTCACGATCAATGTTTCAACGTCGATCGCTTTCGATATATTCTTTTAAAGTAGAATAAAAGTGCAAAATAAAAAAAACTACAAAAAATGAAAATGATGTTAAAAGTTATGGAAGAAGGTGTAACAATCATCAGTCATTAAACATTAATATTAAAGTGAAAACTTGTTATTAAAAAATTACTACTGCAAGTGTTAAGAGCGTCTTCCTCCGACTTCAATGTATCTATTTAAGTTAGTAGTAAGCTTGTTAAAACTATGGACTAAATATTCTTCGGGAATATCTTCTATTACATTGCGAATAGTTGTTTTTAACTGCTCCAAAGTTTGTGGTAGCCGATATAGCATCGTTCTTTTACGTACCCCCATAAAAAAGAATCGGGAACAGTTAGGTTCGGTGATCGAGGAGCCTATTTAACAGGGCTTCCCTTCAAATCCCCCTGTTTTCAAAGACGTTTTAGTGTATCTTTGGTAATTAAAGGGTAGTGCGGTGTAGCTCTATCTTGTTGAAAGTACACTGAATTCAGAATATTTTCCTGACGTAATGCGGATAAAAAAAATTCCAGCATTTAACTTTAGAGCTTAAAAGTTCTCGTCAGAGTGACCAAAAATTATGGAATTTGTAGAGTTGTCGCCGGAAGAATTTGGCACTGTTAAAAAAGTGCCAGAGGTGCAGTTTGAGCATTGACAAGTATCCCTAATGATGTATTTTATGTGTTTTTTTTTACGTATTTAAGAGTAGCATCATCGTATGTGTGGGTTTTAAATTTCGGGGTAAAATACTTAAGAATTTATTGAATTATAGTAGTCTAGAGCATTTTCTAATTTTGGAGAGTAGTAAAAAGGGTTTTAACGTAAAATTAAGTGGATTTTAACAAAGGAATTTTATTTAAAAAAAAAAGTTGGATACGGGGTATTGCCGCTAAGGGAAACCTGCGTGGTAACCTGAAATATTTTTACTTTAAAACTTAGAGTATATTTATTTAATAAAGTTTGTTATTTCAAATTATTTTTTGTATCGATCTTGTATTCTCACTTGTTAATTAACAAGTGAAATGTTTACATTATTTGATAGAAATTCTGGTAATATATCTAAGCCCAATTTAGTTATTTTCATTCTTCTTTTTTATGAAAATTCGTTTATTCTATATGAAACTACTACAAACAATTATAGAAAGACCTAAAAAACTCTTTTTTCGTTTTTCTTGCCTTTTTATCTAAAAAATTGGGGAAAACGCAAAAAACAACCATGCTTCATATTTTTAGAACTAGTAGCTTCAACTTTCTATTCTTCAATTAATATAAATTAATTATGGATACTTGTTAGATACATAGATGGATCGATACCAGCAAGATAAGATACTAGATGGATTGGTATCGGGTTAGCACCAGGTTAGGCGCCGTTAAAGCTTCAACAGAAAAGGCGAACAACAGTGAAGTGCGGCTGAGACGATCCCTGGGCCTTTGTCGAATATTAGGCTTTTGCCAGTCAGTACTTAGCTGTCGTTTAGTGTTGATCGCCTTTATTGATTATGCCTACTGCGCCAAACCTGGTGCTAACTCGCTACCATTTCACCTAGTGCCTCCACGCTCCTGCTGGTACCGATCCACCTTATGTATGTAACAAAATATCCATAATTAATTTGTATTACAGTGCATATCAACTACTGTAATTTGTATCATTTAATATGTTTTTTTTATGTTCTAGCTCGATGGTTTTTCATGGTGTCAAGATGCCAACATGAAGAGAAAGTATGAAGTATGATTGTGTTTGAGTGTTCCAAATATCCTAAGGCAAAAAAATCAAGAAATGAGTTTTGTTACGTCCTTTATAATTGTTTATAGTAGTTTTATAGAGTACTAGTCAATTTTTATGTAAAAAAAGAAAGACAAAGGGGGCAATTGGGGTTAGTTAGAGTGTCTATGCACTTTGAGGATGCATAACTCAAAATCGAAACGTGATCGAAAAAAAAATAGCTACAGATTGGTAAATCAGGACACCATCCGCCTATATACAAAAAGCCATCAAAATCGGCGATGGTGTAAAAAAGTAAATAATTGCCGTAGAAAAGCTACTAATCTGTATTATTTTGAACAAAATATCTCTATACGCATATTTCAAAATGTTTACCTTGTCAGTCAAGAAATCTTCACAATAACATACTGCGAACATCAAATGGAGTTCGATGGCTATTAGTATTATTTCTTTTTAACCGACTTCAAAAAAGGAAGAGGTTATCAATTTGACCCTATGAATTTCTCTTGTATGTACCCCGATTACTCCGCAAGAGTTTGACCAATTTAGATAAAATTTTCATGGAGTATTTAGGACATTACCGGACTGGTCCGCTAGCACGCATGTTTAAAAAATAACGCTACTTTCAATTACTTAGGTGAGCGGCGCAGCAAATATATATGGCGTTCACCATATCATCAGGAAAAAAGTATGCATGTTAATATCATGTTTCATATTGTTTTCAGGGTTTTTAATGACACGAAATTCAATTTTAAACATTTATTGACTGAATTTTGACAATTTTTTTAATATTAATACGGCGATTCTGGCAAAAGTTCGTATAAAATGAGTCCATTTTATTTGAACTTTATATAGCTACTTATTTATTTTATTAGGGACCACCAAAATGTTAACTTAAGTTTAGGCTTTAAAATTTAAAGTGGAACTAAAAAGGATGAATTAAAAATTTTAATAAATTAGAACCGACTAAAAAGTAAAAAATGATGTTCTATTTCACATTGCAAATTTGATTTATGAAATCAGGGTCAAAGTAATAAAGTCTATTTAATGTGGTATATATGTAGACAATCAATATATAATTGTCTGTTTGTTATTAATTAATTTAAAATTAGTTTGACGTCGACTTCATAAAGTCAAATTTTCAATACGGAATAAAATATTATTTTTGATATTTTAGACCTTTTTTTTTAAGTCGATTCTATTTTTTTATAAGAAAACTTAAATAAGGTTGTTGCTCGTGACTAATCTCAAGTAATTATCAGATTTAGGGCCAGTTTCATAACATGTGGTGATTAAAAATTCTGCGTTAGTAGCTATAGATTCAATTGAAAATTCACCTACTCAACTATAGAAACCATAGTAAATAACCACAAACCAATGGTTAACACACATTGTGAAACTGGCCTTAGGGTATATTTGCACAAAATAAATGCTAGTTTCTAATTGTTTTTTGACGTTGAAAGATATTTGCCAACTTAAAAATCTCAACCTTTGTTTAGGGAATTTTTTAGGGACTATACAAAAGAGACAAACCGGTAAACTGATTAAATATAGCAGTAATAATATCCACATATTTTTTCTCAGTTCCACATGTTTTATAAAAACTTACGCCAGATGTCAAAATAAAAATGAAAACAAAATTCGGAATACGTTGTCCCTACCAATCTATAATGAATCATTATAAACTTGACAATTTATTAATTAATTCTATATTAATTGCTTCTTATAAAACAAACATCAGCTCAAACGTCTATTGAAAAAGAACAACATGAAGCGTACCAGATGAAAACGTGTTTCATATAAATTCAGAATAATAATTGTCGATATCCACATCCGATATTTTCAATTAATATACGACATTAGGAATAAAATCCAGCCTACGGTGGATTGACGTAAACTATATATACCATCGTCTAATAAGTAATTCCGATTTATTCATGAAGAACATATTAAAAGTTAAATAATTTCATAGCCTTTATATGGACTAATTTGACTTGTTAAAATGACCATCATTAGTTAGCTTAGATGTTGTTTGCAAAAAGTACAACGCTTGTGGTTTTATTAGTTATGTAAGGAAAATAAGTAATTATAGCGTAAGATTGACTATTAGAATTTGATCAGAATATAATGTGATAAACGAATAGAAAACAAATTAAAATCAACCAATATCTGGGTCACTATATTTGAATCTTTGTTTAAAGAGTAAGGTGTCCGTATTTGCCACTGTTTCTTTTAAATATAATTTTTAATGGTATTTCAAAATATACTGCTGGAACTTCGAGGTGCACCAGGGAAATTTTTTCTTGCTTTCCAACATACAGGGTTTTTTAGAAAAATTGATTTTTTAAAAATGGTCTGCTGAATAAAGCCCACTTATGGAAATCAGATTCAGTATGGTCTATCAGATTATGAACAGGGTTGACACCCTTAAGTATTCCACGATGAATATTGTATACAGTGTGCGCCAAAAACTCTAAACCTTAACAATTTCTGCTCCGCAAGGTAGGTAGTGTTCCAAATCTTTGTTACCCACTGTATTATTGGGACATATTCTCAGTTAATTCGAAATGATGAATAAGTTAGTCTGTATAAACAAAAGTGAAACTGTATTTTATTGGGAAAATGAGAATTATAGCAACGATAAAAGGCGATTTTTCATTTTTTATTACAAAAATCTGTTTTAAATTAAAGGCAGTATCTGAAAGAATTAGAGCAAATTTCAAATGTAAAAAATACTGTTTCCGTAAAAATGTCCATTATTACTAAAACTGGCATTAGAAGAAACATCCAATTCAAGATGGATTAAAAATAACCAAACCCAACAAATCACTATTTAATGTCCACCTCTAAGTTTTTGGTGAACCCTGTATACAATCTTTATGTTAGAAAATTTAAGGGTGCTGACCTTGTTTAAAATCTGATCTGATAGATTACTTTGATTACCACAAGAAGATTATTTTAAAAAATTAATTTATCGAAAAAAACCCGTAGGTCGGAAAGCAAGAAAAAATTTTAAAATCGCTACAAATTGTTTTTTCGTACCTAGCTCTAAATTATTTTGGTTGCAAAAAGATAAAAAGAAATCTTCCATAGTAGGAATTCTGGTCGAACAAAATGACAGGGTCTTATATAATCCCCTGTATAAGACGGTTACTATGGTGTCCTGAGGCCGCCCTTATAGAGCTGCAGACTATGGGCATTGATGAAACAAAAGCCAACAATTACAACTCAATATCTATATTGAGAATATTTCATTATGAATTTACAGTAAAAATTTCCTTGATGCACTCCGAAATTCCAGCTGTTTTTTTAGGAGAGTAACTAGGGTTAGACGATATTATTGTCTATCAATAGTATTTCTACCTATGGATACGAGGGATTCCTAGAGGGGTAACGTCCTGCAAATAAATCAGCGTGCAAAAAAATAGTGTTCAGATTCATAAATCTGTAACCCATTCGTTAATTTAATAAATATCGATAGTTATCGGATAACTATCGATGTATCGATAAAATACCCTTCCCTAATAGTAATTATTCTCCTTTGCTATAGTTAACTACTTAAAATTGATATTTTTTGGTGAGGATTTTAACTTAGCGCCTTCAAACTTTTCTAAGTACTAAGATAAGTAAAGACCTAAGTAGTAGATACTATGGCAACAACACATTCGAAAATCGGGAGACTCAGGGAATAAAGGAGGGAACAAAACGAGATTCGAATGCGTGGTTACTACACCCATCTGTTTTACAATGAAAATGTAAGCTTTAGAGATAATTATTAACAGAGGAATACGTTTCTGCTGGGTTGCCTATCAAAATATGGCCGCAAGTACTTTTTCTAAGACACAGGGTGATTTGTGAAAAACGCCTAATTAACTTCGTCGAATATTGATTTTCGAGGCCCAGGTTAAATTTTGTTTTGTGTTTTGTATCCGTTTGATATTTTTGTGTTTTCATTTGATATTTTTGTGTTTCCATTTGATATTTTTCTGTGAAACTTTATAATTAATCCTAGTTTTAACCATTTATTTGATCATCAACAATAAAGTTGCAAAACCTCGACAACTAAAAAAAAAAACTTTTGTTTTTCTTTTTTTACTGGGTCCTAACCCCAAATATACACAACTCTAACATAAAAACAAGAGGATCGAGGAAGGTTTATAATTTTTTTCACTCCACAACAAGGAGCCTTCAAATTTCATTTCCGACGTTTTCAAGTTCGAAGAACAATTTTTTTATCATCTTTCTAATAATGTACTACACAAATACCTTTAAAGACTTTTAGACCCTGTAAAATGTCATCATCGGAACTTAGAAAAGTACGGCCACGGTTTCATCATTTAAAACCCTTAGAAAAAGAGTTAAAACGTTGTTTGTTCCCATATTAGTATTCAATTGTTAATTAATTAATTTTCACTTATGTTTTAAATACTAAATAAAATTCAATAAAACGTATCTAAAGACCTCCAATTATGAAACCAGAGCTGTACATGTAAAAATCCCCGAGGATGGCATTTTACAGGGTCAAAACGTCGTAAAAAAGGTTTGTCTAGTATATCATTAGAAAAAGGTTAAGAAATTATTCTGAAAATAAGAAAGAAAAAAAGAAAATGGTGGTGGCTCGAAAACATAAAGTCGGATCTTAGGCTAGGAGGCCCTTGGTCTTTGCAATTGGACGGTAGAAGGATGCACGTGGGTCGATGCTCGTGTCTCTATGACTAAGGAAGGGATAATAAATTATATTTTATCAAAAGAGTTTCCGGCCGCCTTGAAAATGAAGTGTGTAAAATCTGGCAACATGAAAATAAATGCTAGTACGAAAAAATCATATTTTGATAAACGAAAAGTTAATCTGTAATGTGTACAAAGTCTTTTGCAATTCGCTGTTCCTTTTCTTTATTTATATTTGATAATTACATTTTTAAGTTTATACAAAGTTAATGGTGCCAAGTTGATAAAGTTTTAAATTACATATCAAAATACAATTACGCTTTTATATTTGGGTAGGTGATGCAAAACTAATTTGAAATGAAATTTTCTACATTATATGACGTAACTTTTACTTAAATCGACAGTCATTATATACAACCATGCAGACATTGCGTTATAGTCCTTTAGTAAATCAGATACATTTATTGGTTTCATCTAAGAATTTCCTAAAATAATTCTGTTTTTTGTACATGTAAAGTTAAAGTTTCTGAAGATACATTAAAAGATAGTTTCTCTACGATTGTTAATTATAGTACCTAAATATTATTTAAAAAAAAAATAAGACATTTTTCATTTGAATAATCTAGAATCCTAAATGTAGATACCAGCAGAACTGCCAGTAATTGGATTAAAAGAAACGAAAAAGTAATTCAATTACTTTAGGTACTTCAATTATTTTAGTACAATTACTTTTTGAAGACCCTAAAGTCTTCATAATATAGAAAACATGTCAATTTATTTTTGATTTTTCTCTTTTAAGCAGTCTACATCATAAAACAAAAAAAAAATTGTTTGTTAACTTAGTAATTGGATTAATTTTCAGGACTACCATTAGGTACTTTTCGGGAGTTCAATAACTCCTCGAGTAGGTAGGAGGCTTCAATTACTTTTCCAGTATTTCAATTACAAAGATTAATTGAATTATCACATTCAATTATTTTACTTGAAAAATTCAATTACTTTGTTGGAGTAATTGATACTTTAATTACTTTTTAAAATATAAAGTAATTGGTACTTGATAAGTACTTCTTATCGGCGGGTAATTGGCAATTGAATCACTTTGGGTCGGTAATTATGACAGCTCTTGATACGAGATTCTCTCAACAAATTTGCAAATTGAGTAAAAATACTAACATTTAATAAAAATAAACAGCATTTTGTGGAATTAAATTTAAAAAGACTAATGCTCCTACTGGTAAGTGCTATACATATTATTTTTTAAATCAAACAAATACAACAGATTGCACAAAAAAGGGTCAACAAAAGAAAAACATAAAGTTAGCCAAAGAATGCCAAAATATTATGATTATGACAATAAAACACCACAATAAATTTCAATAAAATCGTCACCGTTTTTTGTATGGTAATATAAAGTGAACCATAAATTTTAACTTCAATGGCCTGGATGGCGTTCACAACAAGAACAAGATATTCTGTTGGGTGTCGAGGTGGTACCACGTAATAGTTCATTAAATAGGTTCATTTAGGTGCTTTAAGTAAAAATGGCAACAAAACTGTACAATTTAGAACACAAAATAAGGGATTTGTAAGAGGAAAAACTGCATTAAGTTTATTGATTTTAACTGAAAAAAAAAACTTTTTACTAGAGGTCTCGCTGGTATAAGATATTTTTGATTTAGGCCTTTACTTCTGAGGAATTTTTTTAAATTTTACTTATATTTTACTTGCCCAAATTGTAACAAAACAAAACACACATCAAAAATCCATTGCAATTGAGTACTGCTAAAAAAAATTTCCTTTTATTATATTTTTGATAAAAATTTGAAAAGGATATAGAGATGGATATTGGACTGAATTAAATTATTATATATAGTACATGTTCGCAGTGTCGATATTGGTCAAAGACAGAAACAGGACGGGCATAGTGAGAGAGTTAGATCTTCAGCCAAATATGTATACGGTGTTTAACTGTGAAAAATCAGTATTTTCTAAATTATAAAACAAAATGCAAGGTTTTCAATGAACAAAAAGTTAAATTTTTTTTAAACAAAAAAAATAAATACCAAATTGCCATTATGAAAACAAAAACAGTTTTACCTGGGATACATTTTTTACTAAATGAGACCCTGAGAAGAATATGTCATTTAGAGTTACTCCATTATCCTCTTGATGTTAGTATACATATATATATATATATATATATATATATATATTATTACATAAGACTCTTTAAATTCAGAAACTGGGATTAGGCCAGTTTAGTTTGGGATTCCCTGTATACTCTACCAAAGTCTCAATATTTCTAATTAACAGAATTGATGGTATTTCTAAAAATTAATTTTTAATTAAATTTAAAGATTAATAATAATAATAATAATGTCACTTATTTTCATTTCATTTTACATATACAATATATTCAAAAATAATGATTTCTATATACTACCACACACCTCGTCGCTGCAAATAAGAAGTGGCGTAACTCCATTTTTGCTATTTTTCAGGAGACGCATTTAAAGTTTTGGTGGATATTGCATTGCCTATGCACTAATGTCGTTTGCTATAACATGTTGCAAATGGTTTTTAAAAATTCACTACATTAGGTACTTTCTTTAAGAAGACACTTTTTTCCAAAAAAGTGTATTTAAAAAAATATAGAGTTTTGAAAGAGATACGCCTCTTTGTTTTTTCATATTTTTATCTATTATTATAAATACATGACTTACGCCTACTTGTCTAGTGACCACAGAGCAATGTATTGTTAACAAAAACCCAATTTTATAAATTTGTTTATCGAATAAAATAGTAACTGACTAATTTTACAAAATATTAAAATAACTAAAATATTTTTGGAGATATGCCTGTTTGTTTTTTCTTATTTTTTATGTCTATTATTATAAATGCGTCAGTTACGCCTACTTGTCTAGTGGTCAAGGAGCAATATATTGTTATCAAAAACTCAATTTTATAAAAGAAATTATTAAGTAAAACAGTAATTAACTCTATCTCTAACTCTAAATAAAAATCTAATAATATTTAAAATATAATAATAAACAAAAAAGAGGACGTATCTCCATCATAGTGCCATATAGGCGAGATTTGAAAAGACGAAGAGGCGTAAGTCGATTTACGCCTGTTTGTTTTTTACAGCACTTTTAAGAAAATGAGATCCGTCCACATATTAAATTGCCATATTCTATTAACTATAAGGAAAAGAGATACGCCACTTTGTCACATCATAGATATGTACTTTTGCGAATTTTTGACGGTCTTAACTCAAAATGGTCATTTCTCGACTTACGCCCCTTTGTATTTTCAGCGACGACCTTCGCGACGTGTAATTTGTTGTTTTAATAAGGATCTTTGTTTAGAAAAATTGTGTGCATTATACCGGCTGTCCACATTAGGATTAAATTAAACAAAGTCTGTCGTTATAGTAACAATATAAATTAATACCCTCAAGTTGTTTTATCTACGTATCATTTTGAGTAAATATGAATTATGGATGGGTCGATACCTTGAAAAGTTTTTGCTAGTTTTTCAATAAGCCCCATATTAAAAAATGCCCATGTTTTTTTTGGTATTATTTTTTTACATTTTTTACATTGGTAAATTTGCTAAATACTAAAGTTAAAAAGGACACCTCAAAATGCAGCAAATTAAAATGAACATACTCTAGGTATACATATTTTTTATCACCGTATCCTAACAATAAAAATAACTCCTTTAAATTAGTATTAATTGACGTTCTGTCAGAGATTTGCCATTCCGGTTAAATTTCTGATATAAAACATATACTGCTCTGGTTTTTATTTTTTCGTTTGCTCAAGACGGGGACTTTTTCTCGAAACGTCCAAAACAGTAGATATTTTTCAACATCTTAGGGCAAGGTTTTGGTCAATTTTCTTAGTTGTTTTTAGAGATAAAAGTATCACACCTGTTATATTGATAATTAGTATGATAAGGCCCATTTGATAACATAATAATATAAAAATGTTTCATTTAACTTTTAAATGATTTTTAAATGTCTGATATTTTTAAAAGATAAAACATAAAACCTACAAGTTTTTTTGTATTTAAGGTTTTTTGTATCTCCTATAGTTCTAGCAAAGAGTGTCAAAATATAAATGAAAGCCCTGTACTTAGAGGGGTCATTTCAGTTGCCGAAAGAAACAAAGTTAAAATAGAGAGTGCTGCGTTTAGACCACCACATGTGACAATTTATAATATTTTAACAAAGCAGAAGCCAACCTGTAGTTATGAACCCGGTGTATAAAGTTATTAATGTTTGATGGTATTATTTTCTCCATGTGACACCTTACGTGAATAACACCTATTATTTGATAAATTATGGATATTTAAAAGAAAGAGAAGTTTGCGAGGGTATTTTTCACCTCGTATAGTCTTGTACCACCTTTTTTGGGTTCGCATTTTAAGTGATTTATAATGGTACAGCGAAACACAGTCGTATGGGACTTGAGTTTTGGGAATTTTTGAATAAAAATTTGTTAAATTCTGGCAATTAATAGCGTTGGCTTCTACCTGTTTGGAATGTGGCACCAGCAAAGTTACGGTCATTACTTTTACTTTTACGAAATAATTCAAAGGGAAAACAGGCTCGTTTATTTTTAATTAAGCAACGCAGCGGTTAATAATAATCATGTAGTGATTTAACAGTTTTTAATTTATCGATGGTGTTAGCTTATAGAACCTGAAGGACAGTGAGAACAAATTGGATTTGATATAATTATAGTAACTTTTTTTTAACGAACTATTGATGGTAAATATGTCGAACGTACATTGAAGAACATAAAAACATACATGATTACTTGGAAGTGTGAACAGTTATTGGTAATTAAAAATACTATTTAAATGTGTCCTTTTTTATTTTTATTATTAAATTCGGGCCATCTCTTAAACATTCTAATACCAACTACTATTTTTTAATGACAACTTCATAAAGACAAATAAGTTAATGATAGAAGTTTATGATTCTTAATCTTGACATCTTACAATACACTTATCTTCGAATTTTTTTCTCAAAAAAACTTTCCCAGGTCTTATTTATATGATATTAATTAACTTAAATCATTTTATTGACTTCAGGTTTTCTATTTTAATTTATTTTTTTTTAAATTGACTTAAGATTGAACTCATTTCAGGTATGACTTATGTTTTTTTATGATATTACAAGACTTAAGTCAGGCCTGAGAAACTTAAGTTAAATTAATAACTTAAGCTAGTCATTAAACTTAATAAAAACAAATGACGCCCTTGATTTTTTGTTTATCTCCAAAGTCCTACAGTTATTAAACTAATTCACCGATTCTAGAGAACTTTTTTTATGTAGGGCTTGTAATAAAAATGGAAGAAATGGAAAATTCCTGCAAGCTTCGTGGAAGTTCATGAAAAAATTAAGACTTTTTATTTTCCTCATTTTTTGAATTAGATCAGTATTTGTATAAACATGTTTACCCTTTATGGGAAAGTCCTCCCGTCTTCCACGTACATTTTAAAGTTTTTTGAAAATGAATTCAAGTCAAAATAAAATTCTGCTCGTAATGAAAGGAATACGACTGTCGTTTCAGGTGCCTACTCTGTTTCTAGCGCATACGCAATGTGACGCGGTGCGGCGGGTGTGTTTTGTCTTTCGCATTGCGATTTATGGCGTGTATGAACCTGTCAAGAGTCGATTGGAATATCAAATTTGACAGTGGGTTCCTAGATTTCTGTAAGCAGCTCTTCAAGTCCGAAAGCTCCGTTAAATATTCTAAACAGCAATTAAGTTTTGTGCAACCTGGGGACAGTCTGCAGAATTTTACTGGAAAGTAGAAATGGCATTATTATAGCCCTAAGGACTAATGAATTGATGACGGATTCTTTTTGAGGTGGATCATCAATCCTTTAGAGATTACGTATTAATAACCACAAAAATCCTCTAGAATTTTTCAAAAAGTTTACAAATGAAGATGAAGTAATCATGTTCCTGTCATAACAATATAAAACACAAAAATCTTACACATTAAAAAACTGATTCAGAAATACAATTTCCCATCGGTTTTATTTAAATATGTCTAAAAAAAACTTGTAGCACTATGCCACCATTAGTTTGTTCACAATAGTACTTTGACATTTGAATAATGTACCATTTAAATCGGCAACCAGATTTATTATCCGGAAATGTTAGGCTGCAATAATTAATCCACGTTATTATATTTTGAAAGAATTTGTGGGAAACATGTTAGAAATAATAAGTGTCTCGTTTTACGCTCTCCAGTTCAAACCTAATATCTCTCCTCTCTTGTTATTAAACATCAATACTTAATAGGCACTGCGAATTAAATTTGTTTTAATTTATTTACCTTGATTAGGGGCTTTTAGATTTTTCCTCAAGAGTTTTATAACGTTCTCCTTTTTAACCGGCTTCAAAAAAGGAGGGTGTACAGTCGTTCACTACTGTCGTTCTGAAAAGAACAGTTTTGCTGACGTTTATATATGAAATGAAATATGGAAACTTTTGACATTCAGGTGGCTTCATTTTGCTGATTATAGAATTAATTTTTAATGATCGTTTAACTACGTTCAGTTGAAAAAGTAACATGTTTGTGATAGTATGGCTGAGAAACTAAGATACACTGTTTTTACACGCGTCTACTAAATTAAACACCTTAAAAAAAATCTACTTATTAGTTTCATCATTGTATAATAGGATAACAATGGTTTTATTTATGCTCAAATACATCTCTGAAACTGATGATCAAAGAATGTCTTTATTGCCCACAGTTAAACGTAAAATTAATGAAAAATTAAGTCTTCCTGTTTTTTCAAGCATTAACATTCTTTCAAAGGGAAAATAAACGTAGAATGTGTTCGAAATTACATTTTTTTTTTAAATTATTGACCTATCCACCGTATTCATCAAGCTTAGCTCATAGTAATTTTTATTTATTTATTTAGAACCTCAAAACAAAGAATGGGTTTAGATCTGAAAATAGCAGTGTGGATGTGGAAAGCAATTCAATAAAGTCTTGTAACAAAATATCCGAAAGTATATAACTTATATTCACTAAAACTGCCAAATAAAAATATTACTGATAGGATTAGTAGCTTAACACAGCCGAATTTATATTTATTTCTGGACCAACTACATACGGGCTTACTTTGACTCTCAATGGTACAATCATAAACGAGATGCCGCCATAATTTCTCAAGAATCCAAAATATTCAGCCTCACAATACAAATAATTGCAATTGAATAGTCGAAATTTAAGTGTTCGAACCGAAGAACGCCGGGATTTTCATGTTACGCGACGGATTATTAATAATATTGACTTTGATCGATGATTACGACTCTTGACTGCTAGTTAGTACCGGTTACAAGTTAAATCTGTTTGGTACATATACAGGGTGTCTAAAATAAGATGTCCTATCTCCTTATCTGGAGAACCATTAAAGACAATTGTGTCTTTGTTTTTTTTGTTTTATAGGGGTGCTTATTTTTTCCTGGACTGATATGCACTTTCTTATGCTAAATAGGAGACCCTGATGATAAGATAATATAAATACTGATTAAGTAATTAAGAATAAACTTTGCTTTAGTCAAAAGCAGTGTTATCGTGCGGGTCATACGATTTATCAGCGACAAACTTTTTAAGTTTGTTTTTCTTTTATTACGTGTAATCATATCCTCCGCATAAAATCCGGAAGACGAGTTAGATAGACCTATGATATTTTCATATGAAAAAAGAGGATAAACATATAAATACCAGCAGTTGCAAAAATCTTTGAGCGATGTCACTTCAAAGTCAGATTGACAAGTCAGTGACAAAACGAGTAATAGAAAACAATTTTCGGGTTTTTTGCATCCACAAGCAAAAAAAATGGCATTAAATCTATTAAAATATTACGAAAATGAAAATTCACCGGCCAATATTCAGGAGACAGTAGCAAAAGCTCTGGGAATCGGTATAAGGACTGTGCAGAAAATTGTGCATGAAAAAAAGCATAATTTACTACCGAAGAAGATTAAGAAATGTACACGAAAAAAGCCAAAGACAGACTTATGCGACAATGTAACAATGGATGTTCGTAATGCAATTTATGATTTATACACATCAAAAACTAATATAACCCATCAAGTTTTAAAAGAAGCTTTAAAAAATCGAGGCATATTGGAAATTGGACTAAAAAAAAATTAATAAAATTGTTGGGTTTTCGATATAAAAAGGACTGTAATCTGTAATGGATTTTTATACGATTTGCCACATATAGCAAGTCAGCGTATCCAGTTTTTAAAGAAATACACAGAAAATGTTAATTCAAAATTTATAAAAGCGGTATTTTTAGACGAGACTTGAATATTTTCTAATGGAAGTGGTTCGAAATCTTGGCAGGACGAGTCTGTACAAAGTGTCAAGAGAAAAAAGGGATGTGGGACGGGAGAACGGTTCATCATTTTGCATGCAGGTTCTTCAACAGGATTTCTCCCAGGTGCAAGTTTACTGTTTTCTTCAACATCCAAAAGTATGGACTACCATGATAATATGAACTGTGAACTGTTTGAAAACTGGTTAAAAGAACAACTGATTCCAAATTTAGATGCTTCATCTTTAATCATTCTGGACAATGCATCTTATCATTTAAGAATCTTAGATAAACAACCTACTTCATCCTGGAAGAAAAGTGATATTTATGACTGGCTAATAAAACAAAAACAAAATCCTTTACCCAATATGCTGAAACTAGAACTTCTTTTAATGGCAAAATCTATTAAAAAACCAACAAAATATGCCGTAGATGAAATATTACGGGAAAATGGACATGAGGTTTTACGACTGCCGCCCTACCATTGCCAGTTTAACGCAATAGAATTACTATGGGCTGGGGCAAAATCATATTACGAAAATTACGTGAACGTTGGTCTTACATCAGATGAAGTCCAAATTGTTTGGCAAGATTCATTAAATTATATTACACCGCAGTACTGGAAGAAATCTGTGGAACATACGGAGAAATTAATATGGGATTGGTGGAATCGAGAACGAGTTCTAGATGTCGAAATAGCACCAATGATTATTGCGCCATTTGAGGACGACTCAGAAGACGAGAACTTTTTAATTGATGATGATAATTTTTAGTCTATAAAATTAAAAAGTTTCTGAAAGATTATATTAGTATTTGACGTGTATAAATCATAAATTGCATTATGAATATCCATTTTTGCATTGTAACTTAAGTCTGTTGCCTTTGGATTTTTCGTGTACATTTCTTAATCTTCTTGGGAAGTAAATATCTTTTTTTTTTCATGCACAAGTTTCTGTACATTCCTTATACCGATTCTCTTTTGCCACGGGCTCCTGGATATTAGCCAGTGAATTTTACTTTAAAAATTTTGTTATTAGATTTGACATCATTTTTTTGCTTACTTTTTTAGTACATTTGTAATTTTGTAGGCAATAAATTAATAATTATAGATTACCAATTTTAAAGCGTGTTTAAAATAAGTAAATTTTTTTATTAATTATAAGACAGAATTTGATACATAAAAATCGGTAAAATCGCTTTACCAGAAGCTCGGGTCTAACGAAAAATACAGGCTATATATATATATATATATATATATATATATATATATATATATATATATATATATTAAACGTAAATATCTGAAAAAATCTCACGAGGGAAGTAATAACTAATTATCTTGTGTTTTTTAACAAAAGTGTATAATATTTTTCCAAAATAAAATTTTTTTCTTATCACAATACAAAAAAAAAACAAGTTTTCTTTGCACAGGGGTTGCCCGCATTTAAATACATGACACTGTGTAAGTGGTTAGATTTTTAGGTCAAGCGGTGCTAATAATTTTTGGTGATTGATAAAAAAATCTCACTTTCATTAAGTGGCTGTATAAACAGAACATATCCTGATTGTTGCACTGATTCGAACCGCCTTCCGACTTTATTAAGGCGCTTGCCATTTTGTGTATTTTTGTTTTTGCCAACCAAAAAATTTTAACCAAATACATATTTAGCGAATTTTCTTATTTAGTCCCTCGGCATTTAATATATAAAATAATATTAAGTGGCTATCTTAATAATATTGCGTAATATAATAAAAAAAAACTATTTTCTTTCTCCCTGTATGTTTGTAAATAGCCCATCGAGATTTAATAGCTCGATAAACGAATCACACAACGTTTTGGTATTCACTGTGTTTTCTGATTTGATTCAGAATGTTGGTGACCTTTGGACCCGCAGCTACTATGGGTATGTAATGCAAAATTTTGGATTCATTGTCATTTTTCTTCAGTTTTTACTTATTTTGAAATTAACAGCATTAAAATAACTTTAAACGTTATTTGAAATTTTATTAGCCCAAAAAGTTTGAAGTTCATTATATTTGCAGTCTAGTTTTCAAGTTTTAAAACTTAAAAAAAGTTACAACGACGCTATGTTTCCCGTATCGTGTTTTTTCATTTTTTTTTTTAGTGCCACCTGCTGTATGTTATAATAAATTTAAACGCTACGACTCACCATGTAACTGCATGTAACTGATTTTCAAAGCTTTCAAATTCAGCAATTTAAAAAAATAAATATTTACATACTAACAGTAATTACTTTGCTTACTCTTTTAGTATTCTTGTCTATTATCCTGATAATTTTTTTTATTAAATGTAATAAATGAAAATAACTTTAAATTGTTTTACTTGTCTTTTGTCATGCGTTCTAATTCAGATTATCGGAAAACCCATTAAATTTGTATTAAATGTGTTTTAAATCTTTAGTTATTAATTTTAATACAATATAAAAAGCCTCAAATAAAATCTTCAAAGTATGTAACAAAAAAAAAGCAATAACTTTAAAATATTAAATTAGCTAAAGCAAGTTTTGCACGTGTCTCTCATTTTAAGCAATACACGTATTGTAAATTTCAACAAGTTTTTTTACCGATTTTGCTACAGAACGACTCTGATGGTTTAATTGAATTTCTTTCACTTATTTTTTGCTTAAGTTATTCAAGATCTTGTCATCTATTTTTATACAGTTTATATTTTAAAGTTTTTTATAAAAAATAACCCAAGATAGGTAAGGTTTCTGGGGGGCCAATTAACAAAAGTTTATACAATTTTTGGGAAAATCATATTTGATCATTAATTAATGTCAAGTTTAGCGTAATTTTATAAAACGAATATTTCGTAATTACAAAATGAAGAATCGTGATGCATCGAAATCAACACTCTTAGTTAATTCGCATACGATTTTTTTTAAGTAAACAGAAATATTTTTAATTTCTAACAAAATTTCTTTTGTAAATAATACGTTTTATCTAGTTAAACATAAATATCCTCATCCAGCCTCTTCAGATGTGGTTAAAAAACATTACTTTACGTAATAGGTTCTTACTAAGTGGAACAATACAAAACATTTTAAAAATAAAAAAAATAACATTGGAGCATAAATTGGCATTTTCCTCGCTTTATTTTAAAATGCAAGCATTAAATATTTTAAGTTGCCCTTAAATAGCTTAGACTTAATTTACCTACAGCCTTTTTAAAAAACTATAAAAACATTGTTACACCATATTAAGACTTCGTACCTAATTTAAAATGACCCAAATTCCAACAATCAAGAGCACCCAATTTTGGGAAAAATCTTTTTCCTAGTAAAAGACAAATATCTTTATCAAAAATCTTTCTATGAACCTTTATTATTACGCTATGTGTAGTTTTTATACTGGGGAGATTACCCACATTTTAAAAAACACTCTGACAGTTATTTCCACTATTGATTACAAGATTTTAGTTGAAATATCATAAAAGTTCAGAAACATGAATACATATTATAGCATCATTGTAATTAAAATGTAATGTCAGTGCACGAATATTTTTAAATGCATAATACAAATCAACAGTAAATATCTATAACTAGCAGGGTCTACCTAGCTCGGCGCCATGTCACGGCGTGAAATGGCGTGAAAAGTCGATATTTACCGTTGCCAAGGGAAAGGGGTTTAAAAGCCGACCCTTCGCTTTTTCACCCCCTTGACAAAAGAGCGCAGGTCTACGTTCCACGCAGTTTGTAGAAATATATATATGCAAGAAAACAGCTTGTATGCTTGTATCGCTCATGTAGTTGATCGCTAACAGGCTTGCTAAACACAGTATCAAAATTTTAGAGTAAGATTTGGGTTTCCAATTCACTCGCATACATTTCTGGAAAAGTATTAAACATTTGTTTAATATAGTTAACCCAATCAAACTAGACTTTTGGTTTCCATTAACTGATAAAAGCTGGAAAAGACATTATTTTACCTTGGTCATCCCAAATAAGAGTAATTTTGCAAGGGTTTCTGGGATGAGCTAAACTTTTGGAAGCCAAAAAACCGCGAAATTTTGGCTAATAACATCTAAAGGTTGTATCGTACGTTTACCAGAATTAAAGAGCATTAAAATCTACGTCAAATAACAATGGTTTAGCGGTTTGTTCAGAATCAGTGAACAAAAATGTTTCATTTAATATAGCAAAAAATTACTTATGGAAAAGGAATGTGGCAAAAAATGTATCATTTTATAATTAACATTTTTGCCGCTGCCAGAAGATGGTCCAGAAATGAGCTTATCATTGTCCTCCAGTTCTTCGTCTTTAAGAAAGTTCTGATTTACGGCTTCTTCGATAAGATCCATTTCTTCATCAAGCAATCTGGATTTGTTTATTTATACAATAATCTCCTTTTTGAGCCCTTTGGGCTCAGAAATTTCTTTGAGATTCCCAAGGGAGATTTGTGATGATTTCGAGAGGAAAATGTCTTCATATAAGACCAATTCAATGTTGAATTATTAGTTTAAAAAAATAACATGTATTTTTCTCTATAGGACCACTCTTAATGATATAACTATTAATTTTTGGTGGGAGTGAAATTCTGTACGATGAACCCCGCGTTAGAAATTAATTAACTCTGAATATAGCCCCTATTAATTTTTTTAATTATCATATTTTTTTATTTTGTATTTTATATTTTTTCACGTAAAGGAAAATTCTCCGCTTTAAAAGGCCACAGTCAATTTTTATATAAAAGTTATCAAATATAAACAATACTGTATCCAAAAAAATGTTTGGAGGGGAAACGGAAATGAATAAGAAGCTAAGCTAAGTAGTACTTACTAGGATATAAACATGTTTGCGTTGCCTCTTAAATCTTTTGAGGAGGGCTAATTACCCATTTCTTCACACGCTACCCTTCTGGATATGCCAGTGATTCTAACTCTAGACTGGAGTACAGCATATCTCACTCAAAATTCTAACTAAAAACCTATTTTCACCGTTTCAAAAGTCAAGTCAGGTAAGCAAAGTTACTTTTGATAAATTTTCATAAATCTTTCTGAGACGTTAAAAAGAAAGAAGAATAATATGTAAAAAAAATCGGTAAATTTCCTTTACCCGGAACTTCCCCCGTTATGAATCTGTCCTTTTCTTAGGAATACTGAAGTGTGATCACACCTAGTTTTGCACATAGTCATTTAATAACACACAGAAAAATTTAGTCAATTAAATAAAAAGAACTTTTTACGTCGATTTTTTGAACATTTTATTTTCTCGCCTTATTGTTCCACCATTTTTGATTCACACCACAATTTTACTAGTTTATCTCTATATCACACTTATTGTTTGCACAAAATTTGGAATTAATCTAATATATAGTTTTTTCAGGCTGATTTTTTAAATATTTCATTAGGCCGCTATAATAAAATATTACCAGTTCATTTCTTGAACACTTGATTGTTGTGCCAAATTTGAGTATTTAGTTAATTTGTTCCGCCATAGTAGATATTTACAAAAATGTTACCAGGTCATAAGACCCACAATTTTTAACAAAAATTTAAAGTCGACTGGGTAAGTAGTTTTTTTAGCTATGCAACAAATTGACAGACAGACAAACCGACGAAACTGAGAAAATAGGTTTTTGGACATTCAGAAACGCTAGAACTTAAAACTATGTAAAACCCTGGAGACTAATTTTTTTCTCGATTACAAACATTTTATTTGTCCGCTGTTTTGTTCCGCCATCTTGAATTCGTTCAACAATAATTTTACCAGTTGATCTCTATATCACACTTAATTCTTGCACAAAATTTGAAATCAATCTAATAAGAAGTCTTTCGATGCTAGTTTTTTAAATGTTTTATTAAGCCGCCATTTTGTTTTACCATCTTGGACTTATACCAAAATTTTACCAGTTGATTTCTACGTAATACTTGATTTTTCTGCAAAATTTCAAAAAAATTGGATAAGTATTTTTTAGAAATATTTCTTTTAACATGTCGTTAGGCCGCCATTTTGTTCCACCAAATTGGATTTTTACCAAAATATAATCATTTCATCCCCTTATGACCCTTGATTTGTGACCAAAATCTGAGCTCAATCGGATAAGTAATTTTTGAGCTATGCCGAATACAGACTCAACATGTTTTTTGGCACCATAAAACGCAAAGATCTGTAAAAACCTGTGAGGGCAATTTTTTTACGATTACAATACATCCCTTTTACGACAAAAGTAACTATTTGGGCCCCATATAACACTTTTGTTAATCATTGTGCTTACTAATGCTAAACTATATAAATTATAGCATATCACAATAGATCTTCCTAGGTCAAGGTGCAGGAATTACACCGTTCTTTGTAATACATTTTGCAATACCATGCAAAAGTAGAGAATGATTAACACCTATTTCAATTATGGGCAACCCTTTGTTTTGATCTTAATAAATTCTTGAATATATGGATGCAACAAATGTATTCTTATAAAAGCTATTTAATTTTAATAATCAATTTTAAATATTTCGACATTAAATTCAGATTTATTAATTGTTCTTCTTTAGGTGAAGCAATATAAAAACTTGAAAACACAGCTTTCACGTTAGGTATTGCCCACAACTAACCTCGTAATTCCCGGCAGCAGAAAACATTAAATTGATATTTAAAAATAATTATTATTACTTTATTATTAATATGCAATTTACAAGAAAGCGGATGGGTATGTTGTTTTTTAATACGCGTATAAACCTATATGTTTGGCGTACAAGCTTTTTACTTTTAATTATTACTTAAATCAGAAACGTGTTTACGTGTTTCTTTTGAAATAACGGGCTAAATACATACGCTTAATTACTATTAAACATACGTTTGTGAAGAAGCCTAAATAAAGAATTAATTAAATAGTAGAATTTATGACAATCTTAGTTTTACAAGAATGTATAACTTCTTCTTTTGGAATTTGCAGCACAATTTTTTAATTTTATTTTTGAACAGTGGCGGCTATTCAGGTGAAGTAGGTGAAGTGCTACTCCACCAGGAAAAATAAACAAGCAAACATCTAACTAAATTTATTATATATCTCTTAAAATTTAAATTTTTACATTCACCTAATTGGCAAAAAATAAACTGTACATCCCGAATAAATATTTTACTTGAACGTTGGCGGCATGTCTTTTTAAAATTTTCAGTCGAACTTTATTATAACAACTATAACAGTGGCGCAAACCGCTTCGACTTTGCCGGAGGTGCTATGTTTAGTTTACGATTTTCCTACTACGTTGCCATGACAACGCGTTCGCGATGACGTCGACCGCATGGAAGATTAATGTTAACCAGCGCCATACAACGCTCTGGTGAATTGCTAACGCCGTACACTACACCCACGTGTCGTTCAGTTTGGGATGAATGTTTACTTTTATTTTCGCGGATTTCGCTGCAACCGGTTAGTTCCTTTGCAGTTTACTTGACTGTTTTGTATTATATTTATTTATGGTGTTGTTGCAACTTTATTTGGTGTCAGGTTTATTAATTTACATTACTGATGAATCCGATCACGGATGTGGTTTGCATTTTGTTGTAAACTCCATTTAATCGATGGAAAGACCAAAATCAGAGTTTTAATCGTCATCCTGGTTTTCGGCCTAAAAATGGTTATGTAGTAGTCAAATATTACAAAAATTGTTTTGCTGGCCTTGTTTACTAGTTTCCAATAAATATTCAGTGTTGAATAAGGAAGGATTGGCAGGTATGTTAAATATATGAAGGTCTTCACATAAAAATGAAGACTCGGCGGAGCATTTAAAATGCGAATGAATGCTAAAAACATTCGTAAAAAATCAAAGCACTATAGCTTACACTTTAAAACAATATGCCAAACTATATAAAATACATTTTAACGAAAATGTTCGATTAAATAGACTATTTATGTGCTTGGCAATTGACGCAGTTTTGTACCTTGCAAAACAAGAGTTAGTCTTTCGCGGCCATGATGAGAGCAGCGAGTCAATAAATAGGGGGAATTTTAAAAAGCTTTTAGGTTTATTGATATCAAGAAGTTCCCAAGAACTAAAAGATCATCAGAAAAAAATTAAAAACGTTTTTATTGGTGACTCGAAAACTATTCAAAACGAAATAATTAATTATTAATTAAATTTAATTGAATGTCGATTATTTAAATGATCATATAAAAATTAAATAATGAACACACAGTTTTCTGTGCAAGTGGATGACATGATATTGCGCAAACCTGCAAGTGCTCCATAATTTTAAGATACGTTAATTCAGAAGGTTCAGTAGTCGAGAGATTCATGTCAGCTCTGATAGAATGTCGGAGAATTTATATTCTCTATTGGATCAAATTTTGGACCAATTTGACTATAAACATCAATTAATAGAGCAATGTTACGATGGCGCAAGTGTGATGTCTGGCCATCTAAATGGCCTACAAAAAAAAGCGCCGTAACCTGTATTTGTCCTGATGCAGCAAAGTTTAAAAATACTTCTAAATGTCGAAATTTTTTGCAAGCCATAGTGGTATTCCCTCATTTTTTCATCACTCAGCCAAACGAACGTTTAATGTTAATCTGCAGAGTTCTGTTGGTCTTCAAATTCGAAGTTAGAAAATGTAATCGTTCAAGTTGCGTTCATTCATTTTTGCATATCCAATATAAAACGCTTTCGTGAGGCGCTCTGTAAAAAAATAAATGAACACTTTTTTTAATACCACGTTTGATAAAGTAAATTCTATTACAGAAATAACTCATTACAAACGTGAGCTTGCTAAGCTTTCACCTGAAGAAATTAGGGCTAAGTATAGAACCCTTTTTTATGATATATTCAATCATATTCTAATCGAAATGACACTAAGATTTCAAGACTGTGAAAAACTTAAATTTTCATGTTTGGCAGATTCTGCTAAATTTTCCGAATATAGTTTAAATTTTCCGACTGGTCCGTTTGAAAATTTGTTATATGGAGAAATATTTTCAAAAAGTCAACGACTTAAAAATGAGCTTGGTCTTATTTTTGCCAATGACAGTAATTGGAATATATCGCTGCAAGAGCAAATGAAAAAAATAATGAAAATAAAGATATTTTAACCAAAGCATATAAAGCGTTTTCCCTTATTTTGACAATACCGTCGACAAGTGCTTGAATGGAAAGAAGCTTTTCTTGCCTCAAACGTGTAAAAACTTATTTAAGAAATACAATACCTCAAAAAAGACTTACTTCTCTAGGCAATATTTCAATTCAAAAGGAATGTGGAGGAGATTAGGAAAACTCATCCATTTTATGAGGATGTTATAAATAAATTTGCTGATATGAAGGATAGGAGAATTGATTTAGTATACAAAATTTACGTAAGTCGTAAAAAAATATTCTACCCCTTCCACATATAAAAAAAATTTTGGAAAAACGAAATTCTCTTGCTTCATTTGCACTTCACTTACTTTTTCACCCGCGGGCCGCCATTGTTTTTGAACCTAGTTAAAAACGTTTATAATATATACAGTAATATTCGATGAATTCCTTTTTAGTCATTTCCCAATAAAGTATTTTGTTTAACTTTTAGGGATATCAAAAAAATATTGCATACAAAAGTTTAATGGTTTTCTCTGAACTGTCAGAATTTGGTGTATAAATAAACAAATAATAATAACTGAAAAGTAAATAAATGAGCATCAACTTTGTTATGTTTTATATAATATGGATTTTAATAAATGGGTATTTTCTTACTGATTATAAAAATACCAGATCTGATACCTTTTTATTTAAACGCAACCCACAAAATTGACAATAGGGTAAACCAGTGAAATACGCCCCACATTTTGAAAAAAATATATTTTTACAAAACTACAAACTTATTTTTTATTACTCTTCCGTA
The DNA here is from genome assembly GCA_030620095.1 of Kuschelorhynchus macadamiae. NCBI lineage: Eukaryota > Metazoa > Arthropoda > Insecta > Coleoptera > Curculionidae > Kuschelorhynchus > Kuschelorhynchus macadamiae. The sequence goes on along the minus strand of JAUTXW010001318.1, from coordinate 2,549,026 downwards.
AACAAAGCAACTAAACAGCATATTTTATTATAATAAACATATTTTAATAATAAGGTAACATATTTTTAAGAAAAGATATTTAAAAAAAAAACGGGTGGGGCGTATTCCCCCTTATAGTCGGTAAATACGCCCCACTTGAAAAATTATTTCGTGTTCAGAGTTTTTTTGGCACCACCAGTGCATGTAGTTAAGTGAATGTCGCAAGTCACATGTAGCCAACCACTACAGTTAGAACACTGAATCCAGTCATCTTTAGACTTGGTAGTATAGTAGTATTCGCTACATTCGACACAAAAGTCTTCTGTTTTATCCGAAAGCTCATCACTAGAGCTTAGAATGGGTTCACTTTCGGAGCTAGAAGAACTTGAAGTTCTTGATTTTTTAGACCTTTTACTTTTAACGCTTTCTTTACCCTTGGTTATCTTGGCATTTTTTTTGTTTTCTTTTTTTCGGCGATGGCTTTCTTGTTATCTGATAAAACTTGCCTTTTTGCACGATTTTCGGGGGACGTTAGTTCTAAAGCATATTGTTTTCTTTTACCAATTTCGTGAGGAATTAGTGGAATGGGATTATCTTCTCTTAAGTATTTGGAAGGAGTTTCTTCTTCATCTGAATTTTCTGAATGTATGGAGGGGGTGGAAGAGCGCTCTCTGTAGTTAGTACCAGAAGTTGAGGGTTCAGCTGGATCTGATCGTCTAGTAGATGTAAGATTGTTTGAAGTGGATGAAGTAGGTTCATTTGACGCTGACAAACTTGCATCAGAAATAGAAAAGAAGTGTTCGGGAATTGCTTGAGGATTATATGGATGAATCCCACAAGCTCTAAAACCAGCTGTACCATTGGCTACGGTAGCTGCCTTACCCCATGCATTACCAATCAATCTGGAAATGTTTATCCTCGATAGTTTTCTATATTTATTTTGTATCATCCAATGTTTAGCTTCTTGAAAGAAGTAGGTTTTGAGGGGCTTAAAAAAGGCCCTATCCAGAGGTTGTAAAGCTTGAGTCGTATGACTTGGAAGACAAAGTATAACTACGTCGTTTTCAGCAGCTACATTCAGTAGATCGACTGCATTGCAATGGGATGCATGTCCATCCAATATCAAAAGAGCTTTGCCAGGTCGCTTTTTTGGCAGAAAAACTTCCTTAAACCATTTCAAAAAGAGGTCCGCATTAATATAAGATGATTTAGGGTTCATTAAAACATTCATTCTTTTTGTTTTTCCCCTTGAATATTAGAACAGGTGGCAGAAAATATCCTTCTGCACTACAGCATGCAACTAAAGAGACGTTTTCTCCTTTTTCTGATGTTGTCAATGAATAAACATCTTTTGCGCCTTTTGTGGCGAGTACTTTCCCTGGCTTATTGTTAATCTGAATGCCCGTCTCATCGACGTTAAAGATATTTCCTGGCTTATCAAGTAAATTGTTTGTGGTAAGAATATCAAGCAACAAAGTAAAAAAATTATTAACATCTGTCCTGTTCATTTCTTTTGCCCTAGCAAGTGATAGTCCCTCCGATTTCCTAATGCTTAGATCCTTGTTGCGGCGCAAAAATCCATGAAACCATTCATCGCCGGCTGATTGTGCTTCTTTAGAAAATCGATGATCCAAGCCAAGCTACTCAGCAAAAGAAAAAGCCATTTTCTTTACACAACTAGAATCTGGCGCAAAACCGACTTTTTCGAGAGCTTTTATGTGCATAGTAAGCCTACGTTCATGTTCGATTCCTAATTCTGGACCCCTACCTAACTGGACTTTTGAGCTTCTAGATAGCAAATGACGTCTCAAGGTTCGAGATGCAATCCCATAGGCTCTACTTGCTTCATTTACACCCATTTCTCTTGTCATTACTTTTTCCATAGCCTCTGCCAGAGCAGCCTCACTAAATGAAGCCCGTGTAGTCTTGCGGACATATTTTCTCCCCATATTCTGAAAAATGTATTATTTATCATTAACAGCTAATGGGGCGTATTTCCCATATACCGGTGAAAAACGCCCCACCTACCAAACAAATTGAGGTGAAATGCCAAACTAACGAACAACCGGCGATTTATAGGTTATAAAACGTGTTTACTCATGGATTCGACGGGATAAGAAAAAACTTAAAAAATAAGTTGAAATTTGAAAAATAAATACATACCGTATAATTTTATGCACTCTACTCCAATCGTATTTTACACAAATATGTATATTTTCCAGTAAAAACTTGTTAAACCGACAAAATTCCTGGCGCATGACAATAAAAGAAGTAAACAACGGTAAAGCACAGTGTCTACTGTTCCAGCTACCGGATCATTATTATGTTACATGTACTGGGGCGTATTTCCCGGTGGGGCGTATTTCACCGGTTTCCCCTAATCTTTCCATTAGACGCCGTATTATCTATTGACTTTACTTATGTGTATGTTCTCTCTCTCTAACATTGCCCCTCAGAGCAGGGTTTTTGTCAAATTTAAGTTAATCTTGTAAATCCTGTTCACAGAGTGTTTAATTATTTCTTTCGTGATAGCATATAGACATTTCTGAAGCAAATACAGAAAAACAGGAACTTTGACACTGATAAAGTTCGTTTTTTTTTAAATTTGTGTATGGGTTTTGCTCTTTATTCTAAATGCCTTTTGTATGAGCATGTTTATGGTGATTATTAGTTAGCACCTAAAACAATGTATATTTAAAATTTTTTATTATGTGATATACTAGAGCATTAATAAATACAAAAAAATACATATTTCTGTATATAAGGTGTTTTATTAGAGATAGTATTAATAGACTTTGATATTCGTTACCAAAAATTGAAAATAGTACTCGTACGTTTTTTTTGCTTAAAAGGCAACAGGTAAAATGACAAATACATTTTTTAACTTAATTATTATAAGATAGGGAAAATGGAGATTATTTATTCAAATTCAGATATTTTAAGCGAAATCCAAATGTAACTTTCCAGAAATGTTAAATTTCGTTCAATTTGCCATTTAGTGTTGTGCCAGTTTGTCAGTAAAAACTACAAAAAGCTCCACAACGTTATACCTACAAAATAAACAGTGAGTTTTATGCTTGAAACGACGTAGAACACCTAAAGAACCACGGAGCTGGCCACCCCGATCTCCAGATTTTACTCCCTTAGATTTTTTTATCTAGGATTAAAGAAACGAAATATATCCAAATTGGATATATATATATATATATATATATATATATATATATATATATATATATATATATATATATGTATTGGAATTGAAATGGTCAGCACGTCAAATATTAACAGTGGAATCTTGTTAAACCTATAACATTAGACGAAAAAACTCTCGTTATGTGTATGTTGAATCACCTGATATATTAAAAACCTCGTTTAAAAACATTCAACTTTTTTAAATAAAATGCGCTATAAATTACTTTATACCAAATTATTTGTTATATAAAAGAAATTGTTGCCCAGATAATAAAAACACTTTAGTTATATTTGAAGTCAGAATATAAAAATCAAATGATATTATTTTTGCAAAGAGCATACAAGGTATTTAAATCATTCTTTATAAAATCTATAAAACGTGCTACATAAAAAAATCACAGGATGATGATTAGAATCCAAGAACTTTTGAAAATAATTCTCGCAGGTAGGATACCATATTATGTCACAACCACAGCGAATAGATCTGTTTTTATTTTACAGCTAATATTTCATCGATTATCCAGTACCACGGATTTCTAATGTTCAAATATGTTAAATCAACGATTTTTTCATTTTATTTCTTATCTACTGATTTATTCCATATAAAGTCCCGTAATATTTTATAAATATTGTATCAGTAGTATAGGGATCAAGAGGGACCAAATTCATTTTAAATATCTAGCATAAAATAGGTTGCCTTAAAATAATATGTACATAAAGCGAGATTATGTATTAAATTATTTTTTCATATATTGGATATACTTGAGAGCATAGCGAATATGCTAACCTAAATGAATTACTGCTTTCTATACACAGATAAGTAAAATGTTATAAATAGGAGCAAACAAAATTTAATTATAGTTCAAAACAATTTCAAACTCCGGTAATCAAAAATTAATGAAGAAAAACCTCTCATCACAATACATCATTTATCAATATTATGCTGTTTGAAGGGCTTCCAGGAGTTTAAATAGCACTAAATTAATTTTCGTGAAGAGTTAGGAAGATAAATAGGTTTTATTTGGCATTATCTGAGTGTTGGTAGGCGTATACCATTAGTTGGTAGTCACAATCGGTTTTGAATTACACGAGTGGGCAAACCGTACGTTTATATGGCTAGTAGCAACAGATACTTCTATTAACTTACTTATATCACAGAGTAGTTAACGACATATTATATTTTTTCTAATTTTGACGCATGGTAGATCACTTTTCAAAACTGCTTGACGTTTTAGAAAGTCTTACTTTTCGTATTAATATTAAATATTATGTTTTCAAAACTTGCAAAAAATTATTTCTTTCTGTTTTAATTTTTTCTGGTAAATAATTACTCATTATATTCTTTTAGAATATAGTTACAAAATAGTCTTTTTGGATATTGACAAATAAAAGAATTTAGTAATGCTGATTAAAAAAATATTTTCAAATATATTTAATAAAAAACTGTATATGGAATTCATGATGGAATGAAACATGGGGTATCGACCAAGTATTCCTACATTTATTTCATTTTTTTATAAACCTATCATGAAAGTAATTAAATTGAATATAGGCACATTCTTCTAAATATTTATGAAAGTTATGCAGTAATAATTATTGTCTCTAACATTTAAAACAATCACCTTGATCTTAAATACGCCTATTCCACATAACATTATAACTTCTGAACTACTTTCATAACGGCATTATCTCTTCCAATTTTGTGAATAAATAAAAATATCTATTAATTAATTCAGGAAGCATCTTACAATGTTGGGAAATTTTGAATATTTTGAATAGCAAGTTTAATAACTGAAATAGTGAACATATCTTAGGGGATATAGAAGATCGAAGTAATACCAATTATTCATGTAATAATAATAAAATACAATTTAAAATAAATTAAATATGCTTGACAATTTGATAACTAAATTCCTAACGTTCACTGATGATAATAACTTTATTACAGTTAGGACATTCAATTCAAAACTAAACTTTATTAGAAAAATAATTACTCTCATAATATCTCTTGGCATGTCAATATCAATGATTTTTGATCATGATCAACATTAATTACATCTAACAGTTGTAAAGAAACAAGTAGGCGGACATCATGCTTTATAGATAACAGTTAATGTTAATACGGTAGTTGTTCAGGGTTCAAGTTACAGTGTAGGCAATGTTGTCATAAATTTAGTCTTGCTTTTGCTAATAATATATTGATTTATAATATCCTGAGTATAATGATATACAAGTGACCAAAACTACAAAGACTTTTATGTTAATGCCAAGTTCATGTTTTTATTATCTTTAAAACTTGCGGCTTCAGTTTCAGCACTGACAAGAAAATTAGTTTTTTACATATTTGAAAAATAATCGAAACAATATACAGGGTATTAATTAATGTTGTGAACATATTTCAGGGGGTAATAGTAGCCGACAAAATAGGAAAAAATGCCAATAGATTGTTTTTTAGTCACAACTTTTTTATTACTTGAGATATTGTTATTAAATTTGGTAAGCAGCCTTGGAGTAACAAAAGGCATTTTTTGATTTGAAATATTTTTTAAGTTTTCATCAGTGGCGTCCGTACGGGATTTTTGATTGAATATTCTTGAAGAAAAAATAGTACTCTACTGCTTTTTCTGAAAACAAAATCATTCCTAAAATCCCCACTCAGTTTGGAGCAAATTTGATCCCTTGTCTTTTTTTCGTGCGGTGTAAGGATTTCGAGTAAAAAACTAAAAACCATTTTTATGTATGGCATAGTTAAAATTTCCATTATTGTTAATTTCAGTAGCAAAACCTTTAAGGTGGGATTGTAACAGCAAGTTTTTAAAATTATTTGGTTTCCGATATTTATTTCATGCATTCCGGGTGAGTTCATAATTTCTGAACAACGTATGTAGGGTTTCTAAAATAAAAGCTTGTCTGACAACTAAGGAGAGATGACGTCATCGACCTGTTGTAATGGAGATTTGCATTATGTTTGGGTTATCAGTGTGACATCGCAGAAGTTAGCAGGCAACCTATTAAAATCTAATGTCCTTGGTACTTACCATCATTCCTTCATTGTCCACTCTTGGTATGCCATGATTGCATTTTTGTGATAATTGAACAATTGCTAGGTTCGTCTTTAAAGTATGACAGATGAGTTTATAATTCTAAAATCGTCGATTCATTTTGTAAAACGGTAATTAGAATTAATTCAATTTTGAAGATGATACTTCATTTTACAGAAACTACTCTTTATTAACTAAGTTCGTAATTAATTTTACAAAAACTAGAATTCATAACTTTTATTAACTTAGATCGTGAAAAAAATTTATAGAGCACTTTAAATATCATTAAGGATTAATGTAGGCCTTAAAATTCACAATAACTGCTTAAAATGAGCTCCTCTAACTTCGACACATTTTCGGCATCTGCTCTTAACTGTGTCAGTGACAAGACGTATAAAATTCGTATTGGCTATCAAAGTTTCACAGGCTTGCTCTATCCTTAGAATCAGTTCTTCTCTTGTATGAACTGGTCTGGAATAAACAAAATTTTTCAAATAATCCCACACAAAGAAGTCGACAGGTGTGAGGTCAGGGGAACGTGGTGGCCAAGCTGTAGCTCCTAATCGTCCAATCCGCCGTTCTGGATAATTATTATTTAACCACTCGCGATTTACAAGTGCAAAATGCGCGGGAGCCCCGTCCATTTGAATCCAGAATTCGTTTCTAAGATTTAGAGGAATATTTTCTAGATATTGAAATAACTCATTTTGCAGAAAATCATTAAATAACTGTCCATTTAGGCGTGGTGGTAGAATATTGGGCCCGCAAAAAAATTCATTTATTACACCACACCAAACATTAACAGAAAATTCTTGCTGAAATGCTCTAGTTCGTCAACACGTGGATTGTCATGGCTCCAGATTCGTAAATTATGGAAATTTACTGAGCCGCTTCGGGTAAATGTAGCTTAATCAGCCCATAATTTTTTTTTGAGAAGTTCTCGTCTTCCTCTATTTGGCGCAAAAACCAATTGCTAAAACTGACACGTTTTTCAGCATCACCAGGTTGTAAGTTTTGAACTAGCTGCATCTGAAATGGCTTCCTGTGATATTTCCTCAAAACGCGATGAACCTTATTTTTAGAAACAAAAACTGCGTTGCCTTGTAAATTATGAGCTGCTCTTCGTAGGTATAATGTCCTATCGTTGTCAAACTTATTTAAAATTACGTTTCGATATTGTTCATTTCTCCTACCTTCGTTTCTCGGATTCTTTTTGAGTCCAAAATTCCTAAACATTAAATGCGTTTTAATGAAAACTTGTTTGCAAGGTAATCTTCTATTTGGAAAACTTCGTTGGTATTCCCGTACTGCTGCATTTGCATTTCCATTACAGAAACCATAAACGAAATGAATATCAGCATACTCAAAGTTACTGAATAACACCATTTTGAAATCACTAGTTAGACTGATAATTACCTTTTTGTATAAACTGTAATGTACCTGACATTTATTTAGGAAACTAGCAATTGTTCAGTTGTCACAAAAATGCAATGCAATGCACCAAGATGTTAAAGGTTTTGCCACTAAAATAATTAACAATAATGGAAATTTTAACTACGCCATACATAAAAATAGTTTTTAGTTTTTAACTCGAAATCCTTGCATCGCACGAAAAAAAGGCAAGGGATCAAATTTGCTCCAAACTGAGTGGGGATTTTAGGAATGATTTTCAGAAAAAGCAGTAGCGTACCATTTTTTCTTCAAGAATATTCAAAATCCTGTACGGACGCCACTGATAAAGAATTAAAAAATATTTCAAATCAAAAAATGCCTTTTGTTACTCAAATGCTGTTTACCAAATTTAATAACAATATCTCAAGTACTAAAAAAGTTATGACTAAATAACAATTTTTTTCTTAAAACTTTAACACCCTCTATTTCGAAAACGAAGCATTTGCCGACATATGTTTATATAGAAAATTAGGGCTTATTTTGAATGCAGAATGCGCTGTTAAAGTTTGGACACTGCAATTCGGGACACCCTGTATATATATATATATATATATATATATATATATATATATATATATATATATATATATATATATATATATGGCCATAAACGCACCATTTTCGTTATACAAAGTGTCAGTTTCAATTTTTTTCTCGTTTTTTGCGTTTTTCTCCCATACTTTCTGAGATAACTTGTTCAAATCTAGTATATTAATTATTTTTAAGAACTTTTTCAATAAAATATCAAAATTGTCTGCCGCAGTATACTCGGAACTTTTTTTGAAGCACCCTGTTTAACTTTTGATATAAAATTTTAGCTTTGTGTTTATTTCTTTAGCTTTTTAGTCTTTTGCATTATTCTCGTACTGTCTGAATTTTCGACTTATTTGCAAAAATTCCCATCGATGCAAAGGAAATGTAGGCGAAATAATGAATTTTGAACAGATAATTTTTTTGTTTGACGATTCCGTAGTTATTTCGAGTTGTTTATTAATAGTTGAATTAACAAGAATATGCAGAAATGTATATTCTTGTAAAATGCATGAAAGTAATTTCCAGCAGCAATTTTTAGTAAAGATGTGAGCCGGCATTATTGGAGAGTTTTTGATAGGGCTCTTTTTTCCGCCAGCAAGGCTAAACGGGTAATATTGTCGTCAATTTCTCGAAGACGAGCTCCCAGTATTGCTGGAACATGTACCAATTCTTCTTAAAAATCAAATGAGGTTGATGCACGATGGTGCACCAGCAAATTTCAGCATACAGGTGAGGAAGTTCCTAAGCCAAAATTTTGACAACTCTTGGATAGGGCGGGGGAGATCTCAGCCATAGCCCCCTAGATCTCCAGATCTGAATAGCCTGGATTTCTTTTTTTTGGGACACCTGGTGTATCAGACCCCAATCCAGATAGAAGAAGATTTAAGAAACAGAATAATGGCTTCATGTGACATTATTCGCAATACTCCTGGAATATTGTCCGTCAGTCCATGAGGCGAAGACTTGATTCTTGCATTTTAGCAAGAAGAGGACATTTTAAACACATTTTATAATTTAATTTTGCTTTTAATTCACCTTTAAGAATTTTATCTCATTGATCATTATCTTGTCGGTTGATTTAAAATAAAAATATTTCAGTATTTAAAATAATGCAAATAAAAGCAGTTTTTTCACTTTTGCTTTATTTCGCCTACATTTAATTTACATGGATGGCACTTTGTGCAAATTTGTCGAAAACTCTGATTGACACGAGAATAATGCAAATGACTAAAAAGCTAAGGAAATGAACAAAGAATTTAGATTTTATATCAGAATTCATACAGGGTGCTACAAAAAAAAAGTTCCGAAAGATAAACTTGATGGTGATGCCAAAAAATGTAACACCCTGTATACAGCGACAGACAGTTTTGATATTTTATTGTAGAGGTTCTTAAAAATAATTCAAGTACTAAATTTAAACTAATTATCTCGAAATGTACTGGAGAAAAACGCGAAGAAGCGAAAAAAAAAACTAAAACACTCTGTATAACGAAAATGGTGTCTTTCTGACCATGTATATATATATTGGCATTTTTTCCTAGTTTGTCGAGTACTATCACCCCCTGAAATAAATCCCCGAGATTAATTAACACCCTGTATATTTAACTGTCAAATCCTAACACTGGAACCTGTGTTGGAAGATCAAAATACAAGAGTTCTAACCACACTACACCACAACTCGTGGTTAGGACTCTTGTGTTTTGATCTGTCAAACGTTGCTATCGAGTTTCATCTATGCCATAAAGCAATGCAAAACGAAAGTAATACATTTTATGTTTTTGAAATTTAGACATTGACGAAGATATAACACTTATTTAATATTTAAAAATGTTAGGGACCGCCAATTTTTAAGATTTCCTTATTAAATTCGTGACAAAGAAACTTTTCTTTGTATTGCTTACAAATATGTATAATTTCCGAAATATTAACAACTTGAAATGGTGTAGCAAAGGATAATAAAAATTATTATTATTTTCTTCCCGGCACCAAGGTTTTGAGTTAAGGGGATAGGTCATGTTATTTTAGACAGGCTGTCCTGGCTCGGACATACATATATCTACAATGCCTGTTAGCTAAGAAGCGCTGAAAGACAAAAGTTTAACTGAATTGTTAACTAATACAATCATAAATGACGTTATCTTCTTAATCTGACAAAATTACAAGGAGAAATGTAATAAAAAAAAACAAATTGTAAATACTAAAGCACTAGAACACGTGTCAGCAAAGAGCCTTTCTTAAGAGGTCTTAAATAATATTTTTATTTGGCATTGTTATACGGTGGCTGAAAGAGGTAAACACTCGCCTGGATTCAACAATACTTTAATAAATACTTGAAAAAGAATAAGTTGCTTTTTAGACAGAAATAACCGGCTTCTGACAATGCTGGCGCCTTTCGAAATGAGCTTTAACCTTCCTGAAGAGCTTAGACATTTCGTCTCTGCATTAGAAGGATTAATTTGGCGTTTTATACTCGGGGAGTTTTTAAGTGCTCAGGCTACTTAACGGAATTTTCGTTAAAAGGCCTTCCATAAATATGATATAGTATAAAAACTAGTTTTTTTATTATTTGTTTATTTATATTTTATTACAAATTAATAAATTTAAAAACTAATAATACACTTTTCTAGAGTTGAATATAGATTATGGGCGACTTGAATGATATCATCCCAAAGAGAGGAAAGTTTGGCATAGGCGAAACAAGAGTAGGGAGAAACCCTACTAGATTATCTTTAGAACGAAAATGTATATTACATGGGCACCTTATTTTAAAAAACCAAAGTTGTAGATGGACTTGCTTTTTCTTCAGTTTTTTGTCTACTTTTAAATTAACAGAATTAAAATAGTTTTAAACATTTTGAAAATGTACTAGAGCCAAGAAAGTTAAAAATGTATTCTATTTATAGTCTAAAACGCTAGTTTCAAAACTTAAGAAAAGTTACAACGTTGCCCCGTTTTGCCTAAAGTATTTTGAAAATGTAGCTGCCTATACAGTGTGTTCTGATTTTGATTAGTAATTAAGATGTATCTCTGTAATTAGATTAATTTAAAATGTTAGTGTTATGTTGGATTTAAGATCTGACTGTTTTAACACATTTGACAATTTAGAAGAAAATAGCGCTAACGTACTTTAAAATACGTTCGAGTTCTTCAAGGTTCTGACATTGTGTTTGTTTGTTAATACCTTAGAGCAATTTTATTACCTACATTCAATAAACATGGTGAAAATAAATAAAAAATGGTAAAATAGTATTTTTTGATAACGGCAATAAAATGTAAAAAACATATTTTTGAAAGCTCGTATTTCCAAAAGACAATAAAATATTTTGTTGAAATTTCGTACAGTGGGTTTCTTGATGATGCTGAATAAGAATTTATGATTCACGTTTTCATAAAAAAATCGCTATTTTTTTTAATCCACCCTTCTTTTTCCACCTAGTTTGGGACGCCAATGAATTATGTCAGAGTTGAGTGTATCAAAACAATCGGATTTTAAATCCATACATAGGACTAAACAATCACCCATGTATAAATACATATTTTTTTTTTAATTCCTAGACAACAAATTTAGTTCCTTTCGTACAAGCTTATGAGACGTATTAAAAATAACCCGATGCTAAAACTCTCCGTTATTATCTTCAGAAATTAACTACTTTGGAAAAATGTTCTGTGGTTTAAAAACAATCACCTATAACTTAAAAGAGATTTTAACACAATTGTTGGAGTTTAATCTTTTAGGGGTCCTTTCAGTTTCAAAGAGTTTTATGACGTACAAGCTACCTCACAAAAGGCGGTAAGCGATCGGCTGTTATTGAAAAGGATTATCATTATTACTATGAAAATATCTGTGCTTAAATGTTAAAGTATTTTTTAAATATATACCTGCAAAATTTTAGATAAATAGGCAAACTTTTATGTATTAATGCGCATTTAGACTGGTTTATTAAATAGGTTAGCTGATTTTACAAGTGAACTCAATGAAGATGACTACGACCGTAGAATCCAATTTTGTGAAATCATGTGGAAACGTTGCAACTTGTACCTGTTTTTTAATCCAATATTTTGTTTTCGGATGAAGCACTGTGAACCATCAAAATTGCAGATATTGGTCTACAGAAAATCCCCGTTGGACTGAAGTTGCCCATATTCAATATACTCAAAAAATCAACATATCGGCTGGCGTATTTCGGAACACTATTATTGGTCCTTATTTTTTTGCACACATTTAACTGGGGCGAATTATCTGGATTTTTTTTAATGGATTTAATCCCCGCAAGTTATCCAGGCAATGGAGCCTGATCTACCAACAGAACACATGTGGTTTCAACAACTGTTAGAGAATATCTCAATGAAATATATCCTAACAGGTGAATTGAATAACGCGGTCAAATTGAAAGGCCTCCAAGACCACCTGACTTGACCCCCTTTGATTTTTTCCTGTAGGTCTTCTTAAAAAGTAAAGTTTATTTAACAGACCTCCTGCGATTGAAGCTTTAAAGAAGCGAATAAGGTCAAAAATACTTCGAATTTCAGATGTATTTTGTGTGTTTTACTGTTTTACTTTTTAATAAAAATTACTTGTTACATAAGATCGTTTTTTACGATATTTTATACGAGACACTTTATTAAAACACAAATTTAGTAAAACAATCCGGCTGGCTTTAAATACGATATGTATTAAATATAGTTTCTTAAAACTAATTAATTTAAGTAAATATTCATAAAAATGATGGTAATTGTGCTTCTAAGGAGTGAACATGTAATTATAATGCAATTTTTTACCTCTATACGTACATGGGGAAGTACATGATAGCTATCTAGTCCACCAGACTGGCATATGACTGGTTAATCCTTCTTCATGTCTTCCATATATAAATAATAATATTTTTCATAAATTGCTCACGTTTAACAGTAATTAAGTAATAAATTGGATAATTTAAGCCCGTTATTTGCGTATAATAGGCATTTAAACATCCACGAAAAATGCAAAATGGAATGGAGTATTTAGTAATTTTGTCGAAACAAAAGAGTTAAAAAGCTTGCATAATGTTTTGAACAATATGAAACCAATTAGCAACAACGTTACAACAACCATTGTTTCAAAAGAAGCTCCTGAAACATCGCATGCAAAATTTGTGTTTAGTGTATGGAATCTTTGCAACATGGTCTTTTAACCTTCAGGAAAAAAATTGCATTTCAAATTTAAAATCGTGTTTGCAAACTTTTCTATTATATTCCGACACTTGTTAAATATTTTTAAATGTTTACTTGTTAAATAGCAAACATATCTTTCAAATGTAATCATAGTGAGTCAAAAAACCATTTACTCATTCAACTTGTACTCAATGTTCAACGCTTTAACATCGAATTCTTAAACTACCAAAACATTTATTTGTCAAAATGCCAGGTTAAAATAAAAAATACGAATAACTGGACAATAAAGATTAAAAATTATCGATAACTATAGCAACATTTTAATTATCCTTAGCAGTTGATCAGTAGTTTAGATTATCTAATATTTGATCTAGCCAGTTTCTGATCAATCTTTTATTATTGTAACAATATTATTGTAAACAGTAAACTCAGGCTTCAGCCGTATTCCATTCTCGTTAAAATGAATATATGGTAATAGATGTAAAAAAAATATGTTTTTCCTACTCACTGCCCTGTAGTTATTAAAAATATGTACTTATCCTTAGTAATTAATGTTTAAGACGTAAAAACATTCATGAATATCTGAAACATCTAAAATCATTAAGGATACTTCTAAAGTATATATATTTTATTATGCATTGAAATTCCGAACGCTTTGCAACGCTTAAATCGAAAGTATGTGTGTATTTTTGTTTACTGCACCAAAATTGAGTACTTAGTACCTAATTTTTACTGATAATATTTAAGATTTGAAGTATCGTTAAACATATCTACCTACCTTGACCTTAAATTGCAACCACTAACATGTGAAGGTTTACTGTATTATTCTCAAATGAAAGCATCGTTTACAATTCAGAATAATTATTTTAATTTCCAAAAGCATCAAATATATTTTAGTTTCAGATACTATCATTTGTAATTATTCAGATTGGCCAAATCTATTTCGGAAAATATCAATTTAAAGCAGGGGTGCTCAAACGGTCGATCGGGAGTGCTTTTTGAGTGGAGCTCGGGAAAAAAATTTTTTTTAATAAGTAGGTACTTCACTAAACTACAAAAATTTATTACGTAATAAAATAATACTCTGCTAGCGGCAAAAGGCGGCTTTATCAAAGGAACACGCGGTACTTGTCAAAGAAAAGCCTCGTTTTTTATTCTTGCCGCTTTTCTAGAAATTTCGGGCGGCGCGTTTGATGGGACCATTCGAGACTTTCGTTCACGCCGATATAAATGTTGCATCTGCAGGAATTGGAGTCATTCTGAATTGCAACTTGAAGGCAATACTACGTCGATACAAAGTTTATTATTAAATAGTACAAAATGAGTGCAGCGCAGAAATCTAAAACGTATCATTTTAAAAACGATTGGGAGGAAGAATTTTTGTTTTGTATGGTGAAGGATAAATGCATTTGTCTTATTTGTCGTGCGTCAGTTGCAATACCTAAGCGTGGTAACTTAGAGAGGCATCATAAAACGGTTCATAAAAACTATGAAAAGGATTTACCGCCACAGAGTGAATTAAGAAAACGAAAAGTACGTGATTTGATATCTTGTTTGAAAAAAGAACAAACCATGTTCACAAGACCAGCCAAACAGTCAAAAGCTGCTATGATCGCGTCATTTAAAATATCTCATATATTGGTGAAACACAAGAAACCATTCGAAGATGGATCGGTTGTGAAGGAAGCATTTATTGAAGCGGGTGAGACTTTATTTGGAGATTTTAAAAATAAAACAGAAATCATGTCTGCTATTAGAGAACTTCAGTTATGTCGTCCGACTGTCACAAGGCGTATTGAAGGCATGAGCCAGGACATGGCAGATAAACTAAAAAATGATATCATGGAATGTACATACTTTTCTTTACAGTTCGACGAATCCACCGACATGACAGACACTGCCCAGCTGTGTATTTTTATTCGGATGGTATTCAATGACATGTTGGCTAAGGAAGAATTTTTGACAACATTCCTCTGAAGGGGAAGACCCGTGGCGAAGATATATATGACGTTTTCTTCAATTTTGTAAAAAACTACAAGCTACCACTATATAAATTAGTGTGCATTACAACCGATGGAACACCAGCAATGACTGGAAACAAAAACGGTTTTGTGGCATTGTGTCGAGCTAATGAAGATTTCCCTTCATTTTTTTCAATCCATTGCATTATACATCAACAAGTTTTGTGTTCAAAAGTTTAAACACGGAGGAAATTATGGGCATTGCAACAAAAATTGTGAATTCCATCCGTGCACGTAGCTTGCAACGGCGGCTCTTTAAGTTGCAGTTGGAATATAGTGAGTCAGCTGAACACACTGACAGATGGTTGAGTCGCGGAAAATTCCTAGAAAGGTTTCAAGAATTATTTCCCGAAATAACAGCTTTTCTAGACGAAAGAGGTGATGACATTCAGATGTTGAAAAACGAAAAATGGCTAAGTGATTTGGCATTTTTGACTGACATCACAATGCACTTAAACACCATTAAGTTGGAGCTTCAAGGTAAAGGAAAAACTGTTATTGAGATGATTAGCGCAGTAAACCCATTCCAAAGTAAATTGCAACTTATGATAGATCAACTGAAAAGAAAGGATCTGAAACATTTTCCGTCTTTGAAAGCAAGGATTCCTCAGTTGAATTATGATACGTATGAGGCTGAATTATCAAATATTTTGGGGCAATTCGAAATGCGTTTTTATGATTGTAGTAAATTGGCAAATGTAGCATCATTTATGAGTTATCCTTTTTCATGTAAAAACATTGAGGAATTAGCTACTGAAATAGCAAGTCAATTTAATATGAACTCATGTTCTGTTGAAAATGAGTTGGTGCAGATTATATCAGATATACATCTCAAAGCTACAGCATCTGATACAAATTTCTGGTGTTTTATATCTGAAGATAAATATCCGAATCTAAGGCAAATCGCCCTTCAACTGACAGCAATGTTTGGGTCAACTTACTTGTGCGAGTCTGCATTTTCTGAAATGAAGATAATTAAGCCAAAATGTCGCAACCGACTAACTGACGATCATATGTCATCATGCTTGTGGTTAGCACTCAGTGGTTACGTACCATCTTATGAAAAGTATGCTGAGGACATGCAGTGCCACGCTTCAACATCCAAAGTCACTCCTTAGTTAAGTTTAACACCATATGTAACTCTTTTGTTTTGTAACAACCAATAAACTCGCAATTTTGAATAACTATGAGTTTTTTCATTGATATTGTAGAGAAGAACCTAACTAAACCTAACGCAAACCTTGACTAAAGTAATGTATATTGTGCGGAAAGCTAATATCTATATATGCTACCGTACACCCTACCTAGTTAGGTAGGTAAGTAGGTAGGGCGTATGTATCGTGTATGTACGACAACCCTGCATCACACATACTTGCTGCCTCTCTGAGTCGATCGTAAGTAGTCTAAAAATATTGAGGTAGATCGCCAGCAGTTCAAGTTTGAGCACCCCTGCTCTACACTATATTGCCAATTTGAGTGTTTGTAGTCGCCATAACTGTCTGTGTTTGTATTAAAACGGACCATACATATTTTTAAAACGTATTAAATAAAGACAGAAATAAAAAAGTGACGAATAAGGTGAATTATTACTATTCGACTACTTAAATGGAACTACACAATTCCGTACTATCTACGTAATAGTCAAAGTCACAGTTACATGTTATTCACGAAATAGTTACCCTAACATTGTTCCCTATTTTGGTAATGACGACGTAGTTTTAGCGTAAACGTGGCGATATTAAGTTCCGGTTACTTCAATGAAAACACTTGTGATAACAATGACCTATTCATGACTAAAAGTGCTACTTGGGTGTATATTAATTGCGACTATCGATGAAGAACAACAAAAACAGCTTTTAATATATAACAAGGTCACGTATTTCTTTTTATAATTTATTTAATATTTCAACGAATTAAGGAAAATCCTTAAAACTAGAAAAATAAAGTGAATCTATATCAACGCACAAAAGTTTAAAAAATCACCAACCAGTATAGCTTAAGGCCTCTGAACCTACCGACAAAGTTAATATGTGGAGCACATACATTATCATATATTACACGGGTCGGATCACCCGGTCTCCTTAAATCGTAGCTGAATAAGGCTCAGAATCGCCTCAAATGTAAACAAATACAGCAGTATGCCTTCCGACGTTCAAGCGGCTATGAAAAAATGAAATACCTTATAGTCAGTTCTGTTTAAATGTCAAACCCATCATGTAGATTTTATTTTGTTGCCCAGCTGGTTCTTAACTGAGACCGGTGCTTCTTTATAGCGTCATGTGCAGGTTGTTCTACAGGGTGATAAGAAATAAGAGGTCCATTTTGTCCTAGCATTGCCAATTATTAGTTCGTTTAGATACGATGTTATCTTGTTAAATTATTGAGATTTATATTAGGCAAATGAGTGTAGTGTCAACGGAATTGCTGAGCTATTAAGGTTAAACGAATTTATTTTGGTGAAAATGGTAATTTAAATACTCTGTACTAGATTTAAAGTATTTCTCTTTGTGTTTGGAATGCAAAACCAGTTCAACAAGAATGTTAATTGAAATAAAGTATACTTTTTCTTCTCCTCTTCTTCTCCGTTCTCTTCATCTATGGAATATTTTTTCTTTTAATTATTTCTCCTTATAAATGTCCTATTATTTTTGTTTTTTGCATTATGTCTTCTTCTTCACCAACAGGTGTTTTTGTAGTTTGTAGTAATGTTTATCGTTTTGAAGACCAATATTGGAATAACATTTTTTTTTAAAATGAAGACGTTTAGTATTATTAGCAAGGATTCATGTTCTATTAACAGCACTGCATCATCGACATAACACAAAATTTGAATTTGCTTGTCTTTCATTATATGCCCCTTTAAGGAAGGGAGGGTCGATGCATGCAGTTCATCTCCTGGTTTCTAACCTGTAAGCATCAGTCGGACTTAAACAAAAAAGTTATATTTATATACAAATGACACTAATTATCCTAAAATGGAAGAAATATTTGTTACTACTCTGCGTTATATATTATTCATATTTAAGGACAGAGAAAAAACATTATTTGCTAATTATTCTATTTGCCTTTGCAAAAGGTGAGGTAGCAATTATTTTATAATACTGCAATCCAAATTTTCGATCTTGGGGAGTAGGGGATTGCTCTCGAGCTGCCAATTTATTGCTGCAACGTCGCAGCAATAAATTCGTTAATAGAAGACACTTGAAGTTGATGGTACTAAAGTTGTGCCTGAGTATGACATTCCCCAATTATTCAAGGGAATTAGAAATAATTTCCCGAAATATAATATTTTATTTGAGGAAAACGGTGAACAGAAAATAGCTAAATGGGAACATGTGCAAACATTACATGAAATTGACTCATTAGTTGGCGCATTGAGGTCATGTCCTAAATTAATAAAACAGCATGTGTACCCTGTGAAGCTGGATTGAAGGTCAAAGGAGTTTTTCACTTATAATGTCCCTAGGGCTTGAATTATTACGGAAGCGAAATAATATTCAAAAAAAAAATCGAGAATAATTTCTTGCAATTAATTCATGTACGTGGGGGATTCGATAAGAAAATTTCACACAAATTGTACTTTTCTAAATTAAAATTTTAATAATGGGTAATAATATCTGCAAATAATAAAGTTGGCTGTGAATACCAAAGATATTTAAATGGGGGTTTTAGAGACGTGTACGTTTGTAGTCTCAGTCATTTTCATTCTGATGAGGTTACCTTTTGGAAAAGATAATTAAGAAAGTATTAGAGATAAAGTTAATAATTCAATTCTGGATACAGAGATCCGAAAAGATCTAATCGTAGTGTGTTACTGAAATAATAGTTTTTTTTTGATGTGACATATTATAAAAACATATCTTTTTTATCCTTTACCAAATTAAACTTCAAAAATGTATTTTCCTCGAACTTCAGTAAAATAAAATACTCTATATACGAGTAAAGACATGTTAAACTAGTAATCTTGACTAAATTTGTGTTACTAAATTAACAGGAAATTTTATTTTTATGAAAAGTTTAGGATGATATAGAAAAATATAACATATTTTATCCTTTACCAAACTTTAATATCTGGGAAATATATGCTGATAAATAATCATAATACGGGTTTCATGCAGGATATAAAATATATGTTTCCTGAGGATGCAACAATAAAGTTGCGAAACGTCGAGATTTAAAGAAAGACTTTTGTTTTTTTCTACTGGATCCTAGCCCCACTTTAACATAACAACAAGGGGATCTAAACGAACACCGTTTAGAAACTTAATATCTGGGAAATATCTGCGGACCAGCGCACAGTGGTGAGGTCTTATGGAGCCACCCGGCCATAACTGTTAACCACCTCTACAATTGATTTATCATCCATATTTTGCAATTTTTATGAAATAAATGAATGAAACACCAGCGTAGGATGCTCGTTTATTTCAGCATTGCGATATACAGGGTGATACATTAATATTTTGCCTTAAGTGAATTTTTTCCTCAAATTTTGATGATTTCTGTCCTGAATGAATAAAAAAAAATTCCTGTATATACAGGGTGACCCATTTATTTGCGGGTCACCCTCATAAAAAGTTTATTATTTGTGCGATTTGGCTCGGGTTTTTTTCAAATTGTAGGGCTTAAAAAACTGCAACTTTTTAGCAAAGATAACCTCGGTCATGGAAAATCCAAGGCCTACCATGCCAGTCTTTAGTAGCAAAATTTCAATAAACCATATTAGCGATTTTTTTAATAAAAATTTGTGAACACCACTGAATTTGGCATCCCTCAAAATGGTCCTATACCAAGTTTTACCAAAAAATATCAATGTGGTTTATTAAAATTTTGCGCCTAGAAACTGGCAAAGTAGGCCTTGGATTTTGTCTGAATTGGAATATCTTTGGTAAAAAGGTTGAGTTTGTCAAGCCCTACAATTTTTAGAAAATCCGAGCCAAATCGCATTAATAATAATAAAGTTTTTTTAGGGTGACCCGAAAACAAATGGGTCACACTGTTTGTGTGCATATGTGGGGTTGTTAGGTGCGTAGGTATATGAAAATCATTCAAAAATTGGTAGTCTGATTGCGATAAAATTTATCAAGGCAGGTCCATGTATCTAGAAGAAAAAATTAAATTATTAGGAGAAAATGGCGGCTATTTATATTTAAATAATATGAACGAACATACATTTTGATTACTTATATTAGGTGTACTTGTAAAATGTTCACTTCAAAATAAAGATTAGTGGTACATATTACATTAAAAAACACTAGAGTCGCAGTCGTGGTCAATTTAGGATAGATAAGACTACATCTGAAAACACATTTTTCCAAGTTTGAGTTCAGTTTAATTTGAATTCGTTGGCATTAAGCGAATTAATCCAATCAATCGAAATTTAACTTAATACAATACATAATTCGGGCTTTCACTGTAACATAGTATACATTTAATTATTAAAAACAATAAGCTAAATCCTACCTTTCACAAAATCAAGAGATATTTTGCTTCTTGTTCTACATCTAAACTTGGCTTTTTTTCCCATTGGTTTCTGGAGTTGGTTAGGTAAGGATCTGAAGAAACAAGTAATGAATGAAGAATATCTTCGTTGGTAGCAGTTCGGGAGCATTTTCGAGAGGACATCTGACGGAATCTTTTAAAGTCTTTATTTCGCGCCTCGGCTGCTTCCTCACTAAGTTGCCCAATTGGAAGACAAGCCGAATCAATTATGCCACTTCCGTGGAGAAGAATTTGGTGTACAGATGAGGGCATGTAGTACCAGTTGTACTTTTCCACAAATAATTCTGCCGTATTTTGTGCATATAAATCAAATTTATGTGTTTCTACAGCTCTTCCACATGTCAAAACTTGTAAAATAATAGAAAATTTTTTGATTAGTTCTTCATCCACACCTGTTACCTCTGCTACTATTTCTGGACTCCGGAAAAACCTTCTTGCAGTGTTACCATCGTTGGAGGTTCCACTACCCTGTCGAGGCACATCAACAAATATGCCCAGTCTTTGTTTAAGTTCGTTTTGAACATGTTTTTTTCTTGCTTTCACTAACTCTTTTTCAGCATCAGTCCTGGCACTCCACTTTTTAAAATCAAGTCTATACGATATATTAAGAATACACTCCGTGAAACGAAGTAAGGCATGTAAACTAGAGAGGCCATATTTATAAGAGTCGATATCAACTTTTTTTTTTCGAATTTCTTGTAAATTGTTCATTTCTTTCGGTTTGGCTTTACATATTGCACAACATGCAGCCGAGGAGGTTTGTGTTAAAACTTGTCGTACTTTTCCATCCAACATGGTAAAAGCTAAGTTATGTGAAATTTTAATATTTCGATGTTTTGTAGATACTTCGGTCTCAACCAGTTTTTTAATTTCGTTGTCATATTTGTCGGCAATAACTCTGGTAAGTTCAGGCGTCTCTTTTGAAAATTCAAAAAATATTGGTCTACAATAATTTGTCGAGGATGGATGCGGATTTTTCCAGACTATTTCATTATTTTTTGAAACAAGTTGCAATGGAACCAGAGAAGCCATAAAAATAGAATTATCCACAATTTTAACGTCGTTAAAATTTTGTTTATAGCAGCTATTTCCTGAGGAACCATCACAACCCCATTTAGTGTGTAATGAAAATGTGTTTGATTCACTACTCTCTATTTTTTTCAATACATTAGGAACTTTAAGCAACCTTTTTGTGGTATGGTCTAATAGTTGTTGCATTGGAATGGAACCGCCTCTTTCGTTAACTTGAATAGAATCAGGATAGCATTCTACTTTTGCCTTAAATATTTGATTATAGCTAGGGAAAATATAAGCATTTTTACTCGCACACTGCTCACGTACATAATTATATTGATGTCTGGATAGTTTTGCATCTACCATTAATGCTAAACCTTCATCTCTTGAAAACATTTTAACTGTATTTTGCGATAGACGTTGTTTGAACTTACTTGCTCCAAGAGATAGTACTTCCTGAATCACGGTTGCCTCTTCTTTCTTTCCATCTGCCCTTAACTTACGAACCAAGACACCTTGTAACTCTGAGAGTGTCATATCACATGTTCTCTCTAATTTAGATAGCTTCCTTCGTTTGCTTCTTTCAGAGCTTCCATCAAGATTTTTTATAGGTCTTCCACCTGAAGAATGTGAACTTTAAGGACGTTCACAATTTCTTTAAATATCAAGTCGCCTGCCAACCAATTTTTAAACTTTTTGTCAAAATAATCTTTTACTCTACTAGCCTGTTTCCATTTTTGCCTAAATTGGCCCAGAAATGTTTTTTGGATGGTACGCTTCACAATTATAAAGTCTTCTGAAGACTGCTCAAAGTCTTCTTTTAAACGAGAAAAAAACTCTTGCTCATTAGAACTAGCAATAAATCTTTCGGAAAGACACTTTCGACTTATCGCAAACATGTTTTTGCCACGAATTCACGAACAACAATAATACTACATTGATAATATTGACATCAATATGGCGCGCGATGTAACGATTTTGTTTTGACGTGATCCACAGCCTACTTAAAAAATTGTTATTCCGAGTAAAGGTGCAACTTTGAGCAGCCATATATTTTTTTTCTTAGAAGAGCAATACATCAGCTTACTTTCTGGCCTTAATACAAAACTTCGCCTTGCTTCGATGGTGATTTTTCTCGTTATTAAAATTGTAGTAATAAAGCATCATGTGGAACCAAACATTTTATTAGCTATTAGCGTGTTAAATAAACAAGAAAATATTTTTCTTATTACATATTATCTCGAAGAAATCATCTATTTAACATGAAATAAAAAAATAATGGCATCCTTTTGATCATACATTTATGAAACTTTAATTTTTTTTGTCTTGTTATTTTAAGTTCAAAATTGATTTCAATTACTCTTTATTGGAATTAAATCCATATACAACCTAATAACACTTCATTTTCGGGTTGACGGTTTTTATTTAGCACTATTTATATCAACTTTGAATTAAAAAACAAATAGTTGAAGGTTTTACTTTAACAATAGTTTGGAGGTATTGGCCACTGAATAGCATTACGGCTCGCCACTGTGCAGCGGAGTATGTAAAGACTGATAATATGGCTTTCACGCAGAATATAGAATCTATATATGTGCCCTAAGGATGCAACAATAAAATTGCGAAACGCCGACATTTTGAAAAGACTTTTTTGTTGGATCCTAATCCCAAATAATACACCACTCTAACATAAAAACATGAGGATCGTTAGCGAAAACCATTTATAAACGTAATATTTGGGAAATATCTGCGCACCAACGGAGCAGGTAAAGACTGATAATATGGGTTTCATGCAGGATATAGAATCTATATATGTATTCTGAGGATGCGGCAATAAAGTTACGAAACGTCGACAATTTAAAAAAGATTTATTTTTTTTTACTGGATCCTAACCCTAAATAATACACCACTCTAACAATTTTCTTTAACATTGTTCCGCCATATTGGATTTTTATCAAAATATTATCAGGTCATACCTATATAACCCTTAATTTGTGGTAAACATTTCGGATAAGTAGTTTTTAAGCTATGTCGCGAACTGACAGAGAGGAAGACAAACCGACAGACAGATATGTAACACCTAAGAGGGTGATTTTTTCACTATTACAAACATTTTATTTGGCCGCCATTTTGTTCGGCCACCTTGAATTAGTACCACAATTTTACTAGTTGATCACTATACCACAATTAGTTTTGGCACACAATTTTAAAATATTTTATTAAGTCGCCATTTTGTTCCGCCATCTTGGATTCGTACCAAAATATGACCAATTAGTTCCAATATAACCCTTGATGTTTGTGCAAAATTTGAGATAAATTGGATAAGTATTTTTAAAATAATAATTTTTTTAACATTTTAATAGTCCGCCATTTTGTTTCGTCAGGTCCAGGTCATCCCCATATAACCCTTAATTTTTGACCAGAACGTGAAGTCAATCGAGTAAGTAGTTTTTTAGCTATGCAGAAACGTGAAGATCTGAAAAAATCTCGGAAGAGATACAAAGATACAATTTTCGGTTCTTCTTGTTGTTTTTTGAGTTCTGGTATGCCCCTCGAAACTCAACCCCCACGAATTGCCACTGATTACAACTTAAAAATTCCAATCTTCGTAACAGGTAGTTTTCGCATAATAGACAACTAATCTTTGACATTGTTTACTGCTAGACAGTAATAACCGATAATAATTAGGTGTCCGACATACATATTACTTGAGCATTCACTGCGAATCGCTATCCGCTGACAGCTCGCTAGGAAGAATCAAGCTAATAAATAACGCCAACAGTAGTTTTGCAAAAATTACATGTCCGCTTCTGTAAAATGAATCCTGACACTTAAACTATAACCTGCATTATGGGGATTTATATTTGTGGACGCGATGGTAAAGATACGGTATACAGTAGGTTTATAATTAATCATCATCTTTTAGATGCCTCGAGCCTCGTGGTTATAAACACCTGGCCTGACCAGTGCCATTGTTTTTGGCCGAGCTGATTACAGCTTTCCATTGCATATTTTAGTAATATTTCATTATTGGAGCATTGTCTTTGGAAATGTTATTAATAACGTTTTATTTGACTAGAGGGTAGAAACTTTTAATCGGTTCTTTTTAACAGGTGCACTGGTACGTACACGAACGAACGATAACTATTAAACTACTCCATAACACCATGTTTGATTTTTGGTTTAGTTTCCTTTGGTAATTCTGAAATGAGTTGAGCAAAGTTTTATTCAAGAGATTTCAATAACTGTGAGGGACGAAGCTGTATATTAGTTGACAACCCAATTAGTTTAACTCTCCTATACAATATTAACTTTACACTATCAGCGATAGTTTGAATTAGTAATTAACAACTTTTGTCAAATATCAATCAATTAAATTTTAAATAAAGCATTCATACTGCAATTTTTTTAAAGAATGTTTCTTATTCATGTAGAGTAAGTAGTCCATCTTTGAACATACCCTTGTCTCTCCATCAAGGTCTGATTAGTGTTTAAATATTATTTTTTCTTCTGCTTAAACTCGACAGTTTTTTTATTGCTTAACTTCACTTTTTATTGCTCTTCCATAGGGTCATTTGGCCAAAAATATTTCAGAAAATAAATTATTGACCGTCCCTTTTAATAAAACGCGAATCTTCGTCTCGTTGCGTTCCTTAGACATAATAAAATACGCAATACTAAGCTAGGCTGGGCAGTCCGAATTGCCCTGATTACCTTAAAGCTTGACGAAAGTACCCGAAGATTTCACAGCTACCGAGAGGCAGCCGAACGTGTTAGCAAATGGAATATGAAATCGCGATTTGGTTCATCAACCGGTCTGTTCTCATAATTCGATCGATCGGTCACGGCATCACGTCGGCATGCGAAAGTTCAGTTGTTCAGAGGTCGCGCGGTCGATATTCTAACTCGATATTGTTTCGGACGTTTTTAATCGATGAAAATTGATTTATATACTGTTTTTTGTAATATATATTTTTTTATTTTTATGATCCATGTGTGAGTTGGAAATACACAAGAAATAAAATGTTGGTAGTGACTAGTGCAAAAAAATATTCAATTAAAAAGTGCTTACGAACTTGTGCAAAAATCACCAATTTCAAGATGGTTTGAGTTGTGAATGTAGATGAAATAAAATGTCGGTAGTGTAAACAATTAAACAACTAAAGAGTGCTAACTTAATTTTGAAAAAATAACCGAATTCAAAGTAAGTGGTCGCAATTTGCTAGAACTTAGTATACGACAAACTAGTAAAGACAAAAATAAAGAGGTTCATCGAAACTTTCGCAACAGTATGAACGATTTAGCTGACTGGATATGTGGTTGTGAAGCCTCTAACTCACTTTACTGTTATGTTTGTTTGCTGTTTTCTAAGGACTCGTCGAACTCATTATGGTGGAAAACTGGTGTTAAAGACTTAAAACACTTAAAAAAAAAATAAAAAAACATGCGTTTTCTGCAGATCACATGAAATGTTCGGTGAACTATACTATGGTCGGTAGTGTTGATAGTCGCACTCAGCTAGACACAGCTTATAGAAAATCCCTTAGAGATTTTAATGAAAATGTATCCAAAAATCGTTATATTTTAAACAAAATTATAGGTTGTGTAAAATTTTGTGGGGCATTCGAGCTGGCACTACGTGGCCATGATGAAACGGCTTTGTATGAAAATCCAGGGGTTTTTCGAGGGCTTATAAATTTTGTTGAAAAAATACTGTTAAAATAGTTGCAGTTATTTCCTTTTCACAACTTATTTTCTAATGTATACATTTTTCCATCGGTTTTATAAAAAAAAAATGGGGTTTTCAAGTAGGTTGTTTTTTTTTAATTTAATATTTTTATAATGACAGTTAGTGACTTTTAATGTTAAATTTGAACCTTTTTGAGTTTGTATCGTATTTATTTTTTGTTTAAATCTGAGTGTAGGTTTAAATCCATGGAAACTTACATTAGTTCCATTTCTTGTTTGAAAGCAGGTGTATTAAATTTATTTGCATTACTCTTATGTATCAAACACAGGAACTTAAGTAAGTACAGAGATGCAAGAGTTAAAATTTTATGTCCCCGAAAGAATGGTTTACATGATTATCTGTAATGCAATTTCAAGATTATTCTAACCACTCTCTTCTGTAGAATACACAAAGAATTAAAAAGATAATTGCTACGTCCCCCCAAAAAAGCAGATGCCATACCTCAAATGAGACTCGATTAGAGCAAATTATGAGGTTCGTAGTGTACTCAGATCCAACTCTGAAAGTGTAGCAACCCGAGGCAAGCTTCCCCGATACTCAATTTTAGCTTGTCATCAATAAGCAGAACCAGAAATCTACAGCAAGTCTTGTTCTCCAAGGCCTGATCATCAATAAAAAATACCGCTAAGCTACACTTAAAAGTTAAAATATTGGTCTTGGACACATTGAAAGACAGCAAGTTCGAGTCACACCATTGCTTTATAATGCGTAGATCAGCACTTAACACAGCCAACAACCTTTCCTCCTCAGTCTCATGCCAGAGGATCATTGTATCATCCGCGAAGAGGGTCACTTGACCACTAGTGCTTAGTAAAGCAAAGTTGTTCATATATAGGAGAAAGAGAAGTGGTCGCAAACCGACAATAAGCGAGTTACCCCTAGATCTATAAACTTCCAGCTTTCCCAGCAGCGCTGCATGATCAACACAATCAAAAGCCTTTGCGAGATCACAGAATACTGCTGCTGAAAAATTTCCGTCATTAAATCCAGGTAAAGAGCCTCTAAGAATGAAAATATCGCATTATTTTTGTTACTTTCTGCTTAAAAACCAAGCTGATAAAAGTGCAATATTGTGTATATGCAAGAAAAAGTGCCCATTGATGGACTTTAGTTTAAAAACAATGACTCATCACTATTTGCTATTCTTATTTATGTCTAAGATACATTTGTTGGTTTCATTCATTATTATTGAGGCGTTTTTAGTGTTTAAATAACTTGATCATTACAGATTATAAATCCAAAATTAATTATAACATAATTTTGCACAGACCCAGTGGTATACACAGTATATTCCAAATCTGCGACATATTTAGTATTAACGGAAGCGTATCCTTGTCATTACCATTTAGAATTAGCATTACAACAAAATGAATTTTGTATGGGCGACTAAAGGCGAAAATCGATTCAAAATACGGTCGGTTAAAGCTGGTCGTCGGGAATTAACTCCGCCGGCGAAACCATTTATTCAGTGTCATATCAGCAAACAAATGGGATAAGTGTACGGCAGAAATCGTCCATCCGAGCGTACTCATTAGTCTATGAAGGGACCCCATTCAGCATCCTACTCGGGTTAATTTTAAAAACGCATAGATCTTGTCAATTTTCGTTATGGTGGTGGGGCATCAGGCATGGAACATGTGTAAGACTTTCGGCACATGTTTTATATGTGATCGTTCAAAAAGTCACCACTTTAGCTTAAAACTAAACAATTTTTTGACTAGTATAAAAGATTCTGTCTTACACTAACTTTGACTAAAATGATGTTTAACTAGTTAAAAAGGAAAAAGTGTATATAATTCCTTGTCACACTGTATTAGGATATTTTAATAAGCAACTGACTTAGTACAACGAAAAATCTAATTATCTAGCACCCTGTATTAGTTTTGCCTATAACAAACTCTTGTAGTTAAGTTAGTATTATAGGTATGTATGGTGGCAAAACGTTACTAGGAAAGTTCTTGGTAAAAGCGAATTTACCGATTTTTATCTTTAGATTTACTTCAAATATCGAACCAATTTATCATTTTTCTCCAAATTAACAAAATATACATTTGAATTAAAAACTCTAGATTATTCTTATGAACACTGAAGATTTTTGCTCCCATTAACATTCCATGCTTGTGCCTGTGTAACCATAAACTCAAAATACGAGGGCTATTTTCAGTTATAGATGTCGCCCGCGATAACTACACGCTACTGCGCGGCGTGAACCTCGGTTCACCATTGTGTCTAAAATATGAAAGATAGTGATCAGAGATGCAGATAAAAGGGGAAGAATAGAGTCCCAGAAAAGCGTATGTCGAAAAACAGTACACAAGCTTTTGTGAGCGTACACAAATCAATTTAACTTAATGAAAAGTTTGTATGGGTGTACGTTTAGACCGGATGAAGTTTTTCTAACTATGGTAATTTCTTTAATGGGTTTATTTAAACATGATTTGGGTAGCGTCGAGAAGTAGGTATTTCACAATCCCTAATCGTATAACAGTAACCTTGGTTAGTTAGATGTCAAATTAAATATGTTAGTGTTCGAATCAGGGTTTTGTAAATCTTAATGTGATCACTAGGAAACCTAAAATCCTTTGTAAAACAGAGCAATATTAAGAATTTAAATTTAGAAAGAGATTTTTCTTAATTTTTGTCAAAATGGTCCGCTTCACCTACAAATTTAGTTGATCGAGCTTCAAAAAAACTTATATTTTACAGAACATACCTTTCCGAAGAAAAGTATCCACAGCTGAGAATTTTCGCACGAAAAATAATTTGTACATTCGGTAGCACGTATAAATGTGATCAGCTCTTTTCAATCATTAAAATAAAAATAAGCATCATACTCGCCTTACTCTCATTAATTTTCATTGGATTTTTCTATTTTTGTTAATTTGTTTTTTATATATTTGATTATGCTATTGTAATTAATAAATAAAAAAAATGTATGAATGTTTATCGCTTTTTTATTCACTAATGCCTACTTATTTCTTACCTACGGATCGCGACCTGATTAATTCCCGAAATTACGTCCTTAGCTCAGCAAAGGTGCCCATACCTGCTTATACGGCACCTCATCAAAACTATGTATGAGTCGGCAAATTGTATAGTTTCCGGTCTTTTTTGTGCAAGGTATCAAAAGGTTCCCAATAAATCAGACCAAAACAGTGTGATATACTTTTCTTTTATTACGATTTTTTTTTTATTCAGCAACGTTTCGGCGGTCGTTTACAACCATCATCAGGCTAAAATACATAAATTTTAAATTGTAAATACAAAGGACAGAAATATGGAATGACACTACAAGTAGATGTTTTGTTTTTTTTTTGGTCATAGGTTGAAAAAGAATAAAATATTACATACATACATTTAAATTCAAAAACAAACAAACCTAATTATAGTTAATACACGTTATATGTATATTGTTATTATTAGTATGTAACCAAGAGAAAGGAAACAGAGACAAATCTTTTGTTTTTTTATTTATCTTATAGAAAAACATGTATTATTATTATTTTTTTTTTAAGTTTAATAAAGGCATTAAAACATGTAATACATAAACAATTATTATCATACCTTTTTTTTTGGGAAGTGTGCACCACTGCAACAAAAGGTATGCTTTGAACTGGTGCACACCTCCCAAAAAAAAGGTATAATAATAATTGTTTATGTATTACATGTTTTGATGCCTTTATTAAACTTAAAAAAAAATAATAATAATAATAATAATACATGTTTTTCTATAAGATAAATAAAAAAACAAAAGATTTGTCTCTGTTTCCTTTCTCTTGGTTACCTACTAATAATAACAATATACATATAACGTGTATTAGCTATAATTACGTTTGTCTGTTTTTGAATTTAAATGCATGTATCTAATATTTTATTCTTTTTCAACCTATTACCAAAAAAAAACAAAACATCTACTTGTAGTGTCATTCCATATTTCTGTCCTTTGTATTTACAATTTAAAATTTATGTATTTTAGCCTGATGATGGTGGTAAACGACCTGCGAAACGTTGCTGAATAAAAAAAATCGTAATAAAAGAAAAGTATATCTCACTGTTTTGGCTGATTTATTGGGAACCCTTTAATATGTATGAGTTGCACTATTCCACGTTTTTAAAAATGTCACTATAAAGCGTTTTTCAAAATATCAAAAACAAAACATCAAAAAAATCAAAGTAAAGTAATCAAGTATATATTGTCAAAAATTACGTTCTGCTAACACATCGCCCATTTCTATAGTTTGGCACAGATAAAACACATGAAATATCTTACTATTTATTCTGATATAAACGTAGGCATTCATATTAGACAAAAATATAATCGCGTCTATGTTTATTTACAAGGACGTTAGCACATATAACCTTTTTACCCTCATTTTGGGGAAAATCAATGCCCTCTTATATCGATTCTCGGGTAACTGGCACATCATCGAAATTGCGGGTGGGTTTATTTCCCTAATGTATTATTTGTACAGAAGGCAACTTTATAATCTGCTCTCATGAGATGATTATAAAGTTGCTGATTTTAGAGCTAATTTTGCCTAATTTTTTAATACAATAACATATACAAGCAAAATTAGCTCTAAAATCAGTAAACATCTCATGAGAGCAGATTATAAAGTTGCTTCTGTACAAATGATACATTAGGGAAATATATTAAAAATAATAAATCCAAGTCTGATAAATCTAAAAAATCAGGGGTATACGAATTAGAATGTGGCTCCTGTGATAAAGTTTATATTGGCCAAACGGGTAGATCTTTCAATAAACGTATAAAAGAACACAAATCCTCATATAATAAAGAAAAAACAGACTCCAATTACGCTAAACATTTGATAGAAGCAAATCATATATTTAAAAACGAATATAAAATTTTGCATAGGGCTAATAAAAGCTACAAATTGAACCATTTGGAAAGTTTAGAAATTAACATGAGGAATACCCGAAATATTTTATTGAATGACCAGTTGGACTTAAATGGTTCCCCTCTGTTAAATCTTTATACCTAAAGAATAGACAAGGTGGGTAAACACCGATATTGTTTTATTGACACCATTAAGATTTATATATATATATATATATATATATATATATATATATATATATATATATATATATTTGGTACAGTTTTTAGTGTCAGTTTTAAGTCAGCTTTTGACAAAGACACAGTGTGTCGAAACAGCTGTCAAGCAGAAATAAATAAGTGGAAATTAATAAACTAAACGTGTTTATTTTGTATACTAGTGTATAATGAATTTCCATCAAGTAACGGCTACATCGATAAGAAATAAATTTAGGTTTAAGTAACATATTATATAAAATAATGAATACATGTGTAGATAAACCTAAATTCGACAGTGGAGTAGAATATTTTATTGAAATAACGAAAATTAACATATGACACTCTTTTTAGAGGCAGCCAATATCTTTATTTTAAAGCCTTCATAGAAATTAGGAAAAAATCGGAAAAGATATTTTCTAATAAGCGAGTCATCATAAATAACCCTGTAGCTTACCCGAAATGTTCGGAAAATGTGCGGTACTCCCAAAAAATGTAAAGCTGGTCAAGGACCCAAAAAGTCAATGGTCTAATCGACCTGGCGAGCGGACGGAATTTATGGCACAGGTTAGCAGTCGAACCTGTCACAATTAGCCATAAATTGATGAGGGGAAAATAGATAATTTCGGTAAAGTGTAGCAGCAAGGTAATAGCAGTTGTTATAAAGGTGTCGACCACCTTATTTACAGCTAAAATATCGGCTACGTGGGGCTGATTTACGCCGATTTTTAACGCCAGGAGGTTTTGGAAACAGTGGCGTTCTAGGTGCACGTTGACTTTAGGAATGGTAGAAAACTTAACCCGAAACTAATACTAAAGTGTTTATTATTTACATTTATTTCAAATACACGGAATTTGCCTTCCCAATAAAAGTAAGCTATACTTAAGGTTTTTGTTTGTTTATGAAATACGTTGTATTTACGGAAATATGGAAGCAGCTATATATATATATATATATATATATATATAAATATCAAGTATATATATATATATATATATATATATATATATATATATATATATAAAAACAATAGGTATAACGGCACGCACTAAAATTATTAAAACATTTATTTAAAATAGTACAGTACATACCTTGAGAAAGATGTTCTTTTACCTTGCTTGGCAGTGTGGAAAGTGATACACTGGTTAAAGAATTCT
The DNA here is from genome assembly GCA_030620095.1 of Kuschelorhynchus macadamiae. Lineage (NCBI taxonomy): Eukaryota > Metazoa > Arthropoda > Insecta > Coleoptera > Curculionidae > Kuschelorhynchus > Kuschelorhynchus macadamiae. The sequence continues at coordinate 2,516,176 of JAUTXW010001318.1, read as the reverse complement.
ATTGTTTTTTTTTATATATATATTCTTTAGTTTTTTTGATTATATTAACAATGTAGAACTATTTGTGGATACGGGTTGTTTTAAAAGTATTTGTGTGAGTCTGACAGTATACAGTATGTATTTATGATTGATGGACAATAGTTTATAACAATTGAATTAAATTAGATTGTGATATATTTGGCTGAGATTGTCAATGTCTTTCCGATCGTTTACTGTATTTTTTTCTTTTTTTATCTCCACCATTTCTTTGAATGTCAGTTTATGGTAATGTTGTTCTTTTGATAAGACCGTTGTACCCGAAAAATCAAATTCATGTTTCATGTCTCTTTCATGTTTATGTAGTGCTGTGGAAGCATTTTTTATGTATTTATTGTCCCAAAATGTCAAAAAAACTCCGTGATGATAGGATTAGTTGACCGTGCACTAACACTAACATCACCTATATACCGAGTTGACATTCTAAATAAAGTTAAAAATACTCTCTTAAAAAATAATTTCCCATTAAAAGCCATCGAACGAATTATAAAGCGAAGAACCCAAAAATTATACAATGCCACAAAACATATTGTAAATAATCATGACAACAATAAAACAACTACATACATATCTTTGCCATACACTGAAGGTCTTTCTGAAAAGATAAACACATTCTCGGTAAACACGACATAACCGTATGCCACAAATCTAACAATACCCTTAAATCTTTATATACACCACTAAAAAGTCAGACACCAATTAAAAAACAATCAAACGTAGTTTACAGCATTCCCTGCCTAAACTGCCCCAAAAAATATATAGGCATGACCACACAATACCTATCAAATAGACTAAATGGGCATAAATATACAAAAAATGCTTCCACAGCACTACATAAACATGAAAGAGACATGAAACATGAATTTGATTTTTTCGGGTACAACGTTCTTATCAAAAGAACAACATTACCATAAACTGACATTCAAAGAAATGGTGGAGATAAAAAAAGAAAAAAATACAGTAAACGATCGGAAAGACATTGACAATCTCAGCCAAATATATCACAATCTAATTTAATTCAATTGTTATAAACTATTTTCCATCAATCATAAATACATACTGTATACTGTCAGACTCACACAAATACTTTTAAAACAACCCGTATCCACAAATAGTTCTACATTGTTAATATAATCAAAAAAACTAAAGGATATATATATAAAAAAAAACAATAGAATTCTTTAACCAGTGTATCACTTACCTCCACACTGCCAAGCAAGGTAAAAGAACATCTTTCTCAAGGTATGTACTGTACTATTTTAAATAAATGTTTTAATAATTTTAGTGCGTGCCGTTATACCTAATTGTTTTTATTTATTAACTTACATATATACACTTTTTGTATTTAATTTTTAGATGTGCAGAATTAAATATTTTGAAAAAGCCTGAAATGGACAGGCGAAACGTCAATTAAAGTTTCTTTGTTCAATCCACGAACCTCAGAAAAATTAATTAAAAAATCCCAAGAAAGTACTTGATATTTATAAATTCTAGGTTCAAGAAGAGAAATATATATATATATATATATATATATATATATATATATATATATATATATATATATATATATATATATATATATATATATATATATATAAGGGTATAAAGTCTGGAAACCTTGAGATATGTCAAAAACTATACAAGTTGGGTAAAAAAGTTTCATATAAAAGTTATATAGTTCCTTACGATTAATGATTCAAAAATGTCTTGAAATATACAGGGTGTTTTAAAATCAAGTTACACGCCAAAACTTCAGAATTTCTAATGGAACACCCTGTATATTATTTCATTTTAAGAACCTACATGAAATTCTGATCATATTTTATTAAGCATACCCTATCCCTAAAGTCAACTGTTTTTGAGATAAAAAAATGAGAAAATGGAAATTTGGCTTTAAACAAAATTAACTCATTTCCCTAGGCACAGTGAAACTTGATGGATTATTTTAGAGCTCCCATAGAAACTGTCATGTGCTGACAATAAACTGTGTCAATTTTTAACATATTGTTGGAGAGTTACTTTTTTCCTGATAAAAATGCTTTCAGAAAGAGAAAGAATAGAGATTCTTATGCTTGGATGGGGAAATCGCCAAAGAAATCTTGACAAAGTAAGTGAACTTTTTGATAATACGCATCCCGAGCGAGGACAAGCAATTGCACAGTTAGTTAGTTAGCAAAATTATCAAAAAATTTCGTGATCATGGTTGTGTAAAAGATCTTCCCAGAACAGGTAGGCCAAAACTAGATGATGATATAAAATTGAATGTTTTACTCAGTTATAACGAAAATCCACATTTACCTACAAGTCAAATAGCATTAGATTTAAACCTTAATCAATCATCGATAAAAAAATATTCTGCACACGGCAAAGTATCATCCCTACAAAATAAGATTAATCCATGAATTAAATGAAGACGACTTTGACCGCCGACTTGAGTTTTGCGAAAGTATACAAGAGCGGTGCAACCTGGATCCATTCTTTTGTAGAAATATTTTATTTTCCGATGAAGCCACCTGTTTTCTTAATGGTACTGTTAACCGACAAAACTGTAGATATTGGTCTACAGAGAATCCCCATTGGGCTCAAGTGGCTCATACGCAATATCCCGAGAAAATCAATGTTTGGGCTGGAATATTTCAAGATAGAATTATAGGTCCCTACTTTTTCGACGTAAATTTAACCGGCGAAATTTATCTTGATTTTTTACAACTCGAGTTGATTCCTGCCTTAGCTCAATTGTATCCAGGTAATGAGCCCGATATGCCTACTGCAGCAATGTGGTCCCAACAAGATGGAGCACCTCCTCACTACGCGCTACCTGTTCGGCAGTATCTCAGTGAAATATTTCCTAACAGGTGGATAGGACATCGTGGTCCCTACGAATGGCCGGCCAGGTCCCCGGACTTAACTCCTCTAGATTATTTTCTGTGGGGATATTTAAAGAGCAAAGTTTATTTGAACAGACCTCCTAATATCGATGCGCTGAAAAATCGTATAAGAGATGAAATCCGACAAATCCCCCCTACTTTCATTCGAAATCTACAACAAGAGTTCATCAATCGATTAGGATATTGTCAGGAAGTGAACGGACAACAGTTCCAGCATTTATTACATTAAAACGCATCATTTAGAATTTTAGACTATCGTTGTTAATCGTTATTAAAAAAATTTTGTAAAACAGTTTTCTCATTTTTTTATCTCAAAAACAGTTGACTTTAGGATAGGGTATACTTAATAAAATATGATCAGAATTTCATGTAGATTCTTAAAGTGAAATAATATATAGGGTGTTCCATTAGAGATTCTAAAGTTTTGGCGTGTAACTTGATTTTAAAAAACCCTGTATATTTCAAGACATTTTTGAATCATAAATCGTAAGGAACTATACAACTTTTATATATATATATATATATATATATATATATATATATATATATATATATATGGGTATGGGTCCCGATACCGTACTCTGTGGCATTCCAGCCTCAGTTACCACAGAATTGCTAATTCCATCCACATTTGTATACTGCACTCTTCCGACAGATCATTGTAATAATTTCCCCAATCCTATTTTCTTTCCGTCTATCAGTCAATACTCTATAAGACATAGTATCAAAAGCCTTGGTCAAATCCAGATTTATAGCAACATACCTTTTATTTTGATTTAAACATTCGTTTACTAAGCCAATATGGTCATAAAAAGCTAATTCTGTATTTTTATTATTTCCAAGTCCATACTGGCTTCTGCACATGAATTCAGGCTTTTCCAAAAAGATCATATCTTTTTCCTGTAGACATTTTTTAAAAATCTTTGCAATCTTATTAATTAATGGTATCTGTTGGTAGTTATTAACTCCATTAGTTTGAAACAGTAAAGTGATAACGGATTATTTATAGTGAGATAGTACTATTCTATTGGTGAAAATCAAATTAGTTAGACGTTTTAATGGTGTAGTATTAAAGCTGTGTATGATTTTTAGTAGTTCTACGCAAATATTATCAAGATCCAAATTACAGCCATTTTTTAAAATAGGTAAAACAATTTCAAATTCACTAACTGAATATGTACAAAAACCTTAATTGTGGAACACATATTTTAGGGAAGTTTAGGGTATTATTCGTTAAATCTATTTCATTTGCTAAAATCCTATATTCTAGCGTTTTTAAAATATCCAATAAACAAATTAGCTTTTGTCCTGTTATTAGTTTCAATTTATCCCTTTCCATTTAAAATATTAATTGAGTTCTGGAATTTTCGAAAATCTGCAGCATTTTTAATAAACTCACATGCTTTTTTTGGGCATTTTCTATTGTTCGGTATTTATTTATAATAATTAGTATTAGTAGTATTAATCTTTCCAATACATTTGTTTGTACACTTGTTCTAAATTTATTCTCTAAGATGATATTTTTGTTACTACTACTATTTCCTGCCTTTTTAATTGGTCCCTGTATTTAATTGACTTAATTATCGTATCATTTATCCAAGGCTTTAATTTTTTGGAATAGCTTTTAATTCTTATATATTCGATTATAGATATATCATCTATGTATTTTTTAGTTATTGTCATTTAAAATATTTACCCCGACAACATGCAAAACATAGGAATGGACCTTTGCAGATGAATTAAGATTCATTTTACTTATTATTAAGTATTGTAATCATGAAAAAAGCAACCTCCTAGATTTTTTCAGATCTTTACGTTTCAAGAACCCTAGATGACAAAATTGAGAATACATGTTTACGTTTTCTCAATTCCGTCTGCCTGTCTGTCTGTCGGTCTGCCTTTTCGCGTCATAGCTAAAAAACTACTTACCCGATTGACTTCAAATTTTGGTCAAAAATTAAGGGTCATTTAGAGACGACTTGGTAATATTTTGTTAAAAATCCGAATGGCCTAGTTAAACGTTAATAAAATTATTACTAAAAAATTACTTTTCCAATTTATCTCAAATGTTGAACAAAAATCAAGTATTATGTAGGAATCAACTGGTACCATTTTGATACGAATCCAAGATGGTAAAACAAAATGGCGGCTTAATAAATTGTTTAAAAATTCTGCCTATAAAAACTACTAATGATATAGAGTATAGAGATGAACTAGTTAAAATGTGGTAGTAACTCAAGATGGCGGCCAAATAAAGTGTTTGTAATTGTGAGAAAAATAACCCTTAGGTTTTATATACCACGTTTTAGCGCCCCTAGATGCCAAAAAATATATTTTTATCAATTCCGTCGATCTGCCTGTCTCTCGGTCTGTCAGTTAGAGGCATAGTTTAAAACCTACTTACCAGATTGACAAATTTTAGTCAAAAATGAAGATGGTGGCCTAGTGATACGTTAAAAATATTATTACTAAAAAAACTATTTATCCAATTTACCTCAAATTTTGCACAAAAAATTACATAACAATGAACTGGTAACATTTTGGTATAAATCCAACAGTGGCGCAAACAGGGGCGGGCTATGGGGCTGCAGCCCCCCTCCCCAAGACAAAACATATATACATAATAGATTATTACATTGTTTGGTCATCAGAAATGTATGTAAGTTATGATAATATCTCAATTTTGAAAAAATAGTCAAACGACAGAACTGGCATACAATATCATTAATGAAGAACACTCAGCCGAAAGGTCCTTGAAATCATCAATAATTTCTCAGTGAAGGGTGCTAGTTAGCTTCTAAATATTTAGTTTTATAATGATAGGGTGTCGGCTATTATTTGTATTGGGAGACACCTGTCTGCTTTTTGATTACCTGATCGTGCCATCACGCACCCTCCTATAGACCGAGGGGGTGGAAACCCTTGCGCTTTATTTCAAGGCGAAGTCACGATTTCTCCCATCGAAATACTATGGATCTTAGTGAGGAAGTCTTGTTCTAAATGTATTTTTCAAATAATGAAATTTCATTGTATGTATAAGGGGTGTCAGTAAATAAGTGCGACAAACTTCAGGGGATGATTCTGCATGTAAAAATAATGACAGTTTGCTATATTAACGCATGTCCGAAAATTATTCGTTTTTCAAGATACGGGGTGTTAAAATTTGTGTTAAAATCTGACGATTTATTTATTGCTCTAAAACCGGTCGACGTACGCCAGTGAAATTTGGTGGGCTTTAAGAGGTCGTTATTGGGCGTTTTTTGACATGCAATCAAGAATTTTATATTCTTCATTGGCGCGCATATGGCTAAAGATATCAATTTTTTTTTAAGAAAAAAATAGTACGCCACTGAGACATTTCAAATTAAAAATCATTTTAGAATTCCTCGTTCAATTTGTCGTATATTCCTGGTGTATTTCTTATTGTCTCACAGCCGGCTATAATTCGATTCCTCAGGTCATCAAAATTTTCGACGGAAGTGGAATAAACTAATGACTTAAGAAAACCCAATGCAAAAATCTAGAGGATTTAAATCCGGCGATCTAGCAGGCCAATTTTCCGTACTATTCAACGATTTGGATATACTGTATATAAGTGATTACATACATTAATGCTAAAATGGACTGGTGCACCATCATGCATAAACCATAAGTGTTGTCTCAGCTGTAGGGGAATTTCTTCTAGAAGAACATTTAACTCTTCTTGTGGGAAATTAAGGTCAGGTTCGCTTGTTAGTCGTTGTGGGAGGAAATATGGACCGATTAAATGATCATCAATAACCCCAAGCGATACATTTATTGAAAACTGATGGTGAAAACGAGCTTCAAAGATTCCATGTGGATTCCCCTCAGCCCATAAGCGATTGTTATGGAATCAATTATCATAATTTAAAAAAATTGGAATTTGAGCGATTTGATGAAGGCATTGGCAAAAAAAAAGTTTCTAGGTGGTAGAGCTTGCACACGTTGAATATGAAACGGATACAATTGCTGTTCTTTAAGAATTTGAAACACAGTGAAGTTACAACTTACATTCAATATGTTGGCAATTTTTCTTATTTACAATAATGTTATTGTAAACTAAAAAGTTTAAGAATGAAAAAAGGCTAATTTGATATTTCGTTTAAATATTCCTATTTAACAGATAAATGTTGACAATAGCCTACTAGATAATGTATTAAACAAATGAAAAATACGCGTTAGGATGTTTTATTTTTTTATATAAAAACCGCACAGCATACGATAAAAAAGCAAGAGAGTTTTTTTGCCACAAATTGAACGAGGAATTCAAAAAATCATTACCCGTATGCGCGCCAATGATAAATATAAAATTCTTAATTGCGATTTTAGAACAATAAATAAATCGTCAGATTTTAACAAAAACAGCCCGTAACTCGGAAAACGAATCATTGCGGACATACATTTATATAGCAAACGGTCATTATTTTTTCATGCAAAATCACCCTCTGAAGTTTGTCGCACTTACGATATTACACCCTGTATATGGCTAAATATGTTCAATTGTATTGTCTCTAAACTTGATTAAAGTAACAGGGATGTCTATTACCACTTATTCGACATACAACCCCATCAACTCATTCTCAAAACGCTGACCCTTTTAAAATAATCACTATGCTTTTTATATTTAATGATACACTTAATAAATCTCACAGACTTCAGTTTATTTCAAGTAGTTCGAATTGATAAGATCCTGATTAAGACTGAGCAAACAAACTTGAAAGACAAAAACGATAAGTCATTGCTAAATACGTTTATCTTTTCACCATATTGTGTAAAATACAAAGTGTGTGTATTAAAAAACATGCTATTGATAAAGATAGCCATGTGCGTTAGCACAATATATACGTCGTGATTTCTAAAACATTAAACAGGTTACGTATATATGATTACCATCGCATTATCAAACTGTTTTCATTTCACATCTTAATTTTCTTATGTTATAGGTAGTCTTTCAATCCCCCATAATTTATTTAAATTGCTTGAAATGCTAACAAGATAAAGTATTAATTCAATAATAACTTGATTGGAGGACTGAATAATAAACGAAAACGAAATGACTGTTTAAGTTCTAATGTTGTTATTTAAATAAAGCTATAATAATTAACCCTGTCTTGAATTTAGAATATCCAATACAAAACTGGGGGCAAGGCAGAAATTAATGCTAAGGGTCAAAAATAAGAAAGATCGGATAGTTTTTCTAACGGTAAATGGAAGTAAAAAATATCCACGCGCGTTATCTTTTAGAATATACAGTCTTTTACAAACAAAATTTGATTATAAATTGAACGAACGCAGTTTCAAAATATATGCATTATTATTAAAGGAACCGATGACCTTTTTACCTGCTTCATTTTACATTTCAATAGAATGCAGTACGAAAATATAATGATTGTTATGGGGCCTGGTATCATTAACGAACCCACTCATTTGTCCTTTAATTTTTTTAATGATAGCCTATGGTGTATAGAGTACATTTTCCATTGTTTCCAAAAAAAAATCGAAAAAGTTCCGCAAATTTCACTACTTTTCAGTGTAAAGACTCTCCAATATGATAATCTTTGCCAAAATGAAGAATTAAAGTAATGTGCAGTGTTGTTAAACTCACCAGACCCTATTGACAGTTTTATCGACGAACTTGAGCTAATCTAAGGCTAACGAAACAGATACACCTAATAATATAGATTTTGTTCAAAAATATCCTTAATTTATTATAGACCCGAAATCATTGTAGGCGCGCTACCGTGCACTTTCTTTACAGTAAACCTAAACAATTCTAAGCCAACCAAAATAAACAAACTGTTTGAAAATCTGTTAGTAACATGGCAACACTGTCCACATATGTCGCATTTAACATTTAAGACTTGACAATCCACTTCTATACGTGAAATAACATTTTTAATTTTAAAAGTCATTTAGAAATATAAAACAAACTATATTATATTTATTTATATTTTATTGTATAGGCACACATAAACCTTCCTCAAAGTACGGTAAACTTAAAAAAATTGGATCGGGAAAAGGAGGATAAAACAATTCTTTTTCGTGACTATTGGTTTGTAAAGTAGGTTTGTGTTATACATTTTCATTTTTAATCTACTCTATACACCATAGGCTACCATTTAAAAAAAAATTAGAAATGCGTGAGTTCGTTTGTTGGGTCGACAAACGGTCAAGAGTTTTCTCGCCAATCGGGCAGATTTTATTTTAATTGTGGTTATCCCAAATGAAAGAAATATGATAGTTTTTCATTATGTAACGTCTAAGAAGAGCAAATTTCCATCTGTTTTTGTTTCATTTAATACATTAAAGTCCCCACCTGTCTGATACAAGATTAACTTCTATATGTAGTTTTCACATAATATAAGCAAAGACACAACAAAATCTCTGCAAATGTGTTATTTTAAAACTATTTTGGACCTTGAATGAGCCAAGTTTTATATACATTTGGATAGCTTTACACCTTCTGTAGTCACAAATCTCGTTTTTGACTGGTGCAATTTTTAAATTAAATCAGTTGCTACCAATTAATAAATTTTTCATTCGATTCATGATCAATATGCCTTGATATATGCAATAAGCCAAATTTTGAATTTGCGATTAGTAATATCGATGGATTCTTGACAAAACAAAAATTAGGTTTTTTTGCCATAATCGTTAGTAGTCTAAAAATAAACAGAATATCGTCTGTTACAATTTACTATAAAAGTGAAGGATTTCACTTACTTTTATTATCTTTTTAAACACTAATTAATATTCTTGTAAATTTTAAAAGATTTATTTTTAAAAATACAGTTGTATATTAAAAAATGGACACTGTTAAATTTCAGTTTTAGACCTTACCCTTTTATCAATCATTTACTGGATGAATTGGTGTAAATGATCAGTTTCTTGAATACGTTTTTTAAAGTCAACAGTTCCTTGACTTCTACTATGTTTGCGATATCAAGTTGTATATACATGCAAATAGATATTAAATGAAAAATTATGCTTACCAGTCTTCTCTTTGGTTTAATTAAAGGCCTATTTTGTCCATTCATTTTATAATATAATCCACAGGCGTTACAGAGGTAATGTCCGGTACCGTCTCGTCTCCACAATGGTGTACTGGTGGCACCACAGTTGACACATTCTCTGCCTTCTATAGAAAAAAAGAAAAGAACATTGTTTAATGTTCATCCGGAAAATTCACTACAGTGGGTAAGTGTATAAATACATATATAAAAAAAATGTTTAAAAGCAAAGGAACTAAAGTATGTAGATATTATCTACAGAGTGCAACAAAAGTAAGGAAACGGTAAAATATCTCTGCTTACCTGAATTTATTGAAAATATGTACGCTCAGATATGAAATTATACCGAATTCATTGGGAAGTTCAGCATTGCTACCAATTTTACTGTTTTTCTGTTATAAAAAGATTTTTTTTAATAGAACTTTTTTTCTCAGCACTTTTTATGAGAGTTAAAAGTTTTTGCGAAAATAAGGGTCTAATATTAATAATTTAATGTATTATTAAAATACTTGCACACATAAGGTTGCCTGATATGTTTGACAATGTCAGTTTTGTTGATTTACAAAAATGGATTGTTTAACTGAAACCCAAAGCGTTGGAAATTTAATTATACTGGGTTATGGGGATAGAATGCGAAACCTGCAAAATGTTTGTAACATTTTTAATGATAAATATCCTAACAGAGATCCAATAACTATATCTATCATAAGTAACATTAAACAAATTTCGGGACACTGGAAAGGTTAAAGATGCTGTTCGTGATAAAGCTCTGAATACGTTAGTCAGTTTAGAAGATCCACACCCTTCTACCAGAACATTAGAAAAATAAAATCTTGCAGGTTTCGTATTCCATCCCCATAACCCAGTATAACTAAAATTTTAATTATTTAGTTTTCAGTTAAACAATCCATTTTTGTAAATCAACAAAACTGACACTGTCAACCATATCAGGTAACCTTTTGTGTGCAGATATTTTAATAAAAGGTAATATATTAAATCATATATATAATTTTCGCAAAAACTGTCGACTTGCATAAAAAGTGCTCTTAATAAAAAGTATTGAGAATTTTACGAGAATTTTAAAAAAGTAATACAATATAGGGTGCTCTATTAAAACAAATAATTTTCCTTTTATAACAGAAAAACGGTAAACTTGGCAGCAATGCGGAACTCGCCATTGGATCTGGCATAATTTCATACCTAAGTATATGTATTTTCATTAAATTTAGATAAGCAATACCTGAGATATTTCGCCGTTTCCTTACTTTTGCTACACGCTGTATATTTATTATTTAATACAAAAATAACTAGAGTAACAAAAATATTTTCAATTAATTTGCATTATAGGTTGCCCTTTATTCTAACTGATAGTAGCTCAGATAACAAAAGCATTAATACTTTTTTCATGCTTACAACCAACACACCAAAATGCACTACCATACATTAAAAAGAATGAAGTGTAAAGCACGTCATGCAGTGATTATTAGGCTCGAAAAAATTCAATTAATCAAAATAAAATACAGACCTTGTGGCACGTGAGGTTGTGGTGCTATTGTGGTTGAAAAATCATTTATACTTAATAAACAGGGAACACTTATGATTTTAGTTTTAAATTTTCTTTATTGGAAGTTTTATGCTAAAGGTTGATTTAAATTTGCTTATTTTAAAATTAAAAAGACACTTTTTTATTTCCTGTGAAATTTTTAATTACTATTATTGTAGCCAAGGGGTCATGAAGATTTAATAACTGATCTTCGTATTTTGGAGATATATGATAATGTTTTTTTTTTCTTTCTTGTCAAATAAAATATATAATTTATTATTTAATCGAAAATGTATTTTTCCTAATTATTATCGATTCTAACATATTTACAGGAAGTTTTAAAACTTTTCAAAACGATCATTCAGAAACACGTACTGAGTTAAAGTAGGCCATAATTATTTATCTTTCGGACACAAGCTAACATTAGTAAATTGTAGTTTCAAAGACGTATCCCTTAAAATGTTTTTCATAGGGATAACAATGTTTAACAAAAACAGATTTGAAACTCAGTTTGTTTGTGTAAAGAATTTTTATGAACTACTATAAACAGAAATTATATACTAATAATAGTAGAGTAGTCGAATTAGCTTTAAAATTATTTTTACACACAACAGGAGTGAAAATGCAAAAATTACTTAATTTCAGATATTTTTAGATCCAATTAATCTTCGCTTTCAGCAGTATTTCGTTTTTTTTTGCAAATATGGAAATATGTTATAATATTGGCGTCTCTTTTGGATAAACGAGTACTGTTTATAATTTATAGGAGGAGTGAAAGCAATAATTATTAATAATTGGACTGACGTTTTAAATCATTTAAAAAATTACTTAATATTATATGGCATGTTGGCAAACATGTTACTTGATTGAAGGATAAAAATTAGGTATGACATACGATAACATCTACATAGTACATTATGTAAGTAGGGACTTAAGTGACTCAGTTAATCCCACAAATGGAGTTTAAGGGATTAAGGCACATTTTTTGCACTTTCGGGAACAATATTACTAAGTATTGCAATGTATATGTACAAATTTAAAACATCTCATAATGTGACAAATTATATCAGGTAACAGATACAAATTCGATTGGTATGCTTTGAAATAATGAAGCCACGTAGTTACAACATAAATAAACAAGTTGTCAGTGTCATTCATTTTGTGATTATAACTTGAAATGGAAACTTTTAATTTTAAAAAAGCTGCTGAAGAGGAGCTTGAAGATTTTGCCGTCTAAATCAAGGAAAATATATGAAGTGCAATATCAGATATTTGTAAGATGGTGCTGTGAGCGAAACGTAGAACATTTAAAAGAGAAATCTAGGACTTCGATGCTTTGGGCACATTATTCTATGCTGAAGAATATGCTCAACGTTAAAAATAATATTGACTTTAGCAAATTTCATAAGGCAATTGCCTTGCTGGAAAGAAGAAACGAAGGATATAAGTCCATAAAAGCCAAGATCCTGACATCCAGGTTGATGAATTTTTAGTGGATGCCCCAGACAACCAGTTTTTAATGATGAAGCTAGCCCTTATTTTTGTTGTATCAGGTGCCTGTAGAAGTAAGGAATTAGTTGCATTGTCGGTGAAGATGATAAAGATTGACTAATTTGGATCATTCAATTATTATTAATATTTAAAATACCAAAAACAAAATTGATAGAAATTTCATTGTTAAAAATTCAAATAGCAATACTGTCAACTTTACTGAAATCTGCCTCAAGTATATGGCTTTAAGAGAAGACTCATTTGCGATTTTTAGTTCGTTACCAAAACAATCAATGTACAGGGTATCTGAATTTCGATTGTTTTGCCTTATTACTAAAGATAGAGATATGCGGTTTTCGCAACACTTTGCTACTTTTTTGGGAAACCAAAGAAGCCACAAACAAATTTTTCCTAGCCCTCTCCGTTTTTGAGATACAGGGTGAAATTGAAAATTTTGCGTTTTCAGGTACCCCTCGTATCTTAATGGCCTGGCAACTCAACGAAAAGGTGAAAACTATCTTCGATAGAGTTTTTTGCGTAGAATCCAATAGAGTAGTCAGTTTTTGGTTAGCTTATCGTTTTCGGTATACTACTAAAAGTTGTTTTTTTTTTAAATGGGATACCCTGTATATTTTTTAATATTTGGTTTCCGCACATTTTTAGCTTCTCAAAAATATATAACACTTGATATTTAATTCAATAGACAAAAATAAGACAATTAAGTTTTCAATTGTGTGTTAATTTTCTAAATCTGAATTATCTGTACAAAAGTTTGTTATAATATCATTATTAAACAATAAATCAGTTAACAAAGATTCATACTATTTAATTTTTACGCTAGGGAAACACACAAATATCTAAGAAATCTACTAAAAACACATATTATAAACTAAAAATATGAGGATAATTTAATTATTTTTCTAATGTTGACAATAAAATTGTATTCTGTCATATAGTTACTATTGACTAAATTATAAAAGAAGGCTATGCAGGGTGTAGAAATTACAGATACTGTTCCAACTGTTCCCCATTATACGTTATACACATATCACATATCTTTCTTATTCTACTTAGTGCGTTAAGCATAATCATTTGGCGAGCTTGTAAATATCTAAAGGACCTTCTTGTGTCGTTTTGTAGATCTTAGATCGTGTGGTGTTGCCTTTGGTAGATGATGCCTTCAAGATATCCCCATAGAAAAAAGTCTAGGACCGACAAATCTGGCGACCTAGGCGGCCATCTGTACCAATCCAGCGACCTGGAAATTCATTTTCTAAAAAGGTACTAACAGTCCGTGCATTATGAGCCGGGGCACCATCTTGCTGAAGAAAAATATTTTGTAACTGTGCCAAAGGAATATTATCTAATAAAACAGGAAGCTTATTTTCCAGTATCTCTAGGTACCGCTTTCCAGTGAGACTACCGTTATAAATGACATACCTTATTTTTGTGCCAAGGATAAAGCAGGACACGCTAAATCCAAACCTGCCTTGTTCGCGTGGAAATATAACGTGTTCATTTTCTTTGGACCAGTGTCTATTATTGTGTCGATTTAGAATACCTGCACTTGAGATATATGCCTCGTCAAACCATATAACTTTTCTTTCGAAATTTATTTCGGTATTAGTCATATGAATGTACCAATCGCAGAAATCTATGCGACGCTGTGCATCTCCCGGGTGCAAATGGTGCACTAACTTATATTTATATGGTTTGAAATGGTATTTTTTTAGAATAGTCTGCACTGTTGACTTAGGTACTCCCACAAAAAATTAATCTCTTCAGTTTCCCGATTTTCTTTGTAATATGATTTCGATCGCGGTACTTTAAATGATCCGTGATTGATTAGATTTACTTTTATTCTTGAAAATGTTCTCTTATCGGGCTGTCTTCGTTCTGGTTATCTATAAGGAATAAATGCTTATTTACGGATATAAAAGTATAAAACGACATATTCAAAATAAATTAAATTGAATTATTTTATTATGCAGGGCGATATAAAAGATGTTTTTTCTTATCACTTATCAACAAAACTGCTATTCTACTTTTCAAATATTTTAATTATAATTAATTTTATTGGAAATTTAGTGACATCGTATCTTTCATGTTATAGACTTGCTGCAATAATATGCTTTTTTATTACAACAAATTTTGGACACAATTGTATAACCTATTAGGAACGATAGGCATAATTTGAAGTATTAATATTATTATTCTGAAAAAAAAGTCACAAAACTAAAGTTGTATTATCATCTATATTTTTGTTTTTCAAAAATACTGAGAGTCTTTCTACATCGGCTATCACTAGTTCCGAAAAGCCCTGGTTTAAGAAGCAAAGTTATTTTGTTTGCTTAGCATTACTCCTATCACTTACCAGATTAGATACATCTCTGACGCTTCATCCGGATTTTCCTGGCACTGTATAAAACAAACAAGCACGTCATATTTCTCCAAGTTTTCGAAATTCGCAGCCATTTGATATTTAATAAATGGACAAAGGCAATATTTGATTAAAATAATTTAACAATGACAAAGGTCAATTAGTTTCTACAATGGCTCAACAGAATCTATATATTCTTTTGTTTAATCAAGTCATGGCCGCTTTATTTTATTTAAAACAGATCTTGGGTAGTTCTAAGGGATAAATTAAATAGTTGTAAGTAAGTATTTTCAAACAACAGAATTGTCAACATTAGAAAAGTATTAAATCCAACGTCATTTGTTGTAAATAAAACATTTTTAGTGTATAACAGATATATATTTTTTTATTAGATTACCTAAGTATTTGTGTCAGTTGTGTTGTCCAGGGTAAATACTAAACAGTAGGTATGTATCTTTGTTTATTGATTTATTGTTTAATTATGATATTATAACAAACTTTGGTACAGATAATTCAGATTTAGAAAATTCACACACAATTTTCATGGCCTACTAGAAAAACAGATTAAAATTTCTTTAAGTTGACTTTATTGTCGGAACCGGATCGAAATAAAAATGAAGTGTTATATATTTTTTAAAAGCTATAAATGAGTGGAAACCAAATATTATAAAATATACAGGGTATCCCGTTTAAAAGAACCCAACTTTATTTTATACCTCGAAAACGATAGTATTTAACCAAGAACTGACTACGCCACTGGATTCTACCCAAAAAACTCTATCGATGTTAGTTTTCACCTTTTCGGTAAGTTGTCAGGCCATCGAGATACGGGAGGTACCTGAAAACGCAAAATTTTCAATTTCACCCTGTATCTCAAAAACGAAAAGGGCTAGGAAAAATTTGTTTGTGGCTTCTTTGGTTTCACAAAAAAGTAACACAATGTTGCGAAAACCGTATCTCTATATCTTCAGTAATAAGGGAAATACCCCGCAAAACCATCGAAATTCGGATACCCTGTACCTACGCAGCCAGTTTGTAAAAATACCTTTGGAAAACCATCCCAGAAAGTAGCAGCATTCTTAAATCTACCAAATCCGTCCTTATATTATTTTACTGGACATTGTTTTCGACGAACATCTGCTTCTTTATTAGCTGACGTTGGTATCTGGATGTTTTAAAAGGCATGGAGGATCTCATCGAGGGGTACGTCGAAAACTCCATAAATAATAAAAAAAACTGTAACCGACGAAATTTTTGGACATGGTGACGTGAATATATTCCAAATTGGAGCTTCAAGAAACCCTTCCAGACAAGGTTCTAACGAAGTATCTAGAAATATATATAGCGTTGATGAACATACTGTCGACGAAACAAATCGTTTATTTAATATTAAAAATTGTACTAATGTAAATATTCATCTAAATATAAATAAATTAACTTGTTCAATTTAACCCTTCTTTAATTATGTGTTACTACGACACATTTTAGTCCCTTGAGACTAAGTGAACATCCTTAGTCCTGAAAGTACAAAAAACAATTTTGGTCATCTGCAACTATACAGTGTGTATCAGCCAAATGGAATAAATTCGATAATAAATAAATGGGGGCGTGTTCGGAAAAACGCTTGGACCCGTCGATTGGTATTTTTAGTTGCTCATTTTCTCCAATAAAAACTTTTTCCAGGGTGTGTCCTGTAACAGTGGTCAATGCCAACTTTCTTATTTCAAATGGTTTTTGGATTCTTTAGGAGATTCTAAGTTCAATGTCCTATACCTATCTTCAACTATTTCGGCAATATTAAGTGTTTTCAAATTTATTTTTATTTTATTTATTTCGAATTTATTATTATTCATGAAAGTGGCTCTGGTTACTGAACTATTTATTTGATTACAAAAATTCGCTACAACACACTCAATACTTATTTACCATTTAGGTTTCATATTAAGAATGTAAGCAAAAACCATTTTAGCGTTCCTTTTTATTGATATGGAACAAAAAGAGCCAGTTTTGTTTACTTTTAAGTTTTGTTTACTTTTGTGTAAAATGCCTGGCCTTTCTCTTTGCAAGACAGTAGTTTTTCGTTAACTGCATAATACCTAATATCAGAAAAATGGTTCATTTAACAGAAATGCATAAAATAACAATTCTACAAATGATTGGTTATGGAGATAACACACGAACACAAGTGGAAGTTGCTTGCTTATTTCATGAAAAATTTCCA
Source organism: Kuschelorhynchus macadamiae (assembly GCA_030620095.1). Classification (NCBI taxonomy): domain Eukaryota; kingdom Metazoa; phylum Arthropoda; class Insecta; order Coleoptera; family Curculionidae; genus Kuschelorhynchus; species Kuschelorhynchus macadamiae. The sequence continues at coordinate 2,498,586 of JAUTXW010001318.1, read as the reverse complement.
AATTTGCCGCATATATCCCAAGGGACAATTAGTAAAATAGAAAAGCAGTTTCGCGAGCTTGGACATGTGAGGCAGATAAAAAAAGCAGCTTTCAATAAATGATGATACTAAATTGGATATTATGCTTGAGTTTGAGGAAAACCCACATTACTAGTCGACAAGCCGCCACACATATTAGCCATTCGTCGATTATTCGAACATTAAAAGAAAATAAAATGTCCCTATAAAGTGATACTAAAAGACGATGATAGGAGAACTTATTTTTGTGAACAAATGATGGCTATGTTAGATAACAATGTTATTCAATTAAACATATTTTGTTTTCGGATGAGTTTTACACTTCACGGTCATGTAAATCGTCAAAATTGCCGCTATTGCTAGGGAAAATCCTCACTGGATCAGCGAAGAACATACTCAATATCCTGAAAAGGTTAATGTTTGGGCAGGAATTGTTAGGGATCATATCATTATTTTTTCATTGCCGGCAATTTGAATGGCGATAATTATGCTCCAAAATAATGTCGTGCCAACTTTGACAAATTTGTATCCGGATCCAGCAAACCCACAAGTTCCAGCGAATATGATAAAAGATGGAGCACCGCCCCATTACCAAATTAATGTCCGGCAGTACCTCAACGGAATATTTCCAAATCGGTGGATAGGGAGACGAGTATCGATAGAATGGCCAGCGCGATCCCCTGATCTTTAGACTTTTTCTTATGGGGACATATTAAAAATGTTGTATACAAAACTAAACCCCTCGACTTAGCTGAAAGAAGACGAATAACGCTTGCGATTAGATCGGTCACAGATGCTAAATAACGTTAGAAGAAATTTCTATTTAAGATCAGGAATTTGCCAATGGGCGAGCATATTCAACAGTTCCTAAATTAACTTTTTACTTTTGTTTATACATTAAGAAGAAATAAATATTTTATTTTTTTAATCTTAATTTTTGCAATAAATTTGAAAACACTTAATATTGCCGAAATAGTTGAAGATAGGTATAGGACAATGAACATAAAATATATTAAAGAATCCAAAAATTAAATAATATCCGGGGTGTTGCATTTGAAATAAGAAAGTTGGCATTGACCACTGTTACAGGACACACCCTTTACCAATTCCAAGCGTTTTTCCGAACATGCCCCCATTTATTTATTATCAAATTTATTCCATTTGGCTGATACACACTGTATGTATTTTGAAGAATACCCAAACCATGTTTTATTTTTAAACCAATTGGCACAATATTAATATTCTCAGAAAAAATAATGAGACCTTGATCTTGATAAAACTACTAATTAACAGTTACATAAATAATGCTTAAAATACCAATCTTCCCATTTCTCACAATCAACACAAATATTAATAAATCAGTTTTTAATTCATTGGATTTGTTTAAATCAATTTCTTGTCGCACGTCAGAGTTGCTGGTTGTCAACAAGAAAGAGTGACGACTGCGTGTGGTCGCTTCATTTTAATGTTTAGTTTGTAATTATTCTACAAGTTTGCAGGCTACTTGACATATAGTTAATTACAAACAGCCATTTTTATGATGCCAAATCATTATATCACTTGAAAGTTGCTTTGTAATTATTCTTAGCTTTGCTTAGTTTGTCTTAAAAGGAGATTTCAAGGTTAATTTTCATTTTATAAGAATTTTAATACAGATTATTGCCATTAGCTACCTAAGCTGCCACTTCCACAGAATTTGATTTTTTATTCGATTTTGATAATAGCCAATATTCACACAGGGTCAGTTCAGAAGAATAAGGAAGCTATTCAAAATTGTCAAGGCTTGATGAACTGCAACCGACAGTCTCGTACAAGAGAAAGTGTCTCTACAAGAGCCTCCTTGGGCGCAGCCAGGAATGAGATAGAGAGCATTAACACCGCCGCGCGCCGTCAAACGTTGAAAAATTTACACTTTAAGGTTAAGGATTAAAAGATAACCTATAATTTTACACGTGATATTAGCAAATTAATCATACTTGTTTTTCCCATCCAAGAATACCAAGATTCTTAAGCCCGAAATATTCGCATAGTAGAAGGAATTGATGAGGCCAACGAGGGTCAAAGCGCCTTCAAATACTCAGAGGAGTCTTCGCTCTTATTAAGTAGTGGGGAGATGTCCTAGAGCAGCTCTCTCAGAGTAGGTTAATCTGGTCTTCTGGTCGGAGTTCCTGGTCATAAAATCTACAGTTGCACTAGGAATATTAGGTATAAGACAACAAATTGGGTCGGCTTAAACAGGTTAGCAACGTTCATAGGAGACTGCTGCAACCTCTTTAAACTGAAAAGTCATCTGGTGTTGATCAACCTGTAGGTATATGCTCCTCGTAGATATATATCCCAAGTGCCCGGGAAGCCTGCAGTGTACTATCAAATGAAGATGTCCTTTAAATGATCATCCGGGAGATTCTCGAGAAAAGCAGATGGTTACAGCCATTGGGGAGAGATTTATGACGCAAAAATGATTTTGATGACTTTGCCGAATTGTGAGCGACATAAAAATTTAAAATTAGAATCCTGAATATGAAGTAACAAGCACAGTGTTCGTTGCTATATTTGGAAATCATATTTGTTTCATTTAGTACTAGTCTCGATACTCAATTTTAAGAGGGTTTACTTCGACACGAACCTGGGGGACGCGAAGGCAGCTGTGTTCTGTGACCTATCGAAAGCATTTGATTGCGTGGATCGCGATTGCTGTCAAAACTTGAACTATGTGGGTTTCTTCCCTACTCCAAGAGAATCCCTTGTTTTAAAAAATTAAAACGTTATTAAGGATCTAGCACCTCAATGTAAAACGCGGCAGGCCCTGGATTTGCCTCTACCAATACTTGCCAACACTTTGATAAAGAAGTCCTTGCGTTATGAAGGTCGGAAAATGTTTAATCACTTGCCAACTCGAATAAAAAATTCTAACTCAGTTAAAAGCTTTAAAAGATCCTTTGAAAAGCTTTTACTTAGTAAAGCATATTATAATCTCAGCGAGTTTTATGCTAACACGCTATGATGACTGCCTTTATGCGGGAGATTATTGCACCATTGTTATTCTTGTTTTAATGTTCATTGTTTTTTTATATTAACGAGTTTTTGAATATCTGGTTTTCATTAAATTTTCCTTGTTTTGACTATTTAAGACTGTTTTAATTGCCAATTATATTTTACGTACTTTATATGAATATTTTAATTTATTATTTACATGTCCATCTTTATTTATATATTCCAATTTTCTTTATTCTGATCTCTTTATTTAAAGTTGTATATTATATAATTTTAACTTTCTTTGTCAACAAGATTTTCGTATTCTTTGATAATAAAGTACTTTCTGAATTTTTTGAATTTATGATTATAAAAAATTTAAATTAATATTCTAGAACGTGAAAATCATTGTTAACAAAGTAACTAAAATGTATCGTCATATCAATGATTTATTTAGCAGTCTTTTTAAAATTATTGTATTTCAACGTCAGAGTGGGTAAATGCCTTTCCTGTCTCCCACTCTCGTGTTCGTTTAAAGCATAGTCGCCTGTGATCGTCATAGTAGGTGCACATGGCAAATACGGTAAAAATTACACATTTAAAGTTCCAGGAAAATGTTGTCATCATTTTGTCTTCTGGAGGAATAACAACAAAATTTCTAGCAGATATTTAGTGAGACTTAAGCCCTTTTTGACCTCTTGCTTACGGAATTACACGGATATGTTATCAATATGTTCATAATCTCTGATATTTATCACTAAATTGTTCGACTGAAATTTTCTGCTGTTATAATTTTGCGGTTATTTATTTGACATTTGGCGGCAGGGTTTTTAACAGTCTGTACAGATAATAAGGAATTAATTAAATTTTTAACTATTTTTATAATGGAATAGAGTCATCGGATGCTCTAGCAAAGTTCTTATTCCAAATATTTTTTTATCACAAACCCTAAGACAGAGGAATACTTGTCAATGCCAATAAACGACAGTTTGTTCATATATCAGTCAACGCCTACTAGGTTAGGGACAACTCTATGTACATAAACTTTCTACTTTCTATTTTATTTTGATTACATTTTAAATCAAGTAACCATAGCAACATTATTTTATCAATCGTATTGCTGATTAGATATCATAATCGAAGTATATGTAGTTAAAATTTACGATATTTATGCGACCGAATAGAAACTGAAACTATAAAATATCTCGTTTATTTACCTGATAACATTATATTTTTATGACAAATGATTGATATGACAAATTTCATAATGAAATGTACAATGTTTTATGCAGACTACGTTTCAATAGCTACAGTAGACTATTTCTACGACTCGATAATGGTCCTAAGGATAACATGTACATGCGTACTATTCTGATTGTTCCATGCAAACAACATTGAAAACTATTTGGGGTCTCCGTGTGTCCGCGGTATTCTTTTGGAATTAGGAAGATTTATACATATTACATACAATAAATGTACGGTAAATTAATTTTTTATGAAAATACTGGTATTACAACTGTTTTACAATCTGCAGCTCAAAAACGTCATACAAAAAGTAAGCTTAATACAGTATGTACTAAATACGGGTGTAGAGAACAAGTACAATGCTGATATAGTCCCTCTGTTTTTCAAGATAAAACTTGAAATTTGACGTAAGTACTTTAATTCTTTGCATTTTTTGCATATACTGAAAGAGCAGTCTTAGTAGCGCCATCCTGAAATTTTCAATAATGAAATGTACACGAAAACTGCGTTTTCCCCATATATGTATACGTACGACAATGGTTTTCTTAACTTAAAATGTATCTATAAAACTTAAAAATTAAATTCTGTTTTTAGGAAGCAGTTTCACTCCCTTAGATTAACCGTATGTAAATGAAAACCTTACTTATGTGTAAAAAAATCAACTTACCATGTTTTACTGTTTTTTTTTAAGTTAAACATTACGGCAATAAAAAATATTCGTATTTGAAAGGACCTGTTGTATTCTCTAAGACTACCCTGTAGAGCTAAAAATATATTTTATATACAAAGTTTTTAGTTTTCAACATAACATTGTTTGAAAGATGGAGAGTCAAAAGAAATTTGAAAAACCAAAGTGTACTTTTAACTTATTTTATTTAGAGTCAATCAAATAAATTGCCCAGTTTTTCAACACTATAATGTTGAAATAGTGTATAGTATATAGAATATAATATAGTATATAGTATATAGTATATAGTATATATATATAGTATATAGCATATAGTATATAGTATATAGTATATAGTATATAGTATATAGTATATAGTATATAGTATATAGTATATAGTATATAGTATATAGTATATAGTATATAGTATATAGTATATAGTATATAGTATATAGTATATAGTATATAGTATATAGTATATAGTATATAGAATATAGTATATAGAATATAGTATATAGTATGCAGTACATAGTATGTAGTATATAGTATACAGTATATAGTATATAATATATTGGAACACTAGTTGATGTTGGTGTAACGTGGATAAAAAATATATTAACAATATATCGGCTGTTCTATGGGGAAGTAAAAATAGTATTTGCTTTGCTATTGTAACAAATTTCAAATTTTTATCTTAATTAGTTAAAAAATAAAATAAGAGGGGCAAAAAGCTACAGTGTATACCCTATTAAGTTCAGCACTCCATATCCTATATTTACTTTGCAAACATAATGCTATTTTTTTATAAGAAGCGCAGAAGCAGTCATTATAGTGCTAGTCGTGAAGATTATCCTGTGCTGTAATCGACTGAAATAACACACAAAATTACATCTTCTAGTGTGAATAAGTAAAGAAATAAAAAGATAGGTTTGAACCAAATACTGTTATTACAACGATGCAAGTATGTTATTTAGTCTTTTCCATAGCAACCAATTAAATGGTTGCCAATAAGGAACGTTTTAAATTTTATTTTCCAGCCTTCAACTTACTTTAAATGCTTTTTAAGAAATTTCATATTAGAAGAAAACATATTTTGACGGATTTTTACCTTTAAATACTAAATAGATTAGAACAATCTGATTTCTTGCCGTAACGTAATCAGATGGATATCACATATTTAGCAAAGTTGTTGTCTAATTTTTCTGATATTGTGACCTAAAAACATCAATTCTAGAGCAGAATTTCTTTCTGGCCAATTCCAATTGTACTTGTACGTCTTTACCAACTTTTAGGCCAACTTGATTTAACATACCCTATCGTCAGTTATTTTCACTTATAACCTCCCTAGTACTTGAATTATATATTACCGTTTATTTAAAGCAGTACTATTCTATTGCTTTAAAAAGAGTTTTTTGTACTAAAATAGGTGGAACTTTATTTTTGTATATACTAAAGTGTTAAACGTGAGGTATAGAACACCTACTTACATAGAATTGTGAAAAGTCCTTACAACTTTTATATAAGACCTTTTTTGATAACTTCTGCATCTTTAGAAATAATCGAACATTCTGGTAATTTCTATTAACCCTGTATATAAAAATTAAATTCCAACTTCAATTTTATTGAATTTGAAGTATTTATTTACATAAATACTTCAATTTTTGTGGTTTAGGTATGTTATATTAATCATTTTCTACATTAATCTAGCAACTTCTAAAAGTTATTTAAGAAGTAAATAGATTGTATTTATGACAATGTAAATTTGTTGCTACCCATGTATGTCTTTCCAAAAAAACTACTAACTTATCCAATAGAAAATCTTTTTATTTAAAATAATCCTAATGCCTAACTTTACAAGGTGTTCCCGTTTCTAGCTTATTGGGCAGATTACCAAAATGCACAAAGTTGAAAGCCACGGTAATCGATTTTTCTGCTCCGACCACATAAACCCCTCTAACAGGCGAAACCAATCAATTTCACAGTACATTGGGCATGTTTATAAGCAAATTTAAACCACATATTGGAAACATTTTATTAAATTAGGAAGCTAGAAGTTTACGAGACTGGAAGAAACTATATTTTGCTTAACCGTAAAAAGTAATGCCTATTTCTTTTGCTAGTTTAACGACATTGTGGGGTAAACAAGATCAATATTGTTGATTTTTAATTGCTTGGTTCACACACTGTCATCAAAATAAGTATTTCTTTTAAATGACGGGTTAAATAGAGATTGATATTAAATTTCGCAAGTGTTCTGACAATCATGAGTTTAAGTATTCAGAAGTGGCGGAAAACCCAATAAATTGATTGTTTTTTTGATCGAACTGATTATTAAAAAGGTCAACAACTTAAAAACTGATTTTTGTAATAACGTATTATATTACAAAGATATCCGATTCCGAGAAGAGCACAAGTTTAAACAACTAAAAAAGATAAAAAAAATCGTTATCACAAAAATATACAGATATGGCGATATCAGAGGTACAGTGCTCACGCTTCTGCATGTAACAAATACATTTTTGTCCAGTTTTAAACAACTAAGCCTATTTCTTTATATTTTTGTTTCAATTTTGGATATGTTAAAGAGGCTGTCTCTAAGTACAAGCCGTTATATTATAGAATCACTATACACAAATGTTCCTGTTGGCGACTCAATTTCTGTTATAAAAAAATAGATATTCTTATAATCATTTGCATAAATAAAAAAGATAGTGGATTGGATGTTCTATTTTAAAATTTAACTAGGTGATTTCGTAGTACGTCCACCCTGTACAGGTGCGGACAAAAATGTTGTATTGCGTATATGCATTAATGCTTTATAAACTGAAAATTACCACCCAAACGTCCAATTTTAGATATTTGGTATTCTTTATAGTGATTTGAAAAATAGCTCCAGTTTTTAAAAATCACACATAACCTTAATTATCTCGGAAACTACGCAGGATTGGACAATAGTTTAGATTGGTAACTTATGTTTATTTCTGACAGGGAATCAAATATTGGGCAAAAATATAAGGTGTCCAATTTACAATTTTATGGTTGAGGTCGTTCCAGCAAAAATTGGGACACCTTCTATACATGGAAACATTATATTTTAAAAGAACATCAAATTTGAAATTTTTGTATGAAACTTTTTGTCGTATCTATTACGGATTTTTATAGTAGGTACTTTAATGTAGACCATGGTATACCTAAAAAAATGCGTCTTAAAAATATCCAAAATTGAAATCAAAATATTCAAAAATATAAAAATTATAGCTGCTTAAAAATTGATAAAAATTTACGTCATTTAGTAGTTCCCCTTAAAAATATGAGCACTATATTTGCAATTAGTCATTTTATAATTAATACTTAAAAGTTTGATTTTAAACAATTTCTGCAAGTTATCCGTCGCCATTACCATCTATACGAGTCATTTAAAGCTTTCTCAAACATGTCCGCTCTGCGTGAGACGACGCGACGGGAACATAGTGTGAACAAGAACTTGAATTACACAAAATAATGATAATTAGCGGGATCGCAAAAAAACTGCTTTTGTTTGGTACCCGCATACTCGAGCATGTGAAGAATTTTTAACGCTAATTGAAGTGCACCTCTACAAATGCAGTCGCCACTTTGCGATTTTTTTAATGTTTACTTTGCATGCGGGATTCCCGTGCATACAAATTTGTTTTGAATTGGCATCTCTTTCAGCCAATCCAGTCAGTGCTTTCAAAATAATGATAAACAATTGTTATTTAAAAAAGACATTAATGATTCAGAATATGTTTAAATTCTTATTGAGCTCAAATCAAGAAATCCTTGGTCACAATGATTGAGATAGAATTATAACAATGAATTTTGTTTTTTACTTAGATTAAATATGGGGCACAGTAAAAATTGGCATTCATTATTTATTTTTCTATTGCAAATCCTTATTTCATTTACAGAAAGTTTAGATCATGAAGCCAAATACATCAACCGTTTTTTCTTTCATCGAAAGGAAAACACTAAAACATCTCAGCAAAAAAGTTCACAGTAACTTTGCTGTTTGTTTTTTACATTTAAGACCCCCTGAATACGACAAACTTGTCAATATAAATACCAATACGCCCAAAAATTCACCACAAAATAGGGTTTAAATTCTATTTTTCCGGCCCACTGGCCAATATAAACTAGTTTAAAATTAGGCCAGGTGCTCGAACTAAAAATAACTATCTATAACATTGTCGCATTCTAATCCGCTTAGCCATTTCTTTCATACAATCCGAAAAATAAACCGAAATCGCTTTTGCGAAAGTGGTCTTATTCAATTTTTAAGTGGCTTTGATATTTTGTGAAAAGCTTCCTTTTTGGCCAACAAATCTGGGAAGTAAGGATTATAATAGAAATTTAATTATTGGAAAATCGGTTTGCTGTTGCCCAATCTAATAAATTCTGACTACAGAATATTTTTAAGTAGTTAATATTAACAGCATCTTTAATATATTTTGGAGAAGTGTATGTGACCTTAACATCACCTTTTACATATTTGTCCTCTATTTAAATAAATAGAGTATTTTTGTATCAAACTACTTGACAAATTATAATAAAAATACTTTAGATAAATTGCTTTTCTTAATTTGCTTCAAAACTGTTAAAACACTTCAAAATTAATTTGATACATGGGTGGTTTGCCTCTCCAGAATTAAATAAATTTAAGCATTCTTTTAAGATAAAAAGAAAAGATAATAAAAAATAGTTTAAGTGATATTCTTATTTTTAATAGTTTCATACAAAGGTAGTGCGTTACTTTCTTCAATATTAGGCATACAAATGAGAAAAAAGAGGTTACAGTGACAAGAACTTTAAGAAATAAATATTGTTATCACCACACTGTCTTCTCCAATTGTTGTAAACACCAATCCACAATTGGAGAAGACAGTGGGGCAATAACAATATTTATTTCTATACTCTAACGAGTCAAATCTCTGCTTTGAAAGATTTCTTTCAATTAGATTTCAAGAACTTTAAGGATATGTCTGCTAAAAATATATAAATGTCATTAAACTTAACGATGTTGCATGTTTGTAAATGATTACCGTTACACATCAAAGTCTCTAGAATTCATTTATTTAATGTTTATCATATCATGAAGAATTATGTAAGTGTTTTAAAAAAATCAAGCAATATAGCTAGCATGTTGAAACAATTAAGTATGTTTTTCTTGTAAAAGGTTACAATATTATTTTGGAATGGCTGCAAACTAAGATATGTATAGAACTGGTAGAAAGTGAGTAAATGTACCGAGAAATGTAAAAACAAAATATTGTTTATAATTCTTAAGTAAGTAATAATAAGTAAATTATATTACATTCCTAGATAAACCGATTGATGAAACTAAGTAAACAGGATTACAACTAATATATGTCAAAAAAAAAATGCAGATATATTAATAACAAATCACTATATATTAACATGTAGCTAAAGCAAAACATGTATATATTTTTTGGCTTCCATCTATATAGTGATGAAGAATAATTTACACAAATTGACATGGAAAGATCAGTGAAACCAAAAATTAAAAATTAAACTTTAAAAATGGAAGTTATAATTAATAAAGAAAAACTAGGACTACCATACTTATACAATAAATCAGAATAATAAAGAGTTTAAATATGTACCCCTTGATCCTCTCAAGAGAGATTAGAGATAAACCAGATCTATTTGTCATGGCATTTAAATTTAAAGTTCTTTACTGAATATGCACATATTTCGTCCACACAACACAAATAAAATTGAATAAATAACAATATACTTCCAAGAAGCAAATGCACATATTTGCCAGAAATCGAAGATGTATTTGAAAATAAAATAATTATATGTAATATTTATATATTTCAATTGCTTATATGGTATTATAACTCAAAAACGATGCTATTTAAATATTGGCATATTTAAAATTAATTTATCTATATTGCTTCACAATGAAATGTCTATTTTATTGAAATCGTCTGCAATTTTTTCACAGGTGTTAGTAAATTTAGTGTATTTAAAATTAACAGGTAAAAGTTTATTCAACTATTCACTGAATTAACCGACGACGAAAAATAAAGCGTTTTACTGCACCAACACACCTACAGATGGCGTCACTAGTTGCATATTTCCGGTACCGTCTTTCTAAGCCGAATGATTCAAATATTTGTGTATTTAAACGAAATGGATTTTATGTTTAGGTCAACTAATGCATTTTCAATACAACTACATATTTATGCCAAGGAAGCAAATAAGGATTTTTTTCAAATATAACATATTTCAAACAAACAGATTTTAATTGTAAAAGAACATTGTATCATGTATCATCTTCTACTAAATAGCTGAAAATGTATTAGAAATAAATATTAAAATGGGTTGTTGTGTGTTTCTAAAACTATATATGTATTCTGATCAAGACTCAAATATTTTAGAAATTTAATTCAAATTCATGTGTGTTTTGCCATCAGCACGAACATATTTACTTGACTCAAAGCTAAATTTACTTGACTGAACGAAATTGTTTTTTCTGTGTGGGTCATAAAAGTTAAACTAGGTCTAATTGTCACAGTAGTTAAAATTTTAATTAGTCAGTTATGTTTTATAAAAAATATTTATTCCATTGTCGTATGTGTAAATTATTTTGTTAATTTTGTTTTTATTTTACTTACTTACTTTAAGATTATCATTTTCTACGATATTTAAAACTTAAAACAAGAAAATAGGCAAAATATGGAGTGGAATTTATGAACGAGACTGATTTCTTTTTATTCATATAAATAAAAAACACTTTATAAGACAAAAAAACTAGTTCCGTTCTGTTCACAGTAGAAGAGATTTCGATTTTCAGGTCTGATCAGTCATAACATTCGATAATTTATTTTAAGTCTTAAGTGGATTCATCAATGTAGATATAGATAAAATGTAATTATGACTATTTAATATAATGTTTAAAACATTGCCATTTGCAAGTTAAATAAGTGTGCCGGCGTGTGACCACCTAACCGCATTTATTTGATGTTTAATCGATTGAGACATAAATATGTAAATGACAAAATAAATTTATTGCTTTATGAGTTATTTTGCTATGCTTTTAAAACTAACAATCTCCGATTAGTATCTCGAGATTAAACCTGATAACTCACAACTTATTCTTTGAACATCACTTAATGGATTCTTATTTATCGAATTAGATTTTCAAATATGTAGTTAGTTTATGATAAATGTAATATTTGTAATATGTAGGTTAGGTCTAGTAAGCATTTTTATAAATATAATTACAATGGCACTAAATTACAATCTTTTAAAATCTTGTCGCATCTGCTTGTAAACAATTCCATATTCTTCTGTCTTAAGTCAATTTGTTGAAATTTTTTTTGGGGTTATGCTGCTGCTGCTTTTCGAAGTGGGCCTTCCCATTCTCCCAGCACAACACGGGTTGAGACTTTTCTCGTTCGAATTTTTGAGGCATTATTATTATTGATATTAAGTATTATTATGTGTGTTTTTTTTGCCAGGAATAAAAATATTTATGTTGTCGCCTTAGGTAGGAAATCACAACCTCATCTCATGCAGAGAATGATGACATATATGATTTTCTCATTTATTTTTGATCAAATAGTCTTTAATGAAAAAGGTGTCATTTGCCCTGAGTTATAATTCTATCTATAAACGTCCCCCATCATGATGGGTCTGATAAACAATATATGATCCAGATCTGCTATGTCTGTAGTACATTGGCACAATGGACTGTTCGAAATACCTATTTTATACAAGTGAGCTGGGGACAAACAGTAACCTGTTCTCATTCGAATTATGGTTGTAATATATTTTCTACCTATGCATGTTATACCCTTATACCATAGTTCAAAAGAGAATTCCTCCTGAATCGCAGAAATTTCTTGCTTATCTACACGACCAGCCATCTAGTGTGTGTTTTGAGGGGCATACAAGTACTAGCATTAAATTATTGCTAGCTTCAGAAGGCCTTCCCAGTGACAAGGACTCCCTGCGCAAGCTGTATTATCGCTTCCACGATGCCTATGGGATTGGTTCATCTGAAGTGGACTCAGACCTTGCAGCGTATAGATCTTTCTACTCCTCGGAAAAAATTTTACGGCTCCAAAAAATTCGTGAAAGTACTGGTAAATATTATTCTAGTGGTTCACCATCAAAAAGTAAAAATTTTTAGTCAATATGACGCGAAAAGAGGATCTAGCACCCTCTAGAAAATTGACCAATAGTAATTTTAATCTTTTTTTTCTTAATATTCAGTCCTTAATACATAAAACAGACGAATTATATCTTTTGTTAGAAGAGCTAAATTTTCCAGAAGTCATTGCCATCACTGAGCACTGGCTAAATATCAATCAACCTGTTTTTATTAAAAACTATACTACAATTGCCAGATTTAATAGAACTAATTTAACTCATGGAGGCACCATGATAATGTCTTCAAACAACGATTTTTCCGAAATATCAAAGTATAATCATTTATTATCTGAAAAAGTATTTGAATTTTCTATCGTTTATCACAATACTTATGACCTTTATATTATTTGTATTTATAGAACACCTGATGCTGATGTGCAATTATTCTGCCATAACCTTCTAAGTTTGCTCGAGTCCCTTCCTGTAAAAAGCAAATTAATCTTATGTGGCGATTTCAATATTGACTTTTCCAGTGTGTGTGCTGCTCAGGAATGTCTTCAGTCCATCTTTGAGTCATTAGGAATTGCCATGCACGTCAACTCACCAACCAGAATTACTAAGACAAGTGCCAGTACTATAGATTACGTTGTGTCTTCTTTCGATCCTAGCTCCGTCGAATGTAATGTCTTTAGTCCAGGTTTCTCCGATCATGAAGCAATTTTCACAAAATTTTCAATTACATCCAAAGCCAAAAATTCCTCTAGACAAGTAGGCCGTATTTTTTCGGTTAGAAATTTCATTAATTTCAAACACCTATGTCAAATAACTGACTGGGACTCTCACACTTATGATGTCGACACTGAATTTTCTCGTTTTATAAAAACTCTAACTAATATAGCTTCTGAATCTTTTCCTCTTAGGCCTATCAAAAATAAAAGAAGTAAACCCTGGTCCACTAAAGGTTTACGTATATCTTCTAAGAACATGCGGTCACTATCTCATTTGAAGAAATTTTCGGACAGTGTCTTTTTTCATAATTATGTAAAATCATACAGAAAAATTTATCATAAAACTATTAAAGCCGCCAAAGATATTTATTACAATAATAGACTTTCTAACGCCAAAAATGTAGCTAAAGAATCCTGGTCTATCGTAAATGATTTAAGAAACAAAACTCCTCTATCCAGCACTATCCTTACCTCTCCTGAGGACCTAAACAATTATTTTGTAAATGTAGCCAAAGATTTGACTAAGTCCGTATCTCAATCTAATGACCCAATTTCATATCTCTCTAATCATAGGGTAAACCTGCACAGTTTCTTCTTTTCACCAGTAGTTTTATCAGAACTTCGTAGTACAATTAATGATATCAAAAATAAATCTTCTTCGGGAACTGATGGGCTTACTTTAAAAATGTATTCAAGTCTGCCGGAATGCACACTGGAGCATCTGACTGCTTTGATAAATATGTCTTTCCAAAATGGTACTTTTCCAAGCTGCCTTAAAACTGCAATAATCATACCTCTTCACAAAGGAGGTGTTTCAGAAGAAGCTTCGAACTATCGCCCAATTGCACTTCTCCCTACGCTATCTAAGATCATCGAAAGACTGGTTAAAAAAAGGCTTTTATCATTTCTGTCTAGATATGAAATACTTACAAAACATCAATTTGGATTTTTAAGTAACAAATGCACAAGCGATGCCATGTTTTCACTTCTTAATAGAGTTTACTCCAGCCTAAACAACCATCACGCTACGGCAACAATTTTCTGTGATTTTTCCAAAGCTTTCGATTGTGTGAATCATAATATATTAACTAACAAGCTGCAGTACTATGGATTTAGAGGGGCTCCTCTCAATTGGTTTAAGTCATATCTTAGCAACAGAAATCAAGTTGTGAAAGTTGACAACAGGATGTCTTCTTGTAGGCCAATGGAATGTGGAGTGCCTCAAGGCTCGGTACTAGGCCCTATCTTGTTTCTTCTGTTCATAAACGACATGGCTAATTTAAACATTAGTGGAAAAATATGTCTCTTTGCGGACGATACCAGCTTTACGTGGAGCCACCCAGATGTCACGGACCTACATAGGATTGTATCTAATGACCTAATCTCCATTAAATCCTGGTGCGATTCTAATCTCCTATGTTTGAACATCTCTAAAACGAAAGTCTTGTCTTATAAAAACACGCTGCAACCTTTTGACCTTAATGGCACCACTATTGATGTCGTAAACTCTGTAAAATTTCTAGGGCTTCTTGTAGATGATTCTTTAAAATGGGATCCACATATCGACGCTTTATCAAAGAAGTTAGGTTCTGCTTGCTTTGCGTTAAGATCTGTTTCCGAGGAGCTTAGCTTTTCTACCTCTAGAACTGTTTATTTTGCTCTTGTTGAGTCGCACCTCAGATATGCTATTCCATTCTGGGGTACATGTTGTGCGACTCAATTTGATCGAATTTTTATACTACAAAAAAGAGCTGTTCGTTACCTACTAAGACTTAACTGTAGAACTCACTGCCGAGATTAAATCAGTAAAGATTATTACCCCTGTAATATCTTTCTCCAAGTAACAAAATACTGCTCTATTTATTGCAATTAACTCCCCTGTACAAATTTGAAATTTACTTAATTAGACATTTTGAAATAAATGTAACATCATTTTCCCCCTTACTTTCCTACCTTACGTTATTAACTTTACGATCCGACGTTTCGACTCTGAGCGGTCATCATCAACCTCATATTTTTATTTAATTTTTTGGAAGCTTATGCTCTCTCAAATACAATGATGTATCACACTTAACCAAAAAATTTGTAAAAATCACTTTTTTTGTCATATAACCTAGTGTCGGCAATTCAAACGATGACTTACTGCATTGTTGCTTAAGAAGCGCTAGACTAATACCAAAAACCCACTAGGCAAGAACGCAAGATGCGTTATTGAATATATCTTTAATAAATTATGTAAATACTATCAAATTAATTTCAAAATACATCTTAATATCTATACTTTGATATCCAAATGAAAATAATTTCCAAAAGAATTCGAATATTTTTTTTTAATTAACATCCTTTATTTAGACATTTATCCATATACAATATACATATATACATATAAAATACATAACTGTCCAAATAAAGGTAAACTCCTAAACAGTACCTAGCGAGTACTGGTACCGGAGAAATAAATATTAACAACACTGCATAAGTTAAATGAAGCACCGATGAAGTTTACAGACCCTAAATTCTTAATCAAAATGTTTTTTTAACTTTTTTACAAATATGGCAAAACTATTTTCATTTTTAATTACTGAAGGCAGTTGATTAAATACATTTGAGGCTACGGCTATTGGGCTCAGTAATGCCTTGTTTGTTCTGGCGTTTTCCAGTCTAATGTCATTTATATTTCTTAATTGATGTTCATGTATCTGGTTAATGAATGTTATTTTTGTATTACTTTTTTGTTTATTATTAATTATTTTATATATAAGTTTAGATTGTTCTATTTTTAATATATTTGCAATTGGTTGGACCTCTAATATCTGATATAATACATCTGTGTGTGTTTGATTATCAAGTTTAAATAGCAATTTAAGAATTTTATTTTGAATAATTTTTAATTTATTAAAGTTTGTTTATATAATATAAATTAAGTCAAAACATTGAATATCATTTTTCTCAAAACTGACTCTTCAGTTAAACTGCGTTTTTCATTAGGACGGCAGCATTGTAATCCATTTTTTAGAGATTTTTACTGCGCCTGATTTACTGCATCTACTATTACGTCATTTAGCTGTCGATTTTCAATTATATTTTAGTTTACAGCAACTATTGAAAAAGTAATACCCCCAAGTACGAGACTATCACCAAATCAAACGCATTGTTATATTGTCAAGAGTTCGGTTTTTTATGCTACGCCAATGATTTACTATTCTCATGCAGGTAATACTCTCAAGAAGGCCACGAACATCGGAACAAACGCCAAACGAAAACAAAGAAGCTATTTCAAACTCATTTCGCAGTCACTCTTGGTTTCGTTGTATGTAATTTTTAATTAACCTGTGTGTGCTGACTTCACGGATGGCTAAAAGAAAATGGCGGATACTAATGCAATCATTAAGCACTTAATTGTTGCTGGTTACTGAAGAAACGAAGAAACTCTTAGGAAGTGTTGCAAATACATCCGAAGTTAAATGGGCAAAAAAGTCTGATGTATAAAAGGAGAAGATGAAGAAATTAATTATAAATACTGTAATTTAGTAATCGTAGTCTAGGCCTTGGAATCGGCACATTAATGATTTCATTAACGGAATTACAATAAAATAAACAGAATAATTGTTTTAGAAGTGAGCCACTCCAACCTTTTTCTTCGAGATTTTTTTTTTACCGAATTGGTCATAATATTTTGCATAGGCAAATTTTTGTATTTACTTGAAGAAAACAATTCCAAGGTGATTTTAAATTATGATTCAGATTACTGAAGTAAATAAATAAGTTAAAAGGTTTTTACTACCTTATCAGGAGTCCAACAATTAGAGCTTCAATATTACTGTAATTTCCCTGTGGATGTCTTATGTTGCATAAAAAAACAAAATATATTTTAACATGAATTGTTAGTGCAATAAGCAAAGTGTATAGTCTTCACAAAATGCCGTGTAGTGCGAAGCTTCTTTTGCATAGGTGTACAAGACGTGTTTAAAAGAATACGATACAGGAATATATATACAAGGTGTCCCAAAAGGTCCTATCAATAATTTTAGGAATACGAATACCACCATTGAGCCATACTTGCCTTAGTCCAAAAGTTAATAGTAAGAAAGATACAGGGTGATTAAGTTAAAATTTTATTTTCGGTTTTTTAAAATAATATCTTTTTTGAGATATTAAAGTGAAAATTGGTAATAATGGATTTTTTATAGCCAGTAATAATAATACGCTTTCAATTTTGATGTAACATGTAGAGGGCGCTACGAGCGCTACTTTTTGCTCTTAAAAATGTTGTAACTTTTTTATATACAACTTTATGCTGTATAGAAAAAATAGGTTTTAGTGCCTTTTCTCCCAAAAAAAGCTGTACTATATAAATCTATCTAAAGTTCACCATTTACGGGATATTTGCTGTTTTATTACTTAATGATGCAGCCATATTGATCATTTAGCATATTACAAGTTTTATCATTTTTATAAATTTTAATAAATCGTTCAGAAATAAAGCTAATATGTTTCTTTGCGACAGATGCGTTAATTCCAATTGATTCTTGTTTGATAAAAGCCTACTTTATAAAAATGATATGAAACTCGAATATCCTAAATGGTGAGTACACGGGGCTGCTTCAAGTAATAAAACAGCAAATATATCGAAAACGGTAAAAAAAAAGATAATAGACAATATTTTTTCTATACATAACTTCCTAATTTTGTATTCAAAACATTTTTAAATACAAAAAGTAGCGCTCGTAGCGCGCCCTCTACAAGTTACATTAAAATTGAAGGCGTATTATTATTACTGGCTAAAAGAAATCCGTTATAACCAATTTTCACTTTAATATCTCAAAAACCAGGGATATTATTTTAAAAAATCGAAAATAAAATTTTAATTTAATCACGTATCATGTACTCCTAAATTATTGGTAGGATCTTTTGGGACACCCTGTATATATATATATATATATATATATATATATATATATATATATATATATATATATATATATATATATATATATATATATATATATACAGGGTGGCCCAACGAAAAGGTCCCACCCTTATTTATGACTTTCCTGGTATATTTTGGGAAAAACGCTTGGACACGTCAATTTTGATTTTTAGGGGGACGTCTTTTCATGTATGATTGTATAATACAGGGTGTTCCAAAAATAAGATATCGCATTACACTTGACATTTTTAAATGGAAACCCCCAATTTTTTTTCTATTTTTGGATTCTCCAGGAAGTTTTTAGTAACTTTTGTATAATAGAGTTTATACCTATCTTCAACTATTTTGAAGTTATTTGAATAATTGAATAATATCAAGTATTGATAAATTAAATTCAAGAAAGGGTCAAAATAACGAAACTTTATTATCAAAACGGAAACATTGCAAGGGCTACTGCCCGGTTGTTTAATACGTTACATTCAGTCAAAAATATTAACCATAAGTATGTGGCTAAATTAATAAGAAAATTTGAAGCAACTAGATCTGTATCTAATATTCGCCGGAATCAGGAACACTAAACCATTTACAGTTTTACATTCACATTAAAATTTAAACAAAAATTAGTTACTTAGCTACAATGTGTCAAAAAGTCAATGTGGTAATAAATGTTGAAAGTGGTGTCCGTTTACCTCCATGCAATAATAAATATTTTGCTCAAATCTATTCCTAACATTTTCACACATTTCTGGAGTTATTTGTCTGCATTCCGCCGTGATCCGCTCCCGAAGATCTTGGATGGAGTCTGGCTTCGTACTAAAAACCTTACTTTTTATATGTCCCCAAAGAAAGTAATCTAAAGGACTCAAGTCCGGAGACCTTGGTGGCCACTCAATGGGGCCGCGCCGTCCGATCCACTGATTTGGGAAATGGGTGTCCAAAAACTGTCGTACTGGAGCTACATAGTGCGGTGGTGCACCATCTTGTTGGAAATGAAGAAAATTTTCATTATAATTAACCTCATTTTCTATTATTTCGGTTATTCGTGGCTCTATTGTATTTTCCAACATGTCCAAGTACAACTCCCCCGTCAAGTTTCCAGGAATAAAGAAAGGTCCTACAATATGATTTCCGAAAATGCCGGCCCAGACATTAATTTTTTGTGGGTATTGCGAATGTACCTCTCGAAACAAATGTGGATTCGAGTCGCTCCAATATCGACAATTATGTCTATTTACAGCACCATGTAAATAGAAGGTACATTCATCCGAAAAACAAATGTTAAATAACAAATTTGGGTTATTGTTCAAACGTTGTGTCATTAATTCGCAAAACTCCAACCTTCTATCATAATCGTCTTCATTAAGCTCATGGACAAGTTTAGTTTTGTACGGGTGAAATTTATAGGATTTCAAAATTCTTTGCACTGTTGAGCGTGTAAATCCTGAAGAAGTAGCCAGACCACGAGTACTTTGGGTGTTGTCAAGAGCCACGTGTCCCAAAACTGCTATTTCTCTGGCTTCATTTCTACTTGGACGATTTTCCTGATTCCGGCGAATATTAGATACAGATCCAGTTGCTTCAAATTTTCTTATTAATTTAGCCACATACTTATGGTTAATATTTTTGTCTGGATGTAACGCATTAAACAACCGGGCGGTAGCTCTTGCAATGCTTCCGTTTTGATAATACAGTTTCGTTATTTCGACCCTTTCTTGAATTGAATAAATCATTGCAAAATATTATAATAGAACTAGGCAACTTAACGATTTCAAATCAAAGATAAAGTTGTTCTATGATTTACGATGACATTGACGGATGCTAAATTTCTTGCTGGTATCGGTGATTATTATTTTTTTCCGTATTATCAGTACTAAATTAAATGAGGCGAATTTTATAAAAAAAATTAAAAAAACTTCAAAATGGTTGAAGATAGGTATAAACTCTATTATACAAAAGTTACTAAAAACTTCCTGGAGAATCCAAAAATAGAAAAAAAATTGGGGGTTTCCATTTAAAAATGTCAAGTGTAATGCGATATCTTATTTTTGGAACACCCTGTATTATACAATCATACATGAAAAGACGTCCCCCTAAAAATCAAAATTGACGTGTCCAAGCGTTTTTCCCAAAATATACCAGGAAAGTCATAAATAAGGGTGGGACCTTTTCGTTGGGCCACCCTGTATATATATATATATATATATATATATATATATACAGGGTGTCCGGGAAAATGTGGGAGATCTCTCGGATTCAGATAGAACATTAAAAAATAAGATGACAAGTTCCCATAAATTTTTTTCCTAGCGGCCCTCCCTACGGAGATACGGCCCCCTAAAGGACCCCACTGGAAATCGGTTTTTCTAGAATAACTTTTAAACGACTCAATATAATTTAACGAAAATTTAATATGATAAAAAGTAGTAAGGACCTCTCAAAATGCTTCCCTTAAAACATAATTAGCTTGTTTAGTTTACCAGGGACGGACTAGATTGTACATTTTAACGCTCAAATTTTTAACACCCTGTATGATAAGGAGTTAAAAAAAATAAATTTGGATACCTTGAACATTAAGCTAAAGAAAAGGTGCTCTTGTTTATTGTCGATAAAATGAACCGTTTTCGAGAAAAAAAAATAATAAAAGAATACAACTTTGGGAGTATTAAATATGTTTTGATCCTGAACAACCTAATACGCTAAATAGAAAAAAGTCAATTAAAAACTTCATAAGTGGGTTCAACATGTGCTCCGTGATTTGTGATGCACTCGCGGGCACGACGAATAGAGGACTGCTGTACTCGCCACAACAACCCAGCATTGTTCCTTATCATATCGCAATGAAACGTGATTCTCTGTAAAAGTTCCTCCCTAGTAGCAACCGGAGAGGAATACACCAAGGTTTTGAGATGACCCCACAGGTAGAAATCCATTGCCGTTAGGTCGGGAGACCGTGGAGGCCAGGCAATGGGACCTCCTCTGCCTATCCAACGGTTTCCATAGACGTTATTTAGGTGGTCCCGTACAGCAACGCTAAAATGGGGTGGGGCTCCATCATGCATAAAATGCATCCTTTGGCGGGTTTCAAGTGGCAAATGCTCTATTGAATCTAGAAAAGCGTTCTGAAGGAACTCTAAATAAAGTTCACCATTCAATCGTGCCGGTAATACGCATGGTCCAATGAAAAAATTGCCGATTATTCCTGCCCAAACATTAATGGATTGAAACTGATGTTGATGATGATGAACGACAGTGGCATGAGGGTTTTCATCAGCCCATACATGCGAGTTATGTAAATTTACAATACCATCTTTGGTAAATCCTGCTTCATCGGTAAAAAGAATAATGCTAATGAAGTTTGGGTTTGTTCGTTGTTGATCTAACAACCAGTTTGCGAACTGGATTCTTCGAGGAAAATCTTCAGGAAGTAGTTGATGCACTTTTTGCAGATGATAAGGGTATAACAACTGTTCTTTAAGTACTTCAGCAACTGTACTTTTTGACACATGAAGCTGCGCGGCTAATATTCGAGTGCTTATTGAGGGAGTATCAGCTACAGTATCCAAAATATCTTCCTCCAATTGCACCGTACGTACTGTTCTCCTCACACCAGCATCAGTACTCCTTTTCCCAACACTTCCTAAAAATAATTAATGAACGTCAATAATGTTACCTTATTAATTGAGAATTGCCCACCAGTTTCTCTTAGAGGTTGGTCAATTCGCTGAAATGTTTTCTCATTTGGAATATTGTGATTAGGATATCTTTCTCCATACAACCTTCTTGCTTCATAAGCATTGCAAGATGCAAGTCCGTACATAAGATGCATATCTGCATACCCACTAAATGTGTATCCCATTATCGAATTAAATTTACCAAGGTATTCAAAATTTAATAAATTAATATCGAAGTAGGTACAAAAAGATCAACGTGTCAAGAAGATTTCAAATGCACACGTCAATGCGAGATTATTTATTTCGTACCATAGTAACGTTTGTAAAAAAGTGCATTCTTTAATACTGATAAATAAACAATAATAAAACATTAATACTTTTATTATTTTTTTTCTCGAAAACGGTTCATTTTATCGACAATGAACAAGAGTACCTTTTCTTTAGCTTAATGTTCAAGGTATCCAAATTTATTTTTTTTAACTCCTTATCATACAGGGTGTTAAAAATTTGAGCGTTAAAATGTACAATCTAGTCCGTCCCTGGTAAACTAAACAAGCTAATTATGTTTTAAGGGAGTATTTTGAGAGGTCCTTACTACTGTCTATCATATTAAATTTTCGTTAAATTATATTGAGTCGTTTAAAAGTTATTCTAGAAAAACCGATTTCCAGTGGGGTTCTTTAGGGGGCCGTATCTCCCTAGGGAGGGCCGCTAGGAAAAAAATTTATGGGAACTTGTCATCTTATTTTTTAATGTTCTATCTGAGTCCGAGAGATCTCCCACATTTTCCCGGACACCCATATATATGTATATAAATATATATATGTATATATATATATATATATATATATATATATATATATATATATATATATATATATAAATAAAAAAACGGCAGCCGGAAAGTAATCTCGTGGTCACCCGGTATATACAGGGTGACCCAATAGTGTGACACTTATATAGGGTATTTCACAAAAGTGAGGCACCTAGGATTAAATGGGACACCCTATAAATTTTTAAATGTTTGCACTTCCCAAGAAATTCTCCATTTAGCACTATATTTGGTTTTGCATTTTATTTCGACGTTGCCAAATTATTCAAAAAATATCTAAATTAAAGAAAAATCATGGTCCTCCATAACCTGCTTTGTACCAAAGAAGATAAATGTATCACTAAGAGTTTAGATAACCGCATACGTAATAATTTTATACAGGGTGTTTGCTGCAAATATGCCAACTTGGCAAAATTGAAACTAATTTTTCTTTGATTTTTTAATTGGCACACTCGTAGCAAGTAGTTAGAAGTTATAGCAAGTTATAAAGTTCTATGATTTTTTTAATTTAGATATTTTTTGAATAGTTTGGCAACGTCGAAATAAAGTGCAAAATCCAATATGGTGTTATATGAAGAATTTCTTGGAAAATCCAAATATTTAAAAATATATAGGATGCCACATTTAAAAAAAAAATGGATTCTTAGGTGCCTCACTTTTGTGAAATACCCTGTATAATTATATATATATATATATATATATATATATATATATATATATATATATATATATATATATATATATATATATATATATATATATATATATATATATATATATATATATATATATATATATGTATATATATATATAAATATATATATATATATATATATATTAATTGTGTTTAATTTTTGCTGGCAGTTAAAGCTTATATCCTCTGATGATTACCTAATAAAAAAATGCTCTCTCTTGTAGTATGAGATTATTAAAGACGTTAAAATCAGTAAAACAAACAAATTCCATTATCGTTAAGCACGTAATCCTATTTTATCACGGATAGTGTCTGATAATAAAATCAACGAGATTTAAATCTGGCTATCAACCAGGAAGTTCTTGTTATACGATAAGCGCCCACTAAACAAAATTAAGATTCGAATCAAATCCAAAGTCAATCTGACTTTATGTTGATAATTTAAGTTTTGAGATTTAAATATATCTCAACTTCCTGACTTAATTGATCGTCTATTTGACTTTCTGGGACATACAGTATGTATCAATTTGGGAGTGCATATATGTTGTTCCATTCATTGGAGAATTCAAAAAAGTTAATTACCCCCTTACGCCAAAAAGCCTATATAAAAATAAAAAATAAACCTTTCGATTTGGTCATTTTTATTGCCTTTATACTTCTCTCATAAAGGGAAGGATTTTTTCTTGCAATATTAATCCGCATTTGACCTAGTTTAAGTTAAAAAATCATGGATCTTGGTGTCAAAATGTCACTGTGAGTCACTCTCCATGGAAAAAGAATCACAGAATTTTGAGCTGATAATATTGGTTTTTAAAATATTGAAAATAGTTAAAATAATAATGGCATTTGATTAATATAGGCAAATCGGTAATATGTGTTATTTTAGAAAGAAGGAAAAAGCATAAATTGTTTATTAACTCAAATGCAAATATAGTTAGAAGTGTGTGGCAAAGAAAAGAAATAAAAAAAATATTAGCTAGTCCTGGAAAGAAAATTTAAGAACATTAATTAAAAAATTACTTCCTCTTAAAGTATCTCAACAATAAATTAGCATTGCCCCATATTAAAAGATCAGATAACGTTACACTAGATAAGTATGTATATCTGTTAAGAATTTTGCTGGAAGGGTGGTGGTTTGTTGTGAATTAAAGTTAATAAATGAAACAAAAACCTTTCTGAAAGAACTCTATTGAACAACTGCCGAAATTAAAATTGGTTTCGTTTAAACACAGATTAACAAAAACGCTTATATAGCAATTTAGGCGACTCGGCGCTCTCACACATATCTTGCCGGTGCCGCCAGCCGTAACTTAGTCTAAACAAACACATATGAAATTAATATTTTTAAAGCAATTGATTAATAATTTTAACACTCTCCCTAAAATATTAATTTTATGCTAACAAGTACATACATACTTAAATTCTAACTAAACCTAATTTTAAACGCAACAATTCATAAATTTGCTTTACTAGTGGTTTAGTCATTATATCGGCGATTTGATTTTCGCTCGGAACATACACTATATTAAATTCGCCTTTTTTATATAAGTCACGAATATAATGAAATCGGATATCGATGTGTTTTGTGCGTTTATGTCCTTCTGGGTTTTTAATCAGTTTAATCGCACTCTGATTGTCAATGCACAAAGACACATGGCTATATTTTTCCGAATTCACGCCGCTTTCTTTAAGTATGCGCACTAGCCACACTAGGTCTTTCGCCGCACTTGCTGCACTCATATACTCCGCTTCTGTCGTAGATAAAGCGACGCACTGTTGTTTTCTGCTTTGCCATGATACTGCTGCTCCACTTATTTTGCAGATAACGCCTGTTGTTGATCTTCTGCTTTCAACATCCCCAGCAAAATCAGCATCACAAAAAACTTCCAATGATTCGTTGGTACTATAGAGCAATCCAAAATCTGCTGTACCCTTAACATAACGAAGAATTCTTTTTACAAGTTTGCAATGTGCTTCAGTAGGATTTTCTAATGCTCTTGACGCAATGTTAAGTGCATACCCAATATCTGGTCTCGTGTTAACTTGCAAAAACATTAAACTTCCCACAATTTCACGATACGGAAAATTATCAATTTCCTGCGTTATTGACATATCCGTCTGCCATCCTGGATCAATAGGCGTGGCAACCACTTTAGAATCTTCCATTCCATATTTTTTTAAAAACTTTTGAATGTAAGTTTTTTGATGAATAAAAATTGAACCATCATGCTGTTTTTCAATTTCTATTCCAATGTAATTCTTTACATTACTTGTCATCTTGGCCTTGAATGTTTTTCCGATTTTCCCAAGTAGTTTTTCTAGCTCTTTGGCGTTTGATGATGCTACCAAACCATCATCAACATATAGCAACAATAAATTTTTTTCGTTGTTGTTTCTGTTTATAAACAAACACGGATCCGAAGCACTCTCCCTGAAACCACATTCTTCAAGAAACTTTGAAAATTTTTCATTCCAACACCTTGGCGCCTGTTTTAAACCATACAGACTTTTTGTCAGTTTGCACACACGGGTTGTTCCGTCTTCAAACCCCTTTGGTTGCTTCATGAAAATTTCCTCCGTTACATTTCCATATAAAAATGCAGTTTTTATATCAAATTGCCTAAGGTGCAATTTTTCTGTTGCTGCTATACTTAGTAAGACCCGAATTGTCTCAGATCTGGCTACTGGACTAAATATCTCATTGTAGTCCACCCCTTTTTGTTGCGAACAGCCCTTTATAACCAGACGCGCTTTATATCGGTCTATTATTCCATTTTCCTTATACTTTTTACGATATACCCATCGGTTTTCAAATATTTTCTTATTTGTTGGTTTTTCCACCATAATCCACGTGTTATTTTCCAACAAAGATGACATTTCTTCCTTCATGGCATCCATCCAGTCTTCTTGTTGTTCAGATGACACTGCCTCGTTGAAATTTATTGGTTCATCCGCCAAAAACGCGACAGGTACTCCATAAAAATCTGGCTGTTTCAATTTTTTTCGATCTCTTAAGTTTCTTGCCACAGGTAAGTCCTCAGGGTCTTCCTCAGGTAAGTTTTCAGGTAAGTTTTCTTCAAATTTTTCTTCCTGAACTTCCTCCTCTTTTTCTATTACGTTGTCAACTGGTACTTTGGTTGGTAGTATTTTTTCATTTTTGAAAATCACATCACGACTTACTATCACATCATTTTTCTCAGGTATCCACACACGGTAGCCTTGCACATTTTCTGCATATCCCACAAAATAGCCTTTAACTGACTTTTTATCTAGCTTGTGCCTTTTTTCTTTTGGAATGTGTACAAAACACTCGGTACCATAAATTTTAAAATGCGAAATTTTTGGCTGCTTTCCACTCCATATTTCTATCGGTGTTTTTCCAGGAATTCTTGTAGGCCCTGTT
This sequence comes from Kuschelorhynchus macadamiae, assembly GCA_030620095.1. Taxonomy (NCBI): domain Eukaryota; kingdom Metazoa; phylum Arthropoda; class Insecta; order Coleoptera; family Curculionidae; genus Kuschelorhynchus; species Kuschelorhynchus macadamiae. The sequence goes on along the minus strand of JAUTXW010001318.1, from coordinate 2,471,283 downwards.
CTATTTAAAATATACACAGCCGTATTCATGGCTTCAGCCCACAATTCTTTTGGAAGATATGGTTTTGAGTATAACATTGACCTTGCAGACTCCACAATTGTTCGATTTTCCCTTTCAACAAAACCATTTTGTTCCGGAGTATAAGGTACTGTAACTGTTTGTGTTATACCCATTTTGCTAAGCAAACATTTCACATTTTTATTTACATATTCTTTGCCACCGTCATTTTGAATCCCTTTTACATGATCAGTAAATTGCGTCTTTATTTCATTTAAAAAATGCTCCAATTTTTCGTACACCTCTGATTTATTTTGAATAAAATAAATCACTCGATATTTACTGTAATCATCCTTGAAAAGTAAATAATATCGATTACCGCCTAACGATTCCACTTCCATCGGGCCGCAAACATCGCTATGAATCATTTCTCGAACTTTACCAGCGCGCTCGTCTTTGCAATCCCGAAACGCTTGCCGGTGATTTTTCCCGTACGCGCATCCATCACAAACATCGCTGTCCTTTTTTAGTTCAAGTCCATAACGTTTCATAAACTCTTGCACGTGTTTATTATTTTGATGCCCAAGTCTCTCATGCCACAGTAACAAAGTGTCGCCGCCACTCTTGATTTTTTCCGAAATCAAAACATCCGCGCTCTTATCGCATGGCGTGACGATACGTAAAACTATGCGATAAAGATTTTCAGCTTCTTCGCCCACGGCCACCACTTTATTATTGCGCAACAGCTTGCAGTTTTTACCGTTATTGTTTATCACAAAATCGACGCCCTTTTTTGCCGCACATTTTACCGAAAAAAGGTTTCGCGCGATTTTTGGCACATATAACACGTCATAGAGAGCTCCCGGTTTCCAAGTTCCATCAACGTACGTTTCGACATTTATTTGTCCACTCCCGTACGCGGCGATACTCTCCCCGTTTCCGACACGTATCATATGAGGCTCTGAAAAAACTTTAAATTCCACAAACCAGTCCCTACGATTCGTAATGTGATTCGTCGCACCAGAGTCAATCAACCAAATGTCAGAGCCGTTTTGCACATTATTAATTCCTACAAACGCTTGTCTTTCCCCGGAATCGTCTGTTTGCATTTGTGCACTGGCATTTGATAAACAATCCTTTTCCAAATACCTTTTTGACCCGCACTTAACGCAACCCGGACAGTCTCGCCGAAAATGTCCCGCTTTTCCACATGTAAAACACTTTCCCTTTTTAACCACCTGCGCCTTCTTGTTCTTAGGATGAAATTGAGTTTTTGTCACTAACGCGGTTGTCAATTCGTTAATTTCTGATTCACTCTTTTGAAGACGTAACTCTTCAGTCATAAGACGAGTTGTAAGTGTTTCAATGTTACGCTTTGACGAGTCCATGGATTCCCAAGCACTATGGAAATGATTAAATTTGACTGGCAAAATTGATAAAATTCTTGCCATCAACATTGAATCTGGTATTGGACTGTTGAGTTTTTTCATTTTGCTTGCCATTTGTTCCAATTTTGAAATATGTCCTGCAATGTTTAGTGATGAGTCCCATTTTAATTCAAAAAATTGCTTTTGAATTAATCCCAAACTTTCGTCCGATTTCAAGTCATACACGCTGTGTAACTTGACCCACATTTCCCTGGCACCTTCACAATTCATCAATAACTGCAATGGTTTCGCCTCCACAGTGGTCACAATGGTTTTCCTCGCTAACCGATCTGCCTTTGTCCACTTTCGTAATTGTTGATCGTAGTTCTGGTCTGTGCTTTCTGGCTTTACGAAGGTTCCATCGCAAACTCCCAGAGCATCCTCACTATCCAGCAACGTACTCACAACAAACTGCCATTGCTGCCAGTTGTCCGCATCCCTAAGCTTTTCAATTCTTGGTTTTTCACTTTCCATTTTTTATTGTCCACGCTTTCACGTTATCGAATGTTTACACAACTAACTTGCCACACCCGACTCGACGCCGCGCAACAAAAAACTTTTGCTCACAATAAAACCACCTTACTAACCTGGGTAACTGGGCCCATAACCTGTTAAGAATTTTGCTGGAAGGGTGGTGGTTTGTTGTGAATTAAAGTTAATAAATGAAACAAAAACCTTTCTGAAAGAACTCTATTGAACAACTGCCTAAAAAAAAAATTGGTTTCGTTTAAACACAGATTAACAAAAACGCTTATATAGCAATTTAGGCGACTCGGCGCTCTCACACATATCTTGCCGGTGCCGCCAGCCGTAACTTAGTCTAAACAAACACATATGAAATTAATATTTTTAAAGCAATTGATTAATAATTTTAACAATATCCTTTACACATATATTAAAAACTGATAAAGTAGTGTTACGAAAGATATAGTAGGTATTGTTTTTGAAATAAATGTTTTTCAGTAGCAAACGGGAATAACTTTCACTTTAAAAAGTGATAAATTACCTGTTCTATTGGACAGTCCAAAAAATCAATTAGCTTATCTATGGGTTATCATTTACTGGAATTTTAAACAATGGTGCTGGTTTTATTCGTAGGAACATTACTTAATAGCCTTACTATTATTAGTCATAAGTTAATCATTAGTTTAATCGACATTAATTCGAGCAGAAAAACGAAAATATACCTAATATTGACATTCTAATTTTTAGATTTTCGTATAATACAAAACGTTTTTCAGACTAAATTGGCGTAACTTTAATATTTTTTGTTTGACCATAATGATTCCAAATAAAGTATCTTAACTGATGGAATAAAATTAAAATTTCTGCGTAGTTTATGTACTCATGATTGTGAATGAAATAGAGAGTTCAGTAGAAATTTACATTTGGCTATAAAATCAGTAAAGATAAATATTGGAAGAAAATAAATAATTCTAAAGTGATTTAAAACAACAATCAGAAATATAACAATGCTTGAGTGAACAAATAATGTGTTAAAAGCAATTGTTGCAAACGTTTAACTAGAGGAGGTGCTGATCGATTTAGAACCGGATCTATTTCATATCTAAATTAGGATTACGTTTTTAAGTTTTTTGGTTTCCTTTCAATGATTAATGTTGTTAATAGTAACCCAAACCTTAAACAAGAAGCAACTAAATCCCAAACAATATTCCTCATAAAGCGCGTACAATTTTGCCTAAAAACGTTTAGAATGTGTTAGTATACAAATAGTAATAAAAATGTCTCTGAAATATCTCATTTGTTGCTCATAGGCCTTGAAAAAAAAATGGGTACCTGTGTGTAAAGATTTGCTGTTGGCAAGGCTATTTTGGGTAAGAAAAATGTATCTTCGCACGAATTGGCAATGGAGAATCACAGAGACATTATTGCATTAATTATGTATGTAAAAAAGACTCAATTTTAATTTAAGTAAAGAACAAATATCAACTTAAAAACGATTGATGTTAAATTTTAGGTAACAGACATGAGCTAAATTTTATGAATTTTCAAAGATATACAGAGCATTTGATTGGAAAAAATTTACTGTAAAATTTACTAGATCGCAAGGGTAGTATCCAATTTTAACAAATTACGGGGTATATAAGATATCGATGGGCTCTTGTCAAATCATAGTAAGTGTCACAATTGCTAAAAATCAGGCTGTCTATCCACAATGTAGCTTACCATAAAGTACATATAATTGATATCGCCAATATCTTACGGACAGATAATCGTAAATACCTTCGCTTACGATATTCTTGCTAAAAGTTAATGTTTTACTCCCTAATATCGAAACAAGGCGAAATGTTATTAGAATATTTTGCAGGTAACTAAACTGTTGTTTTACAAATTGTTTTAATAGAGGATATTATTTATTACGTGTAAGTTCGCATTGCAGTTAAGAAGCCATTGTAATATTATAAAGGTCCTATTTTAAAATTTATTAGGGCTAAAATGAAGTGTCATTGTGCCCTTAGACGATTCATCTTCTACACTGCGGGAACCTTGAAACGCATAATGGAAATTTTCGGTTTTTTTTTTAAACTTAAATATCTCGAAAAATTTAAAAGATATTGAAATGCGGTTTCGATAAGTGGGAGATTATTTTATAGTATATTGTGTGTGCCTTGAATTGGACTCGATTTAGCTATCTGAATATATAAATACAGGGTGGTAAACAACACAATGCAATTTTTTTCAAATTACATGTCTTCCCCATTTAAAAAAAAACGATTTTTTTGTGACTTTTATTGATCATAGGAGAATCAGTAGCTTAAAAGGAAAAGCTGATTTGAAGGGTTTTTGGATAATTTTCGTAATGTCGGAAAAATTAAAATTTTATTAAAAATCAACTTTTTTTCCTCTGAAAATTGGTTATTACAAGAGCATTAATGTACTGTTTAACTGCCTAAAATAAAATTATTCAGGATGTAACAAAAATATGATTTTACTGCAGTTCAAGAAAATTTTTCTAAATTTAACCCCTTAGCACATTTTGTTAATTTAGAACCATGCTTTCTAAAATACATAAAGGAAGTTTTTAGAACCTTCAATTAAATCGCTTAAAACTGGTTTTATTATATATGTTTTTTATGACTTCCCTCATAAAAGGGAAGTATTGTAATCATCAAAAAATCACCCTCCAAGATGTTTTAGATCTTTACGTTTCAGGGTCCTTAGATGACGAAAAACATGTTTTCTCGATTTCATCGGTCTGCCTGTCTGTCGGTCTGTCTGTCTGCTTAGCTAAAAAAGTATTAACCCCATTTGACTTGGTCAAAAATTAAGGGTCGTATGGGGATGACCTGGTAATATTTTGGTGAAAATCCATTATGGTAAAACAAAATGGCGGTATAGTGAAATGTTAAAAAAATTATTACTAAGAAAGTTTTTATCCAATATATCTCAAACTTTGGACAAAAATCAAGTATTATGTAGGAATCAACTGGTAAAATTTTGGTCGAACCCAAGATGGCGAAACAAATGGCAGTTTAATAAAATATTTAAAAATTCAGTCTGAAAATACTACTTAATGAACTTATTTCAAATTGTGTGCTATAACTAATTGTAGTATAGAGATGAATTAGTAAAAGTATGGTACTATTTCAAAAAGGCAGAATAAAATAGCGGCGAAATAAAATTTTTGTAATCCGAAAAATCACCAGGTTTTGCATATATTCGTGTTTTGGCGTCCCTAGATGCCAAAAATATGTTGTAAGTCCGTCGGTGCGTCTGTCGGTTTGTCTGTCTGTCTATGCACTGCTCATCAGATTGACTTCAAATTTTGAACAAAAATTAAGGCTTATTTGGGGATGATTTGGTAAAAATTCAGTACGCCGGACAAAATGACGACCTAGTGAAACGTTAAAAATTATTACTAAAACAACATCCAATTTACTTCAAATTTTGCAAAAAAATCAAGCGTTACATAAGAATGAACATTTTGATACGAATATAAGATATCAAAACAAAATGACCTCCTAATAAAATATTTAAAAAATCAGTCTGAAATAAAATTACTTATTAGATTAATTTCAAATTTTGTGCAAGCATTAAGTGTGATATAGAGATAAGCTGGTAAATATGTGTTACGAATTCAAGATAGCGGAACAAAATGGCGGCCACATAACATAAAAATTAACGTAAAAAAATCTTCTTATTCAAATGACTATAAATGTCAGAGAAAAATTAACAAAAAATTGCAGTGTATTGTTTACCATCCTGTATTTATGAATTAACACTGCTCAGTCGAAATTCAATTTAAAGCACTTATTAACCATAAAATGGTCTTTCATTTGTCGAAAACCGCACTTAAATATCTTTTAAATTTTTTGAGATATTTAAGTTTAAAAATACCCCAAAACTTATATTATGCGTTTCAAAGTTCCAGCACTGTAGATACAGGACGTTGAGAAATTAAAACAAAATCGAATATAGAGTTTTAAAATAAATGCTGTAAATTATAATAGAAAAATATTTTCTTCTTTTAGTTATTTATTTTCAATGACAAAATTATTTAGGATCAAAAACGTCAGACTTTTCAATCAAGTAATTTAACTTTGCTATGTTTAACTTTTTCTTACATCTACACGTATATTGAGGGATAGGGGGAATATAAATATGATTAGAGGTAGTAGCGACCCCATTTGCTCTCTGTATTGAGTATTCTTATTTCGTTATAAAAAGCATTTTCAAGGGGACAGCGTATAGCCTTAATGACTGCTAATATTCAGCATGAAAACATGGCAGATTAATAATTATTTCAAATAATTTTTTTTCTCGATCATTTTGTTTTTTAATGAAGCTTTTTGCAAAAAAGGGCTACTATTTATTTATTTTAAATATCTCATATCCACAAAATATTTTAGGTGTATCTTGACCGACATAACCAAGTACAAATTTTTTAAAAAGAGTACGGACAAAATATCGTATGTTACAATTTATTATAAAAATGACATCTACTTTTAGCACTTACAATATTTTGTCAAAAAGGTATCGATATTTGAATAGGTCAAAACTTTTCTTACAGTCTGTATATTAAAAAAAAAACCCGTGTCGTTAAATAAATAAAATGTGATTCGATCCAAGGTTACAAATATGAGTTGACATCTGTTCTGTTCTATAACATTACATGATGGATTTTAGCTAGGTCTTGGTAAAAAATGAATTTCGCCTAGGCGATTTAAATGGAATATTGTTTGGCATTCAATTCCCGATCTCAATAAGACCACCACCACCAAGCCCGAAACCGCTTACCGGCGCTCGTCCTCGACTTATTCCTGGGCTTATTGGGAGACTGAACCTGCGCGGAGCCCCCCAAACCGCCCTTGCTTTGGGGCGAGTAGCCCCCCGCGTGAATACCGTGGCCATACGGCGTAGCCCCGTACGAGCTTTCAAAGTTACCATTAAACATGCCACCTGAGGTCCCGTCGTATTCACTACCTTCGCGTTGTTTGTTGCTTCCGTTGGCGTTCGAACTCACACCCGAAGGTTTCACGTCTAGGGCACAGCTCTGGGGGTTTTCGTGCATGAAGGCGCCCATGGCGGCCGCCACCGCACTCTGGTACTCCGAACCTGCGCTGGGTGCTACCTGAAAATAAAAACGGAAAACTTCTACAAGTTGTTTCGAGGCAAAATCTCACAACTAGACATGTAAGACGAGAACATTTTGTTTAAAATAGAGGTTCGCGACCCTCAGGGGACTGAAAATCGTTTCGGGACCCAGAAACCGAGGCTATGCTTTCAGTCTCTTCGTGTCAAACTCGAAAAAAATCAAAAAATAATCTAAAATTTCTATTACTTTAATTGTGATTCCTATATGAAAACAATTAAACAAATTCTACCTACAGTTACGGCCAAAAAATTTGGGTACGGTTTACCAAATACATTAGAATTTGACCATAGGGGAGACTGTTGTATACTGGGACAGGTTCCATACTGGGACAATTTAAAGTTCCCGCAAACTAAACGAAGTAAAATTCCGAATTAAATACAGGAATATATTCATGCACTGCCCTCTATTGGTAGCTATAAATATTTATCAGCAAATTGTTCAGTATGTCTGAAACCGGCGAACACGTGAATTTGCAGTCATAAAGTTTTTAGTTTCCTGTTGAAATCGGGTAGAATATTACCCTTGTTTATTAAAATTAGTTTGTGAATATTCGTATACATAGTGCCCAAAGTGTTTTAAAGGTAAGTTTGGACATATATTGCTTGTAATTACATTTTTGTTAAAAAAATTGAGGCATAACCTAAAATAAGTCTAGTGTTGTATAGTGGGACAAAAGCATATGGTGCATACTGGGTCTGTCCCACTATACACCCGACGGTTTATAAGTGTGTATTAATGGATATTTTTATGGTTTGCCAGAGTAAAAATGCTGAATTTGCTTTTTATTATCTCACGTTACGTGTTCGAAAGCATGGAAGAAGATAATAAAATATATATTTTTAGTTAGAATTACCACAACATTTAAAACTTAAATTGGCATAAAGTTGATACATAATACGTGGGTAACTGTTTTTGTTTTGATTACAGAAAATGAGCGATAAAAAAAGACCCCGAAAAAACAACAAATCTTACAAAGAGAGTAAACAAGCTCATGCGGAAAATGCAGACAAAATGAAGAGAGCTGTTTTAGCTGTTATTAACCAAAATATTAAAATCAGGGAGGCCGCCGATCAATTTGAAGTATCCAAATCTGCCTTACAGAGATATATTGCAAAATATCGAAATACCAATGAGGAGCAGAAAGTAAGTTTTAGCTTTGAGAGGCATCATGGATTTTCCCAAATATTTTCGGATGACGAAGAACAGTTGCTTAGTGAATACTTGATTACTGCCGCAAATATGTGTTACGGATTATCAGCTAAAGAAACCCGTTTGTTTGCCTATAGATTTGCTATCTCGAATGAAAAATTAATTCCTGAATCTTGGAACAAAAATAAGTGTGCCGGAGAAGAATGGATGAAGCTTTTTCGAGCTAGACACAATATAAGTTTACGAACCCCTGAACCCACAAGCTTAAGCCGTGCAACAAGTTTCAACAAACATAATGTTGGTTTATTTTTTACTAACCTTCTTAATGTATTTGAAAAATATGGTTTTAATTCTAACCATATATTTAACTGCGATGAAACCGCTGTAATAACTGTACACAGACCCCCAAAAATAATAGCTCCGTGTGGTCAAAAGCAAGTAGGTAAGGTAACGAGCGCCGAGAGAGGAGTTTTAGTAACAATGTGTGCCACTATCTCTGCTAATGGTACATATGTACCGCCGTTTTTCGTTTTTCCGAGAAAAAACTTTAAACCGCACATGCTTAATGGTGCACCACCTGGCTCAAAAGGAGCAGCACATCCAAGTGGTTGGATGACTGGAACCAACTTTTTGGAATATTTGAAACACGTAACAGATGCAGTACATTGTAATACAAACAACAAGATATTATTAATATTAGATAATCATGAAAGTCATACAGATGTTAGAGTGCTACAATATTGTAAAATAAACGGCATCGTATTGGTTACATTACCGCCACATTGTAGTCACAAACTTCAGCCTCTTGACTTGTCTTGTTTCGGCCCATTTAAAGGATACTATAATAAAGCTATGGACGAATGGCTGATAAATCATCCTGGTGTTCCAGTAACTTTGTACAATATAGCAGAAATAGTTGGAAAATCTTTTGGGTTAGCTTTTACACCAAGCAACATAATTAAAGGATTTCAACACACAGGGATTTACCCTTTAAATTCAGAGATATTTCAGGAATCTGACTATTTGTGTTCGTCGGTCACGAACCGTACACAATCTCTTGCTGAAAGTTCTATGGATGATCCTGATGCAGGTGATTTGGCTTCAAATGTTTTAGACACCACTCAGCCAGGCTGTTCCAGAACCAACCCAGAAAAGGAAATAATGCCTAAAAAGAATATCGTTACTCCGGAATCTATAAGACCACATTTAAAAGCAGCAGCTAGAAAGTTAAATCAGAAAAGAAAAAAAATCACATCAATGATTCTAACTGACACGCCAGTAATTGAAGAAAAAAAGCGAAAAGAAGAAGAAAAAATAGCGAAAGATACACAAAGAATACAAAAGAGTGCAAAGGTAAAGGCTGTTACAAAGAATTTATTTATAGACTCTAGTGACAGTGACGTATCCATAAAAGATTTGTGTGATGACAGTTGATATTTCGGATGAATTTGAAGGAGAAGCAGATTTGGAAGTAAAGCCTACTGATTTTGTCCTTGTAAAATATCCTTTGAAAAAGAGAATAAAATATTACGTTGGTCAAGTAGAAAAAATTGAAGCAAACGAATATCTTGTCAATTTCCTAAAAAAGACTGCCAATTATAAATTTTTCTTCCCAGAAAAAAGAGACGACGATTTAATTTTAAAGGATGATATTGTTATTAAACTTCCTGTTCCTTTTATATCAGGAGGGACCGAACGAGCAGCCAAGATATGTTGTTTTGATTATGACTTTTCTTCTTTTAACATAGAATAATTTTCTTGTTCATTTAAATTTGTTTTTCAATTAGTTTTGTTTGTTTTACATATATTATATTAGTTACCAACAAACTTAAAAAGTAATGCTTTCATATTTTTGATGAGTTATAAATAAAATATGTCTTTGTATCTTGTTACTGAGTTATACGTATTTTATTTCAATTAAACATTATTATTATCAGGTTGTCCCAGTATGTACACATTCAGGTCCCACTATAAAACAAGGGGTTGTTGTATAGTGGGACTCGGGCGTGTAGTGGGACAATGCCTTTTTTGGTTCAGCATTTTACTGTATTCATAATAAAATTTATTTTTGGAAGTACTATTGTGTTTCAAATGTAATTAACACAAAAAATCCCAAAATACTACTAAAATATAATTTTTGTGTTCATTTAAAAAATATTGTCCCAGTATACAACAGTCTCCCCTACCGTTAGTTTTCTTATTTTTAAAGCCAAGGTAATAATTTCTTTATTTAATTAGTGAAAATTATATAGATTTTATTTATAGATAGAAAACAGCGTGGATTAAAAACAAATCTAGCTAATTGAAGTTGCCTTTTTTAAAAGTTTTGTCTTTTTATTACATATTTTACTCGAATATAGACATAATTTATAGAACGCATTAAGAAATCATGGTTTTTGAGATTAGACCGTGTCAAATTGAAATTACCATCCAACGTTTTGCTTTCGATTGCATGAGGCATTTTCAGGAATATTTACTCCACGAGATCTGAGCACTGAATGAGCTTCAGACGGGCTTTTATACCTGACTTGTACTCGCCGAACCGTGACCCTGTGTTAAAATCAGTTTCCACGTGTGATGTAGACTCTATTAACCTTTTTTGTATGTTTAAACATTTCAATAGAATCTCTAATTTGTCCTTCCTGCCTCCCGCCCTCCTGAACAGAAAAAATCCAGTGAAACCTCCGCAGAATACAGTAATCAACTTCGAAGCCGTTAACCGAAGCAGAACATTCCGTCCTTTCCAAAGGCCAAAATTTCGCTTTAGCACCGTAGAAGACCTAGTATCCTCTGTTGAAGCAGCAATCAGAAGATTACCAGTGGAACAAGCCGATGAAGTCAGCTATCAGACAGCGAAGATCATTAAAAATTCAAAACCACCGGAGCCGAATCTCTCCGCAGCCGAAAAAACAGCAATGAAGACGCAAACATTCTGGCACTTTCAGCAGATAAAGGCAACGCCACAGTCGTAATGGACAGAGCGGAATACGTGGAAAAGGTAATTCAACTTTTGGACAACAACACCTATTTGGTTATGCAGAAAGACCCTACAAGTAGAATAGGAAGACGCATCACCAATCTGATTAACGCATCTAGTCTACCATCAGCAGCTCCAAGATTCCCAGGTTCCACGGTCTTCCAAACATACACGAGAAGATTGTACCACTTCGACCGATCGTCAGTGGAATAGACTCGCCCACATACAAACAAGGTAAATATCTTTCAAATTTCCTGAATCCATTTACTGGAAAAACAGATTCTTCTAGCAAAAACTCTGCACATTTCTTGAAAAACTTAAGGCAACCCTGTTGGATCCCAAAGACGTTTTGGTGAGTTTCGCTGTAGATTCACTGTAAACAAATGTTCCTGTCAACGACTCAATTTTCATTATATCAGACATATTGGAGCATAATAATCTTGATAAGAACTTAATAGATCTAGTTGAAGCTTTTCTTACATCTACTTATTTTGTTTTTCAACGAACTTTTTCTGAACGAACTTTAAAGGAAGCTATGGGATCTCCTCTATCACCTGTGGTAGCGAATATCTTTATGGAAGTCTTTGAGGATATTGCTCTAATATCCGCTCCAATAAAACCAAAACACTGATTCTGATATATATATGATACTTTTTTTGTTTGACCTCATGAACAGGATAATCTCATATTTTTGGACCACCTTAATCAATAACATCATAACTTTAAGTTCACAATGGAAATTGAATCTAATGGAACGATTCCCTTTCTACATGTATGTGTTCAAAAGAAGGAAAATGATACATTAGGACATCATGTGTATAGAAAACCGACGCATACAAATAGATACTTAAATGTAAATTCCCATCACTATCCAGCACAAAAGAAATCGGTTATTAACTAACTAGTATTCACAGCTATTTCGATTACTGATCAAGATTATCAAACATTGGAAACATCGAAACTAACCGAAGGTTTTAGAGGGAATGGCTATTGCACTGAAGATATTACACGTTCAACTAAAAGATATAGTAATCTCAACTCCCCCAAAGAAAAATGATAAAGAGCCACCGTTATGTAACGTCGTTCTTCCTTACATACATGGCAATACAGACAAAATAGGATAAGAAGATTGGACAAACCTTGCGATCCCCGAAAGATATTGTACCTTTTCAAACAAAAGGAGTATATGAAATCCCTTGCTCCTGAGGAGGAGTGTAATATCAACTGGACTTAAGGAACATAAATGATGTATTAAAAAGAAACAAATTGTTCAATCTGCTATAGCTGAAAACCAGCATACCACTGGCCATATTATAGATTTACAGAAACCATGGTTCTAGCATCGGTTCAGGATTTTATAAACGAAAAATTATAGAATCTATTGAAATATTTAAACATACAAAAAATTTCAATAGACGTACAGGTTTCGGTCTATATCACACGTGGAAACCGATCTTAACACAAGGTCACGGTTCGGCGAGCACAAGTCGGGTATAAAAGCCCGCCTGAATCTGTTCGAGCTCATTCCGTATTCAGATCTTGTGGAGTAAAGATCCTTGAAGATGCATCGCGCAATCGAAGGCGAAACGTCGGACGGTAATTCCAATTTGACAAGGTGTAATCCCAAGAACCATTATTTCTTAACACAATGTATTTTATGAATACCCTATACCTATTTTCAGAGGTTTTCAAACTGTTTAACAACCTGTTCAATCTACACCATTTGAGGTACAGCAATAAGACTTACAGCTAAGCTTTTAATAATCTATTTAATCTCAAACTAATTGCCTTTAACTGAAAGTGATAACTTTTGGGCTTTCGATAAAACTGAAAATAAAAACGTGCGGTTTAGCCCTATAACGACTAGTCTAGTCTCAGACTGGGTCTCGCAAACCCTTCATAAAAGTAATACAAAGAAAAAAAAGATAAATATTTTCCAATAAATAACTAAACTAAAATGTATGGTTGGTTTTATGAATAGGTAAAAAATACAATAAAACAATAATCATTATTCGTTTGCTTTTATAATATTAACTCCATCAAAATCTAGTTATCTATGTACAGGGTGATCATTTATAATGTCCCCCCCTCTAACTTTTTTATTTGACGTTTGGTAGAAAAACGTCAAATATAAAAGTTTCACAAAAAACAATAAGATATTTGCAGCATACATTTTTATATATACAGGGTGTTGCCGAAATCACCCACAGATTAAAGTTATATTTTTTTAAATGGAACACCCTGTATATTATACGCTAAATTAAATCCTATGAAAATTCTGCATATTTTTTGTATAACATGTCCTATACCCAAATACAATAGTTTTCGAAATATCTGCGTTTTTATCATTCAGAAATAAAAACATTATTCTAAAGCTTATAATTTAGCTTAGGTGGCTGTGAAGTAGATCGATACCAACAAACAAAATATTTGTTTATAAGTGACAGTGACAGTTACACATTTAGCAACATTATACGTTCTTTTTATTGTAAAATGCCTTATTCGGAAAGAGAAAAACAATTAATTTTGGAAATTTTTATTACAACAAACATCCAGACTAGCGAGAAAAAAGAGAAAACATTGGAAATTGATGAAGGCAGTGATTTAAACATTTTACTAAAAGTGGAAGAAAAGCCCAATATTTCCATAAGAAAAATATCGGGAAGCCTGAAAGCTTCAAAAACAAAAAAAAACTTCTAAAACTTAATTAATAATTTAGATAATAATATAATACATTTATTCTTACAAATGGAATTGTTCAACTGGTCCCCCGTTTTCTTCAATACATTTGATTTATGTTCTTCGTAATCGATCCAAAGCGGCAGTGATAGACTGGGAATATTCTTGATTTAGAATTTGAATTTCCGTTCTAATCAAGACTTTTAGGTGTTCTCTATTTTCGATGTTATTTGCGTTCACACGATCTTTTAGAGTTCCCCATAAAAATGCATCCATCGGCGTCAAGTCAGGACTGTTAGGTGGCCAGTTTATCGTACCATTCTTTCCAATCCATTCCGTGAACTGTTGGTTTAAATAGTCTTTAACCAATACGACACAATGAGGAGGAGCACCATCTTGTTGGAAGACGAGGTTTCTCAGTTGCTCCAATGGGAGCTCATCGATGTAGTTTTCTAATTCGTTCCGGAGAAAATTCATATAACCATTACCGTTTAAAGTATCTTCGAAAAAATGAGGGCCTATTATTTTATTGTTTAAAATAGCACACCACACATTAAGAGTTTGACGTCCTTGAAATTGAAATTCCCTGTAGCAATGGGGATTTACTGTCGCCCACTGTCTGCTATTTTTTCGATTTATCATTCCACTAGTAGAAAACGATGACTCGTCGGTCCAAAAAACATTTTTTAAATAATCTTCACTTTCATTAACTTTTTCCAACATGCATGGCAAAATTCAACCCTTTTTTCTCGATGCCTGGGCGTTAATTTTGTGGTAGGCCTAATTTTGAATGCCTTGTATCCTGCATTTTTGAGAGTGGTTTGAATCCTCTCATAAGATGTATTTTTTGGATCAATAAGCTCTTCTCTCAGGCTTCCCGATATTTTTCTTATGGAAATATTGGGATTTTCTTCCACTTTTAGTAAAATGTTTAAATCACTACCTTCATCAATTTCCATTGTTCTCTTCTTTCTCGTTAGGCTGGATGTTTGTTGAAATTTTTCATAAATTCGATGAAAGGTTTTTTTGTCCGGAATGTGCATCCGGGGGTTAATTACACGTAATTCTCTTTGAGCCAATTTAGCACTCTTATTTGCTTTGATAAAAGTTTCCAAAATTAATCGTTTTTCTCTTTCCGAATAGGGCATTTTACAATAAAAAGAACGTATAATGTTGCTAAATGTGTAACTGTCACTGTCAGTTATAAACAAACATTTTGTTTGTTGGTATCGATCTACTTCACAGCCACCTAAGCTAAATTATAAGCTTTAGAATAAATCGCAGATATTTCGAAAACTATTGTATTTGTATTGTATTTGGGTATAGGACATGTTATACAAAAAATATGCAGAATTTTCATAGGATTTAATTTAGCGTATAATATACTGGGTGTTCCATTTAAAAAAATATAACTTTAATCTGTGGGTGATTTCGGCAACACCCTGTATATATAAAAATGTATGCTGCAAATAGCTTATTGTTTTTTGTGAAACTTTTATATTTGACGTTTTTCTACCAAACGTCAAATAAAAAAGTTAGAGGGGGGACATTATAAATGATCACCACGTACCTTACCATTACACCAATTATAAAAAGTTGTTCCTATTATTGTTTATGTTAAATGAAAGTTAAATATATTAAAGATCTTACTGAATCGGGTGTTGAATCCTTGGGCGGCGTGGGAGGAAAGGAAAATATATTGTGTGGCTGACTGGGTGCTGTGTTGGGGCTCTGACTTTTATCCGGATCACCTGCCCCTCCACCAAAAGGTACCCAAGGTCCTGAGTGTGCTAGGGGTTTAGCGGAAGCATCCGAAAGCCACGGGTGAAGGGGTGGATGAAAATGCGGCCTACAAACTTGACTCGATGACATCCTCGACGCTGAAAAATAAAGAGCAAATTATTTAACTTATGTTTTTCCAATATTTTTGAAATTTCAAGTTTAGGTTATGGCTCGTGGCGTTTTTATTGGCTACGGTTCTTATTTATTATAAACTAGCAAAACATCTCAGTTAATTAATAAGTCTACATCACACGTGGAAACTGATCTTTAACAAATTCAAGTGTTATAAAAAGCTAGCTTAAATCTCTCCGAGGACATTCAATATTCAGATCTCGTGGAGTAAAGATTCCTGAGGATGTCTCGCGTAATCGAAGGTGAAACTTTTCCGTTTTAACACGATCTAATTCCTACAACCATGATTTCTTAATTGACCAAGGCATCCTACAACCATGATTTCTTAATTGACCATTCCTTTCTACAATATTTGTATATGATTTAAACAAAGAGATGTAGGATTATTTGAGCTTAATGTGAATGTTTTAAATTTAGTAATGAATTAAAAATAAGTAAATTCTTTTTTCTTTGGCCATTAACGTTTTGAGAAATTAAGGAAGATAATAAAAACTCTAGGTCCAGAAATCATAAACGAAATTCCGGACTTCATTTAGACCGATGTTTTCCAAAATATTCTAGTGAGAGTTGCATTGGTTTGTAAATTGAATAAAAGATTCATTTTGGTTAGAGCTCTTATTTTGTGCAAACTCATACGCTCCATTTTAAATTATTAAATTGATCATTGGTTCTAATTAGACTAAATTGACATTCATTATTTAATAATTAACGACATAAATTGAAATTACTCCCCATTCGACGATTAACTAAATGACTTATCAGAGCATAAACCCGGAACCATTTACATCTGCATTCGCAAACCATAAACGAAACCCATTTCTCATTGTCTGTTTTTTTTTTCTAATCTTCTTCAATGACTCCGCAGATTTATTATGTAAATTTTGACAGACTTTCAAAACAAACGAAGAGTTTAATTGGCTTGTGTAGAAGGCGGTACTTTCTATGGCACTATGGTGCATATGCCGTGTAATAGAGGTTTGGTAGTACCGAAATGAAAAGAAGCTGATCGAGAGAGCTAATAACGATTGCCAGTAACAATTTTCTTGATTTACAGTTGAGGTATGTATAATATTATCTTAATTATATATAATTACATAGAATAAGGTCCTAACGATAGAGTCTGTAAAACGTACTAATTGAAAATCGATGGTTTATGTAAAACCAATTTAACTAATATATCGCAATAGGCTAAGAATATTTATCAAAATTAGAAGGAATAACGCAATAAGTGTTCAAAAAAATAATAAATAGTGTATGTACTTGTAGTATCGCAATTTTCAAATTTAAACTTAAATAAATTTTAGGAATGAGCCTCAGATGATAATTCTAATTTGAGAGAGAGATATATTGAGAAAATCTTGACCAGAAATTTTTTTAAGAAATATTTAGAAATTCTACAGCTATAGTACGCCGCACGGATCTGAAGCCCCGACGAAACGTCAAAACCAGGCAGTTTCTTTGGATATGTAGGGTTTTAGCCAATCACCAATGAGTAATGCACCGTTTCTATAGATACTTGCAATCTTTTCATAGCCTCAGATTCGCACGCCAAACTTTACATAAGCTCAGCTTCAACGGATCTATATCAGCCCCTTACCAATGTTGTCATATTTTCTTAAACTTTAAAAGACATTTAATTGTGTTTTTTCTTTATTAAATCTATGCAGCTTCTTAGACTTGGTGTAATTTATTAACATTACACTTGTATTTTTTTCACATTTTTATTAATTTATTTTTAATTTATTTACTTATTACTGATTAACAGGCCCCCTAAACCAGTGTTGCCAAATCCGATTTCAATCACTTGTCTTAAAGCAGTGTTTTCTCTCGCTATGACGTAATACTGGAGATTTCAATTTGATTTGTTTTCATTTGTTATTAATTTTGATAAATTGACAATGTTAGTTCTATTCTAATTCTTGTTTTTGTCTAAATGATTAGTTAAATTTTCTGTCTTTCACTCTTTTGAGAATTACATATAAAAGATTCTATATCTTAGCGTTTTAGTGGTTGTTGTTATATTAATTTCTGATCCTATGTCAGGATGGCAATCCCGTTGATTGTCATTTTTAATCTGTTTTAAAAACTTCAATCAAAACTATGTCCCTTCATGCCTTTATCGAAGACAGCTGCCTCCTAGTATGGAGGAATTTTCAAAATGTGATATTGGTAAATTAAGAAATCATGATTCTTAAAATTAGACCATCTCAAATTGGAATTACTATTCGACTTTCGCCTTCGATTGAACGAGGCATTTTCTGGCATCTTTACTCCACGAGGTCACTAGTACAGATCCCTGAAGATGCCTCATGCAATCGAAGGCGAAACGTCGGATAGTAATTTCAATTTGACACGGTCTAATTTAAAAAAAAACGAACTCTTAATTGACGAAAGCCGAGATAGTTTTTTTCTTACCCGCTTGTTTAGCCATTTTCTCCATTTTTAAAACTAAAGGGTTCATTACTTATTTGCAGATAGCACTGACGTGTTAGTTGAAGAAGCTCTGCTATGATTTTTGGATATGATACACGTCATAAAGACAGACTTTCTTGTTTCATTACTTCCGCACGTGTATACAACCGTTTATTGGCCGAGAGCTCGTGAAAAAAAATTGCAAGAGTGTGTAATGACTCATATTTCAATATGATGTAGTAATAATCGTGTATATGAGTCAGCATCCACTCGCAAGGTCAGGTAGTGAGACACCTGGCGGAGGCGCGCTTTGAATTTTGGTTTTTCTCTTCCTGCGGGCCATCTTACATTTTCCTACTAATATCTTTTCATAGATCGATAGAGGAGGTTAAGATCTAGCGCTCACTCAAAGCGTGACTGCTAAGTCATTTCGTTAAGGCCCCTAATTTTTTTTAAATTCTTATCTTGCATTTATTAGTTTCTTCCTAGAAATGACAGTTCTGACAAAATACAGTCGATTAGTGATTTTCAACATTGACAGGTGACATTGTTAGATGACACGTGATTAGTTAGCGCTCGCATAGACCTTATGGATGAAAAATGCCCGACGCCAGAGATAAGATAAGAACCCATGGACGATGGTCCCGACAACGCTCCGAGAAACTGCGTACCCTTCTGCTCCATTAAACTGAGGACTGACTGTTTCGAGTGAACACATTTTCAGTCACTACAGACCTCTTGTAACGACTCAGTTTAACGGAACAGATGCAGTCAGCAGTGGTTCGAACTGAAGGTATGTGTGGTTGTTATCACCTTGATATTCATGGCATCAGGCATTTTTCGTCCATAAACGCATTATTTAGGTCTGAAACCAGGGGCGTGCGGTGAAATTTTAAGAAAGGGAAGCAATTTTTAGAAACTTACCTATTTGTAATGTAATTCGATTCTTCGATCGATTTTTTGCAAATTCGTCAGTGACGTCATCATAAAAACGTCGGTTCTCCGACATATTTTGGAGAAGTTTATTTTCAATGGACAACAGCGATGTATGCGAAAATCTCTCCTGCCCCGTTGAAATTCTCACGAAACTTTTTATACGTTTAAGTGTTGAAAAATTGCGTTCTACTGATGAGCTTGTGGCAGGTATTGTCAATACTAATTCACACAATTTCGACACTTCGACGTAGGCATCTTCCAGCTCCTTGTCTTTTAAAAATTGGGTTAGTTCCTTAGCGTTATTTTTTGCGCTAATGTCATCAGTTTCGTAAATCACTTTTAGTTCATATCGCAGTAACACTCGGTCAAAGAACTAGCCATAATGAAGAAGAAGGAAAAGTTTTTCCTTTAAATGCATCAAAATTGCAGAGCTCGAGGAATTTAAAATCATTTAAACCGTTAAATCTATAGTTTGATCGATTATTTCATAAAAGAGTCGTCTGTGTGATGTTTGAACATCTCTGACCTTGTCTGTTCGAATTCGTTTGGCTTGTGGCTCTACATTTAACGTCATCGTCTTCTCCCAGAATAGATCAAAGTCATCTCTTTTTTGGCTTAACATGGACTTAAAATCATCCACTTTTTTTAGGCAAAAACATTGTCCGAGAATGGAAATATTTCTGAAAATATGTTCAACAAATAATTAAAATTAAAATCTCGTTTCAAACAGTCCAAAAACCCCCTCGAACTATTTATTGCTTCTGAGTCCCACGTTTCATTATTTTCTATTACATTCTCAAATAGTTCAATCAGTGATTCACGATTTTCAGATACTGTTAACACAAGTCTTCCATTATAGTTCCACATAGTAGGAGCTACTTTGGGCAATCTTTTGTGGACAATGGAGTACAAAGCTTGTGTACGTTTTGTTAACTTGGAAAAAAGCAGCCATGCCACTTAACGTAACGAAAAATACTTTACACGCTTTAACGTGATTGATGGACTGGGATAAAACTAAATTTAATTTATGACCAAAACAATGGACAAACACAGCACTTGGGAAGGTTTCTCGAACTTTAGCTTGCAGACCCCCTAATTGTCCTGCCATCACTGCAGCTCCAGCATAGCTTTGAGCAACTAATTTTTTCTCTCCATTAATTTCTTTAGTAGCGTTATAGACTACGATATATAATGCATCTGCTGTTCGATTTTCGGACACATTCTTAAAACCTAAAAATCGCTCTTGAATACTTTCGTCTGTTTTAACGTAGCATAGTACTATAGATAATTGGCTAAAATTAGTGATATCGGTTGTTTCGTCCAGAACAATAGCAATGAACCGCGCCTCGCCAATCTCCTGCTTAATTCTTTTTAGAATAATGGTTGCAACAGCGGAAATTAAATCATTCTGGATTCGATTCGACGTTCCGCGAAAAACGCTAGACTGCTTTAAATGATTTTTTAAGCAATCATCATAATTAGCCATTAAACTAAGTAAATCTTAAAAGTTTCCTCCATTTGAAGAAACCCTTGTTTCGTCATGACCCCTAAATCCCAATTCGTGCTGTCCGAGAAAAAAAACAACAACGATAAGCCTTCTTAATATTTGCCTATTTTTATCGACTAGTTCATTGTGTTGGCGGTGACTAATTTCCAACTGTTTATTAAAGGCGTGTTCAATTCTGGTTTTGCCGAAGACTTTTTCTTTTATGATGGCCTGCAAATGCGCTTTGGACATAATGTGTCTTTATGGAAATTGTTTAAATCGGAAAAACCAGTTTTATTCCAGAGACCTTTTTCATTTTCAAAAAGTAAACATGGCCAACAAAATAATTTACTTATATTTTCGCACACGCCATTTGAATTGTTCGTATTGTTTTTCCGGATTAAAATGTCTAATACAGTATTTCATATTTGTGGTTAAATTTTTTATAGGCGGTTTTGTCCTTCCTTTGGAAATTATTTGAAATTTATCAGCGAAGTTTAATGTTGAAAATCCCTTTATTATTAAGACACACACCACACATTCACACACCCTCTTCTTACTAAATTCTCCAACATTTTCAACGTGATTACCGACAGCCGAAGTTGATGGTATTTACATATCCACGTCCGTTTTATTGTCTTCCATATCGCACCATGCACGACGCGACGTACGTATCACACAACAAATGGATAGCCGCTCGATTCACAGGAAATCACGCATACAGGATTTGGCTGCAGAGAAGCTAGCGGCCCGCATAGGTTCTATTCGATTTCTATTGTGGCTCGGTCGGAGTCAAGCCCGCATTTATTATGGGCTTGATAATTAAGTTAATATTTTAGCATTTTTAATATAAACTAAATTAATGGTTTCCTATTTCAAAAATTACATTTTAGAAGATGTTTTGTAATTTTTTTTGGGGAAGCACCGCTTCCCTTGCTTCCAAGGATTGCACGCCCCTGTCTGGAACTGTGCGGGAACTGATACAAGATGATGTTATAAGCATTTTAAATTAAAAAAGTTGTGCACCGGCCAGCCGCACCGTTCCTGAGATATAGTTTCCTGCCATTAGGCCCTTAAAGAAGTGACGTAGCAGGTCATATTACCGATCTATTAAAAAAATATTTATGAAAGGATGTAAGATGGAGCTGTAGGGAAGGGGAAACCTAAAATTTAGTGCTCGATTAGGAAACAAAACCAATAATTTTTAGCCAATAGGCGGTACCCCAAAGCACGCCAAGTGGGTGCTGACTCATACGCACATCGCTAATACTACATCATATTGAAAAATGAGCCATTACAAAACTCTTGCAGTTTTTCGCCACGAGGTCCCCCCTATTAAATTTTCAATATACAAACTGTCAGTGATTCTTTAAAATATTAATATAACAATTACTCCTTAATACGTGATCCCGTTTTATTAAACATACAGTTCAGATTAGCTGAGTTCACGATCGTAAGGCCTTGACGATGAGCAACAACTATTACTTTTCATAAATTATGCTTATTCATATTATAAGCCAATAATATGTGGTCACGATCCATTTTAGTCTTTATATACCGCACATTCTTTCTCAACAGGGGACTTTTCATAAGGGTTTTTTATTTATTCTGTCTAACTTAAGTATATCAGGCTTATGTTTGTTACGGGTATTGATATTAGTTTGAGTACTTTGACTTTTATGAGTGTTTAAATTTTTATAATACCTATACAAAGTCATAATATATAGAACTGTGCAAAAACAACTCTCTCTAAAAAAAACTTTACCAGCTTTAGCCCCTCATCACTTTCACTTGAGGAATTCATTAAATAAAAATGTATCATTCTTAAGTATATTGGTGATAATATTATGATTTAAAATTTGTATATTACATGCTATAGCAGTTTAATTTAAAACACTTATTTATGTAACGTTCAGAGGTAAGAAGTATTAAATACATTGCCCTAGGAATATTTATTAAAAAAACACAATTTTGAACCGAAAAAAAGTCAGTAAAAAAGTTCAATGAATATTTGTTTGCTTGATTTTTATTTGATTCAAATAATTTTTGTTTGGGTTATATAGACTGGTTTGTTTAATTTTTCTATATATTTGTATGTAATACATTGCAGTAAATAACTGTTTCAAGTTACATCGCAGCTCATTTATTTTCGATTTTACAGTGGACATGGTAACCATAGTAAAGCTAAAGCTAAACCATTTTCAATCGAAAAAGTAAAAACAAATGAGCCGTAAATGCGCACCTACCTTTAAATTATTCTAAAAATTCTCGCACATCTTAAAACCCGCATGTAAAAATGACGTCACAGTGGCTTTCACAAACGATGCAAAAATTAGCAATAAATATATTTTCTTTCAAAACAAGCCGTTAATCAGGAAATGTTGGTGATTATTTGATGAATATATGTCTATATTTAGATATACATGTATTTGTTTTAAATAAACAAAAAATTGTTTTTGTTTATATTATGATTTTTTTCTGGTTAACATGTTACATGATATTTTTAACGGTCTATTTGCTTATTTACGTCAGTAATGACTCCTAAAACTCATGTATCAAGAAAGCTCTGAAAAACAATGTTTATAATATTTTTTTGCGTTTCTAGTTTGCGTCGTTTTTGAAAGCCATGTGATGCCATTGTACATGCATGTTTTAGATAGTATGAGAGAATTTTTAGGACAATTTGCGATAATTTATAACATCAAAAATGAATAAATTGCTAAATCTGTTAAGACAGTTGTTTGTTGCTATCTCTTATATATTAATATTGATAAAATTTTTATTCTTCATAAAAAGGATGCCATAAGTGGTCATAACTTAACACTCTTGAAATCTAGACGAGCAACACTCTAAATAATAATAATAAAATTGTCTATTTCTTACACAAACAAAAATTTATTTAATTACAAAAAAATGTATATTTAAAGCAAATAATTGTTTAGTTTTATGTAGAAAAATATTACATTTATTTGGTACATTAAATTAAAGTACAAACAAATTTTTATCACTTTTTAAACTTATAGGAAACAAAAATATTGGTTTCAATAAACTCAATTTTTGTTTAAATCAAACGATTTGTCTTTTCATACTGAAAGTTCTCTCACATCTAAAAACCCGCATGTAAAAATCGCGTCACACTGGCTTTCACAAACGACGCAAAAATAAGCAATATATTTTTTTTTCGGAACAAATCGTTATGAAATGTTGGTGATTATTTGATACATATATGTTTATGTTAAGATATAAATATATTTGTTTTAAATAAACAAAAATTTGTTGATATTGTTTTTGTTTATATTAAGAATTTTTTTGCTAACATGTTACATATGATATTCTTAACGGTCTATTTGCTTATTTTTGTCAGTAATAACTTTTGAAACTCATATTTCAAGAAAGCCCTGAAATAACTATTAGTTTGCGTCGATCTTTGGAAGCCATGTAACGCCATTTTACATACACATTTTAGATACCATGAGAGAACTTTTAGAACAATTTATATAAAAATGTTCAGACCCCGAAGGATATTTAAGTTATTTGTAGCTTATCTATTTTCACTTTTTTTAAAATTAATAAGCTAAATCTGTTAAGACAGTTGTTTTTTCGCTATCTCTTATATATTATTATTGATAAAAACTTTTTTCATTATTAAAAGGATACCATAAATGGTCATAACACTCTTGAAATGTAGACGAGCAACACTCTAAATAATAAAATTGTGTATTTCTCACACAAACAAAAATTCATTTAATTAAAAAAAACGTATATTTAAAGCAAACAATTGTTTAGTTTTATATAAGAATTTACTTGTGTCAAATAACACAATTATTTGGTACATTAAGTTAAATGAAAAAATAAATACAAACAACACACTTTTTAAACTTATAGGAAACAAAAATATTGGTTTCAATAAACTCAATTTTTGTTTAAATCCAATGATTTGTCTTTCCAGTGAGACTGATTTGCTAGTTTATTTTGATGCTACATACCTGCTAAAAAATTCCAGTCATAACTAACTAAAAAAATATTTAATATGAAATGTAAAGCTGTTTTAAACTATATTTCCTTCCGTCGCGCGTCATAAAGTAGTTGGGGCAGTAGATAGGAATCTTCACTTAGGAACGGATATTTCTCTTTATTAACAAGCTAGAAACATGTAAGTTTCTCAAAAATATCTATAGCAAAACCTCTATCAAAAATTTTAAATAGTATTAAACTTATTTATTTTAGGATTTGTCAAAACGTAATAATAATATTGTGCAATAACTATATTTCTAATAGCATAAATAAAACTCTTGGTAGCTCTAAATTTTATTTCTGTAGTGACATTATAAAAAGTAGGTTAAGTATAAATTCTGTGGTAAATTACGATGTTTAGAATATATGAGGAACTACAAAAGCTACATTTAACGTTTAAACTTAAATAATAATAATAATAGGCATCATTTTATTGGTTTAATATAAAGCACTAGACTGATAAAGACGAGAATGACTGTAAAAAACGTTATATTAAGGCATTGCCAATCTATAAACTTGTATATAGTCCTCTGCATCGGTAAATTTCTGCTAAAATTGCATAAACATGAATTTATACCCACATAGAATGACTGTAAGCATGTAGATAGGGGCCATAAAATCAAATTCGAAAACTATATCGAATAATATTCTTTATTCTTTTATTCTGAAAACGGGTATTTGTGTTTTATTTATCTTTTTGTGATTTAAAATTTAGTTACCTACTGTTATTTTATGTTAACTCATTGCATAAATACTAAGTATAGATCTAGTAAGATTGTTCATGAAGCTTGTGATCACGTTTCAGTATGATTTCAAAACAACAGTATTTCATTTTGTTTAAATATCTTTGAAAAGGCACTTTTTAAACTGTATTTACTATTATATTTATAAAAAAGTTTGAATTGTTTATTGAAATATAATTCCTAAAAGATATCGCAAAATAAAAATGTAAATCGACATGTGTACAACCCATACGATATGAAACACTGTAGTTAGGCTCTGGTCGACTTTTGAACAAACATAAAATATGTTTATGTTATGCTAAACAGTTTCCGACCAGTTTATTTAAAACTTTAACGTACAGATTTGTTAAAGAAAGTAAACCTCTAGAACGGCCAGTCTGATCACCTGACCTCCTTTATCTGGACTTTTTTTGAATTAAGTAAACAAGGCGCAACAATCTAAAAATGTATCTATAAGGAAGACAGCATTGAAGCAAGTTATACATTTTTAACAGAGTAAGTTTAGTAAATAAAAAATACAATGTACAAATAAAATAAACACTATTGCTCAATATTCAATGCAACTCTAACACAAAAATAATTATTCTAAGCGAGTTTAGTTTCAGATTTTGTGCCGAAAATCTGTTGACGTATAAATTATTAATAAATACAATAAAACTCATCAATTGGTGTACGAGCGTGAGTATCATTAACATGTTTAAAATTTGTCCCTGACAACCGTGCATACCAAAACATTTTCCCCATTATTGTTGGTTGCTCCATTGTACAACCAGAACCCCATTAAATAATAAATATCCCATTAAGCAACACCACTACCAAAATTAATCACTGCCCCCGCTAGCAGCGCCCTCCCGCTGCTTTCATAAATTATTTTCACACGCAGGAAGCTTTTAGTGGTCTATATGTATATAGGCTCCTTTTCGAGGCCTGCTATATATATCTACCCTTTTTGCACCATAGGCGGACCGAGTAATGAATTTCAAAATATTGATTTGGATATTTAACCTGAAATAGACTAATTCGGAGTAAACGGTTTTGTTGAACCAGGCTCACGCCATTACACAAAGAAATCTTTTTAACCGTTTAATGATTAATATGTATTCTGGTCGTAAAATATTAAATAAAACATTTTGTAACTGGCACTCCTTTTTGCTTTGCTAAAGAGAGGGAACTATTATAATTTTGGGGATTCCTAGATGTCAAAAAACAAATGTTTTCTCAATTCTGTCGATCTGTCTGCCGTCGATCTATCTGTGATTTTTCACGATTCCCAAAATTTTATTGGTCCGCCATTTTGTTCCGCCATCTTGAATTCGTACCTCAATTTTACCAGTTCATCTCTATAATACACTTAATTTTTGTACAGAATTTAAAATCAATCTAGTAAGTAGTTTTTTCATGCTGTTTTTTAAATAATTTATTAATCCGCCATTTTGTTTTGCCATTTTGGATTCGTACCAAAATTTTACCAAATGATTTCTACGTAATATTTTAATTTTGTACAAAATTTCAGGCAAATTGGGCGAGTAATTTTTTAGTAATAATTTTTTTAACATTTCGCTAGGCCGTCATTTTGTTTTGCCATATTGGATCTGTACTAAAATGTAATCATTTTATCCCCTTATGGCTCTTGATTTTTGACCAGAATTTGAAGTCAATCGGATAAGTAGTTTTTTAAGCTATGCCGCGTACAGACAGACTGACAGACTGAAGGAATTGAGAAAACATGTTTTTTGGCATCTAAGGACTCTGCGTGAAGACCTGTAAAAACCTGTGAGGGTAATTTCAGCATGACTACAATACTTCCCTTTTACGAGGGCAGAAAATTTGCGAAAGAATTGAGTGGAACATAGAAATGATCTGGTAAAATTTTAGTATAGATTCAAGACAGGAAAACAAAATGGCGTGTAAATGAAACATTTACGAAATTAGGACATCACATGGGTCATGGGTTCCATGAGCAGGCCGACTAGTTGAACCTAACCAGAGAAGGGGGCGCATAGAGGGTTGCAGAAATAGTAACTTTTGATTTTGTTATCAGAATTGTTGATGTCTTGGACATACTCGCGAGGTTCTTTTTTGACCTCTCTAAAGCATCTGATCGCCTAAGTAATTCCGATTAATTAAATAAATTGCACAAGCAAGGTGTTAGGGGTTGTTCACTGTGATGCAGTGGCTTCACAAATTTAATTAAACAACAGAACTCAAATAATAGCGTTTACTTAAATACTACATAGCCAGATTCTAACTTTAAGATTATTTGACAGTTTAGCCTATGACAAGCAATTATTTTGTTCTGCCTGATATTACATTATTAGATGTAAACGTGAATACATACATTTCTTAATGTAGTGACAAAATAGCCAGAGGTTAATCTAGTAAATATTATGTATTTTTATGGTATCTGTTTCGTTATTGTTTTATATTTTGGGGCAAATAATCGAATTTAGTGTTTGTAATAAATAAAAATAAGGAAAATGTATATATGAATATGAAATTGGTTGGTTTTAAAAACACTTTTATAATACCATAGGCAGTAATCTAACTTACAAATATCCTGCACATAATTCGGCGTTAAATTAAAAAAAAATGTGTAAGTATATTAATAATAATAATAATAGTTTATTTATATTAAGAAATAAGTATTACAAATGTTCCAATTTGACAAATAAAGTGAATTACTCACCCAAGAAGTAAATCTTGTAGGTGAGAAAATTATTACATAATATTACCTAGCCAAACAGTAAACAAATATTTATACTAATAAACAAACAAACAAACAAGGGGGATAAAGAAGTGACAAAATTTAGATTTAAGAATTGTGTAATTTTCTTTTGTTTTCTTTATGTTTTTGTGTCTAGATCAGGCCCTTTTGTGTTAAAATTAAGTTTATTTTTTTTCCTAGCCGCTGTTAAAGTTATGTTCGGGAAGTTGTGTCATAATTGGGTTATGTTATGTTTATTGTCACATTATTTAATAAGTTTTCTTCTTTATTTAGAATAGATTATGAAAAGGGGTGTAAATATCCATACTTTTTGTTTGTAAGAGCATTTATTTTTTTGCTTCCCTGATTTTGCAGCCATATTTGTATTTTTGATCTAAATAGATTAATAGAATTTAGAGTTTTTATACTAGCTGAGAGCTCATTATGTATGTGTGGACTAATAAATGTAAAATATCTTTGGGCTAATGAGGTATTAATGTTCGGGAGAGTGCCTGTTTGGGATTTATGTCTGGTGTAATGGTCATGTTGGATGGGTCTAAGGGTGTCTTTTTTCTTGTATTGCCTTAGGGCTATACTTTCAACATATAGTTGTCTTACGTCAAAAATTTTGGATTCTTCAAACAATAAATCAGTTGGGTATAATCGGTTCTTGTTATATATAACTTTTAGCATCCATTTTTGAACTTTCTCTAATACTTTAAGATGAACGTCAAGTACACCACCCCAAACTATTACGCCATATGTCAAATGTGGCTGCACAAGTGATAGATAAAGTGTTTTTAGATATGGAATTTCAAAATATTTTTTTAATTCTTTAAACTTACGTATTAAACATCTTAGCCTATAGCCTATATTATTCTATAGTATTTTATAACAAAGTTCCAAACAAACTAGAAAAAGAAACTAATAGTTTGGACGCATTCCAGAGCCCTACTCCATGAGATAATTTCAGAGAGTACATGTAATTTTATAATTAATTATAACCTTATAAACTTATAATATATTTTGAAATAAAGGCTTACATTTATTTTGAGAATGTCTGTTGCAAGGAAAATTATTAATAATCTGTACTTCTGAAATCGTTGATGAGTTCAGAACCCAAAAATTCCTCAAAGCAGTGGTATACAATAAAACTCAAAAAATATATAGCTTATACGGTTTTTTTTATATTTAAAAAAATTAAAACTTATATGAATGTATATTATAGAAATGTGTAGTCATTTTTAACCCGTTTCTTCTAGGAAACTAATTTACAACGTTTTTAGGCAAAACATTGAAGTGTGTTAGTCAAAAATATAGTTTAATTCATAATAGTAACATAAGGGATCATGATTCTTAAGATTAAACAACGTCAAAAAATCAGAACATTGAACAAAATCAGAACATTGAACAGTGTGATTTCTTAAATAGCCAAAACCGTGCGACAATATTTTTGTTTAATAAAGGGAGCAAAAATAACTGCTTGAGAGAGAAAAATGATATACGATAATTTTTACAAGATCTGGATGTTATTACAGCAGATATTTTATTTTACAATTTTCAATTTTTGACTGCATAAATGTGAAACTACGTTTATGTCTTTATATTCATCAGCTTAACATATCCTTTCCACATAGCCATCTGCGGAAGTCCGTTAGAATCCCGTCCCGCTAATCTCGTCCTATCTCCGATGGGATCGACTGATAATCATTCGCGACGCCGTCAGCCATTGTGAACGCCTTTAAATATGGCCGCCGTGCAGCGCAGCCAGGCCAGGTGAGTAGGGGTTAATTTCACCACCCCAATACTGCGTGTCACCGAATAGAGGGATGAAAAACAGATGTATAAA
The DNA here is from genome assembly GCA_030620095.1 of Kuschelorhynchus macadamiae. Classification (NCBI taxonomy): domain Eukaryota; kingdom Metazoa; phylum Arthropoda; class Insecta; order Coleoptera; family Curculionidae; genus Kuschelorhynchus; species Kuschelorhynchus macadamiae. Next base: position 2,441,379 of record JAUTXW010001318.1, on the reverse strand, counting down.
CGCACAAAACATTAATGAAACACAAGGGGATGCTATCGCGTTTTATTTGTGTCATGCGGGTCCTATTTTGCCAAAGTTTTATGTGTAATTCCTGGGCCGGAGAGGGCGAGGAGAGGTTTTTGGTATTGCGCCCCGACGTTAAGAGGAAAATTGAGAATAGTTGAAAGGCTTTTGATTTAGGCAATTATCCGTTGTTATAACAGCACCCTTGTATACTTGTCGAGTTGCGAAGCACCATTTTAGTTTTCCAGGTATTCATTTTACGCAGTTCGACATGCCTTTGAGAATGCGATAAAACAGCCAATTATATTTTAGATTCCTATCGAGAATTAACTTAAAAAAGAAGAAATTATTGGTGTACAGTTAATTAGAAGCATATATTTTTTACAAATCTGCTGAAACTATCTTTATAAACTTTTTTAAATAACGATTAGAAATATCTTTGATCAGAATCTCGATTGAGAATCATAATAATTATTAATTAACTAAATTAATTTTAGATACTAAAATCAATAAAAATGCGCTTTCACACACCTTTATCAAAAGTTCTTGGCCGGAAAAGATATATGTAGAATAGCAGAAATTATATATTTCTGCCATTCTATAAATTAATTTTAGTTTTTTAATAAGAGATTAATATGAAATGTTTTGCACACACTTGGCCCTAATTTAATTTAGTAGTAGGTAAATCCACTTCTTATTACAGCAATCCACTTCAGCCGCATCAACGAAAGTTCATGTTTTATTTAAAGTTGAAAATTTTTAAAGTAATATTGCCTCTCATCCCTCTACTTCCACAATTTGCAATTCCACAAAAAGAAGACATTTTAAGGTAAAATAACATAAAAAATAAATAAATATCAAAAGTCCATAATATACTCCTGCGTAAAAATTCGATTTGTTTGTCCTTCGGCCATCAAAAACAGCTGATCGGTGACGTTTGAGTGACAGATCGTTGGAGTGCAAAATTAATTCAAAATCACAAACGAAAGAATTAACGTTTGCGTCTTGCGTCGCCGTTTGCGCTGTCCTTGAAGTTAATTAATTAATTAACGTAAATCAATGGATACGGTTATATTTTTGTCGCCATCCGTTTGAGTTTCCGCTAGTCATGGAAAAATGGCGATCTTTAACTTTAACGGAAGCGGCTAGCGTAAATCGACATTTGCATTACATTGCAACCAATGAAATTGCTGGATTTTAGAAGACCTTTCAAAAAGCCCCTTCGTCGTAATAAATTTGACGTTATATATAGACGTAACATCTTCGTCCGTTTAAAAAAAACTGCTTGGGGTCATTGTCTTTAATTTTAAGAAAATACTGGTAGGAGTTTTGAGCATTTCCACCCCAATTAACAGGCCGAATTCGCGATCTCCTTTGCCGCCTTTTCTTCAACAACGTACAGCTGCGGCACACATTAATATATCCACAATGCCTAGTCTTTACTAAGCAACATTACTATGATTTTGATTATACATGCTCAGCAAATTAAAAAAACGCACATAAGCCGAAAAACAAACAAGACAAAACTGCATTACACAAAAAAGCGATAAATATAAACATTAAAGTAAGGTTAGTTCCACAGGCAATGCAAGCGCAAACGTTTTCAATCTATAACCCAGGCTTTAATTTTCTGTCAAATAAATTTTTATAGTATCTAATAATTGTTTTCATGGCCCACTACTATCAAAGTTGTTGAAAACTACATTTTAATAAAATTTTAAAAACAAATGCGTTTAAATCGAAAACTTGAGGAGTTAGGTATACGCAAAGTGTTGATATACAGGGTCTCCCACTAAAAAAAATCGGTTTTTTCCCAAACACTATTATAAGTTACCTATAAACGTTTGTTTCTGTACCACTGTGTATGCTTCAACTAAGATATGACTAAAACAGTAAATGCCCAAACGTATTGTTGCACTGTAACCCAAATTTCAGCTTAAAATTGTTTTAGAGTTGGGAGAAATTCAAATTTATTTGAAGTCTCGTTTGCGTTAAAAAAATTAAAATTAATTAATACTTCAAAAACGGATACAGATAGATATAGAAACATATTCAGGAAAGTTGCTTAGAAATACATATAGAATTTGAAAATTGAAAAAAATACAGGGTGTTTTATTTAAAATAACGATTTTCGCTAAAAGCCGCAATGCCGCATCGCAAAAATATGTTAAAACGATATATCATGGTTGGTTACCTTCACAACCAAAATCTGAAGATGATCTGTTACTTGGTGCTCCAAAAACGTCTAAATATTCCATCCAGCGTGAATCTTTCTGTATAGGATTAATCTAAGTTTTGAAAATTATACAGGGTATGTAAATAGTGTTTTGGTTTATTTGTAATTTGTTTTAATTTCACAGATTGTCCACAAATTAGGGACCGACTGGTATATTGCATACCGCAGATATATAATACAACCAAATAATCGGCATATTCAAAACATAAGCCTCCGAAAACAAGATATTTCTTACAAATAAAAGAAGTAACTTTTTCGGATTAAATGACACTTGTATAAAAATCGGCCTGAAATACGATCCGTTTTGTTTTCAGCGTATAAAAGCCGGTAAGCTGATAGCGCTATATCTTGAGCCGGGCGGCGTGATCATAAAAATGTCCGTTGTCGCGCAATTCTCAACCATAAATACACATCCAGTGGTCACACCGTAAGCTACGGTACTACTTCATTTTGTACAGGGTTGCCTTAACAAGTATACAACTCTATTAGATCAAGAAATCCTCCGATCGGTGAACATAAAATGCCGAATTTTCAGTGTCATCTCATAACGCATGTGTTTTATTCTCCAAGGTAACAATAGTATGGTACTATTGAATTTTTTAATTTGCTCATAAATATAGATTATTTATTGTTAAAAAAATAATCTGATAACTTCAAAATATTGCAAAATCATTTTTAATTTTTTTCGCTTCACAAACATGAATAATTGGGATATTTTTTACCGAGAAGATGGAGGGATGGTTCTTTAATAGATCCTAGTTCCAAGTAATTTAATTAATTTAAAAATTAAATTAAATTAAATAACATTTCATTTAAAATTCTTTCGGTAATTATATCAGATTAATAAACCTTAACATAATGTTTGTGTACTAAAATAATATAAGCAGTCAATTCTGTATTTTAAATAATTAACCTGTAAGTTCTGCAACAATTATAAAAAACTTAAAAATATATTTGAAAAAAAGATTAAATAACACTTTTAATTACAAGAAACTAAACCCATGAAAAAAATTATGGAAAAGTACGTCAAAAAGGGTTGGAAATAACGAAGAAAGGATGTGTAGACACAGTAGACATAGAGACAGAATACATTTTTCTTGCCGCGACTTAAATCATAGCGCTCTAATAATGATGTTTAAGAATAAAGAACTAAACTACTGTCACTGTTTAAATCAATCTTTGAAGACCCTTTCCAAACAGATGGTGGAATATCGATTATTACAAAAATTGTTTCTAAACAATTATTTTTAAAAGCCATTGGCAAAGGAATTGTCTTAAAATCACATTTACTTGAATACCCATTTTCATTGACATATTATATCAACGGCAAGAAGAAAAGAATTCTATCATTATACCTTTACAGCGTTGCGTTTTGTGGAATCCATCAAGGATGATAAACTTGTTTTCTTTGTTACTTGCAATACATATCTATTTACTATTTAATCATTGACTCAAAACATACATTATGAAGGACACAGCACAAGATGTTAGGTCTCACTGTTATTATATCTTTGATTACTACCCACCCAGTATAAGAGGTCAAAAAAACAGCAAAGAGCAAAAAGAAGTGGAAGAGACGATTAAAAATCAAAAAGGGTCGAAGGTTAATTAAAAAAAAATAATAAAAAGTTATGTATACGTGTTCTGATTTCTGCTACTAATTGCTACAAAAATACATCTGGATTAATATCAGGCGTTGATAAGATTTAATATTAGAAAATAGTTCACATTTCTATACAATAACGGATGTTAGTCGATAAGTATGTAAATAATTTATCAGACAATGTCACTATCTCAAATTTGATCGCACTAGAAATCAGGGGTACTTATTGCATAAATACAACTAAGTTAAATATTGATTTACTTTTATGTCATACATATTATAGATACTGAAGCTTTTGGTGTAAACCAGATAAATGTTAATGTGGTAAAATATTGCAGTCTTTTTATCTATAAATATATAACCCATATAATTAATTGCTAATTATTCTCCTGATCAAAGAAAGGTTTCAATAGGTAAGTTATTATCTAAAACAAAGAATAATAAAATAAAAAGGTTCGTCTGTATTACGTGTATAATATCTTAATCCAAAATTGTAGCAGATCGCTTTATACTAATTATTCATCAACAATGCTACCTACAAATAAGTATATAGAGTTATAAAACCCTAAAGATGGTGGACAAGGCCAAAAAGCCGAAAAGAATAGAAAAAGGTTGAATTAAACGATATACTTACTCTTCAGTGCACAGGCAGAAAGATATGTGGTACTAAATCAATGTACTTAAAACTTTTTACCTGTAACTAAGACAAAACAAAAGTTGACGAACACCAAATTACATTTTAATTTTTTTTTTATATTTATTGCTTAAAAAGCAGCCATGATTTATGTAGGCATGATGAAACAGAGAAATGGAAGAATTTCTTTAACAGAAAGCAAAAAGAAAATTCACATTCAACGGGGTTGCCAAATTTATATGGAAGTAAAACCACTACAACTATAAAAAATATGGTAATATTGAAATCCTTATGTATAATAAACGAATTACTAAAATTTGACAAGTTATCTTAATAAGTATAACCAAAATAGAACTTAAAATATAGAATAAATTGTAAACTGGTCAAAACAGAAAAACAACCAATAGGAATTAATTACAAATCTGATTGGAAACCCCGGTGTGACATCATAGTGAGAGAAATAAACTGTTCGAAGACAAGCCGCAGAAGACCGACTTGGCAACCTTGGTTGAAGAGGCCTGTTAAGTAATAATAAGTATAATAAGTAAATACACTAGACATAATAGATAAGATAATAGCTTGAAAAGGTGCAAAAACCTGTGTAATGTCAATAAACTACACCAATTGTGAGAAGCAACATAAATGTTTGGATGTGGTTCGAAATTAGACACTATTAAAGGGTTTGGATCAGAACCGAGAAAATTAAACAATAAAAAGTAGGTTTCAAATAATTGAGTAATGACAAGAATAAGTACATTGTTACTAACCCTAATAATAGCATAAATTTCAAGTTAAATTCAAACAAAACTAGAACTATGAGAAACCAAAGCAAGTCCTTGCGGGAAGGTAGACAAAGGATCTAGCTAAACAGAAATATGTTACAATTTATTGTATGCCTATATAAATTAATAAAGGTCAATAAAATATTTAGAAATTGTGAAAGAATGTTAGCTAGTAAATTTTGATCAAAAGGGTTGAAAATTGGAATGTGTGAGGTTAACCGACCTTCCATAAATGGATGACCTGTGGTCAATCAATAAATAAATATAATAATAGAAATCTTTAAATAAAAAGGAGGCGGGTTGAGTAAACTTTGTAAAATCTAACAAATAGTTTTGGTAGTAATGATAAGTTAACACATAAGAATGGTAATAAATATTTTAATTAGCTGTTAAACAAAAGATTGATGTTATTGTACGAATAAGTTTTCAAAACAAAACAGAAAAACCATAAAATTGATATTGTATTTATTTTTTGAGTAGAAAGATTGATAAATACTTTTTGAAACAAAAAAAAAACAAAGAATTCAACACATTTTAGTAATCTTAGAACTATTAGCATTTTATCATTTCTTTCTAAAATTTATAAAAATATTTTATACAATCAATTATATCAGTATTGCACTCTTAATAATATTATTAAGGATAGTCAATGTGGTTTTAGAAAATACCTATTTTAATGCTTCTGTGGAGTTAGTTAGTATAACTGATGATATAATGACTGCTGCTGATGAACATTCAAATGCTGCATTGGTTCTTCTCCATTTTTCAAATGCTTTTGATTCTATAAACCACGAGCTTTTAATTATTAAACCTAAATATTTTAGAGTCCAGAATCCATCAATTGAGTTAATAATGTCATATTTTTCAAATAGATATCAAAAAATCTTCTGTAACGATACTTCCTCAGTGCAGGTTTTACCGCAGGGGTCAATCCTTGGTCCTCTTCTATCTATCGCATATTCTTCAGACCTATTATAGTTTTTAAAATACTGTGAAGTTCGAGCCTACGCAGACGATATGCAAATTTACTACCATCATCTAACTTTGTAAACGCATTAATAAACGAAGATTTAAATACGTTAAGAGAATTATCTTTAGAACACAATTTAAAACTCAATCCTTCAAAATCATTTTTGATGATATTTGGCTCGAAAAATAAAAGAAACTTTTTAAAACAAAATATGAATGTTAAAATTAGTGGTGTTAGACTTCCTGTAGTTATCTCAGCACTTAATTTGGGTATTGTATTAGATACGCAATTGCGGTTTAGAGAATATATTAAAATATTAATTAAAAAAATCACATTTGTCTTTGAAGGTGCTATACAATAGCTTTTACCTTTACACAGGATGCTCTGTGATTCACTACTTCTGTCAAATTTTAATTTTTATGATTCTGTATGTTCGGTGCTTGTTTAGACGTGGCAGAAAAAAATCGGCTTCAGAAAGTACTAAATACATGTTCAACGCTCATCTTTGGAAAATTCGTACATATTACCACCACCTACCATTATCTTTAAGAATGTTTTTTCTCAAAATGTTAGATTTCGGAATAAAATTACACTACCTCATTGTCAGATCGCCATGTTTAAAAGATACCTATAACGGTATAAAATTATACAACTCATTGCCCGAGCAGTTGATGCTCTTAAGTAAAAATAAATTTAAACTTCTAAACAACACATATCTTGTTAACACCTAAAGGTAAGTTTTTAAATTTCATATTTTCTTTTTGGATTCCATATTTTTCCGTGTATGCAGGTACAGGAGAGGTTCCTAATTTTTTAATTATGTTTTTTTCTTCCATTAGTTCCTGTTTATAAATTAACTTGCAATATATTTTTTCCTGATATTGTCTAAATAGTTTTTCTTTCTTCCAGAGATTCCGCTATTACCTAACTAAAGGTAGGGCACTCTGGAGAATCCTCCTTAAACCAGTCTATTTTTCATAACCTAAAGTTTACATACTCAATCATTAAAAGCCCCATTAAGTATTTGTTACTCTCAAAGACCTCAAAGTGGGGAGATGGTGCAAGCCTAATTTTTACAACTAACTGTAAACAAAACCAAGCCAGTATACAGATCTACCATTATTTTACAAAGAAGTGTTTAATTTGCGCTACGTACCTCAAAGAGTACCAGGCTTAAGACGAAGCGACCAGTAGTAAGGCTTTACTATTTAGTAATCCTCGTCTATTTCATTCTAGAATGAGGAATGTCTCTAGCATGTTTGCGTAACGCCCGGATGTTTACGAGGGTGGTCTGAAATTTTTCCGACCTAACGAAGATACAAGACATTTTTTCTTAAAATTTATATTTATTTTTCTACATAGTCTCCTTGTAACTCTACACACTTCTCCCAGCGATGCTCTCTTTAATCCGTCCAAATAGTACTCGGCGTTTTTCTCTTCAAAATTATTGTTCACGAAGGTGATTGTCACCTCATTTCAGATGAGGAAACAAAAACAAGTCACTTGAAGCTAAATCTGGTCGGTGAGGCGGATGGTCAAGCAGTTCAAGCCGTAATTCGTGAACTTTCACCATGGTCACCGCTGAGGTGTGAGACGGTGCGTTTTCTCGGTGAAACAGGATTTTCTTTTTCTGCAAATGTGGCCGTTTTTTCGTAATTTCTGCCTTCAGCTTGTCAAGTAATGATGCGTAGTATGTTTCTGTAATGGTTTTTCCTTTTTGAAAATAGTCTGTTAAGATGACTCCATGACTATCACAAAAAACAGTCGCCTTGACTTTTTCAGCCAGTATTTTTGTTTCGGGCATATAAAGGTGAATCCAAGTTTCAACTTAAGTACTTAATCGGCGTCAAAACTCGAATTTATTGCGCCTAAACTGCGCCAACATAGCGTTGCGTTTGAAATGGTCATTCGAACACGATTTTGGTCTAACGTGAGCAAACGCGGTATCCAACGCGCAGACAGCTTTCTCATGCCTAATTCTTGATTTACTATATGACAATCACGTTCTTTGGACATATTCATAGCCTTTGCTATCTCTCTTACTTTAATTCGACGGTCGTCTAGCACCATTTGGTGAACTTTAGCGATGTTATCAACAGTAGTTGGAGTTTTTGGACGTCACGAACGTTCATCGTCTCCCAAGCTCTTTTTACGGCCACGTTTAAATTCAGCTGCCCAAAATTTCACTGTGGTATATAATAGTGCAGAGGCCCCGTACACAGAGATCAACTCATCTTTGATTTGCGTAGGCGTATTGCCTTTCAAAAACAAGTAATTAATGACAGCTCGATACTCGATCGACTCACTCAAACCACTGTCAAATAACAACTGTGCGTCCAAAATGGCTGAAACTTTGGTGAGTACCTGTCAAAAGATGCACAACTACTGCTGCCATCTTCACGTTGAGGTCGGAAACTTTTCAGACCAGCCTCATAGTTTCATCATCATAAAATATGGACTAATAATAACAAATGACCCTACTCCAAACCACACAATACCTTTTCGTTAAGGACGTTTTATGTAAGGATTTCATGAGGATTTCTATTTGACCAGTATCTAAAATTAGGTTTATTAACCATGTCGTTGAAATACAAAATTGTCTCATTAGTTCATTAGGAGAATGTGAATGTACATCCAAAAATTCTTGACAAAACTTTTTTATCTGGATGTGCCATTTGGTAACACTTTCACGATTTGGCGCATGACCCCCGTTGTTGTTATTAATATAAATTAGCTTAAATCTCAAAGATTACTGAAGATAACCCCAGAGTGAACAACTTATTTAGTTATCTTTTACAGAATTTATTAAAAAAATAAAATGGTTAGTCTATTATGGGGAACCCTGTATAGGTACCTGTTCATTTTCTGCAATTTAAAAGGCCGAATTATTATTTTTGATATATTTAATTTCTTTTTTAATACCAATTTATCATAATATTAACAAATTTCTCCCATATCCTATATTAATTGCCTAAAACTAAATTGGTAACAAGTAAACGTCTAGTCAGATTTTGCAAAATACAAATCGATGTCTGAAAGATTCCAGTTACTGAACCCGATGAAAAGATATGTTGTTTGTTGTTGTATCACGCCATATTATATTGCATGACTCCGAGTCTCGAAAATGCATTTTACGACGGCCAGCTTAACATAAACAAGAGAGCTTTGCTGTTTGGTCGTCCGCGTGGTATATGATTTGAAGCACATGTTGCACCGACCAGGCAAAATAATACCATGGTTATATTCAAATTAAATTACAGCTTGTATCGAACGGATCATCGGGCAGAGACCGTGCTGCGGGGTCTGAAATGTAAATTTCTGGCTTCGTTTACTTAAAAATTGGTGGCAAAATGTTAGAAAAATATGTATGTTGCCCGGACATTATCGAACGCCTTGCAAGCAAGTTTCCTTCATATAAAATGTTTCCCCATATTAATCATTCTAGAACATACGGCGTTTAAACAAAATTTGTAAAACATGTTTACGTTTAGAAATACTTTCAACATAGGTAATGTGTATTTATGCAATGGTAACTCAGAAGTAGGTTGATCAAGCACATCATAATTTACATTTCATAAATTTATTATTAAATTAAATTAAAATAACTACAGTAGATGGAGAGAGAGAAATTAACAATTCAGCGCCTCTGCAGGTTTCAAGGTTGGCACATAGAGTTCACTTCACGAGTTAATTGCCTTACCTTTTTTAGCACATAAAAAAGTTCAAAACTAGACCGAAACAAATTAGTGACGTCATAAACAGTGGTCGTTTCTAAAATCAAAATAGCGACCGTTCAACAGCTGATTCTTTAGAGCTTGAATAATAATAACGTAAAATTTAACCACACATGAAATTAAATTATTTATCAAATTTATCAAAAAAACATGTTTTGTCAAAAGACAAGTCAAGTTTAATTTCCTTTTCCTATTTTTCTTGTGTAAATTGCCTCGACGGTATTCATAAGGTGAACATAATATGATATCAAAGCTTATTGCCTACTTTACAAAGGAGAGAGATATAGGATATAGGAAAACCCCTATTAGCAATTTAAGAGGTAAGTTTTTTCCTATATTTGTTATTTGTATTCATATTAAATTGTAATGTATGACTCTATTTCTTGGACTTTTGTAGAGAGTATCTGATGTCCTGGAAGTGGAATTACCATCATTAAAAAGGTCAGTTCACATGGTATTAGAAACGATGAGGATTATAAGGCAGCCAAGATAATAAATAGAATTTACGGAATGTTTGTTGCAGGTGTTTTAAATAAACTTAATTTTACTCAATAAATTTAAAAAATATATTTTTTTCTACAGGAGAATTTTGCTAAATATTAATTGTGTAAAAATTTCAAAAGCTTCTTATGTAGAGGATTGAGAAAACTAAAGTTTAGATGGCGAAAAGATACTATATACAATAGGAAATATTTAGTGGAACAGCCATACCTCGTTAAGAGAAGAGTTCGATTTTTAAGGGCATATACGGATAATTTTACCTCTAGTTTTGCTTTAAAAACGGTTTTTTAAACGTGGATATACAGGTTTGTAAGAATGTTTTATTAAAAATAGACAGAATGCTATGTGAATATAATAAAGCGTTTAGAAATATTTGGTAAGATGGTTCAATTAAAACTGTCAAAAAAAAGTCCAGAAGGCGTCAGATTCATCATTGCTGTTAAGTGGTAATAGGGGTTTTCCTATATCTTATATCTCCCTCTTTTTTACAGTAGTCAACAAGCTTTGATATCATATTTTGTTCACGTTATGAATACCGTCGAGGCATTTTACACAATAAAAATAGGAAAAGGAAATTAAACTTGACTTGTCTTTTGACAAAATATTCTTTTTTGATAAATTTGATAAATAATTTAATTCCATAACCCACATTTTAGGTTATTATTATTCAAGCTCTAAAGAATCAGCTGTTGAACGGTTGCCATTTTGATTTTAGAAACGACCACTGTTTATGACATCTCTAATTTGTTTCGGTCTAGTTTTGAACTTTTTTACTTGCTAAAAAGGTAAGGCGTGAAGTGAACTCTATGTGCGAACCTTGAAACCAGAAGAGGCGCTGAATCTCTCTCTCTCTCTCTCTCTCTCTCTCTCTCTCTCCATCTGCTATAATTATTTTAATTTTCTTTTTCCAGATAAAAATTTCAATTTTGTATAGGAATCGTCAAACTTAAACTAAACATAAATCACCAAATCTAAAATATCAGAGTATGCAATCTCATTATACAGACGTGATGAGAAATTTTCTTTTTTGCTTTCTGTTGCTAAACAACCTCCTTTTTCTTTTTTCGTAACAGGCGGAAAGGAGCACCATAAGAAATGCAAACTGTTTGGGACAAAAATCTGGTTTTCTTTAATTTTATTCGACGTGTTCAAGAATAGCTTTCAGTCGTTCGAATTCATGTTTTTTTTTATTCACTCGAAAACATGACTCAACTTTCTAAGCATATCAGATGTTATCTTATAAATTATTATAATTCACGGATGTAGTAGCAATATTGTTTATTTTGTTGTGATTCATCGATATATTTTTTGTGTATTTAAGTATATTGACAAAAATTTGATTTCAGATTCCAAAATACAATTTTTGTCATGTTGCTTTTGTCATTATTTTGTTAAATTACAGGGACAAAGTGTTTCACATTATCCGAGGATTAAGATAAAATTTGGAAAACATAATTTAACTTCCACTGTTCTGTAAATTAAATAAATTTTGCTAGTAATACTTCCGATCATCAGAACAAAATCTTTATTTATTGTAGAAAAAGGGTCATGCAAGGATCTCCCACATTGTGGAAAGAGAGATCCCTTTAGTCTATACTACCTACAGAGTAGCGCGACCCTCAGGCAGACTAAGATGGCATAAGGGTTATAGTATTTCAATCCCCGAAAGAGAGGACTGGGAGAGAAACAGGCTGGAGTTCTCCAGAGAGGCAATTGTTTTCTATACGGATGGTTCACGTATGACATAGTTGCAATCCTCTGGTGCTGGAGTTTATATCGAGGCTACACAAACCGGGTCCAGCTTCCCTTTGGGGAAGTTTTCAACGGTGTTTCAGGCTGAGGTATATGCCATTCTAATGGCAATAACGATGAAGGAAGTCATAGAGGGGGCAGAGGGAGAGATTGTCATATGCTCAGACAGTCAAGCAGCACTTAAGGCGCTCGACTCACCCATGGCGGGATCAGTTTTGGTTCAGGAATGCGGTGACAGGCTAGAGCAGTTGGCGCGACGTAAAAGAGTGAAGTTGGTTTGGGTGCCAGGACACTGTGGGATTAAGGGCAACGAGAGGGCAGATGAGTTTGCTAGACTCGGCACCACCAGCCCGAATGTAGGACCAGAACCAGCTTTAGGCATCACTAGGCTGCAGATAAGGACAGCACTCGACGAATGGGCACAACATGAACTTCAACGTGAATGGGGCCAGTCCGGGGTCGGGAGGCAAGCTAAAGACTTCATTGTGAAGCGCGATAAGGGCCGAACAGAGTGGTTACTAGCCCGAGACAGGAATTGAGGAGACACCTCTTTATGTTAGGCATTGAGGAAGACTCTATCTGCACGGAGTGTCAGGAAGAGGAGGAAACTCCGCTTCACTTCCTGTGCAGATGTGAAGCGCGAGCGAGACTGCGACGAGATATTTTCAGCACTACGGTCTTGCAGAGGGACGAAGTTAAGAATCTTGCATGGAAAGATATGCAGACTTACATAGTAAGGACAGGCAGATTCAAGGATGTTCACCTGGTGGCGGGTGGTGGTTGAGGGAGGAGCTGGGGTAGACTGAAAGGGCCTTATAGGCCTACCAGTCAGGTCTCTAGACCTCCCCCTAACTACTACTACTACTACTATTGTAAAAAAATATAAAAAAGTACTATGTACTATCATCACCAAAAGTCACTGGGACAAAAATTACCCATTTTTCTCTCCAATTATTCCAAGTTAACCTGAAATGGCAATGCCAAAGTTAATCTAGGATTGGAATGTCAAAGTCATTTTCATGCCGAAGCTAACGGAGGAACAAAAGTCAATAATTTTTACTCGACTTCGGAATGGAAAAAAAATTAGAGAAATTGCGGCAGAAGCGCATGTAAGCAAAAACACCTTTTTGTTAGCCAAGCAAAAAATTGCAGAATATGGTGGTATCATTGAGAAACCAAAAGTTTCAACACCGAATGAAGACGATGAGATGGTGCAGTTCCTTAGAAACAATCCTTTTCAAACAGCAGTAAAGCAGGGTTAAAGAAGAAATCAATTTCTTAGGTCTGCAACTACTGCGGTTATCAAACCTAAAGAATCCTGCTAATAAAACATTTCTTACAAGATTTAATAAGCAAAGGAGGTTGGAATTTGCAACAGAATATGAAAATCAAGTTAATTTCTTGGAAATATAAAAATATTGATAATCACGAGCTTTATTTGAATTTTAATTTTAAAAATTTTGTTGGTCGAAAAGCATAAAAATGTGTGATTGGATTATTTTTCAAAAGTGATATTAAAGGTGGGTTGAAACAGCAAGTAAAAGAAATTAAAAATAAATTAAATTGAGGATTCAGGTGTGGTTTATACAGAAAATGAAAATTAAATAAGAACAACTGCTGCTGCCAAACATACTGTTTGCCAACTATTCAAATCAATACTGCATAAACTCATTGTCTTTAACCTAAAAATATGATGTTGTGCCAGTTACATTTGGTGACGATATGTATTAACTCTCAACTAAAGCAAAGCTACATGAGGGCAAAAACAAATGAAGATATAAAGTCCTTGGAATGAACCTTGAAACCGACAAATAAATTCCAACTAGTAAGACTCTCTGGAATAAGGAGTCACCCTTACAAAATATTCTTTATATAGTTTTAAGATTCAATTTTATCATATTGCATATACATCTAGAATTATACGGACAGCAGTTCGAAAATAGTGTGGCATTTTGTAATCGGATTCGACAATGAACTGTTCTTAAAAAAACACTATTTTTTCTAATTAAATAAGTTTTACAAAGTGATGGTCGCGTCAAATTAAGAGATTGGGTTTAAGTAAGATAGGGCTCCACTACATTACCATCGAGAAGCACTCAAAATTTACCCTAGTACATCGATTGGGTGTGGAAAACTTATGCAGTGACCTATGCGATCACCCGACTTAACTTACCTTGACTTTTTTGTAAGGCTTTGTTAAAGTGAAACCTCAGTCACATCAGCATATCATTACAGATGTTGTTTTAAGCTTTTTAGAGGAGAATTAATAAATGTTTGGAGTGAAACAGACTCGCTTTGAACAACTTTTAAAATAAGCTGTTAGTTTTTCTGTTTCATTTTATTATTACAGGTTTTTGAGACAACCTCTATATAACAATTCACTGTATAAGGGTATTTACAAGAGATAGGATGAGTTCCCTCAGCGGATCAAAATGTTTTATGGACATGATCTGTTATTCAAATATCCTCGCATTAGCTACAAACGTTTAAGAGCTAGACAAGATCTAAATACATAGACAGTTAAAATTATATATTCACCAGTTATGTTATGCCTAAACCCCAGTAATTTTCAAATTGTGACATCTACAATAATTATTTGTGCATCTTAGCATAGGTCATCTTAATCCTATAACTGTCAAGTTAGACATGGTTTAAATTTAAATCTTTTCAGTAAACGCAAGTAATAATGTCTAGTATCGGATGTTTCCCTTCGAAAATTTAAATAACAAACATTTGTTGGCAATTTTTATAATGCTTAACTATTCTGAAGTTTAGTAATATTTTTCTAAAGCCTTATACTAATTTACCAAACCAGAAAGTATTGGCAGAAAATTATTGTTAGACACTTTTTAAATTACTGTCTTAACATAACTAAAGTAGGTACATAAAAAATATAGCAGTTGGGAATCCTCATATTTAGAGTTCGACTAAATATTTCAATTTTGTTAATCTCTAGATCATTTAGTCTTGGATTATCAAAAAACGTAGTATTATAGATGACAAAACTAATAGTTAACCTACAATAAAGTTCTACAAATCACCATAAAATATCCATTCTCTTCGTGTTTCCATCCATTTGAGAACATTACAAAGCCCATAATATTACCATTATTAGCCATATTAATATTCCTTTATTAGTAATAATACACAGGTACCATGATTTGGTTATTTAAATAGTCAGGAAGGAAGTCGGCGATAACATCGGGCAATTGTAGCCCAGTGGCCTTATAAACAAAACGAAAACAAACGAGCATTGTGAAACTAAATGTGCAGGCCTTATATTAATTAGTTCTCGCGGATTATTTATTTCTATTAAAATGTATTTTCGGCAATAGTATAGTTGGTTGTTATTATACATTGCTGTCTGTAATAAAATTAATTTTAGATGACAGCTGTTTGATTAATAAAACAAATTCTTAACAGTGTATGATTATTCCTATACATTTTTAAAATAGTGTGCGCTAATGTATTACAGGAAATTAGGAGGATACGAGCCGAAGTGAATTTAAATTCTTATGTTGCACATAAATCACATGATATCTGCAAGGTGACAATTCGATGTGAACATATTCTAGATTCACACGCACATATTGTACAAAAAAAATCAGTAAAGTTACAAAACAAAAAAGCTTGTTCTGAAAATTATGAAAAAATTGAAAAAACAAATATAAAAAAATGTGAACATTGATCAAGAGTAAACTATCTCAATTTTAAAAATGTTATTGAAGAAGTTGTTTAAATCAAAAGCTGTGTTCATCATAGCCTCCTATTTTAAAAGAAAAAAAATTCAGCAAATTTTGAATATTCCCCGGATTATTTTATTTTTGCCGAATAAACGAAAATATGCATTAAATCTAACCAAGATCAAGTAACCTGAGCCTAAATTTTAAGAAAATAGATTAAATTAATGTTACTTATTTAGACTTAATACTTTTAATAATAGCAAATATATTTTTCTGTTGCAAAGGCATTTAATTAATCTTCTGAATTTTGAATGTGATTTTTATCGAAAGTTAAATGTCTAATCAATTTAGCATGCAAACAGAAAAACTTGAATCTCACTATTTTTTTTCAAAATAGTTCTAATAACGCACTGTATGAACTTATTCTTATTATCACGTTTTGATAGTAGTAGGTTGAGAAAAAATAAGAGGATATAATTTCATATCTGAACATAGGTTTTGACTCTAAACATCTTTTCTCCATAACATTTTGCCATGTTTTTAAAATTAAGGCTACTTTGCTCTTGATCACTTTTCACATTTTTTGCTTACCCTGTATACCTTTCAACTTTTACTAAAACTAACTACTTCTAATACAGTATTTTTTAATGCACTAACTTTTATCAAGAATAACATTTATTGAGAAATCAAAAATAAAAAAGTTTTTTCCATATGTTGCCCACTTCTTGGATCACACTGTATATATACGGTGTTTTTTAATTGATGGCTAAAAATGAAGGATGTAATTTTTTGTCTCATTTTAGAAGTAAAAGTTTATGGATTTGCAAGGCTTTCGTTTGTGAGATACAATATATATATATATATATATATATATATATATATATATATATTGTTTATATATATATATATATATATATATATATATATACACATCTTTATTTAACCTGGTGTAATATATTTCTAGTTTATTTTATAACTTGTTTCTGTAACAAATAAGATAAGATTTATCGAAAAAAAACTTCTACAGAAAGATTTTTTTATATAACTAGTGACAGTAATATAAGTACTGAAATTTTGCCCATTTGCTTGATCACCAGACGTTACATTTATTTTTAATTAACAGACAAGCCGAACATTTTAATGAAGTTCACGTTCATTTGGACAACCTTTATTAACTTTATTTTTAAAGTTATTAATAAGAATCCGTTTTAAATGTAAAGACATCCAATAAAAAATGAATACCATAAAAAAACTGTAATTAAAATTTTTTCGTTAAAACGTATTGTGATGTCTTCCCATTAATCGTTCAAAAGTAATCTCTTCTCCAGGTTACAGCATACTACTTTTAGACAATAGCATCGAGTTCTTGGGAAACTCACCTTTGAGTGTTGTCGAGGGCATTATCTAGAACCTCGAATGTGGTAAGCATTCCATTATTACTCAATGCCATTTAACAAAAGCCTTCGTCTGTGTCCCCATAACACATTAATAGAAAAATTGGCCTATTGTGATATCAGGCGCATGTCTTTGGACATCTTTAAGTCATACCTTTGTGAAAGTGTATAGTGTATGAGTATGAATGTCAATCAAATAACCAGGTAAGACATGGTGTGCACCAGGGGAAAGTTCTGGGGTCGGTCCTATTTATTACCTGATATTCATAAGTGTATTCTTTTTGCAGATGACACATCCTCTTTCCGGATAGCCGAGAAAGAGTTTTGTTCAAACAACGGGAAATTTTATTGTGAGTAGTTACAGGACACTCAGAAAAGTCATGCAAAATGTTGGGGATTACTTTAATTGATGTTTTAACATGGTTCGCAAAAATATAAACGTTAATCAAAAAGATTTCATCAGACTTATTAAAGTTAAAAGGAGTTGTCGACCTAGACGTACTAGGAATATTGTACTTTACCCTATTGCCTAGTCACATCACGTATGGCATTGTTCTCTGGAAATGCGGTCAATTCAATAAGGGTGTTTTGTTTGTAGAAAACAATGCTTTGTTTTCTACAAACAGAGCATTGTCGAAGGCCTTGAGTGTGGTAAGCTCTCCATTATACCATTATAAACTTAATGTGATTTAACAAAGGCCTTCCACTGTGTCTCCCATAACACACTAATAGAAAATTGGCCTATTATGATATCAGGGGTATAGCTGGACAACTTTAAGTCATACTTTTGTAGAAGTTTACAATGTATGGGTATAAATGGTGAGGTTGCAGCAAACAACTAGGTAACACATTGTGTGCACCAGGGGTAAGTTCTGGGGCCGGTCCTGTTTATTGTTTATATTAGTGATCTGTGTTATCTTATGCCTAAGTGTGTTCTTTTTGCAGATCACACATCCTGTTTGAATGTAACTTCAAATATTGAGGATCTTTGTCAATAATTTTTGGCAGAGAGCTGAGGAATGGCTTTATTCAAACAATGGAAAATTTTGTTTTGAGTAGTTATAAGAAACTGTCTCAGCATGTTTCAGAATAGACATGCAAAATGTTGGGAATTACTTTGGCTGGTGTTTCACGATGATTCGCATATATATATATATATATATATATATATATATATATATATATATATATATATATATATATATATATATATATATATATATATATATATATATATATATATATATATATATATATATATATATATATATATATATATATATACATATATATAAATTAAGCAAAAAGACTCAATCAGACTTATTAAAATTAAAAAGAGTTGTCAAACTAGACGTATTAAGAATATTGTACTTTGCTCACTTGCCTAGTTACATCACTTATGGCATTGTTCTCTGGAGTAATGCGGTCGATTCAACCAGGGTGTTTTGTTTGTAGAAAAGAGCTATATGAATAATAGCTGGCGCCCCATTTGAGAAGCCCTGTCCATCCCTTTTCAAAGACTTCAAGATTATTCCTTTAGTTTCAATCTACATATATAATACATTGTTGGAGATTCATACTAATTCTGCTTCACTGAACTTGCATTCAGATATCCATGGTTACAACACAAGATTTGCTTGTTTGGTTAAATTGCCACGGTATAAATTGAAATTATCAGAGAGAAATTCATTGGATTTGAAATTATTCAACCATTTATCTCCCGAAATACGAAATTTTAGGCGCTTAAACTATAAGACAAAATAAAAAAAAATTAAAACCCCCAGACCTTACATTTATTTTTAATTATCAGTACTGCCGAACATTTTAATGAAGTTCACGTTCATTTGGAGAACTTTTATAAGGTTTATTTTTAAAGTTATTAATCAGAGTCCGCTTTAACTGTAAAGGCATCCAATAAAAAATTAATACAAAAAAAAAACTGTAATTAAAATTTTCTCGTTAAAACGTGTTGTGGTGTCTTCCCATTAACCGTTAAAAAGTAATCTCTTCTCGAGGTTGCAGCATATTACTTTTGGACAATAACATCGAGTTCGCGGCACACTCAAGCTTTGAGGGCCTTGAATATGGTAAGCACTCCATTATTACTCAATGCGATTTAACAAAGGCCTTCGACTGTGTCTCCCATAAAACACTAATAGAAAAATTGGCCTATAATCATATCAGGTGCATGACTTTGGATACCTTCAAGTCAAACCTTTCTGAAAGTTTATAGTGTATGAGTATGAATGTCAAGGTTTCAGCAAACAACCAGGTAACACATGGAAAGTTCTGGGGTCGGCCCTGTTTATAGCTTGATATTCCTAAGTGTGTTCTTTTTGCAGATGACACATCCTTTTTGAATGTAAGTTTAAATATTGAGGATCTTTTGGATCGTCCCAATAACCCTTTGCAGAGAGCCGATGAATAGTTTTATTCCAACAATGGGAAATTGTATTGTGAGTATTTACAGGACACTCAGGAAAAGACATGCAAAATGTTGGGGATTACTTTGACTGATGTTTTAAGATGGTTCGCATATATATAAACATTAAGCAAAAAGACTTCATCAGACGTATTAAAGTTAAAAGAAGTTGTTGAACTAGACGTACTAAGAATATTGTACTTTGCCCTCTTGCCTAGTCGCATCACCTATGGCATTGTTCTCTGGGGTAATGCGGTCGATTCAATAAGGGTGTTTTGTTTGTAGAAGAGAGCTATATGAATACTGGCTGGTACCCCATATGGGAAGCCCTGTCCATCCCTTTTCAAAGACTTCAAGATTATGCCTTTAGTTCGATCTACATATTACAATACATTGTTGGAGATTTATACTAATTCTTCTTCACTAACCTGATCTGATTGTTTGGCTAAATTGCCATGGTTTAAATTGAAATTGTCAGAGAGAAATTCATTGGATTTGAAATTATTCAACCATTTATCTCTCGAAATCCGAAATCTTAGACGCTTAAACTATAAGACAAAATAAAAAAAAATTAAAACCCCCAGACCTTACATTTATTTTTAATTATCAGTACTGCCGAACATTTTAATGAAGTTCACGTTCATTTGGAGAACTTTTATAAGGTTTATTTTTAAAGTTATTAATAAGAGTCCGCTTTAACTGTAAAGGCATCCAATAAAAAATTAATACAAAAAAAAAAACTGTAATTAAAATTTTCTCGTTAAAACGTGTTGTGGTGTCTTCCCATTAACCGTTAAAAAGTAATCTCTTCTCGAGGTTGCAGCATACTACTTTTGGACAATAACATCGAGTTCACGGGACACGACCTTTCGAAATTAATACGCTCGTCTCAGCAAGCCCAGCATTAAAACCTAATAACCAATATTATCGAATTAATAAAAAAAAATCTCGTTGTAAGTGGGGTATAATAAGTATAGCTTTGCGAGAAGTTGATGACTATAATTTTGGTTCTTATCGTCCTCAGCACATTTTTAGATATAACCATACCCGCCCATTTACTTCGATTATCTATCCATATCTTATTTTAGTTCGGTAATGTGTCGATCTTTGATGCTTTATGAGACGTTTGGGAGCCAAATATCACGAGATACGATCTCAGGTGACAAAAGGTGGGAGTTGGACTACTCATGGTAATTTACAACGTTTTACTAAACATTTAGTGATTATCATAAACACTCTCTTGGCGAGTGTTTATATTGGAATTGCCAGAATCCAATATTCTTTATTCGTCGTCGTGCGTCGTCGTGGTCGTCGTTGTGGTAGCAAAAACGTATTTTGCTTTCGATCGCTAGATCTCGAAAACGGTTTCAGATAAACTTTGGTATGATTTTTATCTATGAGTGTGCGCGCAATTTACGCATACTTTTTTATTCGCAGAATTATCATCTTTAAACAGAACTTTTAGATATTTTAATATTTTCAGCATTAAACGATATTCAAAAAATAAAGATTTATCGTGTTTTTTGTTACGCTTGTAAAGAATTTAGCCAAATTTACTCCATATTAGATTACCATAATTTGATAACTAATTAAATTACCTGTATCATTACTTGTCAGTGTCAAATAAGACAACAATAAGTTTTCTTTGCCACCAGTTTGGAGCTACTGCCAGTAAAATCAAAATAGAAGTATGAAAAGCAATACGCTTTGTTCCGGAAATGGTCCAAAGGAAAAGGTGTGAAAATAGTTAAAGAAGAGGTACTATTAGCTTATTGTCTTAAATTAAGCAAAGAATTTAGACCAAATACTTTGATGGGCTAAATATTCCGTGCTTAAAAGCGTTTTAAAAGTTAAAGAAAATATAGATCTATTTCTACAAATTAACTGCTTTTATCAAAAAAGAAAATGTTGGCTTCAACCCAAAGAAAGCAAATATGTTGATATGTTGATTGATGTTTTAAAATGGTTCGCACAAATATAAACGTTAAGCAAAAAGATTTCATCAGACTTAATAAAGTTAAAAGGAGTTGTCGACCTAGACGTACTAGGAATATTGTACTTTACCCTATTGCCTAGTCACATCACGTATGGCATTGTTGTCTGGAAATGCGGTCGATTCAATAAGGGTGTTTTGTTTGTAGAAAACAATGCTTGGAGAGCATTTTAGAAGGCCTTGAGCGTGGTAAGCTCTCCATTATAAACTTAATGTGATTTAACAAAGGCCTTCGACTGTGTCTCCCATAAAACACTAATACAAAAAATTGGCCTATTATGGTATCAGGGGTATAGATGAACAACTTTAAGTCATACTTTTGTGGAAGTTTACAATGTATGGGTATAAATGGTGAGGTTGCAGCAAACAACCAGGTAACACATTGTGTGCACCAGGGGGTAAGTTCTGGGGATGGTCCTTTTTCTTGTTTATATTAGTGATCTGTGTTATCTTATGCCTAAGTGTGTTCTTTTTGCAGATGACACATCCTGTTTGAATGTAACTTCAAATATTGAGGATCTTTGTCAATAATTTTTTGCAGAGAGCTGAGGAATGGTTTTTGTTCAAGCAACGGAAAATTTTGTTTTTGTTAAAATAGTTAAAGAAGAGGTACTATTAGCTTATTTTCTTAAATTAAGCAAAGAATTTAGACCAAATATTTTGGTGGGCTAAATATTCCATGCTTATAGATATAAGCAAATTCTACAAATTAACTGCTTTTATCAAAAAAACAAAATGTTGGCTTCAAACCAAAGAAAGCAAATATTTTTGCAAAAGAAAACATATCGGATTTCATGAATAAGGCGCCAGATAATATATATCTTTTGTTGAAAGTTGCGACTGTTTTTGGGCTTGCAGGCGCCTGCAGAAGAGAGGAATTAGCAAAACTAACAATAGTTGACATTGAAGACAAGGAAAGTTTAATTGTGGTCAAAACTCAAGATTCAAAAAATTAAACTTCACGCTCTTTTGTTATATCCGACGAAATTAACATGGAAACGTTTTTCTATAAATTTTAAAAGAGGGAAGTGCACAACACAGTGTGTCGGCATTAACAATTTCGCGAAGATGCCTTCAGAAATTGTGGCATTTCTAAAATTGCCCAACCCTAGATTCTAAATGGGGCATAGTTTTGGTCGCTCCTCTGCAACTTTGCCGGCCGATTTCAGGAAAGGACTTACCGATGTAAAGCGTTTAGGAGGCTGGAAGTCATCAACAGTAGCGGAGGGATGTATTAACGACTCAACTACATACAAAAAAGAGTTATACAACAACAAACCATTGAAGTTCCATTTCATTCATTTACGCCGGATAACGAACCAGCTTCATCAGCTTTCCAAAAAGAAACCACTCAGCTTTAAATTTGCAGCATGCCACAAACTGTAGTTTCAATATTAATATTGTTAATAATAATAAGTAATATTATTTCTGTTTTAAGTTAAAATGAAGTTTTTCTAATTTATTTAAGATTTTTTTACAATATAATGACGTATAAGAAATAATGTTTTACCTGCGCTCTGAACCTACCTATATAAATAGGTAAAAAGTGTCTTTTCCGCACTTGCAGCCTAACTGCTTTTGCGTGCGGGAAAGTATCACTTCGCGCATTTGTGAGGAAAACAACTCTTTTCTAGGTTTTTAGAGTGTCGTTTAAAATTTTTGGAAAACGTTTCGTTTTACAATTTTCCAAACCATGATCAAAGTGGGCAGAATCAAGGATTGAGAATTATTTTTAATTTTTTAAACAAGGGTCATTTTAATGTTCTCTAGCACCTAAACGGTTCAAATTTTTGGCAAAAGCAAGCTGACATCATAAATGGAAGAAAAAATATTTTTTTTCTAATTTCTGAATTGCCTTAAATTTGTAATGAAATTTGTTTTTTTAACTTTCAATGATGTAATTTATTTCAGAAAAGAAATTTATTTCAGAAAAGAAATTCTTCAACTGTCCAAAAAATAATTTGGCTTTATGATTTATGATTTTCTTATTTCAGTATTAACAAACTGATGTATGTATAATATATGGTATTCGGCATATAAGTAGGTTCTGGAGCTTGTCACTCAGTGGTACTAATTCAAGATGGCGGAACAAAATGGCGGCCAAATAAAATATTTGTAATCGTGAAAAAAATCACCCTCTCACATTTTATATATATTCAGGTTTTAGGTCCCTAGATGCCAAAAAATAGGTTTTATCAATTCCGTCGATCCGTCTGTCAGTTTTTCTGTCTGTCTGTCAGTTCGCGGCATAATTTAAAAACTACTCACCGAATTGAATTTAAATTTTAATCAAAAATTAAGGGGGTAACCTGGTAATATTTTGGTAAAAATCGAATATGCCGGAACAAGATGACGGCCTAGTGAATCATTAAAAAAATTATTAGTAAAATATCAATTATCCAATTTCCTCAAATTTTGCACAAAAATCAGTGTTACATAGGAATAAACTGGTGACATTTTGGTATGAACATAACATAGCAAAACAAAATGGCGTCCTAATAAAATATTTAAAAATTCGGCCTGAAAAAAACTACTCACTCAAGCATTAAATGTGTTATAGAGAGATACCTAAAATTGTAGTACGAAATCAAGATGGCCGAACAAAATGGCGGACAAATATTTTTTTAAATCAACGTAAAAAAAAATTTATTCAACTGTTTTTGCCAAAATATTAAATGTGATATAGGGCTAAACTGGCACGAATTCAATATGACGTAATAAAATGATGTCAGTGTAAAAACTACTCATTAAATGTATTTTAAATTATGCTCAAAAATCAAGTGTGGCATGGAGAAAATGGTAAAATATTGGTAGAAATCTAATATGCTGAAACAAAATGGCGCCCAATAAAAATATTTTTGAAAATGTGTGTTTCTAAACGACTATGTACCGAAATAAATTGGATCACAGTTCTCTAGTCCTAATAAAAGGTAAGATTTATAACCAGGGAAGTTTAGGGTAAAGGAAATTTATTTTGTTTTGTTATCCTAAAAACAGATAAAGTTTTTTCTAATCAAATTGTTATCGTACCTTTCTGGTTATTTTGTTAAAGAAGGATTTGCAATTCACTTTTTCTAGGAGGTCGTTAGGACATATTAAGGTATTATCCGAATCAAAACTGCAGCACGCTTATAAATTCAGTTGATAAACCGATTTTATCAGCATAAAAATATATACTCTAATTAATTATTCCTACATTGTCTTATCATTAATCTAATCTAATTCTGTTAATTCCAGAGTAATGATTTTATAAGCTATTTATGACATTACTTTATATAACCAGATGTACGGGAGGAAAAGTTCGATATAGATCATTTTGTTTGCAGAAGCCTCAAGAACTTTTTTTAAAACGAAAATATACTTTTATATGCGACAATTCTAATGTAAAAAAGATGTATATGAATCTATTATTTAAAAGGGTATTACATGTGGCTCAAAGGCAATTGTTTCAATGTAAGTTGGGCCGCTGCCTTTACCCATGCATCATCAATCGATGAAAATATCAGACGTGATTTTTAAACATAATGCGTCTCTTATTGATTGGTAAACCATAAATCAATAATAAAAAAAAGGATGAAACATGGAATATTGTCTTCCGAATACGAATAAATGATATTTTCATATGAAAAAAGACATATAAATACCAGCAGTTGCAAAAATCTTTGAGCGATGTCACTTCAAAGTCAGATTGACAAATCAGTGACAAAATGGGTAAAAAAGCAAAAGCTCTGGGAATCGGTATAAGGACTGTGCAGAAAATTGTGCATAAAAAAGGCATAATTTACTACCGAAGAAGATTAAGAAATGTACACGAAAAAAGCCAAAGACAAGACTTAAGTGACAATATAAAAACGGATGTTCGTAATGCAATTTACGATTTATATCGTCAAAAACTAATATAATTCTTCAAGTTTTAAAAGAAGCTACACAATACACGGAAAATGTTAATTTAAAATTTAGAAAAGTGGTATTTTTAGACGAGACTTAGATATTTTCTAATGGAAGTGGTTCGAAATCTTGGCAGAACGAGTCTGTAAAAATTGTCAAGAGAAAATTTTGCATGCAGGTTCTTCAACAGGATTTCTCCCAGGTGCAAGTTTACTGTTTTCTTCAACATCCAAAAGTATGGACTACCATGATAATATGAACTGTTTGAAAAGTGGTTAAAAGAACAACTGATTCCAAATTTAGATACTCCATCTTTAATCATTCTGGACAATGCATCTTATCATTCAAGAATCTAAATAAACAACCTACTTCATCCTGGAAGAAAAGTGATATTTATGACTGGCTAATAAAACAAAAACAAAATCCTTTACCCAATATGCTGAAACTAGAACTTCTTTTAATGGCAAAATCTATTAAAAAACCAACAATATATGCCGTATATGAAATATTACGGGAAAATGGACATGAGGTTTTACGACTGCCGCCATGCCATTGCCAGTTTAACGCAATAGAATTAATATGGGCTGGGGCAAAATCATATTACGAAAAACCCGTGAACGATGGTCTTACATCAGATGAAGTGCAAATTGTTTGGCAAGATTCATTAAATTATATTACTCCGGAGTACTGGAAGAAATCTGTGGAACATACGGTGAAATTAATATGGGATTGGTGGAATCGAGAACGAGTTCTAGATGTCGAAATAGCACCAATGATCATTGCGCCATTTGAAGACGACTCAGAAGATGAGGACTCTTTAACTGATGATGATATTTTTTAGTCTATAATATTAAAAAGTTTCTGAAGGATTATATCAGTCTTTGACGTGTATAAATCGTAAATTGCGTTATGAATATCCATTTTTGCATTGTAACTTAAGTCTTTTGCCTTTGGATTTTTTCGTGTGCATTTCTTAATCTTCTTCCGAAGTGAATTATGTTTTTTTTTTTCATGCACAAGTTTCTGTACATTCCTTATACCGATTATCAGAGTTTTTGCCACTGGCTCCTGGATATTAGTGAATTTTAATTTAAAATTTTCTTTATTAGATTTAATACCATTTTTTTGCTTACTTTTTTAGTACATTTGTAATTTTGTAGGCAATTAATAAATAATTATAGAATACTTGTTCCAATTTTAAAGTGTGTTTAAAATAAGTAATTTTTTATATTAATTAAAGACAAAATTTGATATATAAAAATCGGTAAAATCGCTTTACCAGAAACTCGGGGCTAACGAAAAATACAGGCTATATATAGCCTGTATTTTTCGTATGCATGACCCTTAAGTTTAGACTGAAATTTAAAGAAATCGGATAAGTAGTTTTTTAGCTATACCGCGAACAGACAGATTGACGGACGACATACCTACAGACAGACGGAATTGAGAAAACATGTCACAGCATCTAGGGACCCTTAAACGTAAAGATCTGAAAAAATCTCACGAGGGAAGTAATAACTAACTATCTTGTGTTTTTAACAAAAATGTATAATATTTCTGCAAAATAAAATTTTTATGTTATTACAGTACAAAAAAAACAAGTTTTCTTTGCACAGGGGGTGGCTCGCATTTAAATAAATGACACTGTATAAGTGGTTAGATTTTTAGGTCAAGCGGGGCTTATAATTTTTGATGATTGATAAAAAAATCTCACTTTCATTAAGTGGCTGTATAAATAGGACATATCCTGATTGTTCCACTGATTCGAACCGCATTCCGACTTTATTAAGGCATTTCCATAAAACATGCCATAGGCGAAAATAATACTAAACATGAGATAAAAGTAATTAAAGATGATAATGGAAAAGATATTTTAGATAATATAGGCATAGCAGAAGAATTAAATAAATACTTTTGTAAAGTAGGCCAGAAACTTGCAAACAAAATTGAGAAGCCCCTAAATCCCGTTGACGACGGGCCAGTATGCACACACACTCCATATTTATGGCTCCAATTTCTGAAACCGAAGTATTAAAAGAAATAATGTCACTAAAAAATGGAGTAGCTAGTGGCGAAGATGGTATTTCTGCGGAATTTGTTAAGGAGAACTCACTTTTTTTGGTAAAACCTCTAAGACACCTGGTAAACAGTATTCTCGCGACAAGCGTCTTTCCGGATATCTTCAAAAATGCCATTGTAATACCAATATTTAAATCAGGCGATAAGACAGAAAAAACTAACTACAGACCTATTGCAATTATAAGTACCTTGAGCAAAATAGTTGAGAAATGTATAAAATTGAGACTTTGGGATTATCTGGAAAAAAATAGATTAATGTCCAATCATCAATTTGGGTTTAGAGATGGCTGCAGTA
Organism: Kuschelorhynchus macadamiae; assembly: GCA_030620095.1. Classification (NCBI taxonomy): domain Eukaryota; kingdom Metazoa; phylum Arthropoda; class Insecta; order Coleoptera; family Curculionidae; genus Kuschelorhynchus; species Kuschelorhynchus macadamiae. The sequence continues at coordinate 2,413,410 of JAUTXW010001318.1, read as the reverse complement.
CCGAGAATGCTGTTGCCGAGGTGACGGAATTTATCACAAGGAGTTTTAATGAAGGACATAAACCAATGGCAATTTTCCTAGACCTATCAAAGGCATTCGATACTGTGGAGCACCAGATTCTTTTAGAAAGATTAGAGAACATTGGAGTACGTGGTAAAATTAATGACCTGTTTAGATCATACCTCGATAAACGAATGCAGAAAGTAAAAATAAAAAATTATGAAAGCGACCCAAAAAGAATTGATTTTGGTGTACCACAGGGCACGGTACTTGGACCGATTCTCTTCTTAATATATGTGAATAACCTTACAGATATTTGTGATAATAGGGTTGTATGTTATGCGGATGATACAGTAGTATTAATAAAGGACAATAGTTGGAATAACGTATTAAAAAAAGCTGAACAGACTATGCAGAAAATCAAATGCTGGTTGGATAAAAGTCTATTAACACTTAACATAGATAAATCAAAATTCTTAATTTTCACTATGACAAATCGGAACCTACCAGAAAATGTATCAATAAAAATTCATGATTGGGGTTGTAAATATTTTGAAAACTGTAAATGTAAAAATAAAATTAAACAAACAGAAAAAATTAAATATCTTGGAGTCTACTTTGATCAGTATATGAGATGGCATGAGCATGTAAACCTAGTTGTGGAGAAATTAAGAAAGAACATATACAAATTTTACTTCCTGAGACAGATAGTACCGTATCATGTGCTACGGATGTTATACCAGGCACTTGTGGAATCGGTTTTGTGCTACGGGATCTCCGCATGGGGGGCAGCTTCTAACAACATTCTGACTTCTTTATTTATACTACAAAAGTACTTTTTAAAAATAATAATGTTTAAAAAACGGATGTATCCAACAAATATATTGTTCAGAAATATAAAACTTATGAATATCAGACAACTATATATAAGACATGTTTTAAGTTATATTTCAAGAATCAGTCACGGGAAGATTGCGTGTCACATGGTGTGGGTACAAGGGCATACTGGAATAAAAACTTGACTACGCCAAATACCCGTTTCTCACCTGTGCAAAGGCATTTCACATATATAATACCTAAAACTACAAATAAAATTCACTTTAGGGTTACTGCACTAAATTTTCAAAGAAATAAAAAGAAAATATTTAAATGGATAGCTGAAAATTTTGATAAGATTTGTGATATAATTCCTCGGTTTCAGACAAACTTACTTTAATTTACTTTAACACTAGGGTTAAGTTTTCACTTGTAATTCTCAGAAATTTGCTTTACTTTGGGAAAATTGCTGAAAATTAGTAAAACAATATTGATTTATTGGTAATCAGTGTACCCACAAATTCATGTGAATTCATCGTACACTTAAAACCTGTACTCTAAACATTAAATTTTTATATATAATACCTTACAAATTGTAAAATTTTGAGTACAATAAATAAATAAATAAATAAAATTTGCCATTTTGTGTATTTTTGTTTTTGTCAACCAAAAATTTTTAACCTAATACATATTTGGCGAATTTTCTTATTTAGTCCCTCGGCATTTAATATATAAAATAATATTAAGTGGCTATCTTAATAATATTGCATAATATAATAAAAAAAACTATTTTCTTTCTAACTGTATATTTGTAAATAGCCCATCGAGATTTAATAGCTCGATAAAAGAATCACACAACATTTTGGTATTCACTGTTTTCTGATTTGAATCATAATGTTGGTGACCTTTGGACCCGCACGATAAGACCGCATTCGACTATAATATTGTTGGCGTCAGTATTGCTTTCATTAGCTGCCCGCTATCCACCTTTCCATTCCATTCCACGGAATTCTAGACATATACAGCAAAAGATTACTTCATTTACATTTCCGCCACATCCCAACCAATTACCAAATATGGTACAAGCATTTTTTCGGGGGTTATATCCCTAGTGCATCTAATTTTTCTGGAAAAATTCGGAAAAGCAGTTTCTAAATAATTTGTTTATCAAATAGCTTGAGAATTAGTGGTTTTAGAAACCCCAATTGAAGATTAGGTTATAAATGATTAATTAAACAGGTCGTCATTTTGTTCCGCCATATTGAATTTTTACCAAATTATTGCCAAGTCATCCCCATATGATCCGCAATGTCTGACCAAAATTTGAGGGCAATCGTGTAAGCAGTTTTTTACCTATGACACGAACAGGCACACAGACAGGCCGACGGAGTTGAGAAAACGTGTTTTTGGGCATCTAATAACGTTAATACGTGAAGATATGTAAAACCTTGAAGGATAATTTTTTCAGAATTACAAACAACTTATTTGGCCGCTTTTTCGATCCGCCATCTTTAATTCGTACGACAATTTTCGAATCCATCTCTATATCATGCCTAATTCTTGCACAAAATTTGAAATCAATCTAATAAATAGATTTGTCAGGACGATTTTTTAAATATTTCATTAACCCACCATTATGTTTTGCCGTCTTGGATACGTACCACTATTTTACCAGTGGATTCTTGTGTAATACCTAATTTTTGTGCAAAATTTCATCTAGAATGGATAAGCAGTTTTTCATAGTATTTTTTTAACATTTCGCTATGCCGCTATGTTGTTTCACCATACTGGATCTTTTCCAAAATATTGCCAAGTCATCCCCATACGACCCTTAATTTTTGACGAAAATTTGAAGCCAATCGGTTGAGTAATATTTTAGCTAATGATTATTTTCACAATTACAACAACCCTTTTACGAGGCAGTAAAAAAAGGAGAGATAATCAAAATACTACCTAAATTTCAATGTAACTTCATCTTAACAGAGTTAATTTTAAATTAATACCTACAATACTGGCAATCGGAGAGAGCAAAGAGCAAAAGGTTTTAAGTCGAATTTAGGTAAAACTACTTGTAGTAGAATGGATATAATGGATTTAAACAAACATAAAGACATTTCAAACCAAATCTCTCATTTTAAAAAAATTCTTTATAACGAATCTATATCCTAAATAGATCTTAGTACGTCTTAGCTGTAAATAGGAAAGCTTTTAAGTAAGACTAGAAGTAATAGAAACAAACGCATATTTTTCTTGATTCTTAGGTCAACTTTAATGGGAAAAAACCTTAATAATTTAATTGGTACATATTAAGTCATAAAAGTGTAGTTAATATTCTTGATATTAATTTTGATTGCTCTCGTACAAAGAAAGTACTGTAATCGTGAAAAACAGAATTTGAACCCGATTGACTTCAAATTTTGGCAAAAAATTAAGGTTCGTATGGGGATGACCTGGTTGTAAAAATCCAATATAGTGATACAAAATGGCGGCTTTGTGAAATGCTAGTTATCCATCTAAAATTTTGCACAAAAATCAAATATTACGTAAAAATCATCTCGTAGAATTTTGGTACGAATCCAATATGGCCAAACAAAATGATGGCTTAAAAAAATATTTAACAAATCGACCATCGAAAAAAGCTATTATTAGATTGATTTCAAATTCTGAGCAAGAATTACGTAGGATAGAGAGAAGAACTGGTAAAATTGTTATACCAATTCCAAATGTTAGTAATCGTGAAATAAATCTCCCACTCAGGTTTTATATATCTTCACTTTTTAGCGTCTCTAGATGGCAAAAAATATGTTTTCTCGATTTACTTGCTTTGTCTGCCTGTCAGTTCCAATGGTCTCGTTGCGTTTCTTAGGAATAATAAAATACACTATACTAAGCTAGGCTGGGCAGTCCGAATTGCCCTGATTACTCTAAAGCTTGACGAAAGTACCCGAAGATTTCACAGCTATCGAGCGGTAGGCGAACGTGATAGCAAACGGAATATGAAATCGCGATTTAGGTCAACAGCCGGTCTCTTCTCATAATTCTATCGATCCGTCGCGGCATCAAGTCGGCATGCGGAAGTTCAATTGTTCAAAGGTCGCATGGTCAATATTCTAACTCGATATTGTTTCGGGCGTTTTTAATCTATGAAAATTGATTTATATACTGTTTTTTGTAATATATATTTTTTATATTTATGATCCATGTGTGAATTGGAAATACACAGGAAACAAAATGTTAATATTGACTAGTGCAAAAAAATAAACAACTAAAAACTGCTAAAAATAGCCAATTTCAAGGCGGTCTATGTTTGAGTTGTGAATGTAGATGAAATAAAATGTCGGTAGTGCAAAACATCAAACAACTAAAGAGTGCTAACGAACTTAATTTTGATAAAATAACCGAATTCGAGGTAAGTGGTCGCAATTAGCCAGAACTAAGTATACGACAGAATAGTAAAGTACAGAGATTCATCGAAACTTTCGCCAAAGTATGTACGATTTAGTTACCTGGATATGTGGTTGTGAAGTCTCTAACTCATTTTACTGTTATGTGTGTTGTTTTCTAAGGACTCGTCGGAGTCATTATGGTGCAAAACCGGTGTTATAAAAGCACTTAAAACAAAAAATAAAAAAACGGTTACGGTCGGAAGTGTTGATATTTGCACTCAGCTAGACACAGCTTATAGAAAGTCCCTTAGAGATTTTGATGAAAATGTATCCAAAAATCGTTATATTTTAAACAAAATTATAGATTGTATAAAATTTTGTGGGGCATTCGAGCTGGCACTACGTGGCCATGATGAAACGGCTTTGTCTGAAAATCCAGGGGTTTTTCGAGGGCTTATAAATTTTTTTGAGGAGTTGGGCCAAGATAGACTATCCGCTTTAGCACTGTTAAGTATCGAGAAATCGTTTATAAAAGAAATGTGCATACAATGTTAACGAACGTGTCATTCAGCATTTTTCTAATTCTAAAGAACGAAGAGTAGACCTGAACTTCAAGAGAATTTAAAGCTCAATTTAAAGTTAAGATATTTATTTTTATTTTAAGTATGGCTATTTTTAAATTTGTTATTCACATGTAATTCACCTCGAGCCGCCACTGGTCAGTTCGGGATATAGCTAAAAAACTACTTACGCGATTGACCTCAAATTTTGGTCAAAAATTAGGGGTTATATGGGGATGACCTGGTAACATTTTGATAAAAATCCAATTTGGCGGAACAAAATGGCGACCTGATGAAATATTTAAAAAAATTAATACTAAAATACTAATTAGCCATCTCAAATTGTGCACAACAATCAAGTGTTACATTAAAATTTTGGTACTAACCCAAGATGGTATGTGTAAAGATTTATCGTTCTCGATTTAGGGGACCAATTTACACAAGATCTTTTGGCAGTTACAAAACTTAAAAAAAAATGTTTACTTCGTACAAGCAATTTACTAAAAACCACGTAACTACACAAGAAATAAGTAATTAAATCGCCTCACAGATGCGGCAGGTATCCTTGGTAACTCAAAGCCATTCGGACTCCATAAAATAAAACAGATTTAAAAACCTTTAAAATTTATTAAATCAATAGTGAACATCGTCGACTGCCTGTAACAAGCCTGAATTTATATTCGGTAGTTTTATTATTTATAACTTTTACCGGTTCTAAACCGTCCAAGTTTTCTTGGAATTGAAATCGTCAGGAATGCGGAGAATTTAAAAGTTAAAAGACTGGACGGTAAATTATCCGAAAATGTACATATTCACTAACGACCACAAATATTTAACATTAAATGCAAATTTAATTGGTGTTTCTGAAGTAAACTTTGCTCGTAGCAGGAATAATTTTAAATTGCGGTGGAAAATTTACTTACTGCTATTGCCTTGTCTAATATTAATTTGCCGCAAAATTTGCCAATGTTATGTTCTAATATAAACATAATAATAATAATATTTATTTATTTTTGCACTTCAAAATGTATTACAAAGCTATTATCATATCTTACAACGCAGAATAGCAAAAGTTCAAGCCCAGTAATACAAAATTGAAACATACTCTTTTAAAGGCCGGCACGGACAATTGTTTATAGGGGATTCCATTGTACAGGTTTATTTTTTATAATTCGCCTCCCTCTGGGAGGCTTATTTTTTCAAGATACAAAGAAATGGTTCCTACGAAAGTTATAGGGAATTTCCTAAAGATTTACATGGCGGCAATTTTAAAAACAAAAGACGATCAGAAAATCACTAAATCACTATCAACTTTGTTATTTTTAATAGGACACCCAGTATTTTTTGACATTTTTGGATTCTCCTCATTCTTCCCTTTCAAAAAATATATAATTTGTCTATATTCGGAACAGTAATTTTTGACTTATTCCACTTACCACACTTCGGCACCTAGGGATCACGCGAAATAGGTATGTGGAACATGTAAACCGAATACAGGACCGGCTGAAAGTAATATCGCCGGCTTACTCATGCAGTTAAATTCTAAAATTGACAACATGCAGGCAGATTTAAAGGATGTCAAACGTCAGCAGACTTCTGTTCAAGAGTCACTAAAGTTCTATGGCGACAAAATAGATGATTTTGATAAAAAAATTGAAGATTTTGAAAAGAAAATTAAGGCTGTTCCTAGACTGGAAACTACAGTCATAAAATTATCTGCAGATGTTTGCGATACCCAGAGTCAGCTAAACCATCTTCAGCAACAAGCTCGTATGAATAATATAGAAATCAACGGAATTCCCGAAAAATCCAGCGAAAACTTGCAAACAGTTATTCACGGCATTCTCTCTCAACTTTCTTTGCCGTTTACCATATATGACTCTTATCACCGTGTAGCACATATTAACTCTTCCAATAAAAATCCACGCTCTATAATTATGAAACTTAAAACCAAACAGGACAAGGATAATCTTATTGCAGCCGTAAAGAAAGAGAAGGGGTTAAAGTTGAATGACATTGGCATCGCTGGCCCAAATTCAAACATATTCATCAATGACCATCTTACACCACAGAACAAGCTACTCTCCAAACATGTTAGGGAGAAGTGCAAAATTGTGGCTGCTTCCTCCTGGACCAAGGATTTTAAAATCTTTGTTCGTCTTGCGAATGGTGGGAAATCATTTCAAGTGATCTCAGAGAAAGACTTAGCGCTTATTAAGTAATTGTTAACCTGCTTTTTACTTTTCATTTTCTATTTACAATATTGTTTCCGCATTCTATGTTAGAATTTGATTTTGTTCTCTGTTTTCATGGACACACTCTCAATATACTTTCAAAACGTGCGGGGTCTGCGCACTAAAACTGACGATTTTTATCTATCAACACTGCATTCAGCTATGATATAATTTGCATTGTTGAGTCCTGGCTAAAACCAGGAGTCCACAGTTCTGAAATCTTCGATACAAATGTTTACGATGTTTACCGCATCGACCGATGCCCCGAGCGTACGGGGAAGAAAGATGGAGGTGGAGTTTTAATAGCAATCAACAAAAGACTTATGTCCACTATAATAACTGAGTGGTGTAGCCATGGTTTATGTGAAGACTTATGGGTTTCTGTTAAATTGAACCATCACCGGGAGCTTCATTTGTGCTGCGTATACGTTCCGCCATACGCCACCGTGAACAATTTGAACGCATATTTGTCTGGTTTAAGTGAAGTTGTTCAAAGTCATGATAGTGATTATGTATTGGTTATTGGTGACTTTAATATTCCTAGGATTAAGTGGTCATTTGACAATTACGAAAAGTGTTATATTGCAACAGAAATTTCTGATCCTCTCGGCGAAAGTCTTGTTGATTCTGTTAATTTGTTAAATCTAAGTCAGCATAATGGTATTTTGAACGCCAACGGTAAGTTATTAGAATTAATATTTAGTTCTCTACAAAACATATCAGTGCTACCTTGTGACAATCCCTTCGTGGCGGAGGATCGTCATCACAGATCAGTCGATATCACAGTAACCCTACAAACCGACATAGGGCTTAAGAAAAAGACACCATACTTTATGCTTAAGTTTTGGTCGGCAAACTATCCCATTATTAACGACGCGATCACAGCTATTGATTGAAATAACTGCTTCTTACAAAAAGACGTAAACGAATCTGTCAAAATATTCTATGATAAAATATCAAATATTATTTTAGATAATGTGTCCAATAAAAAAAGAAAATCCGATTATCCTCTTTGGTTTACTTACGAAATTATCTCACTAATTAAAAAAAATATAGAGCTCACCAAAAATGGAAGAAATACAAGAATCAATTAGATTATCAAACTTTTTCTTCCATAAGAAAAAACGTAAAAACCTCCATACGCAACGACTATAAAAAATATATAACTAACACCGAATTGAACTTAAAATCAAACACAAAAAGTTTCTGGTCCTTTGTCTCACACAGATCTAACCGCAAAACTATGCCAAGCTATGTAGTACTTAATGACTCTGTTTTCACTGAAGATGTCGATATTTGTAATGCCTTTTCATCTTATTTCTCTAGTGTTTATGAACCTCTTGATACTCCCCCGAAGATATCTCTTTCTTCGAACATTTCGCGTTGTATAGATATTAAAAATATCACTGAAAAAGAAATAATAACAAAAATTGACGATCTTGACGTAAATAAAGTTGGGGGTCCGGATGGCCTACCCTATATATTTTTTGTTAAATGTAAAAGTTCAATTATTACACCTCTATTATTGTTATTTCAAAAGTCAATCAATGAAGGAGTTTTTCCGAGTGAATGGAAAAAGGGCCAGATTACACCCATATTTAAGAATGGAAATAAAAACGATGTCTGCAATTACAGGCCAATCTCTATGCTGTCAGTGCCCGGCAAGATACTTGAAGCTATAATCACCGATTTTTTATTTATTGAACTTAAAGAAACAATCATACAGAATCAGCATGGTTTTTTCCGGGGCCGCTCGGTCGTAACAAATCTCACTGTTTTTATTCAAAAATTATTGGAGGCTATGGACAATAGACAGCAGGTGGACGCCGTTTATACCGATTTCTCTAAAGCCTTTGATAAACTCCATATTCCAACACTCTTAATTAAAATACGTAATATCGGTATAGGCGGCCGTCTCCTACAATGGATAACGTCATATGTGTCCGGTCGTAGCCAATGTGTCAGAATTAATAATTGCACGTCATTATATGTTAACACAACTTCCGCTGTGCCCCAGGGCCCCCACTTAGGGCCATTATTGTTTTCCATCTTTATAAACGACATAACTGAATGCTTCCAATTCTCGAAATTTTCACTATATGCCGATGATCTCAAGATCTCTAGAATTATCAAGTCCCCTAATGACTGTGAGAAGCTTCAGTCTGACATAGATCCACTAAATGAGTATTGTAACAAAAATCGGTTATTTCTCAATATTTCTAAATGTAATTTTATTAGATTTTCTCGTCTAACTTCTGACATCGCGCATGTATATACTATTCAAGAAGTTAACCTTAAACATGTCACTACAATCAGAGATCTCGGGGTCACACTTGACAGCAAATTGACGTTTGAGGCACATATCGAGTCTATGGTGAGAAGGGCTTGGAAGAATTTAGGTTTCATATTGCGCATCACTAGGACCTTTAGGCAGCCAACGTCTTTAATAACTCTCTATAACTCATTTGTCCGTAGTCACTTGGAATTTGCATGTACTGTTTGGAACCCTCAATATGGCAAATATATCTCCCGTATAGAAAGAATTCAACAAAAATTTATTTTTCATTTAAAATTCAGATTTAATCGTGACTTACTGTGTCTAGATTATAGTGCAGGTCTGAGGCATTACAACTTGCCAAAATTAAGCGAAAGACGTTTGGTTGCCTATGCAATTCTTTTGCATAAAATTTTAAGTAATACCATAGACTGTCAATTTATAGTTGAAAATGTTAGTTTTAGTGTCCCACAGTTTAATTCTAGATCGACTTATTTGTTTTATAATAAAAGATTTCACACAAATTACGCTATGAACTCCCCTCTATCACAAATGTTAAAATCTTACAATCTCTATTTTTGTAATATTGACATATTTATGATATCCCTGCTTTCTCTAAAAAAATTAGCATATAGTCAGTTTTTATAATGTTAAAATTATGACTCTTTGTTCAGACCTCATAACTAAGGGCCATCATAATGTGATTTATACATATTTACATTTTTAATTCATTTTTTTTTCTTATATTCTATTTTTCTTTCTACTTAGTCTTTTTTGGTTAGTGGTAGTTTAGCTCGTAGGTAGATCATGTAAAACTAAAATTAGTGCATGTAAATTTACTGTGCCTTTGCGTAATTGGAAAGCTACAACTTTCTGTGCAAAGGCCTGTTCTGAAAATAAATAAATAAATAAATAATAAATAAATATGACAAGTTACCACATATGACTATTTCACAGACATGCAGCCATACTTAAATCGCGATATCCATGGAATGATGAAATCGCTTTACCCATGGAATGTCACCAACAAAAACAAATCACTTACTTTTATTCGTAAGTAAAATATTTTATATTAATAAAATCAAAAATGCAATTTACTGAAGAAGAAAAACTAAAAATTCTTTAACTTTATTTCGCAAATGCTAATGCGTCAATTGCAGTGCGACAATACAGGCTGCTATATCCTGGTGCAAGAGTTCCCTCAAGAAAAACTGTTGCATGTATAGTAAAAAACCACGCACAAAGAAAATCCTTGCAGAGACAAAGAAGACGAGCAAATTTTAAGTTGGACCAGGAATTATCCATATTATTATATTTTGAAGGTAAAAAATTCTTTCTTTAGGTAGTCTTTAGTTAAATTAAAACTAATTTTTAGAAAATCCAAGCAGATCAATTCCGAACGTCTTTCAGATAACCAAAAAACCGAAGTTCTACTTCCGTTCAGTGCTAAACAAAAACCAAACCGCCCGTATAAAATTAGACCAGTGCAATTATTAACCAACGATCATTTTAACCAACGCCTTCACTTCTGTGAGGATATGCTGTCCTGACTGAGGCAAGATATGCTAAGAATATAGAAGAATAAGAATAAGAATTAACGGAGGTACGATATTTAAATCTATTAAATGACGAAATTGAGCATTTTTTGGAGTAGCTTCCTTTTCACCAAGATGGCGCACCACCACACAATATTCGAGAGGTAACAAATTTTTTAAATGCTCGATATAATTTATGGATTGACAAATATGACCATGTTCATTGGCCCGCGAACCATCCCGACCTTACACCTTTGGACAACATTTTGTAGGGATACCTAAAGAATAAAGTGTATCATAATAGAACGGACAGAATGTCCCACCTGCATTTCCCAAACAATTAGGAAACTGGAAAAAGAAATTAAAAAACTGCTTGAATAATGGAGGGGGTCACGTAAATAGGTTGTAAAAATATTAATTCTTAGTTCTTGTTTTTGTTTGCTCGTTTGTTTGTTATCGTTGTATTAGTATATATATAATCACATTAAATATATTTTTTTACAAATTACTGTTTTGTTTTTGTTGGCGACATTCCATGGGTAAAGCGATTGTCTGAGGATTGCGTTCACGTCCAACAGGGCTCCTTTGTTTTTAGTTGACATTTCATTATTTCACGGGAACGGCGATTTAAGTATAGCTGTTCCGAATATAGAAAAATTATATATTTTTGGGAAGGGAAAATGAGGAGAGTCCAAAAAGTCAAAAAATACAGGGCGTCTCTTTTAAAATAATAAAAATTGATAGTGATTTATTTTCCGATTTTTTAAAATTGTTATCTTTAGGAAATTCCCTATAACTTTCGCAAGAACCATTTCTTTGTAGCTTGAAAAGATAAGCCTCTCAAAGGGTGGCAAATTATAAAAAAATAACCTTGTACAAGAGATATACAGGGTATTCTTTACTCGATGGTATGTTAGAAGTATCTGGAGAACGAAAGGAAAAATAAGTTTAAAATTTTCAATATGGCCATAGGATGTTGCGATCTAGCTTTTAAAAATAATTTCGTCTTTGCAGTGTTGCCAGATGTACAGGGTGTCCCATTTTCGTAGGTTTTACGGGGTTTCCAGCTTATGAGTAGAGATAGAGAGATGCGGTTTTCGCGACACCGTGCTACTTTTCGATGAAACTAAAGAGGCCGCAAACAGATTTGCCCTAACCATTTTAGTTTCCGTGCTACAGGGTGATTTTGAAAATTTGTCATTTTCGGACACCCCCTGTAACTCAGCTATCGTAAAATATATTTAAAATGTTTCAACTGGTATTTATAGATTTTTTTACGTAGAATTCAGTGGCGTACTCAGATTTTTGCTGAGAGTCATAGTTTTTGACATATTGGCATAACCTACTATTTTTTAAATGGGACACCCTATATATTATTTTTTCATCTTATTCTTCGTGTCGAGAGCTTTTCAAAAACATACCATAAGTCATATTTATTTTCATAAATAACATGAAAAAATGCATTTTTCTTTAAACGGATTTATGGCATAGCAGATCAATCGAAATAAGAGAAGGTGGCTGTGGAGCCATGGAAAAAGTAACAGCATCAGAAAAAATTAGGAAGTAGGTAAAAGGTAATAATTATAATTTCATTAAAACTACAAATATTGTTCAAATTGTAGACCATTATGTGTCCTACAAGTGTGACAAACTTTAAAAATTCTTTTTAATGCATTTTCTATTGTAAATGACTGTCTTTGTAACTCTGCAAAAGCGTTTTCGGTGGCCATTCTTAGTTGTTCTAAGTTTTCGTATCGCCTTACATAAACCTTGTTTTCTAAATAACCCCACAAAAAAAATCTAAAACTGAGAGGTCAGGGGATCGTGGTGGCCATCGAACAGGTCCGTGTGTTCCTATCCATCTTCCAGGAAAATGGTCGTTAAGCCAGTTTTGACTTATTCTGGCATTGTGGGCTGGAGCTCCGTCTTGCTGGAAATAAATCCTATTTAGTTGAGCCAAGGGAACATCATCCAAAATTCCTAATGCGTCTTCTAGGATTCGCACGTAACCAATCGAATTCAGATTTCCTTCATATATTTGGTAAACTATTTTTCGGTTGAAAATAAAACAGGAGACATTGAATCCAAATCTGCCCTGACGCTCCCTAGGAAAAATAACATGGTTGTTTTCTTGACTCCAAAATCGCGTGTTGTGTCTATTTAAAATCCTTGAACTAGTAAAATGTGCCTCGTCTGACCAAATAATCTTTTTTTCAAAATCGATATCTTCTGCCTTCATATTTATAAACCAATTGCAGAACTCCAATCTGCGCTCTGCATCACCAGGATGCAGATGATGCACAAGTTTGTATTTATAGGGTTTGAATTTGTGCTTTTTCAAAATTTTCTGCACTTTGGTTTTCGGTACACCCGCCTCTTCGTCTATTTTCCTGCAAGATGTTTCAGGAGCTGTCTGAACGAGGGCTAAAACGTTGACCTCAGATTCTTCGTTGTCTTTATTGTAAGTTCGCGATCGAGGCTTGTTAAAAGATCCATATTGGCAAAGATTATTTTTAATTTTTTGAAAAATTCTTTTTTCTGGTTGTCTTCTCTCGGGATATCTAAGATAAAATAAAGCGAACCAATAAAGTCAAAATGCAGGAAGATAAAAAAGAACTAACCTGTTCAGATAAAGCTCTGCCGCCTGATCTGCATCTTCATTAGACAATATAAAACACGCGTTCATATCATATTTCTCAAAATATTCAAATTTTTGATTCTGAGCCATATTAAAAACAATAATTATAATAGACGTCAAGAAAAATTTAAACGCAATAATGCCAAAAATGACAGCAGTAATGGCTGCCTGATCATATTTTTGTTGGCGTTGCCATGGCTACCACAGCCACCTTCTCTTATTTCGATTGATCTGCTATGCCATAAATCCGTTTAAAGAAAAATGCATTTTTTCATGTTATTTATGAAAATAAATATGACTTATGGTATGTTTTTGAAAAGCTCTCGACACGAAGAATAAGATGAAAAAATAATATATAGGGTCTCCCATTTAAAAAATAGTAGGTTATGCCAATATGTCAAAAACTATGACTCTCAGCAAAAATCTGAGTATGCCACTGAATTCTACGTGAAAAAATCTATAAATACCAGTTGAAACATTTTAAATATATTTTACGATAGCTGAGTTACAGGGGGTGTCCGAAAATGACAAATTTTCAAAATCACCCTGTAGCACGGAAACTAAAATGGTTAGGGCAAATCTGTTTGCGGCCTCTTTAGTTTCATCGAAAAGTAGCACGGTGTCGCGAAAACCGCATCTCTCTATCTCTACTCATAAGCTGGAAACCCCGTAAAACCTACGAAAATGGGACACCCTTACTAGTGTTTTATAAACCATTTCTTTAATCCTACCCCACAAAAAAAAATCTAATGGAGTAAGATCTGGAGATCGCGGTGGTCAACTCCATTGTCCTTCACTTCTTATCCACCTATCTTCAAACATATCATACAGTTCATAAGACACTTCATGTAAGTAAAGTAACTTTTGATCAAATTTATAAAATCTGAATTGCAGTTAATTTTTAGGACACTCTGTATAAAAGTATGAATCCTATGTTGCTAAAATTAAAGTACCACAATAATATTAAAATTTTACAGTGATTTGACATTTGGGGATGAAAATATTGAAGTTTTAATTTACATAGTTTTGGTAAAAAAACAAAATAATTCATATTTAAGAAGCGGTAAGAGAAGTCCCATTTAAAATTTCAAAGTTGATGCCAGTTACCAGTCAGAGTAAACTGCAAAGACCAAGGACATCCCACTTTGGAACATAACACACATAAAAGGAAGATACCGAAGAAGTTCGAAATAATCTGAACTAATGCTATATGAATGTGAATTCTTATTATCGGATTATAGTTACGAAAGTACTGACGGACCATTTTTTTAATAATTCGTCACCTATAGCACTTTTCTTTTGTTACTTAGGAAGATGACCGGTTTTATCTGCAAAGCTTAAAGATTTCGAAAGCCAAATTCGACACAAATAGTAACAACTTTAACATTCCGAACAAAATTTTACAAAAGCTTGTTATTTGTAAGCTGAAAACGTCAGTTCTTTCAACGTAGATCCGGTTACTCATTCCACACAAGAAGGGCTCATTTTTTCCTCGTAGAATGTGGTTCAGTATGTTTTTGTATCTTTGTATATGTACCTAAATAAAAAACTTATATAAAAATTTTAGGTAATATTTTATTTGTATTCAGAATCTGACTTTGACAGAACCACAGAAAAAGATATTTTGCGGCTAAAATATTGTAATGATGGATCGACGATTTCTTAATATTCCTTTAGAGTTCGGTTTTTGATATTGAAAAAAATCGGAATTAACTATTTTATAGTTGCACATTTATTTGATTACCTTTTAACTTATATCTCTAAACGTTTCTGAAAATTTGATGTTCTGTGGATTTTCAAAAGTGACTTGATGTTTTAAGAAACTTTTTATGTGCATTTTTAGCATAAAATCTCCTTGCATGTCGAATATTATTCCATTCCTTATTAATCAAACATGTATGGCTTAATATAAATAATTTTATGTAAATACGTAACAGTCTTCAAGCAAGCAAGTTCATTTCATGAAATGAATCAGCATATAATCTTTTTAATCTCTATTACTAAATTTTTCAAATGTCAGGAAAAGCAATACTCAAATATTGTCAATTCTTACACTACCCTGTATAACATATATAATAGTAGCTAGAATTGCTTTTTAAACATATACCGAATTCAAATAATTACGTAATTAAATCATTATTCCATGATATATGGTATTGAAATGTCCAAAATGTTATCCTAGACTTACATTTTTTAAACACTGTCTTAAATTGAAAAAGCGACCGCGCCCATAGCGAAGGCAAATTTAGCTATAAATAAATTTAATGAGATTGTCATTTGATGGATAGGCGGTTACGCGCCCCATCAGTACTCTAAAACTTTTAAAGAGGTCGTTCGAATCCGACGATAAACTGTAGGTGTCATATACCTCTGTAAAAACACAACTAAAACATACAACATAGGTCTGTATGAGAGGTAGGCCGATATCCAGCAGCTATGTAAGCTTCAAAACATTACTATAACTAGAATTGTATTCAGTATCCATTTCGCATTAGATCTTTGAGTAGAATAAATAATAGATCGAGATACTCAAAACTGATCAGCGTTAAGTTTATTTGCTAATCTCAAATTTTGCACTCGACGCTTATTTTTCAAGTCAAGTGAGCAAATCAGATAGCTAAACTTGGTGAAATACGCCGCGTGCAAAAGTTAAGTTTATGCCGTCGATAAAAATCTTAGGCAAGTGTTTTTATTTTAAACCCTTATTGCATTCAATTTAACAAAGCATATCATGTTGATTTTGGAATAGGTACTTGCTATTAAACATCTTTTACTTAGCCGTTCCAGACTGAAGCAACAACAGAAGTAATTATTTATGAAGGAATATCGAAACACTTTATAAAAAATATTTATTGTGGTTTATTTTTCGTGAATATTGGTATTATAAGGGAACATTAGCATCTAGGCCTCACTGAACCACTTGTATATGCTCTCTGAAAAGTTGGCGATTGTAAGCCAGCACTTTCCTGGAAAGTTTTCTATGAATGATGAAACGGCAAGTGTGTCTTATATTTCTATTCACAGCTGTAACAAGGAGAAATGCTACTTAACTTGGAATTGTGAAGAGGTGACAAGAAAGCTCTATATATATTCGCAGTGACTTCTGTATATAAATATTGTAGTCGCAAGTAAAATATGTAAAGTAAATTCAGATGTTGTTAATGTTGGCTTTAAGAATACTAATACTTAGTACGAACACTACACGAGGTTATGTGGTGTTAGCAAATTGCTATAATATCGCCTTGCACTAGTGTTTGCTAGTCATTTAGATATACACACATGTACACATTTACCATTGCATATTCTTATTGTAATAAAAACGATTTGATAATAATAATAAAAATAATTTGATAGTATTCTTCTCCACTCTCTTCTCAACTGCCCAACGTTCCAACGCACAATTAGAAATTGTAAGTGGTGCTAATGACAGATCTTCAGCGGATGGTAGTCTTATCATGTTTTACCAAAATGTCAGGGGTCTACGCACCAAAATTAATGAAATTTCTCTTAGCGCTATGTCTTGCGACTATGACGTAGTATTTCTCACCGAGACCTGGCTTAATGGTGATATTTTTAACAATGAAATATTTAAAAATGAATATATAGTTTTTCGAGCAGATAGAAGTTATAAGGAACTAGGGTGTCAACGCGGCGGCGCCGTATTGATTGCCGTTTCTTCTTTTTTTCAGGCTTCTATGATTGTTGCTCCTGCTCATATCGAGTCCGACGCTGTTTGGGTTCTGACGAAAGCAGGCAATGCAAGTTTGGTACTAGGATGTGTATATTTTCCACCTAATTCTAACCAGGAATGTTATCAGTCTTTCTGCAATACCTGTGAGTCGCTGAGAAATAAATTCAATAACCATACATTTTTTATTCTTGGGGATTTTAACCTTCCTTCGGTAGAATGGATCTATGAAGACAATTCACTTGTTCCAAAATTTTTACCGTCCCCTAGCTTATGAAACCCTTTTTGTGACAATGAGTTTTCTTGAATTGCAACAATTGAATTCTCTATGCAATCACATGGGCAGAATTTTAGATCTGCTATTTGCTGATGACGTCCTTAGTGTGTTCGTTTCATCTTCAAATTTTCCTCTTGTACAGATTAATCCCTACCATTCAGCAATTGAAGTGAAGTATAAAATTAAATATGTTTCGCCGATAAAAAATCATAATCAAGTTAAGTATTTACCAGTTTCATTTAAACTATTAGTTTTATCTCATTGTATACCTATTAAAATAGCTATAGAAATGTCTACTAAAGTTTTAGCCCCTACCATTTGGCAAAAGCATTCCTTTACATAAAAAAAGAGGGAACTAGCAATTGGAAAAGTAGTCAAATATATTTTAATTCAGGGCTTTGGACCTCCCAAATAATTGGGCTTATTTCTCGCCTAAGTTCTTTGGTCTAATGAATAAAAAGAAATTAGTTACCAGTCGGAGGCCGCAGATGAGAAATATTTCCAAGAAATATTTGACTAGCCAATTGATTTTAATTTATCTTGGAGAAAGTAAGCTGGTTACCAAGTTGCTTTTTTATTTGAAACAGCCAATATACATTTTTGCACAATGTAAAATTGCCTGTTCGAGCCAGTATTGGTAAATCATTTGTTTCCGCCAGCATCTAGATTACTCTAGATCATACTTTTGGATACTTGACTAGTTCAGAACCCATAAAATAGTTCATCTTGTCTTAATCGAGAAGGCTGGTTCACCTTCGAACCTTTGTGTCCCGGGATCGACAGGATTAGGGTGATTGTGTTAGGTGTTAATGTTTAGCATAGGTAAGATATTCTGGAAGTTTCACATATCCTTTTGCGTGACGCAAAACTGCCTGTTCCTTTTCGCCGCTCACGTCTATATCACATTTTTGGTAACTTCAAGGGCGAGTTTAGAACTAAAAAAATTCGTTTTGTCTTGATCGGGCTATCTAAAGCCTGGCTCATCTCCAAACCCTTGTTTCGCGAGATCCCGGGGATTAAGCTGATTATGTTATTAATGGTAATAACAGGTAAGATTTTCTGCCAGTTCACACAAATAACAGGTAAGATTTTCTGCCAGTTTCACACACATTTTGGGCATTTGGAACGAATATAAATATTTATTTTGAAAAAGATAACATTTATAAGAGAAAGAGAGACTTCACAATAATAGCACCAATTTAATATTTGAAGAAGTCGTAAGTAGCATCTTGTTGTACAAACAGAAATTATATATTACATTACTTACTTGATTTGCCACCAAAATGATTTGAGGTATTAAAAACCTGGTTTAACAGAAATGGATAGCAAAATTCAGTGCAACAAATACAAAGTGTTATTTGAATTTAAGGATGTAGATTAATATATTATTAAAGGTAGTATGTCTATGCATTTTCAAATAACTAGAAGCAACAGGGGAATTCTGAAGAAAGCTGATTCGATATTCGGTTGAATATATACTGCGTTTTACCAAAGCATTTGTGAATATTCGAAATCAAACTGCGATTGACTTTGGATAATTAATTGTGGATTACAAAATTTCATTGCATCTATATATAAGGTAAGATGTACTATCTGCCCACAATATTTAAAAGTATATATTATATACTGGATATAAAATAACAGTTTCTTGACCAATATAATTAAATTAGAAACATAAATAAACAATTATTTATTTTTCAAAAATTGCCATATTTTAATTTTAGACATTTAATAATGAAATAAATATAGGAGCAAATATTTATTTCAGTTTATGATATCTCATACGATCTAAACAATTGTATGAAAAATTAAGCAGAATAATTTATTATGTGTATTAAGCAACAATTTGTATTTTGCAGAACAGCGGCGTGCCTAGCGGGCTACTAGGGGGGCCCCAAATTAAACAATAATATATAAACCCTACGAAACATTTGGAAGTGACAGTACTTAATGCGTATAATAATGGTAAGTCAGCTAGATAAAAGATTTAATGCGTCTAAAACAGTTTTTTCAACATTTCCATTCTAAATCCTCAGATATTGGTTAAATTAAATGAGTCAAAAATCTTGGAAACAGTTCGGATATTAGTGGAGAAATATCCAAATGATTTAACTTCTCAACTAGGAACTGAGCTAATTCAGATAAAATTATTAATGTATAACAACATTTAAAACTGTATTAAGGTATTTCTTGTACTTTTTGTAACCTCAGCTCAATCGGAAGGATTATTTTCAAAGTTGAAATTAATTAAAAATGTCCTTAGATCCCCAGACCATGACTCAAAGTCGTCTTAGTTCTCTAGCCTCTACAAGTAAATATTGACGAACTAGTTGATAAGTATTTATCTAGTCGATACAAAAACAAAAAGTCTACTCTACCGCCAAAGAAAACGATTCTTGTACTCTTTGTTTTTTATTTTTTTTTAGTTTTGCTTGAACCAGAGTATAGTTATTATTTTTTAATATTTCAAAATGTATATCGTTCGTACCTTTTTTTTATTTCTTTTTTTTTAATAGAGTTATTTTTTATTTTATGTTATGGTTTTTGTTAATAAATTTATGACATTTTTGTTTACTTATTTTTTTGGAGAAATTATGCAGGGGCCCCAAGAAAAGTCTTGCGGGAGGGACCCCTAAAAACTCGGCACGCCACTGAAGGAAAATACCTAAATATTCAAGATTAGTTATTTTTATTCTAAATATCTGTAACGGGTAAAATATTTTCATTTTAAATATCGGATGAGTTTAAAAAAAATGTTTTTCTCATATTCTTTAAAAAAAATTTATATTTGTTTTATTTATGTAATTAATTTGATTAATAACCCGAGAATTTTCATATGTTCGCGTACTGTCTAGGTATAAGGATCATTTAACATTTTAAACCGTTTTAGATTAGCACAGGTAGGCATATGAATGAAATGAAAATATATTGCAACTTAATACATTCATTAAAACATGTATTTGTTATTAACTTGCTTGAATAATAGCATTCTAGGTAATGAACACAGAATCATACTAGCTGCCGTTTATTTATAAACTGCAATTGTTGTTATATATACAATTAGTAATCCCATAATGATAGATAATAGCAGGGATTTATTTTGAATTTTCAAATAGCTTTAACTTATTATTCCTATGCGCCTACGATTAATGTATAATAAATTGCCGGATATTTTAAATATACAGAGTGGTTCAAAAGTTAGTACACTGATTTCACATAGAATGTAAAGATTTACTTATTACAAGAAGCAATACAGTCTAAGTAATGTGTAATGAAAGGTGACACTATACATTATTTTGTATGTATAAGAAGTATTGGTTTCAAAAAATATTTGGAGATTATTTGAGTATTTGTATACAGTGTGTCATACAGATCAGGGCTGTTACTTGCGGTAAAAAGCATAAAAACAAAAACACATCCCTGTGTGCTGTACCACTCGATATATTTGACGGTTTATTCGAGTCGTCGGTACCTTAAAATTTACAAGGAATATTTTTTGATCGCGTATTTTCTTTAGCTCACGACTTGTGCATCAGGTTTTACAAATATATCCGTAAACTTACTTTTTTTTTAACACTTCGTAGTCCAAGTTGCTTTCATTGCTTTTGGGGTAAGAGAAGGCTTTTAAAATGTAAAAAAACGTTGCATCAAAGAAATTAATTAGTGTGTTTTTTGAGTCTCCCCCTATAGCCTATAAAGAAAAAATAAGCATGTCTATTGATGTCAAGATATTAGTTTTTATAGGCACTGTAAATGAAATGGAGATGAATTTAAAAAACTCTCTTCCTAGATAGATTTACTTATAAGCAACTCTTAACTATACCATATCGGTGTTTGAAAATATAAGATGTAAATAAAAAAAAGTAAAAAAGGCTTTCACTTGTGAGGTGGGATTTACCTATATAGAATAATTTACAGAGCCCAAAAAAAAATTTACTTAAAATATAAATAATAAAGTAAAATAAAATGTGGCAATTGTCAACCAGACAACTAGGTCTTTAAAGCTTTACTTTTATTTCTTATCTAAATGTGTCATTCTCTATGTTCGGTTAATTTTGCTTTTTTGTTTTCTTTTCCAACAACTGTTCCTTTTATCGTTTCATCTTGAAATATGAAAATACTGATTATGTCTACATTATTAATTATTCCATACATATTTTATAATTTATTCTGCTGAATAAATACTGTATATCTAGTGAATTATGAGCAAGTGTCTCAGTCAATTTTCGAATCAGATTCAGCAACGCTTAACTCTCTGTAACAACTTTGTTGTTATTTAGGGCATTGTAGTTTTTCTGCTAGTTTTACTTTTAGATATTGTTCCTCTATATTCTGATTTTGGTAAGGTTTTTACCTTATTTACATCTATGTTTATTTTAGGACAGTCTAGTATTGTAAATTAATATTTCATAAGGTTAATGAAACAGTCAAAAAATGACGCGCATTTTATATAACGATATATTATATTGTATTATATATAACGACCGATAATTATTGGATACCTATCGGTACTTATATGATAATTATCAATATATAGATATTTTTTTATTTACCTATTGTTGTTTAATATATCGATCTATCAGGATATCGATACAATACCCGTCCTTGGTTCCCGCTCGAGATTATATTAATCGTAATTTAAAGTGGTTTGAATTAATCCTCTCGTCATTTTTTTGTTCTTATTCGGTTCTATTTTGCTGCATTCTAAACAAATTGGGTTGTTTCTACTAATTTTGTATAAGCTATATCAAAATATACAGTGAGGACATAAAGTCTGTCGCCCCCGTCTACTTTTGAACCGCTTGGTATATTGCAAGAACGATAATATTTGAGCAATTTCTCCATTTTTTTTTGAATGTCAGAACTTTAAATGTCAAGAAGACAGCTAAGTCTCAAAGAATGACCAATAAGAATTTTAAATTTTCTACAAGCCTCTTTAACAAAATCTAAAAAAAGGTAATGAAAATAACATTATTCTTACTAAAACGAGTCATTGTAGTGGTTCTAGTATGACTAACGTATAAAACACAAAACATATAAGAATATTAAATTAAAAGGAAGATATTGTGTGAGATGTTATAATAGATTGTTTCCAGTTTTTACAAAATAATGCTTATATAAAAAAAGGTATAAGAACATTTTTGTTGTCACCAATGTAGAATTTATTTATAGAAAAATCAAACAATGACAACGGTTGTTTAAAGGCGGTAGACAATATAGAATGTTCACTAAACTCGTTCGGTCGTTCACAACGTTTCAAATGATAACTATACCCAATCTAAAGCTAGGGGCTTATATATTACTCGTGTGCGGTGATGTGTGAAGTGTCCGCCCCCTAGTTACCTGAACCGTGGAGTTTTAGGAGGTCAGTTTGAGCTAAAAGCGGCTCCCATATGTTTGGAATATCGACGCTAGGCTTACTTAATTGATTGCTTGATTCCTTTCTATTAAAGCTGCTTTCGTTTTCGCCAGTGCTGCTCCCTATGCAGAATTTTTAACCTCCGTTCACTGTGTTTCGCTATGCTCGATTTTGAAGTCTCTTTCTTTTGAGTATGATTAAAATGCTCCTTGGCTCTCATATCAAGAGGACATTTTGTCTCTCCAATTTACGATTCACCGCATTTACACTGCATTCTTTCTTTTCGATATCCTTTCTAATATTTATAGTTTTTTCAGAAGGTTTCCTAACGTATTTCCCGATTTAATAGCGCATCACCGCCCATGACGAGTTAGAATGTAATCCATATAGCTTTGGAATTGTCATTTAGTTTACACTTAAAATCGAGACGTTGTAAAATCAAATTAATAAAGACAATATAAGTCCAACAGAATGAGTTTAATGACAACGTTATCAAAACTTGTAAGAAAACAGGATAAAATACCGTCGGTATTACTATCTATCAAGTTAATTCACTTTAAAGATAAAATTTTCTTTATTGTTAGAAACTGTTTAGAAAATGAAATTAGGTGTTTTTGTTTTGCAAATAAAAAATATACTACTACTAAAATATGAAATGCAAGAAGCAAGAATATCACCTAGACATAAAAAACCTTATGTATTAATATTTTTATATTATTTTCCCAGACCTAATATAATTAAAGTAAAGTAAAACAAAATGCATCTTACTTTTAAATTTAAACGTGTAAAAAGTTCATTTTCATTTTGGAACAATATTGTTTTAAAAAATGATTACCTTAAAAAAAATATACATTGGGTACATGTTTTACCGATTAATTAAGAGATATAAGACTTACCTACCGTCAAGTAAGAGCGGTGCTAAAAAGCAATAAAAGAGCATTGTAGAGGTAAAAACACAGCTAGGGGCCCGTAATTCTCGAGAAAGTTACTTAAACTATATTAGGCTTTTGATATCTGTAATCATTCGTGCGAATAACTTTGTTAAAATGACTTCGGAATAACAAATATGTGAGGCCCATGGTGTGAACGGAGTGTTTTTCCCGACGGTTCATCCCATTGCAAACATAGAAAAATGTTTTTCTTTGAATGCCAAAGAAATATAAACAACGTTTATTGAACGGGGAGTTATAAACAAGAGACCTCTATTTTGATGAAAGTACCAGAATCAACTATTGGGAAAATTTTTTTTCTTTACTTTTCAAGGTTAGATCGAGATGATGAAGTAATAAGGCACAGTAAGATGGAAGTAGTCTACATTATTTCCCATTTACAAATCAGTTGATCAGATTGAAAACTACAGACGTATCTCACTTCGATGCATCATGGGTAAAATTTCTGAATCTGTAGTAAATGATGAGCTTTTCCATGAATTTAGGAATCATATTGCCTCAGAACAACATGGTTTCTTTAAAAACCGGTCTACACTCACAAATCTTGCAATCTACCAAGAGTATCTGGTATGTAATATGAAAGAAGGAAGCCAAGTAGACACCATATACACTGAATGGACTAAGGCTTTCGACAGCGTTTATCATAAATTGTTACTATATAAATTTGAATGCTTCTGGATCTTATTTGGCATGGATAGCTTCATATCTGATTTCACGAGGTCAATATGTAAAACTTTGTGGTGTTATGTCTGAAAACTTTCTATAGTCACATTTTGGGGTACCTCAAGGATCTCACTTAGGGCCCATTTTGTTTTTACTATTTGTTTATGATGTGAGGGTTTTCTAGTTTTGTCAATGTTTACTCTATGCTGATGACCTAAAATTCTTTTCTGTTATTAGAGATTCTAATGATTGCCAACGGATTCAAAATGATATAAATATGCTAGTCAGATGGTGTGATACTAACTTGTTAAACCTAAATATAAAGAAATGCAAAGTGATGAGGTTTTATAGGATACAAACTACCAAATGTGTGATCAAATTTTAGATTCTGTTTTAAGTTTTAGTGATTTTGGGTATAGTTTTTGATAGAGTATTTAGTTTTAATGAACATATAGATAAATTAATTCTTAAAGGTTTTCGAAGGTTTTATTAAAAGAAACTGTAAGCACATTATCGATACCAAAGCAATAGGATGCTTATGCACTTCAGTGGTTCAATCATCTGGACATCCATGTACCAATACCACATAAATAAACTCGAACGAGTATTATCAAAGTTTGTTAACTTCATGCTATTTAAATATCACTTCAGTACGATTAATGCTTGTTGGATATACTAAACAAAAGACTTAAAACCCTTAAACAAAAAATCTTATTTATATGCTATATAAAATATTTTATTTTGTAATGTACACACGCTTAATAAATAAAAATGTACGAGCTTTACGAAGAACAAAATGTGCCCCCAGTGGATAAATCGAACTATTCTGTAGAAATGTATTAAGCGAATGCATTTTAAAATAAAAAAAAAAAACAAATTATAATAGAATTTAGGAGACTTCAGGAGTGGCGTTTGCATTTCTTGACCAAAATTAAAGAGAACCGAAATCAAAATAGGTTAATTATTTATTTGGATAAAGTATGACACTCCATGCGCATTCAAAAGTTTGGGTTAATTTCACCGATAAATGTAAAACGAAAGCTATATCAAACCGAGGCAAATGCTCTTTCTCTTCATGAGGATACAACGTCAGAATTAATCGAAGATTGGTTCAAAAGTAAGTTGGTTCCCAATATCCCCCAAATAGCTTAGGCAGTTCAATAAAGATTCATGCTAGAAAGACATAAAAGCCAAAATTCATGTGTGATAATGATAATTATTTTCACGAAGATCATACAAAAAAGCAAGAAATTGGAGTGCTAAAGCGTTTTAATATAAAAAAGAGTATGTATGCGACGGATATGCATTCTAAGGCCTTCAGTATTAAGACTTCTACCATATAATTGCATATTTAATCCATTCGAGCATATATGGCATCTTATAATTATATTTCTAATAAAATAGAATATTTAATTATTAATGTAAATGGTAATAAAAATGTAATAAATAAAACTATTTGCATACTTTTCATTTTGAAAAGCGGGAAGTCACAACAATAATTGTTTTAGGTATTTTGTATACCGCGAAAATTGCAGACAGATTCCTTAAATTATTTAGAAATATTTTAAGCTATTTTTATCTTACAACAACTTTAAGCCTCCTATGGTTTTTTTCCTTACGTTAGGCAATTTTTCTACTAAATCATATCCATATGGAATAACGTATTCAAGTGACTAACGTTTTGGCATATTAATTTTATACCTTTCTGCGAAATGTAGCCTAACATATTTTCCACAGACCTCAATAGGTAATAAAAAATAGTTATCACATAATAACAAACCTGTTGTTATGCAACAACTTCTGAAATCTATTTCCAGGATTTTGATAATAATCTAAATAGGTATCAAACTTACCATGACTAGCAACACTTCCATAAGGCGCGTGCATGCTCTGATGATAATATCTCGCCCTTTGCGATCCCGAGGGATCCAGGAAAAAAGCTCCCATATGCTCGGCAACACTCGAATTTATGTCTGATGAATTGCCCGAACTTTCTATAGATCCCTGTGCGGGACTCGCGGACGTACCAGTCCTAGGACTCTCGTACCACTTCCCTACCGCGTATTCGTTCGTCATCTCCATAATCATGGGGTACAGTTTATTTGCGAACACTACACACGCGAAAAACTACGAACGTACACGAATGTGCGACAGCAAGGGCTGATCTGTATCCCAGCCGAATTTTCTGCGATGCAGTTCGAGTTCTATAACGATTTGTTTGGGTTGGCTTTGGTCATAGTTCTTTTTCTGTATGCGGTATGTTGGCTTTGAGGTATTTCCGTTCCAACGACGGCTGCGAGGAAAACTTTGTAGCAAGCAGTTTTATCTAAATCTGAAACAAAACTGATTAAAATTAGTTTTAGTTCGTTTATTTAAAAGTATTTTTTTTAATCTTATCAAAACACTTGAAAATGCTATTCGCGACACATTTATCTGATTAAAAACGCGTGAAATAGAAATGTTATGTTTAAGAATATTAAATTCGTTAATGTTTAGAAACTTATGCGGTTACAAGTCTTACTAACCGGACTACAAAAAGCTTAAGAAAAAGAAGATAGATTTACCGTAGCATTTATTACGGAGCATTAATTGAAACAGTCTAAAAACTTTAGAACTTTCCAAACTCTTTCAAAAATTAAGCTATACAGATTCAAGTAGATCATGTCTTTCAAAAATTTGGAGATAATTTGGAAATATTTTTAATTAAATTATAATTACTCAATTGTTATGTAGTTCACGTATATTAAAATTTGTAAGTTAGAAGAGGTTAATAAGGTCCAGTTAAGAAAAAATATTTCATTCCAGAGACAATTATTATTATAATAAATCGGAAACATTTTTAACATGTGTTAAACAAATGTTTTACTATCTATTAACATATTTTAACGATATCTTAGATTATTATAGTAAGAACTAAATAACAAAATGAAAATAAAATAGCAAATGGCCCAAAAAATGAAAAATTAAGGTCCGCCATATTACAAAGTTGATACTAAAAAAGCAAAAATGAAAGTTGTGGAGACCTAAAAATAAGTTGTTAGAAGAGTAGTAAATCTACTAACCTGAGAAAATATAATGTATAAATTTACTTTTTGAAAGCTAGCGATTTTTTTCGCAACATCATCCTCAGGGGATCAATAACAATGACAAAAAAACATAAACAAATTGGGGCGTCGACTTGTTTAGGACATAATAGTACTCAGTGTTCCTCTGGCTACATTGTCAGATTTTCAAAAATCCCTTTGAATCAGACGTTATAAGAAATGGGCTATAATAATGGTTGGGTCATCCCTAATCCCTTGGTAAAAATACTTTTATTTTATTTAAATAAAAAATCCCTAAATAAACAAGGGAAGATAATTTACGATATCTGATGTTTATCAGTGGTTTATCGAAAATCTGTCTATATTAATCGACATATGCATTTATAAAATATCAATATTTTAAAAAATGTTAGTTGGGAGGTCAACAGTCAATTAGAACAGAAAAAAAATCCTCCAGCTTAAAATAGATCAAGAACTTCGACTATTCCGGTTAATGTAGTCAACTCCATTCTTAAAAAATATTAACTAAATCATGTGCCTAAACTGCAATTCATGTAGTCAAAAGTTATAGAAAACTATGTTATTATTCGATCTATTGGTATAAATATACGTCTGTTTATTTGGAAACAAACACGATCGGAATAATTTTTTTTGATGACATACATTTTAATATCCTTCTCAAATATATACACTTTTTAAAGATATGAATACCTCCAATCCTCCAAATGTAAAATATAAAAACACGTTAGGTATTATCCAGTCTAACAACCATGTTAATATTTAGAAATATATAAATTTATTGGGGAATCATGTTTTGGTATTTAGCTGTTGTGTTATTAATTAATAATAATATAGTTTCATACTCACTTAGCAATTCCTAACATTCTCTAGAAGATCACCAACTAACACTAACTAAATCACAGATCACAGTTAATTTGACGTATGAACCTAATTTGGTCAGATCAGCCGCAACACAAAAAATTTGATAATCAAATAACCACCGAATCTGTCATTGTCAAAGAAAAACAGAGCAAATCCTACATGCGATAGATACAACATCAACGAGCAGCGCGAAAGCACTAAGTATTGGTAGAGCGGCTTTCAACCGTAACCCTTGGCAACGAGCCTTCGATCAAGTTCGGAAAAGCTCGAATAAAGTCGGGAATTGATTGGCGAGCTTTCAGGAACGAGGAGGGGCGACAAGTCCGAAGGAGGAGCTTAAAAACTTGAAAGACGTTTCAATTTCGTACGTAAAAGTAGGAAAAGTATGGAAATTTAGTCGTCAGAAGTTTTGAGGACTATGCAAACAGTTTGAGGAGTCGCGGGATGATTTGCTTGGAGCACCAGCTAAGCGGGATAACTTCATATGGAGAAAATTTAACACGAAAGGAGTATTTGATACGAGCTTTTGTTCTTACGGAACTGTGTGTAGGCATGCGGCGTTAACTTAGTTGCGTACAAAAGCAACGTTGCTACTGTCTAACTGGAAAATTAGGGAGCATTACTGACGACTTTCCAGAGGTCTTCGTCTTCGACCTAAAGTTAGCTAGAAGGTGGGAGATCGCCCAATAAGATAAGGTTTTCTAACAAAACACTACTATTTGACAAAATGGCGACCACAAATCACAGCGCCCCGCCCACCGACGATTGTCTGCCCCTTTTTCATGTAGATGACTGGGTATTGGCTCTCTTTTTCATTCTTTCTCCTTTTAAACTGGAGTTAAGCCGATCTGCCTTGTTATTCTTTTGTTTGCTATCACTTGTCTGTGAAATATTGAGCGCTTGTAAGTAATTCTGGGTATTCGGCTATGTATTGTTTGTCTCTGGTAGCGAGTGGAATGTATTACATGCAGATTTTTGTACTGCAGCTGCTCGTATGTTTTTACCATATTTTGATAGGACATTATTGATTTTTCGATCTCATAACTGATATCTATGGCCAACATTTAACATCCGATTTATATTCATAATTATTGATAAAATGTCAAAACTCAGTTTTAGATACTACTACAAAGCACAAAAAAAAATATATATATATATATATATATATATATATATATATATATATATATATATATATATATATATATATATATATATGTATATAATGTGTTTTCATTCCGGGTGTACATCCGTTCACTACTGTCGTTCTGAAAAGAAAGAAGTTTTGCTGACGTTTCGCCAAAATCACATTTGGCATTTTCGAAGCTTTCTTTCTCGCGTCCGAATAGAGACTGACTTTCAGTGATTGTATAACGGCAATTCTCATTGACCAAACCGAAAACATTTTAAAGATTTTCAATAAATATCAGCAATGGCTACAATTTAAAATCAAAATCAAAGAAAACAAACAACTTTTTAGATATAACATTATATGATATGGAAAATAGTATTAAAACAGAATGGTATTCAAAAAAAAACTTGGTCCTCTAGGTATTTAAATTTTAGTTCTTGTCACCAAACATACCAAAAAAACTCTGGTCTAGGGGATGGGGGACAATTCTGATCCTGAGTTCAGAGAAAAAGCCATAAAGACAGCTAAGGCTGCATTACGATAGAACTAAACGAGTACCATTTAAAATTAATAAATGGAATTTTCAAAAGGAGAATACATAAATATCATAACTCAACAAATTCTAATAATAAATCAAATTCAAGATAAAATACATCTCTTTGTCTTTCATAAGTAGCTTATCCCAGCATTTTCATAAAACGTAACATCCAAATATGTCACAAAAAATATAATCTACTATCAAACATTTTTACTAATTTAAAAAGCCCAATCTCCAATAAATAAAAAAAACAATATTGTTTATCAGATTCCGTGCAAGAATTGTAACAGAGATATGAGTAGGTTGAAAAGTCACAAATATATGACAAAAAGAACACCACATCAGCTTTGACAAATCACGAGATCTCCAAAAAACATTTAACTATAAAGAAACTAAAATACTTAAAATTGAATCTCATTTAAAATAAGGAAATTTTTTTGAGATGGCTGAAATACATAAAATTAGAAAAAAGGATAAAAAAGATATAAATAATCTAAACAAAATATATATTAGGCAAAATATGTATATTTCTGTGTTTTTAATTGAATGCCTAGATTTGCGTTCAAGGGTAAGTCTTTTATTTTGACCATATCTTCATGTACTATATAAAAATGTACCAAAAAAAACTTTTCGATTTGAAAAAGTCCAAAAACTATGGTCGAAACGTAACTTAAATTTTCAATATATGTTTAAATGTACTAATTTTTGTTAATGTAAGCCAAGAAATATAAAGGAAAAAATATATAATTGAAAATAAAGCCACTTAAAAATGTGCCATAATTCCCTCTTATTTGTATTTTATACAAAAACGGAGTAGGCCAGGATAAAATCAATCACGGTTATTTACTCTTTATTCAAGCCTTCATCCAACAAAAAGTCAAAAAAGAAAATGTTCCGAGTTTGAAAATAATGTGTTTTTCGCAAATCGATTTTTCTAGTGTCGATAAGACCCTGTACCATAACGGGTCAACTGACTGGAACAACAAACAAAACCTTCACTACTCAATTCAACTTTTTTATACTTTATCCACACATGACAAATTGAACTTCCATAGACTGCTGAAAACTTGAAAATTTGATACCCTATTTTTATGTTGTTAATGATGCTCATCTAAGCCGAAAATCAATGTTACTAGCACTTATTTAATTATACCAGCGGCAAAGTTGGCCATGAATTCAAAATAATCTACTGTTCAAAGGAATCCTCTTTTAATTCATTTAAACTTTAAAAAAGAAACGAATATGATAAAGTGAAAACAAATAAACTTTATTATACCTAGAGATGATTAATATATTAACTAATAATAAAAGAAATAGAAAAAAGAACGTACTTAATCATAATAAAGATTTTCAAAAACAGGACCTTCTTTTTTACATATATATATATATATATATATATATATATATATATATATATATATATATATATATATGTAATACATTTTCTTTTTGAGTTATACTAATATTATTAATAGCATTAATAATTCGATTTCTTAAAATGTTCAAATTTTCAGGTTGAGTTAAATTGACATTTTCTTTGATATGACCCAAGAAGAAAAAATCTAGAGGTGTGAAATCAGGCGAACATGCTGGCCATCTTACAGGTCCATTCGTTCCTATCCATTGGTTCCCAAACTTGTCATTTAAATAATTTACACAAATTTGGGCATTATGGGCCGGTGCACCATTTTGTTGCCAGAACGTTTATTTCAGCTTCTTCACTAATAGTGAACTTTCCTTCATTTTCATTTTGGGGAACTGTTATCAAATGTTGAACTAGCCACAGCAAATAGACATCGCAAGGTTGTTTTCTGTTGGGGTATCGCTCTGCGTAGTGTTTAAGCCTGCCTTTTATTTTGCAAGCACTCGCCATAAACGCCATAAAGAGATTACAAAGAACGTTCAGCCTGCACCAGTAGAGGCACGAAATAA
This sequence comes from Kuschelorhynchus macadamiae, assembly GCA_030620095.1. Lineage (NCBI taxonomy): Eukaryota > Metazoa > Arthropoda > Insecta > Coleoptera > Curculionidae > Kuschelorhynchus > Kuschelorhynchus macadamiae. Next base: position 2,381,501 of record JAUTXW010001318.1, on the reverse strand, counting down.
AGCGCGGGAATTTGCAAAAAGTGCAACAATCCGCCAACCCCACAAGTGATAAAACTTGCTTGTCAAAATTCAATTGTTTTTAAAAACCATAGCTAATATTAGCTGTCAAGGCTTATATGATTATCTTAAGTTTAGCAAAACTTTGTTTAGGTATAACTAGTTATCACACTAGGTTAAGTTATAATTAACATAACTTTCATAAACAACTGCAAAATTGAAAATTAGGTACCCTATTTTTATGATGGTAATATTTTCCAAAGTGAAAAACAATCAGGTGACCCGTCATGATACAGGGCCTGATCAAACCTTGAAAAATCGATTTGCGAAAAACACATTTTTTTTAAAACTCGGAACATTTTCTTTTTTGACATTTTGTTGGATGAAGGCTTGAATAAAGAGTAAATACCCGTGATTGTTTTTATCCTGGCCTACTCCGTTTTTCCATAAAATACAATTAAGTAGGAATTAAGGCACATTTTTAACTGGCTTTATTTGGAATACTATACTTTTTAGACATAGATTATGTTATACAAAAGTTGTTTAGAATTGTTAAAAGAGTTCAGAAAACATAAAATATATAGGGTGTTCCATTTAAAATAACGAAGTCGGTGTCATTTCCGGAGAAACCGGAAACGATATTCAATTGTTTTTATGTTACAAATGTTCACAATATTCAACCTTATCAACACACCAAATTCCGTATTTGTAACTCTAGCCGTTTTCAAATGGCGCCCTGGGCTGCAGTTTCATTGTCACCTGGTATATACAGAGTGTTTCACAACTTATCCACGAAATTTTAACCACATATGCACTGTTACGAAAGAAGTTGATTTCTAAAAAAAAATGTAATAAAAGTCCTACAGAAATTAAGTTATAATTCTGAGTGTCAGTAACAAAATGAAAATATCTGTATTTTGCGCTCATCGTTGCGATATCACAACACTCATTAATAATTTATTGTAGCAAATGTTGTACCAATCCATTAAAGAAAAGAAAATACCAGGAATTTTTTGTTTTTTCATATTGATAAGAACATGTAAATAATGTTTAATCTGTATCGTGAGTGATCTGAATGAACAACGGTCGATTTTTGTGAATTTAAAAAAAGTATTTTGCGAGTTTATGTTTTTCGATATTTATTAAAAATGGCACATGAGTACAGTAATGAGGAGTTAGTGGATATTGTTTTAGCGTACGGAGAAGCAGAGCAAAATTCGCAAGCGGTTTCTCGTTTGTATGCAAACCGATTTCCGAATAGGCACATACCACATCCACAAACATTTACTTCAATTATTTTACGTGCACGTGCTAGTGGAGATTTGCGCCCCAGACGTGGGGTGGATGGGGGTCGGGTTCGCCCACAACGCGTTTTAAAGAAATTTTGCATATTGTGGAAGAAAATCCAGGAATAAGCACAAGGAGGTTAGCCCAACAGGCACCAGAAGTCTCACATGCGACAGCGTGGCGCATATTACATGAAGCCCAACTGTACCCTTATCATGTCCAGACAGTCCAGGCGTTGCTACCCACAGATTACGCCCTCAGAATAAGATTTTGTGAGTGGTTGTTGCAAAAAAATGCTCGAAATGCCCGTTTTACAGCTGATATTTTCGCCACCGATGAATCAATTTTTACTTGTAATGGTATAACCAATCTTCACAATACACACGTTTGGTCCTTTGAAAATCCTCACGCAATAGTCCAGACAAACTTCCAACATCGTTTTTCTTCAAACATGTGGGCAGGTATTGTCGATGAACGTCTAATTGGACCGTTCATATTGCCAGATCGGATGGATGGTCTGAAGATCTGCCATTGGCGGTCCGAGCAAGGATGTGGTTTCTGCACGATGGGGCACCTCCGCATTTTCGTTTAGGAGTTCGTAATTTTTTAAATGAGGTACAGCAGATACGCTGGATCGGTAGGGGTGGACCAATTGCATGACCTCCACGGTCTCCCGATCTAAATCTTCTGGACTTCTTTTTACGGGGATACTTGAAAAACGAGATATACCGTACTCCAGTTCAGAATATTGAAGATCTGCGTGACCGAATCACAGTGGCTGCCGATAATTTGAGACTTCAAGCACAGCAGGAAGGAGGTGTATTTCAGTTAGGGCGCCGAAATTGGATTAGACGCGCCCAAGTTTGCATTGAAGCCAATGGAAACAATTTTGAACAGCTTATATAAGTAAGTGAATTGGTGAACTGTATTATTTTATTATCTCGATTCTGTACGACTTTTATTACATTTTTTTTTTGAGAAATCAACTTCTTTCGGAACAGTGCATATGTGGTTAAAATTTCGTGGACAAGTTGTGAAACACCCTGTATATAGGTACCATATCTATTAGGTACTAAAAAGATGTATATAAATTCATCCATTTCTATACACCCGAATATATTTCGATGAATGTTATTATCTTCTTACATATTCTCCCCCAGAATGTTGAAATCAAGAGAGTTTTCTCCAGGGCGCAAAACTCTCATTTGGAGGGAAATTAAACAAATGTTATGTCCAAATGCGTTTTACAAAAAATATATATTTTGGACAAAAAACTATCAAATTGAATATCTAATAAAAATTGAATATAAAATAAAATTTGTTTCAAAATTGCTTTAGAAATTATTTCAGAAATACGCATATTGCAAAAAAATTGTCGAAACATAAGTAACTTCAATCTTAAGGGTAAACATATATGCTCATAGGTATTTTTGCCAATTTTCTGAAAAAAAAATACAGTATTTTTTTTCAAAAATACCAAACGATCGAATAGAATGGAAGTAAAAAAAATACTTCATTTTAAATATAGCGAAAAAACATAGCAAGTTTACAGGAAGTCGAGCTAGAGTTGTTTGAATCGGTTTCTTTTAATTTCCTGAAAGATTCCTAAAATGCGTCTCAAATGTTTAATAAGGTAATAATATTCCAATGCATATTTACACGACTGGTGTGGCTTGAATTGATCAAGTTTAATTAATAACTAGAACAGTGTGTTTGTGTGTAGCTAGTGGTTGCCCAGATTTTATAAGGGCTTGTAATCAATTAAATCTTCCCGCCGTGCCCTTAGATTAAATTTATTATGTATTTAATCTAACGTTGACGACGATACTCCTTAGAAAGTCTTAGTTTACTTAACCCCCACCTACCCGTTAATTGATTGATGATTTGCCCTTTTAACTTAAGAACACTCAAAAACTCCTATTTAATAATAAAACTTTTGTATCAAAATATAATATATAAAATAATTGAATTTTTGAACTTCGGCTATAATTTGTTTACTCACGAGCTCGCGTAATGCTTAATTCTCACTTCTTCTTGCTTCTACAATTTCAATTGGTATAGTATTCGAATTATTTCGTTAAAAATGATGTAAGCATCAAGGTTAAAACCGACCATATTTTCCCTAATTCCAGGGATAATTTTAATTATACTTTCTCTAATTATTATTAATGTTATTAATATAAAATTTTAAAAAATTATAAGAAGATTGAATAATATGCTCCGTGAATAAGTGTTATTTTTTATTTTGCAGGAACTAATTTTTTACACTGGATATTAAAAAAAATTATTATTAGTGGCATTTGGGGGTGGGAGGCTATAGCCCCTCTAGCCCTTCCAGTATACAGTGTGTCCCAGATTCGTTTCTCTATACAGGGATCTCGGCTCGTATTATACCTACAGCAAAGGTTAAATGGGGAAAGTTTTAGAGGAAACTTATTTCATTCGATATCCGGCTTCAGATTTAGGATCGATCAATTGTTTTTGGAAATATCGGGGAAAAACCGAAAATGGAGGATTTCGTTTTTGGGCAGTATATCCAGAACGGTAAATTTGACAGCTGCCAAAATGTGACATTATTCGGACACGTTTTTAAGACAAATAAGATGGCGTATACGGCACGTCTTCATTGTTTTTTGTTAACCGGCAACCCGCCTTAACTTTCATTTTTCTTATAGCCGCCATATTGGATTTTTCGATTTTTGGAAAGAGCCTAAAATTTCCAGTTCAGTGATATCTCATAAGTGCATTAAAGATTTTAGAATCATCAAAATATTACACTTCTTAAAGTTAGGTTTCAGTTTTTTCTGAGGAGGCCATGATTTAAAGTAATGTTAGCTCTCAATGCTTTTCTAAGGAGGCCATGATTTATCTGTAACAAAATTGGATTTTGACTTTGACGTTAAGTTAAATAGTTGAAAGTATCAAAGCTGTGTTTTAATAAGTAGTAGGTACGCTTTTATCCCAATCATAAATCTGACACATAAATTGTCAAAACCTATAGAAAATGGCCGACATTCCGTATTGATGAAGAAAAGGTTGACCTGTTAGCTCTGTACTTTCAATCATACAGAAACGTCGACGTTACCTCAGCAAGGTATTTGTAGATGTACCTCGAACGACGGCAGCCTCATAAAACCAAATTCAGGAAAATCGTAATTACTTTAATTAACCATGGTGCCTTCGAACAACCTAGAAGCGGATACAATAATAACAATGAAAATCGAGACAGAAACATTTTACAAGCTATCAAAGAAAACCCTAGTGCATCGGTAAGAACTGTAGAACAGGAAACTAATGTGCCAAAATCAACAATACAGAGGGTTTTAAAAAAAGGATAAGTACCATCCATACAAACCCATAAACTATTATTGTACAAGGACTTAAGGAAACTGATTTTGCAAGACGACTACAGTTCTGTGAGTGGTATACTAGGAGATGTAATGAAAATCCTGATTTTGTAAATCATGTTTTGTGGTCCGATGAGAGCAGGTTCACGAATTGTGGAGTCTTTAATAGGCACAACCGTCATTATTGGGCTGTGCAAAATCCTCTCGAAGTGTCAGAGAGACGTCTACAGATCAGATTTGGAAGTAACGTTTGGTGTGGGATCATTGGTAGGTTAATCTAACCAATCTTTTTTAAATAGGCACCAAATGATGGTCAAATAATAATCTTTTTTTTTTCGTTTAGTTCTTTAATGATACTAAAAGAGTATAATCTAATAAAAAAAAAGTAAAACGTTCTACTCTAGTCAGTCAACTTACTTTTTTGATATTTTATTACATTTTTATTCAATCATTTTGTATTGTAGTTTCGAAGAACCTATGAAAATAGAATTGGGTTCTATACATTTATTAACACTTTATCTAAATTTTCAGCAGATTTAGCTAATTTGTCTAAAATTATTTTGATTATCTGAATTTAATGATTTATTATTACGCGGGAAGCCTAGTTCTTGAGTTGTGAAAAAAATACCATATTAATCAAATGTCGAATTATTTTTCGATTTTCATTATGATTTATAGAAAAGCGTTCAGCTGTATTTCCGAATAATTTAAATTTTAAAGCGCAAGGGGTTTGTTCTTTTGATATTTTATGTTTTATTAAGGCACGGTGTATTTCTTTAAGATTATTATATCACTGAAATAAATTGATTTAGTATTTCCGAAATTAATATGCAATACCAGCAAAATAATTTATTAAGGCTATTACTTCCCGCTGACCAAATATGTTTTTCTTTTTCATAATAAAGCTGAATAGGTTTCAACTGTATACAGGCTTATTCATTACAACCCTGCCGCCCTTGACTGTTGGGCACCTATTTATAAATTATTAATCATTTCAGGAAATCGACTTTTTGGACCATTTTTGTTTGACTACAACCTAAACGGGCAGAGGTACCTAGAGCTTTTGCGAAACCAGGTTGTACCAGCCTTACGAGCTATTTTAACGGAAGATGAATTAAGAAGAACTTGGTTTCAACAAGACGGAAGTCACGAACTTGTTAAGGGAGCAGTTTGACGAAAGAATAATTTCTTTAAATGGTCCAATATCTTGGCCTCCTAGATCCCCTGATCTGTCGTCCTTGGATTTCTACCCCTGGGGTCACACGAAGAATGAAATCTATGAATTTGATTCTCCCGTGACCATAAAAAACCTGAGACAAAGAGTTCTGGACACATTTAGAAATATTAACCGAAATACACTTACCAGGGTTGTACGATGCAAATATGCATTTAGATTTTTTAAGTCGTTATTTACGTTCAATGCGTTCAATACATTACTTACTTATTAATGTAATCTTGTGACAAATAAATCATGGCCTCCTTTAAAAACATTGAAACCTAATTTACGAATTGTGATGACACTAAAATCTTTAATGCACTTGTGTGTCATAAAAAAAATGAAAGTTGAGGCGGGTTGCGGGTTAACAAAAAACAATGAAGACGTGTCGTATACGCCATCTTATTTGTCTTAAAAATTTGTCCCAATAATGTCACATTTTGACAGCTGACAAATTTACCGTTCTGGATATACTGGCGAAAAACGAAATCCGCCATTTTCGGTTTTTCGCCGATATTTCCCAAACATATTGATCGATCGTAAATCTGAAGCCAGATATCGAATGCAATAAGTTTCTTCTAAAACTTTCCCTATTTAACCTTTGCTGTAGGTATAATAGGAGCGGAGATTCCTATATAGAGAAGCGAATCTGGGACACGCTGTATAGGTATAACATCAACAAAAGAATGACAGCTTCTAAACCTTGATTTCAACTTTTTATTTTTAGTCCGCTTCTATCTCACTGAGAGAATTATTTTATTTTGGTATTAAACTCCTATAAATATATGAACCAGATAATGAACATTCTTAGTGGATATTTTAAAGTCAATAATAATGAGAAGAGATGAGGAGGGTCTTTCCAAAGTGAGTCTTGAGTGGGAACCATTTTGGAAAATCGAATAAAACCTTTGATATTATTTAGGAAGACTTTTGCTATCCTACGATATTTACATTTGAATATTTGTTATTATTAGGTGGGTATATACTAGGTCTTCAAATTAGTTTTACGCCCAAACCCAAGAATGTTAACTTAAAGTTTGGATTAGACGCGTTTTGGCATGACAAAATGGATAGGACTCTCTTTGGAATGATAAGCCATGATGAGCAAAAAAGGTAGCATTTTCAAAATAAACATTTATTTTAAAGTTACAACAATAAAAAAAAGTATTATTGTATATTTGCACTAACTTTTTAGTAGAAAGTTCGCAATAATACTTTTCCCCCTACAGCAGTGGCTTTCCGTACATTTCAACTTTTCGATGAACCGCTTCACAGATTTTCTTTTCTCAATATATTTGCCTATTCTAGCGCCACCTCTTCTTTCAACTGGCATTTGACCACATTTAATATAATAATTAAAAAGCGCAATTTTGAGCTCTTTTTTCCAGGACTCTTTCTTAAAAAATATTCTTTTAGTCAAATGTAAAATATTTAGAAAGGATTTTTGACACACCTGTATTTGAAATTATATCTGTGTTATGAACTTTTACGAAATAATTCAGTGTCATTTTTTTTCTTGGGGAGTTAGGTGTTTTAGCTCTGTCACGTTTTGGTTTCTTTATGTCGATATATTTTATGTATAATAAATACATCTTGCCTCTGTTTGTTTGTTGATGAATAAAAAGCTGAGTGAGATTCATGTATGTCTGTCATTTTGAGCTATATTTTTTATTTATTTAAAAATGCATACAGTAGGTAGATATAATAGTAACGCATTCCAATTTTATATTAAGGAAAAAAAATAATATAGTCATAAAACGGCTTTACAAATGTTAAAAAATAATTACCTTAAAATTCTTTTTCCATAGATTTGAATCAGAAACTGTTTTTCTTCCACTGCCACTTGGAACTGGTTTAAATGTTTCTTCCATCATACAATACAATATAACAGTTGTATAAATAACAAAAAACTGCCGAAATTTAGGTAAATAAAAAGTAAAGGAACTTTTTCGTTCAACCTTTTCAAACAAAAGAACTGTCTGACGCCAAGCAACGTAACGGACGATAACATGATTGAAATCCAGCCAGGCGATTGGTTGGATGGATATGACTCGCTTTGAAATGATACTGCGAACTGATATGACAACACTTATGAATAACAGCAGGCTCCACTGCAAAATAAAATTTGATAGAAAATGGATAAGACGCACTTTGGAATGACCCTCCTCAAATATTGAGATGGTTTCCTTAGATCCGCCGCAATCTTATTAGGGATAAATCTTGTTTATGTATAATTTTTTGGTTGCTCCAAAAATTTACAAAAACAATTTTTCTTTTTTGTTTGCTTTATTAATATAAACAAAAAAACTTCAAAAACAATTTTAACGTTTTTTTTAATGTATTATGAGTTTTTTCGAAAAACTGTTATTTTTCTAAAAATTTGATTCTTTTTAAATTATTTTTTTAACTCCTTTCTTATGATGAAATTTTCAGTGACCTAGCTTTTACTTTTTATGATTTGTAGTATAGAACATACAGGTAGTTCAGAAATTAATTTAAAATTAGTTTGACCGGCTCATATCATAACAATTGTTCCAGCGCATTTCAGCACCCTATAAAATAGAAACTAATTTAAATATTAAAGGTTTATGTCAGTTTTTAGTAATTAGGAATATTTTGGCCTCACGGTTTTCAATTTACGTAAATTTAGGAGCCTTCTTAGGAGACAAAAACGCCATAGAGTAACATAGGGCAAAGAGACGCACCTAACCAAACGTATATTTTTTAGCCTAATAGCACAACCTTTCAGGTATAAAAGCTAATACACTTTACTTACAATCAATTGCACGTAAAATGTAAAGTTTCAAAATGTGTGGGGTAAAATTCCTGCACAGTAAACATATAATAATAACAAAGACAAAAAGCAAAAACCAAAAATACGAAAACAAAACTTCATATATCATAGAGGTGGCAAATAAATATTTCTATAGTTTCACAGTCAGTGCATTCCTCGTGCCTCTACTTTGAACATTTTTTGCACTAGACTCAATCTTCTATTGGCGGATCACTGTATTTTTCTTAGCAGCCGAGACATGCAACATACTCCGAATACTTCTTTTTTCCCTCTTGCTAACGCCTTTTTTTTTTGTTCGTTCTTAGTTATATTTCCATTTACTCCTTTCTTTCTTCCTAACAGTGGCGGCTCTTCGGAGAAAGTAGGGGAAATGCCTCTTCCCCAAAAAAAACCTGGCAAATTATTTTTTAACACACACATTCAATACAATATACTAATTTTCAATATTAAATCTTTTCAAAATTAAATCTAATTCATTTCATTAAAAACAGAGGCGTGCGGTGAAATTTTAAGAAAGGGAAGCAATTTTTAGAAACTTACCTATTTGTAATGTAATTCGATTCTTCGATCATTTTTTGCAAATTCGTCAATGACGTCATCATAAAAACGTCGAAATTTTTTATACTTTTGTAAGTGTTGAAAAATTGCGTTCTACTGATGAACTTGTGGCAGGCATTGTCAATACTAAGTCACGCAATTTCGACACTTCGGTGTAGGCATCTTCCAGCTCTTTGTCTTTTAAAAATTGCATTAGTTCCTTAGCGTTATTTTTTGCGCAAATGTCATCAGTTTCACTCACTTTTAGTTCAGATCGCAGTAACACTCGGTCGAAGAACTGGCCAAAATGAAGAAGAAGAGATTTAAACGCACCTTCTGGAAAAGTTTTTCATTTAAATACATCAAAATTGCAGAACTCGAGGAATTTAAAATCATTTAAACTGTTAAATCTATAGTTTATTTGTTGCTGAATTTGATCGATTATTTCATAAAAGAGGCATCTGTATGATGTTAGAACATCTCCCACCTTATCTGTTCGTAGACGCTTGGCTTGTGGCACTACATTTAACGTCATCGTTTTCTCCCAAAATAAGTCAAAGTCATCTCTTTTTTGGCTTAACATGGACTTAAAATCATCCACTTTTTTTAGGCAAAAAGCAATATCATTTGTTTTAGTTTGTAATATATTAAAAACATTGTCCGAGAATGGAACTATTTCTGAAAATATGTTCAACAAATAAATAAAATTAAAATCTCGTTTCAAACAGTCCGAAAACCCCCTCGAACTATTTATTGTCCCACGTTTCATTATTTTCTATTATATTCTCAAATAGTTCAATGAGTGATTCACGATTTTCAGATACCGTTAACACAAATCTTCCATTATAGTTTTTGGACAATGGAGTCCAAGCTTGTGTACGTTTTGTTGGACTGAGATAAAACTAAATTTAATTTATGAGCAAAACAATGGACAAACACAGCACTTGGGAAAGTTTCTCAAACTTTAGCTTGCAGACCCCCTAATTGTCCTGCCATCACTGCAGCTCCATGATAGCTTTGAGCAACTAATTTTTTCTCTCCATTAATTTCTTTAGTAACGTTATAAACTACGGTATATAATGCATCTGCTGTACGATTTTCGGAAACTTAAAAATCGCTCTTGAATACTTCCGTCTGTTTTGACGTAGAGTATTACTATAGATAATTGGCTTAAATTAGTGATATCAGTTGTTTCGTCCAGAACAATAGCAATGAACCGCACCTCGACAATCTCCTGCTTAATTGTTTTTAGAATAATGGTTGCAACAGCGGAGATTAAATCATTCTGGATTCGATTCGACGTTCCGCGAAAAACGCTAGATTGCTCTAAATGATTTTTTAAGCATCGTCTTATTTATCCATTAAACTAGGTAAATCTTGAAAATTTCCTCTGTTTGAAGAAACCCTTGTTTCGTCATGACCTTTAAATCCCAATTCGTGCTGTCCGAGAAAACAAACAACATCGATAAGTCTCCTTAATATTTGCCTATTTTTATCGACTAGTTCATTGTGTTGGCGGTGACTAATTTCCAACTGTTTATTAAGGGCGTGTTCAATTCTGGTTTTGCCGAAGACTTTTTCTTTTATGACGGCCTGCAAATGCGCTTTGGACATAATGTGTCTTTTTACAGCTTTATGGAAATTGTTTAAATCGGAAAAACCAGTTTTATTCCAGAGACCTTTTTCATTTTCAAAAAGTAAACATGGCCAACAAAATAATTTTCTTATATTTTCACACCCTGTTAGCCATTTAAATTGTTCGTATTGTTTTTTCGGATAAAAATGTCTAATACAGTTTTTCATTTTTGTAGTTAAAATTTTCATAGGCGGTTTTGCCCTTCCTTTGGAAATTATTTGAAGCTTGTCAGCGAAGTTCAAGGTTGAAAATCCCTTTATTATTATGACACACACCACACATTCACACACACTCTTCTTACTAAATGCTCCAACATTTTCAACGTTATTACCGACAGCTGAAGTTGACGGTATTTGCATATCCACGTCCGTATTATTGTCTTCCATATCGCACCATGCACGACGCGACGTACGTATCACACAACACAAGGATAGCCGTTCAAACAAAGAACCTACTCCAACGATAGCTTCCGCCACCACTTAAAACACGCGACTGAAATGCCAAAATTGCAAACAGCCGGTGGAAAGTTCAATAACCTCTGGCTCGATTTACAGGAAATCAAGCATACAGAACTTGAAGAAGATGTTTTGTAATTTTTTTGGGGAAGCACTGCTTCCCTTGCTTCCATGGACTGCACGCCCCTGGTAATGACTGCGATTTAAAATATGTTGGGCAAAATAAACGCTCCATAAACATTCGTTTTAAAGAACACATGGCACATTTAAGATACGGAAAAACAGAAATGTCAAGAGTTGCCCAACATGCTTTGGAAAACAATCACCAAATAGGAATAAATAATCTTAAGTTAATTAAAAATATATCTAATAATAGATTATTGGAGGCATTTGAGAGTTTAGAAATAGGTGTGGTAAGAAAGCACTAAATAAAGACAGAGGGCCTATTTCCTATAGTCCTCTCTATTGCTTACTCGACAACGCGCAAGGGGTGCAACCAAGTGTGACCACATATGCTTATAAATAGTCTCGGTTAGGATAAGATACTTTAGCCTATATTATCTGCCGATGATGCTAACTTGGTTAGCGAAACGCGCTTCCAGAACGTAACAAGTTGTGGTGTACTGTGGTTAGAACTCTTGTATTTTGAAGTATAAAGATTATTTACGTGATTAATTATTACAGCTAACTTAAAATTCGCTATATTATTTTTATACATTAATAGAAATGTAACTACAAAGTTTATTAAACAGTATAGATAATAGTAATAAATGGAACGCAATTTCATTTAACAGGTAGTATTGTTTTGACTATTACAATTGTTGGTTATATTAAAAACACAATTGTTATAAACAATATTATTTGGATGTGTTGTTGATTCTTGGCGTTGTTGAATATTTGCAGATGTGTCTGGACTGTGACTTTGGCTATTTCCTAAAATATGCTCACCTCTCATGGCGCCAATTATATTTTAATGGTGATCCACATTCAACTGCAGGTATGGTTTTATGGACTGGGAATGATTTGTGATTTTAACCTTCTTGATATCAATTCATATGGTTGATTCTGTTAACCAAGAAGAAATCGTATTTTTAACGACGGGACAATTTTTATACCATCCCTTCGAAAACGTTTCATTCCAGTTTGGATTAGGATCCACAAAAAACTCACTCTAAAAAAATTATGCATAAATTTAGTGTTAGTGTAGTTAGATTTAGTGCACAAATTGTATCTGAATGTGTACTTGGAACAACTTTGTGCAGAAAATGTACACATGGTTGGTCAGAATTAGTTGTATATATTTTCTGAATAATTGTGCATATTTTCTGAACAATACTGTGTTGAATTGACATACAATAACATATAGGATTTTTGCACAAGAGAATGCATATTTTTTGGACAATTTTGTATAGCAAATATTTTAATAAAATCAATATGAATTTTCTTCAAACAATATTGTGCACAATTGATGCACAAATTGTGAATATTTTATGCCCAAAGTTGTTCAACAAATTAAAATTTTTTTTTTGAATAATATTGTATAATATTTAGCACAAAATTTGCATCCTTTCGAAAATATGTGTGTGCATAATTCTTGCACAAATTGTGAACATTTTAAGCACAAAATTGTGCATTATATTAGAAAATAATTTTTTCTGGATATATCACACAATCAACTAGAGAACCTTTAGTCAAAAATTGAGTCAAATAAAAAATAATTTTTAATAAAAAAATCTCGATGTTACGTAACTAAAACAAAAAAAATCGATGTAAAAGTATATAGCTTTTTAACGAGTGAACATAGTACTTATCCAAAACACAATCTTTTGTAACATTAGTTAAGTTTTTTATTTTAAGACATAACGGGTTACTGCAATTGCCATATTCTAAATTACACAAGAGCCAAACATAACTTGCGTTTTGCGAAAATAAAGCGAATTAGAGTTTGATGCCTATTTAATACAAATTCAAGTTCTTTCACATTTTAATGTGTTACTCGGGAACTCATTATGTTTTAAAAAGGGTTAAGTATTTTAAACTGATATATCTTCTTTGTTTTTATATAAGATTTTATGAAATATTTGTATCAGCATTCAATAAGACTATACATCTGATGTCTGCGGTCCAATCAGGGCCTGGATGCGTGGGGTTAGATAAAATATAAACATAATGTACAGAAAAAATAAATAATTTTGTTCTGAGGATTTTAATTAAGTTTTATTCTTAAAATCTGAACAATGTTGTAGTTTAGTAATGCACAGTAAATATTAGCCCTTTTAGCATTGTTTTGTGGATAAAATATGTACAAAATTTTGGTTAAAAAACGCTACCCAAATGAAGGCACCTATTTTGAATTCCTGTATGTATTTTCTGCACAATTATATAACATTAATGCACAATTTTTTCTGAACACATTATTGAGAATTAATGAATAGCAAGTCTTTACCGTGTATTCAGAGTTAGATTTCCACGTTTTCCATACATTTTTCAAAAAGTCGTATAAGACAATCATCAATATCGTTTTTTACCAACCACTTACTGTTAGAATTTTTTTTTGTCCACCTTGAATTGTTTTTGTGAACCCAGGATTATATTCAATTCTTCCTGTAAACTCTCCGTTATGATCAATTTTTTTAAGAAAATGTTCAACTTTTGCCATTGTCCCTTCACTACCCCTCCATGCTAGGTCGTGTGACATCACGTGAAAAATCTTCCGCTGCAAACCAGTAGGATAATTTTCACCCCATACCTTAAAATCTTTTTTTACTATTCAATAGTAAGAACAACAGCACTTGTTTTTCTTTCTGTCGTATCTCTTTGAAACGAACGTCGTTGGGTTTTCGTTTGAATTTGGAGTTGTTTTCCACATAATCTAAAACAATAATACATGTGTGAATCCTTGTCCAACTACTTAAAAAATCTATCTAAATTTTATTTCTTTAAAACAATCAACAGTACTTTTACCACAGATTCTTTATAATCATCCGAGTTCTTTTTCTTCATGGTAAACCCCCAGTCCTTCGAAATTGCAGCCAGTTTTTGAACAGAGGTTTATCCCTCAATTCTATATGATTTTTCTTGCTTCCCTACGGTTTCCTTAGATTTCTTTGTATTCAATGGAATTAATTTATCCACCTCTCTTTTTATTAACTCAGTATTTCCTTTTCCAAAAGGCGTCATTTTTCTTAAAAGTAAAATAGAAACCTACGACACACTATTGGCACAAAACATCAAAACGCCGGACACAGCCATCTTAAAATCTCTATGCTTCACATACAACAGGAGTCCCACCTTTTTAATTCTTTTATTTTTTAAATAATTTTAATAAAAAAATTTCTTACCCAATCTCCTTCGCACTTAAATTAAAAGTCCGGAAATTTTTTCTCGGTAACGAATTTTTTAAGAAAATTTTCAAAAAAGTCCAACCTCGAAAAAATTACCGGAAATAAATGAAGCTCTGGGGAGATTATAAGTTAAAATATTTTAAAATTAAACTCCACGTAGGTAAATTAAATACATGATCCTTTAAATCTCTAGAAAATATTTTGGTTACCTTCAGTGCGTCGATCACGAGAATTAAAATCCTTGAAAATGCCTCGTGCAATCGAAGGCGAAACGTTGGTAAGTGACACGGTCTAATCCCAAGAATCATACTTTCTTAATTGAACAAAGCCGTGAAATTTGCATACATACATTTTTGAAATTTTCATACATAAAAATTAAGCAAAATCAACCTTTTAATTAAAAACCAAATTGCATGCCTCTGAACGTACCTATTAAGAATAAGAATGATCAAAAAGCTCTGTGTGCCTAGTTCCTCTTCATCGGCTTCTCATTTGCACAAATAAGTCCTACCTTTGATTCGACAATTTACAGCTTCTTTAAAAGGAATCCAAGCTCTAACATAAAAATTCTTAATCCCAAGTTTTGACAGGGTAACAATATCTATAATTATGTGTTGGTACGGATTTGGAAAAAGGACAAAACAAACTTACCTGGGATGTGGCGCCTGAGGTGTCTGTTTGTATTCTTTAAATAGTGCCTTCCTGAATATAGAAGTACTTCAAGAAAACAAGAAGTTAGATTATAATTTTTTGGGGGACGAATGTGGATTTTGGCGGGTGTATCGTTTTGTATGTTTTTACAGAAATGTTGCAGTTTTTACTGAAATTATTACACCTTGCATGTGGTCAACAATATATGAAATATTACTTTCACAGCCGAGATGTGTATCATAAAATAATGATTAAATGAAAGTTATTTAAGGAAACATGATTATTGGCGCTAATAAATTAAGGTAAGGGAGCGCGGCGAATACTGGTTCAAACAAGAGAAAAAGTCTATTTTTTTTAAAGCATAAGATAGTTTTTTTTTGCTTTTATTATTAATGTGTGTTATCTTAATGGCATTATTTAATAAAAAAAAACTTGAAATTTTTCTCTTCGTATAGATACAAATTACGCGAAAACTCGTGTCTACCATCGTGAGCCTACAAATTATCTCTTGTAAATCGGTGTCAGTTTCTCAAAACCTTTTTAACTATAATAAAATAGTTTTAAGTAATTAAAAATGCGACTATTAAAGAAATTTTTTTGTTAACATACATAACATAACATTTTTCAAATTTGCAAAGCCATGACTTATGAACGCCAATGCCCGCCGAATTGAGTTTAATACATAAGTTACCTCCAACTTCCCTCTAACTAATTATCATGAATTTTGTATACAGGGTGGATTATTAGTGTGTAATGTCGTATGTGCATGTGTCAAAGAAATTGTAAAGCAAAAAGATTTTTTTTATGGAATATCTACCCTACATTTGACATGATATTTTTTCACTAGCAAAAATAAGTATTTTTTATATACCATAAGATTATAACAGTTGAATATGTTACCATAAGAAAGGCCATAAAAAACTAAGGAATGTGGAATTCATTTTGCTCTATTCAAATGTGAAAATTTCAATTTTTAAACTTGAATAGTTCAAAAACACGTTACAAAAACAATACTTAATTTTTCTACTAGAATCGAAATATCAGGTCAAATATAAAGCATTCCATTTAAAGAAAGTTTCTTTTTGCTCTACAACATATAAAAATATTATAACAGTTTGCGTTTCTAAGTTTCTTGTAATCTTTATAAATAAAGTTTTTTTATCTCTAATGGTTTAGCGCGCAAACATACCGTCCACACACCAAAGGCCCACCCTGCATACATTGATTTATATCTAACGTTTTACTCAATAGTAAGTACATGCAAGAACAAGAACCTATCTAATAACTTTATTATTTGTAATACACTAATAACTATGTAGAAATATTACATCTTGTCGGAATTGCAATGTTTTTATTTTTTATAAAACATATTAACGCAAAAGTTAATAATTTTTCCATGGACACAACGGAACTTAGTTTAGTATAAAAACAGAGGGGCTAGAGCAGTTTCACCTTTCAGTACCACATGTTTGTTTAGATCGCGAGAATTGACACGTTCATGTTCATTCTTGCGGTGAAGCACGATGCGTTAATCACTGCCCGACAAAAAAAAGTTTTTTTTGTTGTAACACAAATCAGAATAGCATAATCTAATAGAATGGACCTATCCAAATACGAAAATCACGCAGGTTTCGCATTCTATCCGCATAGCCCAGTATAATTAAAATTTCAATGCTTTAGATTTCAGTTAAACGTATAAACATAATAAAAAGTATTGTGAATTTTACGCAGATTTAAAAAAAATAATATAATACGGTGTTCCTTTAAAAAAATGTTTTTCGTTTTATAACAGAAAAACGGTTAACTTGACGCCATTTGATCCGGTATAATTTCGTACCGTAGTGTACAGGGTATCCGAATTTCGATGGTTTTGCGAGGTACCTCCTTTATTACTGAAGATAGAGAGATGCGGTTTTCGCAACACTACGCTTCTTTTTTGTGAAACCAAAGAAGCCACAAATAAATTTTTCCTAGCCCTCTTCGTTTTTGAGATACAGGGTGAAATTGAAAATTTTGCGTTTTTAGGTAGGTACCCCTCGTATCTCGATGGCCTGACAACTTACCGAAAAGGTGAAAACTAACTTCGATAGAGTTTTTGCGTAGAATCCAGTGGCGTAGTCAGTTTTTGGTTAGATACTATCGTTTATCGATATAGACTAAAGTTGGGTTTTTTTTAAATGGGATACCCTGTATACTTTTTAATATTTGGTTTCCACTCATTTTTAAGTTCTCAAAAATACTTGATATTTATTTTAATCCGGTACCGAAAATGAAGTCAATTTAAAGAAATTTTATTCTGTTTTTTAGTAAGCCGTGAAAATTGTGTGTTAATTTTCTAAATCTGAATTATCTGTACCAAAATTTGTTATAATATCAAAATTAAACAATAAATCAATAAACAAAGATACACACCTACTATTTAGTAGATATTTACCCTGGACAACACAACTAACACAAATACTTAGGAAATCTAATAAAAAAAAATATATACCTATTATACACTAAAAATGTTTTATTTACAACAAAATGACGTTGGATTTAATACTTTTCCATTCCATGTTTACAATTGTGTTGTTTGAAAATACTTACTTACAACTATTTAATTTATCCCTTAGAAATGCCCAAGATCTGTTTTAAATAAAATAAGGCGGCTATGACTTGATTAAACAAAAGAATATATAGGTTCTGTTGAGCCATTGTAGAAACTAATTGACATTTGTCATTGTTAAATTATTTTAATCAAATATTGCCTTTGTCCATTTATTAAATATCAAATGGCTGCGAATTTCGAAAACTTGGAGACATATGACATGCTTGTTTGTTTTATACAGCGCCAGGAAAATGTATCAAATCCGGTAAGTAACAGGAGTAATAATAAGTAAACAAAATAACTTTGCTTCTTAAACCAGGGCATTTCGGAACTAGTGATAGCGGATGTAGAAGGACTCTCAGTATTTTTGAAAAACAAAAGTATAGATAATAATAAAACTTTAGTTTTGTGATTTTTTTTTCAGAATAATAATATTAATATTTTAAATTATGCCTATCGCTCCTAATAGATTACAATTGTGTCCAAAATTTGCTTGTAATAAGAAAGCATATTATTGCAGCAACATGAAACATGAAAGATACGTTGTCACTAAATTTCCAATAAAATTAATTATAATTAAAATATTTGAAAAGTAGAATAGCAGTTTTGTTGATAAGTGATAAGAAAAAACATCTTTTCGTCGCCCTGTATAATAAAATAATTCAATTTAATTTATTTTGAATATGTCGTTCTATACTCTATATATCTGTAAATAAGCATTTATTCCTTATAGATACACAGAACGAAGAGAACGATAAGAGAACATTTGCAAGAATGAAAGTAAATCTGATCAATCACGGATCATCCAAAGTACCGCGATCGAAATTATATTACAAGGAAATTCGGGAAACTGAAGAAATTAATGTTTTAGCTGCTGTTGCAATCAATCCGTCAACTTCCTGTCAAAAAGTTGAGGATGAAGTGGGAGTACCTAAGTCAACAGTGCAGACTGTTCTAAAAAAATTCCATTTCAATCCATATAAATACAAGTTAGTGCACCATTTGCACCCGGGAGATGCACAGCGTCGCATAGATTTCTGCAATTGGTACATTCATATGACTAATACCGAAATAAATTTCGAAAGAAGAGTTATATGGTCTGACGAGGCATATATCTTAAGTGCAGGTATTCTAAATCGACACAATAATAGATACTGGTCCAAAGAAAATGAGCACGTTATATTTCCACGCGAACAACAAGGCAGGTTTGGATTTAGCGTGTCCTGCTTTATCCTTGGCACGAAAATAAGGAATGTCATTTATAACGGTACTCTTACTGGAAACCATTACCTAGAAATACTGGAAAATACGCTTCCTGATTTATTAGATAATATTCCTTTGGCACAATTACAAAACATTTTTCTTCAGCAAGATGGTGCCCCGGCTCATAATGCACGGACTGTTAGTACCTTTTTAGAAAATGAATTTCCAGGTCGCTGGATTGGTACAAATGGGGCTGTAAGATGGCCGCCTAGGTCGCCAGATTTGTCGGTCCTAGACTTTTTTCTATGGGGATATCTTGAGGGCATCATCTACCAAAGGCAACATCACACGATCGAAGAACTACAAAACGACACAAGAAGAGCCTTAAGATATTTACAAGCTCGGCAAATGATTATGCTTAACGCACTAAGTAGAATAAGAAAGATATGTGATATGTGTATAAGGTATAATGGGGAACAGTTCGAACAGTATCTGTAATTTCTACACCCTGCATAGCCTTTTTTTCTAATTTAGTCAATAGTAAGTATTCGACAGAATACAATTTTGTTGTCAACATTAGAAAAATAATTAAATTATCATCATATGTATATATTTTTAGTTTATAATATGTGTTTTTAGTAGATTTGTTACATGTTTGTGTGTTTCCCTAGCGTAAAAATTAAATAGTATAAATCTTTGTTAACTGATTTATTGTTTAATAATGATATTATAACAAACTTTGGTACAGATAATTCAGATTTAGAAAATTAACACACAATTTTCACGGCCTACTAGAAAAACAGATTAATAATTCTTTAAATTGACTTAATTGTCGATACAGGATGAAAATAAATATCAAGTGTTATATATTTTTAAGAAGCTGAAATGAGAAAATGAGCGGAAACCAAATATTAAAAAATATACAGGGTATCCCATTTAAAAAACCCAATTTTAGTCTATACCTCGAAAAGTCTATACCTCGATAGTAGCTAACCAAAAACTGACTACGCCACTAGATTCTACGCAAAAAACTCTATCGAAGTTAGTTTTCACCTTTTCGGTAAGTTGCCAGGCCATCGAGATACGAGGGGTACCTCAAAACGCAAAATTTTCAATTTCACCCTGTATCTCCAAAACGAAGAGGGCTAGGAAAAATTTGTTTGTGGCTTCTTTGGGTTTACAAAAAAAGTAGCACAGTGTTGCGAAAACGGCATCTCTCTATCTACAGTAATAATGGTATCTCCCCGCAAAACCATCGAAATTCGGATACCCATTTGAATTAAATTCAGGTATGAGATATTTTGGCGTTTGCTTACTTTCGTTACACGCTGTATAATTCAAAACAATCGTAAGAAATATTTAATTTTAAGACAGATATCTAAAGAGAACCTCTATCAATCAAAACATGTTATGAAAATATTTACACACAAATAGCCAAAACACAAAACGGAATTGTATTTTCAGATGTTAAAACTCCAAATATTTGTTGTCTCTTGGGATTGATAATTTAATAAAGAGGGCGTATTAATCTCATGTCATTTCAGTGGTGACTCTCAGTGGGGCGGGCTCCTGTCTATAATTGTTGTATTGTGAAAACAGTGACTGGACCCAGCAGTGCCCAGCACCGTGGGAGTCATAACTCAGGGTGGATTTTTAATAGAGTGGACCACACGTTTTCGACTTCTTGGAATTTCCAAATTATGATAAATGTATCAGGAGATAATAGTTTTTGAGTGAACATGGTAATGTTCTAAATTCGTCTGTCGCTGAACAATAAAAAAGGGGTGCCACTATATGCATATTTCTATTTTTTTTCAGCAAGAAATTAATTTTTTTTATATAAAAGTGATATCCCAGATAAACAAAAAAATCTTTAAATTTCTTAAAACTGACCGAGGACAAAATTCCTATAACATTATACAGGGTGCCCCACGGTGGATGGCGTATTAGACGTTTATGGAGAACTAAATAACCAATCATTTTGAAAATTTGGCTACCGAAATAAACGACCTTGCTCTACAATTTAAGAATACTTTTGACCATGCGGTGTTGCCGCTTCTGTTGTAAATCGTTGCCAACAACGCTATTTTAAATGGAGCACCCTGTACATTTTTTAATTTTCGAATTTTGCATATAATTCTCAGCAACTTTTCTTAATACTTTCCTATACCTATCTGTAGCCGTTTTTCGGGAATTAATTAATTTCTGTTCTTTTTACGATAACAGGGGTGCGGTTTTGAGAGATGATGTTAATTATCCACAGCTTTCAAGCGTTTTTTAATAATTAGGGGAATAATATGAATTTATAAGAATTTAAATATATTTTTTGTTCTTAGAAAACAGTTACATACCACGATACACGATGTAAAACTGTTTCTGCCTCCGATGCACAAAACACTCACAATATAATAGAAACTGCCGTGCTTCGAGTTATTGTAAAGTTGCAGCGCCATACCTCGGGTCGTTGCAAAAGTTACGAGATGCCTCTTTTTTTTCTACAGTTAAGTGTACAGGGTGTCCGGATTTGGTTACAAAAGCAGGGTATCTCGCTTATTTTTAAAGATAGGACCTTACGGTTTTCACGAACCTGAGCTAATTTTTTGTGAAACTCATGAAGCCGTAAACAAAAATTTCATAGCCTTCTTCGTTTATGAGATACAGGGCGAAATAGAAAATTTTGCATTTTGGGACCCCCCTCGTACCTCGGTTATCCCTTAACTTAACGCAAAGAGAAAAATTGCTGCTTATGCAGTTTTTTACGCTGGATCCAGTGGCGTCGTCATATTTTTCGTTTGAGTTGTTATTTTTTAGATATGACCCAAAGTTGTGTTTTTTTAAATGGGACACCCTGTATATTTGTCCAGAAATTGATTTGTCCTTTTAAAAGCTTCTCAAAAATATATAATAGTATGGGTCTATTTTAATAAACAACAACAAAAATCCTAATTTTTATAATTATCATCCCAAATTTTGCAGTAGACCATGCAAAACAATGCTGCCTTTTATTTAAAGTCGTTAACAATATCTACATCCTAACAATAAATCAAAATAAATATGTAATTAAATCTATTTATCAAAATATGTATTGATAATTTCGCACCAAAAAAGTACCACCTTCCTAGATTTATGTAACACAAGAACAAAACAGTAATAAATAATTATGTAACAAGCCTTTCAGCAAAAATCAATTGTCGTGTAAGAACTACAGTAACCAAGGAAATCAAAAGAACTGTTCAAACTGATTTCCATTTTGTTCTATGCATGCTTCGCACAATTTTCGTATTCGTATTAGGGAATTAAGCAAAATAACGGGATGATTTTGTAAATAGAGAAAATTTTCTCTTATTGCATTTCCTAAATCTTGGACATCATTATCATAGTGGTCTTTGTAAATTCTATTTTCCAGATATCCCCATAGAAAGAAATCTAAAATCGACAAATCTGGGGACCTAGGGTGCCATCTTATAGGTTCATTTTTCCGATCCATTGATTGGTAAAATTATTGTCCAGAAATAATCTCGTCCAGAATTGTGTGCAGAAGCACCGTCCTGTTGAAAATAAATTTCGTTAATTTGCGCTAGAGGAACATCGTCAAGTAATTCAGGTATAGCTGCCTCTAAAATATCTATATAGCGATTGGCTGCTAGATGTCCCTCAAATATATAAAATTTTATATGTGTTCCTAATATGAAGCAAGACACATTTAGACCAAACCTGTCCTGCTGTCTTCTGGGAAATATTTGGTGTTGATTTTCCTGGGACCAGAATCTACTATTGTGCCTATTGAGTATACCAGAATTACTGAAATGTGCTTAGTCTGACCATATAACCTTTCTTTCAAAATCTCTAACTATATCGCATCTTTCTCGAAACCAATTGCAGAAGACTACCCGACTCTCTGCATCCCCCGGCTGTAAGTGCTGCACGAGCCTAAATTTGTATGGGTGGTATTTATGCTTTTTTAGAATTTCTTTAGCTCTAGTTTTTGGAATCCCTATGCTCTTTTCACTGGCCCTACAAGAGTTTGTAGGGTAAGCTTCTGCATTAGCCAAAACCGTAATTTCCTCAGCCTCCAGATTTTCTTTATTATATGTTTTCGTACGAGGTTTGATAAGTGATCCGTGATTAAGTAAATTCTTTTTTATCCGATAAAAAGTGGATATATCAGGTTGCCTCCTTTCTGGATATCTAAATAAAAATTAAGCAATAGTATTTTAACATACCTAAAAATTAACTATTTACCTGTTAAAATACATCTCAGAAGCCGCTTCAACATTTTCATTACTTAATATAAAACAAGCTAACATATCGTACTTTTCATGTTTTCTTCCATAATAATACAAATATATTTGTACACAATAAATAAATACAAAAAACTAGCGCTCTATTTTATATACGCGTACAAAATTGGGAAATGTCATTTGCTTCCAAGAAAACAAAAAAAACGGCATCGTTTTCCTGGGAAGATATATATATTATAAAAATTAGAATTTTTGTTGTTGTTTATTAAAATAGACCCATACTATTATATATTTTTGAGAAGCTTTTAAAAGGACAAATCAATTTCTGGACAAATATACAGGGTGTCCCATTTAAAAAAACACAACTTTGGGTCATATCTAAAAAATAACAACTCAAATGAAAAATATGACTACGCCACTGGATCCAGCGTAAAAAACTGCATAAGCAACAATTTTTCTCTTTGCGTTAAGTTAAAGGATAACCGAGATACGAGGGGGGTCCCAAAATGCAAAATTTTCTATTTCGCCCTGTATCTCATAAACGAAGAAGGCTATGAAAATGTTGTTTACGGCTTCATGAGTTTCACAAAAAATTAGCTCAGGTTCGCGAAAACCGCAAGATTCTATCTTTAAAAATAAGCGAGACCCTGCTTTTGCAACCAAATCCGGACACCCTGTACAATACGAAGGCAGCGATGGCGCCATCTATCGCGAGTTTGTTAAAACTAAATATGCGCGCCCAGTTCAAATAATTTTTAGATTTGATGGACCTAAAGAAAAAACGGCCGTCATTTATATATCACCCTTTGTAGTGTATTAATTTATTAGCACTTTTCTGACAATACATGGCAAATAAAAAGGACCAAACCTGGGAAATATATACAGATATTTTTTTAAATTGAAAGATTTCTGTTTTCAAATGTGACCTATAAAATAAAATCTGTTTTCTAAAGATGGGATAATTCTTTTAAAATATGGTTCAAACACCGGTTTTTCAATTTTCGAGATAAGGCACAAAATTCCTAGGGAAAAAGAAATAGTCATATACAGTATTTTCGTCTCAACTTGATGCTGTATCCTGACTTATTCCTAAATTCAAAAAACTAATTTAAGGTTAAACCATTTAATCAAAAAATTATGGTATAATTTTCAAAATTTGTTTTTATTTTAAAATGCGCATGTATAAACAGAAAACATTCGAATTAAAAAAAATATATTTATATCTTTCCTAAGTTTCGTCTTTTTTACTGACCCTGTATTAATTATCATTTGGTAATAAGATAATACACTACAAAGATACAGGGTGATACATAAATGAAGGCCGTTTTTTCCTTTAGGTTCACCAAATCTCTCACTGCAGAAAAAAAAACAGCTAAAAGAAAATAAATACTTATTTTCCTTGAAATCCTGACTATTTGAAAATTATAATTTGATCTCGCAATAAAAATTAGAAGTCTTTTAAAATGTATATAAGTAGTGGTCATGTACTTCATTAATAAAAATGTTATCTGAAACAATAAATGCTCTAGAAATTATCAGTTTTTAACTTTAAATATAAGTCAATACATTATAAAAAAATACCTGGTTGTGCACCATATGTTTGTTTTTTATTTACCATTGTATATTAACATATCTATCACTATTATTATTATTTCTACACCTAGATCTTGTAAAATTTTAATTATAGATGGATAAAACTGTTGAACATAAAATTTATTTATTTGCAAATACGTACTTACAGAATAAACAAATGAACTACAAATGGTACAAGATACAAACATTAAAATCAAATATTAGCACAAAAAAAAGAACAAAAGAAAGAAAGGTTATAAGTAAATGACATTAACATGTCTCAGCTTTATTTTGTTTTAACATTAAAATTAATTACAATGCGCAAATACATAATGGTTAATTTTGAGAAATGGAAAGTAATTAAGAACATAATTGAGTAACTTTTCTTTGAATTAATCCTTGCTAAATCTTTTATGGTTATGAGCTCCCTTAGAGTACATTCCCATATATATTATCATACATAACAATATAATTACAGATGTAATTTCAAATAAACGAAAAAATATAACAATATTTATAATAATACACCCTACTGGATTGATTTTACACTTTCTACAAGGAAGGAGCTTCCAAGTCCGAATCAATAGATGTCTGTCAGAGAGCTATGATGTATTGAGTAGAGTACCCCAAGGCTCTGTTTTGCGACTACTGCTGTTCATAATATATATCTCGGATATATCTGAAAACATACAACACATAAACATATAATAAGATGTATTTGCTAACACATTATTTTTAATATTTTCAGGAAATGCAAAAAGCAAATTTTCTCACGTAAATGTATCTGACACACCCAAAAGAAGATTGTTTAAAAGAAATTCTATTGCATTAAATATAGTATTTTGATCTAGAAAAGACCAGGACAGACTTATTGTTAGCCGAACCAACTCAGCACCCAGTCAGAAAATTCTTAAGTTACATTTTATAGCATCCGCATGATATATGTAATTTTCCTATTAAGCAAAGAGTTAAGGAAAAAGAATGTGAATTTATCATTCTCAAGAGTTTTTGGCTCACCCTTTATATTCCATTTTTAAAAACTTTTGTAGTATATAAAAATAAATTTACTTTTTTTTGTGATGTCTAATAATCCCAAAAAAAAAATCTTTATTATAGCTATAGCAGACTTCACGATCACATGTATTATGTGCGATGTACCCTGAATGTAATGCATGAATTGCATTGAACTGTGTCAAATAAACACTATATTAAAAAACAATTACTATGAGAAAAAAAGGTTCTTACATATTTTGAGGGTAAACAGGTCTCTAGAAGTTCCCAGTTTTGGGATAGCTGGTGTATCTAAATGAATATTAAAGACCAGTGTTAGTAAAATTATTTAGTTCTATACAGTTTTATGCACATCACTCAGATGTACCTGTTTTTTGTTACTAACTATTAGGTAATACCTACTTCCTTCAACAACTCTTATTTCCTCGGGTAACACTACACTCTAGTTGTGGTTCTCCCCTTTTCCACTGGGTTTGTTGCTTGTTGGACTAGGTACATCAGTTTCTAAGAATAATTTACATGTATTGTTATTGTTTGATTTGATATGTTCCCTACGGCAAGCCTATAAACATGAGTTCATATTGAAAACCTCAAGCCCTCTAAATCAGTATAATTCAATAAAAGCATTAAGTTTTAATATCATATATAAATGACAAAACTAATTCTTGAAAACTCTCTATCTTCTGTATGAAAAACAAGACTAGAACCATGAAAATTCTGTTCTTGACTTCTTTGATTTTCAAAATTACTTTTTGTTTTAATACCGCGTTTAATCAAATTGTATTAGTATTTAGGCATTTCTGCTTTATATAAATAGATAGATATTTTATATAAACGAATGAACTTACCAGTACGAAATAAATGAGGTAAACTTTCTGTGGGAAAAGAGGTTGTTCTTAAACCTGTTTTCATTCCTGGCGTGTGATTATTTTCAGAAAAATGTAGATTACATACCCTGTGGGATTTATAGATTTCTATCACATTACCAAAATTTGTGTCAACAAAATAACAATCACATACACCCAATTTAAATTCAAAAACCACTGTTGGCACTGTTTACGATCAAAACTGGCCGTTTGGTGTCAAATGTCAACTCGCACAAAAGCGTAACTAGCGGCAACTGTGGATCGTTGCAGAACTAACAAAAATACGATAAACTGGTTGCATACACAAAACCTTTTGAAGGGTTCTATTTGAAGTTTCTTATATATTTTTATTTATATATGCTCCGATGATCCGAACGCACAATTTACATTAATTCTGTAATAACCGAACAAGCGCCTGCAATCTGCAGCAGCAGTTTTATGCCGCTCCCATCTCTATTTGGCTTACGGATATTGCATTGCGTTGCCATAACTGACGTAAACAAATCTAAGCGTGGAAGCCGGCGTGCTGGGGGAGTCTGAGGCGGACTTTGTTAACTGCTGATTATAATTCCTCAACGGGCCGCTCTTATGTTCAGCCGCTACGTTTTTATGTCATTCTTATTTTTTGAGTATATAACGCACTAGTTTTGATAGAAAATAATGGTATAATTTACTAAATAATGTAAATTTATATAAAACATACTACATTGTTACATTAGAAATGTAGATTATAAAATGCTTAATATTTTAAAAATATTTTTATTTTTAAGTAAATTGATTGGAAAATGTAGTAGATCGGGTATCGCTCGGGCATTATATTCGGATTTTCCGATCTTGATTCATAAAAGATCAACCTATTATATTCTGTATCTGTATGGTGGAATATAAAATACTTTTAGATACTTGTTACTTGAGTGCTATACTATACTTTATATACATATATAGAGTAAATAATCGACAGATGCCAAAATATTCAAGAAAATTATAAAAACATGGAACATCCAAAGCAGCAGTAAAGTTACGAAACTCGTAAAAGGTCCAACAAATTAAACATAGGTAAGCTAATCTGCTTAAAAATTTAACCCTGTGCTCTGAATTTACTACATTTGAATTATTTCCCTTTTATTTTATAGTAGAAATAAAAAAAATATATATATGCTTATATATATATATATATATATATATATATATATATATATATATAATAATATATATATATATATATATATATATATATATATATATATATATATATATATATATAGTGGAGAGTTATTGTAAAAACATATTTTGATTACTTACCAATTCAGTAGATAAATATAGATAACATGTCGAAGATATTAAAGTACAGTTAAAGTTTAAAACATATTTAATTCAAAATAAATAAAACAAAATTTTGGCAAAAACACAGAAAACTTTTCCGCTGTGTTATCTGCCAATACATTTATCACTATTGAGAGTACACATTAATTTTTCAGATGATAAAGAAAATACCTTGAATTCTTTGTTTATTTAAAAAATGTTACCTTGAAATAGGCAGCTCCAAATGCCTGTCAGTATTTTTAAAAATATCATATTTTCTAATGTCTCTAAAATATCCTATATTCCGCTTTCTGAAATTCGGTTATTAATATCAAAAGCCTAGTACTGAAGAAGTAGAATATATGAAATAAAATCCCCTAAAATTTTCACCATTTCTCACTGCACATTTAAATTTTAAGGTTTCTTGAAATCCCCAATTTTTATTTGTGAATCTTCTGGACTACAGAAACAGTAGGTATTAGGTGCAATAATTATTCGATAACCGACTCTGGACAACTGCTTTATCTTCTCTTTTAAAGTGTTTCAAGTGTAGTATAATACAAGTATTGTGGTTTTGCCTGTATGCCAATAATCAGAAACTAGTAAAATTTTTTTGTGGTTTGTATGTTTTCGTCAATGTCAACAAAATAATTTTGAAGTTAAGAATAAAGTAATTGTCAAATCGGAGCAAAAAACATGACCTATTCAATGTCAAAATATGCATGTAATTTTCCATTTATGAAATGATTGCTACTTCTAAACACCTTCCTGATGGTTCGCGTTAACTTAACTATCGTTGTCTCCAAAATCTTACCCCAGGACTTCCAATAAATCTTAATATATCTCTCCTATAAAACAATTTTGAACTGAATTTTGGCTTATGCCTGTAAAATACTACTAAGATAAGTTTTTTTTTTGGTAAATTACAGAAATCTCAAAACAATGATTTTATTGAATGGAACAATAGCAATACGGATTTGAAAAACTTATAAAACTATCTTTCAGGCTATGTATATTTTCCCTACTTCCTACTTCCTACTTTCCCTTTTTATGAAACATCATAAAACATGTCATTTGCAATAAGTCTAGTAGTAGTGTATCATGAAAACAATTATTAAAAGGCGCCGTTATAGTTCATTTGACAGAAGTTTCATTCTTACTCTCCTGATTTTAAGTCGAAGTTAAAATGGAAGTAAATAATAGTTACTGAAATACAGTTATAATGAATTTATTTATTTTACATGGACGTAGTGATCAAATAGTTACCAGAACTTGCAGTAAATTCAATGAGTTGTATCCAAATTTGACGCAGATAAATAGCAAAAATTTCTTCTATTCTCGAACAATTTTATGAAGTTTGGATCAACTTTAAAGCCACCAAGAAATTTGCCCAGCCCCGGGACTTCTAGTGAAGAAGATGAAATCAATGTACTGGCATACTTTTACGCATATCCCCACGCTTCCATGATTGGCGCCGAAGAAGACCTGAATATTCCACATTCAAGTACAGAGAATTCTAAGGAAACACGGAATGCATGATTATAAATTTACCAGGGTTCAAGCTCTGAACCCTGGAGATAGTCAAAAGAGAGTCGAGATTTGCGAAATGATGCTAGTACATATACAGGAAGATCCAAATTTCTTAAGTAAGGAGAATCCTCATGTCACAAGAGAAGCAGATTTTTAAGACAAATTCAGTTTTAATGTATTCTGCCTATTTATGGATAATCAAGTGAAGTATGTGATTTACGACGAACACCTAAGCTCTGGGAGATATGTGCATATTTTAAACACAACAGTTGAAAACTTTACGGATAGTCCCTCACTTGAAGAGTACAGTGAGCTTGACGGAACTCCTACACATTATACCGCTAAAGTATCCGTGGAGAGGATCGATGATCGATGATTTCGACGCTTGCAACCTTGGAATTGGCCACCAAAATCACCTGATATCATGCCCCCAGACTTTTACTTGTGAGGTGTGTTGAAGCGAAAAGTATACGAAACACCTGTGGATACGAGAGACGAACTGAAGCATCAAATCATCCAAGTATTCAACGACCTTGATGCGAATGAAATTCGAAGTGCTACAACGGATTACGTCAATACTTGTTTACTAAAGTGTTCTGCTAACTATTTGAATACACTGTCCATATAAAATAAATAAATTATTGAAAATTGTATTTGAGTACATATTATTTTCTGCCATCTTATCAACCTAATCGTATTAATCACAATTATTAAAAGAGTGACATTTCTATAAATGAATAAGCTAAAAATTACATGATAATCATTTATCAAGCGCCTGTATTAAATGGTTTCTGTTTTCAAATTCAAATTCAAAGACATTTATTGTGAAAAGATAAAAAAAATACAAACAGTCATTATTGCACAAAAGGTACACTAGATAGTGGTATTAACAACCAGGTCCCAAATGTCAAAATAGATGAAAACATTAGAAAACACAAAAAAAGACAATAATTAAAACATATTAAGATTCAAATCTTTTAAATTTTGTCTGACCTCCTGCTTCAGTGTTTCTTTCACAGTGAGCTTGGATTTAGAAGTCAAGCTTGGCAATAGTCTTGAGATTTGGTTGTAGGCATAGGGTGCCAGGTAAGAGAAACCTGTTCGAAAAGTTTCAGTTCTAGGCCGGGGGAAATTGAAGTTAGTATAGACTCCCCGAAGCGGTCGGTGATGAACATCGCTACTTCTATTAAATTTTTCAGATACATACTTTGGAACACAAAACAGATGATATGAACAAATCTCGTCTCGTTCAATTTGAACAAGTTTAGCTTTTCATAAAAAGGGGTGATATGAGAATATCTTTGAACTTTAATTATAAAACGGATGCAATAGTTGTGTATTCTCTGTAACCTCATGCGACTCTCATTCGTCAAACAAGGTCCACAAACAGCATATGCATAATGAAAATGAAACAAATCCAAAGAGTGGACTAGCATTTTCTTTGTATTCTCATCCAGTAGATCTTTAAATTTATATAGAGATTTAAGACTGAGGAATACTTTACGACACACCAGCGAGACATGATTTTCAAATTTAAGCCTTGAATCCAAAAGTAGCCCTAGGCTCTTGATAATTCTACTACAAGGGATTTCACGTCCACCGATCTCTAGACTTAGTCCAATCGCATCTCCCGGAAAATAAGGTGAACCAATCAACATCTGCTGAGTCTTCTCAAAATGATTCAGTATTAAACCATTTTTTTTTGTCCAAGAAGATATTGAGTCCAAATCCTGGTTAATCAGCTTACCAGCAACACTCATGGAAATTGGGGTAAAACAACAGAAAAGTTGGACGTCATCAGCATAAAAATGAATACTGCACGTTTTAGGCGCAAACTGTAAATCAGCCACTGCAATTAAGAACAGAGGGGGTTCTAGCACTAATCCCTGATGAACCTCGGAAGTTATTTGAGTAGAATCCGACACCATTCTGTTGCCCGCACATTTAAGAATAGTTTTTTGTTCGTGTCCATGGAGATAGCTATTCAACCAATCATGAGCGTAGCCATTTATGCCATAGTATTTCAGTTTCGCCAGAAGTCATTCAAAACTAACAGAGTCAAAGGCCTTAGACATATCCAAACATGTAAGAGACACCACTTTTTTTTATTTTAAAAGATAGAGAAAAACAAACGCTTTAAGTTTTTATTTGAGACGCCAGGACTTTTAAGGAAAATTTTAAAAAATGGCAATTGGAAAGTAAAATAATACCATCGACTTTGTTATTTAAAACGTTGGTGTGGTTTTTTGGTATGATAATGGTTTATTATATGGACAGTGCCGTGGACCTAAAGCTCGACCGAGAAAAAAAACAAAGCAATTTTTATATGAAGGTAAAGATGACCCGATATACAGGCCTGAACAAAAGTTCAAGGTTGATATATCTTTTGTTGCGTTGGACGCAATAATTCAATCTTTAATAGAAATATAATATGAACTTTTAAAGGTTCATGCAGATTATTTTTCTTTTCTTTACAATATATCATTGCTTTCCACTTTTAATTAAAATGAATTAGTAAAACACTGCATGGATTTGCTCACCTACTTATCCAATACTGATAGCTTAAATAGTGACATAAACGGTTTGGAGCTTAAAGATGAGCTGCTCTCATTTAGGAGTTTGATTGGGTCAAACGAACATGAAACTAATAATCACTTAAACAGTCTTAAGTACATAACAGGAAATAATTTAGAAAACACTACCTACAACATATATTTATTTTTTTACCACAATGCCAGTAAAAAAAATATTTAGTTTTTTTTTATGTACCTGTGAATTTGTTTCTGAGTCAGAATCAGATTTTTACACCGGTATTTACTAAAGAGGTTTAAATTTAGACCTGGTCTAACTTGACAGTTATAGGTTTAAGATGACATATGCAAGGATTAAACAAATAATTTTTGTAAATGTCACAATTAGAAACTGACAGTGACATAAGCGAAACATAACTGGTGAATCAACAGTTTCAGTTGTCATGGCAATTAAATCTGGTCTAACCCTTAAACCGTTTTAGTGAATACGAGTTTTACTTTTATGTATGGGTTATGTAGGTATTCGTTACTATATAGTACACTAGTATATGTATATTTAACCTTAACAATGTTCTATTTTCTAATAAACATTTTTTAAATTTAGCCAATTTTTTTATTACCTACAGACATAAGAGCGACAATTTAAAAACCTGCATTGGGCGGCCAAAAGTTTAACGACGGCCTTGTACAGGGTCTTCCATTGAGAAGGAAAAACGAATTTCTTTTTACTTCCCCCGTATTTTTGAAGAAATTCAAAATAGCCAATCGATGTATTTTAGCTCGGAGAATTCGAAAATCGTATCAAAAAACAATTGAATGAGAAATAAAAGACTTACGCCAAAGATGTTGCACTTTTTAAACGGAACACTTTTTTTCTTTAAGAAAAATTAATCATGAACAGGGTTTACGTCATGAACCAGCTAGAAAAATACTAAAGAATCGTGGGTACCGAGCTTTTAAGCACCAGTTATACCAACATTTGTATCCTGACGATTGCGATAGATAGGTATTGTTTTGTGATTGGTTGCTCCAAAATTGTAGAATTGACCCAAATTTTATCAACTTTATCTTATTTTCTGTGGTATGTTTAACAAGCAAAACACTCGTTACTGGGCTCAACAAAATCAACATCAAATGAGAGTATGAAATTTTCAAGAAAGGTTTGATGTCAATGTGTGGGCTGGTGTCGTTGGCAATAGAATAAATGGGCCAATTTTATTTCAAGGTCAATTAATAAGAGTTAGGTTCTTAGGCTTTCTCCAAAATGAAATTGAGCAACATCTTAATGATCTACCTTTCACGAAGTTTTACGCCGAATTTACTTCCAGCAAGATGGAGCACCGCCTTACAATGCCAGAGAAGTTCTTAATTATTTAATTGAACATTTTAATAATAAAGTTATTGCAACCAATGACCCAATACGGTGGCTCGCCTGCTAACCGGATCTCACTGTTCTCGAGTTTTTATTTAAGGATATGTTAAAAAAAGAGTCTATGTAACAGCCCCAGCCACTCTTGAAATCTTAGAAGAAAGGATTGTACGTGTATTTAGAAGAATTACGCCTGAAATGCTGCACAACGTGTTGAGAGAAGCAATTTAACGAGCGGAAATGTGTCGTGAACAAGGAGGAATGCACTTTGAACAACTACAGTGAACTCGAATATTGTGCTTTTACATTTTATTGAAGTTATATTTTTGTTTAATACTCTGAACTATTTGTTAGCCAAAGATACAGAATGGCACGCCTAAATGTGTTGACGATATCTGAAGAGGGGCAGCAGAAAACTGTATAAAAAATGCTGTTCCGAGAGTTAGGCGCATAGGCGTGCATTCTTTTTATCAACAGAGATAGGCTGGGTAGACTTTACGTGACATGACGCATAGATAGATCCAACGTAAGTAATCTTGATGAACCAACTATCACAATTAAAAATCCTACTTAATATCTAGCATGGATATCCATGGCGCACTTAACGAAAGTAAATATTATCGAGTATTTTTCTTGGTAATATTTAATTTTTGGGCTTATTTTTAATCCAATCGCAAAAAAGTTGGTACCGTTAGATTCGCAGAAAAATCCTCTTTTCAAAAAGTGCTTGTATAAAAAGAGTCGGCATTTGAAAAAAAATAGTTAGACACAAAAATCTGATTTTATCGACTTTTCTTGTTCCTAGCTATCAGACTAATCACTAAAACTTGGCGATTGTATTATTCTACCATCATTTCAGGTCTTTAGATTAATTTGCGTCCGATCATGGCCACCTAAATGCAAAAATGTAAAAATATACAGAGTGGTCCATTTAAAAAATCTAAACTGGAGTCATTTCCGGTGAAACCGGAAGTGACCGGAAAGTGAAAACTCTCTTCCTTATGTACCATTTACCTATACGAAATTTCGTTTTTATACATCAAATACGTTAAAAGTTATGGCCTGTCTAATAGATTCGTTGACACCCAGTATATTATTACAGTTTTGAATTCTATGGTCAAAGTGTTTTTTAATAAGGGTACAATATATCTATCTTCAACTGTTTTTGATTTATTGATGTTTGAAAATTTACATTTTTGCTTCTTTAAGCCGTCATAGCACCGGTTGGACCTAGAGCAAAATAACTTTCACATTCCTATTTTAGTTTTTGATAAGCTATCTTATAATGCCAGTTAAACAAAAAAACGGAAATTATTTTGCTACCTATTTAATAAAATATATTCATTTGAAATACAGGTGATGCAGGTGATCATAGGTAGCAAAATAATTTCCGTTTTTTTGTTTGACTGGCATCATAAGATAGCTCATCAAAAACTAATATAGGAATGTGAATGTGCTATGACGGCTGAAAGAAGCAAACATGTAAATTTTCAAACATCAATAAATCAAAAGCAGTTGAAGATAGACATATAGTACCTTTATTCAAAAAACACCTAGTATTGACCATATAATCCAAAAATGTAATAATAGATAGGGTGTTCCGTTTAAAAAACATCCTTGGCGTAAGTCTTTTGTTTTTCATTCAATTGTTTTCAAATACCGTTTTTCCTCTTCAATTGAAGACCTTGTACATGGATATATTTTTGTTTATTTTAAATATACCAAGTTTGATGCCTTTATTTTTAAAAAGCAATATAAAATAAATTGACAAAAACTTTATATAAAAGGAAATGTCTTAGAAAATGACCCGTTCTTTGTTCTTGTTCTTGTTCTTCACAGTTTTGTAAATTTTCTCGGGTATCAGACTTATTATATTTATGATCAGCAAGAAATGGCCGAAATAATGAAACAATAAAATAGTCATTTGTTTATTTTTTAGTTAATTTCTGTATTAAACATTTTTTCTGTCTTTTAAAACAAGGCTTGAAAACCCTGTTGAAAATATAAAGAAAACCATATACATCACGTAGTTTAAAAATTGGTATTATTATTTTTATTATTTATACAGGGTGTTTCTTAATTGAATATCAATATTTAAGGAGGTTATTTTTGGGTTCATTTTAAGAAGAAAACTTCATATAAACATATGTCCTAAATGGTGTAAATTTTGAGATACAGGGTGTTAAACTTTCAATAATTTCATAATTTTTCGATATAATCTCAAATACCACTCTAGATATTGTAATGAAATTTGGTATAGAGGTACTATGCATCTAGTGGAATTTTTTGATGTAGAACATTTTTTTTTAATTTCCACTAGTGGCGTCCGTACGGAATCCGACCTGCATATTTTCCCAGACATTGATTTTTTTTTAAATAAAAATTATTTTTGAAATTCCCATTCATTTTTGAGCAAGTTTGAACGCACTGTTTTCGTTATAAAAAATAAAAACCGTTTCTCTGCAGAGTTTTAACAATATCGCTAATATGACAACACCAATCGCCACGGCATGCATGGAATGACTGAAATTCAAGAAATCGAATTTGCTTATTATTGCAGTATTAATACTTCTCTTGTAACTTAATTTGACAGTTCAGCCTTCAGATTCAGTCGGGTTTAATTAATTTTGTGTTCTAAATATCTGATATATCTGAGAAAAGGAATGGTTGAGTTTACCAATGAAGAGTTGGCAGACATGAATTACATGTAAGGTTTGGCTGATGGCAGTTCACCGGAAGCTAGGCGATTATATCAGGAGCGCTTTCCTGGAGTCATACCAGATAGGCGAATATTTGCAAATGTGCATAGAAGGTTGACTGAAACAGGTACATTCAAGCAAATAATCAATTAAAAGGGGCCCATCGGACTGTAAGAACTCCAGAAATTGAAGAGGCAGTATTAAATTCCATAGATGAAAATCCTGAACTGAGTACTAAGAAAATTGGAATTAACCTAAATATTTCGCACATCCTAGTTTGGAGAATTCTACATGATTTTTTTATACCTATATCACATTCAATGAGTGCGAGCCTTACTTCCCCGAGATCTTCCTTTCCGAGTTAATTTTTGTGAATGGTTTTTGGAAAAAATTGCGCGTAATCCCTTATTTGATCGCGAAATAATGTTCACAGATGAAGCGAACTTCTCCAGGAACGCTATCAGAAACTTCCACAATAATCATATTTGGGCCGACGAGACCCCCATGCCATTGTAGATCATCATCAAGAGCAATTCTCTGTAAATGTTTGGGCTGGCATTATCGAAAATCACCTAATGGGACCTTTTTTCCTCCCAGAAAGACTAAATGGCCATATTTATCGCCGGTTTCTTGAGAACGATTTGCCGATACTGTTAGAAGATATACCAATTCTGATTAGAAACAGAATGTGGTTCATGCACGATGGCGCGCCCGCTCACTTTAGTATTGAAGCCAGAGAATATTTGAACCGCACATTTACAACAGATGGCTGGTCGTGGCGGACCCCAACCATGGCCCCCTAGGTCCCCAGACCTAAGTAGTTTGGATTTTTTTCTATGGAGACATCTTAAATCTTTAGTTTACCGCACCCCAGTAAACACTGAGAGGAGCTGAAGGATCGTATAAGAGATTCTTGCGATATTATCAGAAACACCGAGGTTATCCTTCAAAATGTTCGCGACAACATGAGGAAAAGGGCTGAAGCGTGTATTCTCCAAGGTGGTGGGCATTTTCAACAACTTATCTAATTTTTTTCTTCTATTTTGTTTCACAAAGTGTGCTGTCAATTTGTTAAAACCTAATTATTTTTGTTAAAATTATTAATTATGTACCTAGTTGTATTAGTATAGTTTTGTAAATAACTTGTTATTGTTGAAGAATGTCATATTATTTTAATAAAATAAAAAATGGTGGTTCTAGATTGGTGGCTGAGGACTACATACTATTATCTACAAATATCTGTCACTAAGATAAAGCGATTTGTGATTTTAATAAGAATGGACATAGTAATTACTTTCACGCCACTGATTTTTCTAAAATAAAGCATTTTTATTGATTCATTTGTTTGTTTTTGAAAACTTTTATTATTTATTTTCGACAAGATTTGATTTCTCGAGTTTAATACAATAATATTCCTCTGCATGCATGGTGATATCCGTCTTATGACCAGGATTGTTTGGACCATGCAAAGAAACGGTTTTTATTTTTTAAAACGAAAACCGTGCGTCCAACACAAAATTACCAAGGGATGAAACTTGCTCAAAAATGAATGGAAATTTGAAAAAAAAATTTTTATTTAAAAAAAATCAGTGGCGTACCATCAATGTCTGGGAAAATATGCAGGTCGGATTCCGTACGGACGCCACTGGTAGAAATAAAAAAAAAATGTTCTACATCAAAAAATTCCATTAGATGCATAGTACCTCTATACCAAATTTCATTACAATATCTAGAGTTGTATTCGAGATATTATCGAAAAATTATGAAATTATTGAAAGTTTAACACCCTGTATCTCAAAATTTACACCGTTTAGGACATATCTTTAATGAAGTTTTCTTCTTAAAATGAACCCAAAAATCACCTCCCTAAATACTGACACTCAATTAAGAAACACTCTGTATTAAAAATCACTTAGGTGCGCAAATTTAATAACATCGAAAATTGTGTCATTTTCTAAAAACACTGATATATTAGAAATTATCCTAAAATCGGTCAATTTTTGGAACCCAACGTTCACCTTTATTCTCGTCTCGTCTTGTCTCGAGTGGCGAGACTGAGTGGTACCGAGGCGAAACGAGACGAGACGAAAGTACATATTTTATCTCTCGCTGCATCTCTATAGGTTCTTGAAAAAAATGGCGATTTTTTGGGTAAACCATCAAATGCATAATAACATATCATAAACTAGTAGTTAAGAAATCACAGTTCTTGAGATCGGAGCGTGTTTAAAATGGAATCACTTACCGACGTTTCGACTCCGATTGCACGAGGCATCTTCCGGGATCTTTACTTCACCACCACTAAATATATCGTTACTAAAATTTGAATGCTTAGGATTTTTAAAAACAAGAGAGGCTAGAACTTAACAGTGTTTACATTTAACGTAATCAATTATTTAAATAAATTAACAAAAAATGCAGGAATCCAGGTGCTTTCCAATAGAACACATGCCATGTTTTATCCTCATTATAACAACTATCCGTTTCAGTTCGAGGTATATAGATAAAAATCTACCCAATTAACCAATCCTCAAGTAAACGTGCTCGATGTAAATCATTTTAAATTTGACAAAAATCTTTCATTCGAATGGATTCAGAGAGCGACACCTTTCCTTTCTGATGCGATTTGAGATTAGGGAAACCAGAAATAGACCTAAATAGAAATATAATTCTGTCGAGCAGATAACTCACCAGATTACCGGGCATGGTGGTAACAAGTACGTTCTCTTTGATTTATTTAACTTTTTATATAGATTCGCTTGCTTATATTCATTTAATTGTCGGAGTAAAAGCACGGCAAGCAGTAAATGTTATTTGACCGTGTGTTTGACAATTGTTGAAGCCTCAGCTCGTTATCATAAATGAAAGAATGACAATGGATTTAATAAATACGAATTTTTAATTTATTGTCATCGTGAGAAACAAAATACGAGTAAATACCGTAATAAATTTTTCGTTATAGGCCTTTCTGTCTGTCTGTCTGTCGGTCTATCGGTCTGTCTGTCCGCGGCATAGCTAAAAAACTACTTAACCGATTGTCTTCAAATTTTGATGAATATTTTGATACGAATTCAAGATGGCGGATTAAAATGGCAGCCAAATAAAATATTTGTAATTGCGAAAAAATTCACCATTTCAGGTTTTACATATCTTCACATTTTAGCTTCCTTAGTTACCAAAAAATATGTTTTATCAGTTCCGTTGATTCGTCTATCGGTTTGTCTGTCTATCTGCCAGTTCGCGACATAGCTACTTATCAGATTGACAAATTTTAGTCAAAAATTATGGGTCATATGGGGATTACTTGATAATATTTGGCAAAAATCCAATATGCCGGGACAAGATGGCGGCCTAGTGAAAATTATTACTAAAAAAACTAATTACCAAATTTAACTCAAATTTGAGTTAGTAACATTTCGATATGAATATAAAATAGTAAAACAAAATGGCGGCCTAATAAAATATTCAAAAATCAGCCTGAAAAACTACTTATTAGATTAATTTCAAAATTTCGTTCAAGCATTAAGTATGATATAGAAATAAACTGGTAAAGTTGTGGTATGAATTCAAGATGGCGGAACTAATAAATTTTTTAAGAATCAACATAAAAATGTTATTCAATTATTTTTACTTTTTGCAGAAAAACCAAATGTGATAGAGAGAAAAACTGGAACGAATTCATGACGTCACAAAATGGCGGTGTGTGTCATACAAAAAACTACTTATTGGATTTATTTTAAATTATGCCCAAAAATGAAGTATCGAATAGGTAGAAACTGGAAAATATTATAAATAAATAAAACTTTTTGAAAAGACAGTATATAGGGGAGTGTAAGGCAAAATGACATGGCAGGCAAAATGACATACGACCGTATTTCACGGCGAATCCGAATAAATTTGACAACGCTGTGTGCTTATTTCTAAAACTTACACCTGCTCCGCTACTACCAGTAATGTTACAACTCTCGAAGGGATTAGTAGTGCCGGTCATCAATTTTTGTTTGCTGAAACTGTTGATATTGACTTTAAAGATTAAGGTATGTGTTTTCTTATGTGTGTTTTTTTTTGTCAAATATATTTTTAAATCATTTCGTTTAAAGGTGGTATTATAATCACCATACTGTTGTGTTTATTATACTAAAGTGAATTTGCAAAACTATTTAGTTTAAATATTTTTAAACAAAAAAATTCAAAAAATAGTACCCAAAGGCCAAACGACACAGGCCTGCGAAAGGCAAAATAACATACTCTGTCATTTTGCCTTTTGATGCATCTAGGGATTTTGTATGTTTTTATTCATTATTTTAGGATGGTGTCTAACTACAACAGAAAGACCGATCGCCAATCGTGGTCAACAGCCGATATGCAAAAAGCGATTGAGGCGATCAGAGAAAACAGAATGGGGTGGTTAAGAGCCTCCAAGGTATTCAATGTTCCTCAAGCAACCTTGACAAGACATTATCAGAATAAGAATATTCACGCTCGAGAAGGCAAAAAGAAGTTAGGAAGATTTAAGAGGTCCTTGAGCAATGAAATGGAAAAAGCTTTATTAGAGCACATCCTTGACTTAGAGTCAAAATTCTTTGGTTTGACACAAATCGAACTTCGCACTGTTGCATACGAGCTTGCTGAATGCAGTGGTACACCGCACCAATTCAATAAAGACAAAAAAATGGCTAGCAGAGGATGGTTCCGCGCCTTTATATCAAGAAACCCAACTGTATCCCTACGAGTACCAGAGGCAACGTCAGCAGGGCGAGCCCGAGCATTCAACAAAGAAATGTAGCACATTTTTTTCATAAGTTGAAACAAACAATCCAGAAAGAAAATATTAACCCGACTATGATATACAATATGGATGAGACGGGTATAACCAATGTCCAAAAAATACAAAAAATTATTGCTTAAAGGGGAAAGAAACAAGTGGGTTCGGTAACAAGTGGAGTACGGGGATTCCATACCACAGCTGTCGTTTGTGTTAGTAGTACTGGTAACTACATTCCTCCAGCTCTTATTTTTCCGACCAAAAAGATGATTTCGATATTATACGATGAAGCACCACCAGGAACACTTAAATTATGTAATAAACCAGCCTATATGATAAAACCACTATTTTTTAAATGGATTAAGCACTTTGTTGAAAACGTAAGATCAACTGCCGACAACAAAGCTCTCCTGATTTTGGATGGACATGCAAGCCACAAAGATTACAGTGCCTTACAGTTTGCAAAAGACAACAATGTAGTGGTTTTTTGTTTGCCGTCACATTGCACCCACAGACTACAACCGTTAGATGTGTCATTTTTTGGTCCACTGGGTACCTACTATGATCAAGAAGTAACCAGTTGGTTGAAGGCTAATCCGGGAAGAACTGTTTCAATGTTCCACATTTCTTCATTTTTTGAAAAAACTTACAATAAAGCAGCCACTGTTGGGAATGCCGTTAGTGGATTTAGAGCTACAGGTATTTGTCCGCTAAATCCAAACATTTTTCCCGACCACCTCTTCGCACCTAGTTTGGTTACATCAGTCGAAGAAATAAACGGCGATGAGAATGATGGCAACATTAGAAATACTAAACCGGGGTGCTCGAAGGATACTGACTCTCCCAGCAAACCCGGTATTGACAACGATCCCGAAGTAAGAAATATATCGATAAATGATATTTTAGAAGAAATACACCTCAAACCTGTTTCCAAGAAAGCTGTCAAAAATTCAAGGAAGAACCCTACAACTGTTTTAACTATTAGAAAGAAAAATAGAATCCAAAGTAGAACTCCAAAGGCGAGAGGTCAGAGGTTCTAGGATGCCAAGATATTGGAACATTTAAGGAAATAATTCTTTCGTCAAACTGCTCTCTTAAAAAGTTCCTGACTTGAATGGTGTTGTGAGCCAGACATCCATGCGGTTGAAACCAGGTTCTCCTAAAACTTATTTTCCGTTAAAGTGGCTTGTAAAGCCGGTACAACCTGGTTTCGCAAAAGCTCTAGGTACAGTACTCTAGTGTCCGTTTAGGTTGTAGTCAAACAAAAATGGTCGTATAAGTCGATTTCCTGAAATGATTAATAATTTATAAATATGTGCCCAATTAAAAAAGGTAAGTTAGATTAAATTACCAATGACCCCACACCAAACGTTACTTCCAAATCTGGTCTGTAGACGTCTCTCTGCTGCATCATGAGGTTTTCCACAGCCCAACCTAACCTAACCTACTCTCATCGGACATGATTTACAAAATCGGGATTTTCATTACACTTCCTAGTATACCTCTCACAGAAGCGTAGTCGTCTGGGGTATGGATGGTACTTATTTTTTGTTAGCACTGTACCTTTGATTTTGGCACATAAATTTCCTGTCCTACAGTTCTTACCGATGCACTAGGGTTTTCATTGATAGCTTCTAAAATGTTTCTGTCGCGAAATTCATTGTTAATATTGTATCCGCTTCGAGGTTGTTCGACGGTCCTATGGTTAATTAAATTAACTACGATTTTTCTGAATTGGGCTTTATGAGGCTGCCGTCGTTCGGAGTACATCTCCAAATACCTTGCTGAGGTAATGTCGGCGTTTCGTGACTGCAATAACAGCGCTAACATTGCATAATAATAACAATGTAATAATTATCGACCAATATCTATATTACCAGCGTTTTCTAAAATAATAGAAAAAATTATTACTAATAGATTAAATCAATATTTGGAAAATGAAAGTTTACTCTTTAATAAACAATATGGCTTTCGCATATTCAGGGATACGAAACAGCTGTTATGGATGTCTTAACAGATATTCAAATTAAAGTTGATGATAATAAAAAATGCTGTTTACTATCCTTGGATCTGTGTAAGGCCTTTGATACAGTAAATCATCATATTCTTTTACGAAAATTATATAATATTTGAATAAGGGGCAATATGTATAATTTACTTAAAAATTATCTAAGTAAGCGCAGACAGTTTGTATAAATAAATAATGCAATAAGTAATCAAAAAGAAATAGTTTGTGTAGTATCACAGGGATCAATATTGGGGCCAATTTTATTTTTAATTTATATAAATTCAGTTTCTAAATTAAATTTAAAAGGCAAAATTCAATTGTTTGCGGATGACACAATAATTATTTATTTTGGTGATAATTTAAATGAATTATGTTTTGATATAAAACATGATCTAGAATTAATTTGTTCCTGGCTTAAATCTCACAAACTATCATTAAATTTTAGTAAATCATCTTTTATGTTAATAAGTAAAACAAAGATAAATTATGGTATTTCCCCAATAGTAATAAACAATAACAAAATTAAATATTCAAATGCAACAAAATGTTTAGGATTAATTATATATGAAAACTTAAGTTGGAAAAATCATATTCAGAGTATAAGAACCGCTATAACTCCATTAATAGGAGTAAAAAAAAGTTAAAAAAACATATATTATTCTTTAATATATTCTAAATTCCAATATTTAATTTCAATTTGGGGATCTGCGTGTTCGTCACATATTAAATCTTTAAAACAATTGCAAAATAAAACTCTAAAATGTATTTATAAACTACCATATTTGGAACCTTCTATTAACCTATATAAACCTAACGGATTTTTAAACTTACAGAATATTTATAATTTCAAAATTTGCGTTTTAATACACTCTATTACTAATAATGGAAAAAAATCTAATACTTTACATAATCACGATACAAGACTTTGCTTACAATTACAGACCATTACAATAAAAAGTAACTTTGGGAAAAGATCAATTCTCCACGATAGTTTAAAAATATATATTAACTTACCAGAGACTATAAGACATACAACAAAATTACCAATATTTAAAAAACAATTAAAAATGAATTTTTTACAAAAATAAAAATTAATAGATTTTTTTAAAATATTTATTTCAACTTAGTTTTTATATTATATTGAATTATAACATAGGAGTTTTTTTTTTTCATTTATTACAACTTTATTATTATTATTTTCTATTGTTACATGTTACATTCCATGTAATAAACTTGTAAAGTTGGTTTGAAGTAAACCAGTTTAAAGTAAACTTTTCTTCATTTAAATAGGGAATACCGCGCATTTTCAATAAGTCTCGATAATA
Organism: Kuschelorhynchus macadamiae; assembly: GCA_030620095.1. NCBI lineage: Eukaryota > Metazoa > Arthropoda > Insecta > Coleoptera > Curculionidae > Kuschelorhynchus > Kuschelorhynchus macadamiae. The sequence goes on along the minus strand of JAUTXW010001318.1, from coordinate 2,337,225 downwards.
TGTGTGTCAGATTTATGATTTTATTGAGAGAAAAGGGTACTACTTATTAAAACAAAACTTTGATACTTTGAATTATTTAACGTCAAGTCAAAGCCCACTTTTGTTCCAAATAAGTCATGGCCTCCTTAAAAAAACTTGAGACCTAACTTTACGAAATCTGATATTTCGATAATACTCAAATCTTTTATCTACTTGTGAAAAAATCACTAGACTGGAAATTTTACGCTCTTTTCAAAAATCGAAAAATCCAATATGGCAGCCATAAGAAAAATGAAAGATGAGACGATTGCGAGATAACAAAAAACGATGGAGACATGTCGTGCACGCCATCTTATTCGTCTCAAAATAGTGTCCAAATAATCAGATTTTAACAGCTGTCAAATTTACCGTTTTGGATTTACTGGCGAAAAACGAAATCCGCTATTTTCGGTTTTTAACCGATACTTCCAGAACCAATTGACCGATCGTAAATCAGAGGACGGATGTCAATGCGCTAAGTTTCCTCTAAAACTTTTCCTATTTAACCTTTGCTGTAGGTGTAATAGGAGCCGAGATCCCGATTGAAACATTGAATGAATTGTTCTGTAAATCTAAGTTAATTATAATAGTAAGCTCATCAAGCTTTTTGCCTTATCCGCGAACTGTACCTTTATCAGTTAGTGCATCCTTCAAAAAAATTTAATTGCCAAATAAAAAAAATATTTAGATTAATTTAATTGCAATTTGTGGTCCTGTGAAAGATTACTCAAAATGTTCAAGTCATCATTTAGAAAGGTTTCAACTTCAACATAATCTTCTGTATAAAATAACAATGTAACTGAGTGTCATAAGCGAAAGGTTGCACCTGACAAATATTTAACGACTTTAGGATAAAAAAAATAACGGACCCAGAACTGACCCCTGAGAGTGTTTTAACAGAAAAACTGTTTATTCTTTGTGACCTTTTTATCAAGTATGATCTGACGAAAAAACTGACACTGAAACGATAATAGTTGAGTATTGAAATAAGTAAATCATGATTTATAGTGTCAAATGCCTTCGAGAAATCAAGATCCTAATCATTTTTTATCACATGCATGTTAGTACTTCTATTGCTTCTGTTTAAAACTTAATATGATTAGTTATAAAAAAAAGGTTGTATGTAACACGACTGCGATACAATTTCGTACACTTGCTCGATATTTCTCATCTCATACTCACATGTGAAATCTGATTTCGTAATCCTTTTCCATAAATAACTATTGTAAGCCCAATCAAACGTTATGCTTTGTAGGCGTATTTTTTCTAGTAACTAGTTGGCAGATAAAAAAAAACTTAAACTCTATCCCCCTTAAGAAATCTAATATAAAGTAGAGACTCTAATAGCCTTTGTGAGACATTGAAGAGACAATTTACAGCATGGGGTGTCAAGTCTATTGTGCTGCGACAGACACTGAATCGAAGTTTTTAGGTCAGCATTTCATCGGCACTTCGCTAAATCGTGTCCTATCACTAATCAACTCCGATACAAAAACTTTCTCCCATTCGCTCCCCTTGCTTTTCGTTCCATTCAAAATTTCCGAACGGTTGATATTTAGGGACAATGAGCGCTCTTTTGTTTTTTCTTTTAATCCAACCGGCGGTGTAAAAATCGTTGTGTTTGTTAATACGTAGAGGTTGACAATTTTTACTTCCCTCATCGCAAAAAAAAAATCACCCTCCGAGATTTTTTCAGATCTTTACGTTTCAGGGTCGCTAGATGCCGAAAAACATGTTTTCTCAATTCCGTAGGTCTGCCGGGCTGTCTGTTCGCGGTATAGCTAAAAAAAACTGCTTTCCCGATTGACCTCAATTTTTGATCAAAAATTAAGGGTCTTATGGGGATGATCTGCTATCATTTTGGCAGGGGCGTGCGGTGAAATTTTAAGAAAAGGAATCAATTTTTAGAAACTTACCTATTTGTAATGTAATTCGATTCTTCGATAAATTTTTGCAAATTCGTCAATGGACAACAGCGATGTATGCGAAAGTCTGCCCTCCCCCGTTGAATTTCCCACGAAATTTTTTATACGTTTACGTGTGGAAAAATTGCGTTCTACTGATGAACTTGTGGCAGGTATTGTCATTACTAATTCACACAATTTCGATAGTTCGGTGTAGGCATCTTCCAGCTCCTTGTCTTTTAAAAATTGCATTAGTTCCTTAGCGTTATTTTTCGCGCTAACGTCATCAGTTTCGTAAATCACATTTAGTTCAGATCGCAGTAACACTCGGTCGAAGAACTGGCCATAATGAAGAAGAAGAGATTTAAACACATCTTCTGGAAAAGTTTTTCCTTTAAATGCATTAAAAATTGCAGAGCTAGAGGTATTTAAAATCATTTAAACCGTTAAATTTATAGTTTATTTGTTGCTGAATTTGATCGATTATTTCATAAAAGAGGCGTCTGTATGATGTTTGAACATCTCCGACCTTGTCTATTCGAAGACGCTTGGCTTGTGGCTCTACATTTAACGTCATCGTTTTCTCTCAAAATAGGTCATCTGTTTTTTGGCTTAACATGAACTTAAAATCTTCCACTTTTTTTAGGCAAAAAGCAATATCATTTGTTTTTATTTGTAATATATTAAAAACATTGTCCGAGAATGGAAATATTTCTGAAAATATGTTCATCAAATAATTAAAATTAAAATCTCGTTTCAAACAGTCCAAAAACCTCCTCGAACTATTTATTGCTTCTGAGTCCCACGTTTCATTATTTTCTATATATTCTCAAATAGTTCCATCAGTGATTCACGATTTTCAGATACTGTTAACACAAGTTTTCCATTATAGTTCCACCTAGTAGGAGCTACTTTGGACAATCGTTTGTGGACAATGGAGTCCAAAGCTTGTGTAAGTTTTGTTGACTTGCCACTTAAATTAACGAAAAATTCTTTACACTCTTTAATGTGATTGATGGACTCGGATAAAATTAAATTTAATTTATGAGCAAAACAATGGACAAACACAGCACTTGGAAAAGTTTCTTGAATTTTAGCTTGCAGAACCCCTAATTGTTCTGCCATCACTGCAGCTCCATCATAGCTTTGAGCAACTAATTTTTTCTCTCCATTAATTTCTTTACTAACGTTATAAACTACGGTATATAATGCATCTGCTGTACGATTTTCGAACACATTCTTAAAACCTAAAAATCGCTCTGTATACTTCCGTCTGTTTTAACGTAGCGTATTACTATAGATAATTGGCTAAAATTTTTAGAATAATGGTTGCAATAGCGGAAATTAAATCATTCTGGATTCGATTCGACGTTCCGCGAAAAACGCTAGATTGCTCTAAATGATTTTTAAGCAATCATCATATTTAGCCATTATACTAAGTAAATCTTGAAAATTTCCCTTGTTTCGTCATGACCTCTAAATCCCAATTCGTGCTGTCCGAGAAAACAAACAACATCGATAAGTCTTCTTAATATTTGCCTACTTTTATCAACTAGTTCATTGTGTTGGCGGTGACTAATTTCCAACTGTTTATTAAGACGCCCTGCAAATGCGCTTTGGACATAATGTGTCTTTTTACAGCTTTATGGAACTTGTTTAAATCGGAAAAACCAGTTTTGTTCCAGAGACCTTTTTCATTTTCAAAAAGTTAACATGGCCAACAAAATAATTTACTTATATTTTCACACCCTGTTAGCCATTTAAATTGTTTGTATTGTTTTTCCTGATAAAAATGTCTAATATAGTTTTTCATTTTTGTGGTTAAATTTTTCATAGGCGGTTTTACCCTTCCTTTGGAAATTATTTGAAGTTTATCAGCGAAGTTTAATGTTGAAAATCCCTTTATTATTAAGACACACACCACACATTCACACACACTCTTCTTACTAAATTCTCCAACATTTTCAATGTTGTTACCGACAGCCGAAGTGACGGTATTTGCATATCACGTCCGTATTATTGTCTTCCATATCGCACCATGCACGATGCGACGTACGTATTACACAACACACGGATAGGCGTTCAAACAAAGAACCTACTCCAACGATAGCTTCCGCCCCCACTTAAAGCACGCGACTGAAATGCAAAAATTGCAAACAGCCGGTGGAAAGTTCAATAACCTCTGGCTCGATTCACAGGAAATCAAGCATATAGGACTTGGCTGCAGAGAAGCTAGCGGCCCACATAGGTTTTATTCGATTTCTATTGTGGCTCGGTGGGAGTCAAGGCCGCATTTATTATTGGCTTGATATTTAAGATAATTTTTAGCATTTCTAATATAAACTAAATTAATGGTTTCCTATTTCAAAAATTACATTTTAGAAGATGTTTTGTATTTTTTTTGGGAAAGCACTGCTTACCTTGCTTCCATGGACCGCACGCCCCTTTTTGGTAAAAATTCAATATAGCAAAACAAAATGGCGGCCTAGTGAAATGTTAAAAAAATGATTACTAAAAAACTTCTTATCCAATGTATTTCAAATTTTGCACAAAAATGAACTGGTAAAATTTTGGTACGAATCCAAGATGGCGGAACAAAATGAGGGCTTAGTAAAATATTTTAAAATTCGTCCTAAAAAGCTACTTAAGAGCCTGAATTCAAATTTTGTCCCATGATATACAAATGAACTAGTAAAGCTATGGTACTAATTTAAGATGACGGAACAAAATGGCGACTAAATAAAATATTTGTAATCGTGAAAAAGTCGCACTCTCAGGTTTCGCACATCTTCATGTTTTAGAGTCTCTAGATGACAAAAAAAAACGTGATTTATCAATTCCGTCGGTCCGTCTGTCGTTTTGTCTGTCTGCCTATCAGTTCACGGCATAGCTTAAAAACTATTTAGCTTCAGATTTTTGGTAAATATTAAGGATCATATGGGAATGACCTGGTAACATTGTGGTAGAAATCCAGTATGGCAAAATAAAATGGCTTCCTAGTGAAATGTTATGTGAAAATTATCACTAAAAAACCTATCCAATTTATCTGAAATTTTACACAAAAATCAGGAATTATGTAGGAATTAACTGGTAAAATTTTAGTACGAGTCCAAGATGGCGGAACAAAATGACGGCTTAGTAAAATATTTAAAAATTCAGCCTAAAAACAGGTCTAGCACCTGATTCTCACACAGGGATTGAAAAGCCGATAGGTCATTTGATCTGTAATTTCACTTAAAATGAAAAATGCAATCCTCATCACTTCTGAATTTTTGGTCTAGTACGTATCACGAAAACTCACAGATCGTTAAAAATGGAGATAAAGAACTTTAGATTTTCTGAGAAGAAATATAAAAGTGGTGAAGATTTTTGGACGTGTACAAAAAGATCATCCAAAAGTGGAGCGAAAATATTTACAATTGGTCTAGACCATGTAATAGATAATCATGAAATCGATATAAAGAAGCTCAATATGCCGATCATAACGAGTGCCTGTAAAAGAAAAACCAACGAGGACATAACAGAAAAACTATCAAAAATTATTCGTCGTAAGTTACAGACGAACCTATCAATTACAGTAGATACAGTTGACATAAATTATATTAGAAAGAATATCTACAATTGTGGACAAAAAAACACTGCCAAGAGCATTACCTAAAAATACCGATGAAGTACACCAAATTCTTGAAAAGTTTAGTATAGAAACCATCAACGGTGAAACTTTTCTATTTATAAATAGCCCAAAAGAAAATATTGTTTTATTCACATATGAAACCAATATTCGAATTATATGTAAAAGATCGCAGGTATATATGGATACTGCACAAAGTATTTTCACCAGTTCTTTACTATTCATGGCCTACAAATTGGACATTACATTCCATTATTGTTTGAAGAAGAAACATATGAAAGAATATTTCGAATGTAAAATATTTATAAAGTTTAACTTGTATTTTCAACCGTCAGAAGCATTTCTTGACTTTTAAAAAGCTATTCACAACACTGTACGTAGCGCCTGGCCACTTTGTAACTGGGTAAAATTTACAAATTGGATGCCGATTTTATCTGTTTTTCATCTATCTATGGTATAGACAAATTAAAATGTTTCTGTCTCGATTTTCATTGTTATTATTGTATCCGTCTGGTTGTTCGAAGAAAATTAAATTAACTACGATTTTCCTGAATTGGGTTTTAAGTTGGAAAGTGGTTAACGACACACTTTTGGAAAATACAGAGCTAACATGTTATTTACATCCGCAGGTTTTGACGTTTATGTGTCTTTATGATTTTATTTTCTAAAAAACCACAAAATGGCCTCTTGAATAAATATGCGGATTACTTGGTGAAAACGTATATCGAAGATGGTGCTGATTTTGCTCCAAATATTTGGGCCAACGGAAATGCATCATTAATTCGAACCACAAATCCATGTGAATCTTTTCATTCGCGATTCAATGATTCTTACTATTCTACACATCCCTCCATTTATATTTTTGTGGAAAAGCTTGAAGAATTTCAAATAGACACAAAAATTCAAAGCATTCATATCCCGCGTAAAATAAAGGACAGGGCAAGTCTGGCAAAATTAAAAACTGTGTCTGATTTATGTGACAGAATGCAAAAAGGTCATATAACAAGATTCGATTTTGTAAAATGTGTATCTTATTATTGACTTTCTAAACAATATGTAAATCTTAACTGTATAAATAGAATGTAAGACTCAAAATGTATAAAAGTTTGTAAAATAAATATTTTCCAATAAAAGTATGATGTATGTATTTTTAAACAATTAATGCCCTTACGATTTGGAAAAAAAAATAAAAATAAAAAAACATGTGTGCGGGTATTTCGCTGCTTAATAATTACATGGTATCATTTTTGTATTTTGGGGTTTATTTCATATTTCTTAATGAAAAAAAAAACATATCAAATTAATATCATTCAATTTTTTTTTCTAATAAGTGAAAAACATACAGATTTGATTTAATACCCTCATGGTTTGGTCCCCAGCTTACCTATACCTTTTCAGAATCTTCTATCGAGCGGTCCCCAAATTACCTGTTGATTTTTAGAGACAGGTATTTTGGTCCCCAGTTTACATCCGCCCGAGAAACTACATATTGGACTGATTTCAAATGGTATACCAAAAATAATTGTGGTATATAGATGAACTAGTAAAACTCTGGTACTAGTTCAAGATGGCGGAACAAAATGGCGGTTAAATATAAAATTTGTAATCGTGAAAAAATTTTTCTCTCAGGTTTTACATATCTTCATATGTCTTATCAATTCCGGATTGTCTGTCTGTCTGTCATTAGCATGTCACGGCATAGGTTAAAAACTACTTATCACAGAGATTTTAAATTTTAGTCAAAAATAAAGGGACATATTTTAATATTTTGGTAAAATTCCAATATGCTTGAATAAGATGGCGGCCTAGTGAAATGTGTATGTGTGTAAAGTGTTATATAGAAATGAACCGATAACATTTTGGTATGAATATAAGATAGCAAAATAAAATGGCGGTCTTTTAAAATATTTTAAAAAATCTGCCTGAAAATTAGATTAATTTTAAATTTTGTGCAAGCATTAAATTTGATATAGAGATAAACTGGTAAGGTTGTGGTACGAATTTAAGATAGCGGAACAAAACGGTGGCCAAAAAGTGTGGTATCGGTGGAAACTGGTAAAATATTGGTAGGAATCCAATATGATCTAACAAAATGGCAACGAATAAAAATGGTTCAAAAAGCAGTATATATATATATATATATATATATATATATATATATATATATATATATATATATATATACTGTTACTAAATTACTATGTACTGCATTAAATTGGGTCACACTTCACTATTCCTAATAAAAGTAAAGATTCATAACGAGGCAAAGTTCCAAGTAAAGGAAATTTACCCATTTTTATAAAATTAATACGGGCACGGTAAACTTGAAAGTGTCTTATATTGAACGATAAACCACAATGAAAGAGGGTGCGGGATATGTATGTCGATGACTTCAGGACCGTTTTCCCACATAGAGTAAAACCTGAATCTTTTTAAGTCAAATTTTAGTGAGGTGTCTACATTATCCTATGGTTTTCAACATTGAGTACAGTAAATTTCGAAAAAATAGGAAAAATTAAAAAAAATAGCAGTTTTCCCGGAAGATAAAATATTTCGATATTTCCAAAACTTTTTTTTATTTTCCGGTGAGACATAAAATTTATACCATCAGAAAGACCGTAAAAATCAAAGGTACGAATAATAGATTTTCATTTAAACTTGCAAAATTTTCAAACCCCCCGAATTTTTTTTCTGGGTGCGCCACTGATTGGCATGCATTGAAATGATCACCTTAAATAATATGGATAAAATCCTATAACTTTTGAATTTAATGTGTTTTGTATACCTTCTATAATAAACCCTTAAATGAGTGTCAAAATATCATGATTAACTATATATATATATATATATATATATATATATATATATATATATATATATATATATATACACGCTTTGTGCGATAAATATAAGCTACGGAATATCACCAACCGTACCTTGTCACTTCTACTCCCTCGCGGGGTTGAGTTCCAACAACCCTAAAATCTTAAATGGGAATAGGAGTCGAGTGAAAGCTTATTTTAAAGGCTTTTAAATCTTCCTTTCAACGAATCTTATTTTTCAAATTTGATGCAGCCGTTTTTGAAAAAAATAAGGGTAGAGCAATAAAAAGAAAAAATCATCGCTCGGTGAAAAAATGTGGAGATTCGTTCATCAAAATTCTTTTCCAGACGTTTCATTTCTCAGGATTTTAAGTGTGAACCTCACGGAATAGATGTGGATTTTCCCATTTAGAAAAAACTAACACTCATCGAAAAAATAAACGTTGAAAACTAAATTCGGATTATTTATTATTTTTTCACTCATAATCTCGCAAAATTCCAAACATCTGTGAAAGTCATCTTCGTTTAATTGTTGTACAAGATGAATTTTGTAGGGGTTACATTTATGTGTCTTTAAAATTGTGCGAATACTCGCACGAGATATGCCACACACTAAAGATAGTTGCCTGGTGCTTAATGTAGGGTCCATACTAACGTGGCCCAGAACAGCAAGTTCCACTGCTTCGTTTCCTACCATCATTTGATTTGAAGCGATTGGTTTTCCGTTTGCTACTGATCCTGTCTCCTTAAACTTTGCTACCCGGTGAGAATGTTTATCTGGATTCATTTGATTAAATACCTATGCTGCAATATTAACACACCTACCATTTACATTATAGAGTTCAATCTGTGATACTCTTTCTACAGTAGAATAAATCATTTTAGATCAAAATAAAGTTATAGTCACAGACAAAACTAGGGGTTCGCGAGACCACGAGAGTAGTCTCGGTGTCGGTCTCGGTCTCAAAACGAGACCGAGATTTAAAGAAGTATTTCTAGGCCGAGACCAAGACTTGGTGTTCGAGACCGAGACCGATACCGAGACCTGCCTATCGGGACTCTCAGTCTCGATCTCAAAGTGAAGTAGCAAAATAACTAATGTTCGTAAATTATTTATTTTGACAAAATAATTCAAAAAATATGTTTGGGGGCAAATTAATTGATGCAAGAAATAATTTTTGTATAATCAATTATATTATACTAGCATTGTGTATGTTCTTATAACAATGATACTAGTGAAATAGTTATTTAAAAAACGATATAAATAACCATAAAAAGAGAATTTCCCAAATTTAGAAATTCTAGTAGCGGAATTCCACTTCACATGTCGAAAACTGTAAATTGCTACCCTGTTCTCAAAGAGAGACACCTTATCACAACTATACTATATAGGATTTTGATACTGTGATCGTTATAAATTTATAATTGGTTTTTATGTTTAATTATTGAAAGTAACTAAAATCCAAAAATTTTTAGTTTTTGGTTCAAGAATTAATAACTAATAGACCGTAACAACTAAAAACAATGCAATATCATATTCTTATATAGTATAGATACGGTAAAGTCTCCAAGAGTCGAAGTAATTGTGGTGATTTTTGTTTAAACATTTTCCGACTTAAATAAACAAAATATTGTTAAAAAAAAATCAGTGAAAATTTTTCTTAACATTTTCTTCTTTAATCGCTTCGATGGCTTGCTAATTAAAGAAGGTACGTGTTTTATAGAACAATATTTTTATATTGATTTTGTTTGTATTTGAAAATAATGGACGATATAAAATTTTTAATTCTATGTATATAATAAAAATAATACATATACATACGGACAAGATTTTCAACAAACAAAACACAAAGTAGAATTTGGCTTAGGATTTTAAATAGATTATCAATAAAGCTAATTCAACTATTACGCTTAAAAAATAACGAACTGTTCTAATAACAAAATAAACATTTAAATTTCTAAACATACATTATAAGAATATTTTTAGATTTTATTTCAATATAATAAACCTAAAAATATTACAGAAAATTTAAACTAATATTTTATAATTTCATTTTTCAAGTTACTTTTATACCATGAATGAATACATAATAAACATTTCTTTGAAGTTTCATTTAACATGCTTCTTAGTTTTGTATTAATTAACCCTGCTTGTGAAAATAAACGCTCTACTGCTACAGAGGTCGCCTGTATAGACAAAAGATTTTTTGCCATTTTGGCTAAATTTGGAAATTGTTTATCGTGTGTTTTCCACCATTCTAAAATATCTGGACCCTTTGGAGCACGCTTTAATTGCAAATATTTTATTATTTCTTTTCTCCAATTTTAGGAATCACTTCTTTTTTCAAATACTGATGTATAATCGATGTCATACTTATCATCGCTTGAGGAACTTGATATTATTGGTGATTCAGCAGGCATAACATAATATTTATCCTTGTATATTTTCTCAAAAAAGGCTATAAATTGATCTTTGAGGCGAAAAATTGAACAAGTAGATATTTGTTTAATAAATAAATTTACTTTTAAAATCTACTCCACTTTTAAAATTTATAGTTAATTTACCAAAGAACAAAAATAATTGATTCACAAGTAGTATTATGAACCATAGCCGCCTTTGCGCAAGCTCAACGTGCAGACCCCTAAGAACGGTTAAGAAAGTAAATACGCATCAAAGTAATAAAAGTTTGGTTCAAAATAGCAAAGTTTACAGAATTGTTTTTTGGGTGTTTTACTTGGCTATCGATCATTTTCTACCTATTGAATTATAACGTCTGTCCCTAGAATGCCCAGCACGTTGCTTGCATGAGTTCGGCAGCATTATACAGTGTGTCCTTATTTTGTGTTTAATATATCTTATTCCATTTGTATGTCTTTCGATTTGTCAAATAATTATTGTTCTGTGAATGGTTGTTTAAGTAACTCTAGTGATGTGTGGTCTTTCTGTTGATATCCAAAGAACAAGGGATATATGATATTTATTTTGATTCACCTACTATTGTCCGTATATCTTCATTTACTGATTCCATCTGTTGGCAACATCATTTCGAATTATAGATTTTTGGAATAATTTTTTATATAAATATACTTCCATGTACTTTTGTCTAAATAACATCTCGGCGAACAATTATTATTTTTAAAATTTCGTTTTCGAGACCACCGAGATTTTCGAGACCGAGACCGTAAACATTTTCCCGATTCAGTCTCGGTCTCGGTCTCGGTCTTGCGAACCCCTAGACAAAACCCTACGAGATACTAAATTTAAATAAATTAAATGTAAATACTCTTTAGCCTCACTTCTAAGGAAGATAAACAACTGCAATATTTATAAATTTTTTACACAAACATAGAATTCCACAGCACAAAAAATTATTAAGGGTGACTAATTGCAAAAAACTATTACTTACTAGTTTTTTCTTCAAACGATAAAATTGAAATTTAGATTAACTTTTTTGAGAAATTTAAAAAACATTTCCTTTTCATGATGCGCAAAACCCTTTCCCCCGGAAAATAAAAATCGACGGATCCCGGCAATTTTTTTTAAAACGAACGGTATATAAAATTTTGATTGGCCCACCCTGATATATATGTTCTGACATTGGTATTTCGCAAGGGCAATGACTTCGTTTTACATTTAATTTTAAACGCAAGGAAAAAAATCAAATCCTACGGACAGATGTTTAAAAAAAATCTTTAGAATACGCCACCACCATACTTTAAACCTCCGATAATATAGATCTGATCTGCAATCGACACTTAAAATTGTGTTGTTATATTTTGTTACCAGTTCAGAAGGCACGCTCCCATCGATAAGTACATCAGGATAAGATATGGGTCGAAGATATGGGCAGGTACAAAAAGACCGGTCAACCAAGATCTGCCAAAATACTGCGATTTGTCTACTAGACGACAATATAAAGCCAGCCTTTGTTGTAGTATTTAACAGTTCTTTCATGGTTATCAGTAACACCAATCGCGGTTGAAATGCGTTTTGTTTTCTATTCTTTTACATACATCTTGGTTATTGTAAGAGAAATAAATGTGTTTTAGGTAACAGCGACAGTTCTTCTTTTTTCAGATTCGTAGAATGTTTTGTTGGATGTTGGTTTTGAAAGAATTCAAAGGTAATGTCTAATTTTATCGAAAGGCAAGTTTTGACTATTGGGTTTTTATTTCAAATCCACATGTCCAAAATAGTCAAAGAAACAAGGTCAATGAAGTTAGCTCTCAAAGTATTTTCAATTTGCTCAAATTTGGTGACATTCGTTAGTATTTTATTCGGTTTCGTTAGTGATTTCTTAGTTTAGGAAATATATATATATATATATATATATATATATATATATATATATATATATATATATATATCAAAATCAGCCCTTAAAACTTTCTCTGATCATCTCAAACTAGGCGCCGCACAGTGGAACACAAGCCTGTGGCAGTCGCTGGACATTTACTTTTATGTTGATAATTTTGGATATATTTATATATATATAGTAAAAAAAATTGTTGACAACTTGTTATACAGATAATAAGGAAAGACAGTATTATTTTCGGATTGTTTTTTATAAAATAAAAATTAGGTACATTAAATTAATATTAGATGAATTAAAAATTTGACATATTAGACTTAGGGAGAAGTAAAGAATATTCAGTTGTTTTAGGCATTGTTAATTATTACGTTTTATTAATAACAAATACAACACAACCACCTAAAAATTAAGTTCTGTATATACAGTGTGGTCCAAGAAGTGCTCCATATACCCATATACCATATGTACCATTCGACAATGGCTAGAGATGAAAATATGAAATTTGGTGTGTTGATAGGGTTGAATATTGTGAACATTTGTAACATAAAAATAATTGAATATCTGTTCCGGTTATTTTAAATGGAACCTCCTGTATATTTTATGTTTTTTGAACTCTCTTAATAATTCTAAACAACTTTTGTATAACATAACCTAAGAAATCATGGTTCTCGGGATTAGATCGTGTCAAATTGGAATTACTATCCGACGTTTCGCTCTCTATTGCACGAGGCATCTTCAGGGATCTTCACTCCACGAGATCTGAACATTGAATGAGCTCGAAGAGATTCAGGCGGGCTTTTATACTCGACTTGTGCTCGCCGAACCGTGACCCTGTGTTAAGATAGATTTCCACGTGTGATGTAGACCGTAACCCGTATCTCTATTGAAATTTTTTGTATGTTTAAATATTTCAATAGATTCTCTAACTTTTCGTTTATAAAAACCTGGAACCGATGCTAGAACCTTGGTTTCCTTTACATTTATGAAATGGCCAGTGTTATGCTGGTGTTCAGCTACAGCAGATTGAACAATTTGTTTCTTTTTAATACATCGTTCATGTTCCTTAAGTCTTCCTCCTTAATTTTATATACTCCTTCTGTTTGGAAAGGTACAAGATCTTTCGGGGATCGTAAGCATTGTCCAATATCCTTATGTGTATTGAAGATTGTACGTATGTTGGACCGCCGAATAATCGTCCTATTTTGTCTGTAGTGCCATGTATGTAGGGAAGAACAACACTACCTAATGGTGGCTCTTTATCATTCTCCTTTGGCGAAATTGGTTTACTATGTCTTTTAATTGAACGCGTAATATCTTCAGTGCAATAGCCATTTCCTCTGAGAGCTTTGAGAATCTTGATCAGAAATCAAAATAGCTCTGAATACTAGTGAGTTAATAACCGATTTCTTTTGTGCTGGAGGGTGATGAGAATTTGCATTTAAGTATCTATTTGTATGCGTAGGTTTTCTATACACAGAATATCCTAATGTACTATTTTCCTTCCTTTGAACACATACATCTAGAAAGGGAATTGTTCCATTAGATTCAATTTCCATCGTGAACTTGATATTATGATGTTGCTGATTAAGGTGGTCCAGAAATATGAGATTATCCTGCATATCTAAACCAGTGCTTCGGTTTTAGTGGAGCGGATGTTAGAGCAATATCCTCAAAGGCTTCAAAGGTGATAGAGGAGATCCCATAGCTGCCCCTGAAGTTTGCTCATAACAAGTTCCTTGAAAAATGAAATAAGTAGATGTAAGACAAGCTTCCACTAGGTCTATTAAGTTCTTATCAAGATTATTATTATCCAGGATGTCTGATATAATGAAAATTGAGTCGTTGACAGGAACATTTGTGTAAAGTGATTCTACATCGAAACTGTCCAAAATATCTTCGGGATCCAACTGGATTGTCTTAAGTTTTTCCACGAAATGTACAGAGTTTTTAATAAAAGAATCTGTTTTTCCAGTCAATGGATTAAGAAAATTTGAAAGGGCGAGTCTATTGCACTGACGATCGGTCGAATTGGTACGTTGTCCTTGTATATCTTCGGAAGACCGTAGAACCTGGGAATCTTGGAGCTGCTTGGTTTTAATGATTTTTTCTCCGCTGGTGGTAGACTGGATGTGTTGATCAAATTGGTAATGCGTCTTTCTATTCTACTTGTGGGGTCTGCCTGCATAACCTTATAGATGTTGTTATCCAAAAGTTGAGTAACCTTTTCCACATATTCTGTCCTGTCCATGACGACTGTGGCGTTGTTTTCGGCTGCGGAGAGGTTCGACTTCGGTGGTTTTGAGTTTTTAATGATCTTCGCTGTCTCATATCTGACTTCATCGGCTTGTTCCACTGGTAATCTTCTGATTGCTGCTTCACCAGAAGATACTATGTCTTCTACGGGAATGCTACTTGGTGCTATTGTGAAATTTTGGCCCTTGGAAAGGACGGAAAGTTCTGCTTCGGATAACGGCTTCGATGACAGGTTGATAACTGTCTTCTGCGGAAGTTTCACTGGATTTTTTCTGTTTAGGAGGGCTTTAAACTTCTTTTGTTGTTTAAGTGTAACTTCTTGATGGATTTTTTCTGCCTGTGCGTTGGTAATGTTGTCCAAAGTTGTAATTGTAGTTCTTTCTAGTCTAGAAGCGAATTTCAGATGAATTTCTAATAGTTTCCGGGCATTTGTATCTAAATCACGACGTATTGCCTTAATTCTTTCTCTGACTAATGCATTGCTAGCACGCTTATAAATATTCTTAGCAGTTCTAGAAATAATGTGACGTCTCACCTGTAGCGATTTCGGTACTACATCTTCATCTCGGCATATAAGGAGAAAGGCCAACTGACAGAGTAACTTCTTCTTGCTGTTCCGGAGATCGCCAAAAGTTTTGGCATCCTTCTTGGTTTCCTCCCCATAGAGGGTAGCTAACATAGAACGGAAGTGTATCGAAGATCCCTGAAGATGCCTCGTGCAATCGAAGGCGAAACGTCGGATAGTAATTTCAGTTTGACATGGTCTAATCCCAAGAACCATGATTTCTTAATTGACCAAAGCCGTGAAAGCTTCCGTTCTATGTTAACATAACCTATAGTATAGTTTTCCAAATAAAACCAGTCAAAAATGCGCCATACTACCCACTTGTTTGTATTTTATAGGACAACGGAGTAGGCCAGGATAAAAACAATCACGGTTATTTACTCTTTATTCAAGCCTTCATCCAATAAAATGTCAAAAAAGAAAATGTTCCTTACTGTCCTGCATCAAAATCAACATTTATTCACAAAAAAAAGTTTTATAAAACATTTTAATTTATGTTTTAAAGCACTTATGACTATTTGATGCTAATATTAAAACCAAAATATTTTAAGATAGCTGTTAGGAGCAAACTGTTTAATAAAGGGATTTAATGGCAACAATAGGGCTTTCATATAAAACTTATTTAATATAAATGCTTAACAGTTTCGCAGTTTGGTTTTATGTGCGTGAGCGTTAAAACCCTTGTATTGGATCAATGGCTCTTGTAGTGTTTTTGACTTATATTAAGACACCTATAAAGATACCGACTCAAAACTGCGATAAAGTTATCATGAATCCATTTAAGGCATTTAAAAAATGTTTATTTGGTAGTTATATAGAGTTAAAAATTATCTGTATTGTAAGCTGCGTGCCTACTGACATATTTATTTCCTAGTATTATAGGGCCTTTTAGTTTTTTGGAGCACAAAAAAGGAGTGAGAGAACAGTTTTTTTCTTTAAACTGTGGTACAACAGTTTAGTTCAGCGCAAAAAAATAGCGTTTATCGCTGGCGTGAAAAGCAAAAGTTATTTAAATCACTTTCCGTGATCCGACGAGACCAAAAATATCTTATTCCGCGCCATCAGCCTCTTAAGAGTCCTTCTCCAGCAAAGCTCATTACCGAGCGACCGGCGGCCGCAGCTGGCGCGCCTGGAGCAAACGGCCTGGTCCGATAACATCGCGGACGCCCTTATGCATTCAGCAGAATTTGAAAGAGATCGCAGATAACATTCTGGGCCCGTGTTTTGGCATGACAGTCGCACGATAACGACCTAGCCCTACAATGACTGAGCAGGGCTCCAAAGGGCTCTTCATCCCGGCCATTCATTCCCATATTCCCGTTTGATGTGTACGTACATCTTTTGAATAAGATCCGCGAAATAAGCTAATCAAATCGACCCCGAAAGGTCAAACTGTCATCTAAGGTTTAGTGTTTTCTTAAACGTATTTTTAAAGCCGTGTACTGTCCATTGATTGCTGCTAGTCACTTACGTGCCGTAAAATGTACATGCTTTTCTTAGATACGTTTTCACTTAAAATTATATAAATTTTTATATAATCCGATTTATACATAACAACTTGGAAAAAAAAATAATTAAAAAGTAGTTTATTCTTTGGTATTTAGAAACTTAAGAATAATAAGATAATATACAGGGTGTCTCACGAAATATGACGAACTACAAGCTGTATGATGTACAGGGTAGTAGTTATAATAGGGGAGCGCCTCCTCCTCACCCTCTTCCTCTCTCTCATGTCCCTCATTCTTAACTTCCTCCCCTTTTATTCTCATTCGCATCATATTTTTAATTTTTTCTCTTTGTTCTCCCACATTTGATTTTGCATTCTTAAGTCTTATAAATAGGTGCATCAAGATCATTTTAGTATGTTAAGGTACGAGTGACTGTTAAAAGAAAAAAATCTGTTGAATAAATCCATTAATAATAATATTAAAATAAAATGAGTGAATCAGTTGGAGAAAGAAATCGATCCATTCCGCTTCAGACAATTAGCCTCGAAGAAATTATACCAGGAGTTCAAGAAGAAAATATACCATTAGTTCGAGAAGAAAATAATGGGATTGTTTTAAAAAATTTGAATAAAACTGAGAGTGAAGAGAAAAAAGTGTTTTGTTCTATTTGTTTTGAAATAATCGAATATTATGATTCATGTAGAACAAATACATGTTCCCACATTTTTTGTTTAAAATGTATTTTAAGATGGAATGATGAAAATGGTTGTTCTATAATGGTAAACGATTAACCTGTATGTCGCACTAGATATTACTATTTGGTACAAATCTTCAAAGATGTAATTAGACATCATTTTGTTGTAATTTTAAAAAGAGGATATTTTTTTTATAATTTGTGTTTGTGAAAACTCTGGTAACAAATAATTTTGTAAAAAAAAGTAAATGTAAATATATATAATAATTGACACACATTTTTTCCTTTTCCTATATTGAAACGACAACAATGATCTAACAAGTTTTTTAATACATACTAATTTTCACATTACATAACAAAACAATTGTTATGGGTTTACACAAAAAGTGCCACGCCCTAAAATGGCACCACTTTTGCAAATGGAAGCTTAAATTTTCTTATGGGAATTTACATGTAAAAATTACGGTTTTGATTGTCGGACCGGCATAGCCTAATCTACTACTTTTTAATTATACTAATAATATTAATATAATTTGCATCAAGTAAGAGAAAACTCAATTGAATATAGAAACAAGCGTTAACAAAATGTTATATGAGTGCTTCTAGTAGCAGTTGACATAATCGACACTTTTTTACATATGATTAGCTATTTCATTTAGAAATACAGTGTCAGGTGTTAGAATAAAAAGAAGTATTTTGCATATAGCACTGAAAATATATAACCGCTTATAGTAACAGTTGACATTTTTTAAAATTAATATTGTTGACGTATTCTACTTATTATCTTTACAATTTATGTTTAAAATTAATATTTTTGACATTATCTACCCATTACGTTTATAACCTATATTTAAAATTAATATTGTTGAAATAATCTACACATCTCCTTTACAAACTATGTTTATTATTAATATTTAACAACATAATCTTCTATCTCTTTTTTTTCATTTTTATTGCAGTAAAAGCAAGCATGTTCAGGAATTAGTAGAAAAAGATGTATCCTACAAATAGCACAATGTAAATCAGAAGCACTAACAACATAAGCTCTTTTGTAGTGGCAGCTCACATGATCGGACTCCCCTCTCCGTAAATATCTCATGTGAATTGCACTACAAGGAAGGCAAATAGCAAATGTTCCTAGTCTTCGACTTTCAATTTTAGAGTAGCTTTGTATAACACATACATCTTTTTCTTCAAAATTATTAAATAATTCACTAGCCCTAAACTTGCTTACTTTTACGTCAGCCTCGGTTCCTAAATTTAGCAGTTGTCCATCCATGTCCACTCCTTCGTCAATTTCCTGATCATCTTCCTCCATCTCTTCTTCTTCCTCCTCAATATAATTAATGTCGATGTTAAACAAGAATGATCTTCTAACAAGCCTAGATGATTTGTCCAAAAATGAATGTTTATAAGTGATGGAATCGCCTTCCAAGTTAATAAAAATTTATTCTCTTTCTTCAATTTGAGCGGCGTTCTCCACATTATTTTCTTCAATTTGGTCAGCGTTTCGCCCCCCTCCCCGCTCCGCCAACCCCCCATAAGGGGGGCTTCGCCCCCCCTTAAACCCCCCCTCACCCTCACCTTATCTTCTTTCTCGCCCTTCCTTCTTTCTCTTTTTTATATGTTTCTCCTTTTTCCTTCCTTCTCCTTTTTCCTTCCTTCTTCTTTTTCTTTCCTTCTCCTTTTTTCTTTTCTTCTTTTTTAATCTAACCTAACCTAACCTAACCTAACCTAACCTAACCTAACCTAACCTAACCTAACTTAACTTAACCTGAAGAGGGTAGCCCGAAATTGGGGAACCGGGATTTGAGTCTCGGAAATTCAGGGGTCCGGGGGGGAGGGGGGAGGGGGGAGGGGGAGGGGGAGGGGGTAAGGTTGTTGATCGGCTTGGGAAAGTGGTTTTTAGAGATTGTCGTTCAACTTTAAGTAGGACACATGTGATTAACTTTTGCATATAAAATCGCCTCAGCGAAGAGACGAATGCAATTGATTTCTGCATTCACACTGTGCAGAGCTCGCGAGTTTTCTGGTGTTTACATTGTGTCTATTTGGTAAATTTTTATTTTTATTTCTAACATTTTTATTTGGCAAGATTTAATTTTTATATATATATATATATTGGTGACATTTTTATGTAGATTTGTGGCATTTTTATTTGTTATTACGATTTTTTTCATAATGGACAATTTTTTGGCATCGAGTAGCAAAATAATTGACAATGACTTTGACTTATACACATGTACTCAAATGCAAAATTTTGCAAACCAACAAAACAATGAAACAGAAGTATTTACAACTAGTCAACAACAAACTATTCAGGACTTGAATGAAATTATTTACAATAGCCAAGTTCAGAATAATGCCAACAAACACAACAACGAAAAATATTTATTTACAGCTACTCAACAACAAACTCTTGACGATCTTAATGACATTATTGACAACAAAACGGACTTAATTACAACAAAAACTAAACAAACTCTTAAAGAACTGAATGACATTGACGAAACTCAAAATTCTAGCTATGAGGATATTTTTTGTTTTCAAAAATCTAATCCAAATTATTTAACATTAAAATCGCCAATTAATTCTCCGAGACCAATTTGCTCTCCCTTTTTGTTTAGTGAAAATTCTGATTCGGAAGAAGAACAAATTGATCAAAATTTAAGTTTGGCTATTTGTCCTACTAATTCACCATATGATATTGTAAATTCTGATTCGCAAGAAAAACAAATTGATCAAAATTTAAGTTCGGCTATATCTTCTATTAATTCACCATATGCTATTGTAAATTCTGATCCGCAAGAAAAACAAATTGATGCAAATTCGACTTCGGATATTTCTCCTAATAATTCACCAGTTGAACAAAATTCAATTTCGAAACCATCATTTATCATTAAAAAAAAATTTAAAATTAATAAAAAAAATAAAAAACAAATAGCAAACCTTAAGTGTCTGGGTTTCGCTATTCAAAATTTAACTAATTTGATCACAATTAAAAAGGGAGACGAAAGTACGGTGAATTATGTTAAACAGGCCTTTGACAAATTAGTTGACTCATTTGAAGAAATGGATTCATAAAGTCAATTAATTTCTATTGCTTTTTTCAAAATTTGACTATAACTAAATAAAAATGCACAATATTAATTTTATTATTATACAAAGAACTTCAAAAATGCAATTGCTTTTTTCAAAATTTGACTATAACTAAATAGAATTGCACAATATTAATTTTATTATTATTATTATGCAGAAAACTTCAGAAATGCATAAGTGTGTAACATGTAATAAAGTCTTTACTAGAAAGGATAATTTACTGCGACATATTAAAAAACATGTTAACGGAAATTCCACAAAACTCAACAGTTGGTTGAAAAAACCAAAGCTTGTTAAAGGTAAGAACATTTTATTTTTCATGTTATATTTTGTAAAATATTTTTTTCTTAATTTATATAGATTCTACAAATATTGTAAAATATTGTAAAGAATGCAAGAAAAATATAAACCAAAGTCTATGGGGTGGACATCTTCGATCTAGTGTGCACAAGAACAATTCCAAAATAGGCTTGGAGGAAGGTGTTGAAATTATCAAGTCAGCATTCAGGGAACGAATAATATCTTATAGGATTTCCTCACACCAAAACTTCATAAATGTGAAAGAATATTTTCAACATTTGGAATACAAAATTGCACATCTAATAGATCAAGAACTGCAGAAACATAAATGTATCAAGCTAAATATGGAACTGTTCGGTTTCTATTTTAACCCCAGCAGCGACAGCTATGATGTCAAATCTTTTAATGCGCCGTTCCAAGTCATTTGCCAGGGATATCAGAAAAAAGAACTGTTAGAGCAAATCTGCACCATTATTGACCAGAAAGCTGACGAATTTGCAGAAAGAGATTCAGGTAAAGAATTTATTTTCGATTTTACAACAGCAACAAAAAAAGTAATTTTTTAATTTTTACGTTGCAGGATGGGCTTTGATGAATTTACTTCATTTGGAAATTAATGTTAACAAGCACAATCCGCTGAGAGCCTCATCTTTTATCGAACTTCCTCAAGAGATCAAGAGACGTCAAGCTGTGATCAACATTAGGAATGATGACAACTTTTGCTTCGCCTAGGCAGTTGTGTCTGCTCTTCACCAACCACGCGGATTAGATTTTGAAACTTCATCCTACCCACACTACTCTTCTGTTTTGGATATGTCAGGTATAGAATTTCCAATGTTGCTAAAGAACATTAAGATTTTTGAAGAAAAAAATAACATTTCTATTAATGTATATGGATTAGAAATTATAAATCCTAAAAAGGGGTATGAAGTAATTGGTCCACTTTATTATTCATCGAATAAAAAAATCAACATGTCAATTTATTGTTAATAAGTGATGATGATGAAAAAACTTTTCATTATTGCTATATTAAAGATTTATCAAAACTAGTTTCTGCACAAATTTCTAAACATCACGGAAAAAAATATATTTGCGATGGTTGTTTACAATATTTCCCTACAGAAGAAAACTTATTACAACACAATAGCTATGATTGTG
Source organism: Kuschelorhynchus macadamiae (assembly GCA_030620095.1). Lineage (NCBI taxonomy): Eukaryota > Metazoa > Arthropoda > Insecta > Coleoptera > Curculionidae > Kuschelorhynchus > Kuschelorhynchus macadamiae. The sequence goes on along the minus strand of JAUTXW010001318.1, from coordinate 2,315,020 downwards.
ATCATTTACGAATTAACCTACCTTCTAAAGAATTAATAAAAGATAAGTTTGGAAACTATTCATATGATAATATTTTGAAATTTGTAAATTATCATAAACAAATGAAAGTTCCTTTCGTGGTGTATGCAGATTTTGAATGCATTTTAAAGCCTTTAAATAATGACAATGTTGATAAAAATCCTAATACTTCATACACCTTAAAACAATATGAACATATTCCACATTCATTTGCCTATTACATTAAATGTTCCTTCGACGATAATTATTCTAAATTTGAAAAATATAGAGGTCAAAATTGTGATACATTATTTATAAATTCTTTAGAAAGAGTTGTGTATAACATATACAATAAATATTTAAAGGCTCCTAAAAAAATGATCCCTTTGAACGAACTGGACAAAATTTATCATAACTATGAAAAAGTTTGTCATATTTGTAATAAACCTCTTTTAAATGACAGGGTTGCAGATCATTGTCATATAACCGGTCTTTACAGAGGTCCAGCTCATTCACTCTGCAACATAAATTACAGAATACCTAACTTTATTCCAGTTATATTGCATAATTTGCGTAATTATGATTCTCATCTATTTCTTAAAAAATTATGCTTAAACAAAGAACAACTAACAGTTATCGCACAAAACAAGGAAAAATATATTTCATTTGAAAAGCTTATTCATGTGGATAACTATTTTGATAAAAAGACACAAAAGGCTAAGAAAAAACATATATATCATTAAGGTTTATTGATTCTTTTCAATTTCTATCCCATTCTTTATCAAAACTCTCTGAAAGCTTAAAAGATGAACAATGTAAGGAAATAAAAAAAAATTTCAATGATGAAGAAAGATTTAAACTTATTCGGCAAAAAGGTGTATTTCCTTACAGTTATATTGATGATTATTTAAAATTAGAAGAAACAACTTTACCTCAGAAAGACCAATTTTATAATACTTTAACGGACGAGCACATCAGTGATGCAGAATACCAAAGAGCTGTAAAGGTTTGGCAATTGTTTAAATGTGAATCTCTTGGTCGATACTCCGACGTTTACTTACTCTCTGATACTTTACTTTTGGCAGATATTTTTGAAAATTTTAGAAGCACTTGTTTATCCACATATAAGCTCGATCCAGCTCATTTTTACACTTTTCCAGGTTTATCCTGGGAGGCGTGTTAGCGTTATACTGGAATAGAGTTAGAATTGTTAACTGATCCAGATATGATACACTTTTTCAAAAAAAGCGTTCGCGGTGGTGTGAGCTCTTGCATTTGTAGAAAATCTGAAGCTAATAACCCATTTCTTTTAAATTTTGATCCTTTAAAGCCAACTAAATACATAATTTATTATGATGCAACAAATTTGTATGGTTATGCAATGTCACAGCACATTCCAACGGGAGATTTTGTTTGGTTAACAGATAAAGAAATCAATGATTTAAATATTATGAATATTTCTAAAAAATCTAATAAGGGATATGTTTTAGAAGTTGATTTAGAATATCCTACAAGTCTACATTCCTATCATAACGATTTTCCGTTTTGTCCAGAAAACTTTAAACCGCCAAATTCTAAATGCATAAAATTAATACCCAATTTAAATGATAAATCAAAATATGTTATTCACTATCAATTATTAAAACAATGTTTGGAACATGGACTCAAGTTAACTAAAGTTCATAGAGTTTTACAGTTTTCTCAATCTGATTGGTTGAAAAAATATATAGACTTGAATTCAAGATTAAGAAATGATTCAAAGAATGAATTTGATCGTAATACTTACAAGTTGGCAAATAATAGTATTTATGGCAAGACTATGGAAAATGTTGATAGGAGAATTGACGTAAGACTTGTTACAGAGTGGGAAAAAAATAGAAGAAAAGATGGTGCTGAGAATTTAATTGCAAAACCATATTTCAAGGACTTAACAATATTTTCTGAAAACTTGGTAGCTATTCAAATGCAAAAGATTCAAGTTTCTTACAATAAACCAATATATGTAGGCTTCTCAATATTAGATATATCTAAAACTGTCATGTATGATTTCTTTTATAATTTTTTAAAACCTCTTTATCAGGAAAATATTTCACTTTTATACACCGATACCGATTCATTCATTTTAGAAGTCACAACTCCAAATATTTATTCTGACATGATAAAAAATATTCACAAATTTGACACATCTAATTATGAATTCAATAATATTCATGAAATGCCTATTACAAAGTCAGTTATAGGAAAATTCAAAGATGAATATGCTGGTGAACCCATTACTGCTTTCTTTGGTACTGGAGCAAAAGCATATTGTATTAAAACGGAAAACAGTTTAACAAAAAAAGCAAAAGGTGTTAAAAAAAGTGCAATTAAAAAGCAGTTGGATTTTATTCATTATAAAGATGTTGTTGAAAATCATTCTAAAACCTTTTGTTCAATGTATGTTTTTCGATCTAGACAACATACAATTTTTACAGAGTTAATTAATAAATTGGCTTTGAGTTCCGAAGATGATAAGCGGTATAAAATTCCCTATAGTTTTAATACATTAGCTTGGGGACACCAAGATATTGCTTTGTATCGATGGAATGCAGAACATGAAGATTTAGATATATTTATGTAGATATTCTAAGGTATTTAAATTTGTTGTTTTTGAAACCAAAGTTAGTCTTCATAAGTCTTTCACAAAATGTGCTGAGAAACTTTTGACAAAGAAATTGATAACAGTTATTTTAAAACATATGAAAAACGACTTTCCACTTTTAAAAAATGGAAAGGAAAATTGAGACCAGAAGTGTTAGCTGGAGCTGGCTTTTACTATACTTCAATCAATGATATTTGTAAATGTTTTTATTGTGGTATTGAAATTTTTGATTGGTTAAGTTATGATGATCCTATTGTGGAGCATAAGAAATTTGCTAGGAATTGTGATTTAAATAACTTTATGGAAAAATAGGAATCGAATAATTATAACCTTTCAAAATAAGTCTTCAAGCTACACATTTTATATAGTATTATTAATATCCTTATTTATGAACTTTTACATATATTTAAATTAAGTATTTTATTGTTATTTTTTTACAACTGCTTTTGCTTTCGTGGTGAAAGTATCTGCTTAATGTTAATAAATTTGGAATATAATTATTAATTTGTTTTAATGACTATCAGTAGATCTCAATTTATTCTTCTTTATTTTATTTTCCAAAATGTTTTTTATGTTCATCATCCCCCTGGCGTAACACAGTGTGAAATATGTTTTTCTAATAAAACAGACGTCACTCTAAGTAAATATTGTAAATTTATGAAAATTGGATTAATTAACAATAGTACAATTAGTTGGATGGAACGAATAAATGGAAATGAAAATGCAAGTAAATTTTTAAAAATTTTGTATCATTATCCAAATCGATCTATTTTTGATACAAATTGGATAGAAAGGTTAGAGTTTATAAATAATCAGTTACAAATTTTAACCCCCAACTGTACCAATTATTATGACGGATTCAAAAATTATTACTTTTCCATCATTAGTGTTACATTAAACTTTGCATTATTTTTATACATTACCATTTTAATTATTTATCTTTATTACAAATTTCAAACTGGAAATCTATTTTTTCATTAATCCATTTTAATCGAAACTTTAAAGAAAGTGGGGATGAGAATATTTAAGTACAAGAATAACACAATATGTTTCAGTCTCGTTTAGTCATTATGAACAACGCCGTGGTTCATAAACATTTGGAAACGCTTCTTAATTCAAAAATTTATTTTTTAAATAATTCTTTGTCAAAATTTTTTATTGTTTGCATTAGTTTAAATGATTTTTCTCCAAAAATTGTAATTGGTGGAAAAACTGTAATTTCAATCGCACTAACCGAAGAAAATTGGAAAGACATTTGTGTTCATCAAGGAATTATTGTAAACAATTTCTACTTTCCTCAAGTTGATCAAACCAGTGTGAATATAAACAACATTCATCTGCAGGTTCAGAAAATAAATGATACCCCTGTTCTACAAATTACAAAAGGCCCACACTTCATATACTTAGGACAAGAGTCTTTGGACAATTTGTGGCGATTAAAGGAAATTATTGATTATAGATTATCTATACTTAAAAGGCAAGAATTCAATACATATTTCAAAATATTTCAAAATAATATTTCATCTGATTGTGGCGACTTGTGTACGCATGTTTATAATATAATAAGTCCAACAGAAAATCCTAACAGTGAAAATGTTTCAACTATGATGGAATTACTTGCTTTATATCCTGAACAAATGGAAAACAAATTGAAGCAAAATGGAACAAAACGAAAATATTACGAAGAAAACAATGAAAATGGATCAAAAAGAAAATATTACGAAGAAAACAATATCTTTTCTGGAAGAGAACAATAAGGTGCATGTGTTAGTGAAGTGGAGCTTTGCTTACAGACAAGCCCGTAGGAGTAACTTTCAGATGTGGTACTTAGATAGACTCCGTTTTGAAAAAAGAATAAATGATTGTAAACTTATTCTAGATTCGATATTATCTGAGGAACATAGAAATAAAATATATTTGACACGTTTTAATAAAAATTGTATTTGATGTTTTACTTAATAAAATTTTAGTTTAGTAAATGTGAATTTTATTTGAAATTAATTAGCACATTAAGACTTTGTAATTTGTATCAGCTAAAGCATAAAGTGAGGAACAGAAATAAAACAAATTTAACAAAAATTTAATTTCAATTTAATTAAACAATATTTTTTTTATCAATCCATGTATTATATTTTTTATCAAGTCCTAACCATTTCACATAAACTTTGTTTCCTTTCCTTCTCAAAATCTTCTCAATAAGATACACATCGGTATGCTTTACTTTTAGTAATTCTTGCTCATAAAAACCACCCAGAATGTCCTGATTATCTTCGTCTTGAATTAAATATGTCCAAGGGTTTGTCATCTTAACTTCTTTAATGTGGAATATCTCATTTGACCAATTTGGTGTGTAACCTTTTGAAAATGCCTCTCGATGCTTGCTTATTCGTACGTGATCACCCACTTTAAACTTTGGAGATTTTATATCTAACGTTTTAGCATGAGTAAATGCAGATTTCAAGATTCTATTTTCATTTGTTTTATTTACTTGTTTTGGCTTCATTCCTATTGAAGAATGTTTTGTATTGTTATAATCTTTTACAATATCCGCTAATATATTAAACCATTTGTAATTTCCTTGAATGCTAAATATTTTCCACATATTATTCTTTAAAGTCCTGTTCACTCTTTCTACTATACTCGCTTTCAAATTGGAAAACGTGCTATAATGGTTAATTCGAAATTGTTGCATCAAATTTTGAAAATTTACATTGAAAAACTCTCTCCCTCTATCCGTTTGCAAGTTTTTTGGTGGAGTTTTTGCACTGATTAATATTTTTTTCATTGCCGCTGTTACGTCTTTTCCAGATTTAGATTTTAACGGTTCGGCCCAAACATACTTAGAAAATACATTTATGGTAATCAAGATATATTTAAATCCCTTGTTAAATTTGGCATAGGGTAACATTTCAACCAAATCAGCTTGAAAAAGATCATTTAACCCTTTCACTACCACCTTCTGCGTTTGTAGTTTTTTCTAGCAGGTTTATGTAATTCATTAACGACTTGTTGTTTAACGGTTGTCATGACAACAAACTTGTTTATTCGATTTTAAGGAAGTTCACTTTCTATGTTTTGTAATAATTCGAAATATAACTTTTATATGTTTTTTCCCATTCATTCAATTTATCAATTTGTATTGTATAACTTTTTTCATTTAAAATTTTACTAATTTTAGTAATCTCCTTTTCTAACGCATTAAAGGATTTTTTTATCTCTCCAGTTAAGAAAGTAGTTGATCTACTATCACTATTTTTTAATTCCTCCTCTGTTTTATTTAATTCTTGTTCTAATTTCTTAATTACACTGGACATTATATTTTCCAAGGAAATATATTGTTGATTTTCTTCCAAAGTGAGTTGGTCAATTGTTCTACTGTTAAGAATGCTATTTTGATTTCTTTTTTTTTTCATCATCTAACCTTTTTATAAAAGTTCTTAATTGTTTAATTTTTTCCTTGTGTTTTTCAATTATTACTTCTCTTATATTTGTTTCCATTATTTTATTAATTTTATTGATATCATCACTTAATTTTTTGTCTTCCTTTTTACCATGTTCATTTAAAAATTGCAAATCTTTACTTATTTGATTTAGCGTTAGCAATTGTTTATTAACGTTTTCAATTGAGGTATAACATCCTTTAATCTGGTTTTCATACTTTAAAAAATTTTCATCAAAAACCTTAAGCTTTTTAGCAAAGATTTCATTATTTGTTTCATTTTCACCTAATCTCCTTTTTAAATTATTAATGTCACTTATTCTCTCTTGATTTTGTTTTGAAATATGGCGTCCAAATTTATCAACTGTCATGTTGAGCTTTCATTAAACAATAAATATGATTATATTTGATAGCTGTTATTTATAGTATTACTTTATCTTCTCTTAATTCTTCAATAATAGAGATAATCTCGTTACTATGAGCATTATTTCCCGCATCACTTGATGAAATTAATAAACGTAGCCTATCAACAATTTCGTTAACATTATTCCAGTATACATAGTCTGTATTTGATCTGTTTGTTTTCAAAATTAATCCCTTTCCTGTAGATTTGGCTCTAGTTGTTCTAAACGGAGGTTTTGGTTTGTTAAATGCTGTAACTAATCTTGGCAAGGTTTTTGTCTTTGTAATCCCCTTTCTTTGTAAATATGGTCCTATTATTGTAACATATTTGTGTGATGTATTTCCTTGAACTTGTTCATTTGAATCAAAATTCCTACGATATACATTTGTTTTAGCTAGAATGTTCATGTAATTATCTAAATCTTCCTTCTTATAACCTTTCGGTTCTTTTTTGAAAAGCAATTCGTATAAACCTGGCGTGCCTGTGTACGTTATTCCTCCCACTTTAATGTCTTTTCCAATAATTTCTACCGGTATCTGTGTTAAACCAAAAGAAAACTTATCCGTTTCGAGGTCATGAACTATTCCATAATAATGGTCAAATTTATGTTGTGTATCTTTCACACCCTCATCAATATATGATCTGGGTAATTCATGAAAATCTGCTAAGTAATCTTTATATGATGGTGTACCAACATAGGTTTGAATTGTTTTTCTAGTTTGTTCCAATATGTCTGACAAGTTTAAATTTGTTGTTGTGTCACTAGAAGGATCTGAAGTTTCTGCTATAACAGTTGATGACAATGGTTGTACTACAGGAGAGGAAGAAGTGATACTACTGTCATTTAAAAATGTTGGTAGTTCTGTAGGGAGTGACGGAGTTTTTCCTGTTTTCTGAATATTTTTCGTCGGAGTTGATGTTTTATAAAGCTTTGTAGGTGTTTTGAAATCTTCATACTTTGAAACTCTTTCTTCTTTTAAATCGAATGGTTCGGATTTACCAATACTTGAAATTAGCTGTTTAAGTGGTTGTGTTATTGGTCTATAAGTTTGTTCTAATTCGGACTGAGCAGTAGAAGTAGCTAATTTCAAGCTTTGATATTTCTGCTTCACGGCTTGTCTCGATCTTATTAATTCTCGAGCTAAACGTTTATCCATGCTGTACAAGTTTTAAATGAAATAAAACTGCAAATTTTTTACTTTTATAAATATATAAAGGAATCGAATTTACTCCTATATCTGCCGTGATTTACTCCACAATCTTTGTCAATTACAAGAAAACCATATGGATCCATCCAACAGTTAGCACAAATATTTTTAAACTGATCAAATGTCATATCCAATATACAGTGGTCATTATATATATGTTTTAAACTCAAACAGTCCTGTTTAAATAAAATTAATAAGTTTGCATTTTCTCGAATTAGACGTTTAAGGATTGAGGAATATCCTTGAAAAATAAAAAAACAATCGGTGTTTCTATGCCTTCCATGCGTCAAATAGTCCCTAATAATAGATTGATTATAACAAGGAATATCATCAAAAATGATAACGGAATTTGGCTTTATCTCATGAGGTGAAATAATGTTCTCATCGCTATCATATTCAAAGTATCCAATTTCTTTCATAGGTTTTAACAACTTTCTTAAATATTCATATTTTGGTTGATCTAATGACTTTGAATAAACATAGACATTTTCAAACCTAATTCCATTTGGATGCTCGAGCAGTGTAAGCATAACGTTGGTTTTACCGCTACCACTGCAACCAACTATAAGCCCTCTTTTTGAACCACCGCAAAATAAGTCACCATGCTTTCTCAACTGTTTACTTAAAATTTTTTCGTCATGATTATTTACTGGTAATGAGAATTTTTGTTTTTCAATCCTCATTCTTATTCACACTAGTAAATATTTTTAGCTGTAAAAGTATTTATACCAGAAAAATGTCAATGTGCTTTTAGTATAAAAAGAACTTCAATGACTGTGGGTCGCCATAAGTTGAAAAAAACTATTAAAACACGTAATAGAAAAGGCTCTGGTTTAGTAAATAAATTAATTAGCAAACTACCTTTCGAAGTTCATATACCAGGATATAATTATTGTGGTCCCGGCACCAACTTGGAAAAAAGATTAACTAGAGGTGACGTTGGTATAAATCCATTGGATTCCGCTTGCAAACAACATGATATATCTTACTCTCAGACTGAAGATTTATCAAAAAGACACATATCTGACCAAATATTAGAAAAAAAAGCCTGGGATAGGGTAAAAGCTAAAGATTCTTCTATTGGTGAAAAAATTGCAGCTTTAAGTGTTGCAGGAATAATGAAGGGTAAAAGAAAGTTCGGTTTGGGATTAAAAAATACAAAAGGGGGTAAACTTAAATTGAGAAAAAAACGTATCATTCGAACACCCAAAAAAATGGGAGGATTTCTACCTCTTTTGTTTCCCATTCTTGGCGCCCTGGGTGCACTAGGTGGAGGCGCGGCAGGAATTGCTAAGGCAGTAAATGATGCTAAAGCAGCTAAACAGCAACTAGAAGAAATACATAGACATAATATGGCAATGGAAAATGCTTCTAAAGAAGGGAAAGGATTATATATTAGACCATATAAAGGAAAGGGACTATTTATTAGACCTTATAAAGGAGGATCCGTCAAAATGAAAGCAATCAGACAAAAAAAAACTCAAAATAAGTTTTCCAAAAAGAGCACTTACGAACAATGATATTATTAAATATGTAAAGCTGTTAAAAATAACTGACTTTAGAGGTGTTTTTATGCTCGATGAACTTCCAAAAAAAATTAATCTGAAAGAATGTGGTATTGTAAATTTGGATAAAAAACAAAATAAAGGATCTCATTGGACTGCTTATATTAAAAATAACAAAAATGTAATATATTTTGATAGTTATGGAAATTTAAAACCACCTTTTGAACTTCTCAAATATTTTAATTCGAATGGCAAAGTGGATGTATTTTATACTTATGAAAATAAACAAAAATTTAATTCATATAACTGTGGTCAACTATCCCTAAAATTTTTGCAAAAAAATATATAAACTCATTATTTATTGTAATATCTCATTCATAAATAAACTGCAATGTCTACCACAATTGCCATATCAGGAAACAGTTCTGTTTTGTCTGCTGATTTTAATCCGCCCATATATTTAGAGGATGAAAAACAATATTACCTGGGTTTAGCTGATTTTGAAACGTTTATGACTATCCCCAATATAAAAGAAGGATATAATAAATTTTATAGATAAAAAAGTAATTGTTATTCCCGACGGAACTTATGACATTACAGATATAGAAACATACATAAGAGAAAGTATAGAAGATTTATTTCCGAATGAAAATTTTTTTTTTCTTTTAAAAGCAAATGTTAATACTCTAAAAACTTTTTTAATGTGTAGTAGAATAATTGATTTTACCAAGGAAGATTCGATAGGAATAATGTTGGGTTTTAATAGCAGGATACTAGAAGCTATGAAAGAGGAAGAATCAGATAATGTTGCAAAAATAACTAAGGTGAATGCTATTTGTATTGACTGTAATATTTGTGTCGGTTCTTACAATAATGGTAAACCTGTTCATATTATTCACCAGTTTTATCCAACTGTAGCTCCAGGGTATAAAGTAGTTGAATCTCCTTTGCCCATTTTGTATTTTCCAGTTAGCGTCAAAGCAATTAACAATATAACAGTTAAAATAGTTGATCAAGACGGAGAACTTATCAGTTTTAGAGGAGAAACTATAACAGTAAGGTTACATTTACAAACAAGTGAAATATAAAATGGTTGTTAGATATAATAGAGCCCTTGGGATGAGACTTGCCCCTACCACTATCAACAAAGTAAAAACTTATAAAAAGAAAAAGCCTAACCAACAGTTCAGTATCAAATCCAACACCAACAAGTTAAAACGAGATAATCGTAAATTTCTCATATCCTTGGGTTTCACTGTTTTAAAATAATGAACATATTAAACGTAAACGAAAAGCTTTATGTAGACAATTCCATCGTCAGTTCTGAGCTTCACACATATCAACCATATATTTCTTCAAAATTCGATTACAATGATGAAATAAGGATCCCAATTCAAGAACTCGATGCTTACACTCTACCATCAGATAGTTTACTTTATATCGAAGGAAAATTAACTAATACAGAAGGTAAATATAAGAAAGAATTGCTATTTATTAACAATGGTATAGCCTTTTTGTTCAGAGAAATCCGCTATGAACTAAACGGAATTACTATAGATTCAATAAGAAATGTTGGATTAGCATCAACCTTAAAAAGCTACCTTTCTCACAATACCAACGAAAGTTTAAAACTGGAAAATGCAGGTTGGTTTCCACATCGGAAAGAAGGTGATACAATTTTAGTTGATAATGATGGAAAATTCTCCGTATCCATACCACTAAAAATGCTTTTAGGATTTTTTGAAGATTACAGAAAAATTATTATGAATATGAAACAGGAATTGGTTCTTATTAGATCAACTGATGATTTAGATGGTGTAATTTTCAAAGAAGATCCGGCACACCTTGTTACTGCTCCTGACACTCCACTGGTTACTTTCGATAAAATTTATTAGAAAGTTCCTCACATTCTAGTTGATATGCCACAACAACTTGCTCTATCAAAAATATTAGAATCAAATAAAGATATATTGATAGGATTCAGGAGTTGGGAACTTGTTGAATATTCTTCTCTAACCGAAACAACCCGTCACACATGGCCGGTAAAAACAACTAGTAAACTAGAAGCTCCTCGTCATGTTGTGATTGGCTTTCAAGAAAACAGAAAAGGGAAAATTGTTAAAGATATGAGTAAATTTGACAATATTACCTTGTCAAATATTAGAGTATATTTAAATTCTGAAAGATATCCTTATCACGATTTGTACTTAAATTTCGAAGAAAACAAATTTTCTGCTTTATACGAAATGTTTGCCAACTTTAGACAGTCTTACTATGGTGTTCCAAATGAACCCATTTTTAATCCTGAACAATTCAAAAACATAAGTCCTATTACACATATTGATTGCTCCCATCAAAAAGAAACAATTCAAACGGGATCCGTAGTAATGAGAATTGAATTTGAGACACACAATGCAATTAAAAAAGATACTTCTGCTTATTGTCTTATTTTACATGACAAATTATTTAGCTACAACCCTCTTACTAAAATTGTGAAACAATTATAAACTTTATCCCCACTATTTTCATATTTCGATTTAATTTAAAGAAATTTTCAAAAGCTTTTAGTTTTAATCATGACATCAAAACTACAACTACAAATTGAAAAATTTATTTTTAAAATTAATCAACTGAAAGAAGAAATTGCAAATTATTCAAGTAAAAAAAGTCTCATTAAAAAATTTGCTGCTTTGAAAATATGAGATTGGTTATAGATATTCAAGGATTCAAAGATGAAAAAAATAAATTTATACCGAAAGAGCTTGCAGCTTTTGATGGTTATGAAATGACTCATTACATTTTTAAAAAGCCTTTTCCAATGGAGTTTCTTTCACCTGATTGTCACAAGCAGGGGGTATGGTTAACGAAAAATTATCATTGTATACATTGGAATAATGGATTTACTCCATTACATCATTTCCCAAAAATAATTGAAACACTTACGAAGAAAGCAGATTTTGTTTTTGTAAAAGGAAGCGAAAAAAAGGATTTTATACAGAAATATTCTAAAAAGCATGTGATTGAAATAGATGAACAACCAGCGCTAAAGCTAATGGAACCAAAATGCTTCTATCATTCAAAATCACCTTGTAAGTGTGCTTTGACAAATGTGTTATTTTTATATGACAATTGTTTTATGAATGAATAAAAATATAAAAAAAAACTTAATTACCTTTTTATTTTGCATTAACCAACCATGATTGAATACAATTAATATGATACCTTAAATCTAATTTTCTAAATTCATTTAAAAGTTCATACTCATTTTTATATTTTAAATAATCATTACAAAATTTAGCGGCTAATTTACATTGTTTCATTCGATCTATATTATTAACATATGCTGACAAATCTTGTGCTTCTGCGTCTTCTTCGCCTACAATTGATAAATATTGGAAGTATGCAGCAGATATAATAAACTCTTCATACATTTCAGTAACCATTTGCTCCATTGTAAATATTATTAAATTTATTCTTCCTTTTCAATTTCTTGAAGAATAGTATCCTCGTCAATAAATTGCTTCAAGTCTTTTAAATAGTAACCAAAGCCAATATCTTTTAGATCTTGAATAAGTTGAAAAAAATTTAATGTTTCAATGTATTTGTTGCAACAGAGGGCAGCCTTTAAGAATTCCTCAGATTGATTACAATAAAAGTCTATCCACTCCGGACCACTTGCCATACAATATGAGAAATAGGTTTTTGAAAGATTACTAAATTTCTCCTCTAATAATTTAACTGCAATCAGCAACTCAGCCATTTCATTTATTTAACATAATATTTTAAATATGTAGGGGGACGTCTCTTGCGAATAGGATTAACTTTCTTTGATAATACCTGTTTTTTATCTTCGTATAATTGAAACCTCTTTTGGGTTGCAATAATACCAGGTATAAATTGGCAATCTTCTCCTATAAATTCTATTAGGTGGCTTAATTCTCCTACAAAGTATGATTTCCCAAATGTATTGAAAAACGTAGTAAGGCTTATAATTCCTTCTAAATAATCATCACAACAGTCAATTGCTTCCAAATAATCTCGTTTCAGTGGATAAAACAGCTTGGTGTATTCATCTTTCGAAATCACTTCAAAGAAATTGAGATATTTAACTTTTAACTGTCTGATAGTTGTAGTTAATTTTTCGCGATTACACATAATTCACTTATTACTTGACACATTTTTTCTTTTTGTTTTATACAAAATTGGTGGAAAAATTCAAAAATAACTTTTTACGCAACTCGAGCACAGCTTAGTAAATGTGTCTCGGCATACTAAAATGATCATGATGCACCTATTTATAAGACTTAAGAATGCAAAATCAAATGTGGGAGAACAAAGAGAAAAAATTAAAAATATGATGCGAATGAGAATAAAAGGGGAGGAAGTTAAGAATGAGGGACATGAGAGAGAGGAAGAGGAGGAGGAGGAGGCGCTCCCCTATTATAACTACTCAGGGTGTCCGGATTTGGTTGCAAAAGCAGGGTATCTCGCTTATTTTTAAAGATAGAACCTTGCGGTTTTCACGAACCTGAGCTAATTTTTTGTGAAACTCATGAAGCCGTAAACAAAATTTTCATAGCCTTCTTCGTTTATGAGATACAGGGCGAAATAGAAAATTTTGCATTTTGGGACCTCCCTCGTATCTCGGTTATCCTTTAACTTAAGGCAAAGGGAAAAATTGCTCCTTATGCAGTTTTTTACGCTGGATCCAGTGGCGTATATTTTTCATTTGAGTTGTTATTTTTTTAGATATGACCCAAAGTTGTGTTTTTTTAAATGGGACACCCTGTATATTTGTCCAGAAATTGATTTGTCCTTTTAAAAGCTTCTCAAAAATATATAATAGTATGGGTCTATTTTAATAAACAACAACAAAAATCCTAATTTTTATAATTATCATCCCAAATTTTGCAGTATCAATCATCTCTCAATTTCTGGACAAATATACAGGGTGTCCCATTTAAAAAAACACAACTTTGGGTCATATCTAAAAAATAACAACTCAAATGAAAAACATGACTACGCCACTGGATCCAGCGTAAAAAACTGCATAAGCAGGAGTTTTTCCCTTTGCGTTAAGTTAAAGGATAACCGAGATACGAGGGGGGTCCCAAAATGGAAAATTTTCTGTTTCGCCCTATATCTCATAAACGAAGAAGGCTATGAAAATTTGGTTTACGGCTTCATGAGTTTCACAAAAAATTAGCTCAGGTTCGTGAAAACCGCAAGGTTCTATCTTTAAAAATAAGCGAGATACCCTGCATTTGCAACCAAATCCGGACACCCTGTACAGAAAAAGTGTTATTAAGTTAAGAATTTTAATAATTTTCGTATTTAATTTTCGTAACCACAACCTGTAACAACATGTATAATATCTCAACAAACTAAATAAAGTATTGAAAGGCGAAATTTTGTAATCGTGAAAACCTCTCAATTCCGTCAGTCACTGCCTGTCTGTTCGCGGCATAGCTAAATTGACCGATTGACTTCAAAAAATTAAGAGTAACATGGGGATGACCTGGTAACATTTTGCAGTGGCGGCTCGTGATCAACTTTTCAGGGGGGTCAATACATATAAACCACAAAGAGTCATCTGAAAAAATCAGACACATGAAACAATAAAATGCCTTTGTTACTTCGCAACCGCATGTCCAGGCAAATAAATCGTACGTATTTCTACGAATTTTAAATTTCGGCAAAGGTCGACTACTGGTCTTAAATTCGAGTCTTTTCTCAAAGTTCAGCTCGCCAATATAATTGAAAACGTTTTAATATTCTAAAACACTGTGGCTACCTTTCTTTAAAACATTAATTTAAACCACAAAATCAACAAACAAAATGTGAAATCTTCAAATAAAAAACCTATAAGAATACGCAATCGTAACCACAACCTATCACACGATCCACATTAAACACATCGACTGATAAAAATATTTAAGTTTCTTCGGCGCGGCTGTTGACCTAAACTTTTCCAACGGAAGCCGTATCTTACCTATGCGCCCCTATGCGAATTTGATCGGGAACACTAGGGAAATACTCGCCTCCGTTTATAACCACGGGGTCAACGAGGCCCGCCAGCCGTGATCGATTCCAAATGAAACGAAACCTCTCCGGAGATCGCGGTGCGAGGCATGGATAGTATGTCGCGGAATTAAGAGAACGGTCAACGATTTTATACGCTTAGAATAATAGAAGGAATTTCCAAATTTAAAAAAAAAATTAAAAAATATAAATTATGTATTATTTTATTTATTTATTTCTGTTTGGAAGTATTTATTAGGGGGTCTATGACCTAATGGAGGAGCCGCCTCTGACATTTTGGTAAAAACCCAATATGAAGAAGCAAAATAGCAAATTAATGAGATGTTAAAAAATATTACTAAAGAACCAATTACCTTCAAATTCACAAAGATCATCAAGGAATTAACTGGTAAAATTTTGGTATGAATCTAAGATCGCGAAATTAAATATTTAAAAATTCTGACTGAAAAAACTACTTAATGGATTGATTTCAAATTTTACGCAACAATCAGCTGTAGTATAGAGATAAACTGGTATAATTGTGGTATAATATGGTACGAATTCAAGATGGCGAGGCAAAATGGCAGCCAAATAAAATGTTTGTAATAGTGAAAAAATTCACCTTTTTACATATCTTTATATTTTAGCATTCCTAAATGCCAAATATTTTGTTTTATCAATTTCGTCCGTCTGTCTGTAAGTTCGCGGCATAGCTTTAAAACTGCTTGTACGATTGACTTCAAGTTTTGGTGAAAAATGAATATTGGTATGAGGATGACCTGGTAATATTTTGTTGAAACGTTAAAAAATTATTACTGAAAAGGCTAGTTATCCCATTTACTGAAAAGGCTAGTTATCCACATTTACATTATACCATACCTGAACCCCCCCCTATCTATCTCGAATACCTTCCAATTGGGTGCCACGGCTAGGAGCCCCATGCTGTTAAAAATCACATCTCATTTCTCACTTCCAGTGGTATTTCTTCTAAAAAATCGCTTATTTCACTTTCTTGCAATTATAAGTATCTCTGAGAAATTAAATTTTCTCTGAAGAAAAAAGGACTCACAACTAGACTTAAATATTTCACACCATAAATTCGTTTTCTTTGAATATTTACATTCGATTGTAAAGTGCGGATTCCTATCCGCCCACTATCAGCAATTTTGTGAAGAGACTTAGTACTAAATATCGCCTCATCAGTGAACAGTATTTTCTTTGGAAATGATCTATTGTCTTCAATTTCCCCTTGGATCCAAAATAAAAAATCTAGCCTCAAACTTTCAAACTTTGATCATTTTGACATTCGAAAATTAGACAGCTATAATTAGGTATTTTCTTTTTCCAAAGCCACCTACCCTATTTCATAAGAATAAGTAGTATTGCATTTTTTACTTATAGTGTTTTAATACTATACCAATTTTAATTTTATTTCCATCACATAAGATATAATATTAAAAAAAAATATTTCAGGGAGTTCAGAGAGCATAAAAATAGCCAAAATGGAAAACCATGTAGTTTTGTTTTTCTTTTAGGTAGTGTGGAACAACCCTAAATATGACGTTGACAATCGTACGGCAACTATAAAAATTCTCTTATGAACAGAACTTCTTTTAAAGTTTTTATTTTTCATTCTATACACGTTGAGTAAATAGCTCGAAGATGAGTGACATTATTTTTTAATTCTAGTGGCGTATTACCTGATTAAAAAAAACTATAAAAAAACAAAATTGAAGATTTTCTTACACAGTTCCATATTTGGACATGTATTTTAACTCTAAGCAACTTTTTTTAATAGAATTTTTCTCTATTGTGAGAAATCGTGCCACTTTACTGTTGAGAACTTTGCATCATTCCTTGTATATGATAAATATTTTGGAAATACGTTTATTTCCCCTGTAGTTTCTTTAGATGCACCAACTTTTATCAAAAATCAAATTTTGTGAGAAATGAAAAAGTTTTCCATTTGTTGCATACTTCATTGGACACACTGTATAAAGTGTTATATAATATACAGGGTGTTTCTTAATTGAGTGACAATATTTAAGGAGGTGATTTTTGGGTCCATTTTAAGAAGAAAACTTTATATAAACATATGTCCTAAACGGTGTAAATTTTGAGATACAGGGTGTTAAACTTTCAATAATTTCATAATTTCTCGATAATATCTCGAATACCACTCTAGATATTGTAATGAAATTTGGTATAGAGGTACTATGCATCTAGTGAAATTTTTTAATGTAGAACATTTTTGTGTGGCGTCCGTACGGAATCCGACCTGCATATTTTCCCAGACACTGATGGTCGCCACTGATTATTTTTTTAAATAAAAATTATTTTTGAAATTCTCATTCATTTTTGAGCAAGTTTTTCGTTTTAAAAAATAAAAACCGTTTCTCTGCAGAGTTTTAACAATATCGCTAATATGACAACACCAATCGCCATGGCATGCAAGGATTTTTTTTTTGACTGAAATTCAAGAAATCAAATTTGCTTATGAACAACTAATACCCAAAGATTTCAAAATTATTATTTGAGCTTATAATTTTTTAACATGAAACTGTAAATACTATTAGTTCATCAATAAAGAAAGATTACTAATAATAATTACTATTGTAGTAGGCTTTGGCTGTCAGAATTAATACTTCTCTTGTAACTTGATTTGACAGTTCAGCTTTCAGATTCAGTCGGGTTTAATTAATTTTGTGTTCTAAATATCTGATATATCTGAGAAAAGAAATGGTTGAGTTTACCAATGAAGAGTTGGCAGACATGCATTACATGTATGATTTGGCTGATGGCAGTTCACCGGAAGCTAGGCGATTATATCAAGAGCGCTTTCCTGGTAGAGTCATACCAGATAGGCGAATATTTGCAAATGTGCATAGAAGGTTGACTGAAACAGGTACATTCAAGCCAAATAATCAATTAAAAGGGGCCCATCGGACTGTAAGAACTCCAGAAATTGAAGAGGCAGTATTAAATTCCATAGATGAAAATCCTGAACTGAGTACTAGAAAAATTGGAATTAACCTAAATATTTCACACATCCTAGTTTGGAGAATTCTACATGATTTTTTTTATACCCATATCACATTCCGAGTTAATTTTTGTGAATGGTTTTTAGAAAAAATTGCGCGTAATCCCTTATTTGATCGCGAAATAATGTTCACAGATGAACAGGAACGCTATCAGAAACTTCCACAATAATTATATCGGGGCCGACGAGAACCCCCATGCCATTGTAGAACATCATCATCAAGAGCAATTCTCTGTAAATGTTTGGGCTGGCATTAACGAAAATCACCTAATTGGACCTTTTTTCCTCCCAGAAATACTAAATGGCCATAATTATCGCCGGTTTCTTGAGAACGATTTGCCGATATTGTTAGAAGGTATACCAGTTCTGATTAGAAACAGAATGTGGTTCATGCACGATGGCGCGCCAGCTCACTTTAGTATTGAAGCCAGAGAATATTTGAACCGCACATTTTACAACAGATGGGTAGTTCGTGGCAGACCCCAACCATGGCTCCCTAGGTCCCCAGACCTAAATAGTTTGGATTTTGTTCTATGGGGACATCTTAAATCTTTAGTTTACCGTACCCCAGTAAACACTGTAGAGGAGCTGAAGGATCATATAAGAGATTCTTGCGATATTATCAGAAACACCGAGGGTATCCTTCAAAGAGTTCGCGACAACATGAGGAAAAGGGCTGAAGCGTGTATTCTCCAAGGTGGTGGGCATTTTCAACAACTTTTTTTCTTCTATTTTGTTTCACAAAGTGTGCTGTCAATTTGTTAAAACCTAATTATTTTTGTTGAAATTATTAATTATATACCTAGTTGTATTAGTATAGTTTTGTAAATAACTTGTTATTGTTGAAGAATGTCATATTATTTTAATAAAATTTATAAAAAGTATTTATGAAGGAACAGACTTCTGAAGAACATTAACATGGTGGTCCTAGATTGGTGGCTGAAGACTACATACTATTATCTACAAATATCTCTCACTAAGATAAAGCGATTTCTGATTTTAATAAGAATGGACATAGTAATTACTTTCACGCCACTGATTTTTCTAAATTAAAGCATTTTTATTGATTCATTTGTTTGTTTTTGAAAACTTTTAGTATTTATTTTCGACAAGATTTGATTTCTCGGGTTTAATACAATAATATTCCTCTGCATGCATGGTGATATCCGTCTTATGACCAGGATTGTTTGGACCATGCAGAGAAGCGGTTTTTATTAATTATTAATAACGAAAACCGTGCGTCCAACACAAAATTACCAAGAGATCAAACTTGCTCAAAAATAGAATGAATGAAGAATAGTACCTCTATACCAAATTTCATTACAACATCTAGAGTGGTATTCGAGATATTATCGAAAAATTATGAAATTATTGAAAGTTTAACACCCAGTATCTCAAAATTTACACCGTTTAGGACATATATTTATATGAAGTTTTCTTCCTAAAATGAACACGAAAATCACCTCCTTAAATATTGACACTCAATTAATAAACACCTTGTATATATATATATATATATATATATATATATATATATATATATATATATATATATATATATATATATATATATATATATATATATATGGACATCACGAAATAGCGGGGTTGCAGCCTAATAATCCTATTGATGTTACTGGGACATTAAATAGATGACTCTATTTACTTTGTGAAAGCTTTCGGATTTATTTTAATCCTTCATCAGTCACACTACAAAATGGTTTGTTAATATAAAGTAAATTATTAAAATATTTTAGACTTACTGTAAGTGAGGTTACAAATATAAACAGCTATCCAATAGGAAATTCATTTCTGTGAATGAAAGGAACACCAAATCAGATATACAGAATCTCAATATAATATATAGCAATTTATTAAACCTTAAAACCAAATAATCGTCCTTGCCTTCAAAACACAAAAGAAGGATTTTTTTTTTTTGGTATCTGAAAAAGAAACAAATAGGTGCATATATTTTATTCTTAATATTCTAGTTAAGCCTCGACTCCGGTCGAATACATTGGAAACCTACCTTTCAACGGTTTCGTGTGTAGTCAAAAAATTTTTTTGTTATTGTTTTTTCCTGTCTCTTTGTTTTGTGTTAAATACTTATATAAAAAGGTGTTCCTTTCATTCACAGAAATGAATTTCCTATTGGATAGCTGTTTATATTTGTAACCTCACTTACAGTAAGTCTAAAATATTTTAATAATTTACTTTATATTAACAAACCATTTTGTAGTGTGACTGATGAAGGATTAAAATAAATCCGAAAGCTTTCACAAAGTAAATAGAGTCATCTATTTAATGTCCCAGTAACATCAATAGGATTATTAGGCTGCAACCCCGCTATTTCGTGTTGTCCATTTCATTTTCAAACAGCCGTGAAATTATATATATATATATATATATATATATATATATATATATATATATATATATATATATATACAGGGTGTTTCAGAATAACATGCTAATAATAAAGAGGGTGATTCTTGGGTTCATTTTAGGAAAAAAAGTTCATATGAACGTATGTCCTAAACGCCTAAACTTTTGAGATACAGGGTGTCAAAGTTTTAAAAAATAAATACTTTTTTTACAATAAGTTTGTCACTACTGTAGATATCTTTATGAAATTTTTGTCATGTATTTTAGGAATTAATACGCATTTTTTGATGCATCAAGAATTCAATTATTCTGACCAGTGCCGTCCATGCGGGTTTTGCTTTGCATATTTTTTGGGAAAAAAATAGTACGCCACTGGTTTTTCTTGAAATAAAAATTATTTTTGAAATTTTCATTTATTTCTGAACAAATTTGCTCTCTTGGTATTTTTTCGTCAGATGCATAGTTTCCGCTTAAAAAAATAAAATAGATTTTACTGCAAAGTCATTATGAATTGGTGTTCTGTTATTCAATGTTTTAAGATCACCTCACAAGATATGATAACCTATTGAGGTCCGGGGCGGCCGGGGCCGGTCGGTCGCCATGCTTGTGGCATTTGTTTTATAAACATAAATAATTTTGACAGTTGTCTAATTAATTCATTTTATTTGGATTTTTTGTAACGAAAAATGTTTCATTATACGAATTCCGAGTTAGCAGACATGCATTACATGTATGGCCTAGCTGACGGTAACGCACTACAAGCGAAGCGGTTGTATGAAGAACGTTTTCCCAATAGAAATGTTCCGGATGCCAGAACATTTTCAAAACTTCATAGAAGGTTGTGCAAAAAAGGATTGATCAAGACAATCACCTAAAAGGAGTACAACGTACTGCAAGAACTCCAGAAATTGAGGATGCGGTTTTGAACGCAATTGAGGAAGATCCCGGATTAAGCACTAGAAAAATTGCGAATAATTTGAATATCACTCATGTTCTTGTGTGGCGAGTACTTCACGACTTTCTATTGTATCCCTACCATATCCAACGGGTTCAAGCTCTACTTCCCCATGACTTTCCATTACGGATGAACTTTTGTCAATGGTTTCTTCAAAAGGTGCATGAAAATCCCTTGTTTGACAACGAAATTTTATTCACCGATGAAGCCAATTTTTCCAGAAATGCCATTCAAAACTTCCACAACAATCATTTTTGGGCGGAAGAAAACCCACATGCTATATCAGAGTCTCGCCACCAGGAACAGTTTTCCGTTAATGTGTGGGCTGGAATATGCGGTGACTATTTGATTGGCCCGTATTTTCTTCATGAGAGGTTGAATGGGCAAAATTACAGAAAGTTCCTTGAAGAAGAATTACCAGCTTTGATGGAGGATGTTCCTATTTTAGTAAGAAATCGTCTATGGTTTATGCACGACGGGGCGCCAGCGCATTTTAGTGCACTGGCGCGCGAATATCTGAACCAAAGCTATAACAATCGGTGGATAGGTCGCGGAGGACCACAAGCATGGCCACCCAGGTCCCCGAACCTTAATAGTTTGGATTATTTCTTGTGGGGTAATCTAAAAACATTGGTCTACAGCACACCTATTCAAACTGTAGAAGAGCTGAGGAATCGCATAATAGTTTGTTGCGAAACTATTCGAAATACACCCGACATTTTCCAAAGAGTTCGTGAGTCCATGAGAAAGAGAGCAGATGCATGCATTTATGCTGGAGGTGGACATTTCCAACATCTCATTTAATTTATTTTGCTTTACTTCTAAGTTAATTTTCTCTTTAATTTAATTTCAAAATAAAAAAAATGTGTTGTACACCAGAAAATGCGTTTTGATGAGTACATGGAAAGTGTGTAACAAATTTCTCAAAAATACCTTATTAATTTGTATCACAAACATTAATTTAAACAAAGATAATCTGAGCTTGCAGATTGTTTACTCCGAAGCTTTTGACTTTGCAGTAAAATCTATTTTATTTTTTTAAGCGGAAACTATGCATCTGACGAAAAAATACCAAGAGAGCAAATTTGTTCAGAAATGAATGAAGATTTCAAAAATAAATTATTTCAAGAAAAACCAGTGGCGTACTATTTTTTCCCAGAAAATATGCAAAGCAAAACCCGCATGGACGGCACTGGTCAGAATAATTGAATTCTTGATGCATCAAAAAATGCGTATTAATTCCTAAAATACATGACCAAAATTTCATAAAGATATCTACAGTAGTGACAAACTTATTGTAAAAAAAGTATTTATTTTTTAAAACTTTGACACCCTGTATCTCAAAAGTTTAGGCGTTTAGGACATACGTTCATATGAACTTTTATAAAATGAGCCCAAGAATCACCCTCTTTATTATTAGCATGTTATTCTGAAACACCCTGTATATAATATATATATATATATATATATTTATTTAGTATTATATATATATATTTTGTAAATGGATAAATGGAAATGGAAATGGGCATATGAACTAGTATAACATAAGAGTTTGTTTGCACCTGGCGACTAACAAACCTTTGGGCTAGAGGTCCTCGGATTTATAGGATCGTCGCATCGCTCTCATATTTATTTAATACCCTTGGTACATAAATAATTATTAAAAATTATCAACATATCAAAATATTTATATTTAGTATTAAGATATTTGTAGCCCTTGATCTGTCTAATTAAATTCTATAGTTTTGTATTAAATACCTGTATTATGCCACACAAATAAAAAACTGAATAAGTTTACCAAAGTCGATACACAGTTTTCTTTTATTTTAGGTTTACAAGCTTTAAGATTAACCTTAAAGTGTCAGTACTTTTTGTTTACTAGTTTGGTCTCTATTCACAATCTTTTAGTACATATATTACGTATTGTACCCTTCTCTGCGGGTATTTGACTGTCATTATGGCATACAGTGGGTTGGCATCTATTTGGGTTTTATTTATTCCTTTATGCTATAGACTATATTTTGAGTGTTACTTCTATTTGTCAATTCTTTAAGGCTTTATTGTGTACAAATAGGTCTCAATAGGTTTCCAGCTAAAAAGAACAATGCATTTTACCACTGCCTTTTTGGTATTGTGAGTATAGGTGTTTCATATGTCTACCGTTGTACATAAATAAAATGGAATTTTAAATATTTAGATGTTTCGTGCCGATTATGTTTCTACATTTGTGTTAGAATTTTAGAATATTGCATCTTCTAATAGGTTCTAATTTTATATAGGAGTTATAAAATAACGAAACCTTTTAGAAAGGCGTACTAAAAAAATATTGATGTTTCCTGGATATGTATTAAAATTAATTGTTACGATTTTCTCTTGAATTTTCCTGATGAAGGTTGGACGAAAATATAAGCGTTGCATTTTTCAGGCAATTACGCAACTTTTTGTTATAGTAAACGGCACTTTTTGCTATAGTAAACGGCAGAATTAAATCGAGAAAAGCAGTGTATACATGAGAAAAATAAAAAATGGTCGATTATTAACAGCTGGTTTACAAGTTTTACCTTTCAAATCGGATGGTAACAAGGTTAAGTTTTATTTGTCAAGTTCGATTTGGGTACGTTTAGAATAAAAAAAAAATATTTTATGCGGCATATTAAAAAAAACTTTAATTTGAATGGCTGTATACGTACTATAATATTATATATCTGATAATAAGAGAACCCAAAGCGTTGTAAGCTCTAAAATTTGGTCAAATAAATAAATTTTTGATATCAAATCTTTTAAAAAGCTCTCTAAATAAGAAGTGCTACGTATTCTTTTGATATGAATCCAAACTTGTAGCCAAGATTAAAAAACTTATAGCCAAAATTTTGTTATAAAATATATATATATTTGTTGTCCTCAGTCAACTTGTGTCAAAATGGGGTTTAATTTCAATAAGCTAGTTTGAACAGGTGCGAAAATTTACACACTAATTAAAGAGATTATTTTAACTGAAATAAAAAAGGAGTTTATTCAAAGTAATATTTGTTTGCTATATGCGAAACAAATATCCATTTCAATATTGAGCAAGATTTATTTGTATTTATTTTAGAATTTGTTTGGCCTAAATAAATAATTACTTAATTGTAATAAAATGAGATATAAACAAATACATCCTTTATTTGGTTGAAATAAACATTTGTTAAAGGCAATTAACCTAGTAGTAGCTATTAAACGTTCTGTTAAAGGAAAATGTGCAACACTAAATCCTAAATATGCGACACTTAAAAGAGAAAAATACAAAACACAGAATTTAACTAAAAAAAATATCAGAAGCACAAAAGGCTTTGTAACGCAATACAAATGAAAACTACATATATACACTACAAAATAAAAGCTAATTAATTAATATCATAAAATTTAAAAGTCGCTATCTGGCCATCTTTAGATGTATCACTATCATATTCAGATACTGAAAAAATTACTGGATTTATTTGGACAGTTAACAGTTTTTCTCGATTCCACCACTCCCTAATTATTTTTTTGATATGGTCTACCACCTTTTTCCAATTGTCCTCTGATATATGATCTAAAGAGTCTTGCAATACCTTTAAAACCTCTTCTGATGTAAGTTTTTCACTAACATGTTTTTGAAAATAAGATTTTGCTCCGGCCCATATTAGCTCGATTTTGTTATTGAAAGCAGTTCTACTTTTAATAAATATGAAGCGGGATTTTCATTTTTTGTTAATAACAACTGAAAAATGTTACTTTTTTCCATGAGGAATTTGGCTGTCTGTTTAAAATTCTAGAACGATATGACGCATTGCCCAATTGTCCAAAACGATTAATGAGGGTCTGTCTAAATTTGGAATAAACATTTCAAAAGATTCATTTTTCATGTTGTCGTGATAATCAGCACTTGTGGATGCGATGTGGATGAAAATATTAGGTAGGCCTCAGAAACAAATCCACTAAATCAGCCATATCAAAGATGCGGCCCGCGGGCCGCATACGGCCCAGTGAGCGTTTTTCTGCGGCCCAAATCAGTTTTGAAAACAGCCAGATAATGCGGCCCGCGAACAAGTTGAAAACCGTTTTTGAAAAATAAAATCAGACTCTTTCATTGCATTTTCTATTGCCTGTGACGAAAGTACGGATGTGTGTGCAACTCGCTGTTTTTCTTCGTGCTGATGATACAGATATCAATGTGTATGAAGAATTACTGGAATTAGTACCATTGCATGATACAACAACTGGGAAGAATATTTTCAATGCTGTTTATGGACTTCTGCAAAAGTACAATTTAGATTTGTCAAAACTGTGTTCCGTTGCAACCGACGGAGCTCCTTCAATGACTGGAGTAAAAAATGGCTTCGTTAAAATATTACAGACAAATATCAGAGAAACGGGCAGTGGCAAACCAGAGTTTCATCATATTCATTGTATAATCCACCAAGAAGTTTTATGCTCAAACGTGATCAAGTTGGAAAGTGTTTTAAAGTCAGTGAAAAAAAAATTATAAACTTCATAAGGTCACGAGGCCTTAGTCAGCTACAGTTTTCTGCATTTTTACGTGATTTGGAAAGTGAGTACACTGGTTTACCATATTATCCAGAGGTGCGATGGCTTTTGTGTTCTACGGTACTCGACCGGTTTTGGAAACTCAAAGAAGAAATACGCGTTTTCATGGAAACAAAAGGAGAAGGTGTCAGCTTATTATGCGATGTACCTCTTCCACAAGATCTTTCATTTATGGTAGATATCACAAAACACTTGTCGGACTTAAATACGAAATTGCAAGGACCACGTCAAGTTATTACAGATATGCATGATCATGTGAAAGGTTTCAAGTGTAAGATGATGTTGTGGGAAAAACAGTTAGCAGAGGATAATCTGTCACATTTTCTGACTTGTAAAGCATATCAGGAAAGCACAAGTGTCCCAATATCATACAAAATATATTCAGAGAAAATGAGAAGCCTTCTGGCAGAATTTGAGAAGCGTTTTCAGGATTTTAAGACCCAAGAAAATAATTTTTCTCTATTTACTGGTCTTTTCACTATCGATATCGATAAAGTTCCCCTCATAATAAATAATAATAAAGGGATTTTCAACATTAAACTTCGCTGATAAGCTTCAAATAATTTCCAAAGGAAGGGCAAAACCGCCTACGAAAAATTTAACCACAAAAGTGAAAAACTGTATTAGACATTTTTATCCGGAAAAACAATACAAACAATTTAAATGGCTTACAGGGTGTGAAAATATAAGTAAATTATTTTGTTGGCCATGTTAACTTTTTGAAAATGAAAAAGGTTTCTGGAATAAAACTGGTTTTTCCGATTTAAACAATTTCCATAAAGCTGTAAAAAGACACGTTATGTCCAAAGCGCATTTGCAGGCCGTCATAAAAGAAAAAGTCTTCGGCAAAACCAGAATTGAACACGCCCTTAATAAACAGTTGGAAATTAGTCACCGCCAACACAATGAACTAGTCGATAAAAATAGGCAAATATTAAGAAGACTTATCGATGTTGTTTGTTTTCTCAAACAGCACGAATTGGGATTTAGAGATCATGACGAAACAAGGGTTTCTTCAAATAGCGGAAATTTTTAAGATTTACTTAGTTTAATAGCTATTGCTTAAAAAATCATTTAGAGTAGTCTAGCATTTTTAGTGGAACGTCGAATCGAATCCAGAATGATTTAATTTCCGCTGTTGCAACCATTATTCTAAAAAGAATTAAGCAGGATATTGGCGAGGCGCGGTTCATTGCTATTGTTCTTAACGAAACAACTGAAATCACTAATTTTTGCCAATTATTTATAGTAATACGCTACGTTAAAACATACGGAAGTATTCAAGAGCGATTTTTAGTTTTTAAGAATGTGTTCGAAAATCGTACAGTAGATGCATTATATACCGTAGTTTATAACGTTACTAAAGCAATTAATGGAGAGATAAAAATTAGTTGCCCAAAGCTATAATGGAGCTGCAGTGACGGCAGGACAATTAGAGGTTCTGCAAGCTAAAGTTCGAGAAACTTTCCCAAGTGCTGTGTTTGTCCATTGTTTTGCTCATAAATTAAATTTAGTTTTATCCCAGTCCATCAATCACATTAAAAAATGTAAAGTATTTTTCGTTACTTTAAGTGGCATGGCTGCTTTTTTTTCCAAGTCAACAAAATGTATACAAGCTTTGCACTCCATTGTCCACAAACGATTGCCCAAAGTAGCTCCTACTAGGTGGAACTATAATGGAAGACTTGTGTTAGCAATATCTGAAAATCGTGAATCACTGATTGAACTATTTGAGAATATAATAGAAAATAATGAAACGTGGGACTCAGAAGCAATAAATAGTTCGAGGGGGTTTTTGGACTGTTTGAAACGAGATTTTAATTTTAATTATTTGTTGAACATATTTTCAGAAATATTTCCATTCTCGGACAATGTTTTTAATATATTACAAACTAAAACAAATGATATTGCTTTTTGCCTAAAAAAAGTAGATGATTTTAAGTCCATATTAAGCCAAA
Organism: Kuschelorhynchus macadamiae; assembly: GCA_030620095.1. Lineage (NCBI taxonomy): Eukaryota > Metazoa > Arthropoda > Insecta > Coleoptera > Curculionidae > Kuschelorhynchus > Kuschelorhynchus macadamiae. The sequence continues at coordinate 2,286,902 of JAUTXW010001318.1, read as the reverse complement.
AAATGACTTTGACCTATTTTGGGAGAAAACGATGACGTTAAATGTAGAGCCACAAGCCAAGCGTCTTCGAACAGACAAGGTGGGAGATGTTCAAACATCATACAGACGCCTCTTTTATGAAATAATCGATCAAATTCCAGAAGATGCGTTTAAATATCTTCATCTTCATTATGACCAGTTCTTCGACCGAGTGTTACTGCGATTTGAACTAAAAGTAATTTACGAAACTGATGACATTAGCGCAAAAAATAACTCTGAGGAACTAATGCAATTTTTAAAAGACAAGGAGCTGGAAGATGCCTACACCGAAGTGTCGAAATTGTGTGAATTAGTATTGACAATACCTGCCACAAGTTCATCAGTAGAACGCAATTTTTCGACACTTAAACGTATAAAAAATTTCGTGAGAAATTCAACGGGTCAGGAGAGACTTTCGCACACATCGCTGTTGTCCATTGAAAATAAACTCCACAACAACAAAATATGTCGGAGCATCGACGTTTTTATGATGACGTCATTGACGAATTTGCTAAAAATGATCGAAGAATCGAATTACATTACAAATAGGTAAGTTTCTAAAAATTGCTTCCCCTTCTTAAAATTTCACCGCATGCCCCTGATTCCCTTTGATTATAGGAGGTTCTCCATCAAAACCATGTCTTTCGCACGCACCAAATCTACCGCGTTTTCTTCTTTGCAGAAGCTTCAATTATTGCTGAGAACCTGATAACGTGATTTCGTTGCAATAATAATCTAAAAAGTAAAAATTAAGCTTTATTAGAAATCGACAATATAGACTTTAGTAGTTATTCGTAAGTATACTTACATGTAACAGAAACTAAAAATTCACTTGAAAAACTTGGAAAAAAGAACTTATTTTAGGATTAATCAATGTAAACAAACTTGGGAAAGTGAACATTGACATGACAGTGTCTAACAATATAACCGTTCATTGCGAGAATAACTACTTATAATGACTCATCGAAGCCCGGTTCCAGGCTTCCTAGTAGAGATGATGTTGGTTGTATATCTATTGCACACCACAATGCTTTACTTTGAAAAGGGTATTTAAAAAAATGTAAGATTAATTATAAAACTCGCTGCCTTTATCGCCCTTATACCTGTGTTGCCTTTAACGCTATGTCTCCTTCCACGCTAACGAGAACGAACTTTCTAAATTTTAGTTCACGCGAAACCAGATGTGACGTCATCAACGTTCACGCTAACTAATATAAGCTATTTATATGTTTTTCATCGAGAAGCTTGGTAGCGCAGTGGTAGGGTTCTCAGCCCGCGTCGTATAACTTGTGGATTCGAATCCCAACAAAGGCGAAACTTTTTTTTTTACAAAATTTATAATTAATATAAATTTGAATTACTTATTTTCTTAAAGTTAGGTTAGATCAAGATTGGTTAGGTTTGCTGTAAAGAAAGCGAGCGGTAGCGCGCCAACCGAGTCTATATTAAAACAAGGATTTTTTTTAACAAAAGTGAATCCCTCCGTTAGATTAGTACGAGTTTGTCAAAAAAGCAGTCATTCACACGCTTTTCTTATTTAGAGTGAATCCACTTTTTTAATACTCTTATTACAAAATGACTAGTGAACGTATTTCAAATCAAAATATACAGGACCATCAGAGAAACGTCCTCTACAATTTGGCGTTTGACTCATCAAAATCGGCCAAGCCGTTTAGACAATATACGCGAACAAACATGCTGGTCGAATTGAGAACCTCCTTTTTTGAAGTCGGTTAAAAAGATAGCGGTGTTTGAATGACAAATTCAAATTCTTTGCTAAAATTGCATATTATAACAATAGGCCGATAGTGTTTGACTCCAATCATCCTTTTTAAAGACTGGACAAATTTTTGACTCTTTCCATATATCTGGAAAAGTGCAGTTTTTTACACATAAATAAAAATAACTGATAACCGTTTAGCAAAAGCACTTGCATTTATTGGAAGAAACGTAATTAGGGCAAATGCATGACTGCAATTTCGCAAAGACGATCACACACGCTCGATATAATAGAAAGGAAGTCTCAAATTAATTATCTCACATTAGATATTCAAATAAAAAAAATGACGGGAACACCTTGTATAGTTTACTACTACCGTGCATTCTTTCATTAAAAATGAAAATTATATTATCTATGGTCGAGAGAACTTTGTGTTCTATCTCGAATAAGATGCTTATTTTACAAATTTATTGCATAAAATATGTGTTATTAACCGCAATTATTATTGAAATCAAAGATTCAATCTCCGATTCGAGTCTCTGCGTATGCATTTTCCTCTTCGCTAATAAAAAAATAACACTTTCTTCGTGAAATCAAAACATGTTACGTTTAGTAGTTTGTTTGTTAAATTTTATTTCTTTTAATTAATAGCTTTCAATAAAAAGAGAAGGTATTAATTAATAATAATTGAAGTAACTAATTTCAGTTTGCATTTATCAAATGCAAAAATTTACCTTTGTTTCATACAGTCTACTAAATGCTACTGGTAGACTGAACATTATTGTATCTGATACCGTAATGTGTCGCTTAGCAATACTGCCTATCTACCATGTTATTGTTATTAAGAAGCAATTATTTGTCGGGTTTAACTTTATTTATTTGACAGTGACAAGCAACAGGCAATCATAATTTGCTATGGAAACAATGGCTATAACATCGTGAAAGTGATACTGTCCGCGTACTGCAAATTTTGCATTGCGTTTTTTGACCTTCTAAGTGCCCCTGCTCGGTAACGGTACATCGGTGAAATACGCTGTGGAGTAGCGTAGAGGATAAATGGATGCTTCTTTTCGTACAAATGCGATTTCATTGGGACCTATAACAAGCCGCAGGTCGCTATGGTTAATTCTTCGAAGTCGGGTATTTTGTTTGGATTTCTCGTCTATAAACTAGGACAAATTCGTTAACGGGCAGTATCGGATGTCACTTAAAAAAACAAAAAAAGGGGTAAAAAACTTTGAAGGCATTTTGCGAAGTTGAAACTTTGACTATTTTGTCAAGGTAAAATGGGGATTCGATGGGGAATATAAAGCATATTTAAAATAAATATAGGTTGCCTATACTTCAAATGCCAAGAAAGCGATCGAAATGCAAAAAACTAAACAAAACTTTCCCGTCTTCAATTTTAATATATATTTCCCTACTTTTTCTCTCGAGAAGAGTAACGAAGCTCCAAATTTCCTCAGAGGTATTGAAAAAATCACATTGCCAAATTTACTCTCCGGTTTAAACAGGGCGAACCATTTAGAAATAAAACTGCAATTTTGCTTTGAAGTATTTCCATATGGTTTTATGTTTAACTTGGCCCTAGCATATGAACGGTTGATCCTAAGCAAATTAAATAAATACGCAAAGAAATGTCTTTATTTCTTCTAGAGGTTGGTGTAAAAATCAGCTCGATCAAGGCTAGGGGTAAATTTTGAGAAATATTTGAACTGTAGCGTGCATGAATTTTGTTTGCTATTTTTGGCCATGGTGATTAAATTTGTCAAAAATTCCATCAGTTTTCTACAAGACATAGATTTAAATTTTTTTTACCCGAAATCGAAAAATTGGGTAAAATCTAGTTTCGAGTAAAAATGAATTGCCATTGAATTTATCGCTTTTTTAAGTTGGCCTCGTGCTGCCAGCTGTGTAGCATTGACTTGTCATAATAAGCAATTTGACAGGGTCGCTATGTTTTTAACCCGAAATGCCTCAAAAAGTTTGCAAATATCTGTTACTCTATGTATGTTGAATTTTTTGGACGGCGGTGAAAATGGATATACATCCCGAAAAGTATAGAAATATCAGGAATCCTATCCAAACAAAGTTATAGGAAGTATTTTATATACGAAATGAAAGTCGTTATAATACAAAATAATAAAAACATGGATGGTGTGGAGATTTAAAGGTATGTATCTGTAAGCAATGTTTACTTGTTCCAGTATGTTTAATAACGGCTGGTAAGTCGCTGATTTTAGTATGCTATGGTTTCATGATATTGATTTATATACGGGGTGTTAAAGCAATTTGCTTCGGAGTAGTGGCTTTTATATAAAGCTGCCTATATAAAGTTGCAGCTTTTTGTAATTTCTAAAGCTGTTGTAAACTTTTATGCTTCAGTAACCATTAAACAGTTACAACAATTTATTTTAAATTTTCTCCAAAAATAGTCTGGACGTAGGTCTTCAATATTTTTAAGGGGTATAGATATTTTTCTGGGCGAAAGAGCTTTGTGTTCTATCTCGAATAAGATGCTTATTCTACAAATTTATTGCATAAAACATGTGTTAGTAACGATTAGCATTTTCCTCTTGGCTAATAAAAAAATAACAGTTTCTTCGTGAAAACAAAACATATTACGTTTAGTAGTTTTGTTCGGTAAATTTAATGTCTTTTAATCAATAGCTTTCTATAAAAAGAGAAGGTATTCATTAATAATAATAATAATTAAAGTAACTAATTTCGGTTTGCAGTTATCAAATGTAAAAATTTACCTTTATTTCATCCAGTCTAGTAAATCGACTTACCCTGTACTGATTTGCGGCGGATTGAACCTTACAGTGTCTGATACTGTAATGTGTTGCCTAGCAACACTACCATGTTTGTTTATTAAATACGATATCTAACAGGCTAAGCAATTACAAGATAAGAAAAAAGATATACATACTAAACATAACGTAATAATAAGTAAATTACAACAATAACATTACAACACATAATAACAAAAATTAAATTCTTTGACAAGAAAGAAAAAAATACAAAGAAAAAACATTTATAACTAGAATATTATTAGTAAAATTTTATATTTTTGTAATTAGTTATAATTAGAATAATATTAATAAAAAAATGAGCAATAAAAACGAACAATGAAATAAAAATGTATCTTTATTTCATAAAATTTAGTAAATCTACTTACTTACCCTGTACTGATTTGTGGCTGGTAAATATAAATAAATACAATATCTGATAATTAAGGAATCATGGTTCTTAGGATTAGACCGTGTCAAAATGGAATCACTTTCCGACGTTTCTCCTTCAATTGCACGAGCCATCTTCAGTGTTCCGATCTCGTGAAGTGAAGATCCCTGAAGATGCCTCGTGCAATCGAAGGCCAAACGTCGTAAAATTATTACATTTTGACACGGTCTAATCCCAAGAACCATGATTCCTTAATTGACCACAGCCGTGAAAGCTTTCGTTCTATGTTACAATATCTGATAGTGTAATGCAGGAGTGCTCAAACTTGAACTGCTGGCGATCTACCTCAATATTTTTAGACTACTTACGATCGACTCTGCAAGTATGTGGGATGCAGGGTTGTCGTACATACACGATACATACACCCTACCTACCTACCTACCTACCTAGGTAGGGTGTACCGTAGCATATATAGATATTAGCTTTCCGCACAATATACATTATTTTAGTCAAGGTTTGGGTTAGGTTTAGTTAGGTTCTTCTCTACAATATCAATGAAAAAACTCATAGTTATTCAAAATTGCGAGTTTATTGGTTGTTACAAAACAAAAGAGTTACATATGGTGTTAAACTTACTAAGGAGTGACTTTGGATGTTGAAGCGTGGCACTGCATGTCCTCAGCATACTTTTAATAAGATGGTACGTAATCACTGAGTGCTAATCGCAAGCATGATGACATATGATCGTCAGTTAGTCGATTGCGATATTTTGATTTAATTATCTTCATTTCAGAAAATGCAGACTCGCAGAAGTAAGTTGACCTAAACATTGCTGTCAGCTGAAGGGCGATTTGCCTTAGATTCGAATATTTATCTGCAGATATTAAACACCAGAAATTTGTATCAGATGCTGTAGCTTTGAGATGTATATCTGATATAATCTGCACCAACTCATTTTCAACAGAACATGACTTCATATTAAACTGACTTGCTATTTCAGTAGCTAATTCCTCAATGTTTTTACATGAAAAAGGATAACTCATAAATGATGCTACATTTGCCAATTTACTACAATCATAAAAACGCATTTCGAATTGTTTCAAAATAATTGATAATTCAGCCTCATACGTATCATAATTCAATTGAGGAATCCTTGCTTTCAAAGACGGAAAATGTTTCAGATCCTTTCTTTTCAGTTGATCTATCATAAGTTGCAATTTACTTTTGAATGCGTTTACTGCGCTAATCATCTCAATAACAGTTTTTCCTTTACCTTGAAGCTCCAAGTTAATGGTGTTTAAGTGCATTGTGATGTCAGTCAAAAACGCCAAATCAGTCAGCCATTTTTCGTTTTTCAACATCTGAGTGTCATCACCTCTTTCGTCTAGAAAAGCTGTTATTTCGGGCAATAATTCTTGAAACCTTTCTAGGAATTTTCCGCGACTCAACCACCTGACGTCCTTGTGAAGAACTAAATCAGTGTGTTCAGCTGACTCCCTATCTTCCAACTGCAACTTAAAGAGCCGCCGTTGCAAGCTACGTGCACGGATGGAATTCACAATTTTTGTTGCAATGTTTTGAACACAAAACTTGTTGATGTATAATGCAATGGATTGAAAAAAATGAAGGGAAATCTTCATTAGCTCGACACAATGCCACAAAGCCGTTTTTGTTTCCAGTCATTGCTGGTGCTCCATCGGTTGTAATGCACACTAATTTATATATTGGTAGCTTGTAGTTTTTTCCAAATTGGAGAAAACGTCTTCCCATTCAGAGGAATGATTGTCAAAAATTCTTCCTTAGCCAACATGTCATTGAATACCATCTGAATAAAAATACACAGCTGGGCAGTGTCTGTCATATCGGTGGATTCGTCGAACTGTAAAGAAAAATATGTACATTCGTTGACATCATTTTTTAGTTTATCTGCCATGTCCTGATTCATGACTTCAATACGCCTTGTGACAGTCGGACGAGATAACTGAAGTTCTCTAATAGCAGACATGATTTCTGCTTTATTTTTAAAATCTCCAAATAAAGTCTCACCCGCTTCAATAAATGCTTCCTTCACAACCGATCCATCTTCGAATGATTTCTTGTGTTTCGCCAATATATGAGATATTTTAAATGACGCGATCGTAGCAGCTTTTGATTATTTGGCTGGTCTTGTGAACATGGTTTGTTCTTTTTTCAAACAAGATATCAAATTACGTACTTTTCGTTTTCTTAATTCGCTCTGTGGCGGAAAATCCTTTTCATAGTTTTTATGAACCGTTTTATGATGCCTCTCTAAGTTACCACGCTTAGGTATTGCAACTGACGCACGACAAATAAGACAAATGCACTTATCCTTCACCATACAAAACAAAAATTCTTCCTCCCAATCGTTATTAAAATGATACGTTTTAGATTTCTTCGCTGCTAGGCTAGGCACACTCGAGTAAAGGGAACGTAGTGTAGTGGGCTGTCGGAACTCCTTGAATTAGGCAAAATAAAGTCCATTCCTCCCGTTGCGTTTTTCAATATGGTTAAATGTAAGATTTGAATCGAAAATCACTCCAAGTTCCTTATCACAGTAGATCTTGCTAACAGAACACTATGTATGGAATAATTCGGCTCAATTGGCTGTGATTTTCTCGAAAAGGACATGACATTATATTTTAACCGATTTAACGAAAGTTTATTTTCAGAACGCCACCTACCAACCGAGTTTAAACTGTTTTGTAGCCTATATAAATCATCAGGAGAGCGAATCTCACACAAGATTTTGAGGTCATCCGCATAGTGCAACCATTCGACCTCCAATCCAGAGATAACTTCATTAATTAATATATTAAATAAAAGCGGCCCAAGTACCGAGCCTTGCAGTACCCCCGATGACTGTACAAATCTCTCAGACCTGCATCCACGGAACTGTACATATTGATATCTATTTGATAAAGAGGATTTTATTAATTAAACTAACAGATCTGAAGTACCAAACGATAAGAGCTTTTTTAGTAAAATTCCATGAACAAGCCTGTCAAAAGCTTTAGAAAAATCTGTGTAGATCACATCTATCTGGCTTTGTTTGTCAAACCTCTCAGAGATATATTGGGTAGCACAACAAGGTTGGCAACTGTTGATTTACTAGGCATAAAACCATGCTCTTCATCAGATATCATCCCTGAGATATGCGCAGCCATATATTTATGCAACACGGCTTCGAACAGCTTCCTGAAATTGCACACAATAGCGACAAGTCTATAGTTATTTACATTGCAGCGTTCGCCCTTCTTAAAAACAGGATAAATACGTGATGCTTTCCATCAGTGGTTTAAAAAATATGAAAACACAATCTTTAGTTATTATAGCAAGAATAAGATCAGGACCCTCATATTACGCTTCAACTTACGACCAGCCATTCCAATATTATGTTCTGTAATAAATGTTAAAATACAACTAGGATATTGACAGAGTCCTGGATTATCCACCAGCAAGCCAACCGATACCAAAAACGCTCCACCATCCTAAAATACCCGAGAGAAAAAGGCCGCAAAACTGTCGGAAATCGTTTGCAGATCTTGTATTATTTCGTTATTATACCTTAAAGTAAATTACTTCTGATGTTGCGAACGTAATTAGTCTTTTAGGTCGCCAAATTAATTAGATTAAATAATTTTCAGTTTTTTTTTAATTATTTTTAAAACTTTCTTTCTTCTTATTTTATGAATGAATTATGTTTTACTTGTAAATAAGACAAGAATCTATTGGGATCCTGTGATACATTTTTTTCTATGTTACGAACGTAATTAGTATGTAAAACTTTTAGGTCGCCAAATTAATTAGATTAAATAATTTTCAGTTTTTTTTTAATTATTTTTAAAACTTTCTTTCTTCTTATTTTATGAATTATATTCGCGTTAAATCAAGGTGGATATAACTTAGATCGCTGTCTCTTCCTGGGAATATGCAACTCAAACAGGTTCAATATTTCTTCGGTGAATACTTTCACCATCAAATTTATATCTTGAACAGAAGCATCCAAAAAAGATCCATTCACCCTCGATATATAGGCATAGAGAGCACAGAAGTAAGCTTTTTTTAAAATTAAACTCGCAATTAACTCTTGAAGTTTGTGGTTTATCTACTGCTAAGAAAGATTATTCAATTATTTCGGAAGAGCCCTGCTCATGGGCGCTTACCTCCCCCCCCCCTGGCAAATGCAGATACCATATATTATATCAATGTGTCCGAAATTTATGTTATGGCAGTATTGGGATATCGGAAAGAGATACAGGAAAGTTTAAATTGAAAATGTTTTAGACAATTATGTTTGTAAATGAATGTCGTTTTGCTCACGATTCTATTTTTTTTTGATTTTTGAGATATTTTGAAAAAACTAAAAAACTGCATTTTCGAAAACCCCTCATAATTTCTTTTTTTTTCAAAATATTTCTAATCCGTAAAAACATTAATGAGGCAACTTTTTACGTAGAATACGCCTGTTTAGTCAGATTTTGTTTGCAACGTTTCGGTTTTTTAGAACCATTATCAATTTCGCATTTTCTTATGGTTTCTAAAAGCGTATTTTTTTAGCTTTTCAGCGATGTATCACCCTTTATAACTGGGCTATTATTAAGATGTAAAAAGTGCACATTGAAAATTAATAAACATTTTTTTGAATAATCCAAATAGGAAATTAAAGACTAATAGGGTTAAACAGCAATATTTTTTAATTCAACATTAATGGGTATTTTTTTATCTTTTCAGTAGTATTATTTGTGAAATTTTAAGAAAGGGAAGCAATTTTTAGAAACCTACCTATTTGTAATGTAATTCGATTCTTCGATCATTTTTTGCAAATTCGTCAATGACGTCATCATAAAAACGTCGACGCAGGAGCCCAGTTGAATTTCTCACGAAATTTTTTATACGTTTAAGTGTTAAAAAATTGCGTTCTACTGATGAACTTGTGGCAGGTATTGTCAATACTAACTCACACAATTTCGACACTTCGGTGTAGGCATCTTCCAGCTCCTTGTCTTTTAAAAACTGCATTAGTTCCTTAGCGTTAAGCAACATCATTTGTTTTAGCTTATAATATATTAAAAACATTGTCCGAGAATGGAAATATTTCTGATATGTTCAACAAATAATTAAAATTAAAATCTCGTTTCAAACAGTCCAAAAACCCCCTCGAACTATTTATTGCTTCTGAGTCCCACGTTTCATTATTTTCTATTATATTCTCAAATAGTTCAATCAGTGATTCACTATTTTCAGATACTGTTAACACAAGTCTTCCATTATAGTTCCACCTGGTAGGATCTACTTTGGGCAATCGTTTGTGGACAATGGAGTCCAAAGCTTGTTTACGTTTTGTCGACTTGGAAAAAAAAGCAGCCATGGTGGAAAGTTCAATAACCTCTGGCTCGATTCACAGGAAATCAAGCATACAGGACTTGGTTGCAGAGAAGTTAGCGGCTCGCATAGGTTCTATTCAATATTCTATTGTAGCTGGGTCGGAGTCAAGGCCGCATTTATTATTGGCTTGATAATTAAGATAACATTTTAGCATTTTTAATATAAACTAAATGAATGGTTTCCTACTTCAAAAATTACATTTTAGAAGATGTTTTGTTAAAGCACTGCTTCCCTTGCTTCCATGGACAGCACGCCCCTGATGAAATTAATTACACAAAATATTATGATTAAAAATGTTGACCATTTTATTCAATGCACTGGATGCATTTCTTCTCAAATGATCTGATTACCCGATGAATGGTATTTCGATTGATATTTTTTTAAATAATTCGAGTTCGAGTTCTCTGCTCAAGAACTTGCCTATTTTCAAGAGGGTCAAATTCGTATATCTCATTTTTCGCATATCCCCATAACAAAGTATCTAATGGCGTGATATCCGAGGATCTAGCAGGCCAGCGTATAGGACCACTCTTGGATCTATTAGGCATCAATCGATATACCAATTGCAAAAAACAATTCTTCTTTCGAAATCACCTGGTTGAAGTCCCTGTACATTTGTTGGTAAGGATGGTATGTCGATTTATATACACTTTTTACATCTTAATAATAACTCAATTATAAACTGTGCAACATCGCTGAAAAGCTAAAAACTAACTCTTTTAGAAACTGTCAAAATCGAATATACTGGCCATAAGAAAATGCGAAGTTGATGATGGTTATAAAAAACCGAAACATTGCAAATAAAATCTTGCTAAATAGGCGTATTCTACGTAAAAAATTGCCTTAATCATGGTTTACGGATAAGAAATATTTTGAAAAATAAAGAAATTATGAGGGGTTTTCGAAAATGCAGTTTTTTGGTTTTTCCAAAATATCTCAAAAACCAAAAAAATAGAATCGTGAGCAAACATTCATTTGCCTTGTCTAAAACGGCCCCCGTTCAAACTTTCTTGTATCTCTTACGGTTTCCCATATCCCAATACTGTCATAACAAATTTCGAACACATTATATAGTGGTAAAAATTGGTTTTAACCCTCTTCGAAAATCGAATCTTCTTACCAATATACAAGTGGGTTATGGACAACCATTTTTTTAGTCATCGGTTATTTGTGAACATTGTTGTTGAACGAAATGATTCTGCGGGCGCCCATGCGCACTTGCTAATCGTAATGAAATTTTGATATGAGTTAACTATTAACCTTTTAATTATCAATTTTCAACACACAATATGAGAAAAAAATGAAATAATTAAGGTACTAACTAAGTTATGAAGCTTTTATACGTATAATTGTTTTTAATATACACTTGTATAATATTCTATGTCTACTTTCTGCTACTGTTATAAAAAGATACAATTATATATGGCTAGCCAAAATTGCAGACACAAATGTTTTGATAAGGGGCAAGTTTCATACTTTCTATATACACCCTATATATAACCCATGAATCCTGAGTTTCCTTCTTGTGACTGTTAAAATTTTTCGCTGATCATAATTCAGCCAACTTTTAACTGTCTTATCGTCAGCGAATTTAAGAAGTAGTTAAAAACATTTAAGTCCCGAGTGTACCAAACGTTATATACACCGCCCCCGGAGTATGTTTTAAAACTTACCGCCATAAATTGTCCCGGAGCGATCCGGGGATCTTTCTTATCAGACCGGGCTCTTCTTAGACCAGTGGCCCACTCCCTTTCGCGCTGCAAACTTTAAGTTAGCGAGACTAAACTTCCCTTCCCAAAGGGTTTCTTCTAGAACTGCAGTGCAGTAGCGAATCCTGAGAAATACCTTATTTTCCACGGTATAGTGATTTAAACGCAAATATTGCCAAATATGTTTTCCATTCAATTGGACTTGTTTGCCTCTAGCTAAACAACATTTTCCACTTCGTGAGTGAACTAATTTTATTTTACAATTGTTTGAGAATAAGAACCGTTCAGGGTGGTCCATCCCAGCTCCCTTCTTCTGTAGCTCACTTATCATTTGAGTCATGAATTTTAAATTTTGCACAACTCTTATGTATATAGGTCGCATTTTCTAAAAATATTGTTGATTATACAGGGTGACCCAAAAAAGTGTGACGTCACAATGACATTTTTTTTTTTAATTAGATGACCTATATTTTTTTTGCATATTTAGATGGCTTCCATAGTTGTTTACATCATCCTAAAATTGTATTGGATTCGATCTGTAAATAACCGCTTAAAAATATTTTTTGATTATACAGGGTGACCCAAAAAAGTGTGGCGTCACAATGTTAAAAATTTAATATGAAAAAAGTGAATTTACACCACTGGTTAAAAAAAATTATAAAAATTCAAATATTGCCTCGACATAAGAATCAAACTAGGAGTTCATTAAATAAGGTTTGACAATCTCGCTGACCAAATTTAAACGATCTAAATTATACAGGGTCTACAAAATTAAGCGTTAAAATTACCAAACTTCAAAGTGCATTTTCTTTCTTATTTTAAATGTCAACCCTATACTTTTTTGATTGCAATCGCGTTGCAAACTTTAAGTTAGCTAGCGAGACTAAACTTCCCTTCCCAAAGGGTTTCTTCTAGAACTGCAGTGCAGTAGCGAATCCTGAGAAATACCTAATTTTCCACGGTATAGTGATTTAAACGGAATAAGAACCGTTCAGGGGTGGTCCATCCCAGCTCCCTTTTTCTGTAGCTCACTTATCATTTGACTCATGAATTTTAAATTTTGCACAACTCATATGTATATTAAGGCGCATTTTCAAAAAATATTTTTGATTATACAATTATTTTTGGCTTAACATGAACTTAAAATCATTTTAGGCAAAAAGCAATATCATTTGTTTTAGTTTGTAATATATTAAAAACATTGTCGGAGAATGGAAATATTTCTGAAAATATGTTCAACAAATAATTAAAATTAAATTCTCGTTTCAAACAGTCCAAAAACTCCCTCGAACTGTTTATTGCTTCTGAGTCCCAGGTTTCATTAGTTTCTACTATATTCTCAAATAGTTCAATCAGTGATTCACTATTTTCAGACACTGTTAACACAAGTCTTCTATTATAGTTCCACCTAGTTGGAGCTACTTTGGGCAATCGTTTGTGGACAATGGAGTCCAAAGCTTGTGTACGTTTTGTTGACTTGGAAAAAAAGCATCTATGTCACTTAAAGTAATGAAAAATACTTTACACTCTTTAATGTGATTGATCGACTGGGATAAAACAAAATTTCATTTATGAGCAAAACAATGGACAAACACAGCACTTGGAAAGAGGTTTTCAAAAGGAAATTTAAGTAAATATGCTTAAAATCATTTTATTAGTTCCTCACCGTAATTTTTTGCGCTAAAAAGCTCACTTTTAGTTCATTTGTTTTAGAAGAGATTTGTAGTTTCTCGAACTTGAGCTTGCATCATAGCTTTGAGCAACTAATTTTTTTCTCTCCATTAATTTCTTTAGTAACGTTATAAACTACGGTATACAATGCATCTGCTGTACGATTTTCGGATACATTCTTAGAACCTAAAAATCGCTCTTGAATACTTCCGTTTGTTTTAACGTAGCGTATTACTATAGATAATTGGCTAAAATTAGTGATATCAGTTCTTTCGTCCAGAACAATAGCAATGAACCGCGCCTCACCAATCTCCTACTTAATTCTTTTTAGAATAATGGTTGCAACAGCGGAAATTAAATCATTCTGGATTCTATTCGACGTTCCGCGAAAAACGCTAGACTGCTCTAAATGATTTTTTAAGCAATCATGATATTTAGCCATTAAACTAAGTAAATCTTGAAAATTTCCTCTATTTGAATAAACCTTTGTTTTGTCATGACCTCTAAATCCCGATTCGTGCTGTCCGAGAAAACAAACAACATCGATAAGTCTTCTTAATATTTGCCTATTTTTATCGACTAGTTCATTGTGTTGGCGGTGACTAATTTCCAACTGTTTATTAAGGGCGTGTTCAATTCTGGTTTGCCGAAGACTTTTTCTTTTATGAGAGCCTGTAAATGCGCTTTGGACCTAATGTGTCTTTTTACAGCTTTATGGAAATTGTTTAAATCGGAAAAACCAGTTTTATTCCAGAAACCTTCTTCATTTTCAAAAAGTAAACATGACCAACAAAATAATTTACTTATATTTTCACACCCTATTAGCCATTTAAATTGTTCGTATTGTTTTTCCGGATAAAAATGTCTAATACAGTTTTTCATTTTTGTGGTTAAATTTTTCATAGGCGGTTTTGCCCTTTGGAATTTATTTGAAGCTAATCATCGAAGTTTAATGTTGAAAATCCCTTTATTATTAAGACACACACCACACATTCACACACACTCTTCTTACTAAATTCTCCAACATTTTCAACGTTATTGACGACAGCCAAATTTGACGGTATTTGCATATCCACATCCGTATTATTGTCTCCAATATCGCATGCACGACGCGACGTACGTATCACACAACACACGGATAGCAGTTCGAACAAAGAACCTACTCCAACGATAGCTTCCGCCACCACTTAAAGAACGCGACTGAAATGCAAAAATTGCAACAGGCGCGCCGGTGGAAAGTTTAATAACCTCTGGCTCGATTCACAGGAAATCAAGCATACAAGACTTGGCTGCAGACTGGGTCAGAGTCAAGGCCGCATTTATTATGGGCTTGATAATTAAGATAATATTTTAGCATTTTTAATATAAACTAAATTAATGGTTTCCTATTTCAAAAATTACATTTTAGAAGATTTTTTGTAATTTTTTTTTGGGGAAGCACTGCTTCCCATGCTTCCATGGACTGCACGACCCTGAAATTGAATAAGTAGTTTTTACATTGATTTAATTTTTCTGCAAAAATTCAACTCAGTCGTGAAGAGAGGATTTTTTAAATTTTATTTGGCCGCCATTGTGTTCTGCTATATCGAATTCATACCACAATTTTACCAATTCGTCTCTATATCACACTTCATTCTTGTACAAAATTTGAAATCAATCTAATAAGTAGTTTTCTCAGGCTGATTTTTTTTAATTATTTTATTAACCCGCCATTTTGTTTCGCCACCTTGGAATCGGACCAAAATTTTACCAGTTGATTCATAGGGAGTACACGATTTTTATTCACATTATTTGTTTAGTAATTATTTTTTTTAACATTTCACTAGGTTGCCATTTTGTTTTGCCATACCTATTTGATTCTTACCAAAATGTTACCAGGTCATCCCCATATGACCCTTTATTTTTTATCAAAACTTGAGGTCAATCAGATAAGTAGTTTTTAGCTATGTCGCGAACAGACAGAGAGATCGACTGAATTGAGAAAACATGTTTTTTGACTTCTAGGGACCCTGAGACATGAAGATCTTCAAAAATTTCGAAGGGTGGATTTTTCGAGGGGAGTAAAAAACTCAAGAAATAAGGGGGGTTTTTGTAAAAAGTTTTATTATTTCGTTAATTCTGCAATAGCAGTCAATTCGTTGTATATAATGACTGGTCTAGGGGTAAATCACAAAGGAAGATAATCCCAAATTTTGCTTAATAAGAAAGATGGGGATTAAAACAAGCATAAAATATTTAAAATGTTTTGTTTGTGCGGACGAGTAGTCTACATGCCGTCTCTGAAGTTTAAACCATTTATTTCACTTTATTTTTAAAAATTTACGAATCTATCCCTATCGGGCGTTACATTAACATCGGTGAGTGCCTGCAGTGGGGCAAAACAATTACCATTCATAGGCAAGATAAAATCATATCGGGTGATTTACATGGAATTAGCATATGACAGTACTACTGCTCTATCTAGTCGGTTCACCAGCGTATCATTAATTAATTAATTAATAATTAATTTGAGGCATGCGATCTAGTTTATTGGATTAGTTGATTTATGCAAATTACTACGAGAAATTAGCTTAAGGAAGATAGTAACTAAAACAAAATCATTTTTCAACCCACTCCTATTAAATCTATTAATATGAATAAAATATTAGTTAATAGTTCACTATATACATATATTGTTCCCTACTTTCTTTAGATTAGTAAAAAAGACAAATTAACGTTAATGATCCGAAAAAAAAAATGTTGCTGTTGAGAATTGCCTAGTACATCCTGCGGGAAACGGACTACAAAATGTCAATTTTGTATTTTCTCTACCAAATGGAACCATTAGAAATTTGCTTTAACAAATTTTCTCTATTACGAATTTTTTTGTCAGAATCTCCAACTTAATTATAGAAACTTTTAGGGTATGTGACCCATAAAAAATTATCTATATTTTTTATATCCCTCGTAAGAAGGAAGTATTGTACTCGTGAAAAAATCAATCTCCGATATGTTCCGTCGGTCTGTCTGTTGATCTCTCTGCCTTTTCGCGCTATGGCTAAGAAGCTCCAGGAGAAGGAAGAGTAGAAATCCCGCAACCCATCCCAATCAACGGAATTATAGTTCCAAATACAATATTGTGCAATTGACGTGCAATTTTTTAACATTCAACCTAAATTTAAATGACTATAACTTGTAAAGAAAAAGGTATATTTACAAACGATTTTCTACGTTTTGTAGGCTTATGTTTTGTTAACATTTTTGTGGTATGCGTGTCTTAAGGGTTATTTTGACCTGATATATACGAGGGATAAGACAAAAGTAGTTTTTTTTTTAACGTGAACTTTGTCATGAACGAAAATTTGCAATTCTGAAAATATTTTGATTTTATATGTATTTACCGGATGTACCGGGTGACTTCGTATAAACTGGCACCCCCCGTAACTTGTTTATTTTTTGTCGTACAAAAAAAATAAAAATACTGACATACAGAGGATTTTTTTTACGTTATAAATCTGCATTGTTATTCCCAGTAACTTTTCATATATACGAGGAACGACAAAAAGTACATTTTTTTTAATGGAATGCCCCATAAATTTTTGATTTTAATTAAATGAAAGATCTTTTTTTCTGATTCCAAATATATAATACAAGTTGACATTTGATTTAGCCGTTTTCGAGTTATTTAAGTTTAAAAATCAATTTTCGTTATAGACTGTAAAATTACTGGCTATAAAATATCAGCTTTGTGAGCAGTTGGCTATGGAAATAAACAATATAAACAAATGTTCTGTCAAAGGTCAAATTACTGCATACCTAGGCATTATAATAAAACAGCGAAGTAAAAATTAAATATAAACATCAATTTATTAACAATATATTTTACTGCAAAATACACAGATGAACCAAATAACACAAAACAAATTAATCAGAATGAATATTTCCCCCCTGATTATCTACACATTCGTGATAAACGTTTCGCAAGTGCTCAACTGCGTTCTCTATAAAATGACAATTTCTTTCATTTAAATGTCTTATTTCTTGTGTTATAAAATATTTTATATCTTCAACGTTGTCCAGATCACGTTTATATATTTTGTTTTTAATATACCTCTACAAAAAATTATCCATGGGAGTTAGATCTGGACTATTTGAAGGCCACGAAATAATTCCATTTCTTCCAATCCACTCGTTGTAATTCTCATCCAAAAAAGTCTTCACGTCACGTACCACATGTGGTGGGGCACGGTCATGTTGAAAAATTATGTTCATATACTGCCTTAGCAGTAAGTTTTCTAGCATTTCCTGTAGATGAGGTTTCAGAAATTCTTGATACATATTGGTCCGGTTAATGTTCCTTCAAAAAAATAGGGCCGTATTACCCTATTCTTCAGCAGGCCGCACCACACATTAACTGTTTTCCTACCTTGAAATTGATCTTCCCTTGTAAATTGGGGATTTTCTTATACCCAGTGATGAAAAGTTTGTCGATTTGGTAATCCACTAGCTGAAAAGCTTGACTCATCGGTCCATAATATATTTTTAAAAAAGTTTCTTTCGTTATTTATTCTATTTAACATGAAGATGCGGAAATTGGGTCGTTGATTCTTATGCCTTTGAGTTAATTTTTGAACAGTATGATGTTTATAGGGCCTAAATCCACATTTTTATTTAAAACCTTCCTAATATATTCGCGTGAAGTTCTTTTTACTCCGTAACAGGCCCGCATTTCCTTGGGAGTAGTTCGCAGTGACTGACTCGGATTTTCTACGTGATGCAAAGCAATATTTAAATCGTGATTTTCCGTATTATCGTTTAGTTCTCTCTTCTTTCTTTGCAAATCTGACGTTGTTCTAAATTTGGTTGAAATATTCTGGATTGTCGATCTTGAGGGAATCGGACCATCGGGATGATTTGCCATGTAAGCACGTGCGTCGCGTTGCAGAAGCATTATAATTATTTTCAGCATACAAACAAACAATTTCTCGTTTTCCTGCCACAGAATAAACCATTTAAAAAAATTGATTTTGTGAAAGTGATTTAAATGTCGAAGTCATTTCAGAAACATTTGTTAATATTATTTATTTCCATAGCCAACTGCTCAAAAAGCTGTTATTTTATAGCCAGTAATTTTACAGTCTATAATGAAAATTAATTTTTAAATTTAAATAACTCGAAAACGGCTAAACCAAATGTCAACTTGTATTATATATTTGGAATCAGAAAAAAAAGATCTTTCATTTTAGGCAAAAATTTACGGGGCATTCCATTAAAGAAAATTGTACTTTTTGTCGTTCCTCGTATATATGTAAAGTTACTGGGAATTACAATGCAGATTTATAACGTAAAAAAAAAATCCTCTGTATGTCAGAATTTTTATTTTTTTTGTACGACAAAAAATAAAAAAGTTACGGGGGGTGCCAGTTTATACGAAGTCACCAGGTACAGTTAAGAATCTCAGTAACCACTTATTTTACGGTTTCGGGAAAAAAAATTATATAGTAAGTCGGCCAAGAGAAATGACTGGAAATTATTTTTAACCTCGAGAAATTGCCGCGAGGGGGCGCAACAAGAACTTTAAATCATAAATGTCGATTTTTTTGAGAATTTACATAGTTAAGGTGTGTCGAAAATATAAGCTTAGTATTCTTCAATAACTTGCGCAACTTTTTGTTTTTTATCATTTATTTCTATTTTCAATAATAAAGTGGTGAAGTGTTTTGAATGAACCAATATGAATGAATGAAAAAGGGTTTTTTTCGCTCTATTTGCGGTGCTTTTAACGGTCACCAAATTTATTTAGCTACTGGTCGCTAGATGGCGTTTTTCTGCAATTCTTCAAATAATACAGATTTTCTTAAAAAAATTAAATGCGATGATATGACTTTTCTGTCACATTTTATTTTGTGGTTATGAAGGGTATAAGATAGTGAAATAAAAAAACCAGGTCCTTATTTAAATTAAGAAAATTGATGATGGCCGCTCGAATCCGAAACGTCGGATTAAAAAACTAACTACACCGATTTGTAGAGGAGAAAAAGTGCCAATGGTAAAGTGAAAGGTATTTTCATCTATCATTTCAACTTAATATAAAATTTGAAAATGTTTATCTTTAGATTTCCATAAAACAATTATTTATCTCAAAAATTGAAATCTGTATGCCCGAAAATCCATAAAACCACATATTAATTATTATATAGCTATTTTCCGCTCCGATGGGAAAGTGAACTTGCATAACCTGCATTATTGGTCGGACCACAATCCTCTCTGGATGCGAGAAGTCCAGAGTCAAGGTTGTTGGAGTGTCTACGTTTGGTGCGGCATAATAAATATCAGCCCAGTAATTTTCGATAATTCACTAAATGGACGAACTTATTTAGATTTTCTCGAAAATCAGCTGCCAGTTTTGCTTGAGGGCATCGACTTAGATACCCTATTCTTCCAACATGATGGCTACCCAGCTCACTACTCAAATAATGTCAGACGGTTCCTAGATGGGCGGTTTCCCGGAAGTTGCATAGGTAGGGGCAGTATATTTTCCTGGCCCCTTCGTTCCCCCGATTTGACTTGTCTAGACTATTACTTGTGGGGTCGCCTTAAGGAAATGGTGTACCAAAATAAACAAACAACAAGGGAGGTCTTCAAAAATAGAAGCTGCAATAAATTCTACAGTAGAAAGACTCCATCTATGTATCGAGGATGATGGTAGACATTGCCAACAGTTCACTCGACACCAATAGTTAATTAATAAACAATTTCTTTGTTATTTATAGCATTTTTTTAGATCATCCCTGCTTTTTTACACAACAATAAATAGAGTAGCAGGAAATAGAACAGCAAAGAATAAAACATAAACTCTTTCTTTGGTGTCCTATTTCCTGCTAATTTTTTTACTGTTTAGTTTTTTTATGTTTTGGCTTACAATAAATATAATATTATTTCATTTCAATATATTTTTTCTAAAATTTTAGTAAAATTTAAACGATGGATAAAAATAGCTCTGACTTTACCCTTGGGTACTTTTCTTCCTCTAGAGGTGGGTTGTCACTGCGCGAAACTGTTTCGCGCAACTGTTGCGCGAAACTTTTTCGCGAAAATGTTTCGCGAATGTCTTTCGGGCAACGGGACGAAAAGAGGCGAAAATAGGGTAAGCCGCCAGTTTGCGCGAGACGATGGTGCCGGCAACATTAGCATTTGCAACCATGACGATGATTTTTTTGAGGAAGAAAAAGAAAAGAGGTAAAACAAGACGCAGATGGTCGAGCAGAGAACTATTTCTTCGGAGATCTCAATATGGAAATAGACTACTAAGGGATATAACAGCGGAACCTTGCAAAGATACCTTCAGGAACTTCACTCGGATGACTGCAGAAGACTTTGAGCATCTTTTGTCACTGGTCGATCCTAAAGTAAGAAGAATGGATACCAACATGAGAGAGGAGATAACCGTTAAGGAGAGGTTGACGCTATGCTTGAGATTTCTTGCAACGGGTAATTCTTATACCAGCCTGCAATACCTCTTTAAAATATCGAAAAGCGCAATATGAAGAATCATTTCAGAAGTTTGCGATGCGTTGATCCAGTCACTTCAGGAGTATGTAAAGGTAAAATAATAATTCATTCTTTGTGTTTCATATAACTTTATTTAGAGAACCTGTACTTAAAACTAGTTTTTCCATACCTAAGGTAAAAAAAACATTCAAAAATCCAATAATACGGATTCAATAGTAGTTTCTACATTATTATGTTCTGATGTATCTGATGATGTAAGGAAAGTGTTTGATGTTAAAAGGGATGTTTCCCTCATACACTCATTTGAAGTAGTTGACGTACGATGAAGGAGCAGAGTATGTTCCCATATCTGCATCAAATAAAATGTTTGAGATCGCTCTTTTGACGTGCGCAAGAGTTTTTGGATCATATTTTCGCAGTTCATTCGCCAAGTTCAACGCGTAGGTGAAGTACGCGTCATTCGAATAATTAACTGATGATTGTATGACCTTCAGAGCTTCCTGCATCATCTGTGAGTCTACGTCTTGCTCTGTTGCCTTTCTTTTGATTCCAGCCGACGCAGCAGATGTAGTAGCTGCAGTAGCTGTAGATGTAGAAGCTGTAGCAGCTGTAGATGTAGGAGCTGCAGGCGTGATCGAAGGCGAAGTTGGCTCTGTAGAAACTTCTGTTTCAGATTGTTTCTAAAACAAAAATAATTATAAAATATTACATAATACAATGCATCCGTAAAGTATAGAATAAAATTCATAAAATGTACAGGATGGATTTTTGCCAAAAAACCTCGGACCCGTTGATTCTGTTTTTTGTTTGCGCATGTTTCCACCTAAACGCACTGTATAAACAGTTTATACGCTAATTTTAATAATGAACGCTTTATTTACTTTGTTTATGTTTTCAGGTATCATCTACTACAGAAGAGTGGCTTCAGGTCTCCGCCGAATTTGAAAGAAAATGGCAATTTCCTCACGCACTTGGGGCTATGGATGGAAAGCACGTTATGTTACAAGCACCTATTAATTTAGGAACAGAATACTACAACTATAAACATTTTTTAGCATTGGGCTTTTTGCGTTAGTCGACGTTGACTATAATTTCATTTATGCTGATGTAGGATGCCAAGGGCGGATATCGGACGGCGGTGTATTTAAAAATACGACATTATACAAGAAATTAGAGGGGCGCGAATTAAAAATTCCTCACCCAGAAGTCCTGCAAGTTCCGTATTCTGTAGAAGTGCCATATTATATATTGGGTGACAAAGCGTTTGCATTGAATGAATATATGATCAAACCATTTGATGGAAATTCCGAGCCTCGTTCAGTGGAACGTGGGTTTAATTACCGTCATTCTAGAGCTCGCCGCGTCGTCGAGAATGCGTTTGGTGTCCTGAGTTCAGTATTTCGGGTATTGAGGAAACCTATGCTTTCGGAACCAGAAATAGCAACTAATATTATATTAACCACAATATATTTACACATCTTTCTCCACAAACGTACTTCACGTGGAGCATACACACCGCCTGGAAGTTTTGATACTGAATAAAATAGCGTGATTATAAATGGTAGATAGCGCAACGATGGACCAATGACATCCTTGATGCCAATCCGCAATATTCCGCGAAGACCATCGAAACACCACACGAACGTCCGTTTACATATAGCTAACCATTTTATTTTGAATGACCCATTACCATGGCAAGAAAACTATTAAAAATCTACTTACCTCACTCTCTGTTGTCTCTGTATTCACGGTTTCCCTTGGGTTGTCTTTATCAGATAAGAAATGAAAATATTTGTAGGCGAACCATTTAGACTCGTACACATCCTCGCTACCTGTAACCAATAATTATTGTAATTAAAAATTAATAATAAGTTTATTCCAATTTATTTGAAAATAATAAAAAATTAATAATTAATTTAATTCAGTGTATGTATTTCAAAACAAAAAAATATCACTTACCGGATCCAGTGACTCTGCTTTTGTTCTCCCTGGACCTCTCGCTCCTGTAGAAACCCATCAATGTTTTCATTTTCGCAGCGACAGGGTACTGCATTTTTGCACTCATATCCTTCCATGCATCCTCTCTCTTCATTTTGTTATGGTGGCTTATCTTTGACATCCCATAAAAATCGATACGTTTGGTAAAATTGAATGAAGCGTAAGAAGTTTCGGGGTGAGTACGAAGTCTACAACGGGGCTTAACAGTTGATGAAGTTATTTTTTTAATCCAACCCTACTTTCAGATTCGAGCGACTATCATCCACTTTCTTGATTTGAAAAAAAATCGGGTGACATGCCGATTTATAAGTTTTCGGGGATCTCATTTTTTCAGTTTATCTGACCAAAATAACAGTTTATCTGACCAAAATAACAAAAATAAACAGTAACAAAAATCCAAAATTTCGTAAAAAATCGAGTAATATGTCGATTTGCTTTACGGGTATATCTACATTTATTGTGTTGTATCTCGTAAAGATGATGCGGAAGTAGTGATTCAATTCGTAGCGTTTTTTTCCCAAAATTTCTCAAATTTTAGGTTAAATTGAAATGGTAGATAAAAATAACTTGCACTTTACCATTGGCGCTGTTTCGCCTCTGTAATTCGGCGTAGTTAGTTTTTCAATCGGACGTTTCGGATTTGAGCGACCATCAACAACTTTCTTAAATTAAATATGGATCTGGTTTTTTTACTTCACTATCTTATACCCTTCATAACCACGAAATATAATGTGACAAAAAAAGTCATATCATGCTATTGACTTTTTTGAGAAAATCCGTATTATTTGAGGAATTTCAGAAAAACGCCATCTAGCGACCAGTAGCAGAATAAATTTGGTAACCGTTAATAAAATCGGTTCATTCAAAACAGAGATATCAACGTTCGAAACAAAAAATGTTTGACCTTCCCCACTACTTTATTATTGAAAATAGGAAAAAAATTTAAAACGCAAAAGTTGCGTAACTTATTTGTATCTTTTTTTACACCCGGTACTAATAAATTTTTTTATAAAAAACTAATTTTCAAAATTCGGATATCTCTCTGTATCTTATTAAAAAGACTATTCTTTTAATCGTTTTGGCTTCTCCAAGGACGTTTTGAAAAAACTAAATACAATTTTATCTTGCCGAATGTTAGTTTTATTTCAGGGGCGTACTAATTAATTTTTTCAAACCTTTATATATCTTTCTTATTTTAAATTAGACTTTGTCTCTGAATTCCGTAAAGGTTATTTTTACTTTTTCTTATTATTTTTGATAAAAATTACTTCAAACCTCGGGACGGTTTTTTAGTTTCATAGAATTATTCCCCGTAGCCTGAGTAATTTTGATTAATTTTTAAACTTAATTTTTTTAACATAAAAACTACTTTCTTTTAAGTTAGCAATTCTAGTCACTTTTTAAATAAAGTTATGCCTAATGAAGTATGATTTCTTCTTTATTAGTAAGTTATCATATACCGTGGGGCACAACTTACACGTCCATCTCTAACTACTGAACGGTACTTTCTTTTTAAATGAACGTTAATTAATTCTCTAATTACACTTTTATTCTAAATTGTGCCAATTGCATTTTTACTATTCTTTGTATATTGAAAAACAGTGGTTAATAACTTTTTACATTTCAGGCAAATATTAACCACAGGCAGAATATTTTTTCAATATTTTATTAAACTCAGTTATGTTAATGCATACATTTTTTACCTATAAAATTTATGGAATTTTTTAATTATGTATGTTAATTATCATTAGTTTTTAGATACCGGTTATATAAAAAATATATACATAATATAAACTTTATGCAGGTTGTTGTAAACTCGATGCTCATGCTCATTGAGATCTTGCAGAAAAGTAAGAGGGAAAACAATTTTAATACCGCCATAGTTAGGCATTGTAAAATTTACTTTTTTAAGACTGTCGAAAACAAAAAACTGAAATATTTTATTTGATTTTAATTTTTTACTCACTATATTTAACACGTTGTACAATTAACATTTGCATTGCAAGTTTTGTCCATTACAAAATGATATTTTGCGTGCAGTCCATGGAAGTAAGGGAAGCAGTGCTTCCTCAAAAAAAATTACAAAATATCTTCTAAAATGTAATTTTTCAAATAGGAAACCAATAATTTAGTTAATATTAAAAATGCTAAAATATTATCTTAATTATCAAACCCATAATAAATGCGGCCTTGACTCCGGGCGAGCGACAAGAAAACGGAATGAAACCTATGCAGGCCGCTAGCTTCTCTGCAGCCAAGTCCTGTATGCTTGATTTCCTGTGAATCGAGCCACAGTTTACTAAACTTTCCACCGGCTGTTTGCAATTTTTGCATTTCAGTCGAGTGCTTTAAATAGGAGCGGAAGCTATCATTGGAGTAGTCTTTGTTTGAACGGCTATCCGTGTGTTGTGTAATACGTACGTCGCGTCGTGCATGGTGCGATATAGAAGACAATAATACGGACGTGGATATGCAAATACCGTCAACCTCGGCTGTCGGTAATAACGTTGAAAATGTTGGAGAATTTGGTAAGAAGAGTGTGTGTGAATGTGTGGTGTGTGTCTTAACAGTGGCGGCTCGTGAGTATATTGAAGGGTGAGGCTACATGAGGTTAATTTTGTTTAAATGTGAATACATTTCCACGTCACCCATGAGGTATT
Organism: Kuschelorhynchus macadamiae; assembly: GCA_030620095.1. Classification (NCBI taxonomy): domain Eukaryota; kingdom Metazoa; phylum Arthropoda; class Insecta; order Coleoptera; family Curculionidae; genus Kuschelorhynchus; species Kuschelorhynchus macadamiae. The sequence goes on along the minus strand of JAUTXW010001318.1, from coordinate 2,261,046 downwards.
TTTCTGCGACGCGTTGACCTTTTTTTTAATGGAGGTCATCGCCAATAGCCCTACTAAACCATTAAAAACTAAAAAAATAAACTCTAAAAAAGTAAATAAAAAGTAAACATAACAAGTAAAATATGTACACCTATCACTAAAATATAGCGGTGATTGCGATAATAAAAACATAATTTAGTTTATTAAAACTTAAAATAAATAGTTGTATGAAATAAGATAAAAAAAACTACTTTTTGTACATTAAATCTATACGTCTGTCTTTTAAGGTTGCAAATTTATCTATAATTTGGTCGTAAAAGTTTTGGTCTTCAGTAAGTTCTGACAGTAATTCCTGCTCTATTGACATCATTGCTAAACCCGAAAGCCGTTCTTGTGTCATTGTGTTTCTTAGGTAGGTTTTGATCCGTTTAAGACATGAAAAATTTCGTTCGGCCGATACACTTGTTGCGGGAATAGTTAAAACTAAATTAAAAAGCTTATATGCTTCCGCAAAAATTGCTTTAAAATCTTTAAATAACAAAGCTAGACTTTTTTCGACATCTAAATTTGAAAATTGTTCATCCCTATACAATACAGAAAGCTCATTCTTTAATCTATCTCTGTCAAAAATGTTTGGATAATTTTTTAATAAATTATTTAATAAGTCGTCTGGAAAGCATTTAACATATTCCGAATATTTTGTGCAATCGACTAAAGCAAAGAAATTTAAATTATTTAAATTTTCAAACCGCGTCCCTAATTGAAGAATTATACAATCTATTATTTCGAAATATAATATTTTATATTTAGTAAAAATATCAAAGTCGCTAGAACATTGCCCTCGACGTGTGTTAGTTGGCAGAATAGTGGCTTTTTTAGCAATATTGAAAAGTTCTTTGAAATGGTCCTCGTTTCTAAATTCAATAATTCGTTGCTTGGCAAGGTTTATTTGCGAAATGCAGTAATTTATATCTAAATGCTTTAACTGTAATATTTGAAACAGTACATCAATCCTTTTGCACCATTAATAGATTCTGTTCCAGAACTTAAGTCATTAATAATAGTTTCAAATACTATAATTAAATTGTCCCATTCATTAGCCACTAAGTTTAAAATTTTAGACCGTGTATACCATCGCGTTTCTACAGCTCGCGGAATTCTTTTACTTACTATCTGATTAAGCACAAAAGACCGTTTTGGTGATTGGTGGAAATAATTTGGTATTCCTAATAAAGTGGCAAAAAATATACGACTTTGGGTAATCAGTTTTGTTCCCTGTTGTAAAACTAGATTTAATCTGTGGGCGCAACAATGAGTAAACATAGCTAAAGAAGCAATAGATCTAACTTTTGTTTGAAGCCCATTTATTTCACCTGCCATAACACTAGCCCCATCGTAACACTGCGCGACCAATTTATTTTTAAAGTCATAAGGCTCTAAGCTGCTTTGTAATAAATGAAAAAGGCTCTCTGCTGTTCTATTATCGCTAACGTCAAAAAATCCTAAAAATCTTTCTTTTAAAGATCCGTTGGTCACATACCTAACTGTTATCGAACACTGTGATTTTTCTGTTATATCAGTACTATCATCCGCAATTACGCCAAAAAAACAACAATCGGTGTCATTGATTTCTTTTTTTATATATTCTTGAATATAGTCATGTATGCAACCAATTAGTTCATTTTGTATAGTCTTAGATTGTCCCGTAAAAATATTATTAAATTTAGCACAATGTTCAGTAAGTTCGGCATTTCTTTTTATTAAGCATGCAAATATTTCCTTAAAATTGCCACGGTTAAAAGAATCTGTTGTTTCATTATGACCTCGAAATGCCAAGTCCTGTTTACCCAAAGTAATAGTAACATCAATTAAATAATTTAATAATAAACGGTTTTTTCGAACATTTTCATTATAAACAATTTTATTAAGACTTGCATTTTCTTGTAGTGCATCCGCTACGTGCTACCGAATTTTTAATATGCTCTCTTGAACTATCATGCGATTTTACTGCTCGTGAAAAATTTTTTAAATCCGAATATCCGCCCCCTGAACTCCAATTATATTTGACGCAACCTAATAAAATACAAGGCCAACAATATAAGCTTTCTTTATAAATACTTCCGCATAGCCACCTATAAGTTTCGTACCAAGATATTTGAAAAGTTCTTGAATATTTTTTACCTTGCCTCTTATCGTTAAATATTGCTAAAATTTTCGGCGTCGGACGGCTTTCAATTAATGAAGCAATAATGTCGTGAATAGCGATTATCGCAATCTATTTCCTATTTCTTTCTCAGCCGCACGCACCACGTAAAAAGAAGCCGTTGGAATATTTCGCTAGTCATGTGATTTAAATAACCAATAAAAGCATATCCAAGCTACAGATTTATCGCCTCAAGAATGCAATAGAAAACGCGTGCATCGGCAATCGCCATCCCGCTCTGTCGTAATCAGGTGACTCGCCGGCATCGGTCAGAAGTCGAAACTTTCCAAGCTAAAATTATTTCGCCTCATTCGAGAGCACTTTCTTTAGGAATGGGTTTGCACGGATTGCACGGTCGGTTTTTTGATGTGGTCAGAATTTATTTTCTAAAATATTTATTATGGGATTATATTTTGTTTTGTTGTTTTTTAATGTTATTATTTCTAATTGGTAATAGATAAAAAGTTATATAAAAAAATTCTCTTTTCCTTTATTTTGGGGGTGAGGCGCGGCCTCAGAGGCCTACCCTGACGAGCCGCCACTGTGTCTTAATAATAAAGAGATTCTCAACGTTAAACTTCGCTGATAAGCTTCAAATAATTTCCAAAGGAAGGGCAAAACCGCCTATGAAAAATTTAACCACAAAAATGAAAAACTGTATTAGACATTTCCGGAAAGACAATACGAACAATTTAAATGGCTAACAGGGTGTGAAAATATAAGTAAATTATTTTGTTGGCCATGTTTACTTTTTGAAAATGAAAAAGATCTCTGGAATAAAACTGGTTTTTCCGATTTAAACAATTTCCATAAAGCTCTAAAAAGACACATTATGTCCAAAGCGCATTTGCAGGCCGTCATAAAAGAAAAAGTCTTCGGCAAAACCAGAATTGAACACGCCCTTAATAAACAGTTGGAAATTAGTCACCGCCAACACAATAAACTAGTCGATAAAAATATGGCCATATAGAAAAATGTATTTAGGCCTGGTTCACCTGTTTTTTGCTTGTAATTATAAAGTGTTTGTGATGAATGTGTAAATGACTATGACCGTAAATGTCTTAAGTTTAAGTTTACTTCAACAAAAGTTATTAAATATTGGACATTATTATATTTTGGTTTTATTTTGCTATAAAAGACAATATTGTTTCATGTCTTAATGTATGGTTTACTTCATTCAGCACCTCAATTTGAGGAAGAACCTCTCTAAGACTAGCATAAAAGAAACTTTATTTTGTAGGCCTTCTTCAGTACATATTACGTTACTAAATTCACTTGGCAGACAAGTCTCATTAATCGCTTGCACAAACATTGTTATTTGTTAAAAATCTAAATGAAAAAGTTGTACTAGATAGTTCGAATAGATTATTAAAGTAAAAAATTAACATAACCCTACATTTACAAATGACGCCGATAGATGTTGTCAATATAAAAATAGATTAATTTAGTAATATTTTGCGAAAAACTAACGATAATATAGATGGCCCCTTTTAAACCTTTAGAAATTTTGCATCAATTTCGCGGGTGGGCTTCTTCTATTGTCGCCACTGTCCTTAAAAAACCATTTTAATTCTGTCTAGAGCTATTAATTAATTGTGTATGTGTTGTGTTATTGTCTACGTGTAACAAGTTAAAATTGTTCATAATGGCTTCATATACCGTAAGAAAAAAAGTAGCTTTCGTCATTTTATAGAAAATTAAAAATATCACAACTTGGTTATGTGATACCTGAACAAAACAACCTAAAGCGGTATTTTAAGGAAACAAAAAATAAAAACAAAAAAAAAGGTTATAATTATAATAGATGGCAAAATTATAGTAGTGACTCCAGTACCGCAAATCTCCGAATGCTTCGACACAACGCATTAAATTCTAAAGAACCGGCGGGATGTTGGCAAATCGTAACCGCTTGGTAATAATATTATAATATGGCATTAATGGGAACTTTGTAGATAACTAGTAGACTTCAAAGTAATTGGGTATAAGTGACAGTTGCGTATTTAAAGAATCCAAAACTATAAAAGCGTATGGGAGCAGTCGTAGACACTTGATGTTAAGTAATTTTGTCAGTAAAGAAATGCAGGAAACCTAAAAGTAAAAGTCCAATAGAATGCTATTGTTTATTTTCATCTCCCTATAAATATTTAGCTATGATGTTTGTTTTTGTGAGTATAAAGATTAAAATTGTATACAAATTAAACATTACGTTACAAAAGTCCAAAATAACATTTTTGAGATTTAAATTGGCGAATATATTTGACCAAAATGTATTGAAAATTAATGAATTTTAAAGGCGCGTAATTTTTTTACGACTCTCATCAGCATATTCACCAGAGAAATTGCTGCGTTTTAATAGCCTAGCCAGAAAACTAAGTAAAACGCATGTATCCTACTTCAAATACCAATAGCATTCTATACGTTCTACACCATATTCCTAATTTGAGTGTTTGTAGTCGCCATAACTGTTTTGCTTGTATTAAAACGAACCATACATATTTTTAAAACGGATTAAATAAAGACAGTAATAAGGAAGTGACGAAAAGGGTAAATTATTACTATTCGGCTACTTAAATGGAACTACACAATTCCGTACTATCTACGTAATAGTCAAAGTCACAGTTACAAGTTATTCACGAAATAGTTACCCTAAAATTGTTCCCCATTTTGGTAATTACTACGTAGTCTCAGCTTAAACAGAACGTGGCGACACCAAGTTCCGGTTACTTCAATGAAAATACTTGTGATAACAATAACGTTTTCGTGACTAAAAGTACTGCTTAGGTTAGGTATAGGCAACCTTTAATTTATTAAAATTTAACCTTACTTTTATTGGGGAATTCAAATATACAATAAAATACAGTGTAATCCATTAAACAATGTAGCTTTATTATGCCACGTATTTTTGATGTACCCTGTATATCTGAGAATAACTTAGAATGTAGCTCTATCTGATCTGTATATATATCCTGGAACGTTCATTTAAAAAGAAAGTATCGTTCAGTAGTTAGAGACGGACGAGGAAGTTATGCCCCACCCTGTATAAAAGTTTTAATAATTTTTTGGACACTCCTCATACGAAAACTTACTAATAAGAAAACATACTCAGTTCGGTATAACTTTAATTAAAAAGTGCCTATAATTGGTAATTTACAAGAAAGTAGTTTTTATGTTTAAAAAAATTAAGTTAAACAAATAATTAAATTTACTCAGACTACGGGTAATAATTCTGTGAAATTATAAAACCGTCCCGAGGTTTGAAGTCACTTTTATCAAAAATAATACGAAAAGTAAAAATACCCTTTACGGAATTCAGAAGACAAGTCTTATTTAAGAAAATAAGAAAGAAATATTACGGTCTGAAAAAATTAGTTAGTACGCCCCTGAAGTAAAAATAACATTCGGAAAAGCAAGATTGTATTTACTTTTTTCAAAACGTCCTTGGAGAAGCCAAAACGATCAAAACAATAGTCTTTTTAATAAGAAGTTTTAATTTAGAGAGAAAAATGTTGAGAAAAACGCTTATTATAAGAAAAAAGGAACAAATCAGATATCAAAATTTAATGAAATAAGTTTTTTTTTAAGAACCCGTTATATGAGTACATACATGTAAAATCAAACTAATTTTAGATTTATAAATTCTCGCTCTTGAGAAAGTTCGTGTAAAAAAATACTTTTGTCTTATCCCTCGTATATACCAGACCAAAGCAATCCTTAAAACACACATACCACAAAAACATTAACAAAACATAAGCCTACGAAATGCAAACCGTTATTAAACAACCATTTTGTTTACAAGTTATAGCCATTTAAATTTAGGTTAAATTTTAACAAATTGCACTTCAATTGCAAAATAGTGTAGTAGGACGAGCATGGATTCTACAAATTCTTGTTGTAGGGGACAGGAAACAGTAATTAGACCATGGTCAGAGGAACCTAGGGGAGCGGATATAGAAAACTGATAAGTTTCTGGATGAGTGGTGAGTAAGAAGTAGATGGGTTAGCTATATTCTTTTCCTGCAATGTTGTTCTTTTTAAAAGAATTTATCTTCTGACCACGGGAATCTATGTTCGTTGTTAATAATGGCCCACTCTATCCTTCTAGTGCTGAAAACGAACTAGGTTCAAAGTGTTAGTTTTGTATTTTCTCTACCAAATAGAACCAAAAATTTTGAATTTTTCTTCAATAAACTTTCTCTATAACGATTTTTTTGTTTGATTTTGCAACTTCTTTATATCGAACTTCCACTGTATTTGTCTCATAAAAAACGATCTATATTTTTGAAAACCCTGAAAAAATTATCCTCCAAGGTTTTTTCAGATCTTCATGTTTCAGAGTCTCTAGATGCCAAAAAACATGTTTCCTTAATTCATGTCGTCCACAATTCACCCCAAAAAAAATCAGTCTCTGGAGAAATTACTTATTGGATTGATTTCATAAAGATGAATAGGTGTAATTCTGGTATGAACTCAAGATGGCGAAACAAAATGGGGACCAAATATATTTTTAAATGAGCGAAAAAACCTTTTCTTAATTGACTTCAGATTTTGCACAAAAATTAGATGAGGGGGCAAAATGGTGGCCTAATAAAAATTAAAAAAAGAACAGTATGTCATCGGTGGAAACTGGTAAAATATTGGTATGGTGGAATAAAATGGCAACCTATTAGAACGATATAAAAAAAATCGGTAAATTTTCTTTACCGAAACTTATTTTGTTAATTCTTTCTTTTATTAGGAAAAGTAAAATATAATCCTATTTAGTTTCGCATTCAGTCGTTTAGTACTTACATAAGGTTCGTTTCACGAGAGTTTATATTCACGTCATCAATTGGCTTACCGTTTTTAAAAAATAAAAAAGTTCAAAAATGGACTAGAAGAATTAGTGACGTCAGAAACATTAGCCATTTCTAAAAACCAACATGACGGCCGTTCAGCAGCTGATTTTTTAGACCTTAAATAATAACAACCTAATATGTGGTTTATGAAATTAAGTCATTTACGAAATTTGTCAAAAAAATTGTTTTGTCAAGACATGTAAAGTTTCATTTCTTTTTCCTATCTTTATTGTGTAAAATGCCTTGACGGTATTCAGAATGTAAACAAAATGTGATATCAAAGCTTATTGCCTACTTTACAAAGAAGAGAGATGCAGAAAAACTCCTGTTACCACTTACGTCAGTTTTAAAGATAAGGTTTTTTTTCTAGAATTGTTCTTTCTATTAATATTAAAATGTAATGTATGACTCTATTTCTTTGACGTTTGTAGAAAGTATCTGATGCGCTGGGAGTTGCAATTAACACCGTTAAAAAGATCAGTTCGTATAGGATTAGAAACGAAAAGGATTATAAGGCAGCCACAACAACTACAGTTCAGAGATCTCGTGGACGCCCTCTTTATATGATTCACGCGCAGTACCGCATCTACAATTTTTGGGGCCCTAGGCCCGCTTGAGATCACGGAACCCTATTGACCCTATCCCCTAAAAGCATTGTAGCCAGTGCTGGATTAATTATTTTCACCCAAACGTATTTACGGGCCTCAAGCTTATGGGAAAAAGTGACGACCAAAAAAAAGTTCTCTCTTCCATATAGCAAAAACTTATCACATCCTTCAATATGATAGTATATAAAAATTGCCTACTTTACTGAAAAAATAAAACAAGGAAAATTATATAAACGATTTCTGTTATAAGTCACGCCTAGAGTTTCTGGTAGGATATACGTGTTGTGGCCTTTTCGGGAATCTGCTTATATGTTTTCTTATCAAACAGAGGGTTTCTAAAATAAGGCCATAGCGGAGATGGGATTCGAAATAGAGAGAAATAGGTAAGTCTGGCAGAAAACACGTTCAGTTCTTTTAGAACTGATCGAATGGCAAAGCAGGCGGTAGAAAGTTTTTAGTTAAGGTGTCAATATGCTTAGACCATTTTAGGTTGTTATTTATATTCAAACCCAAGAATTTAACTGACTCAACTTATTTAATATTGCTGTTAAGTAGCTGAAGTGGTTGTAAAGGCCTCTTATAAGATAAAGCCACCGTTTTTTCCACATTGAAGCAAAGGAGATTGGAATCGGACTGTTGCGTAATTTATTAAAAAAAAATGGACTGTATAAAAATGCGGATTGGGAAGAAATAAAATAAAATTATATATGTGATAAATTTTGTATGCAATTGAAATGAACGAAACTCCACTCACCTAAATACAGTGGCTTCTTTCAATTCATAATATATAAAGCTTCATAAATAAAGGGGCCCCTTCTCTTGATTATGAAATTGGAGAAAATGGTTAAATGTGATTATGAGAACTGGTTGTGCTTAGATACACCTTTTCTACCATAATGGACGACTCTGACACTCCCTTCTTCCTTTGCTAGGCTTATGGAGTTTTTACACATACGCGGAAAAGTTCAAAGAAATGTAGATATAGGAATGAATTATTGTATTAATTGCTTTGTATTGATTATAATATTTACGATTCGGATTATGGTATGTTCATAATAATTAAAAAAAATGAAAATGGATGATGCTTTAATTAATAGTAAAATAAACTAAATGTTTTAATAATAATTCCAAACGTTCCACCCACCTTTTAAATGTACTACCATTTAAAAATAAAAAATAAATAAAAAAAATTCTACAAATATTTCAAAATTCTAATTCTAAGTTAATTATGTAACATTAATTCTTAATTAATGGGTAATGGACACAGTTTTACTAATGGCCTTTTAAAAGTACCTTGATTAGTACGAACAGTGGCAACACGCGAAATTCCGTCTGATCCTGGATGCAACTCTACAATTCTAGCAAGTTGCCATGACAGAGGCGGAAGATTTTCATGTTTAATAAGCACAAGAGTGCCAAGAGCAACAGGTACATCCTAATGATTCCATTTTCCTCTTTGAAGGAGAGTATGGAGATACTCGTTACTCCAACGGGACCAAAAGTCAGCATAAAGCCTTTGTATGAGTTGCCACTGATTTAGTCTATTTAATTTTAAATTTTGTAAGTCAGAATCTAGGATGACACAAAACGGTTCTAGCGTTAAAAAGTGTCCCGGAGTTAGCGCAGATAAATCATTTGGATCATTACTTATGGGACATAAAGGACGGGAATTTAAAAGAGACTCAATTTGAGTTACAACCGTTAATAATTCTTCATTTTTTCGTCTTCTACTGCTTCTTTCATAATAGATTTCAAATATTTATTGGCACCTATATAGTTAGTTCCACAATCACTATAAACATCAGAACATCGGCCGCGTCTAGCGATAAACCTACGAAAAGCTGCAAGAAAGCACTCGGAAGATAAATCCGAAGCTAATTCAATATGTATCGCTTTGGTGGTAAAGCATACAAATATGCATATCCAGGCCTTTTGCGTTCTCGCACCTCTCAATCGACTCAAGGTTATATTAAATGGGCCACAATAATCAGTTCCTACGTGTAAGAAAGATTTAACTTGAGAAATACGAGCAATTGGTAAATCTCCCATGGGAGGTTGAAGGGGTTTTGGACTTAGTCTCCAACATTTTATACATTTCGAAACTATTGTCCGAATCGCTCTACGAGCGGATAAAATCCAAAAATTTTGACCTATAATAAATTGAAGTAATTGACTTCCAGGATGGAAATGCCTTTTGTGACTATCTTCAATAATTAAGTCTGTTAATCGGCTCGTTCGCGGTAATAAAATCGGATGTTTTAAATCATATTTCAAATCTGCATGACGTAATCTACCCCCCACTCTTAAAATTCCATCTATATCCAGAAATGGATTTAATTTTTTAATTATGTTTGTTGAAATATTTCCAGATAAAATGAGTTCAATATCCTTTGAAAAATATATATTTTGCGTATATTTTATTAGACAATTAAAAGAATGTTTATACTCGGTTTCTGAAATTAATTTGGTATTAGTTTTAAGAGAAGTTTTAAGTTTAAAATTTTGAATTGCACAAAGTATTTATGCAACAATGTTAACAATTTTAGAGAGAGATGAAAATTTGTTAAGTAACTCTTCAAAAATATGAAGATTAAAATTTGTAATTAAAACAATCTTTTTTATTTCTTCATGACATTCTTCAAAATTTAATTTAGAATAAGGCCATCTAGATTGTGGTAAACACAACAATTCTGGACCCACCCACCATGCAGTACAGTCTAGTAGCTCATGGGGTTGTAAACCCCTACTACCGCAATCCGCAGGATTATCTTTGGACTGAACATGGTGCCAAGAGGAGGGACATATTTTTTCCTGAATTAATGTAACCCTGTTACTTATAAAAGTGGTCCATTTATGAGGAAATGACTTAATCCACGATAAAGTAACAGTAGAATCCGTCCAAACAAATATAGTAGAAAACGTAACCTTTTGACTGTACGTCTTCTGAATAAATGAAATTAGATTAGATAACAATACTGCGGCACATAATTCAAGTCGGGGTATAGATATACGCTTAAGAGGGGCTATTTTAGACTTTGCGGTCACAAAAAAGGAAGAGAATTTATGTTCATTTATTTGGTTACGAAAGTATACAACAGCGCAATATCCACGTTCGCTCGCATCACAAAACCCATGAATTTCAGATATATTTGACACATTTGGAATATGTCTAGGTATTTGCAAATGCGCAAGACATGGAAGTTGATCTTTAATTTTTTTCCAAGAAATAACAATATTTTCTGGAGGAGTTTCGTCCCAACCGAGGCCTAGACCCCATAAATTCTGAATATTAAACTTAGCCAAAAACGTTAATGGAGTAAGAAAACCCAACGCATCGTAAATACGTGCTAAATCTGAGAGCATATTTCTTTTAGTACAAACATTATTACGTGTTTCTACAAAATATGTAAAATTGTCGTTAAGAGGGTTCCATTTCAAACCAAGGATTTTGATGGTTTCATTCTCACCCTTTTTGTCAAAAGATATAGAATTATTATATAGATGCTCTGTAGGCAAATCTGCCAACAATTCGGGACGGTTACTACACCATTTTCGAAGCTTGAAGCCATCACTATTTAATAATGAAATAAGTTCATTTTTTAACTGAATACCATCGCACAACGTTTCGGAACCAGTGGCCAAATCATCAACGTAGCTAGTCGATATTAAAGTTTCTGAGGCTATTGGATACTTTTCCTTTTCGTCATTTGCGAGCTGATACAACGTACGTATGGCTAAATAGGGAGATGACGAAATTCCATAAGTAACAGTATTTAATTCGTATTCTTTAATTTTCTCATTGGGGGAGAATCGAAATAAAATCTTTTGAAAATGTCGATGTTTTTTGTTAATTAAAATCTGTCTATACATTTGTCGAATATCTGCGGTAAAAACAATTTTATGAAGTCTAAAATTCAATAAAATTTGCAAAATATCGTTTTGCAATTTAGGACCCGTTAACAAATAATCATTTAAAGAATTATTTTTCATATCTTTTTTACTAGCATTAAAAACAACACGCAAACGTGTACTTGTACTTTCGGGTTTTAAAACACAATGGTGTGGAATATAATATGAATAATTTTTATTAGTGTCAAAGTTAGTTTTTACTTCAGTCATATGTCCGGAATCTAAATAATCCTGCATAAAATCGCAATACATTTTATAAAGATCGGAGTCCTTAATAAGGCGGCGTTCCAACGATAAAAACTGGTTTAACGCAACTGTTTGAGAATTGTCAAACTTTGGTTCGATATTACTTCGAAATGGTAACGATACAGAATACCTTCCGGTATCGCGGTATCAGTGCGAATAAAATTTTGAATAAAAAATTTTTCACATTGTTTATCGTCGGGAGAAATATTATCTCGATGGGGTATTTCCTCAAGTTCCCAAAAACGCTTGACAGAGTCATTTAAATCATTAAATGTAGAAGTAAAAAATGAATTAATCTGCGATTGATTATTATTTAAAATATTTGTTTGACCCATTAAAACCCATCCGAAACAGTGTTAATTGCGGTAGGGGTATTCGCATTTCCCCGAATACAACCGTCTAATAAAATCTGAGAAAATATTTCGGCATTTAATAATATATCAATCTTACCAGGATGATTAAATCTAGAGTCAGCTAATTCCAATTTTTTAATATGCGACCAGTTATATGGCATATTATGAACAGTTGGTTGATCATTACAGATTTTGTCTAAAATCACAGCTTCAACAGAGAATTGAGGGGACACTGTTTTCGTTGGTTTTAGAGTTAAATTCACTGCACCTGAATTCACATTTTGCGACATATTTCCAAGACCGCACACTGAAACCGACAATTTATGCACAGTAAGCCCTAATTTGTTTAAACACTTTTTTGTAATAAAATTTGCTTGTGAAGCACAGTCTAGCAAGGCTCTAAATTTTTGAAAATTTCCACGACAATCTAAAACATCAACAATTAAAGTTGCCAATAAAACCGTACTATCACAACTGGTATTGTTACTAATTTTTTCATGTCCCTTAGAAAAGGTAGCTAAGGAATCGACAAAAGAATTTTGAACAGAGACGGACTCACGTACATCGTTTCTCGGTGCCTGTGGATTATTTTGTTCGCTGCTTGAATCACTGACAAAGTCTCGGGTATTTTTAACTTGCATATTATTTGACGGTGATTCCCTTTTAAATATCGGACGATCAGTTATATTACTTTTTTGTTTGTTTAAATGTCAAAGAGTGTGATGACGACAATTACAAATTCGACAAGTATACGTAGAGTTACATTTAGCCGAATTATGTGTATTACTAAGACAATTAGTACAACATTGTTTTTGTTTCACGAAAGAAAACCTGTCTTGCGGAGTTTTAGCATTAAATGAACTACATTGATAAAGATTGTGATTTAAAGAACAAAGTGTGCATTTGTGGGTATTTTCCGTTGTATTCAAAAATACCAACGGTGGCTGAGAACGTTGTGGCGGCGATTTAAATTTGGGTTTAGGTATCGATGAAAAGGCAATGCTGTCATATGCAATACATTGTTTGTTTAAAAAATCAATTACGCTTGTGAACGCTGGTAGAGTAGATGAGCTATGATTCATTTCAAAACGCGATAATGTAACAGGGTCCAGACGTTTCAATAACGTTTGACTAATATGAAATCCCATTGCGCAGTGGGATATTTTAAGTTTGTTAAAGCGGCAATATTTTCATTAAAGGTATCTATTAACTTTCTTAACAAATGAGGATTTTCATTATTAAGACGCGGGGAATTTTCTATCTCATTCGAATGTGCGGTAGCCAGGATAGGGCTATTTGTATAGCGGTCAATTAAAGCATTATACGCTACAATATAATTAGAACTAGTCAAAGGAGTACATTGTATTAAAGTTCTCGGTGGGCCCTCTAAATATGAATGAAGATGTGTAAATTTTTCGATATTAGATAAAGACGAATTGTTATGAATTAAAGCATTATAAATATCAATAAACGCTGTGAATTGCTTTATGTCACCCGTAAATTTATTAATTTTAATTTCTGGTAATTTAACTTTAGGTAAGATATTAAGATTAGGATTTTGAGATTGAGTCTGAATTAGATTATCTATTTCCTTTTCAAATAATTCAGAATATACGGACTTTATTTGATAAAAACTATTTTCAAAATCACAACGAATTTTATCCTCAATTGGAATTTGATCTTCCTGATTAATCATAGAAGACAAAATTAATGATTGCTGTTTATCAAACTCAGAAAAGATTGTATCTAATTGTTTACATCTTTGTTTAAACTCGATATGAAATTTGTTGTCAACTAAGGCTTTTTTCGACAACTCTGTAAGTTCTCCTATACGATTAATTTCAATCTGACGAAATACTTTAGCTCTTTTTACTTTTTCTGTCATTTTAGTTAAGGTACAAAATATTTAAGAGTAATTATAGTAGTAATTAAGGAAATATTAAAGTTCAATCCTGTGTTAAAATTGTTTCAGGTTTGAAACGAGAGTAAAATATATGTCAACAAAATAAACGAGGATAAAGTTCGCTTGATAAATATTGTATTTTACGAAAATGAAAAAGGATAGCAAATTTGTTATTCCTGAATGTGAATCTTTAAATTGCCCTGCGCGCCATGCGCATTTGATAGCACATTTAAGAAGATGGTAGCTTTTTTCTAACGTACCTAAATTTTAAATATGGCGTTAGATGTTTGACGAAACATAATTAATAATATTGAAAGAAAATCATCCGGCTCGAAGGACCAAAATATTGCGTAATTTATTAAAAAAAGATAATACTTCAAATGGACTGTATAAAAATGTGGATTGGGAAGAAATAAAATAAAATTATATATGTGATAAATTTTGTATGCAATTGAAATGAACGAAACTCCACTCACCTAAATCCAGTGGCTTCTTTCACTTCATAATATATAAAGCTTCATAAATAAAGGGGCCCCTTCTCTTGATTATGAAATTGGAGAAAATGGTTAAATGTGATTATGAGAACTGGTTGTGCTTAGATACACCTTTTCTACCATAATGGACGACTCTTGACACTCCCTTCTTCCTTGCTAGGCTGGTGGAGTTTTTACACATGCACGGAAAAGTTCAAAGAAATGTAGATATAGGGATGAATTATTGTATTAATTGCTTTGTATTAATTATAATATTTACGATTCGGATTATGGTATGTTCATAATAATTAAAAAACATGAAAATGGATGATGCTTTAATTAATAGTAAAATAAACTAAATGTTTTAATAATAATTCCAAACACGGACCAAGCCTTAATCATAACAAGGTCGTTGGAAATATTAGAATGTAAAGACGTTGTATCAAAATCACTCCATTTATGTTTATGTCGTCAATAAAGTGAGAGATTTTTCCATTAATTTTTAGGTTGGTGATATCATTAATGTTCATCAAAAAAAGAATAGGGCCCAAGACCGAACCTTGAAGGACCCCACTTGTAATCCATTTACAATCAGAATCAGAATCATTTGCCCTTACAAATTGCTGCCTATTCCCGAGATAAGATTTAAACCAATTTAAAGAAATACTCCGGATTCCATAAAAATTCAGCTTGCTTATCAAAATTTCATGACTAACATAGTCAAAGGCTTTTGCATAGTCACAAAAAACTGAGGCGGTGGGGTGGCTGGTATCGAGGGATAAGTAGACGTCGCTAAGAGAACATAGCGTCACTGGTACACTTGTTGGGTAAAAATCCAAACTGATCCGGGGATATCATCTGATGTTTAAGGAGAAAAAAACCTTTCAATGATTTTTGATAGCACTGGAAGTAGAGCGATTGGGCGAGAATTGCAAGAGTTAGTTTTTCGCCCCCTTTATGAAGAGGAATAATTATAGCTGTTTTAAGGTATTCAGGGAATATACCTT
The DNA here is from genome assembly GCA_030620095.1 of Kuschelorhynchus macadamiae. Classification (NCBI taxonomy): domain Eukaryota; kingdom Metazoa; phylum Arthropoda; class Insecta; order Coleoptera; family Curculionidae; genus Kuschelorhynchus; species Kuschelorhynchus macadamiae. The sequence goes on along the minus strand of JAUTXW010001318.1, from coordinate 2,245,530 downwards.
GTATAAGCGATTCATTTATTAGTATTGTAAGGGCCTCTATGACTGGGAGCGGTAGGTTCAGGAATATTTTAAATGATAGGCCATCAGTGGTACACGTAGATTTGCTTGTGATGTTATTCATTTCTTTCAATAGTTCCATGCTGCTAAAAGGGCTTAAGAAAACGCTATCAGCGACATTTTTCGATGGAGGGAGAAACGAAAGAGAGTCCAAACTTGGCGAGATACCAGAGGAAAATTTTTGTTTACATTAACAAAATAATCATTTACGTCATTTGGCCTTGACAAGATCTGAGTCACAGGGTTTGATTTGAGGTCATTGATAATGGATTGAAATGTTTTTAGGCTTTTTTAGACATCACAGAAAATAGAATTTACGTAATGTTTGCTGCAGGTATTTTAAATAAACTTAATTTTATTCTATAAATATATATATATATATATATATATATATATATATATATATATATATATATATATATTCATATACAGGAGAACATGTCACCTTAGTTTCATGAATCTTGATGGGGTGGAAATTTCAAAAGCTTCCTTATGTAGGGGAGTAAGAGCACTAAAATTTAAATAGCGAAAAGGTACTATATCCAATAGGAGATATTTAATTGAACAGCCAAAGGTTCGTCATTGACAAAAGAGTTCCGTTTTTAAGGGCACATACGGATAATTTTACCTCTATTTTTGCTTTAAAAGCTGTTTTTTTATGAAACGTGGATATTCAGGTTAGTAGAAAGGTTTTATTAAAAATGGTCAAAACGTTATATGAATATATTTTTAATTATATGAGCAAGGCAGCTTTTCGAAATAGTTGGCAAGATGGCTCCGTTAAAACTGCCAAAAATAAAGGTTCAGAAGGCGTTAGATAGACTATTTTGCATGCTGGATCAGAGACAGGTTTTGTGGCTAACGCAAGCCATATTTATCTATATGGGTCCAAGTAAGGTAACAATCCTGGCGCTATGAATGCTGAAAATTTTGAAAAATATTTATTCCGAAATATAGTAGAGTCTTTCCTCATAGTGATGGATAAGGCATCCTACCATTTTACGCTATTAGAGAAGATTCCAAACTCAAGTTGGTTTAAACAAATACTTCTACGATAGAAATATCGAATATCCAAATACAACAATGAAAATATAAATACAGACATATACGCAAGAACAAAATATTTCTTTTGTATTCCTGTTCCGATGCCCCAAGAGTAACGAACCTTAAATAGAACTCCATATTTCTTTCCGTCGGTTTCAAAATTTAAACTGTACCAGAATATAAATTCGAAATAGCCTGAATGAAACCTTCGGAAAATTAATTTAGGAAACCCATTTGCCCGCTAAATTTGCTGCATTAGCAAGAACTTAATATCAACTTCGTAAAAGTTTTTAAATTTAAATTGAACATAATATCCTGAGAAAAAATGGGATATAAACTTTTTAATTTCACAACTTTCGGAGACGTTTTACATAAATTAAGGGGAGAAACACCCTAAGAAAGAATATTCCATCTGCGTCGCAAGAAAACTATTTAACAGGCAATGAATATCAATTTTAAATATTGGCAAACCGTAATGAAAATACCTTATTTAATCTAAATTTATATTACTACATATCTATATATATATATATATATATATATATATATATATATATATATATTATATAGTTTTGTGACCAAAACATCTAAAAATGGTAGCTTGTTGTTTTCCTCTAGCTCTAGAGTAAATTGTATTCTGGGGTGGATTGAATTTACGTGAGTCAGAAATTTTTCGAGCTCTGTATGACCATGTTGCCATATAATAAATATGTCATCCACATAACGAATCCATAATTTGGGTTTTAAACTCGCTTTCTCAAGAGCTTCTTTCTCTAAGTATATCATAAATAAATTCGCGACTACTGGTGATAGCGAGGACCCCATTGGAGCACCATCCATTAGTTTATACATTTGCCCGTTGAAAGAAAAATAAGTATTTTTGAGGCAATGCTCCGAGAGTTCTATTATATGTGCCTGGAAATCCTCGTTCATAGCAATCTTGTCCAATGCTTCGTCGATGGGAATACTGGGATATAACGATTTGACATCTAGGCTTGCTATGATATCGTTTTTTTCAAGGACGATATCTCGTATAATTCGAGTGAAATGCTCCGAGTTTTTCACAAATGAATCAGCTTTTTCTACAGTTGGTTGCATAATTTCAGAAAGGTATTTCTCCAGTTTTTGTAGCCGCGAATTAACAGCACTAACAATAGGTCTGATAGGCGCCCCTGGTTTGTGTATTTTTGGTAAACCATAGAGTTTAGGACATCTGCTCGACTTTTCCCGTGGTATGATTTTTTGTTGAATTTCGGGGTTTATTGGTGAACTTTTTATTTTATTTTTAGTTGTTTTTTCTAGGTACGTTGTCGGGTCCCTTGGAACAGGCCTATAACAATTGTCTTGTAGGATATCCTGCATTTTTTGTACGTAATCTTGAGTATTCATAACCACAGTTGCGTTTCCTTTATCTGCTGGAAGGATTGTGATGTCTTTATTTTTTCGAAGGTTTATTAGGGCCCTTTGTTCAGTGGCATTTAGGTTTTGTTTTGGTGTTTTGCTTGTTCTTAAAATTCTTGCCACCTCTTGTCGAATCTCCTCTGCTTTTGTTTCTTCAGAGGAGTCAAGGACAGCTTCCACTCCAGCTATTATTTCTTCTTTCTAGATGTCAAATCGTTATATCCCAGTATTCCCATCGACGAAGCATTGGACAAGATTGCTATGAACGAGGATTTCCAGGCACATATAATAGAACTCTCGGAGCATTGCCTCAAAAATACTTATTTTTCTTTCAACGGGCAAATGTATAAACAAATGGATGGTGCTCCAATGGGGTCCTCACTATCACCAGTAGTCGCGAATTTATTTATGATATACTTCGAGAAAGAAGCTCTTGAGAAAGCAAGTTTAAAACCCAAATTATGGATTCGTTATATGGATGACATATTTATTATATGGCAACATGGTCATGCAGAGCTCGAAAAATTTCTGACTCACGTAAATTCAATCCACCCCAGAATACAATTTACTCTAGAGCTAGAGGAAAACAACAAACTACCATTTTTAGATGTTTTGGTCACAAAACTATATAACGGACATTTCGAATACACCGTGTATAGAAAACCAACACATACAGATAGATATTTAAATGCAAAATCACATCATCACCCAGCACAAATTCAAGCTGTGGCAAATACTCTAATATCTAGATCCGTGCGACTAACTGAAACACAGGCGAGATAAAACGAACTTAAGGTAGTATCTAGTGCTTTAAAGAAAAATGGCTACACAAATCTCACCATAGAGAAAGCTATTAATGCACAGGTTTCCCGAACAACGAACAACAAAAAATATGAGCTGGGAAAGCAACGCGTGGTCTTACCATATGTAAAAGGCACAACAGACAGAATCGGAAGAATTCTGAGGAAACACAACATACAAACAATATACAAGCCACAAACAACTATAGGTAAACTACTCGGAAACCCAAAAGATAAAATCAAACTGCAAAACCACGGAGTGTACAGTATTCCGTGCCAGGACTGTGAAAAGTTGTACGTAGGGCAAACTAACAGACGAATATCAGCAAGAGTGGGAGAGCATAAACTCAGCATCAGAAATAAACAAACAACCTCAGCTTTATTCCTACATCATCAGGAACCCATCTGATGTTTAAGGAGAAAAAAACCTTTCAATGATTTTTGATAGCACTGGAAGTAGAAAAATTGCAAGAGTTAGTTTTTCGCCCCCTTTATGAAGAGGAATAATTATAGCTGTTTTAAGGTATTCAGGGAATATACCTTGTATAAGCGATTCATTTATTAGTATTGTAAGGGCCTCTATGACTGGGAGCGGTAGGTTCAGGAATATTTTAAATGATAGGCCATCAGTGGTACACGTAGATTTGCTTGTGATGTTATTCATTTCTTTCAATAGTTCCATGCTGCTAAAAGGGCTTAAGAAAACGCTATCAGCGACATTTTTCGATGGAGGGAGAAACGAAAGAGAGTCCAAACTTGGCGAGATACCAGAGGAAAATTTTTGTTTACATTAACAAAATAATCATTTACGTCAACAAGATCTGAGTCACAGGGTTTGATTTGAGGTCATTGATAATGGATTGAAATGTTTTTAGGCTTTTTTAGACATCACAGAATTTACGTAATGTTTGCTGCAGGTATTTTAAATAAACTTAATTTTATTCTATAAATATATATATATATATATATATATATATATATATATATATATATATATATTCATATACAGGAGAACATGTCATTAGTTTCATGAATCTTGATGGGGTGGAAATTTCAAAAGCTTCCTTATGTAGGGGAGTAAGAGCACTAAAATTTAAATAGCGAAAAGGTACTATATCCAATAGGAGATATTTAATTGAACAGCCAAAGGTTCGTCATTGACAAAAGAGTTCCGTTTTTAAGGGCACATACGGATAATTTTACCTCTATTTTTGCTTTAAAAGCTGTTTTTTTATGAAACGTGGATATTCAGGTTAGTAGAAAGGTTTTATTAAAAATGGTCAAAACGTTATATGAATATATTTTTAATTATATAAGCAAGGCAGCTTTTCGAAATAGTTGGCAAGATGGCTCCGTTAAAACTGCCAAAAATAAAGGTTCAGAAGGCGTTAAAGACTATTTTGCATGCTGGATCAGAGACAGGTTTTGTGGCTAACGCAAGCCATATTTATCTATATGGGTCGACAATCCTGGCGCTATGAATGCTGAAAATTTTGAAAAATATTTATTCCGAAATATAGTAGAGTCTTTCCTCATAGTGATGGATAAGGCATCCTACCATTTTACGCTATTAGAGAAGATTCCAAACTCAAGTTGGTTTAACAAATACTTCTACGATAGAAATATCGAATATCCAAATACAACAATGAAAATATAAATACAGACATATACGCAAGAACAAAATATTTCTTTTGTATTCCTGTTCCGATGCCCCAAGAGTAACGAACCTTAAATAGAATGAATCAGCTTTTTCTACAGTTGGTTGCATAATTTCAGAAAGGTATTTCTCCAGTTTTTGTAGCCGCGAATTAACAGCACTAACAATAGGTCTGATAGGCGCCCCTGGTTTGTGTATTTTTGGTAAACCATAGAGTTTAGGACATCTGCTCGACTTTTCCCGTGGTATGATTTTTTGTTGAATTTCGGGGTTTATTGGTGAACTTTTTATTTTATTTTTAGTTGTTTTTTCTAGGTAAACAGGCCTATAACAATTGTCTTGTAGGATATCCTGCATTTTTTGTACGTAATCTTGAGTATTCATAACCACAGTTGCGTTTCTTTTATCTGCTGGAAGGATTGTGATGTCTTTATTTTTTCGAAGGTTTATTAGGGCCCTTTGTTCAGTGGCATTAAGGTTTTGTTTTGGTGTTTTGCTTGTTCTTAAAATTCTTGCCACCTCTTGTCGAATCTCCTCTGCTTTTGTTTCTTCAGAGGAGTCAAGGACAGCTTCCACTCCAGCTATTATTTCTTCTTTCTAGATGTCAAATCGTTATATCCCAGTATTCCCATCGACGAAGCATTGGACAAGATTGCTATGAACGAGGATTTCCAGGCACATATAATAGAACTCTCGGAGCATTGCCTCAAAAATACTTATTTTTCTTTCAACGGGCAAATGTATAAACAAATGGATGGTGCTCCAATGGGGTCCTCACTATCACCAGTCCGTGATAGGAATATATATTCGTTATATATATATATATATATATATATATATATATATATATATATATATATATATATATATATATATATATATATATATATATAAATACTCTAATATCTAGATCCGTGCGAGCTATATATATATATATATATATATATATATATATATATATATATATATATATATATATATATATATATATATATATATATATATATATATATATATATATATATATATATATATATATATATATATATATATATATATATATATATATATATATATATATATATATATATATATATATATATATATATATATATATATATATATATATATATATATATATATATATATATATATATATATATATATATATATATATATATATATATATATATATATATATATATATATATATATATATATATATATATATATATATATATATATAACATAGTATGTATGAATAGATGCATACTTCTTTTTAGTAAATAGAAGTATGCAATTATTCCATACATACAAGGGTTATCCGAAAGTATTCAATCCACCTTAAAAAAAAAACACAACATCTACCTCTGCCACAACACCTTCCAAAAAAGTACTTTACCTCACTTAAAACTAAAACCCCTATAAATCAAAAAACACATTCAATTTACAAAATATCGTGCAACGAATGTCCCGCTGTATACATAGGGCAAACCTCACAATATCTCAAAAACCGGATCAATCGCCATAAATACGAAAAAAAAAATAAAACCGCTCTCACAAAACATATAAACGAAACTTCCCATACTTTTAATTTTCAGGGTACAAAACTTTTGAAAACAAAAACTAATCAAACAAAAAGGGAGTTCTTAGAGATGTTATATATAAAAAATAGGAAAATTCAATAAACGGCAAAACTGAAATAAAAAATATAAGCCAAATTTAATACATCTTAAAATAATATAATAATACCCTTCTTTGACTTTACATGATCACTCTTTCATATTAAAATAAATAAACCTTTTAATTTTAATTCTCCATAATCTTGTCTGTATCAGGAATAAATAAACTTACATTAACTGCGCTAATTTCAAAAACCATAAGATACCAAAAAAGCAAAACAATAAATTTTACGTTTTTTATCAAATCGAAAAAAACAGAACACTTACTGATAATATTAAACATCTGATATAAATATCTAATCCAAGTCAGTCGAATTTCAACTTTTGAATGTTTTAACCTATGTGATGTTTCTAAACTAAATGTCTTATACTGTGCCCGAAAGTTTGTTTATAAATGTATGAGATTACATTCTTAGGTGAGTTAAAAACTAAATTAAATTTGTAATTTTCTTTGGATCATATTTATAATATTTTTTTTTTATCTTTACGCCCTTTATAAAATAAAAATATTGTTTTAGAATCACTGATGAGGGCAAAAGCTTGCCAAAACGTATGTAAATAAAAAATGCTACATACAAACTAAGTCTTCGTTTTATATATAAATAATTAGGACAAATGCACTAGTTTACTGTATATAAATATATATATATATATATATATATATATATATATATATATATATATCAGCTAGTTTCAATTCTCGGGTAAGCGGTCTGTGGTGTGTGTCAAACATATACTATACTATATACTTTAGTACTGTTACTTTGTATTTTTGTTGAACCCGTTAGCGTGGTTGCAGGTTTATTGTTTAAACTGTATATTTTTACCTACCGACGCTCCCGCGTCGGGTATAAATTCTGTATTTTACGAACGCCTAATGCATTTCGTTTTAAGCATCTATGATGTGAGTTAGCCAGGGGACCTTCAACACGCTTGTTTTGTGTTTTTTTTTGTTACCAATGTTATTCAAATAAAATTTATTTAACGTTCTGTATGGCAACTCTGAATGTAAGTTTGTATCATTTTGATTGTACTGTTAATTCATTAGTGTTGTATTTTAGCTATTTACCTCCTGAAGAAGCTATTAATCAATGGCGAAATATAGAGGATTGATGGAAAAATGAGATTTTTTGTTTTTGTTTGACACACACCACAGACCGCTTACCCGAGAATTCAAACTAGCTGATTTAGCGTACGGTCGAGTATATATATATATATATATATATATATATATATATATATATATATATAGGGTTATTTACGCAACCCGTTCATTAAAAGTTTTTGATGATGCCATTTAGATAAAAATTTCAAATTTTGGGATTAAGGTAAGGTCAAGGGGTACTTCTTTTTTGAAATATTTTCAACTTCCTGTCACTTCCGGTTTAACCGGAAGTTGGTATCCCTGTATTTTATGATATTTTTGAATTCTACGGAGAATTTTAATGCTATTTTATGTAGCATGTCCTATACCTAGGTTCAAGCGTTCTTAAGATATTTGACCTTGAACCGAAAATGAGCCTTCAGGGTACCAAATTTTAAAATCTCATATTTTTGTAAGGTTTGAAGATATAATCTTCACATTTTGCAGACGATCGGTAAATAATCTTAGGTTTCTATTTTTTTTATTGAATTTGTCTATTTTTATACAGGGTATCCTAAATTCAGCGGCAAACATTCACATTTTCAAAGCCGTTAAAGTCCGTTTTTTTAAATGGGACACCCTATAACTTTATGCACTATGAAATGTAGAATTTCATTTTCTATCGAACTGTATTAAGGTTCCCTATACCTATTCGTAATCATTTTCGAAATAATTGGGTTTTATAAAAATATCGTATGTATTCGCTTAAATGTTTACATGTTCCAATGGTGAGCCACGGAAAAACAATTGAGATCCAATATCCAATATGACAGATGATTAGTATGCGTTATTTATCGAAAGCTGTCAGTGATAAACTAATATTCTAAATCGAAATGGAAGAATACTCAAACGCTGATATTCTCAATCTATTCTATATTCATGGAGAATGTCATAAAATTTTGGAGAGAACGTGTCGTGTGTTTAATGAACGCCACCCTGATTTGCCGCCAATGAACAAGTCAAAATTCAAGAGGATTGAAACGAACTTTTTGTGTTTTGGCAACGTTAAAGTTACAAAAAATGTTCCGAAAGCAGTGACAAATGCCAAGGATAACGTAATAAACACATTAGCTTATTTCCACGCAGTTCGATAGAAAATTAAATTCTACATTTGATAGCGCATAAAGTTAGAGGGTGTCCCATTTAAAAAAACGGACTTTAGCGGGTTTGAAAATGTGAATGTTTTCCGCTGAATTTAGGACACCCTGTCTAAAAATAGACAAATTCAATAAAAAAATAGAAACCTAAGATTATTTACCGATCGTCCACAAAATATGAAGATTATATCTTCAAAACTTACAAAAATATAAGATTTTAAAATTTGGTACCCCGAAGGCTCATTTTTGGTTCAAGGTCAAGTATCTTAAGAACGCTTGAACCTAGGTATAGGACATACTACATAAAATAGCATTAAAATTCTCCGTAGAATCCAAAAATATCATAAAATACAGGGTGTTCCATTTAAAATAAGTAAGTTGATACCAACTTCCGGTTAAACCGGAAGTGACAGGAAGTTGAAAATATTTCAAAAGAGAAGTACCCCTTGACCTTACCTTAATCCCAAAATTTGAAATTTTTATCTAAATGGCATCATCAAAAACTTTTAATGAACGGGTTGCGTGAATAACCCTGTATATATATATATATATATATATATATATATATATATATATATATATATATATATATATATATATTATATAATAACCCTGTATATATATATATATATATATATATATATATATATATATATATATATATATATATATATATATATACAGGATTATTCAGGTTATTTCTTATATTATAACTAATCTGTGAATGGTTCAATCAAGGTGCTGGACGGAATAGTCATTTTGCAAAATACAATTTAAACTATATGTGCATGTACGATGTTGTTTTATATATCCAAGTAATGGTATTCGTTTTCTACTTGTAATTATCTTAAATTGATTTCTAACATAAATAAGTAATAGCGTATATTTTAACTGTTTTTTTTTCTGGCTAGTTAATGATATATTAATTGTAAATAATGTTAACCATGTCATTTTTTTATATATTTTCTATTCTAGTTCTATACGCAAAATCATTGAAAAGGGCTTATATCCTATAAGACATAGTATTAGAACAGAATGGTATAAAAAAAACTTGGTCCTTTAGCTATTTAAAATTTTAATTCTTATCACCCACCATCCCAAAAGAACTCTGTAATTTATTGGTCTAGCAGATCGAGCAATTAAACTTTCTGATCCTGAGTTCAGAGAAAAAGCCATGAACAAATCTAAAGCCGCATTAGAACTAAACCAGTACCTTTCAAAATTAATAAATATACTTTTTAAAAAGAGAATACATAAATATTATAACTGTACAAATTCTAATATTAAATCAAATTCTCACAAGATAAAATACATACTAGTTTATCCCAGCAATTTCAAAAACTTTTCATGAAACAGAACATCCAAATATGGCAAAAAGATTATAACCTACTATCAAAAACTATCAAAAATGTTTACTAATTTAAAAACAAGAATTCCAATAAATAAAAAAGCAATACTGTTTATCAGATTCCGTGCAACAATTGTAACTGCGTTTATATCGGAAAAACCAGCCATTACTTGAAAAATAGAGTGATTAGTCACAAATATGACAAAAAGAACACCACAGCCTTGACAAACTATGATATCTCCAAAAAACATACATTTAACTATAAAGAAACTAAAGTACTTAAAATGGAATCTCATTTAAAAAAATGGAAACAAAACAACAAAACGCATATGTCATAAACGATAAAAAAGACATAAATAATCTAAACAAAAAATATATATATATCATTATTGGAACTGTAATCTTCCACATTTCATAGTGAACGTTCTCAATAATTTTAATATGTTAGTGTAATATTACCTAAGGGGGTAGTTAAAATATGTATATTTTTGTGTTTTTAATCGAATGACTGATTGATTAGCTAAACACACTTTTTAAACCCGAAAGTAAAATAAAAAACTATAGACAAGTAGGTACCACACGTACTAGTATCGGGTGGGTCCTCCGTGAACTCTTATAACCTCGCAACCTCGTCTGGGCATACTTGATATAACATTGTCTATTAACTCTTGAGGAATTAAATGCCATCCTTTACGAATTGCTTCAACCAATTCATCAATAATTATAGGAGGTATTGCTCGAGCATACAAACGCCGCTTTAAAGCATCCCATATGTGTTCGATTTGATTGGAGATAAACCATTCTCTTATATTGATGATTTTCGTTAATTATTCCTGCCCTTCGTCCACATAAATAAAATTGTTGCCCAATCTGCCAGCTACTTGCGGTATGTTATTCTCCAAGGTCTCTATATAACGAAATGCGTTTACAGAGCGATTATTAAGAACTGTTAATTCTGTTCGACCACCTGGTAATATTCCTCCCCACACTGTTACAGAACTACCTCCAAACGGAATTCGATCTAAGGAACAATTTTCTTCGTATCTCTCTCCTATTCGATACCATACACGAATCTGATTGTCGTCACGGTAAAATGCAACCTTTGATTCATCCGCAAATAAACAATGTGACCATTCGAGTAAATCCCAGTTAACATTCAGCAAAAATCAAACGAGACCGTCCGTGTTCTCTTAATAACTGAGGATGCCTATAGAGCATCGAGAATTTAAATGAGCTTTATGTAACCGATTTCTAACATTTTTTGTAGAAATGGTTACATTTTGTGTTACCTAGATATGAGTTTTAATTTTTGTGGACGTAATAGTCCTCTTGGAAAGAGCTTGACGTACAATGTATCTGTCTGTCCTTTTTGTTTTCTTTTGTTATCTTCACAGCACCGCCTCTATGATTATATTGCACTGAATCAGTATTTGATATCTGCGCCATGCCCCTGATAAAGCACTTTGTTTAATATGCAACCTTTTAGCCACAATTCTTTGTGGTAAGCCATTTTCTAGCATACCGATTGCTCGCATAAGTTCGTTCACATTATATCTGCGCATTTTGACATAATTTTAAAACTATTGAACATTGTAGGTGACATATGACAATCGGTGCGTTTTTGTTTCAAAGCCTCCTTTACTTATTTTAAAAATTTACTACAAAAAAATTATACAATTATGTAAGTGTTTAGGAGAATCTCTATAGTTTAAAAACGGAACAAAAAAAGCACGTTTTAAAGCAAAATTGGGGCTATCATTTGACATAATAAGTATAATTTTGGGATTTGCTGTTTAACTCAGAAATGTAGTTAAATTTTTGGGTAAAAAACACGTGTGTTTGAATCAACCTGTATATTGACGTTACTTGTGTTTAATGTCAAACATTTTTCCCAAGAATAAAGTCTAATAATGTACCTTTAAAACAAAAAAAGGTTTATTTAAATCGAATCAGAAATATAATATTACAAATATAACTAAAATTTTGTAGTTTCAAATTTCCATGAGTGTATATATATATATATATATATATATATATATATATATATATATATATATACAATGTGTCCCAAATTTGGCTTACATGCATTGCTATCTCGTAAACCGCTATAGCTACAGGGTGGGTTAAATTAGGAAAGTTTTAGAGAATTTTATTACAAATTTGATGACGTTTTGAAGTTTAGGATATCTTTGTGGTTTTCAAGATAATTGGGAAAAATCAAAATGGTGCATTTTCAACTTTTGCCCGTAGCTTCTAAATGACTCGTATTATGGTTTTATGGTTTATACATTATTAGGGCACTTTTATTAGAGGAACATTATGCAGGTAAAACGAAGTTTCTAGCTTCAATTGTTTTTGAGATATTGCCATAAACTTTTTATTTTCTTACCGCGCGACGCCATATTGGATTATTGTATTTTTGGAAAGATCTTTTTAAGAGCTTTCCAATGATGTATAACAAGGTAAGATTATTATTTTTCTTGAGCTCTAAAAACCAAAATAATTGTTTTTTTTTAAGTAGGCTTTGATTACGCATGGCGGCCATAATGAAACAAAAGAATGCCGCATGTCAACAATCATTTTGTGTTCCTGAATAGTACTTGTTATCATTTTCTCATTGTGCCGAGTTTTTACAAAGTTTATTTGAGTTTCTTATACTACTTAAAATGGAGGGTAATTATTCCAACGAAGAGAATTTGGATATGATAGAACTTTATTTTAAAGCAAATAGAAATACACAAGCAGCTGCGCGTTCATACGAAGAACAATTTCCAGACCGACATCAACCAAGCCAAAGGCATTTCAGATTTCTAATTGTAAACTTGTTAGCTTATGGGTAAAAATATTAATTCAACCCTCGATGTTTCAGATTTTCAACTAAGATATTATACTAACAGTGAATACCTAGTGACTAAAATGTAACTATCACACTATTGAAAATACCTAAACTAAATTTAAATTAACACATAAAAAAAATATAAGTTACACCACATGCCTCCCTCCATTTTCCACACATTTTTGACATTTCTCCAATACCTTCCGTGTAACCCTTCTTAAGGTGTTCCTGTTAATATTAGCAAAAACATCTCGGACTCTGTCTTCTAGCTCTCTGAGACTTTCTGGCGGAGAAAATTCGTAGACCTCATTTTTTGCGTATCCCCATAAATAAAAATCGGGAGGAGTAATATCCGGTGACCTTGCCGGCCAAGCAACAGGGCCATTATTAGCGATAATATTTTCCCCGAAAGTATTTCTGAGGACCGCCATCACCTCTCTGGTACCGTGAGCCGGACAGCCATCTTGTTGGAACCAAATATTTTGCAGGTCGTTTGGGGGAACAGAATTTATAACTTCTGGAATAATTTGTTCCCGTAATAGTTGCAAATATCTGTTACCCGATAAATTTTCTTGGAAAATGAACGGCCCAATCAAACGGTTATCTAAAATACAAATTGTTATGAGTGATTTAAAGCAGAAGTGCATTGTTTGGAATTACCTATAATGCCACACCACACATTGAACCCAAATTTTGTTTGTAAACGTCTTTCTTCTAAATTATGAGGATTCTCGGTGCCCCAGTAATGAGTATTATGTTTATTGAAAATTCCACAGTTTGTAAATCGTGTTTCATCTGTCCAAAGTACTTTAGAATGAAAGTTGGGTATTTGCTGGCATTTGTTGATGAACCATTCACTAAACGTGATTCTTCTAGCAAAATCATTTACCTGAAGACCCTGTACAATAGTAGGTTTATAGGGATGAAAGTGAAGTTTTTTCAAGACTCGTTGGACGGTTGATTTGGGAATTGCCGTTTGTTCTTCAATCTTTCTTACTGAGGTTGTTGGGTTGTCCCTGACACTTTCTATTATAGCTGCGTTTCTTGCTTCATTATCTATTGAATAGGTCTTTGGTTTCGGTTTCAAAAAAGACCCGTAGGCTAACAGGTTAACAATTAGAAATCTGAAATGCCTTTGGCTTGGTTGATGTCGGTCTGGAAATTGTTCTTCGTATGAACGCGCAGCTGCTGGTGTATTTCTATTGGGTTTAAAATAAAGTTCTATCATATCCATTCTCTTCGTTGGAATAATTACCCTATATATATATATAAATAAACTTTGTAAAAACTCGGCACAATGAGAAAATGATAACAAGTACTATTCAGGAACACAAAATGATTGTTGACATGCGGCATTCTTTTGTTTCATTATGGCCGCCATGCGTAATCAAAGCCTACTTAAAAAAAAACAATTATTTTGGTTTTTAGAGCTCAAGAAAAATAATAATCTTACCTTGTTATACATCATTGGAAAGCTCTTAAAAAGATCTTTCCAAAAATACAATAATCCAATATGGCGTCGGTAAGAAAATAAAAAGTTGATGCCAATATCTCAAAAACAATTGAAGCTAGAAACTTCGTTTTACCTGCATAATGTTCCTCTAATAAAAGTGCCCTAATAATGTATAAACCATAAAACCATAATACGAGTCGTTTAGAAGCTACGGGCAAAAGTTGAAAATGCACCATTTTGATTTTTCCCAATTATCTTGAAAACCACAACAGATATCCTAAACTTCAAAACGTCATCAAATTTGTAATAAAATTCTCTAAAACTTTCCTGATTTAACCCACCCTGTAGCTATAGCGGTTTACGAGATAGCAATGCATGTAAGCCAAATTTGGGACACATTGTATATATATATATATATATATATATATATATATATATATATATACCAGTCTGCGGATGCCGTAAAAAGTTATTTACCGGTCCTTATAATGAAAAAGTCTGAGTAGGACTGCTTTAAATAATAACCCTTTAGATTAAATAAATTCCAGTAAGTGCGGGTTAATCCCCATATACCACTAAAACATAAACAAAATATTTCATCTGCCCCTCTGAAAGATTTTTTCTGCCGGCTGCAGTCCTCTCGACCTTATCAAGTACAATCATCTCGGTTATCTTATAGATATATCTGTTTGCCTGAAGATAAGGCTGAGATGGAGATGTCAAACACATGGATTTCGGCTTTCAAAATATGTTGGTAGGCTTATAGGTAGTATTCTAAATATAGTAATACTATATATATATATATATATATATATATATTATATATAAACTATATATATATATATATATATATATATATATATATATATATATATATATATATATATATATATATTATATATATATATATATATATATATATATATATATATATATATATATATATATATATATATATATATATATATATATATATATATATATATATATATATATATATATATATATATATATATATATATATATATATATATATATATATATATATATATATATATATATATATATATATATATATATATATATATATATATATATATATATATATATATATTGATGAGAATATTAGTATCATCAAAAATAAATACATACAGGATCGCAGTCAGAGCTGTGATAAGTACTCAGCTAAAGTGTTTAAAGTAATCAGCATTAAGTACTTGATTTTAAAAATCTACTTGCCTTATTAAGTACCAGTATTTTGCAAAACTACTTAAAATATTTAGTAGTTTATTTTAGAAATGAAAATGTAGGTGTAAGCATTAAGTACATGCTCTATTTAGTTTTAAGTACATTTACTAAGTACTTAAAATATATCTAAATACTGCAGTACTTTTAGGTATTCAGTATTTTTTACATACTTAAAACATATCAATAATACTTGAGTACTTACAGTACCTCTAAATACTTAAGTATTTAGCCTATTTTTAAGTACTGCAATCATAATCAACTAAATATTGATTATACTTATTATATCATAACATTTTTCAAGTGATTTTTTGAGCATCATCGTGTTTTGGTTTTAGCAAAACAAAATCAGTTTTAATGAAAATTATATAAAAAATTTAATCGCAAATGAAGAAGAAACGCAATCTACTAGATAAAATTAATAAAGCATTATGCATTTTAAATAAAGCGTCGAGTTTATAATGTTTTTCTGTAAATACCTAATTATGTATTATCTGCATTTTTAAGGCTGCAATAGCAAAAACATATTGTTCTTCTCTTAAACTGAAGCGTGAAATATAAACAAAAACTTATACAAGTAGAGTCTACGCATAACAAACAATAAACAATTAACTTATATGCATTATATTGTAGCCCATTTAAATAACTTTTCTATAATAGCTATAGTGACTTTATCGAGATATTAAATAGACATTTTTTAAGTGTAATGTTGCGAAATTTCGTTATCCGCATTTATGACAGTGATGTTTATTTAGTTTACCAGAATCGCCTTGATGCTCTAGACAATAAATAACAAACATATTTATATTTTAATATTTATTTAAGACATTATTTCCAATTATCAAAACCTGCATTTTGAAAAACCACTAAGCTCTTATATTAAAAGCTGAAATGAGGGTAAAGAATTAAAAAAAACTATATATATATATATATATATATATATATATATATATATATATATATATATATATATATATATATATATATATATATATATATATATATATATATATATATATATATATATATATATATATATATATATATATATATATATATATACTGGGTGTTCCATTAAAAAACAGCTTAAAGGGTACAAAAAGCAGTTTTACTGCCTAGGTAGTACAAGTACACCTTTTGGACCTCATTAAAAAACCGCTTTTATTGTCATTTGGAGAAAAAAAATTTATTTATACCGGATTGGTACTATTGTCAAATACTCCCCAGACTAAGATTTTCTCAACTATACTTTGCCCAGACTAATAATGAACAAACTAACTAGGTCACGGTACTCTTAACCTTGCTGAAAGTACGCAGTATTTCGGTTATATAAGCCAACTCGAATACGGTAGACTCAGACTTGACATGAGTCTCATACCCACCCTAAGTTATCCCGAAACTTCTGCAAATTACCTAACAGTTGGGAAACACATTTCTGATTACTGACCTCATCCCGATTATCCCTTTTTCCTTCAGGGCTTACGCAAATTATTTGCCAGTTGGGAAACGCACTCTGGGAACTCTCCTTAAACCCGAAAAAACCTCTAGCAAGCTAGAATAGGTGACAATAAAGATAACGAAAAGACACTTGATATAAAATATACAAATATAGAAAGCCTATCTTTCAATAGCGGCAAACCATACATAATGACCCCTCAGTGAACAAAGTAGCATTTTTAGTTCATTGTGACTCCTTGATATCATATTATTTAATCTTTTTTTTTCACCCTTTTAATTAACATATATTTTATACATGGAAATGATTGGAATCTTACATACTTTATATAACGATTTCAGAAAAAATAAATTTCAATTTTTGCTTAATTTTTCAAACAACCTGGGTGGGAGAAGATAATCATAATGTTGCGAATTTAGCCTTAGTTATTGATTTGTTAAGATCTAGGTGAACTTATTTATCGTTTATAATTTAAACGAAGTACCTTTCAAAACAAAAATAAACTAGTAATTGTTTATGGTCTTCGCTGCAAAATGGCCATTTATCGCTTCAGTGTATTTGTCACGGTATCGGCAGAAAACTAGATAAATTATTCTTGTGGTATCAATCCATACCTACTCTTTGGTATCAGCCTATTTGTCAAGATTAACTATACACCGGGAGACAAATTTGTGCACATACTCAGCAAGATGTTTGATAGAAAGTCTTCAGTCAGGACTGTTATAATGTTACGATTATTTTATAAAAGCTAAAATTTTTTGTAGTGATCAATTAGGTACCGTGACTAATCAAACTTCTCAAACCAAAGAGAAGGCTTATTGTCAATCGGGTAAGTAGTTTTTTAGTTATGTCGCAAACAGACATACCGACGGAATTGAGAAAAGATGTTTTTTGGCATCTAGGGACTCTGAAATCTTAAGATCTGAAAACGTACCATAACTTTTAATGCTTGCACAAAAATTGAAATTAATCTAATAAGTAGTTTTTTTCAGGCCTATTTTTTAAATATTTTATTGGGACTCCATTTTGTTTTGCTATCTTATATTTATACCAAAATATTACCAGTTCACTTCTAAGTAACCCTCGATTTCTGTGTAAAATTTGAGAAAATTGGATAATCAGTTTTATTAGTATTAATTTTTTTTAACGCTTCACTAATGACTTAGGACCACCGTTTTACTACTTCATCTCTATACCACAGTTTGTTATGGCACACAATTTGAAATCAGTCCATTAACTAGCTTTGTCAGGCTGAATTTTTAAGCATTTTATTAAGCCACCATTTTGTTTCTCTATCTTGGATTCGTACCAAAATTTTACTAGTTGATTCCTACATAACACTTGATTTTTGTGCAAAATTTAAGATGAATTGGATAAGCAGTTTTTAGTATTAATTTTTTTACGTTTCACTAGGCCGCCATTTTCTTTTGCTATTTTAAATTGTTACCAAAATGTAACCAGGTTATGTCCATATGATTCTTAATTTTTGACCAGAATTTAAAGCTATGCCGCGAACAGACAGACCGACGGAATTGAAAAAACATGGTTTCTAGGGACCCAGAAACGTAAAAATCCGGGAGGGTGGTTTTTTCACGATTACAATAGTTCCCTTTTACCAGGGAAGTAAAAATATTTGTCCGACTTTTAGTTGTAGTATTGTAGGATTTATAAAAAAATGTGTTAGTTATATTCTCTCAGGAAGTTAGAAAAATTACATCACATAACTATTGTAGAAAATTCTTATGTTGTTCTGGGTCATATATTTAAACCGATTATAATTAATATAGTTGAGGATAGCCACAGCGAAATAGACCGTTATATACGATAACATTATAAATGTAAGTAGTATCAAAAAATTTGTATTACTTAAGTTTTTTTTTATTTGATAAAATTAATATAAAAAATACCATACCAGTATAATTACTTGTTTTCCTTAAAACCTAAGATATGCACTAAATACATAAATATCTATAGTCCGATCTCTTACCATATTGCTTACACAATCGAATCGACCAAGGTAGTTTTTTGCAGTTATTCAGTCAGAACCACTTTTCGTGAAATTTACTACTCTTCTTTTATCTGATCTTTTGGTAACGCCACTGACTAAAATCACCTAAGGCACGTATTAATGACTCTATAGACCCATTCCAACCAGCTAGTCATCACATCACTTTGCTCTTAATTATACCCAAAAACTGACTAAGTAATCTACAAAGTGCTTCTTTCGTGACTTGCTACTGATGGCCCAAAAAATGACACTAAAGCGCGTGGAGGGGTGTGGCAAGGTACGCCTCTGCATTAGCCGAGACCCAACAGATATAATTATGCCCATCGCATCGCCGTCACTGACTTTGATCCTCTGTCAACGAAACTCGAAGCTATTTATTTTGTTCGAGGTCCAATTGAACCCACATGTTTGCTGTCAAAATGTGGATGTTCTAAGTAGCATAATAACCATTTTTTTGCTATATAAGTGGAATTATTTTTTATGAGCTTTATGATTAGCGAAATAACAGAGTTACGATAAAGTAATGCAATAAATGTAGATCCCGCACAATGGATCGAAGCATAGGAAAATAGATTGAATTATGTCAAAATTAGTTCTGTATTTTGTTGCTTTTTTTGTACACGGTATTTTTTTTATATATTGCCCCCCCACCCTTAACTTTTTTATTTGAAATTGTGGAAAAAAGTGTCTAAAATAGAAGTTTAAAGGTTTAAAATAAATTTTCAGCAAAACTTGTTTTTACATATACAGGGTGGTTCAAAAACTCTGAGCATGGTCCTACTTTCTTATTTCAAATAGGCACCCTATTTTTTTATTTGATTTTTGAATTTTTTGAATTCTCCTGAATATTTGATACATTTTTATGTAGCATAGCCTATACCTAACTTTGATGTATAAAAAGATATTGATGTACGAAAATTACCATTTATTGTTGATCTTCTAAAAATCATTACTAAAAATATGGTCTGGCCTATTTGATGATTCACCATTATTGTTTTAATGTTAGGTAGACTTTCAATCAATGTCTTTAGAAAATGCCATATTCTGCATATGCAGAGAGAAGGGAATATCACCAATAGTTTCCGATGCGAGCGCTTCCAACGCGAACAACATTTAAACATGTTTTGAACTTGGATTTCGAGATAGAATGTCTATAAAAAGAAAAAAACGGACAGTAGTCGTTAATGACAAAGTTTACTGTATAAAAATATAAGTTGCAGCACTTGAACACGTGACTCGATTTACCTATTCCTCGCGTCCCTCCCCGGCTGGTACATTCTGGATAACGGTCGGGTCTCCGGCACATACACAATTGGTCAGGCTCTGTGATGGCGCCAGTTTGTTATTGCTATATAGTGAGACATTTTTTTTTATTTCTTTGGCAAATATGAGCCAATATGCCTATTAGACATTGCTCTGTAGATGGTTGTAAAAAACATGTTTTATCAATTCTGTCGTTTCGTCTGTCTGCCTGTCTATTAGTTCGCGACACAGCTTAAATACCACTTACCCGATTGACTCCAAATTTTGACCAACAATTAAGGGTCATATGAGGATGACCTAGTATATTGTTAAAGTGATGTATTATTTGGGGTTAAGATCGATAAAAAATAGCAAGTCATTTTTTAAATTGTCGATGTATACATATAGATTATATATCCTGCATGAAACCCATATTATCGGTCTTTACTTACTCCGTTGGCCTGCAGATATTAAGTGTCTAAATGGTTTTCGTTAACGATCATCTTGTTATGTTAGAGTGATGTATTATTTGGGGTTGGGAACCACTAAAAAAACAGACTTCTTTAAGTATCGACGTTTCGCTATTTTATTGTTGCATCATCAGGACACATATAAATTCTATATCCTGCATAAAATCCATATTATCAGTCTTTACCTACTACGCTGATCCGCTGATATTTCCCAGATACTAAGTTTCTAAATGATTTTTGTTAGCGATCCTCTTGTTGTTATGTTAAAGTAGTGTGTTATTTAGAGTGGATCCAGTAAAAAAACAACAAACTTTTTTAAACTGTCCACGTTTCGCTATTTTATTGTTGCAGCCTCAGGACACATAAATTCTATATCCTGCACGAAACCATAATATGGGTCATTATCTACTACGTTGGTCCGTAGTTATTTCCCAGATATTAAGTTTCTAGATGATTTTCGTTAACGATCCTGTAGTTTTTATATTAGAGTGGTGTACTATTTGGTGTTGGGATACAGTAAAAAAAACAACAGACTTTTTTAAACTGTCGGCGTTTCGCTACTTTATTGTTGCATCCTCAGGACACATAAAAATTCTATATCCTGCACGAAACCCTTATTATTAGTCTTTATCTACTACGTTGGTCCGTAGTTATTTCCTAGATATTAAATTTCTAAATGATTTTCGATAACGATCCTGTAGTTTTTATGTTAGAGTAAAAAAACACGGTTCTATTTTTAAATTGTCGACGTTTCTTGCCTTTGTTGTTGCATCCTCAGAACACATATATAGATTTTATAGCCTGCATGAAACCCATATTATTAGACTTTACTTACTCCGTTGGTTCGCAGATATTTGCCAGATATTAAGTTTCTAAATGGTTTTCTTTAACGGTCTTCTTGTTGTTATGTTAAAGTGGTGTATTATTCGGGGTTAGGAAATATCGGCGGACCAGCGGAGTACGTAAAGACTGATAATATGGATTTCAATTTAAGACGGCGAAACGAAATGGAATTTTTTAAAAAATCATCGTAAAAAAAATTTGGGCAATTACTTTAAATTTTGCAGAAAAATTAAATGTGCAAATGGGATAAACTGGTACGAATTCAATATGACGTAACGTATGTGTCAATGTAAAAACTATTCATTGAATTTATTTTAAATTGTGCCCAAAAGTTGAGTGTAACATAGGCAGAAAGAAAATGGTAAAATATTGATAGGAATCCAATATCATGAAACAATATGGCGCCCAATAAAAATGAAAAGTATATGTAACACTTATATACTTATATATTTATAAATAACAAATGGAAAAAAAAATTATACGACGGAAGTTCCGGGTAAAGGAAATTAACCGATTTTTTTTATTTATATAATAAAAATATTGTATTCTTAAATTAGCAGGTAAGTAACGTTTTAATATTAAATATTTATATAACATATTTAAATAACATTCAAAACTGTTGTTGCAAAATAGTAAACTACTCCGACGACAAAATTCAGCTGAATAATTTTTGTCTAAAGTTATTATTTATACTTTTGAAATTCCCTGGTAGATACAAATTCGTAGCGCGAAGTCAAACTACTTTTAAACAGCTCGGTAACAGGAGCCAGTGTCGATCGGGTTTGAAACTAGACGGCTCGCCTTTTATATGCGATTTTCTTTGTTAGTGAAAAGGAAGAATTAAATATTTTGTTTATGTTTTCAAGGTAGGCGCTTTGGTTTGTAAGTAACTTATTACTATTAGTGTTATTTATTTTTCGAAAATCCAAATGTATCTTTAAAAGATGCATCAAGTTTTTTAGGAAAATCACTTTTCAAAATGCATTCTATTCTTTAAAAAAGCATATAGTTATTATCCTTCTAAAATACTGTGCAGAAATTAACAGAAGATCAAAAAACAGAATAATTATGTTTTGTCAAGTAATGTTATTATTAAGAGAAGACAATTTTTTCTTTTAAATCTAATGATTTGACGAGTGCACTTTCAGTACTGCAGGGATTCATAACCGGAAAAATGTACGATTTTGTGAAACGCAAAACGCTCGAGTAACTAGTGAAATTAAGATACAAGGTCGAAGATCGTTACATGTGTGGTGCAGGCTCTAATAATAAAATAATTGGGTCAATACAACGAAATTATATGGCATCAGGATGGAGCCCCACCACACAACGTTTTTCCGGTTATAAATTTCCTTAAATACCAAATGTGGATTGGTCGTACTGGACCGATCGGCTGGCCGCCGAATAGCCACGACTTGACGCCACTTGATTCGTTCCTGTGGGGATTTTTGCAGAATAAGGTGTATAAAAATCCAACTGAAGACGTAGAGGTGTTACGAAAAAGAATAATTGAGGCTATTCAGGACACCAAGGGTCATCATTTTCATTTTATTATTAACATAAAATCAAGAGTGATTCCATACAATGTATTAAAATGGCACATTCAGCAGATGTAAATAGTTTTAGTAGAAAATACCATTTTATATTTTTTTATATAAAAAAACAACGTTAAAATAAGGTATAGGGTTATTTTTTTTTATAATGTAGATTTTTTTATTGCTAAAAACGCCGCGATGTGAGTTTTTATTAAAATTTTAGTTTAGAGCATATACAGGGGCCAAGAATGAGAGTAATTAGTCTCCAGAATATTTGAAACACCCTGTGGATCGTTTTAGCAGTAACAGCGGGTATACGCTTGATGCAAATTATGGCCCCATGTTTTTTTAACAATTTGGTTTTTGTTTCATGTTAATATCTCTATTTTTAAACGAAATACGGAGCAAAAGATTAAAGCGCACTAGTTTATTTTAACAAATCAAGATCTTAAAATAGGGTAGGCCATGAAATGAACAAGTTTGACAAACTGTCATGTTTGTTTATTATGTGTCAATTTTATCTTTGAAAAGTGTTAACATTTTGGCTATGGAGCGTCAAACAAGGAATTTGTCTCGTGACGAATGCGCAGCAGCAATTACATTGGCCGAGGACGGATTAAGCTACCGTGCTATAGCTGGGAGACTGGGAGTTTCTCATTCATCAATATCGCGCGTTGTCTACCGTTTTGAGCAAACTAACGATCATAACCGACGCCATGGGTAAGGAAGGCACCAAGGAACAACAGTGAACCAGAATCGTTTCATTCGGTTACGTGCTTTGAGAGAACGTTTTGTAATAGCAAGAAATCTTCAGGTACAACTTAACGCTACACATAACGTCCAAATAAGTGTATCCACTATAAGAAGATGACTTGCAGAACAGAATTTAAGATTCCGAATTCCAGCAAGAGGGCCGAGGTTAAACGCAAACCATCGTAGAGCGAGACTGCAGTAGCCGCAGTACTACGCAGCCCAAAAGAGCGTTATTCAAAGTGAAACATTCGTCAAACCACGCTATTTAATGGAGATTCTGTAACGGTTTGGGGAGGAATTTCTTTGACTGCCCGAACAGAATTTATTTCTTTACGTGGTGGTCCATTGAACAGTGAACGGTACGTTACTGACATCTTATCCGAACATATTGTTCCTTTTGCTCCTTACATAGGCCAACATTTCTTGTTAATGCTCGACAATGCAAGACCCCACGTCGCTCGTATAGTGCAAGAGTATTTACATGAGGTGGGTATTGAGCCTCTGGACTGGCCGACAAATAGTCCAGATCTCATCTCTATTGAACATTTGTGGAACATTATAGACAGACAACTTAGAAACCATCAGCCCTTACCAGCCTCTCTTGACGACATTCAAATTAGTAGATTAGACGCCTTGTGTCTAGTATGAGTCGTCGATGTAAAGCCGTTATTCGGAGTAGAGGCGGAAACACGCGATATTGATATTCTCAATTTTTTTCTAATTTTGTCCTTGCCACCAATATTGTTATTATTGTTATTTTTAAGTTGCTGAATTATTAAAATAAACTAGTGCGCTTTAATCTTTTACTCTGTATTTCATTTAAAAATAGAGATATTGACATGAAACAAAAACCAAACTGTTAAGAAAACATAGGGCTATAATTTGCATTATCGTATACCAGCTGCTACGGCTGAAACGATCCACAAGGTCTTTCAAATATTCTGCAGAAAAATTACTCTCATTGTTGGCCTCTGTATATGCTCAAAACTAAAATTTTAATAAAAACTCACATCGCGGCGTTTTTAGCGATAAACAAATCTACATTTTAAAAAAAAATTCATCAAAATCCGTTCAGCGGTTCACAAGAAAATCCACATTGAAATGCTGCGCAATTTATAGTGGTGCGTTAATTTTGATGCGTAGTGTATAAAAAATACCCTGCACGGTTTCAATAAATACAACAAAAATCTATATTTGTATGGCCTTTAAATGCACCAGGTAGTTTACAAAATATACAGGGTGTCTCAAAAGTATTTCGTCCTCAGTGCTCCCAAGCTTTAGA
The DNA here is from genome assembly GCA_030620095.1 of Kuschelorhynchus macadamiae. Lineage (NCBI taxonomy): Eukaryota > Metazoa > Arthropoda > Insecta > Coleoptera > Curculionidae > Kuschelorhynchus > Kuschelorhynchus macadamiae. The sequence goes on along the minus strand of JAUTXW010001318.1, from coordinate 2,220,177 downwards.
GAGCGAACTAATAAAACTTCGCATACACAAATATGACAGCAGAAAAAAAATATAAAGGGCGAACATGCTGCATTCATTTTATAGGCAGTATAGAAGCGGTCAGTACAAAAACTATAAGCTTTAATTTCTATCTAGCGGTGGTCAAGTATGAGCTTACTAGAGAGGTTGTAATAAGCCTAACGGTTTGAGGCAAGTTTCCTTAAATTTCCGCCTATATAAAGAAAAGTAGAATTAAAGCAATTAGAAAATTAAAAAGTTTGGCCTCAGGTGTGACTTGAACCCACGACCGACCTTTGCATTTCTAGTGCCTGCTCTTACTAATAATAATAAATATTAAAATTAAATTATCTTGCTTTTACCAATCTTGCAGAAATCGCAGTTTCGAGTCCCACTTGAAGCCGAACTTTTTAATCTTAATCTTCTAATTGCTTTAATTCCGCTTCCTAAATCCTAGATCTTTTACGGTGCTGGGAAAAAAATATGTCAAACGATTTTAATAATAAATAAAAATCTTCGTTAAATTTCAAACGGGTCATCGGCGTGGTTTGACAGCTAGCAGTTGAAAACAAATTCATAACATGTGCTTTGTTTTTATTCCATAGCAAACATGATATCTGAGTGACGCATGACGAACTTGTTAAGCTGAGCCATCAACACCGAAATAACAAAGATTCGGTACTGTGACGTCAAAGCCACATGACGTAAGCATAGCGAGGTTATTCGTCGCACTTGACCGATGGCATGACGTTCAAATATTATTAGTTTTTTTTTATTGAAAACTAGGCTTTTTACGGATAATATAGTGACAATGCCGTATTCCTGTTGTGCGATAGTATAACCGTAAGTTTGAAAGTTCCTAGATTAAAACAAGATGCCATACCTACACAATTCCCAAACTGTCCTTCCTATTTACCTACAACTGTAAAGAAAGAAATTTTACAAAAGCTACTAAAGACAGCCAAATTCAGTTTGAGACTTTTCAAAAAGAAATTTCCTATACTAGTTTTAAAGAGTTTCTTGTTGTTTTTGACTCGTTACCCGAGTACTGGTTTAAAATTAGTGATCTGCAAAAAGTTCCATTGTTTAGATTAGAATATTCTCCAAGACCTGTAATTACATATTCTGTAGTTATAAATTTTGATTTATAGATGCGGACATTTTTGTATGGCTGCGAAATACAAATACTCCAAAATAACATTAGATCTATTCGAGGACTTAATTTAAAGACACCTTTTATCTCTAGTAATATAAATGAAGTCAAAGATGAGAGGGAAGACCTCGGGGAAGAATGTTTCAAAAATAAATCTGCTATAACTTTTGTATCTGACCAACTAAAATTACATACAATAAACAAAGCAAGAAATCGTTATACAACCAATACTATGATTTTAGCTGCAATTCTTCAAACAAAAATCTACTTATATACATATGCAATAAATACTTAAGTTCACGACTGGCCCTGTTTTTAAACCAAAAGCCATTTAAAGGTTTTCAAAATATGCCTCTTTTTTAATGCTAAAACAGCGCGAAACTTTTGACAAAATACGCGGGGTATGGGATGCAATACGTTACCTACATATGATGACGTCACACGTCAGTGCCGGATCGTTGTTATTTCGCCGTGATCCGAACAAAGGAGCAGCATGTATCGAACAAATCGCATTTTGTATCTTAACACATTACAGCAATGAGGATGATACACATACTCGAGACAGTTTAATTTAAGCACATTAATTTAAATCAATACAAAGGATCTTTTCTTGCGATTTGTGCGGCTCATTCAGGGCAGGTCAGTGCGCGCACAGTTCTGAGAGTTATTCTGTCATATCAATTTTAGGTACAGTTAGCTGTCAAGTTTTTTTGACAGGAATAAAATATCTGGTCTGACTCAAACCATTTAAGATTTAAAGCTTGTCAAACATACAATTTAAAACCTTTAAAATAACGTATCGCAAGATCCCTCTTTCCATTAATTTTTTTTTAAGATTATACCCGTCCGCCGTTTTATAAGTCAGAGCTGTATATAAACGTATATATATGTATATATATATATATATAATATATATATATATATATATATATATATATATATATATATATATATATATATATATATATATATATATATATATATATATATATATATATATATATATATATATATATATATATATATATATATATATATATATATATATATATATATATATATATATATATATATATATATATATATATATATATATATATATATATATATATATATATATATATATATATATATATATATATATATATATATATATATATATATATATATATATATATATATATATATATATATATATATATATATATATATATATATATATATATATATATATATATATATATATATATATATATATATATATATATATATATATATATATATATATATATATATATATATATATATATATATATATATATATATATATATATATATATATATATATATATATATATATATATATATATATATATATATATATATATATGTGTTTTCATTCCGGGTGTACATCCGTTCACTACTGTCGTTCTGAAAAGAACTGTTTTGCTGACGTTTCGCCAAAATCAAATTTGGCATTTTCGAAGCTTTCTTTCTCGCGCCCGAATAGAGACTGTAGTGTTGGTGACTGCGACGCTTCCTTTTATACCCCCACTCGGGGCCGAAGGTTATATCTGCGCAGGCGTTGGTCGTTATTTATGTTTTCCGGATGGTGCTGTTGTTGTTGCGCTAATTGCGCTTGAGTTTTTGCGATTTTAGATTTGTCCATTATTGTCTTCCATACTGTTGGTAGTTTTAATGATTCGTCCCTTTTATTCAAATCACCTTGTTTTTCAATTTCTATGGCTTCTCGGATTATTCTGGTCTTATAATGTTCTATATTGGCAATCTCCCTACACCCATCGAAATTTATTTTATGGCCGGTTTCCTGATGATGTAGGAATAAAGCTGAGGTTGTTTGTTTATTTCTGATGCTGAGTTTATGCTCTTCCACTCTTGCTGATATTCGCCTGTTAGTTTGCCCTACGTACTTCTTTAAAGAAAAATGGCTACACAAATCGCACCATAAAGAAAGCTATTAATGCACAGGTTTCCCGAACAACGAACAACAAAAAATATGAACCGGGAAAGCAACGAGTAGTCTTACCATATGTAAAAGGCACAACAGACAGAATCGGAAGAATTCTGAGGAAACACAACATACAAACAATACACAAGCCACAAACAACTATAGGTAAACTACTCGGAAACCCAAAAGATAAAATCAAACTGGAAAACCACGGAGTGTACAGTATTCCGTGCCAGGACTGTGAAAAGTTGTACGTTGTAATATCTATATAAAGATATCAAGGAAGAGAGATGAAAGATCTTAAAATTTCTGGTTGACTGAACTTTTTGAATTATTACTTTCATTTTCTATTTTCTGTGCCTACATTTCACTTAACTACTTAATTTAATTACTAATTCTATGTTTTATTTGTGGTAAATTATGCTTGTTAAAATATTAGGATTCCACATTTATGATCAAATTAGTTTATGAAAATTAATTTAAATTTAATTAATATTCTAGGACTTACGTGCAAGGTGAGTTTTTTACTACATCTAGCTTCTATGTGAAACATTCCAATTTTTTTTTTTTTGTTATATAGGACTACATATTGGTATATTTACATAAAAATATAATTATTCTACGGGTTTACGTTTTAGATTGATCGCATCTAATGAAGACGACCGAGTGTATTACCAGTGGAATTTCTTTCTGTGGTTTTTTATACACTAGGTGAATAAACAAAAATCGATACAAAGATCTGACAGAGTAAGCATATTTAACAAGTAATAGTATCTCTTTCTGGCGCTAAATTTGAACCTGTGTTCTTTATTATAATTACGTTATAAACTAGAGTTAACTAATTTTGGGTGGCTAACTAATAAGGTGTAATTAGTTGACTGTTAAAACAATCACAGAATTCTCCCAATCTGTAGTTATTGTTTATAGAAAAACAAAAAAGGTTGCATATTTTTTGGATTATTTTTACTCAAATTATGAATTAGTATCTGACTGTTTTAAAGTCATTAAAAGTTGTGAGTAAATACCACTAAGATCATTAATGTCTTTTTTCTTATTTAGACATTCATTGTCTAGGAAAATCTCCACCATTTCTAAAAATTTTCTTTTGTTCGAATTTTTTTCTGTGTTGAGAACCTTGCAATTTTGAAAATCTATGACATGATTTGTGTTGGTTGTGTGTTCTGCAAGTGTGCAAGAATTTTTTTGTAATCTGCAGTCACTTTTGTGTCTAGTTATTCTTTGTTGTGAAACAGTGGAGGTTTGTCTTATGTATTTTTTATTACAATCATTACATGTAAGCGAGTAAACAACATTTGATTTTTTAGTTGGTTCATCTCGATCTTTTAGCCTGGAGAAAGTGTTGCCTATTTTTAATATTTGTTTGCCACATATTTTGATGTTAACGTTTTCAGAAAGAATTTTTTTCTAGTTTATGGCTCAATTCCTGGCAATAAGGTAGAGAGAAATAGTAAATCTGTTGATTATTAGGTACAAGGGCACTGATATTAGTAGGACTCTGATTATTATTTAAAGAAACATTGATCCCTGGAGAAAGTACTACAGTTGCATTGTTGTTATTATTATTATTATTATTTATTGTTGTATTGATAGAGTTATGTAAAAATTCATTAAGAAACCATTTAGTGTAGGAATTGTTTTATCAATATATTATAGAGTTTTTTTAGATTTTCTCTTGTATAGTCTAGATGGCTTATTTTTTGTATTCTATTGCATAACGCTAATACCAAATTAACTTTCATTTTTTGTATATGATATGAATGAAAATTAATATATCTACCTGAGTATGTGGGTTTTGTATACCAGTTGACTTTAACTACGTTATTTTCAGTTCTAATCAAATTTGTGTCCAAGAAGGGGACACTTTTATCTTTTTCTTGTTCCACAGTGAACTGAATATTGCTATTGTAACTATTGAAAACGGTTAGTATTTCTTCTACGCCACTGGACGGTATGGACGTCACAATGTCGTCCACAAACTTTTTGATAAAGGGTAGTTGGAAGCTTAATTTTGGTATGCATTCATTAAGTAAGTCATCCATTATATACTGAGAGGCTATAGGTGATATTGTCGCTCCCACTGGTGTGCCTAAGATTTGCTTATAGTAAGTGTCATTAAATTTGCAGTAAGTTGTATCAAAAATAAAGTGTACTATCTCCAGAAACTTTATTTGAGTTAAATTAGTATGTTCTGAAATTTGTGGCCAATGTTTAATTATACTGTTTTTAATTAGAGAATAAGGTATATTGCTGAAAAGTGACACTACATCCAGACTAATAATTACAAAATTAGGTGGTAATTGTTTGTTATTTATAAATGTAGAAAACGTAACTATCCTGAGTAAAATAATTATTATTGCTATCATAGGCTTTTGTTAATATTTCTGTAATGAACTCTGACAACTTACTATTTGGGGCATCAATTGATGAATTTATCGGCCTTACTGGTATATTAGGCTTGTGTATTTTTGGTAACCCATAAAATTTTGGTGCCGTTTGATTGTAAATAGTAAGTTGTCTAGCATGTTCAGTAGTAATTTTATTAGTATTTTTTAAAGAAGAAACAATTTTATTCGCCTTTTGTTGATAAGTGGAAGTAGGATCTCTGTTGAGAGGTGTATAATATTGACTATCAGATAAAAGTTCTAGAGATTTAGAAATATAATCTTCTTTTTTCATAATTACAGTTATGTTACCTTTGTCTGCTCTAGTTATTATCAGTTCTGGGTGTGCCTTGAAATTTTTTTTTTTTTTTATAAAAAAAGACTGCAGATTACAAAAAAATTCTTGCATACTTGCAGAACACACAACCAACACAAATCATGTCATAGATTTTGAAAATTGCAAGGTTCTAAACACAGAAAAAAATTCGAACAAAAGAAAATTTTTAGAAATGGTGGAGATTTTCCTAGACAATGAATGTCTAAATAAAAAAAAAGACATTAATGATCTTAGTATTATTTACTCACAACTTTTAATGACTTTAAAACAATCAGATACTAATTCACAATTTGAGTAAAAATAATCCAAAAAATATGCACCCTTTTTTGTTTTCTATAAACAATAACAACAGATTGGGAGAATTCTGTGATTGTTTTAACAGTCAACCAATTACACCTTATTAATTAGCCACCCAAGATGTCAGATCTTTGTATCGAATTTTGTTTATTCACCTAGTTTAGAAAAAATCACAGAAAGAAATTCCACTGATAATACACTCGGTCGTCTTCATTAGATGCGATCAATTTAAAACGTAAACGTGTAGAATAATTATATTTTTATGTAAATTTACCAATATGTAGTCCTATATAACACAAAAATGATAAAATTTGGATGTTTCACATAGAAGCTAGATGTAGTAAAAAACTCACCTTGCACGTAAGTCCTAGAGTATTAATTAAATTTAAATTAATTTTCATAAACTAATTTGGACATAAATGTAGAATCCTAATATTTTAACAAGCATAATTTACCACAAATAAAACATAGAATTAGTAATTAAATTAAGTAGTTAAGTAAAATGTAGGCACAGAAAATAGAAAATGAAAGTAATAATTCAAAAAAAGACATTTTTCAGTCAAGCATAAATGTTAAAATCTTTCATCTCTCTTCCTTGATACCTTTATATAGATATTTTATACAATTTTCAATATTAAAAAAACGTTAAAGCTTAATTTAGAGAGCTGGTGCAATATTGTAAAGTTCTGTTTTGTATTGTAGCCTTGAAAAAGGAAACAATAAATTTCCGAAAGCTCGGCGTATGTAAAAAAATGAGTTTTACTTCAGCCTCAGACCGCTACTCCAAGAAAAAATTGAAACTTTTGTATTCAACTAGTTCGGTCGTGACTACCCTCCCACTCACCTATATATATATATATATATATATATATATATATATATATATATATATATATATATATATATATATTTCGAAGTCGACTTTAATAATCGTTGTCTTTCTATGTATGTGACTGGTGTATTATATTTTCACGTTGTGTTTGTTTTTAATGTAATATACAAAATGTCAGCTTCGTGTTATATGTCTCATATGTGTTACACAATTTGTTATCGCATTTAATGCATTTTGGATCTTTGTTTCTGATGACACGTTATAAACCAGTTGAAAAAGTTGTACGAAAGTCAACGAAACGTCCTGGAAAAAAAAATAAAATTATGTAACTGCCCACTACCTCGCAGTATATTTTACTAAACCAAAATTCCCAAAAAAACTTTGCTGAAACATATATTTACAATGGTTCAAGAAACATTCAATGATCATATATATATATATATATATATATATATATATATATATATATATATATATATATATATATATATATTCGGTATTCGGATTCACTTCAGAGTGACTTTTTTTATTTTTGTTTTAAGTCATTAAAATTGTAACTCTAGCCTTTGATGTTCTTATATAGTGTAGTATTGCAACATCCTGTATACACAAAGTGTAGTCCGTGACACTTAGTAAATTTCGCTTACGTAATAACCAATTTTTCATGGTAACATTGTCTTTTTTACTTTTCTGGTATTAAGAAATCGGTAAAAAGCCGTATTTCGTAAAAATACAATTATTAGTTCAAATAAAAATAAAAATCTAAAATTGTTTTATTAATTTAACTTTATGTTCATTAGACAAAATAAAACAATCCAAAAATAAAATATAAAAAATGATTTAACATACCCCATAATGGATTATGACGGTACTCAAGATTAACAGTGAGTTATTAAGCGACAGAATCTAAAATCTTATTAATGTGTAGGATAAAATAATGAATTTTGCATATTTCCCGAAACTCTTTTTAATCGTAAAGCAAAAAAGTATATGCCTATTTAACCCCCCCTGTCACATATACATATTATCCCCATTATATCTGAAGGGGAATGGGAAAATAAAAATTCCGCGTCACGATAATATTTTTCTGCATATGAGTTATCTCGCCCCCGTCTCTGAAGTGTACCGATGCCACAACGGTAGTCTCTTTTATCGCACCGATATTATTTTCGCCGCTGTTTAGATAAGGCTCCCCGATGCTGGAAAAATAAATTGCCCTCCACGGAAAATAGCGAAACTTTTCCCAAGAATGAAAACGCTGTTCTATTGTGGCCAAAAACACACTCCGGGACATAAATTCGTTTTTGTGATTTATTTGAAAAGAGATTGTGAATGAATATGTAATTAGCGATGTTTCATTTTCTGCTTTTATATAAACTTTTACGATTGTCGTAAAAACAACCACACTTGGAAAAGGGTTAAAGGAAAACGGTTGATCTACCAAATAAAGCACGTTTCATAATATTTTTATTTTACGACTGCTCGACTTCTATGGAAACGTTTAAATAATACACAGCCAGCATGGTCTGAAAACTATTGATGCCGTGAGACGAGACTAAGGCATTGTCTCGTCTCGACTCGTCTCGACATTGGCTAATCTCGTCTCGTCTCGAAATTATGGTCGAGATCAAGACGAGAGCAGGGCCTTGTCTCGTCTCGTTTTTAAATATATTAACCTATCCGGGTAAGGGTCAAATAAATATGTTGCCTGAACATAAAATTTTAGCTATAAACACTAGCAAGTATATTGATACATCTATCGTACCTGCCTGGACGTTAGATTCTCTCTCCTTTCCTACAGAAAATCTCAACAGATCACAAGAACGATTTAATACCGATTTAAATAATCTATATAAATATTTTTTTTTTATTTTAATTTGCCTCTTTTGAAATGGTCAGCTTCTCAGAATGGTGTCGATTTGCTCCCCACTAATGTCACGGATCCCTGTAGTCAGTGTTTTTCCGATTCGTTTTTCTAAAATAATTTAAAACAATTTAATAATATCCCAAATGTAAATAACAGAATATTAGACCTTATATTATCAAAATCTTTGAAAGTAAATGTTAGTAGATGTGATTCCCCTTTAGTGGCTGAGGATGCTCATCATGTGTCGCTGGATATTAATATCGATCTCACCTTGGCAAAAAATCTTCCTTGTAGTAGTTATCTAAGAGCAAAATTTAGGGAAGCAGACTTTTCTCTTATTAACAATAAAATAAACGATTATGATTGGAATTTCGTTTTTGGTTCTGGCGATATAGATGAGAATGTTCGTACACTTTACACAATATTAGAAAATATAATCGATAATAACGTGCCAAAAGTAGTCATAAAAAAATCTCAATATCCTGTTTGGTTCTCAAAAAATACAGTTAGATTAATTAAGAAAAAGAATAAGGTTCATGGTAAGTGGAAGACCTACAAAAATGCAGGTGACTACACTCGTTTCTCATATTTAAGAAAAAAAGTTAAAGCAAGTGTTAAAAAAGACTACAAAAAATACATTGATAAAACTGGGAGTTGTATAAAAAGTGATACAAAATATTTTTGGTCTTTTGTAAGTAATAAAAGAAATAGCAAATTTTTACCAAATAGTTTATCATATAACGATTTACATGCTTCTACAAATAAAGACATATGTGAACTTTTTCCTAGATACTTTAGCAGCGTCTTTGAATCATGTATGATCCCGTGTCAAGTTAACTATTTTCCCTCTTTAAATTGTTTCACCGTAAATCATATCTCAGAGCAAAGTATTAAAAGAGCGTTAGCTAATATTGATCCAAATAAAGGACCGGGCCCTGATGGTATCCCTACATTTTTTCTGAGGTCATGTGAGAAGAGAAGAGAAAAACATTAAATAATAGAAAAGAATTGATTTCAAAATTTTAAAATGTGTCAGTTTGTTTGACATGTAACCTAGATATGAAAAAAAATGATAGTTTGCAGCCATCTTTAACGTTATTTTTAAATTAAATTTTTTAAATTTTTACATAACTCTATCAATACAACAATAAATAATAATAATAATAATAACAACAATGCAACTGTAGTACTTTCTCCAGGGATCAATGTTTCTTTAAATAATAATAACGTTAAAGATGGCTGCAAACTATCATTTTTTTTTCATATCTAGGTTACATGTCAAACAAACTGACACATTTTAAAATTTTGAAATCAATTCTTTTCTATTATTTAATGTTTTTCTCTTAAAGATGAGTCCCGATAGGATGAAAGTATTTGTACAACTACTATGTGTCTATAAAAACTTAAGGTAAATGATATAATTTCTTATGCTTGCTTAAATAATATTATTTATATTATGTATCGAAACATTCCGTAGACAGACTAGTCTACATGTTTTGTAATTATATTAAATATCTGCTTCAATTAATTTAAAGTTAAATATTCTTATTCAGTCCATTTTTGTCTCTGTAATCTGAACACATTTAAAAATAACATTGTATATATTATATAACAAGTACATTAGGGTTGGTATCTATCCAAAGCTTTGGAAAGTCGCTCAAATAGTACCTGTATTGAAATCAGGTGTAAAGACTAGCGTGGCTAATTATAGACCAATTTCATTGCTTAGTCACTTTGGAAAATTATTTGAAACACTTATTTATGAGCAGCTATTTTTCAATATAAAATGTATTATAGATTGTAAGCAACATGGTTTTTATAGAGATCGCTCTGTTCTTACAACTTTAATTCCTTTTACTCAAAATATATATGAAGCTATGGAGAGCCATCTGGAAACATGCGCTGTATATACCGATTTTTCCAAGGCTTTCGATAAAGTCCATCACCCTACTCTTTTAATTAAGCTTAAAACTTTCGGAGTTTACGGCAACTTGCTTCGGCTTATAGAAAGTTATTTAAAGGACAGGTAGGACAATATGTAGCTCTGAACGGTGTTCGATCAAATTATGCAGTTGTTACCTCTGGGGTGCCCCAGGGGTCACATCTGGGTCCTTTACTATTTAGTATTTTCTTAAATGATATTGGAGAGTGTTTTACTGACTCAAGTTACTGTTTGTACGCTGATGATCTTAAAATCTCTAAAACCATTAATAACGATGTTGACCTTAGAAATCTGCAAACTGACTTAAATTGCTTTTCGAACTACTCCAAAAAGAATAGGCTTTTCATTAATCTAGATAAGTGTCAATGCATCATGTTTACTAGGAAAATATTGAAGCCTTACAGTAGTTACAGTCTGTACATAAATAATTCGAAACTGAATTATAGCGACACGGTCAAAGATCTGGGTATAAGTTTGGATTTCAGGCTCACGTTTGATAAACATATAAAACTAATTACACAAAAGGCGCTAAGAAATTTAGGTTTTTTACTGCGTATTACTACTGGATTTTTAAAAGTATCCTCATTAATCATTCTGTTTAATACACTAGTTAGACCTCTACTTGAATACGCGACTACAGTTTGGAATCCTATGTATCAAACATATATGACTCGAATAGAATCTATACAGAAAAAACTCGTTAATGCTTTAAATTATCGTTTTAATAGAGAGAGACATTTTTTTACGTATACCGATAATTTAAAATTTTATAATATGCAGTCATTGGAGAGTCGACGAAAATGTTTTGATATATTTTTTGTTTATAAAATTTAATCGAATCAGAATACTGCTTACACAAAATTTCATTTAACGGTAATTCATATATTCTTCCCAATAGGCTGCTTTTCTATATACCCAGATCAAGCTCTAACTACTTTTTAAACTCACCATTTATGCGATGTACGCGAACGTTTAATAATCTTTTAAGTTTAGTTATAGTTAGCTTGCTCAACCGCATTGTATAAAAACTAATTGTAACTTTGTGCTATCCTGTAAATATATATATATATATATATATATATATATATATATATATATATATATATATATATATATATATATATATATATATATATATATATATATATATTTTCTATTTCTTGTATATTGTTAGTATTTGTTTCTTGGGATATGATCCTCCAATTAAAAATTAAACAACTATTTTCACGTTTTCATGTTTCGTTTTAATAACGTTTCGGCTATAACTTGAGCCTTTATCAAATTCTACAATATTAGGAAGATTAAAATGGGTATTAAAATAAAATACTAAATTCTAGATGGGAAAAAAACTATAGATCTCTCCAAAAAATGCTAAAGATCTAAAAATACATAATGCCATACCACCTCGTATATATGGATTACCTAAACAACAATGATTGCTATATAAGAGATTCGTGACATTTTAAAAACCAAATAAAAAATATATCTCTACCTGAAAACCATACCTTGGTCTCTCTGGATGTTGTGTCATTATATAGAAATGTTGCTGTAGACTTGGCTTTGGAGGTGGTGCAGAAACAGTGGAACTTAATAAAGCAACACACAGACATACACCACTAGATGCATTTTTAGAAGCTGTCAAACTCACTTGAAACTCTACATATTTCTTATTTAACGATAAGTATTATAAGCAAATCGAGGGTTGCGCAATGGGAGCTAGCGTCTATATCGAGTGTCATAGCTCAACTTGTACTTGAAGTTCTCGAAAAAACAGTCATTAATAACTTGAACTTTGACTTACCCTTTTTCTATAGGTACGTAGATGATTGCTTGCTAGCTATCCCTTAAGAGTACATTTTAGATAAATTCAACAAATATCATAAATTAAAATTTACCATCGAGTTTGAGAAATAAAATCAAATAAACTTCTTAGATCTGACCCTTTACCGCGTAAAAGATAAAATAAGAACAGCTTGATACACTAAAAATACCTGGTCTGGAAGGTATCTTAATTTTAACTCTGAACACCCTATTTCCCAAAAAAAAATCAGTTATCACCAGTTTGGCAGATAGAGCCATGAATTTATCTGACCCTGAATTCCGAAAAGACGCAATTAACAAAGCCAAACAAGCATTAATCTCAAACTCTTACCCAAAACACTTTATAGATTCGATTTAAAAAAAAATCATAAACTATACAACAACCTTAAACAAATACAACATAATAATAATCTAAACCAAAATACGTAACCTTGCCATACGTTCCTGGTTTGTCTGAAAAAATAAAAAATGTATTTAAGGGCGAAAACATAAAGGTAAGTAACAAAGGTTTAAACTTACTTAACAAAAATTTCAGTAAATTAAAAACAACAATACCAAAAGAAAACAATCATATATTGGGCAAACTAGTCAGTACTAAAAAAATCGGATTAACAGTCACAAGTACGACAAAAAAAACAAAACAGCTCTCACAAACCACACAACCAAAACCAACCAGACTTTTAACTATAATGACCCTAAAATACTTATTACTGAAACCAACTTAAAAAAGAGAGTTTTACGAAATAGTTTACATCCAAAAAAATTCTAATTCTGTAAACGCAAAAACAGATACAAAAAAATTGAATAAAGTATACCACACATTTTTAAAATAAAATGTGCGACATGTAATAAACAAACCCGGTAGGTTCCAAAAGACACCAATTTGTTATAATACCGTCCTTGTATATAAAATAAAAACAAACCAAAGTATTTAAAGGGAAAAAAATCACTACCACATAAAACAACGTCGTATTATTCTAGTATTGTTAGATATTGAAGTAAATGTCCAGTCTCATCGCTGTAGTTTTGATTTGTTTTTCAATGTAATTGTGTCTATATTATGTTTGAAACTATGTCTGTTCTCCAAACTTCCTACTGTAAGTTTTTATTATATATAGTATTAGTTATTTTAATCTTATTAAAACCAGAAATGGATACGTGAAAATAGTTGTTTAATTTTTAACTGGAGGATCATATCCCAAGAAACAAATACTAACTATATATATATATATAGATTTGGTAAGAGTTTCTTGACCTTCCTTTTATATTGTTAGTATATATAATTTTCTTGGGTATAGGTCCGAAAAAAGAAAGTAATTGTGACTGAGGTTTTGGTAGTGTCACATATATTGTCAATTTTAAAAAAATATCATTTTTGACGTTTCGGCAGGAACACCCTTGCCTTTGTCAAAAAATGTTTATCCTAAAACCAAAAACAAAACCCTACATTTCACAACAAAAACCTATCACTTTTAACTTACCATGAAACGTAATTAATCAATTTAAAATTAAAATCTTGACGTTTCGGCAGGAACACCCTTGCCTTTGTCAAAAAATGTTTATCCTAAAACCAAAAACAAAACCCTACATTTCACAACAAAAACCTATCACTCTTAACTTACCATGAAACGTAATTAATCAATTTAAAATTAAAATCTTAATAAAGAACAAATTTCACTTATTTTTACGAACATACGAAAATAACAAAAAAGACGACAACAACATATCGTTTGCTGCTCGCTCTTGGGCGATATCACACTGATTTGGATTTTATTATTTTTAAAGAAAATAACCCATCGTTGGTATGGAAGGGAGGGGCAGTATTTACTTTAGTTTTATTATACCGAAATAGATTTTATTTAACACATCTATATCCTTTTTGTCATTTATGGCATGTTTGTTTTTTTTTATTTCTATTGACTCATAAATTTCCCTTTTCTTTTTATGTAACTCAGTTTTTAAAATCTTTGTTCGGTCAAAAAAAAAAAAAAAATATATATATATATATATATATATATATATATATATATATATCTAGGCTGAGGAACATAATCTTAAAATGAACGCTCAAAAATCACATATTCTAATTTTCAGGCATCTACTAGTAATTAATTTATATTTTTAAAATATTTTTTTTTCTAATGGGCTAACACTATATTATTAGTAATTTTTACTTCCCACGTTTCAGGGTCCCTAGATGACGAAAAACATGTTTTCTCAATTCCGTCGGTCTGTCTGTCTGTCTGTCCGTCTGTCTGTCTGTCCGTCTGTCTGTCTGTGTGTTCGCGGCATAGCTTAAAGACTACTTACCCGATTGACTTTAAATTTTGGTCAAAAATTAAGGGTCATATGGGGATGGCCTGGTAAGATTTTGGTAAAAATTCAATATGGTGAAACATAATGGCGGCCGAGTGAAATGTTAAAAAAGTTATTATTAAAATACTACTCATCCAATTTATCTGAAATTTTGCAAAAAACATCAAGTATTATGTTGGAATAAACTGGTAATATTTTGGTACGAATCCAGGATGGCGGAATAAAATGGCGGTCAAATAAAATGTTTGTAATCGTGAAAAAAATCCCCCACTCTTACAGGTTTTATATATATCTTCACGTTTTAGCATCCCTAGATGCCAAAAAATATGTTTCATCAATTCCGTCGGCCCGTCTGTCGGTCTGTCTGTCTGTCTGTCAGTTCGCGGCATTGAACTAACCCGATTGACTTCAAATTTTGTTAAAAAGTTAAGAGTCATATGGGAATGATCTGGTAATATTTTGGTAAAAATCTAGTATGGCCAAAACAAATGGCGTCCTAGTGAAATGTTAAGAAAAAATATTATGAAAAAGCTACTTGTCGAATTTATTTCAAATTTTGCATAAACATCAATTATTATGTTGGAATCAACTGGTAAAATTTTGGTACGAATCGGCACAAAATAAAAAACTAGAAAGTACTTAATGATTGCAAATTGTGTGCCATAACTAAATGTGGTATAGTGCTTAACTAGTAAAACTAGTTATTAATTTAAGATGGCGGAACAAAATTGAGGCCGAATAAAAATTTTGTAATCGTGAAAAATTCACTCTCTAGATTTTACATATATTCACGGTTTAACATCCCTGGATGCCAAAAAACGTGTTTTATCAAATCCGTCGGTCCGTCTGTCGGTCTCTCTGACAGTTCGCGACATAGCTTAAATACTATTTACCCGATTGACTTCAAATTTTGAACAAAAATTAAGAGTTATGTGAGGATGACCTGATAATATTTTGATAAAAATCCAATATAGCTGAACAATGTTAAAAAAAATTGTTAGAGTGGTGTATTATTTGGGGTTAAGATCCAGAAAAAAGTCTTCTTTTTAAATATTAAAGTTTCGGAATTTAATTTGTGCATCCTCAGGACACATATATATATATATATATATATATATATATATATATATATATATATATATATATATATATATATCTGTACTAATATATGGAGGTCGAGGTTCAGCATTTCCAGTACTTATTAAATTGACTGGTTTGCGAGTATTTTTTTCTAATAAAAAATGTAAAAATATCTTAACTTGTTTTTGTAACTTTGATTAGCCCCTGTATTTAATTAATTAATGTGATATATAGTATTCCATGTTGAGAGAGTGATGGAATTTTCAACCATTTCTAAAAACAATCTTTTATCATAACTCATTTCATTACATAAAATTTTTGTTTCATTGTACTTAGAAATACGTCCTAGTCTATTAATGTGTTTTGCGAGGGCACACATGTTTTTATTTAGTCTACAGTAATTTTTATGTGTTGGTAATCTGTCTTTTAAAACTCTAGATGTTTGACCTATATATTGTACAATTCAGATATTTATTAATATACAGGGTGTTCGTTTTAAAATTAGCAAGTTGACATTTAATTCCGCTATAACCGGAAGTGCTGCCATCTTGAAATTATTCTTGTTCGATGGTCCCTATTGATAACAGTATAGGGTCAAGTGTTCAGATTTTTGACATTTACAGTTTGGCTATAATTAAGCCGTTCCGGAACATTTGCCCAAACTCGTATAAAAATATACATTATTTTACTCTCTATGACTAAACTTGCGATTTTTACCAAAATATACTAAAACTTACTTTACCATTTATAGTACCGTAGTTACCTTAATAACTTCCCACCCAGTATGACAGAGCGATGTGTTAAGAAAAAATATTTTATAAACTATTTTTTTACCTGCTTCTGGTGATATGGATTGGGCGCCACTAAAAAATATTTCTCAGACCTATTAAAGTCCTTGAATCTATTAGATGGCATAACATGGATATCTAAGATGACTTTGCGAATTTCGCGTATATAATTAGTATTTAATTTTAGACTGATTACCGTTTAACAGGAAAACCTTTTCTTAAAATTATCATACAATTGTATTTGTATCGGAAATAACAGAGGACGGTCCTTTAAAATAGTTTTATCATTGCTGGGAAAATAATTTTTAATTGCAGTAAAATTCTAAACAAATATTCAGTTATTCAGTCTGATAATACAATTATTACTCTTGAAATCGTATTGTTAATGAGATTTTTCCTCAAAGTATTTCAGCAAACTTCTTTGTTTGAAGGTTTTAAAAAACTTGGAAGAATACCTTATATATATTTCTGACACAATATATATATATATATATATATATATATATATATATATATATATATATGTGTGTGTGTGTGTCTGTGTGTGTGCTTGTATGTGTCTTTTCATTCCGGGTGAACATTCGTTCACTACTGTCGTTTTGAAAAGAACAGTTTTGCTAACGTTTCACCAAAATCACATTTGGTATTTTCGAAACTCTCTTTCTCGCGATCCCTAACTGCGCTTGATTTTTTGTGATTTTAGATTTGTGGATTATTGTCTTCTATACAGTTGGTAGTTTTAATGATTCATCCCTTTTGTTTAAATCACGTTATTTTTCAATTTCTATGGTTTCTCGAACTATTCTGGTCTTATCATGCTCTATATTGGCAATCTCCCCTACACCCATTGAAATTTATTTTATAGCCGGTTTCCTGATCATGTAGGAATAGGGCTGAGGTTGTTTGTTTATTTCTGATGCAGAATTTATGCTCTTCTACTCTTGCTGATATTCGCCTGTTAGTTTGCCCCACGTACATCTTTTCACAGTCCTGGCACGGAATGCTGTATACTTCGTGGTTTTCCAATTTTATGTTGTCTTTTGGGTTTCCAAGTAGTTTATCTATAGTTGTTGTGGCTTGTGTATTATTTGTATGTAGTGTTTTCTAAGAATTCTTCCGATTCTGTCTGTTGTGCCTTTCACATAATAAGACTACTTGTTGCCTTCCCGGCTTATACATTTTGTATACATTGTTCGTGAACCCTATGCATTAATAGCTGTCTCTATGGTGCGATTTGTGTAGCCATTTTTCTTTAAAGCACTAGATATTATGTTCGTTTTGTTGAATCTAGATATTAGGGAATTGGCCACAGCTTGTGTGATCTTGCATTTAAATATTTGTCGTTATGTGTTGGTTTTCTATCCACGGTGTATTCGAAATGCCCGTTATGAAATTTTCTGACCAGAACATCTAAAAATGGAAGTTTGTTATTTTCCTCTAACTCTAAAGTAAATTGTATTCTGGAATGCAGTCAGAACTTTTTGAAGATCTGTATGACACTATTGCCACAAAATAAATATATCATCCACATAACGAATCCATAATTTGGGCTTCAAACTTGCTTTCTCAAGAGCTTCTTTCTCAAAATATATCATAAATAAATTCGCTAACTAACTACTGATGATAGCGAGGACCCCATTGGAGTTTCAAGCAATGCTCCGAGAGCATTGCCTGAAAATTGCCTAGAAATCCACTTTCATAGCAATCCTGTCCGATGCTTCGTCGATGGGAATACTGGGATAAAACCACTTAACATCTAGGCTTGCTATGATATCGTATTTTTCAAGAACGATATCTCGTATAATTCGAGTGAAATGCTTCGATTTTTTTACAAATGAGTAAAACTTTTCCGACAGCTGATTGCATATATTAAAATAAATGAATAAATAAATATAGATATATATATATATATATATATATATATATATATATATACATATATATATACATATATATATATAATATATATATATATATATATATATATATATATATATATATATATATATATATATATATATATATATATATATATATATATATATATATATATATATATATATATATAAGGAGAAAGTTAGTCGTGACTGACTAGTTAGAAAAAAGCACTTTAAACCAACAGAATATATTTTCACAAAAAGCCGAAAGATTCTATCCTCCAGGTTCTTGGTTAAGTGGGGATGCAGTCAGAGAAAAAAATTTTGAACGGCCTAGTGTGGAATACTTTTTATTGTATGGTCGAGTTTCGAATGTTTATTCTCTTCTTCATTCTATAGAAAAATACATTTGTAGATAAGACAAGAGGGATTACAAAGTAAAAGAAACATCTTACCAAAGTGAGTTAAAATAAAACAGTTCCATTGCAACAGGCTTAATGTTAAAACTTGCACGTATCTAGAATATAGACGGTAACTAACACATATCAACAAAAATAAAATTTTTGGTTACATTTGTTTCAATGCTGGCACGCCGCCATTACTGCAAAACGAAAAAATGCGTCGTAGTAGGTAAAATAATAAGGGAGACAAAGGAAAGTACAATTCCCGCCTAATTCTATATATATCGATTATATATATATATATATATATATATATATATATATATATATATATATATATATATATATATATATATATATATATATATATATATATATATATATATATATATATATATATATATATATATATATATATATATATATATATATATATATATATATATATATATATATATATATATATATATATATTAGGTATATATATATATATATATATATATATATATATATATATATATATATATATATATATATTTTATATATATATTTGTCATATTTAATTTAATTTGACGTTTCGACAGGTAGTTCCATGTCTTTTTGATATATATATATATATATATATATATATATATATATATATATATATATATATACGTAAATCAAATATATATTGTAATAACTTCTTTTCTTGGGATGCGTGTTCATAAATTTAAACGATTTTTTAATTATTTGTCATATTTAATTTATTTTGTCAAAATGACAATGTGCTATGTGTATTTTATTTTGCTTATTGTTATTTTTATTGACCTTTTGATTTACAAAAAATAAAATAAAAACATTTTTGAAAAAGACATAGAACTACCTGTCAAAATATGACAAATAATTAAAAAATCGTTTAAATTTATGAACACGCAAAATATATATATACATATATATATATATATATATATATATATATATATATATATATATATATATATATATATATATTTTAATATTTTCTTAACTGGTGACACTATGAAAATTTGGTGAAACACAATTTTATTTAAGGGACAACTGTGGTGTTTGTTGTTGTATGACATTCAACTACCTGACCCAAGGGGGGTGGAGGGGGTAATCCCCCCCCTCCAGACACTCAATATCTAATATTGAAAATTATTTTGCCTCTAATATTTTTAACAATAAATTATTAAACGGAAAATTTTATAGATATTGTTGTGATAATTTTGCGATGTATGAATAATATTCGATTGATATGGCAACAACATGTCGCACACGTAAGGCGTTTGTCGGTCTTATCCCCCTCGCCACTGTCAGAATTTATACACGAAAAATCACGACGCTGGATGGGAGACGGGAACGATAAATGCTTTTGTTATGTCTATTGCAGTAAAAAGACTAGAATTTGTAATTGCGAGGTCTCCATTTAATTTTTACAAGGTGTGTACTATGTATTAGATATGCTATCATAAATTTTAAAGTATCAATAGTTAATCTTTTATTTCCAAATATTCTATCATTACTTTAGTTTCTGAATTTTAAAAATAAGGTTATGTGCGGCTCAATAATAATTTCCTAACCTTTGTTTAAAATTTGCCTAAACGTGTGTTCGTCCCCCCCCCCCCCCCTGTGAAACACTGCCCTCCCCAGACCAGAGTTCTGGAAGCGCCACTGACCTGACCCCCATGCCCCCAGTTCCTTCGTCGGACTTTGATCCGTCTGTAAACCAGACCAACCCATTAGGACCCCACCATCCGACCACACTCTTCGATCCTGGATCATAATGATAGCTGGGGGGCATGTAATCTGGTCTCATTTCCAACACTGGTCCCTTAATTAGGTCTCCGATTTTGGGATGACCTGTTCTTGGATTGCAACCCGAGTCCCATTGTCGCCTCCACCTGGATCACAATGTGCAGAGGTGGCAGCCCAAGAATAACCTCCATGTACGCTATCGGCGTTGACTTTATCGTCCCAGTGTTGCCCAAGAAGGCAAGTCTTTTTTTATTTATTTATTTAGCTTGCTTTCTTCGTATATCTGTTTTTCTGGTTCGCATGTTTATCTCTCCGGTTTAGAATGTGTAATCCATTTTCAAACACTTGCTGGCATCCGATTGCGATAAAATTTGGTATACTTGTGTAACTTTGGTGATAATACAATAATATAGTACCACGTAGCTGGACTGATGATATAAATCCGTCGTGTTTGGGCTAGTTGAATTTGACTTATATTAATACTATTATATTAAACAGATGGATATGAACGAGTGAAAATATTAAAACAGATAATAAAAAAAATTCTAATGCTATAAATAAAATAAAAGTAAAAAATATTTTTAAACATGCTTGTACTTTTAAAATATTGAACTAAAAAGTAAATAATAATAAAACTTACATAAACACAGGACTTTCGAAAATTTTAACATTTTTTGAAAATTGAACATTTTTTTAAAAATTGAATATTGAAATAAAGCCTCAATCATTTAAAAAAATATTCACCAATTCAAAAGTTCTATGTACATGTAAGTTTTATTTTTTTTTACTTTTTAGTTAAATGTGAATAATATCAATTGTGATCAGGGGCGTACAGTCCATGGAAGCAAGGGAAGCAGTGCTTCCCCAAAAAAAAATTACAAAAGATCTTCTAAAATGTAATTTTTGAAATAGGAAAGCATTAATTTAGTTTATATTAAAAACGCTAAAATATTATCTTAATTATCAAGCCCATAATAGCCACCCAGCCACAATAGAAAATCTAATAGAACCTATGCGGGCCGCTAGCTTCTCTGCAGCCAAGTCCTGTATGCTTGATTTCCTGTGAATCGAGCCAGAGGTTATTGAACTTTCCACCGGCTGTTTTTGCATTTCAGTCGCGAGCTTTAAGTGGGGGCGAAAGCTGTCGTTGGAGTAGGTTCTTTGTTTGAAAGGCTATCCGTGTGTTGTGTGATACGTACGTCGCGTTGTGCATAATGCGATATGGAAGACAATAATACGGACTTGGATATGTAAATACCGTCGACTTCGGCTGTCGGTAATAACACTGTGTGGTGTGTGTCTTAATAATAAAGGGATTTTCAACATTAAACTTCGCTGATAAGCTTCAAATAATTTCCAAAGGAAGGGCAAAACCGCCTATGAAAAATTTAACCACAAAAATGAAAAACTGTATTAGACATTTTTATCCGAAAAACAATACGAACAATTTAAATGGCTAACAGGGTGTGAAAATATAAGTAAATTATTTTGTTGGCCATGTTTACTTTTTGAAAATGAAAAAGGTCTCTGGAATAAAACTGCGTTTTCCGATTTAAACAATTTTCATAGAGCTGTAAAAAGACACATTATGTCCAAAGCGCATTTGCAGGCCGTCATAAAAGAAAAAGTCTTCGGCAAAACCAGAATTGAACACGCCCTTAATAAGCTGTTGGAAATTAGTCACCACCAACACAATGAACTAGTCGATAAAAATAGGCAAATGTTAAGCAGACTTATCGATGTTGTTTGTTTTCTCAGACAGCACGAATTGGGATTTAGAGGTCGTGACGAAACAAGGCTTTTCTTCGAATAGAGGAAATTTTCAAGATTTACTTATTTTAATGGCTAGGTATATGATTGCTTA
The DNA here is from genome assembly GCA_030620095.1 of Kuschelorhynchus macadamiae. Lineage (NCBI taxonomy): Eukaryota > Metazoa > Arthropoda > Insecta > Coleoptera > Curculionidae > Kuschelorhynchus > Kuschelorhynchus macadamiae. Next base: position 2,197,476 of record JAUTXW010001318.1, on the reverse strand, counting down.
AAAAATCATTTAGAGCAGTCTAGCGTTTTTCGCGGAAAGTCGAATCGAATCCAGAATGATTTAATTTCCGCTGTTGCAACCATTATTCTAAAAAGAATTAAGCAGGAGATTGGAGAGGCGCGGTTTATTGCTATTGTTCTGGACGAAACAACTGATATCACTAATTTTAGCCAATTATCTATAGTAATACGCTACGTTAAAACAGACGGAAGTATCCAAGAGCGATTTTTAGGTTTTAAGAATGTGTTCGAAAATCGTACAGCAGATGCATTATATACCGTAGTTTATAACGCTACTAAAGAAATTAATGGAGAGAAAAAATTAGTCAAAGCGATTATAGAGCTGCAGTGATGGCAGGACAATTAGGGGGTCTGCAAGCTAGAGTTCGAGAAACTTTCCCAAGTGCTGTGTTTGTCCATTGTTTTGCTCATAAATTAAATTTAGTTTTATACCAGTCCATCAATCACATTAAAGAGTATAAAGTATTTTTCCTTACTTTAAGTGGCATGGCTGCTTTTTTTTCCAAGTCAACAAAACGTACACAAGCTTTGGACTCCATTGTCCACAAAATTGCCCAAAATAGCTCCAGCTAGGTGGAACTATAATGAAAGACTTGTGTTAACAGTATCTGAAAATCCTGAATCACTGATTGAACTATTTGAGAATATAATAAAAAATAATGAAACGTGGGACTCATAAGCAATAAATAGTTCGAGGGGGTTTTTGGACTGTTTGAAACAAGATTTTAATTTTAATTATTTGTTGAACATATTTTCAGAAATATTTCAATTCTCGGACAATGTTTTTAATATCTTACAAACTAAGCAAATAATATTGCTTTTTGCCTAAAAAAGTGGATGATTTTAAGTCCATGTTAAGCCAAAAGAGATGACTTTGACCTATTAGAGCCACAAGCCAAGCGTCTTCAAACAGACAAGGTGGGAGATTTCAAACATCATACAGACGCCTTTTTTATGAAATAATCGATCAAATTCAGTAATAAATAAACTATAGATTTAACGGTTTAAATTATTTTAAATTCCTCGAGCTCTGCAATTTTGATGCATTTAAAAGAAAAACTTTTCCAGAAAATGCGTTTAAATCTCTTCTTCTTCATTATGGCCAGTTCTTCGACGGAGTATTACTGCGAGCTGAACTAAAAGTGATTTACGAAACTGATGACATTGGGGCAAAAAATAACGCTAAAGAACTAATGCAATTTTTAAAAGACAAGGAGCTGGAAGATGCCTACACCGAAGTGTCGAAATTGTGTGAATTAGTATTGACAATACCTGCCACAAGTTCATCAGTAGAACGCAATTTTTCAACACTTAAACGTATAAAAAATTTCGTGAGAAATTCAACGGGGCAGGAGAGACTTTCACATACATGGCTGTTGTTGTCCATTGAAAATAAACTTATCCAAAATATATCGGAGCATCGACGTTTTTATGATGACGTCAAATAGGTAAGTTTCTAAAAATTGCTTCCCTTTCTTAAAATTTCACCGCACGCCCCTGTTTATGAGGTATTTAATAATTAGGTTTTAATTGGATGCAGACTTCATAAAGTCAAATTTCCAAGAGAGAATAAAATATTTTTAAAATTTTTTTTTGGTCATTTAGTCATAGATTTTTAAATTGTGTAATTGCAGTACTGGCCATCAAGGATGCAAATACGGTGAGCTGCGGGGGAGCCACGCCTTTTTTTATTTTCAGTTCACAGTTGGGTTTTTTTCTACTTGCTCCCCCCCCCCCCAATTAAAAAGTGCAATTTACATTCCACTTATTATATACATTACTGTTATCCGGTCAGTTCACCTTGCTAAAGAATAGGATGGATTGCTTTCTCTTACACTCAGCTGAAGTTAACAAAAAATTTCAAATGCCACTCATTCTTTGTGCAAGTCTTAAGAAAGGTTGAAAGGACTTTCAAACCGTCGTCTTATTCTCAACCAATATTGAAGTGATTTTAAAAAATGTGCACGCTTATCGCCAGGAATGATCTTTTATAGTATGGTGTCTCATTATAATGTAGTCATGAATACCCTCAGGATTAGCGCTAACTAAAGAACAAATCTCGAAGCATAAAGGCCAATAAACTAATTTCTACACAGGAATTTTAAATACTGCGATTTTAGATAGTGTGTACAAGACCGGCCAAAATTGTTTTTGTTTTTATTTAGTTTGTATATATAATGTAAGTCGACCCTGCAATATTTTTAATTTTAATACCCGTTAAATACAGGCTGTGTATTTCTTTTAAATAATTTTTGGGAAAATGCTCTTAAAACAGTTATCTTAGGGATACGATTCAGTAGAAACTACAAAAGCACCGAACATACTAATAGTTTTTTTCATATGTAATAACACAATATATGTATGTATATACAGGGTTATTCACGCAACCCGTTCATTAAAAGTTTTTGATGATGCCATTTAGATAAAAATTTCAAATTTTGGGATTGAGGTAAGGTCAAGGGGTACTTCTTTTATCGAAATATTTTCAACTTCCTGTCACTTCCGGCTTAACCGGAAGTTGGTATCAACTTGCTTATTTTAAATGGAACACCCTGTATTTTGTGATATTTTTGGATTCTAGGGATAATTTTAATGCTATTTTATGTAGCATGTCCTATACCTAGGTTCAACCGTTCTTAAGATATTTGACCTTGAACCGAAAATGAGCCTTCGGGGTACCAAATTTTAACATCTCATATTTTTGTAAATTTTGAAGATATAATCTTCATATTTTGCAGACGATCGGTAAATAATCTTAGGTTTCTATTTTTTTTATTGAATTTGTCTATGTTTATACAGGGTGTCCTAAATTCAGCGGCAAACATTCACATTTTCAAAGCCGCTAAAGTCCGTTTTTTTAAATGGGACACCCTATAACTTTATGCACTATCAAATGTAGAATTTCATTTTCTATCGAACTGTATTAAGGTTCCCTATACCTATTCGTAACCATTTTCGAAATAATTGGGTTTTATAAAAATATCGTATGTATTTGCTTAAATGTTTACATGTTCCAATAATGAGCCATGGAAAAACAATTGAGATCCAATATCCAATATGACAGATGATTAGTATGCGTTATTTATCGAAAGCTGTCAGTGATAAACTAAATCTTCTAAATCGAAATGGAAGAATACTCAAACGCTGATATTCTCAATCTATTTTATATTCATGGAGAATGTTATAAAATTTTGGAGAGAACGTGTCGTGTGTTTAATGAATGCCACCCTGATTTGCCGCCAATAAACAAGTCAAAATTCAAGAGGATTGAAACGAACTTTTTGCGTTTTGGCAAGGTTAAAGTTACAAAAAATGTTCCGAAACCAGTGACAAATGCCGAGGATAACGTAATAAACACATTAGCTTATTTCCACGCAAACCCGCAAAGTTCAATACCGTCTGCAGAAAACGATTTGGGAATTTCTTCTTCATCTGTCCAAAGAATCTTGAGCGAACATCATATGCACCCTTATTCCTTCCAAAACGTGCAAGCCTTGAGACCTGGTGATGACGTCCGACGAGTAGAATTTTGCGAATTCATGTTTTTGAAAATTCAAGAGGACCCTCAATTCCTTTCAAAAATATTATGGACCGATAAAGCGAAATTTTCTAGAGAAGGAATAACAAATAGAAGAAACGAACATTTCTGGGCAGCAGAAAATCCGCACGCTTTACGCGAAACGCGTTCTCAAGAGAGGTTTAACTTCAATGTTTTCGGTATAGTATCAAATGATCAGGTGCGGTACTGTATTTATGAAGACAATTTAAACAGTGATAAGTATTTGGAAATTTTACGAGGGACGGTTTCTGAATTTATAGAAGAAATTCCTATTGGTGAGCTGCAAAATTATTGATACAAATTAGATGGGGCACCAGCAAATAATTCCGCTGCAGTTTATCTCGAATTTTTGAAGATCGCTGGATTGGTCCCAATGGCCCTTGGAGATGGCCTCCGCGATCGCCTGATTTAACACCCCTAGACTTTTATTTATGGGGATTTATCAAAGGTAAAGTCTATGCTTCCCCAGTAAATAACCAACAAGATTTACTGGACAGGATACGAACAGCTTTTGCCGAATTAGAAAACGGACAAATTCAACGGGCCACAGCAACTGTACAAAGAAGAATTGAAATGTGTCTTCAAATGAACGGACAGCATATAGAACATTTGTTATAATTCAATTTTATTATTTTATTTAGTTATTGTTGATTGTTAGATTACTATAATTTTTAAGTTCACTAAAACAAGTTTAGAACAGTCTCGAACTTAGTAGATATGGTTAAAAATAATGTAAACAATTTATTACATTTTTTATAACTTTAACTTTTCCGAAACGAAAAAATTTCGTTTCAATCCTCTTCAATTTTCTCTTGTTCATTGGCGATAAATGAGGATGTTTTTCATTAAAAACATGGCACGTTCTCTCCAATATTTTGTAACATTCTCCGCGAATATAAAATAAATTGAAAATATCAGCTTTTGAGTGTTATTTTATTTTAATTTAAAAGTTTCAAATCAGGTGTCATGTTGAATAGAAAAGCACAACAATTGGCTTACTACGGGAAGGTGTAAGCATTTAGCAAATACATATGATAGTTTAATAAAAACCTGATTATTTCGAAAATGGTTACGAATGGGTATAGGGAACCTTAATACAGTTCGATAGAAAATAAAATTCTACATTTGACAGTGCATAAAGTTATAGGGCGTCCCATTTAAAAAAACGGACTTTAGCGGCTTTGAAAATGTGAATGTTTGCCGCTGAATTTAGGACACCCTGTATAAAAAATAGACAAATTCAATAAAAAAAATAGAAACCTAAGATTATTTACCGAACGTCTGCAAAATATAAAGATTATATCTTCAAAACTTACAAAAATATGATATTTTAAAATTTTGTACCCCGAAGGCTCATTTTTGGTTCAAGGTCAAGTATCTTAAGAACGCTTGAACCTAGGTATAGGACATGCTACATAAAATAGCATTAAAATTCTCCGTAGAATGCAAAAATATCATAAAATACAGGGTGTTCTATTTAAAATAAGCAAGTTGATACCAACTTCCGGTTAAACTGGAAGTGACAAGAAGTTGAAAATATTTCAAAAAAGAAGTACCCCTTGACCTTACCGTAATTCCAAAATTTGAAATTTTTATCTAAATGGCATCATCAAAAACTTTTAATGAACCGGTTTCGCGAATAACCCTGTATTATTTTCGTTTAATAAAAACAATAAATTATATTTAAAAAAAAATATTCTTAAGACATTGCTAAGGATTATAGAGTCTTTTTCCAAATTTCTAGGAGTGTGCTCCTACAACCTGAATATTCTTTATTTCTATATTTTGTATACCGTGTGTGTGTTTTTGTTATGCCTTGCAAAAAATCTTTTCACTTGAGCTTATAATAATTCAGTTGGATTTAATTCGCTAGTAAACTGCTATTACCATAGCCATTTCATTAATAACTTGTCTTTTAAATTGTGATTTATTTTCCTTAGCTATTCTCAAAAGCTCCGATTTTGAGGCACCATTTTCATATTTCTTTTTCATTCAGTCAATTTATAATATCTCATTTTTGCCAACCAGACGAGGGAAATTTCTCTGCTAGTCGAGAATGGTAGTTGGCGTTGTTCATAATAATGATAGAATTCTCAAGGATTGACTTAATCATTTCAGAAAAGTAATCTTCAAAACCATTTGCAGTTATCTCTTCATAATAATATTTTCTAGATTTTTATTAATATTCCTGTAAACCTCCATTTAAAAATCCTGCGGCCCTCACCGGAAGGAATTTGTAAGCCAGTCGACAAGCCTGCCGAGAACTTCGAACACCTTTATCCTGCCAACGTTTACTTACAAAATGTCCAGGTAATAATTGTTTCGTTGTTACCTACTGTACTTTCGTATATCACTTAAATATTGTCTTCTCCAACATATTATTTCTTCTCTATGTATTAAACATGAATTTCTGTTCTGCTTTTGCCATTTCTGGTACGTTTTCGTCTTCACTTAAAGCTGCTAAAATTTTATCAACATCAAAAGAATCGCCTTCATAAAATAAAAGAAATGAACTCTCCTTATTATGTTTCTTGCTTGTTCATCCACCTCTAGTGGTTTTCTACCACGGCTTTTCTTAGGCAACTTCTCTATACCACCGGTTTAGCTTTTTCGTTCACTCAGAAGTCGGTATATTGTTGATTGACTGACTCCTGTGATATTATCACAGTTCTTGTAGGCATCTGGTGCACAGGTACATCAAGGACGTTCAACACTATAGTCCTTGCTTTAGAAATTGGGAATTACGTTTATCCGACGAGATCGAAATACTAAATTAGCTTGGAGAGATTTAGACCGGCTCTTATACCTGACCTATACTTACTGAACCCTGCCTCCTTCTAAAGACCGTGTATGAGGCTCTTTAGTGTAATAAAGTAAAGGAGGACGCTTTTAATTTATGACTGAACATCATCAGCTAAGAAAACAGCTCCAAAATATTAATCTCAGAGTCACTTCCCATTTTAGAGGTTACAAAGAAGATGAAATATTATCACACTTTGAGTATTTGCTATCTCATCAATTAGAGAGCTCTAGCCTACAATAATTAGCTCAAAGTTTAGCCCAAATTAGTAATGTTCCCATATGAGATGCACAAGGGGCTCGAGGGGCTTAGACGTTGTGGCTGTAATGAGCCTTCCACTACAGAGTGAAGACAGGAATGTTAGCATAACCAGATGTAGTAATTAGTATTACTTACGTTCAAAATACATTTATCTATGATCGTGAGATAAGAAGCCATTGCCGCATTGATTTTAGTTAAGTAATGTTAGAAATTACCGCACTAGTACGGAAATGGTATCTACTACGGTAATGGTATTGCGATGAACTTGCATTAAATATCAATCAGTTTTTGGATACTAGTTGCTTCATTTTCCTTATTTCCGAGTATACTCAAAACAATCTTCTTTTGTTTTATCCTTCTGCAATTGTATTTGACCGCCATCCCCCTTTACGGTTAAAATATCCACTCCGGTGTTGGCTAATAGTAATGTAGAAGACCTTCTAAAGCAGTGGCCGGTATATTGTTCTGGATTGGATAATTTTAAAAACAAAGCAATAGTCTTAGGCATACCTCCAAAAGTGTTGATTCCCACTGGCTGTTTTGTACATATACCGTTCTTATATCACACAGAAACGATCATGATCAACGTGTTTAGGGTGTAACTTGATGTTGTCTGGACTGTGTCGGACAATTTCCACGATATCTAAACCTTGAATGTCTCCTTATATTACAAAAAAACTCTTGAGGTATTTTTGTCTTCGTGAATGGTATGACAAATCGAAAACACTCGCTTTCATCTTCCGTATTTTTCAAGAGTAAGTTTGGCAGCTCTTCTTTTCTACATGCTCCTGCTAGTCCAACAATAAATGCTACTTTCGCCATAAAAATACCAATATCGTTTTTCATTAATTCATTCAATTTTGTAGATCTATATCCTTCCGATTTATTTTTAATCGCAATTAAATGCGAGTATTTGTTAATATCAACATTTGTTAATATCAACAGGCCAACTCATATTTTGCCCGTGATTTTTAGGGCAGAAGACTGCAAAATTACGCCTTTAGTCACTTCCTCGATGTCGCATGGGAGAACTCAAACGCTCATGAAAATGTAAGAAACTCGTTCCGAACTTTGTGACAAATTACAAATTGTTTGACAGCATTATTTTCTAATGTTTTCTAACAAAAACTTAGTTACTTGGTTGCTATTGTATAGTAAGTACAGGTACCAGAGATAAATTTTTTTAAAATATTTGATAGGTAATCTTTTTACGAAAATGTAAATTATATTATAACTCGGATAAAATATATACGATACAACGCTTTTATCCCACTTGTATCCTAAATATCTATTCTATTACGTAAAGAAAACTTATTTTAATACAGTTAAAAACAAATTTTATACTGGGATTTTTATTCATCCCAAACTTCCCCATTAAATGGGAATGTTACAACCGCAAACAAATAACGTTTGAGTTTCAAGGGACCTATGAAATATCTCACACTTTGATGATGTAGCACTGTTAATCCTTCCTGAGCAGGCATATTTAAAGAATACACATCTCTACGAAAAATGAGACGTTCTTTAATTGACGTGGGTGAATTTATATCATTAGTAATTTATCAATTTATCAAAAATGTACAAGATTCTAATTTTCTTCTAGAATCCATTTCAAGCCAATTCAAATCACGAAAATTATGGGATATATGATCATATTTTCTAAGATGATATATAAAGCGGACACAAGCATTCTGCACCTTCTGCACACGCAAGTATTGCTTCCGTAGATTAACCTTATATAAATGTAAATATCGTTTATATAGGTTTGAAATAAAATCTGCTCTCTGTTTTGCCGTTTTATTTTTAAGAATAGCGTTATGGAAATAAAATCATTTGAATTTTTAGTACGTATAGTGGAAAAAATATTTTATATGAAAAATAAATTTAGCCGGTTTTGCTGTTCGAAAAAATCAAATATGTTCACGACTTCTAATATTTTCTGGAGCTAGATTTACCCTGATTACTTCTGTTTTCAATTTGGTTATTATAGATTTGTGAGTAGGCACTGAAAAAGTGAAAAAAGTATCAAAGTTATTACGCCACGAGACGCTAGACTATTTTTAATGCAAATTTAATATCGATTTGACCGTTCTCAAATTATCGTTTTCGGAAATTTAGTTTACACACAAATTCATTACAAGCGTGATAATTTTTTTATAAAAAAATGTCTTTGTTAGTTTAGGGTGAACATGAAATAATCTCAACTTATATTTTTCGGAAATCTTTGTATTTCCAATACTTACTCTATATAGTGTATTTTTAATACATGGAGAAGTAAAAATATCAGCCGATCCAGTGTTTAAGACGACTAGATTACTTTAAGGATTACGCATTTCTGCAAAACTACATTTTTATTAAAAAATAACATTGCTCAAATTCTTGATTTTTCTCATTTACACTTACCTGTACTGTTCTAATATATTTTGCACAGTTCAATGAGCTATACCTAAATCTCTAGATGTAGCTCTAATAGTGACATGTGGGTTAATTACAATATACGCCAACACATTTATAATGTTTGTTTCTGGACGGCCTCTTCTTTGCTCATATCTACGTCTACCGGGGTATCTAGTAGCATATATTTTTGCTGCAATGATAGCATTTTAAAAGCATTCAAAGTAAACTGCAAGCATATCATATCCTCCGTCATTAGAAATAGGCATTTTGCTTTGGTTACACTTACTACAAACACTAAACTTAATAATAATTTGACAACTAATTTTGTAATAGTCTTTTATTTTGACGCTCGCACCTAATTTTTGCCAAAGCCTACTACTCTTTTAGCACGTCGCATAATTGAATAGTAACGCATTTGAGAAACATTCTTTATGAAAAGGATGTGTTATTTAACGCAAATAAGATTAAAATGAATTACAGAAGTTGAAGAATACTTAAAATATTTGTCGTATAAGAATAAGATTAGTGTTAAAAAATTGATAATTAGATACTACGTAAAAATTCGTTTAGAAATGCTTGGGTTTCTTATAAGAGTTTCAAATAATATTTTCTTTTGCTTATATTTCCGTAGATAAAAAATATATCGACTTGCAGTTTTCGTTATCTTCTTGTTTTTTTCTGTTTCGTAATACTGGCATATAATAAATATATCAATCCATTTGAAATTTTTAAGAAAATACGTAGAATTTCAGAAAGCGCCATCTGGCCATCAGAACGAAACTTAAAATAATATAATTCATTCGTCATTTGAAAGCTTAATAAATGCCCTTTTCAACAAGACCAAAATTGTCAAGATCCGTTAGTTATTATTTAAGTTATGTCCGTTTTAAAAAACAAACATTTACCATTTCCCCCACCCTTTATTTAAACAGCTACAGAAAAAAACCTTAAATAAAAATTATTCGCAGTTCAGCAGACATTAATATAAAGTTAATTGTATACCTTCACCGAGTGAATTTCTGAGCAAATCTGCTTTTTCTAATCGACTACGCGTGTTGCGCTCTCTAGCGGCCAACTTAGAAATTTAAAAAATAATTTCCAGCGTTTTCTCTTGGTCAAATTTTCCAACTTCTTGGGATAAATGGTTTCTGTGATACAGCCGGCCTCCATTCCTAGTTGTACACCCGGTACATTTAAATGTGCAACAGTTAATTTTTTAGTCATAAGTAATAGCAAAAAGTGGTTTTGTGGCAATATAAAAAAGGAAAGCAACCAAAGATGTAAAAAAAATAGTATGATTTAAGTTGTAGCACTCTCATATACTCTAGATCAGGGGTGCTCAAACGGTCGATCGCGAGTGCTTTTTGAGTAGATCTCGAGAAACAAACATTTTTTAATAAGTAGGTACTTAACTAAACTACAAAAATTTATTACGTAATAAAATAACACTCTGCTAGCGGCAAAAGGCGGCTTTATCAAAGGAACGCGCGGTACTTGTCAAAGAAAAGCCGCGTTTATTATTCTTGCCGCTTTGACGGGAACATTCGAGACTTTCGTTCACGCCGATATAAATGTTGAGCCTGCAGGAATTGGAGTCATTCTGAATTGCAACTTGAAGGCAATACTACGTCGATACAAAGTTTATTATTAAATAGTACAAAATGAGTGCATCTAAAACGTATCATTTTAATAACGATTGGGAGGAAGAATTTTTGTTTTGTATGGTGAAGGATAAGTGCATTTGTCTTATTTGTCGTGCGTCAGTTGCAATACCTAAGCGTGGTAACTTAGAGAGGCATCATAAAACGGTTCATAAAAACTATGAAAAGGATTTTCCGCCACAGAGTGAAAAAAGAACAAACCATGTTCAAAGACCAGCCAAACAATCAAAAGCTGCTACGATGTGTCATTTAAAATATCTCATATATTGGCGAAACACAAGAAACCATTCGAGGATGGATCGGTTGTGAGAGAAGCATTTATTGAAGCGGGTGAGACTTTATTTCGAGATTTTAAAAATAAAACCGAAATCATATCTGCTATTAGAGAACTTCAGTTATCTCGTCCGACTGTCACAAGGCGTATTGAAGTCATGAGTCAGGACATAAGATAAACTAAAAAATGATATCATGGAATGTACATACTTTTCTTTACAGTTCGACGAAACCACCGATATGACAGACACTGCCCAGCTGTGTATTTTTATTCGAATGGTATTCAATGACATGTTGGCTAAGGAAGAATTTTTGACAATCATTCCTCTGAAGGGGAAGACCCGTGGCGAAGATATATATGATGTTTTCTTCAATTTTGTAAAAAACTACAAGTTACCAATATATAAATTAGTGTGCATTACAACCGATTGAGCACCAGCAATGACTGGAAACAAAAACGGTTTTGTGGCATTGTGTCGAGCTAATGAAGATTTCCCTTCATTTTTTTCAATCCATTGCATTATACATCAACAAGTTTTGTGTTCAAAAGTTTTAAACACGGAGGAAATTATGGGCATTGCAACAAAAATTGTGAATTCCATCCGTGCACGTAGCTTGCAACGGCGGCTCTTTAAGTTGCAGTTGGAAGATAGGGAGTCAGCTGAACACACTGATTTAGTTCTTCACACGAACGTCAGGTGGTTGAGTCGCGGAAAATTCCTAGAAAGTTTTCAAGAATTATTGCCCGAAATAACAGCTTTTCTAGACGAAAGAGGTGATGACACTCAGATGTTGAAAAACGAAAAATGGCTGACTGATTTGGCACTTAAACACCATTAACTTGGAGCTTCAAGGTAAAGGAAAAACTGTTATTGAGATGATTAGCGCAGTAAACGCATTCAAGAGTAAATTGCAACTTATGATAAATCAACTGAAAAGAAAGGATCTGAAACATTTTCCGTCTTTGAAAGCAAGGATTCCTCAGTTGAATTATGATACGTATGAGGCTGAATTATGAAATATTTTGGGACAATTCGAAATGCGTTTTCATGATTTTTTGTAAATTGGCAAATGTAGCATCATTTATGAGTTATCCTTTTTCATGTAAAAACATTGACGAATTAGCTACTGAAATAGCAAGTCAGTTTAATATGAACTCATGTTCTGTTGAAAATGAGTTGGTGCAAATTATATCAGATATACATCTCGAAGTTACAGCATCTGATACAAATTTCTGGTGTTTTATATCTGAAGATAAATATCCGAATCTAAGGCAAATCGCCCTTCAACTGACAGCAATGTTTGGGTCAACTTACTTGTGCGAGTCTGCATTTAGGAATAGACCGTATCAAAATCGAATACTTTCCAGTTTCGCTTTCCACTGCACGAAGCATCTTCAGGATCTTTACTTCACGAGATCGGAACACTGAACTCTGAAATAAAGATCTCTGAACATGCCTCGTGCAATCTCAAGCGAAACGTCGAAGTGTCATTCCACCTTGACACGGCCTAAGCCCAAGAACCATGTTTTCTTAATTGACCATGGCCGTGAAAGCTTCCGTTCTGTGTAAGTCAAAGTTTTAACTAAACTATTTAAAAACAAAAAATAATTAAATTAACTTAGGCTAGTAAAATTAAGTGTATTTAAACAGAAACCTCAAACAAATTTGCGACAAGCTGATTTGCTCAGGATTACATCTAAACATCATGGGCATTAAACAGAAGAAAATCCCTGAAAATCCCATGTGGGGAACAAGCCTATTTTGGGGTAAAACCATTCCCTTGTTTTTTTTATTTACACCTAAAATACTTTTCGAATTCGGTCAAATAAAAAACGGCATTGTGAAAAAAACACAAAAAATCCAACTTATATTTGTACACCATAACTTTCAGTTAACTTAAAGCTTGGGTTATAGATTGAAAAAGTTTGCGTCTTGCGTCGTCGGTTTGAGCTAAGGGTTTACGCTGGTTCTTAGTCCGAGTTATAGATTGAAAACGTTTGCGCTTTGCGCCGCCTGTAGAACTAACCTTACTTTAATGTTTATATTTATCGCCTTTTTGTGTAATACAATTTTGTCTTAATTGTTTTTAAGTTTATGTGCGTTTTTTTAATTTTCTGAGCATGGACAATCAAAATCATAGTAATGATGCCTAGTAAAGACTAGGCATTGTGGATATATTAATGGGTGCCGCAGCTGTACGTTTTTGAAGAGAAGGGGGCAAAGAAGATCCTGAATTTGGCCTGTTAATTATAATAATAACGCCTACTAGTATTTTCTTAAAATTCAAGACAATGACCCTAAGCAATTTTTTTAAATGGACGAGGATGTTATATGTATATATTAATGTCAAATTTATTACGAAGGACGAACATTTTAAAAGAGCCTCTAAAATCCAGCAATTTCATTGGTTGCAGCTTGACGCAAATGTCGATTTTCGCCAGTCGCTTCCGTCAAAGTTTAAGATCGCCATCTTTTCGACGGCTAGCGGAAACTCAAACGGATCGCGGCAAAAATATAACCGTACCCATTGCTTTGAGTTAAGTAAACTTCAATGACAGCGTAAACGGTGACGCAAAACGCAAACGTTTTCATTCTATAGCCCAGGCTTAAGCCGGGTAACGCCAGTCGTCGAAAAAAGCGGTTAAAATCGACACTAACTGTTAAATTTAAATAGATTCCTTTTAAAATTTCACATTTACTAAATATCCCTGTGATTCTAGTTTCGGGTTCAAGAGAACAGGAACGGTTTCCAAAATAATCGTTTCCAAAGTCTACTAGGTTTACAAAAGTCTTCAAGGTCTACTAGGGTTAATAACCACTCCTGCCGGCGCTAAACCAATTAATTTGATAAATTAATATTTATTGCGATTTGACAGTGACAACTGGGTGTTGTCCCGGCGATATGGTCTGGTTCTGGCGTGGTAATTTATTTATAGGAAGGTAGTATGGCAGTCTGGGGCAAAATATAAAGACATTTTTTTACAATATATAAAATATGTTCAATACCATTTTGGGACAAGTTGTACAATAGTTTTTGATGGCTACTCAAATACAAGTTTGTCTACCAAAGTTCCAGAACATCAAAAAAAGGTTAAAATACTCGGGTGGACAAGAAGTCAATTTTAGTTCAGAGACTTCTGTTATCATAAGTCAAAGTAACTTTTTCTCTAATAAAAAGAGTTTCTTTTTATTGGAGGAAGTCAAAGTAACTTTTTCTCTAACTCCATTCAATAAAGAGAAACTCTAAGCCTTTGTTGATAAAGAGTTGGGTAAAGTTGGTATTTCGGGAGTCTTAGCAGACTTGGATTCAAACTACCTTATTAAAGTACGGGACACGAAAGGAAACCGGGCGGTCCTTAAAATAAAGGTTCATAGTCTTAAGCAAACGGAAAAGTAAAATTTGTGTATGCAAATAAATTTTATGTTATTTTATTTGTTGTAATAGTTTGCCGCTTCACCTGTAAAGGGCACAAGCTAAGCGGTACGGAAAATTAATCGAGGATTTAGTAAATTTCGCACTGGTCTACTTGTAACTGGGATGTGCCTAGAGTCTCCATGCACTTGCCGCGAGTAGGCTCTAGCTATTTCCAGTGGCGCCTATACATTTCGAGCATCTGTTTTTATTTCTATATAAATGCCTTGCGTTGAATTTGAATTATTATTTCGAAGTAATTCGAAGCGGTACACGTGAAGTTATTGCCAGCGTTATAGAGGCCTGTACTAGAGAAACTGAAAATAATAGTTTGCCTATTCCAATTCAAAATCGAACAGAACGCTCTGCATTTTACACTGGTGTTTCGGAAAGTACTGTAAAAAAAATTCAAAGAGAACACAATGCTCGCTCATGTTCTACTTCACCTTTAAAATCTCCTGGTAAAAAAAGACCCCGATTATCATACAAAGATAAAATTGACGATGGTGATTTTCAAGTAATTCGACGAACAATAGAGGATTTTTATATAAACTTGAAGAAGATTCCGCCCTGCAAACCCCTACTTCATGCTGTAAATAACAAAATAGATTTTCCGTACGGGTATAAAACCTTAAATCGGCTTTTACGATCAAATGGTTCTATTTGGCGCAAGTGCCAAAATAAAAGAAAATTGCTCATTGAGAGACCAAATATTTTTCACTGGCGGGTAAACTATCTATCAACTATAAGGCAATATAGGCAAGAAGGATGCAATATTATGTATCTAGACGAAACCTGGGTAGATAATGTTATGACAGTGAACAAATACTGGCAAAGTGAAAGTGTTTCAGGTGTTGTTCAGAGAATCCGCTCTAGTAGTCACTTTATTATGCTGCTTTAGTTTTTCGTTCGGGACTAACTGGAGACTATCATGTACAGATGAATAAAGATAATTTTGAAAAGCGGTTGCTCGAGAAGCTTCTACCTAACATTCCTCCCAAATCAGTCGTGGTAATGGATAAGGCGTCTTATCATTCTCACGTAGAAGATAAAGTGCCAACTAAATACTCTACTCTGGCTTAAGTCGAACAATCTTGTATGTGATCCAACATGGAGAAAATATCAATTATATGAAGTAATATCAGCCAACGAGCCTAGAGAAAAAAGTATAAAATTGACGGTCTTTTACGTAACTTCGGTCATACACCTTTAAGGCTGCCTCCATATATGTGCGACCTCAACCCTATTGAACTTGCATGGGCAGGAGTAAAAAAATATATTCGAGAGCGCAACACCGGTGAACTTTCAATTAAAGATTTAAATAAAATAACATTAGAAGCGATTGACTCAATATCGGCTGAAAATTGGAAATTGTATGTTAAACATGTTCGTTCTATTAAAGATAAATACTGGGAAGTAGATGGCAAAATTGAAACGGTTATTGATGGTTTAGTTATCACACTGGGAACTTTAACTAATAACGACGAAACCTCACCATTTTTAGAGGAAGACAACGATTTAGAAGGAATCGAACCATTAGAATCACAGCCGTCAACCTCAAAAATGGCTTAGTTTTTTTTCATATATTTTGTAAAATTGTTCATAAAGTAGCTGTCAATAAACTGCCTCAAAATAATTAATTTTCTGTTCACTATCGGGTGTCAAAAAATATCTAATATTGCAATTAATATTTGAAAAACTACAGAACTCATATTTTTCCAAAATTAACACATCAATATAGTTATAGTAGGAGAGCCAGCACTGATTCCAGTGAACAAGATTTATCAATATTTTAATTTATGAAGTTTGGGTTATTCGGGTATGCCAAAAGTGACCGTTTGTCTCCGTCTGTCATATTATTTTGTACAGGGGGCGTCATTGTGAAGTACTATACAGGGCGTTTCCTAATTGCGTGCTAATGTTAAAGGGGGTGATTCTTGGAACTTTTTAAGAAAAAGTTTAATATGAACTTAAAAGTCTTAACTTTGGAGGTACAGGGTTTTAAATAACATTTTTTTAAATCCTAATTCTGATGCTAATATAGATAAATAACTGTGAAATTTGATACACGTCTTTTATGCATAAAAGGGCATTTTTTATTAACAATCAATTTTTGAAATTTCTACCAGTGGCGTGTATATGTAATTAACCTGGGTAAATCCGTATGCTCCCTAATACATAGAAGACGTGTATCAAATTTCATGCAGTTGTCTACAATACCATCAGAATTGAGATGAAAAAAAATGTTTTCTTTTTAAACTTTACCATCCTGTATCTCAAAAGTTAAGACTTTTATGACATAAAAACACCCCTTTTAACATCAGCACGCAATTAGGAAACGCCCTGTATAGTACTTCACAATGACGGCCCATGTATAAAGTAATATGACAAACGGAAACAGACGGCCACTTTTGGCATACCTGAGTAGCCCAAAGTCGAACTGCATAAATTAAAATTTTGATAAAACTCGTTCACTGGATCTGATGCTGGCTGCCCTTGTAAAATAGTGTATCACTATACTGGGTGGTCCAATATTAGTGGGCGTAGGCAGTAGCCCGGGAACCGTTAATGACAGAACTCAAGAAAAAATATATTTATAGGTAAATCGATCAAGAAAAATCAAAATTTAATCATTTTAAAATTCGAAAGTTCGCCGTTTTTGCAACACAAAAGAGATATAGAAGTGCGGTACACGAAAGAAAACAGACAAATATAGATAAAGGTTCATTACGCATAGTTACATTTTTCAATTATCTGAAGTGCGTATAGTCAAAAAGGAGTGCCATATTATTTAAAGAATGACGGGACACCACTGGTTTAAAGAGATTTCTTGGCCAACCTTCCTAAACCGATTGACTCCGCCCGGTTTTCTTACGTGTCCCGCACTTTACAACAACTGGAACAAATTGTGCTAATAGCTTATTAACCAACCAGTCTGTTATTGTCGTCGGTCAGAATACAGATCTAATGGTACTACTAATACAAGATTGTACCACTAAATATATTTATATTTTAAGGCCTGGAGTGGCAGGAAAAGCTGATAAGTTGACTGTTAAAAACCAATTAAAATAAAACTTGGATCCAGCTGTCGCCTCAAATATATTGATCCTTCACGCAATGTCTTGTTGTGATACAACATCGACTTTTTATAAAAAAGGAAAAAGAAATGCAATTACTACAATAAAGAATAATAAAGATCAACTTGCAGACATTGAAATATTTAAATGCAATTCAACAGACAATAATCTGCATCCTGAAGACTGGGATTGGGCAAAGGACAATAACTGCTTAGTACCAGAGCAAAGTCTTAAATGTATAACACCTGAGTATACTTTAAAGTTTTGTTTTGTGGATGCAAATCAGGCTGCTCCAAAAATCGCACATTTAATAAAAATTTAACATTAAGTGTAGTGATAGTTCCAGTTTTTGTGTGGGGCAATATTGTGAAAATGAAATAGACATCTCTTTAGACCACGAAGTAGTAAATTTGTAAATACACTGCGCGTCTTTTGAAGTAGATAATTTAAATTTATCAGTATAAAATATTTTTAAATATGTTTTAATTTTTTTCTTCAAGGTAATAATAATCTTTGAACATTTGGCACCTCCGCACTGTTTGTAATTTAGGTTTTTTTGATCAGTAATAAAAATAAACAACATTCCATCTGTGTACAATATCTCAATATTGGTATTTTTACTGAAGTTTTTTTTTTGTTGGTTTGTGATACCTGAAAACATTTTATAGGTTATTTCTTATTAGTAACAATTCAGTTGTTAAAGTGACATCGAAAAATATTTTGCTGCTATTGTTGCGATTTTGCAACATTCTTACACAACAACAAGTCGCCCAAATGTATCATGTCTCACAAAGTGTGATCAGTCGAGCTTGGAATCGTTATCAGCAAACTGGTAGTGGTTATACGACATGGTGGTGGCCGAATTACAAGCCTTTTAATTTCGAACCTTCTCTGCATTTTACATATGACACATTTTAAAACGACGTTAATATTTCTATATTTTGGACTGTGGCGGATTGGAGGAACTGTTTGTTTACAGATGAGTCCAGATACACATTATATCATTCGGACAGCCGTATATTAACGTGGCGTGAACGTGGTATGAGATATCGTGAACAAAATATGGCTCCCACTGTTGCCTTTGGCGGTGGCTCTGTAATGGTTTGGGGTGGAATTTCTTTAGAGTCACGCACCGAGTTGATAATCCTAAATCGGGCTACTTTGCTCAGCGCTATCATGACTTGGTTATACAGCCCATTATTGTTCCATTTTCCCGTCAATTTGGACCTTTTTCTTTGTGGACATAATGCCCGTGCAAGAATGATAAATGTGGCTCTGGAACACCATGGTATCACTCGTATGCAATGGCCACCGCGTTCACCCGATTGTAATCCGATTGAACACGTTTGGGAATCTCCAACGACAAATTCATGCTTGAGATCATCAGCCACAAAATTTGGAGGAGCTTGCTAATGCTTTGACAAAAGAATGGCAAGCTATGGATCAACAGTTTATTCGTTCATTAATTCTGAGTATGCCAAGGAGGGTGCAGTCAGTACTTAGAGCAAGGGGAGGACCTACCAAGTACTGATTGGCTAGTTGTAGCGATTTACGTTGTGTTTTAATTAATTCTGATTATTAAGTTTTTAAAGAATTTCGTCTTAATTTTGTATATAACTTTTTATTACTGTTGGAACAGATTTGTCCTTAGCACGATTTTGTTTACTTTCTGCAGGTGTTTACATTACTTATAAATAAATAATCTACAAGGCGACGAGTTTTTTATTTTTGAAATAATTTGAATTATCCACTTCAAAAGATGCGCAGTGTAGTCTTTATCTTATTTATTTTTTTTAAATCCTTAGTAATAAATTAAATTTAAATAATATTAGCTACTTATCTAAGTATCCTTTTTATACCATTTCTTTAAAATTACAGCCTTTTAATTTGTTATTTTACATATGAGACATTTTGAAATTAATATTTCTATATTTGTTTAAAACATATGTCCAACTTCTTATACACCATTTTAAAGGTATTTTTATTCTCTACAAAATTGTTCTCTTATTTTTTTTTCATAAGGTTTAAGCGTTAGGTGTTGTTAACGAAAAACTGGAAAATTTGACCTTTAGGGGTAGTTTTGGGGTGGTTTCCCCAAATGCAGCGTCGGGGATTTTTACAGGTTTTATAAACACTACCTGATAAGCCGAATTTCATCAAAGTTTGCTTGTCACAAATTAGTTTGAGGTTGATTCGTAATTTTAATGGCCTAACTGGAATATTGGAGTTTTTAGTTTAAGCTAGGTCTTGATTTATTTTAACGTGTTTTTAAATATAAGATTGGTTCTTCCCATTAAGAGCTCTAAAAGGATAATTTTAATTCATTATTTACCACGTTACCGTGTATTCCCCTAATTTGAATCCTTTTTAACTTATTCCTAAATATTGAAAAACCAAATTAAATCAAACGAAGGAGTTATTTAATCCAACTTTAGGGACAAGATAGAATGAGCCGACCTGGTATGCATAAAAATTGTTACCTACGTCCAAGATTTTTTTTGTGAAAATGGCGTATTAAAATGATACGAAAATAGGTTACAGAATACAAGATTTAAAAATCATATCTTCCCATACCTCGGAAAGGAATCGGGAGAGTTTACAGGGGGTATTAGGGGTGGAGAGCATCTACATTTCACGGCCCAGCCAAACTATAAAAAGCTCCCGATTCAGGCTGACTTTATCTCGGCTATAAATTTAGCAGAAGCACCCCTGATTTATTCGTCCACATAAATGCCGTCCTGAAAACAGGGGTGCAC
This sequence comes from Kuschelorhynchus macadamiae, assembly GCA_030620095.1. Classification (NCBI taxonomy): domain Eukaryota; kingdom Metazoa; phylum Arthropoda; class Insecta; order Coleoptera; family Curculionidae; genus Kuschelorhynchus; species Kuschelorhynchus macadamiae. The sequence goes on along the minus strand of JAUTXW010001318.1, from coordinate 2,177,258 downwards.
AAAAATGGGGGGAAAGGGATCCGTTTATTTCTTTTTGTGTATATTTACTATGCTCGGAAAGTATACAATATAATATTTATGCAAAATGCCATGGAAATTAATGGATTTCATTCCATTCCATGGCTAGAATTTAAGAGAATATAAATCAGTGACGTCCCCAACATATGTTTTAATGGGTTAACAGTCTAAACTGACACTCAACAGTGGCAAGGCCAGAGGGGCATAGAGGTAGCTCCCTTTCCCCTCCCAGAAGCCTTTCAAATTTGTGTTAAAAATATATTTTTTCTACCACTGCTATGAAAAGTTGTAAAAAGACACAAGTTAAACATTACTAACATTGCGTGTAAAATCATTTTCACACAGCTCAACCGTGTGTATGAAATATTACTTACATTTTTATCAAAAAAAAAAACAAGTAGGCGATGCCCCATCAGAACACAAATTATAGAAAATATTTGTTTAGTTTACAGTTAGTTATAAATCATTTTTTAAAATAATTTATTTATCTATTAAAATATCTAAATTTTTGTATTTGCAGTAAATACTTTCTGGTCTCGTGTTGCTCAATCAATAATTAAAATTCGAAAAATTAATAATAGTAATACTGGCCGACAAGATTTTTCTAACACAAGCCAGCTCATTATTTTCACAATGAAAATTCCCTCCCAATAATAAAAAATATATTTGGAAAGCCCTAATACGTACCATTTTTTAATAGCCTAATTAGAACCTTTTATATTGGCAGGTAAACAATTTTATTGTGGGGCGGCTAAAATGAGTCCATTTTACAACGGAAAAATTACCTAGACTAGATTGTTTACAACATAAAATAAACGTTAAACATCACTCTTCTGTTGAGTTTCGAATTGAGTGGTTCTCTGTGTATCGATAAGCAAATGAATGTGAAGACGAGAATGTCGAGTCGAAGTTACAAAATTTGTCCTGACAAATTTTGTTATATTTGTGGAGAATTTCTGGTAAAATGTAAAATCACAAGCCAGGCCATTTTCCGAAAATGTAAAAAAAGCCTACTTTTAATATTTTGGTGTGCTAATTGGGGATCAAGATAAGCGGTGGACTCCCCATGTGTGCTGTGTTAGTTGTAGTGTACCATTGGTGCAGTGGATGAAGGGAAAGAGAAAAAGTATGCCTTTTGCAGTTCCAATGGTATGGCGAGAACCCACCAATCATTCTGACGATTGTTATTTTTGCCTGACAAAGACTGAAGGTTATTCCAAAAAGGGAAACCACAATATAGAATATCCAAATTTGTAATCTGCCATACGACCTGTTCCTCATAATGCAAATTTGCCAGTGCCGATTGCGCCTTTAAATTGGCAAGCTATTGATTTGGGAGATAATGGAGATAACGTATCATCAGGCAGCTTAGAAGAACAGTGCACCGATCCCACTTTTACCACAGGTCCCAGTTCCGGCGAGCCACATTTGATTCTTCAAAGTGAATTAAATGATTTAGTACGTGATTTGGGGTTATCCAAGCAACAGTCAGAACTTCTGGGTTCCCGTCTTAAGGAATGAAACCTATTGGCCAAAGAAACAAAAATTACGAATTTCAGAAAAAGAAATGCTATGTTTTCTGAATTCTACAGTATGGAAAATTAATTGTGCACGTGTACTGATATAGACAGTTTAATGCAGGAACTTGATATTGAACATTCTCCCCGCGAGTGGCGCTTATTCATAGACGAATCTAAATATAGCTAAAAAGCTGTGTTATTGCATAACGGAAATTTAAAACCCTCTATACCAGTTGCCCATTCAGTTGCGATGAAAGAAAATTGTGAAAATATGCGCACGATTTTGGATAAAATAAACTACAATAGGTATAAATGGCAGATATGTGGGGACTTAAAAGTTATAGGGATTTTAGGGGGACTTCAGAGGAGATTTACACAATATTGCTGTTTTCTTTGTTTATGGGACAATCGTGCAATAAATCAGCATTATGTATCAAAAATTTGGCCAGAAAAAAGTGAATTTCAACCAGTATCTCAAAATGTTAAATTTATACCTCTTGTTGATCTCAAAAATGTTCTTTTGCCTCCTCTTCACATTAAACTTGTGCTTTAAATAAAGATAGTGATGGATTTAAATACCTAAGACAAGTCTTTCCCCAGTTAAGTGATGCCAAATTAAAAGAAGGCATTTTTATTGGGCCACAAATCAGAAAATTGCTGGACGATGTCAATTTTATGGAAAAGCTTACCAGGCAGGAACTCAGGGCATGGAATTCATTTGTTAATGTAGTAAAAGGATTTTTAGGCAACAATATGGATGGTTTGGTGCCAGAATGTCATTAAAAATTCACTTCCTCCATTCCCATCTGTCATTTTTTCCTAAAAATTTGGTAGCTGTTAGTGACAAACAGGGTGAAAGGTTTCACCAAGATATCAGAAGAATGGAAATTCGGTACCAAGGATGATGGGATCCAGCCATGATGGGTGACTACTGTTGGTTTCTGAAGAGAGAAGATAGGACACCTCATTAACGGAAAAAATAAAGTTTAATTAGTGTTTTAAGTTAATATTTTTCTCGTTTACTTTTCTCTTAGGTGTATGGTATGTTTAATAGGCGAAAACTGTAAACATAGTCAATAAACAGGGTTAAGAATTTTCTGAAATAATTTTTTCTATAGATATTAAGTATCGTAACATTCGATATGGTTCTACAACTCTAACAAGAAAACCCTACGTGCTACAACTTTCTATTTGTCATTTTCGTATTTGGATAGGTTCATTCTATTAGATTATGCTATTCTGATTTGTGTTACTACAAAAAAAAATTTTTTTGTCGGCCAGTATAATTAACAATAAAAGTATCAACTGTTTACGTTTTGCAACTGATTGCCAGATTTGACGCTACTGGTTTTTAAATTTTTTTCAAATTTCAAAGTTCATATGGCAATCCAGTACTAGGAAATTGTGCGACATATCTTGTGCATGACTCACAATAATCAGAAGAATCGTTAAACAACATTAGTTTCATCTTTTTAGAATACGATTCGTCTAGGAACTGAACGAGGATGATTCCTATCGCCGATTCCAGTTGTGAGTGATCAGTGAAATTATTAAGAATAATCAAAACTATCTTCGATATTCTATTTTTCGGATGAGTGTTCATTTTACCCTAACGGCATTGTAACAATTCATGGAAATCACATAATCACACAAATTTTTTATACCCAGTAATCTCAATGGCAAAATGTACCTGGAATTATTAGAGAATGCTATTAATCCAGTCGTCGTACAAGTATTAGAAAATGAAGAAGAAGAAGAAGACCATCATACGATCAGTTTTCAACCAGATGGCGCACCACCTCATTTCGTACAAGCTGTGCGACAATTATTAGACGAAAATTTTTCTGGAAGCTGGATTAGAAGAAGGGGATATATTGAGTAGCCTCCCAGGTCACCTGATCTGAATCCAATAGACTTTTTTCTATGGGGTCATCTGAAATCTAAGATATATACTACCAAGCCCGAATCACTGGATGATTTGCAAAGCCATATAATTAATGATTGCCGTCAAGTTACACCGAAATCTTGCGTTATGTAAGGAAACGTTTTGAACAGTACTTATTTTGCTGCATGGCTGCGAATAGTGCTTGTTTCCAGCATTTAATGAACTGATCACAAAAGTAAGTAGTCTTTTTGTTAGTTATTAAGTAGACATCTTTCCACATTGCCTCTCTTACTGTTTTAGCTTTTATTTAGTTATCGATGAAAATTTTGACGTGAAATTTTAGGGTCAGAAAGTATGATGATATTGATGATGATCTCATCGGATCTTGCAAATAAAATATCGCAACATCTCTTACCCCTAAATCATTGGTTGCGCTTCCCCTCGTTAGGGGTTTGAAGTTACGAGGATTAAAAAGCAGACAAGTTGTTCTCCCTCGAATCAGAAATCGAGCGGTCCGAGATTACTTCGATTGTTTCACAAAAACGTAAAAAACAAAGTCCTAACACTGGAACCTGTAGTGGCCGATAGATCAAAATACAAGAGTTCTAACCACACTACACCATAACTGTTACGGTGGACTAGACGCGCGTTTCGCTAACCAAGTTAGCATCATCAGCAGATCATATAAACTAAAGTAACTTATCCTATCCGAGACTATTTATAGGTAAATGTGGTCACACTTGGTTACGCCCGACTGCACCGTTGCCAAGTAAACAATAGAGGGGAATATAGGGAATAGGCCCCCTGTCTTTAAAAAACTCACTTATAAACCTAGTAATTTAGAATTTGAACAATGGTTAGATTTCCAAAGAAAAATGTTAGTTATTGACGCCAAATTTAAAAAAAAAATGTGTTCACTTAAAACCAAACTGAGAAAGTTGAAACCACAAAAACAGATTTCTTCGGAAGTCGAGAACATTGTAGAAAACCTTTCATCTCAGTCCTTTGATAATAGAGAAATCGCCCTTTTGAATAAAGGATTTAAGTGAGAAGAACCCGTTATCAAGATTGATAACAGAAGTAAAAAATACCTTAAAACAATATAAAAACCTTGTGTACGATAAACTAAAATTTAAACTAACACATAGTAACCCACAGTTATCTAAACTTTATTGCCTTCCCAAAATCCATAAACCTGGGAAGTCCATGAGACCTATTGTTTCAGCTGTTGGATAACCAACGTACAATATTTCAAAATGGTTAGTAGAAGAATTCAGCAGATTAAATATCTCGTACGATAACTTTGAGGTTACTAACTCGTTAGAATTCTTAGATAAAATTAAGAATGTTCACTCAAAAGAAGGTGATATTTTAATATCTTTTGATGTAAGCTCATTGTTTCCTAGTGTACCCATACCACTAGCTTTAGAGTACCTAATGGAACTACTTGAAATCAATAATTTGAAGAAAGAAATTATTGATGAATATTTACTTCTTACAAAATTATGTATGAATCAAATTTTTTTTCAGTTCAATAATAAATATTATAAACAACTTGAGGGAACTGCGATGGGTAATTGCTTCTCTCCGTTCCTTGCAAATTTGTTTATGGGTAGATTAGAAACCCAGTCAAAAGAGAACTTAAGTATTTCCCAAGGGTGTGGTATAGATACGTAGACGATATATTTGCTATTTTTGATACTAAAACAGAAAATTTGGACACTTTCTTAGAAACATTAAACAATAAATATCCTTCTATTAATTTTACGTACGAAAAGGAGAACAATGGGCAATTACCTTTTCTAGACACGTTAGTTATTAGAAATAACGATAAATTAGAATTTAATATTTATAGGAAATTTACTAATACTGATAGGTATATAACATCCGACTCATTTCATTGCCGTCAACACAAAATGGCAGCATTTTTTCTTAACTCACAGATTAGTCAATTTTCCATTAAGTAAAAAACGTTTAAACAATGAAATGAATCAGATTAAAAATATAGCTAAAAGTAATGGATATAATGGTAATTTTGTACATAAATTAGTAAATAGTCATGAGCATAAGAAAATGTTAAAAGATGCCACTACTCTTCAAGCACCTGAGGCTCCCAATAAGTTCATAGTAATCCCATATGATCCCAGATATACGAGAGGTCTAGAAAAAGTATTTAAAAATGTAGGTTTTAGAGTAGCCTACAAACGGAGAACAGTTTGAAAAATCTCCTTGGAAACCCTAAAGACAAAGTCGACTTGAAGGAGAGGAGTCGCATCTATGAAAATAGCTGTAATGACTGCGATCTAAAATATGTTGGGCACACTAAACGCTCCATAAACATTCGTTTTAAAGAACACATGGCACATTTAAGATAGGGAAGAACAGAAAAGTCAAGCGTTGCCCAACATCCTTTAAAAAAACAATCACCAAATAGGAATAAATAATCTTAATAAAAATGTATCTAATAATAGATTATTGGATGCATTTGAGAGTATAGAAATAGTTAAATGTGGTAAGAAAGCACTAAATAAAGACAGAGGGCCTCTATAGTCCCCTCTATTGTTTACTTGGCAACTGTGCAGTCGGGCGCAACCAAGTGTCACCACTCTCGGTTAGGATAAGTTACTTTAGTTTATATGATCTGCTGATGATGTAACTTGGTTATCGAAACGCGCATCCAGAACGTAACAAGTTGTGGTGTAGTGTGGTTAGAAGTCTTGTATTTTGGTAAAAAACAAAGTTTAATTTATATTCAGCCCTTCAAATCCTAACAAAGTTTAACAAGCTGTGATTTCATTGTGGTTGAAAATAATAAGGCGAAATTATAGGGTCATCCTCTATATAAATTTTGAGGGCTGTTCTCCCCCCAGCTCCAGGGTTAAAGATCCAGGTTCGATCGTTTTTCCAAATTTTCATTTTAAAACCGGAAAATGGGGGTATAAAATTTTCGTTGCCCCAACCGTATGTACAAAGCTATTTCTAAAAAATATCCTGAAGTAAAATGACAAAATTCTGTCTACGACCATGAAGAACACTCTGTATATATTTTTTTTGTATAACTTAGGTTCGTGAACACCCTCATTTCGGTGAATTAATTTTTTTTTACTAGTTCTTGTACCAAAAAAAAACATTTGAAAACTTAATATTTATATAAATACTTTTGCCGCAGTGTAATTCTTTATTTCAGCTTTCCCGGCAATACGTTTGATCACAATAAAAGAAAATGCCAAGTAAAATGTCAACATAAATCAGGAAGATAAAATCGGCTTCGAAAAGTGTAGGGATGCGAAGTTGAGGCTACAATCAAGGGTCAGCAGAATATGGACAGTCGAAAAAAAATTTGTTTGTGTTAGATCTGCAGTATTGGTTACGTGATAGGAATACATAACGTGTTTGGTGCCCAAACAGGAGCTGTATGCATTTATCAGAAAAATTGTGTAGTTTTATAACAAATTATTTCTTCAAAGGAACTCCTACACTATTAATGGAGTTTCGGTGGGTATATTATTTTAGACGATAAAACAAACATTTTTTACCATTGTCACAAACGTGTCGATAACAATTTTTTTAAAAATTAAATATCTCAGATATTTTATTTAGTTATCACAACAACTTTTTATAATAATATACGTGCAAAATGCATTTAGAGCAATCATAACGAAGAATGTATCTACACTGCAGGTATGGGCAACCTTTGCTTAGCTGAAAAATCAAATGAAAATTAATGAGAGACTTGAGTTTGAAGCTGAGAAACAAGATGATCAATATTGGGGTCAGTATCACTAGTACATAGGAGCAAAGTGTTTTCTAGATTAACATCTGTAAGCCGAGAACCATGCTAATTTTCAATAATTTTCGTGATTGCTACCAATGACGTCAAAAAGAAATAGACCCCGCATTTCATTCATAAAAATGAAATAAATAGAATCAAACATCAATTTGTTGTTGTGTATGAGTGGAAAAAAGACGGACTGATCGCATAAAGAATAGTTTGCGGTGAAAATTGCAACGCTGTCAGATATCTTCGCGAGGTTTACCAGTGGCGTAGATATTTTTGAGATAATGTATTATTTGCTATATTTTTTTGAGCCCAAATATTAGTATGGTGGATACGACAGTTTTTTGTTCTAAGATGAACAGGAACGACTTCACATTGCAAAAGTGAGAGTTTTAATAGTAACTTGAAAACAATTAATTTAGATATTATGTCGTGGAAAAGTCTGCACTAAATGGGAAACTTTTTTATTATTAATTTCTCGAAAAACTTTCTTCTTGATAAAAATTGTGTGTTTGTCGAAAAAATAGTTTTCACAATATTCAACTTAAAGTCAGACATACAGGGCATTCAAAACATACGAAAAAGTGTATTTCAAAAATTAAAATTTTTGTGACTGCCGCTGCCGTAAAAAATCGTAAATAAAGGTTTAGTATTAGTTATGTCATATTAGTAATAGCTAAGGAAAGATTTAAATAGAAAAATGTTTTTTTGCTGTTTGACCTTAAATATCTCCATAACTATAATATAAAAATAGTTTATATTTATGATTTTTTATGGCCCTTAAAACTACCGTCAGAAAAATTTTATATTTTTGAAATTGTTAGTGAAATCCACTTTTTTAAACATCCTGATCTAAAGTTTATTATCATCAAAAATATTTTTTTGAACCACCAACTTTTATCAAGAAATCAATAATAAAAAAGTAAATAAATGCATTAAAATTCAAGATGTTTAAAAATAAAATCATCGAAGCTTTTTGGTGATTCTAAAGCATCCTGTATAATATTTTACACTATATTTGAAACTTATTTCTTTTATAAAAATTTAAATAACAAAGTTGAAAGTGGTGCTGCACTTTACAAATTTTCACCACGACACGTGGTTTATAAAAATAAAACAAAGTTTAAAAGTTTGTATAATTTATTTATAAACATTTTGATATAATAACAAACAACTATTATTATCGACAAAACAAAAGTAACAGCATATTAATTTAATATTTCATTATTTATATAATAATTAAACTCGTCTATTACATATTTAATGATTCAGTGACAATTTTAAAATCGGAAATTTAGAGGAAATTTTATATAGGTTTATATATATATATATATATATATATATATATATATATATATATAAAACTTTAGGTTAGCAAGAAGCTGATTTAATATAATTGTATCAATAATTATCTGTGACAAAAGACCAGGCACCTAATCTCCCCGCGCGAGACCCTAAAAAGTTTTTACATAATTTAACCTACGAAAGTAGAATTCCAATAACTGCTGATTAGCAGTTCCGTATTGGCTCTGCTTACTACAGCTATTTTTTAACTCGAACCTCAGGAAAATTAGGGAGCAGGCTATTTTTTGAAATTCTAACTTTTTGACGGGTTTTTTAACAAGCCCAAGTTTACACTGTTAGACATTCTGCGATTGCAAAGAAGTTTCGCAAATATGTAAATGTAAAAAATTAAGAAAGACTACCCTAAACAAAGACGCACCTAATGATTTTTTCGTAAGTACGATAGTTTCTAACATAAATCGATAGGAAAATAAATTTCATTTTTCTTCCACAAACATCTTCTGTCATAAGCAAAATTGCGAATGCATGCCGAGACCAAATTTATGATAATTCCAACAAAAATTATTATTATTAAACTAAGAATATATGGTAGCTGCTGAAAATTTCTCTTCGTGATCCATTTTCACACAACTTTGAAGTTCTTATCTTACGTACGTATACAAAACACGATTTAAGGAATAAGAAAATTATTGAATTTACCTTTGGGGATTGAAAAAAATTACCTCCAAAAAATATTCGATTTTGACAGTGAGGAATATTTAGAATTCTCAAAAAAAGAAAAACTTTTAAGCAAACGCTCATTAAAAGTAGTTTTAGAATTTCGAGAAAGTACTAAAAAGAAAGATGAATATATTTATGATTAAAGAAATCCAGATTTTTAATGTAGCAATATGGTTCCAGACCCTCTGTGGAAGATAACACCACATTAACCTCGATATTAACAAAGTGACTAAGCACTTATTTATTAAAATAATATTAAATATATAAAACCTAAAAATATTAAGCAAAAGTCGCCAACGTCCTATTTGCTCAAGATATACCTATAATTTTTTACATTTTCATAATTGCTCTACCTGCAATGTTTTAATAGATATTGGCAAATAACTAGTTTTTTGCAACTTTTTTTCATATTTTGTTGCACTTGCAGGGGGACTAGCAACAAATGAAAAATAAGCATTCTTCTTGATAATTTTTTTGTCATTGAATTGGTTTTGACAGGGTTGGATTCCTCTAGAACTGAAATCCTGGCTACGTGCCTGCAAAAGACATATTTATGTAATGGTTCATGTGGCAATATTTATTATTAGCAATAAGCTTAGTCATTAAAGAACAAGCATTTCCATGACAAAATACAACCAATAACAGGGTGAGTTCTTATTACTATTGTTACTAAAAATGAAGATAAAACTAAATTTTGTTACATGAACCCACTTTGTGTTTTGATGTCTATACCAAGAGTATAATGCTTATTTAATACCTTTCTTTATCAGCTTATCCCGACTTCATAGGAAATATGTAATAAAATATAATTTATCACTTTTTAATGCAACCTATTTTTTGAAATCGGGTTTGTTTTTCAAAACATTTTGATTTCACCCTTTTTCCAACACAGTTCTATTTACGCGAAGTTAGGTAAAAATTTGGGTCCACTACTTTTAAAAGTTTGCCAGGCTCGCGGCAAGTAATATTATATAAAAATGCACCACCTTTACATGTATTGGATCTATTCATATTTACAGAAAATCAGCAATAAACATGGCCCAATATTAATATGAATACAAAATTGAACTTCGTGTTCCTAAAAACCACAAAAACCATATTATGAAAAACAATATCTTTACAGTATTTATCTCTCAATTTACCCCCTTTTTTCCCCACCACCCACCTTCCCCGCTATATATTTCACTTATTGACAATATAAATATTTTGTGCCAAGATGTTTAATATTTTTAACATTCATTATAATATATTATATTATTATTTATTTGACCGAAATCACCTGATAAAAACAGATTCTCCCTAGTTGGGATAATGTATCTCAGGATGGTATTTATTTACTTTTTTGATAACTTATTTTTAAAAACCAAATTTTTAGGCAATAAATTAACGCATTTCAAATCCATTAAAGAAAATCTATAGTACATGAAAAATTGAAAAGTAACGCTATTGCGCTATTTTCATTTTTTGTATATGCTTGCTATATGAGAATTCCGACACTACCCTAAATATTTCTTGAAAATTTCATCCAAAATGCAAACCATCCTGGAGTAATTAGTGACAACATAAAATAGTGGGTCTTACAGCTTACTCAATTAAAATTTAGTGCCTATGCTCTACCAAATAGTATATTTATGTTGTTTATTAACCCCTCAAAAAAGGTGGTTTGATAAATTTTAGAAGAATATTTGAGACTTTTCACAAATATATAAATTAGTAAAACGCTGTACTCCGTTTATCATCAGTGTCTTCGACTTTATAGATAAGTTGAAGTTATAAAAAATTAATTTAAGCCTAATGGAAATGTGCAATACAGAAACAATACTTCATTTGCAAATATAAGAACGCTATAGACGGTGATTTTACCCTTCAACTACAGCACTGGTATAACATAACCTTACTTACCTTCGAAAACAAACTTCTGGGTTGAAATCGTTTCTTTTTCTGCAAATAAAGCAAGTTCGCACCATTTTCTTAAAGTTTTTTAAACAGATTCTTGAAAATAGCCACACAAAACCCTTGGATTTCTGAAAAATACTTATTTCACCAACTAGAACAATTACAACGTCCCGCATCAAATAGGTCGAAATTATGAATGACTACGACCGTCTTCGGCGTCTTCCGAATGATCCCGAAAGAAATCTGTAGTATACTCGAAAAAGGTAGAATTCCGACGTTGCCGATTATTCTGGGCTTTATTTCTTGAAATAAGGAATAATAATTACAGAATATTTAAATTACATTGAAAACAGATTCGGTTTGAGTTATTTATAATAAGCTATTTAATTATACGTTTTAAAATATTCTATATGGAAATTTATACTGGGAATTTCTGGAATTCCTTGTTTATTTAGATAATAGTATAAAGGATGATATCCGTTATAATCTGGCCACAGGAACGGTTTGGCAAACCAGGGTTAATGTTGGATTCCTCCAAAATGTAAACACCTGGGTCTATGTTATTTCCATGTCGTTGATTGCTACCGAATGTACAAATTATTTTCGTGCGAACATTCTCAGCTGTGGATACTTTTCTTCGCAAAAGTATGTTCTGTAAAATTCGCTATGTCATCAAGTTTAGACTTCAAATATGAGTGTTCTTGAAGCTCGATCAACTCCATTTGTAGGTGAAGCGGAGCATCTTCCACATTACACTTACAAGGATTTGCAAAAATATTGAAAGTGCTATCCGTATTCTTAAAATCGGAAAACCGATCAGTGAATTGCTCTGACAGTAGATTCAGTTCTTCAGCATGGTGACCGTATTCAATGTTTTCGTGCCTGGATAATGTTAAAAAATGAAAACAGTTTTTACTTCTCATTTGTATTTCCCACAAGCAAATTTCGTTCTGAAAGGCTTTAATACAGCCATGTCAAATATGCGGCCCAGTGATCATTTTTCTTCGGCCCAAATCAGTTTTGAAAACAGCCAGATAATACGGCCCGCGAACAAGTTGAAAACGGTTTTCGAAAGCGAGCGCCGCTGCAACAACGATTGGTATAATAAAATGTACAATTGTACATAGTGCCATTTATGTTTAGGAAGATGAACTACACATACTCAACATAAAGCCAAACGTTATCTGGCTTGTTCCATGAAATTCTGTCGCGCAAAAACACACATAACGCTATCTGAACATTCTGGAAAGAACTCGAGAAATCACAATCCGTATATAAGTCGTGTTCGATTGAGTTCAGTCGTTCAGTGTTTAGTCAGTTATGAGTCAGTTGCGATAGAGTTTCGAGTTGAGTTGCGCATTTATTGTTACAACACTTAACACTACTTATTATAATTTATTTCGGATACAGTTTTTAACATGTCTCTTTCAAAACCAAGTGGAAGTAAGAGGAAACTTGTAGATGAGCATCGTATCTTTCAGGAAAAGTGGGTATTAGAGTTTTTTTGCTGTAAAGTGAAAGAAAAAAATATTTGTTTGATTTGTAATAGTACAGCCGGTGTCCCAAAATTATATAATATAAAACGTCACTACGATATTCATTAAACTATGTTTGATACAGGCATGGTCAGAAACGAAAAGTTAAATATGTTAAAATCACGGTTGAAAGATCGGCAGCTTATATTTACACGTCCAAAGCAAGAAAATGAATCTGTCCTTCAAGCGAACTACGTACTGTCGGAGATGATCGCGAAACACTCAAAACCATCTGTTGAAGGTCAATTTATAAAAGAGTGCCTTGTAAAGGCCGCGGAAATTGTAAGTCCCAGGAGCGTGAAGGCATTTCAAAATATATCCTTGTTCCGGAATACTGTCGCTGAAAGCCTGCCAATATAAGTGATCAGATAAAGACAAAATCAGACTCTTTCATTGCATTTTGTATTGCCTGTGACGAAAGTACGGATGCGTGTGGTGTGGCGCAACGCGCTGTTTTTCTTCGTGTGGTTGATGAATTAGTACCATTGCATGATACAACAACTGGGGAGGATATTTTCGATGCTGTTTATGGACTTCTGCAAAAGTACAATTTAGATTTGTCAAAACTGTGTTCCATTGCAACAGACGGAGCTCCTTCAATGACTGGAGTAAAAAATGGCTTCGTTAAAATATTACAGACAAAGATCAGAGAAACAGGCAGTGACAAGCCTGGTTGATCAAGTTGGAAAGTGTTTTAAAGTCAGTGGAAAAAATTATAAAATTCATAAAGTCACGAGGACTTAATTAGCGACAGTTTTCTGCATTTTTCAGTGATTTAGAAAGTGAGTACACTGGTTTACCATATTATGCAGAGGTGCAATGGCTTTCGTGTTCTATGGTACACGACCGGTTTTGGAAACTCAAAGAAGAAATACGCGTTTTCGTGGAAACAAAAGGAGAAGATGTCAACTTATTATGCGATGTACCTTTTTTACAAAGTCTTTCATTTATGGTAGATATCACAAAACACTTGTCGGACTTAAATACAAAATTGCAATATGCATGATCATATGAAAGCTTTCAAGCGTAAGATGATGTTATGGAAAAAACGGTTAGCAGAGGATAATCTGTCACATTTTCTGACTTGTAAGGCATATTAGGAAAACACAATGTCCCAATATCATACAAAATATATTCAGAGAAAATGAGAAGCCTTCTGGCAGAAAATTTAAGAAGCGTTTTCAGGATTTTAAGTCCCAAGAAAACCATTTTTCTCTATTTACTGGTCTATTCACTATCGATATTGATAAAGTTCCCCCTCAGTTGCAAATGGAAGTAATTGAGATTCAGTGTCAGACCCATTTAAAACAAAAATTTGATAGTGTTCGTACATTCGAATTTTATAAGTACTTGCCCGTTCAATACCAAGAAATGAGAAAATTTGCCTGTAAAATCCTGTCAATGTTTGGAAGTACCTATAAGTGTGAACAACTATTTTCTTTGACGAAAGGAAACAAATCTCCCGCAAGATCGCGATTGACGGACGCACGCTTGGATGCAGTTTTAAAAGTTATTTCCGTCGATAAATTCGCGCCACTAATAGAAAACTTAATTAAAGACAAAAGGTGTCAAATATCTGGCAAAAGAATTTAATGTTTGTTTTTTGTAATGCCCTTTTTATTGGAAATTTAATAAACAGACTTGTCCTATATTAGTACTTTTTCTCAAGACTTTCAGTAGTTTGTCTTCTTTAAGACAAGGTTTTTCGGCCCACCTAGTCGATGGTCTTCATGCTTTTGGCCCACCAGTGACTTTGAGTTTGATATGCTTTAAGATGACTGTACAGACGATTTATCAATTGCCATTGTTTTTAAATCTTCAAGTTCAGGTCGTTTAAGTGTCCTGTGTTGTCTACCAGAAATGCCAAGTCACAAAGCCATGTTGGTTCACAAATTTGTGGCAATGTTTTCTCTTTAATTTCTATAAAATTAGCTATTCCTTTTAGTCTTAAAAAATGCTTTAAACTGGCGATGGATAAGACCACGTGATCAAATGAAATTGATGGTACAAACCACATCCATAACTTAAAACTATTTTTTGGGTTTTTCCGCCTTAGAAAATTGAAAAAAATAAATAAAAAATAAAATATAGTTACCCTATAAATTGAATAGATAGTCTTGAGTTCTGGGTCCACTACGAAGGTACCCGAGGAACGACACTGAAAAATGCCTGCTTTCTGGACGTTTCGAGGGAAAGTCTACCCCCGTCTTCAGCAAACCTACAAATAAAATACTAAAAGCAGAATATGTCTTATGTTTCGTATCAGAAATATAACCAGAATGGCTAATCTCTGACAAAATGTCAGTGAATGTCAGTTTAAAGGTGTTGTTTTTAATTGTTAGAATAAGGTGCGAAATAGGTGTACCTAGAGTATGTTCATTTTAATTTATTGTATTTTGAGGGGTCCTTTTTCTACTTCAGTATTTAGCAAATTTAACCAAGTGTTATTAAAACTAACGAAACAAGATGCTACACAATTATCTTTATTTAATAATATTAAGGCACTTTCTTTTATTTTACGTTTTTTGGAACATGGTTCTTTTGCTAAAATACTAGAAGCATTCCAATTAATTTTATGATTGTTATATAGTGCATGTTGGCAAATGTTTGATTTTTGAAATTCCCTATTTTTTATGTATGTTTGGTGTTCTTTAATTCTTTTGGCTAATGGCCTAGAGGTTTCACCTATGTAAAATTTATTGCATTGACACGGAATTTTATAAATAACATTTTTTGTATTTACTTGTTCATTGCTAGGTTTTGTTTTTGTAAGTTT
Organism: Kuschelorhynchus macadamiae; assembly: GCA_030620095.1. Lineage (NCBI taxonomy): Eukaryota > Metazoa > Arthropoda > Insecta > Coleoptera > Curculionidae > Kuschelorhynchus > Kuschelorhynchus macadamiae. The sequence continues at coordinate 2,161,825 of JAUTXW010001318.1, read as the reverse complement.
ACTCCTAAGTGTATTTTGTGTTTTAAAGATCGTTCTGATGTTAAAACGTTTACCTATTCGTTTTATTTTATCTGATAAATTAGGTGTGTATGGTATAAAGAGGTTTGTAATTGGTCTATTTTGGATTTTTTTTGTTTTTTGGATTCTCAAATTCATAAAAACATTTTTCAACGAAATCATTAGGATAATTATTTTGATTTAAAACATCTTTTATAAAATTTTTTTCTTTAATAAAATTTTGTTCTTTGCAAATTATTTTTGCTCTATCATATAGACTTTTTACAACTCCCTTTTTAACCATGATTGGATGATTTGAGTAAAAATTTAAGTATCTGTTTGTGTGTGTAGGTTTTCTGTATACTTTTGTTTCAAAACTGTGATAAGTATGTCTAAAAATGGAAGTTGTTGGTCTGTTTCCTTTTCAATAGTAAATTTAATTGTTGGTTCTTTGGTGTTAATATGATATAAAAAGTTATTTAAATGTTGATCGTCATGTTCATAGATACAAAAAATGTCATCAATATATCTCCACCAAATAAGTGGTTTATGATCGTAATTTTGAATATAATTTAACTCAAAGTTTTCCATAAAAATATTACTTAGTAAAGGAGATAAAGGAGACCCCATAGCCATGCCAAAATTTTGTTGGTAATATTCGTTTTTGTATTGAAAATAAGTGGTTTTTACACAAAAAGTTAGTAATTCTAGAATAGTATTAATGTTTAATGATGTACGTTCACTAAGATTGTTATCATTTTCAAGTTTATTTCTTACTATGTTTAAAGTTTTATCTACAGGTACATTTGTAAAAAGACTAACGATATCAAAACTTACCAGTGTATTATTTATATTTATTTGAATATTAGACAATTTCTCAAGGAAGTGTTGTGAATTTTTTATATATGAATTAGTATTACCTACTAGCGGTTTTAATATATTTAAAAGAAACCTAGATAAAGGATGTGTCGGTGAGTTTACGCTACTTACTATTGGTCTTAATGGCGTGTTTGGTTTGTGAATTTTTGGTACCCCATAGAAATGTGGTGTTTTACTGTGGTGTGGTGTTAATTTAAATCGTTCAATATCTATAAATTGGTTTTTATGTTTTTTAAGCATAGTGTATATTTGTCTTTCTATGTGTTCTGTTGGATCTTTATTTAATTTCGAGTAAGTGTTTTCGTTTATAAGTGAGGTTATTTTTTGATCGTAGTCAGTACAATCCATTAAAACAGTTGCATTACCTTTATCTGCTGGAAGAATTTTAATTGTGTTATCTGATTGAAGTGTTTTTAGTGCTTTTTGTTCTATGTTATATTGTTATTTATAAAATTCCGTGTCAATGCAATAAATTTTACATAGGTGAAATCTCTAGGCCATTAGCCAAAAGAATTAAAGAACACCAAACATACATAAAAAATAGGGAATTTCAAAAATCAAACATTTGCCAACATGCACTAGATAACAATCATAAAATTAATTGGAATGCTTCTAGTATTTTAGCAAAAGAACCATGTTCCAAAAAACGTAAAATAAAAGAAAGTGCCTTAATATTATTAAATAAAGATAATTGTGTAGCATCTTGTTCCGTTAGTTTTAATAACACTTGGTTAAATTTGCTAAATACTGAAGTAGAAAAAGGACACCTCAAAATACAATAAATTAAAATGAACATACTCTAGGTACACCTATTTCGCACCTTATTCTAACAATTAAAAATAACACCTTTAAACTGACATTCACTGACATTTTGTCAGAGATTAGCCATTCTGGTTATATTTCTGATACGAAACATAAGACATATTCTGCTTTTAGTATTTTATTTGTAGGTTTGCTGAAGACGGGGGTAGACTTTCCCTCGAAACGTCCAGAAAGCAGGCATTTTTCAGTGTCGTTCCTCGGGTACCTTCGTAGTGGACCCAGAACTCAAGACTATCTATTCAATTTATAGGGTAACTATATTTTATTTTTTATTTATTTTTTTCAATTTTCTAAGGCGGAAAAACCCAAAAAATAGTTTTAAACCATGAATCCGCCACTACAATTTCGTAATTATTAATTATTCACATCCATAACGTTATTCAGTCGAATGGAATTGCATTGCAGAATTATTAAGTCACATTCTTGCACTTTTATAGGGATGGGTCACCATCTGTGCACACTCCAACTAATTTACACCACTGCAAACCATATTGCTCAAAATTACTTTGCACTACGGCAAAAATATCTTTTCCAGTAGTGGTCCCTTGTAGTGGCTATAATTCCAGTAATTCCTCTGTCACTACATATTCTTCATCAAAACCTCATATATAAATAGCTACCTGGGCTGTGTCAAATAAATCGGTACTCTCATCCAAAGCAATCGAAAATGCTTGAAAACCAGCCAATCTGCCAGTCAATGTTTTTTTGGTATCACTAGCCATGATATCTATACGTCGAAGTACATCGCGATAAGCTCACTTCCTCAAACTCTTTCTTCTTTTCTAGGAACAAAAGTTCTGCAACGTCTCCTTCGTACTCTATAACAAACTATCCCTCAGAAAATGATTCCGATGTTTTCGCTATTTTGGAACTAACTTTAACAACACTGTCTAGATTTGATATTTGTGAATGGAACATTTGTTGCTGTTTCCCTAAACCGGTAATGAGTTTTTTAATTTTATCCTTTCTTAACTGGCCCGTAAGTAAATTATATTGAGCGAAATATTGTGTTCTTTTAATTTGATTATTGGCATATTAACTGGCTCCCGATTGTGACTTTGCCTCAATTTAACCGACTCTGTGTCTCATGGTTTACGAGATGCCAAGTGCGAGACTGTAGATTGAAAAAAATAATAAATACGAAAGCTGCATGAATTTCAGGGAACTTCCTAGAAAAAATAATTTTGAATATACAGGCTGAGTCAGAAACTAGTACTATATCAAATTTTGGTTTTTTTTTTAAATAAAATGCCCTGTATATTTTTGATTTTTCAGATTCTCCTTATTATTACTTTTCCAAAAATGTGTGATATGTCTATACTTGGATCGGTAGCTTTTGAGCTTTTCGATTTCAAAATTCCCCCTTAACTGAAATTCAACATATAATAGTTAATTTAGGTAAAATCGTGCCTAAGGTGTGTTGATGATAATGTAAAAAATGATTAATATGATTTTAAAATAAAGAAATATTTTATTATGAAGAATAAAGACTAAATAAATGTTTATAAAAAATGAAAGAAAAAATGACAAATAAAATAAAAACCATAAATTCTAGATATTTACATGTTCTTCTTGGTTGGCGAAGCACCTCTCAATATTCTGTAACAATTTGCGATTAATGCAGTTAAAAATAAAATCAGAGTGATTTTCGTTTAATCTTACAATTTATTCCCTAATTCTCTGTTCCAATTCAGCTATATTTTCGGGTCTATTGTAGTAAATCTTGTTTTTTAGATAACCCTATAGAAATACGTCAAGCGGCGTCAGATCTGAACTGTTTGCTGCAGTGGCGGCTATTCAGGTGAAGTGCTACTTCACTGGGAAAAATAAACAAGCAAACATCTAACTATATTTATAATATTTCTCTTAAAATTTAATTTTTTATATTCATTTATTCATCTGATTGGTAAAAAATAAACTGTACATCTCGAATAAGTATTTTACTTGACCGTTCCCGGCATGTCTTTTTAAAACTTTCAATCGAACTTTATCATAACAACTATAACAGTGGCGCAAACCACTTCGACTTTGCTGGAGGTGCTATCTTTAGTTTACGATTTCGCTACTACGTTGCCATGACAACGCGTTCGCACACAGTTTTTTTCCGTGCAAGTGGATGACACCACTATATTATGCTCCATAATTTTAAGATACGTTAATTCAGAAGGTTCAGTAGTCGAGAGATTCTTTGGATTTTATAATATCAGCTCTGATAGAACGTCGGAGAATTTATATTTTCTATTGGATCAAATTTTGGACCAAATTGACTATAAACATTAATTAATAGGGCAATGTTACGATGGCGCAAGTGTGATGTCTGCCCATCTAAATGGCCTTCAAAAAAAAAGCGCCGCAGGCTGTATTTGTCCATTGTCTTGCGCTTCGTCTTAACCTTATGATGCAGCAAAGTTTAAAAATATTTCTAAACGTCGAATTTTTTTTGCAAGTCTTAGTGGTATTCCTTCATTTTTTCATCACTCATGCCAAACAAACGTATGCTCTTACATCTGCATCTACGAGGCGTATACCAACAATTACAGAAACTCGTTGGTCTGCAAATTCAAAGTTAGTAAATGTGATTGTTTAAGACTGGAATAAATTAAAAGACGTCTTTGAATTTATTACAAACTGTGACAAATCTGATGAAAAATCCATCCGGCTTGTGAGAGGATTTTTAGTTGAGATGAACGATTTTAAATTTACGTTTCTGGCATTAGTGTTTAATGACATTTTTCCAATCACGGACATACTATTTGCGTTCTTCAAAAAAATCGCTTGCATATCCAATATAAAGCGCTGTCGTGAGGCGCTCTGTAAAAAAAGAAATGAACATTTTTTTAATACCATGTTTGATAAAGTAAATTCTATTACAGAAATAAATCATTACAAACGTGAGCTTGCTAAGCTTTCACCTAAAGAAATTAAAGCTAAGTATAGAACCCTTTTTTATAAAATATTGGACCATATTTTAATGGAAATGACACTAAGCTTTCAAGACTGCGAAAAACTTACATTTTTATGTTTGGCAGATTCTGCTAAATTTTCCCAATATAGTTTAAATTTTCCGACTGGCCCGTTTGAAAATTTGTTACAGTTATTTGGGGAAATATTTTCAATAAGTCAACGACTTAAAAATGAGCTTGGTCTTATTTTTTCCAATGACAGTATTTGGAATATATCGCTGCAAGAGCAAGTGAAAAAAATTAATGAAAATAAATATATTTTTACCGAAGCATATAAAGTGTTTTCCCTTATTTTGACAATACCGTCGAAAAGTGTTTTAGTGGAAACAAGTTTTTCTTGCCTCAAACGTGTAAAAACTTATTTAAGATATACAATATCTCAAGAAAGACTTACTTCTCTAGGCAATATTTCAATTCAAAAGGAGTTTCTGGAGAAAATTAGGGCAACTCATCCATTTTAATTAAATTAAATAAATTTGCTGCTATGAAGGATAGGAGAATTTATTTAGTAAACAAAATTTAGGTAAGTCGTAAAAAAATATTCTACCCCTTCCACATAAAAAAATATACTGGAAAAAAAATTATTGCGATATTTTCTTGCTTCATTTGCACTTCACTTACTTTTTTACCCGCGAGTCGCCACTGGTTTGCTGGCCATCTTATATGTCCATTTCGTCCAATCCACAGATTAGTTCCGATTCAAAAATTAAGTAGCATTTGAAACATTTTGCGGAGAAGCGGCATCCTGTTGCCAAATGAATGTAAATCTCTGATTTAAAAGAATGGTTTCTAACTGCTGCTGTATATCATTTTCCAGATATTGGAGATATCTGACACCAGCAAGACTTTCACGGAAAATCCGATAATCTTATTTTTTAGAATGAAACACCAAACCTTTAAACTTTGTCGTCCTTGCATTTTGATTACTTGAATTTTGTGAGGATTGTTTGTCGCCCAGAAGTGTTTATTGCGACGATTAAATGTACCATTAGTAATAAATTTAGCTTCATTCATTCATTCATTCATCATTCATCAAGTAAATTTCCTATGACACTCATTTTGAATGTGGGTAGGTTCTATTATTGACATAATATAAGCGTATTATATTTAATTTGTCTTCAATGGAATAGCCCATAATGTTGGGCAAAAGTAACACAGACAAGTTAAATGATAGTGGCAATCTGATAATGTCAGTACCAGCAAGACATCTTAGACGCGATTTCACGTAAATTAACTAGGATAAGGGGAAATTGAACATGAATGAAACATTTTTGAAAGGGGAATAATAATTAAAATTTAAAAAATCAAAAATATACAGGATACTTCATTTAAAAAAACCAAAATTTGGTACACTACAAGTTTCTGATTCACCCTGTATATTAAAAGTTATTTTTTCTAGGAAGTTCCTTGAAATCATACAACTTTTATACTGGGTGATTCACGACCCACTGTACATACTTATGTGGTGTATAGGGTATCCCTAGGGTATATCGAAATGGATATTTAAATTGATTAATTCGGCTTTATTACCAAGATACAGGGTGATTTTCGTATTTTGGTAAAAATTTGTTCACCCTGTATTACCTAAACTGCTTAATAGATTTTTTTAAAATTTTGTACACAAACACTCTTGGTATATCATAACTTTTTGACGTTTGAAAAGTAGCAAAGTTCCAGGGCCGTATCCAGCCAATTCACACAGGGGAGGGGGGTTAGTTTTGAGACACCCTGTACATCGGAATTCGGTATTTTTGAATTTTTTTCTTAAACTACATTCATTTGTGAACAAAAATATGCCACCATCTTGAATGGCACACTAAAGGTTATGTACGAAATTTAAATCTTTAGATAGTATATACCCCTTTTTTTAGCGGTATCTGTATTAAAGCTTTTAACTAAGTATAAAATTATTTCAATGATTGACTTTAAAAAAAAATTAAACTATCTCTACTAATAAAACACAGCCTTGTCGAATTAATTTTTATTTTCAGTAGCCCAAAAAAAACTAAAATCTACCCTAACACAATAACGTCTTAAAAGCTACAAAATGTTTTCAAAATGCATACCACCGGTGTCTCTACATTTTTGTGCACGCTTTTGTAGGTTTGCAATTGAGCGGTGAATCATTTGAGGGTTTTCTCTAACCTCGTCGCAATAAAAATGTATGCTATTTATTAATTGATCCCTAGTTTCGATTGGAACACTGTAAACTTTTTGTTTTAGATGCCCCCACAAAAAGTAGTCGGCTGGATTAAAGTCTGGCGACCTAGCTGTTCAAGGATGTGGTCCTCCGCGTCCAATCCACCGATCATCAAATTGTTGATTGAGATAATTTCGAACATCAATTCCAAAATGTGCAGGTGCCCCATCGTGTTGAAACCATATGCCTCTTAAATTTACATTTTCTAATAAGCCCGGTAAAATGTTTTGTAGAAAGTCCAAATACACAACAGCCGTTAGTCGTTGAGGGAAAATATGTGGTCCAATTAAATGATTATTTATTAAGCCGCACCAAACATTCACTGAAAACTTTCGTTGAGAATTGGCCAATCGCAGCGAATGAGGGTTTTCATCTGTCCCTTGTAAATTGGGCTTCATCAGTGAATAATGCTCTAAAAATAGTTCTTCGATGATTTATTACCCACCTAGCAAATGCTAATCTAGGCAAGTAGTCGCCTTCTTCTAATCTTTGTACCTCTTGTACATGGAAAGGGTATAAGTTTTCATTTTTTATAGTTCTCCATATTCTGCGGTATTGCTAATTGGGCGGAAATTCGCCTAGTGCTTGTGGTTGGATCTTCCCTCACAAGGTTGAAAATATTCTCTTCTTGGACCACGTTATTAGCACCCACTCTTTCAACATAAAGATCGGTTGAGGAAAACTTACCCTTTTCACGCAATGTATTAAAGGTTGCGGCAAACGTTTGGTGATTTGGAATTCACCGATCCGGAAATCGTCTTCTGTATTCTTTTGTAGCAGCCCTTCCGTTACCATTACAAAATCCGTACACAAATACGATGTCTGCGTACTCAGCATTTGTAAATAACGACATTTTTACAATTATTGAAACGTAAAAACTTTTTGCAAAGAGAAAATTCAAATAAAAAATCTTTAATTAACAATGTCAAACACAAATGATTGAATTGTATGTACGTAATGTCATTTTTAAAATATCTGTCTAAATTCCAAGGCTTACTTTATTATTTTTAGATATTAAAATTTATTGAATTTGTATTTTTTGTAGGTTTTAAGGTTACGAAAAAAATAAAAGTAAATAAAAAAATTAAAAAAAAACAAGCTCTTACACGTAATTTGTATACAATAACAAAAATAAAAAAAATAAATTTTTACGGTAGCCGATAAATGATCAACAGAAATTAACTGCTTTATTAGTAGAGATAGTTTAATTTTTTTAAAAGTCAAGCATTTAGACAAAAACCTCAAATGTAAATGATTCAACGCTCAATTGCAATTCACAAAAGCGTGCACAAAAATATAGAGATACCGTTAAATAAAAATAAATAAAATAAAAAATAATTCGACAAGGCTGTGTTTTATTAGTAGAGATAGTTTAATTTTTTTTTTAAAGTCAATCATTGAAATAATTTTCAGATCCGCTAAAAAAAGGGGTATGTACTTTCTAAAGATTTAAATTTCGTACATAACCTTTAGTGTGCCATTCAAGATGGTGGCATATTATTGTTCACAAATGAATGTAGTTTAAGAAAAAAATTAAAAATACCGAATTCCGATGTACAGGGTGTCTCAAAACTACACAAACACCCTGTATCTTAGTAATAAAGCCGAATTAATCAATTTAAATATCCATTTCGATATACCCTAGGGATACCCTATACACCACATAAGTATGTACAGTGGGTCGTGAATCACCCAGTATTTATTATTTTTTCTGTCTACAAACATAAACCCTGAAAATGGGTGGCGAAATACAAATGATGACCCTGTACACTGCCCTTTAAATTTTCCAGACAAGGCAAGCCCGACAAGTAAATTTTAATCAAAATATACCTACGGTACCTTTTATTCAGATATAAATAAAAGCTATGAAACCGGAAGTTGATAAGGACGAATTCCATTTAGTAAAATCACATATTTATTCAGATAAAAAGTTAATACAATTTATCAAAAACATTAAATAAACCAGTGTCTGACAAGGAAATATTATCGGGCCGCTACTTAATCATTATAAACGCATTCAGTAGTTAAGTTTAAGGATTATGTTCAACCATCAGATAAGCAAAAGGTGGATGGCTCTTAAAAATAATTGGTTCACTCTTTCTGAAAATCCATCATCTCGCGCTATTGTCACATCGCATCTTAGATTAATTGACGTTTCAATAACGAGTTTTTAAAATGTCAATAAAGATGAGGGAAAAAGCAAACTTCTGCCTCTCTTACGAACATTAATTAGCTGTCAAAAATTATAAGCCAGGTCCTGCCACTGGCCATTAGCGCTTGTGGTTTTACCCCGACGGTATGGAAAAATCTTTATAGATGATTTTGTATTGTTTTATCTCCAAACTTTAAGTGTTTTGCAGGTCCGAATTTTCTAACCCAAACAGTTTAGTACACGCTGGACAAAAGCAAGGGCCGCATTTAGATTACCTGTTTACGTATTGCTATTTATTTTCCGAACTGATTTTTTTAAAGGATCTCTTATTACTATCCTAAATTTTAGGCAATTTATAACAACAAAAAATCGGTAAATTCTTTTACCCGGAACTTCCAACGTTATGAATTATTACTTTTATTGCGAAGAGTAAAGTGTGATCCAAGTTAGTTCAGTACATAGTCACAGTATATATGTTCTACATATACTGTCTCTTCATTTTTATTGGGCGCCATTTTGTTCCATCATATTAGATTCCTACTAATATGTTTACCATTTCCTTTCTACTTATGCCACACTTGACTTTTGAGCATAATTTAAAATAAATGCAATAAGTATCCCATATTCACATTTTATTTTTCTGCAAAATTTAAAATCAATTGAATAAAATTTTTTTACGTTGATTTTTAAAAAAATTTATTTGCCCGTCATTTTGTTTCGCCATCTTAAATTGAAACCCATGTTATCAGTCTTTACCTACTCTGTTGGTCCGCAGATATCCCGTTATGTTAGAGTAGTGTATTATTTGGGGTTAGGATCCAGTAAAAAAACAATGGCTCTTTTTATTGCCGACGTTACGACAATTAAGAGTTTCATCCTCAGGACACATAGATTTTATATCCTGCATGAAACCCTTATTGGTCTTTACCTACTCCATTGGTCCGCAGATTTCTTCCGAACCCCGAATAATACACCACTCTAACATAACAGTAAGAAGATCGTTAACGAAAACCATTTAGAAATTTAATATCTGGGAAATATCTGCGAAACAACGGAGTAGGTAAAGACTGAGAATATGGTTATAATGTAGGATATACAATTTTTATGTGTCCTGAGGATATATATATAATATATATATATATATATATATATATATATATATATATATATATATATATATATATATATATATATATATATATATATATATATATATATATATATATATATATATATATATATATATATATATATATATATATATATATATATATATATATATATATATATATATATATTTATATATATAACGATGGAATAAAGTGTTTTCATTCCGGGTGTACACCTTCACTATGTCAAAAAACAGTTTTGCTATAAAATCACATTTGGCATAAAAAAGCTTTCTTTCTCGCGTATAGAAAGTGTTGGTGATGCGACGCTTCCTTTAATGATTCCGAAGGTTAATCTGCGCAGGCGTTGGTCGTTATTTATGTTTTCCGGATGGTGCTGTTGTTGTTGCGCTAATTGCGCTTGAGTTTTCGCGGTTTTAGATTTGTCGATTATTGTCTTCCATACTGTTGGTAGTTTTAATGATTCGTTCCTTTTATTTAAATCACCTTGCTTTTCAATTTCTATGGCTTCTCGGATTATTCTGGTCTTATAATGTTCTATATTGGCAATCTCCCTACACCCATCGAAATTTATTCTAAGGCCGGTTTCCTGATGATGTAGGAATAAAGCTGACGTTGTTTGTTTATTTCTGATGCTGAGTTTATGCTCTTCCACTCTTGCTGATATTCGCCTGTTAGTTTGCCCTACGTACAACTTTTCACAGTCCTGGCACGGAATACTGTACACTCCGTGGTTTTCCAGTTTGATTTTGTCTTTTGGGTTTCAAGTTTTACCTATAGTTGTTTGTGGCTTGTGTATTGTTTGTATGTTGTGTTTCCTCAAAATTCTGTCTGTTGTGCCTTTTACATATGGTAAGATTACTCGTTGCTTTCCCGGTTCATATTTTTTGTTGTTCGTTGTTCGGGAAACCTGTGCATTAATAGCTTTGTCTATGGTGCGATTTGTGTAGCCATTTTTCTTTAAAGCACTAGATATTACCTTAAGTTCGTTTTGTCTCGTCTGTGTTTCAGTTAGTCGCACGGATCTAGATATTAGAGTATTTGCCACAGCTTGAATTTGTGCTGGGTGATGATGTGATTTTGCATTTAACGAACTTAAGGTAATATCTAGTGCTTTAAAGAAAAAATGGCTACACAAATCGCACCATAGAGAAAGCTATTAATGCACAAGTTTCCCGAACAACGAACAACAAAAAATATGAACCGGGAAAGCAACGAGTAGTTTGCGATAGTAAAAGGCAAACAGACAGAATCGGAAGAATTCTTTTGAGGAAACACAACATACAAACAATACACAAGCCACAAACAACTATAGGTAAACTACTCGGAAACCCAAAAGACAAAATCAAACTGGAAAACCACGGAGTGTACAGTATTCCGTGCCAGGACTGTGAAAAGTTGTACGTAGGGCAAACTAACAGGCGAATATCAGCAAGAATGGAAGAGCATAAACTCAGCATCAGAAATAAACAAACAACGTCAGCTTTATTCCTACCCGAGAAAATATCATCAGGAAACCGGCCATAAAATAAATTTCGATGGGTGTAGGGAGATTGCCAATATAGAACATTATAAGACCAGAATAATCCGAGAAGCCATAGAAATTGAAAAGCAAGGTGATTTAAATAAAAGGAACGAATCATTAAAACTACCAACAGTATGGAAGACAATAATCGACAAATCTAAAATCGCGAAAACTCAAGCGCAATTAGCGCAACAACAACAGCACCATCCGGAAAACATAAATAACGACCAACGCCTGCGCAGATATAACCTTCGGCCTCGAGTGGGGGTATAAAAGGAAGCGTCGCAGTCACCAACACTTCAGTCTCTATTCGGACGCGAGAAAGAAAGCTTCGAAAATGCCAAATGTGATTTTGGCGAAACGTCAGCAAAACTGTTCTTTTCAGAACGACAGTAGTGAACGGATGTACACCCGGAATGAAAACACATATATATATATATATATATATATATATATATATATATATATATATATATATATATATATATATATATATATATAACGAGGGCATAAATATCGAGCTGAAAAATCGTATAAGAGATCTGGAAACCTTGAGATATGTCAAAAACTATACAAGTTGGGTAAAAAAGTTTCATATAAAAGTTGTATAGTCCCTTACGATTAATAATTCAAAAATGTCTTGAAATATACAGGGTGTTTTAAAATCAAGTTACACGCCAAAACTTCTGAATCTCTAAAGGAACACCCTGTATATTATTTCATTTTAAGAATCTACATGAATTTCTGATCATATTTTATTAAGCATACCCTATCCCTAAAGTCTACTGTTTTTGAGATAAAAAAATGAGAAAATGAAAATATGGCTTTAAACAAAATTAACTCATTTCCCTATGCATAGTGAAACCTGGTGGATTATTTTAGAACTCCCATAGAAACTGTCATGTACTGACAATAAACTGTGTCAATTTTTAACATATTGTTGGAGAGTTATTTTTTTTCCTGATAAAAATGCTTTCAGAAAGAGAAAGAATAGAGATTCTTATGATGTTTGGATGGGGAGATCGCCAAAGAAATCTTGAAGTATGTGAACTTTTTAATAATACGCATCCCGAGCGAGGACAAGCAATTGCAAAATCCACAGTTAGCAAAATTATCAAAAAATTTCGTGATCATGGTTGTGTAAAAGATCTTCCCAGGACAGGTAGGCCAAAACTAGATGATGATATGAAATTGAATGTTTTACTCAGTTATAACGAAAATCCACATTTACATACAAGTCAAGTAGCATTAGATTTAAACCTCAGTCAATCATCGGTAAAAAATATTCTGCACACGGCAAAGTATCATCCCTACAAAATTACAAATTAATCCATGAATTAAATGAAGACGACTTTGACCGCCGACTTGAGTTTTGCGAAAGTATGCAAGAGCGTTGCAACCTGGATCCATTCTTTTGTAGAAATATTTTATTTTCCGATGGAGCCACCCTTTTTCTTAATGGTACTGTCAACCGACAAAACTGTAGATATTGGTCTACAGAGAATCCCCATTGGGCTCAAGTGGCTCATACGCAATATCCCGAGAAAATCAATGTTTGGGCTGGAATATTTCAAGATAGAATTATAGGTCCCTACTTTTTCGACGTAAATTTAAACGAAATTTATTTTGATTTTTTACAACTCGAGTTGATTCCTGCCTTAGCTCAATTGTATCCAGGTAATGAGCCCGATATGCCTACTGCAGCAATGTGATTCCAACAAGATGGAGCACCACCTCACTACGCGCTACCTATTCGGCAGTATCTCAGTGAAATATTTCCTAACAGGTGGATAGGACGTCGTGGTCCCTACCAATGGCCGGCCAGGTCCCCGGACTTAACTCCCCTAGATTATTTTCTGTGGAGATATTTAAAGAGCAAAGTTTATTTGAACAGACCTCCTAATATCGATGCGCTGAAAAATCGTATAAGAGATGAAATCCGACAAATCCCACCTACTTTCATTCGAAATCTACAACAAGAGTTCATCAATCGATTAGGATATTGTCAGGAAGTGAACGGACAACAGTTCCAGCATTTATTGCGTTAAAACGCATCATTTAGAATTTTAGACTATCGTTGTTAATCGTTATTAAAAAAAATTTGAAAAACAGTTTTCTCATTTTTTTATCTCAAAAACAGTTGACTTTAGGGATAGAGTATGCTTAATAAAATATGATCAGAATTTCATGTAGATTCTTAAAATGAAATAATATACAGGATGTTCCATTAGAGATTCTGAAATTTTGGCGTGTAACTTGATTTTAAAACACCCTGTATATTTCAAGACATTTTTGAATCATAAATCGTAAGGAACTATATAACGTTTATATGAAACTTTTTTACCCAACTTGTATAGTTTTTGACATATCTCAAGGTTTCCAGACTTTATGCCCTCATTGTATATATATATATATATATATATATATATATATATATATATATATATATATGTGTGTGTGTGTGTATCATAAAGATGCAATAATAGAGCAAAACGTCGACAATTCGAACCAACATAGTAGGTAAAGACTGAAAATATGTGTTTCATGCAGGATATAGAATCTATATATGTGTTCTGCGGAAGCAACGATAAAGTTTCGCAACGTCGACAATTAAAAAAAATCTTTTTTTTTTCTGGATACTATCCCCAAAAACGTAAAAAGTTTTTTTCGAAAAATGTTTTAAGATAATCTGCTGAACAAAGACCACTTGTGGTAATCAAATGTATATCTATCAGATTATAGCACCCTTAAATTTTTCAACATGAATATTATATACAGAGTTCAGCAAAAACTAAGAAATTGACGTTAAATAGTGATTTGTTGGGTTTGGTTTTTTTCTGTCAGTCTTGAATTCGATGTTGCTTCTAAGGTCAGTTTTAGTAATAATGGAGATTTTTACCGCACCGCACTCTTCAGATCTCGTCACGGGTGATAACCATGTTTTAGGACGCGGTCAAAATACTTCTTTTCTGAAGACATTCGGACATTGATATCCATATAGAAAATATTTAATTAGAAATAATACGATTGAAGCAGCTGCGTATCTTTCTAGAGCACCACATTGATCTGAGGTATAGTTAACGACAAATATATTCGAATGTCTTGATATTAACAAAATTCTTCAATTTAGTCATATATTTACTTCCCCATAGCAGCGATGATTTTAGATAATATATTTTATTTTAGATCTGAACTGGATCTCTTCCAAAGAAAAATCATTTTTTAAATTAACTAGGAATTCATATGTACATTCTATTATGGGAAAGAGCTTTTTTCTATAGTAAAATTTAAATTGTCAAAGTGATTATTATTAGAAGAAAGTAAATATGCCATTAAGAATTTCATATGTATAAAGCATGAATGAATGTACAGGGTTATTTTTTTATAATTTGCCACCCCCTGAGAGAATTATTTTTTTAAGATACAAAGCAAAAGTTATAGGGAATTTCCTAAAGATTTACATGGCGGCAATTTTAAAAACAAAAGGCGATCGAGAAATCACTAAATCACTATCAACTTTGTTATTTTAAATGGGACACCCTGTATCTTTTGACATTTTTGGATTGTCCCCTTTTCAAAAATATATAATTTTATAATTTGCCTACATTCGGAACAGTAGTTTTTGACTTATTCCACTTCAAAGTTACCACATATGACAATTTCACAGATATGCAGCCATACTTAAATCGCGGTACCCATGAAATGATGAAATCGCTTTACCCATGGAATGTCACCAACAAAAACAAAACACTTACTTTTATTCGAAAGTAAAATATTTTATTAATTTTACGGAAAACAAAATTAATAAAATCTAAAATGCAATTTACCGAAGAAGAAAAAACTAAAAATTTTTTAATTTTATTTCGCAAATGCTAATAATGCGTCAATTGCAGTGCGACAATACAGGCTGCTATACAGGCTGATTCACGTTGTGTCCTATTAAAAGTTCTAGAAAACTATAAAATGGATTTTTTTCAAATTCGGCATACGGACATAATAGGTAATAATCTATATTTTAAAAATTTTTTCGCAAGTGCAGCGTTGCCACATCTCTCCGAAACCGATAGCAACATTGAAATTTCAAATAGAACACCCTATATTTTATTGCAGTTTTTGATTCTACGTACGATTTTAAGTAACTTTTGTTAACATCTTCCTATACTTATCTCCTACCATTTTCTCTAAAAAAATTAATTTATGATTTTTTTTTAGAAAATCACCACGTTAATAAAATTCCATATTTACCTGCGTAAGCGAGATAATTACTAGATTTTTTTCTGGGTTAGAGAATGCATATATTTAAAATAACTATATGTTAGAATAGCGATATATCAAACAGGGTGTCGTATAAAAACGGCATTTTTATAGAAATTTATTAATGGTGAAAACTCATTTATTTTAAAAACAACACCCTGTATTTTATGGTATCTTCGAATAAACCAATACCTTACCTACAATATTTCCATATATGTTCCTATACCCATCTCCCACCATTTTTTAGATATGAGCCAACTTTGAATATTTTCCTGTTTTCAAAGACTACCCTAACAAAACCCTCCGCTTAACGAATAACTTAGCTTGGTAGGCCCTGAAAGGTTTTGTTTACTTCTTCCTGACATCTTTTTGACATTAACAGTTTTCAATTGATGCTCCGTAAAAATGGAAAACGCAATTAAATATTCCAATATTGATATTTAAAATTTATTTTACATTCATGGAGAGTGTAATAAAGTTATTTCAAGAACCTGCAGAAAATTTAACGAGATGTATCCTCATTTACCTCCTATGCACAGGAAAAAATTTAGAAGGTACTAAATGCGATAATAGTTTTTATTTCCTTAAAAATCAATTTATGTTGCTGAAACAACAGGAAGTTGTCAGTATTAACGTGCATAACATAATATTTTGATGATGGTCCTTGGACTCTGATTATACACATTAATACTGACATCCTCTCTTTTGGTACAATTCTTTCGTACGTGTACACAGCATTTTAGGCTTTCTATTTATTTTGCCTTCATATTTCAGATATGAAGCAAATTTTAAAAATCACGGCAAAATTATAAAACATAGATCATACACAAAACTACAAACTGATAATGAAGGCAATGAAATAAATGTACTTGGATATTTTAACGTTTACCCTCAAGCATCAATTAGAAGTGCTGAAATAGATCTAGGACTTTCATATTCAACAATTCAACGTATTCTAAGCAAACATGACATTCAACCATTTAAATTTATCACCCAGCAAGGCCTTTTACCAGAAGATTTTCAGAGACGTACTGAATTTTGCGAAATAGTTCTAACTAAAATTGAGGAAGACCCACTATTTTTGAAAAAAATTATCTGGACTGACGAGTCGAAATTTACGAGGGAAGGAATATTTAATAGACGAAATAGTCATTTTTGGGCGGCTGAAAACCCAAAATTGGTTATAGAACGAAGATTTCAGTTTCAATTCGGGTTTAATGTTTTTTGCTTACTGATGGACAATAAATTTGCTTATTGTATCTACGATGAAAATTTAACTTCGAATAAATATCTGGATATTTTAAGAACTACAGTTAATGAGTTTTTGGATGAGTTACCACTACAATTATTGATTTCTTGCTGGTACAATTGGATGGGGCTCCTGCACATTGCAGCAATGAAGTGAGTCAAGAATTATAGGGAATGTTCGAAGATAGGTGGTTCAGACGTTTGGGACCATGGAATTGGCCACCTCGGTCTCCGGACCTAACTCCCCTAGATTCTTACCTTTGGGGAACCATCAAAGAGCGAGTGTATGTAGGAAATTCAATGCAAAATCTCCAGGATCTGGAAATCGAGTACGTCGAGCTTTTGACGAATTAAATCCTGATGAAATACGAAGAGCAACAACAAGAAACCAATTAACATGTTTGCAAGAATGCCTTAATGCGAATGGTGGCCATTTTAAGCAATTTAACAATTAGTTATCTTTCTTTTGCTAAAAATTAACGATTATGTATTATTTGTTTGTTTAATTATCACTTATAATATCTAACACCTTTAGGTTACAAATTGTATTTAAAAAAATACATTTTGGATTATCCACCGTATTTAAAACTGTCTGTTTATTTCAAATATTTGTCAGTACGAGGTAACTAAAACCTTACATGGCCTAACTAATTAAGTGATTCGTTAACCAGGTGCCGAGGTGGGTGCTTTTGTTGTGGATGGTCTCTGAAAACAGGAAAATATTCAAAGTTGGCTCGTATCTAAAAAATGGTGGGAGATGGGTATAGGAACATATATGAAAATATTGTAGGTAAGGTATTGGTTTATTCGAAGATACCATAAAATACAGGGTGTTGTGTTTAAAATAAATGAGTTTTCACCATTACTAAATTTCGATCAAAGTGCCCTTTTTATACGACACCCTGTATGATATATCGCTATTCTAACATATAGTTATTTTAAATATATGCACTCTCTAACCCAGAAAAAAAAATCTAGTAATTATCTCGCTTACGCAGGTAAATATGGAATTTTATTTACGTGGTGATTTTCTAAAAAAAATCATAAATTAATTTTTTTAGAGAAAATGGTAGGAGATAAGTATAGGAAGATGTTAACAAAAGTTACTTAAAATCGTGCGTAGAATCAGAAACTGCAATCAAATATAGTATGTTCTATTTGAAATTTCAATGTTGCTATTGGTTTCGGAGAGATGTGGCAACGCTGCACTTGCGAAAATATTTTTAAAATATAGATTATTACCTATTATGTCCGTATGCCGAATTTGAAAAAAATCCCTTTTATAGTTCTTCAGAACTTTTAATAGGACACTCAACGTGAATCACCCTGTATACTGGTGCAAGAGTTACCCCAAGAAAATCGGTTGCATATATAGTAAAAAACCACGCACAAAGAAAATCCTTGCAGAGGCAAAGAAGAAGACCAAATTTTGACTTGGACGAGAAATTATCCATATTATTATAATTTGAAGGTAAAAAATTCTTTCTTTAGGTAGTCTAAAAGTCAAATTAAAACCAATTTTTAGAAAATCCAAGCAAATCGATTCCGAACATTTGTTTTTTGTTGTTTGTTCAACATCCGGTCAGTGCTAAATAAATCGATACCACCCGTGTAAAATTAGACCAGTGCAACTATTAATCAACGATCATCTTAACCAACGCCTCCACTTCTGTGAGGATATGCTGACCAGACTCAGGCAAGATATGCTGTTATTCAGGAGGATTTTGTGGTCTAATGAGGCTTGTTTTACCACAGCTGGAATGTCTAATAGAAAAAACATGCACCATTGGGCAACAAGAAATCCACATATAATTGAAGAACAGAAGAGAGAAGGGCGGAAGTCAATAAATGTGTGGTACGGCATCTTCGGAAACCAAATTATTGGTCCGATATTTATTGAGGGTATATCAACGGGGAACGATATTTAAATCTATTAAATAACGAAATAACGAAATTGAGCATTTTTTGGAGCGGCCTCCTTTAAACACTTATATCCAAATAATTTGGCAACAAGATGGCGCACCACCACACAACATTCGAGAGGTCACAGATTCTTTAAATGCTCGATATAATTTGTGGATTGGCAAATATGGCCATATTCATTGGCCCGCGAACAGTCCCGACCTTACACCTTTGGACAATTTTTTGTGGGGATACCTGAAAGATAATAATAGAAAGGACAGTGTTGACGAGTTGCGACAGAAAATAGTGTTAGAAATTATGGTTTTAAATACAGAATGTCCCACCTTCATTACCCAAGCAATTAAGGAACTGGAAAGAGTGTTTCAAAATTGCTGCGATAATGGAGGGGGTCACGTAAATATGCTGTAAAAATATTAATTCCTAGTTCTTGTTTTGTTCTTGCTTGTTTGTTTGTTTCTTATCGTTGTATTAGTATATATATAATCACTTGACATTTCATTATTTCATGGGTACCGCGATGTAAGTATGGCTGCATATCTGTGAAATTGTCATATGTGGTAACTTTAAAGTGGAAAAGTCAAAAACTACTGTTCTGAATATAGACAAATTATATATTTTTGGAAAGGTGAAAATGAGGAGAATCCAAAAATATCAAAAAATACAGGGTGTCGCATTTAAAATAACAAAGTTGATGGTGATTTAGTGATTTTCCGATCGTTTTTTCTTTTTAAAGTTGCCGTCAAGTAAATCTTTAGGAAATTCCCTATAACTTTCGTAGGAACCATTACTTTGTATCTTGCTGGCAAATTATAAAAAATAACCCTGTAAGTTCTTATCTTTAAATGAATGCCATAAATAACCGAGAGAATAATTATCCAGAAATTTTGCACATCTATAACTCACTGTTGAAAACTAGGCGAGTAACAATAAGAGTGGGAGTCTATAAACGATATTTAAATAAAAAATTACTCCCTTTAATACATATTTGTTTAGCACATATATGTATTATGGAATAACAAAAAAATAATTCAGAATAATAGTTTTTGTTTGAATCAAAGCCGAAGTGAACCAAAACAATATCTAAATAAATTGAAATAATCAAGTTGATTTAGAACAAACAATATTTGTATAAACCAAACAAAATTATTTGAGGCAAATAAAAATCAAGCAAACAAACAATTATTAAAAAATTTTACAGACTTTATTCCATGTATAATGATATCTGTCGAATACTTTTGGTGGTTTATCTCCCCTCATACATCCCAAATAGAAAATTAAATAAAGTTTAATAACCCAATGAAAATCCATTCTCTTGAGAACAGATTGTCGAGGGTGGCCAATATCAACCCCCGCTGATTAAAGGCAAAAATTCTCCACGGGAGGCTTATGTAGCCAGTTGTGGTCAATTGTGTCAATGCGGCGTAAATATATTGTTAGGTAGGTTGCTAACTATTTCACATTTGCCTTACATAATAAAAGACGAATTTATACGGGTCGCAAAATATACTTGACATAACTATATAAAAAAACGTTTATGAAAATGAAAGAGAAAACATTGCCGCCAATTTGTGATCCAACATGGCTTTGTGACTTGGCATTCCTGGTAGACATCACAGGACACTTAAACGACCTGAACTTGAAGCTTCAAAAACAAGGGCAATCGGTAAATCAGCTGTACAGTCATCTTAAAGATTTTCAAAACAAAATTCGCTTGTAGGAAACACAAATAAGAAGTTAAAACTTTTTTAACATTATCCAGTCACGAAAACATTGAATACGGTCGCTATGCTGAAGAACTGAAACTACTGTCAGGGCAATTCACTGATCGGTTTTTCCATTTTAAGAATATGGATAGCACTTTCCATATTTTTGTAAATCCTTGTAAGTGCAATGTGGAAAATGGTCCGCTTCACCTACAAATGGAGTTGATCGAGCTTCAAGAAAAATGATGTTATTATAAATTTGATGATGTAGAACTAAGCGAATTTTACAGAACATACCTTTCCGAAGAAAAATATCCGCAGCTGAGAGTTTTTACACTAAAAATAATTTGTACATTCGGTAGCACATATAAATGTGAGTAGCAACTTTTTTCCATCAAGAAAATTAATAGAAAATAAGCATCATACTCGGCTTACAGATGTTAATTTAGAAAACATTTTGCACCTATGTACTGGTGATATTGACCCCAATATTGAGGATCTAGTTTCTCAGCTTCAAACTCAAGTCTCTCTGTTTTTGTTAATTTGTTTTTATATTTTTTATTATGCTATTATAATTAATAAATTAAAAAATATGTGATTTTTATCGCTTTCTTATTCACTACTACTTACTTATTTCTTACCTACGGCCCGCGACCTGTTTCAGTCCCGAAATTACGTCCTCAGCTAAGCAAAGGTTGCCCATACCTGATGTACAGGGTGGCCCGTTTATCTTGACACACTATCTTATCACCGAAAATATACGAGATGAAGCAAAAAGTTGAATAGAAAAGTTAATTAAGGTAATCCGAGGGTTTAATTTATTTTAATTTCATACATACAGGGTACAGTTGGCGACAGATAAATCCATACGGCTTCATTGTAAATTGTAAATTGTACTTCGTCTTCCTTTGTTTACCTGAATTATCTGTCGCATTTGACAGTTATAACAACACATGACGACATGATTAATTATTGACGTTTATTGATTTTTGATCTTCGTTTGGCTTTGTCAAGTGTAAAATAATAGCACAAATATGCCACGTTTAAGTATTGCTACAAAAAAATGTTATAATTACATTAATAGAATAAGGCTGGTGTATCGGGAGAGTTGAGAATTATTTTGGTATAGCTAACATCACTGTTCAGGGAATCATATGAACGATAAAGAAATGGCGTGTATCGGCTGTATCGACCTGTATATGTAATACAATGTTCCAGCATAAGAAATAGAGCAGATGGCCCAAAACCTTTTTTAAAGTTTAATGATATAGAACGAAGGGGTCGGGTTTGCTTTAGAATATTTGCCGCAAAACGCAGATTTTTTGGAGAAGGTGATATTTCAGTCTACTTGTAGTTAGTAAATTCGCGTCTACCGACCTCCAAATTGTCGGTACGATCCAAATTACACTCAAAACGAGGAAATTCGTGGCGGTTTTTCAGTTAGAGTTTGGACTGAGATAAGCGCTCAGGGCCCAAGTTTTTTTTTATTTCCCCAAAAGTTGAAATTGTAGGCTAAAGTAACCTAATGTAAAACAAATCCTTCAGTTACGTAAAAAACCTTAATATACCTTTAAAACCACTCAATCCATATGGTTGTAACCTAGGTAATAGGTAAAACTAAAAGTCCGTATTACCAAAATATCATAAAATGAGGTCATACTCATACCGTAAGGATTTATCTGACGCTAACTGTACGTCGTTTTTCGTACACAGATATCAATTTTCTTATTTTAAATGGGGCACTCTGTATATTGAGACGAATTCAAATAACGCTATTCATGCGCTTTCAACCATAAACACCTTGATAGATCTGTAATGCAATGCTTTAAATTTGTTGACATTTATCTTCATTATTTGGTACATTTTTAGAGCGACAGGTATATAGAAGGTATTTTGATTATTTTTGCAACTCTCTCTGAGCTATAAAAAACATCAAAGTATGTTTTATTTACTGCCTAGTAAATAACACTCAAAATCAAAAAAAAATTACCCAGTGTTGCCAAATTTCACGAATAATTATTTTTCTCAACATTTGCAAATGCAATCCCCTTTGTATTATGTTAGGTCTATATAACCGTTTCGGACTTATAGGCGATTAGCTTCAGTAAATATTTAATTTATTTTAAGTCCAAACTGAATATTTCCAAACATTGTTAACGAAACATTTTGACCTATAATATTAAAATATTTTATTAACCAAGAAATTAAACAAATAACTTAAAGACTAACAATATTTATCACTATTGCAACAAGTGTTTTATGTGTTCCCCATTTTGGGTAATATAAGTGGTATATAAAGTTTCCAAATACACAACAGCCTTCCTAACATATTCGGTTTTCTGTAGGTATTGAATACTTTCCCGAATCCAACGTTCAAGTTCCTGCGTAGTTGATGGTTTATGTTTGTATACTAGATGTTTATGTGTACCCCACAGAAAGAAATCTAAGGAGGTAAGGTCGGGGCTCCTAGGGGGCCAGGCGTAATCGTTTTCCCCAATCCATTGTTCCAGATTATAAATGTGCGTTCAAAAAGTTGGCTATTCCTTGATTTCTGTGATACGGAGCTCCATGTTGCTGCCAAATTAAATATGCTTGTTCTCTTGGAGGCACTTTATTTTCCACAAAGCATTGGATGTTATTTAAAAGTTCTAATGAAGTTTTGTTTTGACTATCTTAACTGCTTTTACACAATTTTGTAAAATTAAAAAAACAAGATTGAATTTTTTCCGGCTTCTTAACTTCTGCTATCTATAATAAGATTTTTCTAACACAGGCCAGCTCATTATTTTCACAATGGAAATACCCTCCCAATAATAAAAAAAAATATTCCGAAAGCCCTAATACGTACGATTTTTTAATAGACTAATTAGAACCTTTTAAACTGGCAGGTATACAATTTTATTGTGGGGCGGCTAAAATGGGTCCATTTGACAACGGAAAAATTACCTAGACTGGGTTGTTTACAACATTAGACATAAAATAAACGTTAAACATCACTCTTCTGTTGAGTTTCGGATTGAGTGGTTTTCTGTGTACCGACAAGCAAGTGTATGTGAAGACGAGAATGTCGAGTCAAACGTGCCGAAGTTGCAAAATTTCTCCTGACAAATTTTGTTATATTTATGGAGAATTTCTGGTGAAATCACAAACCAGGCCATTTTTAGAAAATGTAAAAAAGGCCTACTTTAAATATTTTGGTGTGTTAATTGGGGATCAAGATAAGCGGTGGGCTCCCCATGTGTGGTGTCTTAGTTGTAGTGTATCATTGGGGCAGTGGATAAAGGGAAAGAGTAAAAGTATGCCTTTTTCAGTTCCAATGGTATGGCGAAAACCCACCAATCATTCTGACGATTGTTATTTTTGCCTGACAAAGATTAAAGGTTATTCAAAAAGGGAATATATAGAACAATATAGAATATCCAAATTTGCAATCTGCCATACGACCTGTTCCTCATATCCTCAAGCTATGGATTTGGGAGATAATGGAGATAACGCATCATCAGGCAGCTCAGATGAACAGTGCAGCGATCCCACTTTTATCACAGGTCCCAGTTCCGGCGAGCCACATTTGATTGTTCAAAGTGAATTAAATGATTTAGTACGTGATTTGGGGTTATCCAAGCAACAGTCAGAACTTCTGGGTTCCCGTCTTAAGGAATGGAACCTATTGGCCAAAGAAACAAAAATTACGAATTTCAGAAAAAGAAATGTTTTCTGAATTCTACAGTATGGAAAATTCGTTGTGCGCGTGTACTGATATAGACAGTTTAATACAGGAACTTGATGTTGAACATTCTCCCCGTGAGTGGCGCTTATTCATAGACTCATCTAAATATAGCTTAAAAGCTGTGTTATTACATAATGGAAATTTAAAACCCTCTGTACCAGTTGCCCATTCAGTTGCAATGAAAGAAAATTATGAAAATATGCGCACGATTTTGGATAAAATAAACTACAATAGGTATAAATGGCAGATATGTGGCGACTTAAAAGTTATAGCGATTTTAGTGGGACTTCAGGGGGGATTTACAAACTATTGCTGTTTTCTTTGTTTATGGGACAGTCGTGCAATAAATCAGCATTATGTAACAAAAATTTGGCCAGAAAGAAGCGAATTTCAACCGGAATCTCAAAATGTTAAATTTATACCTCTTGTTGATCCCAAAAATGTCCTTTTGCCTCCTCTTCACATTAAACTTGGGCTGATGAAAAACTTTGTGAAGGCTTGGAATAAGGATGGTGATGGATTTAAATACCTAAGACAAGTCTTTCCCGAGTTAAGTGATGCCAAATTAAAAGAAGGCATTTTTATTGGGCCACAAATCATA
Source organism: Kuschelorhynchus macadamiae (assembly GCA_030620095.1). Taxonomy (NCBI): domain Eukaryota; kingdom Metazoa; phylum Arthropoda; class Insecta; order Coleoptera; family Curculionidae; genus Kuschelorhynchus; species Kuschelorhynchus macadamiae. Next base: position 2,136,701 of record JAUTXW010001318.1, on the reverse strand, counting down.
AAATTGCTGGACGATGTCAATTTTACGGAAAAGCTTACCAGACAAGAACTCAGAGCATGGAATTCATTTGTTAATGTAGTAAGATGATTTTTAGGCAACAATATGGATGAAAATTATGAACAATTAGCTAATGAACTCTTAGATGCCTATAAAGCGCTTGGTGCCAGAATGTCATTAAAAATTCACTTCCTCCATTCCCATCTGTCATTTTTTCCTACAAATTTGGGAGCTGTTAGTGACGAGCAGGGTGAAAGGTTTCACCAAGATATCAGAACAATGGAAATGCGGTACCAAGGACGATAGGTCGATAGGATCCAGTCATGATGGGTGACTACTACTGGTTTTTGAAGAGAGAAGATAGGACACCTCATAAACGGAAAAAATAAAGTTTAATTAGTGTTTTAAGTTAATATTTTTTTCGTTTGCTTTTCTCTTAGATGTACGGTATGTTTAATAGGCGAAAACTGTAAACATAGTCAATAAACAGGGTTAAGAATTTTCTGAAATCATTTTTTCTATAGATATTAAGTATCGTAACATTCGATATGGTTCTAACAAGAAAACCTTACGTGCTACAACATTCTATTTATCATTTTCGTATTTGGAAGTTTTTATAGACACATAGTAGTTGTACATATACTTTCATCCTATCGGGACTCATCAGTGCGCCGATCGGATGAAAGTATTTGTACAACTACTATGTGTCTATAAAAACTTAAGGTAAATTACATAATTCTTATGCTTGCTTAAATAATATTGTTTATATTATGTATCGAAACATTCCGTGGATAGACTAGTCTACATGTTGAGATATGTAATTTTATTAAATATTTCCTTTAATTTATTTAAAGTTATATATTTTTATTCAGTTGCGAAAATGTCAATCTCAACGCAACAAATAATCTGAAGACGTTTAAAAAAACAGTTAATTATTGTTCCGATTTTAATATAATTCATAGTCGTGGAAAAGATGATATTTACAAGCCTCATAATAAAAACATTCGGCCCCAGAGCTGAAACATTATTTTATAACTAGTGTCCGATAAGGCTTTAATTGATGGTGTCAACCCTAAATATAGTGTGATTCAAAAGGGCGAGGGTGCGATCCCTGACGATTGCCTTATCTAAGCGACCAGAAGCACAGATTAAGTCTGCCCTCTTGGCGTCGCTGCTCCCCTTTAGATCCCAAAATTGGGGCCGTGATTCCCTGATATGCCTTCGGGTCCCTTGGGAGATCGAAAATGTTTATGTAGTGTCCTGCGTCAGTGACTTCCAAGTTCCGATGTAATTTATGGAAATCTTGATACTGGAATAAGTCCAAGGAATTAAAATAACTTAAGTTGTAATAAAGATTGGTACATTAACGTAGTTACAGGGTGGCCCATTTATTTTGGGACACTACCTTATCACAGAAAGTATACGTAGTGAAAGGTTGTTATGATTTATTTTATTTTTATATATACAGGGTAGCTTGTATTTCGTTGGCAGGAATCAGCTTTCTTATTTTAAATAGGACACCCTGTATATTCATACAATATATAACTTGATGGGTCTGTAATGCAACAGTTCCAATTTATTAACATTTATCTTCATTATTTATATATATATACAAAATATAAATGTATGTTTTTTTTACTGCCTAGTACCCAACTCTCAAAATAAAAGAATGACATAATGTTGCTAAATTTCGCGTATAATTATTTTTTCTCAACACTTTCAAATGGAACCTCTTGCATATTATGTTAAATCTATATAGATAACTAAACGATGATTTCAACGATATATAACAACATGGATCTGCGAGACACCGTTTCGGACTTATAGACGATTATCTTCAGTAAATACTATTTAACTCCAAACGGAATCTCCAAACATTGTTAACGAAATATTATTATTTATAATATTAAAATATTTTATTAAAGAAGAAATTAAACAAGTAACTTATATTTAAAGACTAACAATAATCATTAATTATTATTGCATCAAGTGTTTTATATGTTCTTCATTTTGAGCAATGCAAGTGATATATAAAGTTTCAAAATACGTAACGACATTCCTAACATATTCAGTTTATTTAGACATTGAATACCTTTCCAAATCCATAACAAGGCGATATAAAAATATGTGTCAAAAGATTTGTGCAAATATGACAATAATCAAAAACAAGACATGCGTTCAAGGCCAACTTCGGTAAATATGTCAATATGCAGGGTGTTTCTAAATAAGTGTTCAATATTTCACAAGGTGATTCTTCAAGTATTTTTAAGGTAAAAATGTAATACAAAAGTGTAACAAAATGCCTCGTTTCCGAGATACAGGGTGTCAAAAATATTATTTTTATTTTTTTCTGCATAATTTCCTAAATAATTCCGGTAGCTGGATAAAAATTGGTACCCGGGGCTTTTTTACATTAGAAATGTGAATTTGATCTTAATTTAGTTTTACTTTGTAGGGGGCGCCACCTACCTATCTTTTCTTACTTTCAAAGGCTCGTAACTTTTTGTACGACCTTGTATTACATTTTTGGTCAAAAAAATGAATTCCTCAATCATATTTACATAAAAAACGTCTGTTATTGACATTAGAAATTTGAATTTAATCTTAATTTAGCTCTTACTTGTAGAAAGAGCCAGCTACATGTCTTTCCTCGTACGTCTTTGTTGTACCTTCTATTACATTTTTGGTCAAAAAAAATAATTTCTCAATCACCCTTATGTAAAAAAATCATTCTTTACTGTTTCTCAAGATTTATGATTTCTATGAGAATTATATAAAACAATATCATGGAGTAAAGATTTTTTTAATCTTCATAAACATTTCAGACAATCATTCACAAAAAACACCATACAATAATAGAAAACAAGCAATAAAACACTAGATTTTTTAATCATAAAAGTTTTTGAAAATGCCCACCTCCTTCCAAAACCCATGCATCCGACCTTCTTCTCATCGATTCGTGCACGCTTTGACAGGAATCTGTTATGCGATTATTTAGTTGTTCTTCATTTTAAATCAAAGTTTGGTAAGCGAGGGTCTTAAGATGACCCCAAAGGAAATAATCCAGGCATTTAAGGTCTGGTAACCTAGGGGAGTATAGATGAGGCCCCCTTCGCCCTATCCAGCGATTTTTGAAAGTTTGATTGAAGTAAAAATGGCACATTTTCGAGCAAAACTGGCAAATCTTCTTCGAAATATTGACGATACCTATCGCCGTTTAATCTTCCCGGAATAAACAATAGACCCATTAGAAAATCTCCCAGAAATTCAGCCCATACGTTAACGGAGAAATGTTCTTAAAAATGCGATTCCTCTATTGAATGGGGGTTTTCCACGGACCAAAAATAATTATTATAAAAATTGCGAATAGCATTGTGTGAGAAACCTGATTTGTTCGAAAACAGGATTTGATGACCAAATAGAGGATTTTGAATTAGGCATTGCAGAAACTAACGATAGTTGTCCTTTACTAGAGGCCGACTGGTTTATCCTTGAGGCGGACCTCTCTTACAATTATTGGCGTTCGCCTCTCCTTTCCTGAAGATGGCCCTCTCTGAAATGTTGGTGTTTCTGTTCTAGGATGCTACCTGATCCTTTTGCACTAGAGGCCGGCTACTTTATACATGAGTTGGTTCTCCTTTTCAATTAATCGCCATCGCCCTTCTGTTTGAAACGTTACTAACTCTGTTCTAGGATGATTCTTCACTAGACGCCGACTACTTTACTCACGAGTATTATGTCGGAATCAACTAGTAAAATTTTGGTACGAATGCAAGATAGCGGAACAAAAGGGCACAATATATTTAAAAATTATTGAAATTATTTTAAATTATGCCCAAAGGTCAATTGTGGCATAGGTAGAAAGAAATTGATAAAATATTGCTGGTATAGGAATCCAATATGATGGAACAAAATGGCGCCCAATAAAAATAAGACAGTATATGTAAAACATATATACTGTGATTATGTACTGAACTAAATTGGGTCACACTTCCTCACTATTCCTAACAAACTGAAAAAAAAATGCAAATGCAAATATGTATTAATTTGTAAGTACTTTAAGGATTGAAATTGCTAACTTTATCCCTAAACTACATATTCATAAATTTCAAAGTAAAGCCCATATATGTAGATTTAAAGAATACAGGTATACATATCTGTATACAAATTTGACATACAAAATATACATTCCTTACAATAAATTATATTAAAATACCGGGAGGTAGGCACGCTATTTTGCAGTCAGAACAAAGTAAACAAAAATTAAGAGTCTGGCATTCTGTCATTATAGTTTTACAGCGTTGCATAAAGATAGGTCGGACAAGAAGAATATATATTTTTCTCTTTGTCTTGCTGTATTAAGGTAAATGTTTATTTAGGCATTGCAACCAGTGATGCCACAGCTACCAAAATTTCGGTAGATCTACCGAATTTGGACGCCGTCTACCGAAATACCGAATTTAAATACAAATCTACCGAAAATTTGTTAAAGCGATATTTTGTGGTTTTATACCGAAATGATCGAAGTATAAAATTACAAACCACTTAGACTGTATACATAAATATTTAAAATAATTACTAAATACCGTATTTGTTAATATGTAATTATATTATAAATATTTTCTACGCCGCGTCAATATTATACCTATCATACGCGTTCTCTCTCGCTCTTTAAAGATGCGATAAATAAAGAAAGCATATCTGCGTCTTGGTGTGGCGATGGCAACATGCGACGTCGGATTGGAACCGTGCACCAACTCCGCGGTAATTCCCCGACGAGCGTTTTTAATTTCGGTGATTTACAGCGACAAATATTTGGCTATAGATTTATGTATTTCGTTTTTTTATAAGATAAATTAGATAAGTATTAGAGATAGAGATTAGAGTTTTTTTATAAATAATAATGAGTGATTCAGATAGTGACAGTGACAGTGGAGGCGAAGGAAATATTAGAAAAAAAAGGAAATATGAACAACATTTTAAAGAAGAATGGCAGAATATTGCAGAGTTTAAAGGGTGGTTGACAAAAAGTTCCAAAGGCAAAAGTTTCCCTAAATGTATCGCATGCAATAAAGATATTAATATAGGAAGCGGTAAAGATGCCCTAATGAAGCACAGAAATGGAAAAGCGCATTTAAAAAAATGCGTTTCTATTCAGCCAAATAAACAACCAAAGATAACATCTTTTACAGGCGTAAAACATAAATTGGAAAATCGAGTCAAAGAAGGTATATAGTAACTGTTTTTTTTACAAAATTTTTGCTTTTTGCTGAAAATTTATATTTTTTTAGGAGAAATACGACTAAGTGCATTCATTGCTGAACATCATTTGCCATTCGCAGTAATGGACCACTTAGTAAAAGTAGTAGCCAAAGTCTGTGATGACTCAGAAATTGCAAAAGGGTTGGCTTGTGGAAGAACAAAGTCGACAGCAATCGTCAAGAATGTTCTGGGGTACAACAGTTTCCAGGAACTTCGCGTCCATCTCAAGGAAAATAAGTTCTCCTCAATTGCTGACGAATCTACCGATATAAGCAATAAGAAGCATCTATGTTTAGTGGTAAGGCGTGTGGTAGATTTTAATATAAGAGACGATTTTCTTGCACTGATTGAACTTTCAGCAGCTGACGCTAATACCATTTATACCCGTATTGTTAATTTTTTTAATGAGCACAATATACAATATAAAACTAATTTGATTGGGTTTGCATCTGACGGCGCAAATGTAATGATGGGCGAACATAATTCATTAAAATCGATGTTAAAAAAAGATATCCCTAATTTATATACAATTAAATGTATATGTCATTCATTCCATTTGTGCGCGGCATATGCCTGCCAGAAACTTTCGAGGTTTGTTGAGGACTTGACCCGAGATATTTACAATTATTTTGGGTCAAGTCCAAAACGAACATCTGAACTTTCACAATTTCAGATTTTCTGTGACGTCAAAATCCATCAAATATTACATCCAGCACAAACACGTTGGTTATCGGTACATTCTGTTGTTGTTAGGATTTTAGAACAGTATGGCGCCTTACAATTATATTTCACTGATGCTGTATCTAATAATGATCTACTTGCAGCTGAAAACATTTTAGTTAAACTGAACGATCCCACTACCAAATTATTTTTGCAGTTTTGGAATTCGTTTTGCCATTTTTCACGAACTTAAACAAAGAAATGCAATCGGAGTCTCCAAAAATTCATATAGTTTATAAAAACATAACAACTATTTTAAGAACAATTTTTGATTGTTTTATAAAACGAAATATATTAACCAGCACTCCTCTCGAAAACGTTGACTTTAAAAATCCATCAAATTTTATTCCACTTGAAGACATGTATTGTGGTGCAAATGTATTCAAAACTATATCTGAAAATAAAATTCCCGCAGACCAGTTAAATTTATTTCGAGTTCGATGTTTAGATTTTTATGTAGAATCTTGTACCCAAATAACTAAGAGATTTCCTTTAAAGAACAATCCTCTGTCTAAATTTAATTTTTTGGACCCAACAGTCTTCAAATCTGGTGCAATCCAGTCTATTACTGATGTAGCAGTCATGACGAAAATGTTTCAGGAACAAAATTTACAATTATTGGATACAGAATGGCGATTGTTGCGCAACACTCCAATCCAATCACTTTCAAACGAACGTCTGCCTTTCTGGCAAGAAGTTAAAGATATGAAATCGGGTGATGGCACACCAATGTTTAAAGTTTTGACAGATTATGTGTTTACTTTATTGTGTCTCCCCCAGTCATCGGCCAATGTTGAAAGAATTTTTTCTGATATAACGTTAACGAAAACAAAGCAGCGAAATAAATTGGGGACAGACACTATCTCCGGACTTCTCCACACGAGAAGATATTTTCGAAAGTATAACTGTCATAATTTTGAAATTAATAAAAAACACTTAATGACGATGGATGACAGAGCCGCCCTTTATAAAGGTGAATTTAATAATGATTCTAGATCAGAATCTGATGACTAAGTATAGGGATACGTTTGTAATCACTATTTTTTTTGTTTTTATGTTGTTATACCTATATAAGTGTTTCTGGATCAAACTCTTATTGACTGATATATTATATAGTTTGTTTTAACTTTATTTTTTTCTATTGTTTTTTTAATGTAATAAAAATCTTTAAAATGTGTGCGTGTTTTTTTTTAATAAGACCTTATAATTTCAATAATAGGAATCTACCGAAAATTTTACGAAATCTACCGAAAATCTCCGAGCAATTCTACCGAAATTCTTAAATTTCCTGTGGCAACACTGATTGCAACAAAACATAACGAGTTTATGAATCAAGCAGTACGAGATGTAGGTTCTCCCCTATTATGCCTATGATATGGCAGCACCAATATTTAAAAAAAAACCTAATTTATGTTCTATTTAATCGACCGAAACTTTTAGGTATGAACATGTTGACAATCACACAAAAATCAAATTAAAAGATGTTACTGCCAAAGCAATGAGCCATATGCCCTCGGCTGCTTCAAAGCAGCTTGAACCGTCATTTACCGGTCAATAAAATGTGGTAATAGGACATTTACTATCTAAATAACAATATAAGTCGCATCTGTTAACAATGTTCTCGGTGTTCTGGTCTTATAGTTGCGTAATCGTAACCGCAAACACCCCCTCGAGACTTAAATTTGATCAGCGTTGTCTCCCCAGCGAGAGATCCAGTGTTTTATTTGAAACTGTTTAACCGACGAAGACTAATGGACGTACGAACATTGTCTGCACCAATATTAAAACATTACGTTTATTCTAACTAGTGGTTTTAACAGGATGAAATGAATTCGATAAAGGGTATCTTCAATTCGGTTAGATAATAATACAAAAGGAAGTTGTAGATTCATGCCACCTCATACTATTTGGCTCTACAATTCCGCTGATGGGGTTGCGAGATTTCTACTCTGAAGTTCTTTTAAAATATAATTTCTCCATATATACAGGGTGTCCCAATTTTGCTGGGACATTAACTATAAAATTTTAAATGGGACACCCTTTACTTTACGTTACGTAATTTTACGTTTACGTTACCAATTTAAACTATAGTCGATGTCTGCGTAGTTTCCCAGTTAATTAAGGTTATGTGTGATTTTTTGAAAACTGGAACTATTTTTCGAATCACTATAAAAACAGCAAAAATCAAAAATTGGGCATTTAGGCGATAATTTCCAGTTTATAAAGCATCAATGATTATACGGGGTACAAAATTTTTGTCTACATCTATACAGGGTGGACATACTACGAAATCAATCTTGCGCATTTTTAAAGTGAAAAAAGTCGTTTTTTTTTTAAATTAGAACACCCACTATGTTTTTTATTTATGCAAATGATCATAAAAATACCTATTTTTTTCATATATAACCTAACCTAACTTAAATTCAATGGTTATAGAGAAAAACGCAATTTAACAGAAAATCTCAGTTATTTCTTGAATATTGTGATGCTGCATACTCAAAAAAAAACTATTGGAGGCATGGAATAGATAATATAATTATTTGTTTTAAATTTAACAGTGTGTAATTTATTTGTGTTTTTAGTGGTTGTTGTTTTATTGAAATCGTTTAAATTTAAAATAATTAGACTTTAAAAACGTTTCCTTGTATCGATGTTTAGTTGTTCTATTTTAGAAAAATGGCTCAAAATTTCAAGTCAAGACATTGAAAATAATAAAAGTCAAACACTTGCATTAGGAGAAAATCGCCGAATACTTCCCATGGCAAGGAAACCAAACAAGAAAATGTTTGACAAAATTTGCAGTGATTTATCAACTCTTGAAGTTTTAAATAAAAAAAAAAGGGAAAAAGCCCGTTCACTCGTCTCTGAAAATTTTCAAATGGAGTTTTTATTATATTTTATTGAATATCCTACCAACTCTTTAAGAGGTGCACAAAGAGATTTAAATTTTTTCCATGGCCAACCTACATCGAGTATTAAAAGAAAACAAGATATCCCCATGTAAGTTTCTTCCAGTTCAATATTTAAGTGAAGCTGACTATCGGGATTTCTACTGCGGGAATGCATAACGAAAAAAAAAATACTCACTACTATTCTGAGACAAATAAACATTTGGTGAAGCCAATTAAATTGTTAGTGTGGTGTGGTATTTTAAACGACCGCATAATAGAACTTGAGTTTTTTGACCAATATTTGAATAGATAAACATTTTTAAACCTTTTAGGAAATCAAATTATGAAAAAACTCAATGATCTTCCAGAAGATATTCGTGTGCAGTTGATATATGAACAAGATAGAGCTCCATACCACTGTGTAGAAGATATAAGATCATTTTTAAATAAGCAATTTAATTTAGTAGTAATATATATAGTAACGGTAAAATTCCATGGCCGCCGCGAAATCCCGATTTGACACCCTCAGATTATTTTTTATGGGGCACACTTAAAGATAGAGTGAACAAAAAATTCGTGAAGAAATTATTAGTCTTAATAATAGTGACGTCGTTCGAAACACCTTCGCAAACATTCAAGTGCGATATACAGTGTGTATAGTAGAAAACGGACAGTATGTGGAAAATCAATTATATAGTCATTTGTTTCAAATTTTTCTTGTTTTTCTATTTCCATGTAATCTATTTTTATGTTATCTGTTGATAGCTATGTTCTCAACAAGTTTGTTTCTAATATTAATGGTTTTAAATTTAAAATTTAACAGTAAATAAATACAGAATAAAATTAGGACTATAGTTATGCAAATAAAAATATTATCCATTCCATGGCTTCCTATAGTTTTTTTTGAGTATGCAGCATCACAATATTCAAGAGATAATTGAGTTTTTTTGTTAAATTGCGGTTTTCTCTCTAGCCATTGAATTTAGGTATAGTATATATATATATATATATATATATATATATATATATATATATATATATACAGGGTGTTTCAGTTTTTTGTTGCATAACTTTAACAGTTGATAGAACTTTTCAAATTATCATATAAACATAGGTCGTGAAGCGCTTAGTTATCAAGATACAGGGTGTTAAAGTTTGCATTAAATTTTTCCTTTTTTTCCATTATATCTAAACGGTTGGACATAATGGGTATTTGGGGGTTTTTGGGTGCGGAGAATTTAAATTCGATGTTAGTTTTCATATTGCTGCTAGAGGGCGCCACCGGCTTATCAGCACACTAACGTTATTGAACAGAACTTTTTTACCACTCGGTATATGGCTTCAGTGATTAAACTTTCCAATTCCCCCATCTCTTCTTAATAAAAAAGGTATACTTTGTTTAAGTCTCTAGGAGTGACCGTTTTCCAGAAAATCGCACTTGAAATTTTAATTTTTTAGTCTTAGATGCCTAGCAGAATGTTAATAATAACAAAAATAGTGGGCCATGAAACCTGTTGCTATGAAACCGAAAACAAAAGTAAACTTTTGAGTAAACATCATGCATATTTGTGTATTTTATTTGCAGAAATTTCAGTTTGCCTATTTTCTTTCTCGTTTTTTGTCTACTTTAGTACTTTACTTAGTAAAATGCCTTTCGTATTTTCTAATCAAGAGTTGGCGGATATTCATTTTATTTATAAGTTTGCAAATGGTAATTCTGCCGAAGCAGCCCACGAATACAGGCGCAGATTTCCAAATAGAAGACATCCGAATCGTTCGGTTTTCGTAAGAATTCATCGGCAAATAGTTGAACAGGGTCTAGGCAACGTTCGAGGTTTAACGTTCGGCCACTAGAAACTTTGAAAGACAAATTTTGTATTTTGATTTTTTAATAAAATTGAATAAAAACCAATGTTTAAAAAAAATTCTTAAACGTGATCAATTTTTTTGCAACCGATTCAAGGATTTAATAAAGATGTTATTTTGTCAGAGAATTCTTAATCTAAAAATAATAAACTTTTTAAGAAATGTCTTTGGACCGATGAATCCTGTTTTACTCGTCGTGGAATTGCAAATTTTCATAACCAGCACGTTTGGGCACATGAAAATCCAATAAAAAATGCCGTTAGGCCAAGAAAGCTTCAATACGAGTTTTCGTCTGGATAGGCATTTACAACAATAATCTTTTTGGACCTTACTTTTTGCCTCAGCGGGTAAATGCAGCGGTTTTTTGAATTTTTAGAAACGGAACATGGGAATAAAAAGACATTCCATTGAATTTAAAAAAATCTTGGTTCCAACTTGATGGATGTCCAGCACACTATGGGAGGCTGGTGAAAACTGGCTAATAATCATTATCCACAAAGATGGATTGGTCGTGGAGCACCAGTTCACCTCCACGATCTCCAGTTTAAACCCTTTGGACTTTTTTTTCCTATGGGGATGTTTAAAGGAAAAAGTATATGAAACTCCCGTTCAAACAAGAGACGAACTTTTGAATAGAATTAGGGATGCCTGTGGTCAGGTGAGACCATTCCTAAATAACATTTCACGCTCAGTTTTTCGGCGAGTGAACTATGTATTGAACAAAATGGTTCACAACATCTTTTTCGAATTTTTTAAAATTCATTTTGTTTTCAATGGCTATTACATGTATTAGTTTCCATATGTTTTAATTAAAGTTTAAATTTTTTATATAAATTTTTTTTTATTTTGTTTACGTTTTTTTTTTAGTTCAAAGGAAATAGAAAAAGTGTGTCATACATTTTTTAAATTATAAATTTTGGCTTGTTAAAATAGTTACACCATACCATTATTCCAAAAACCTATATTACATTGAAAAAAAAGCAAATCTCAAAAAAGGCCAACTTTATTTTTTTTTCTACCGGATACGTTAAAAATGTTTTAAATATTTAAAAAGCATCTATTTTTAAAATTAAAAACTTTAGAGCTCTGTGTTTTTAAAAGTATTTTAAAAAAAAAACGTATGTATAAAAATTATAAAAATTTTAATCAAAAACGTTAAATTTTTTAACAATAAAAAGTTCTCCCGGAAGCTGTTTATTTTTCATATATCGCAAAAAACTTAATAAATTTACGCAATAAATATTAAAGATAATTTTAAAAAATAAAAATACGGCAAAACTTTATATTCAGAAAAAAAAATGTTTGAAAAGTCCTTTAATTTGTTGATTAACTCATTTAACAAAGATCATAATAATTCATAGTATTTGAACTTTCAAGTGCGATTTTCTGGAAAACGGTTTAATAATAAATAAAATTACCTTTTTTATTAAGAAGAAAGATGGGGGAATTGGAAAGTTTAATCATATAGCCATATACCAGTGGTAAAAAAGTTCTGTTCAATAACGTTAGTGTGCTGATAAGCCGGTGGCGCCCTTAGCAGCAATATGAAAACTAACATCGAATTTTTCTCCGCACCCAAAAACTCCAAATACCCAATTTTGTGCCATTATGTCCAACGGTTTAGATATAATGGAAAAAAAGGAAAAATTTAATGCAAAACACCCTGTATCTTGATAACTAAGCGCTATATGTTTATAAGAACTTTTTGCACTAATTTGAAAAGTTCTATCAACTGTTAAAGTTATGCAACAAAAAACTGAAACACCCTGTATATACAGTGTGACCCATTTAAAAACGGAACACCCTTATATCTCAAAAATTAACTACCATGTTAGTTTCAAATTTTGTTGATGTGTATAAATTTAAAATAATATTATTTTTACACATTCAACTTTGACATCTCTCAAAAGAGACTATAGTACGATTTTTACGAAAAAGATATTAAGGATTTTTTTAACGAAATTTTAATTCTAGATTCTTACTCAGCATCCTCAAGAACCCCCTTATACCAAATTTCAACAAAATATGTCAATAGCCTTGGGAAATACGAGTTTCAAAAATGCATTTTTTTATGTTTCCAAAAAAATCTCTTAAACCATTGTCTTGACCAAGAAGCACTATTTTACATTATTTTTACCATCTTTATCGAATTTAGAAAACAAAATGGTTCTAAAACGTGCTCTAAAATATGTTCGAGTTCTTCAGCTCTGCTATCGTGTTTTTATTTTTTAATAAAATTATAAAAATTAAAAAAAATTTCTTAAAGCAATTTTTTTACTAAAATTTAATAAAGATCGTTAAAATAATAAAAAAATGTAAGATAGTGATTTTTGATCAAGACAATGGTTTAAGAGATTTCTGCCTTTGAAACAAAAAAAAATGCATTTTTTGAAAGCTAGTATTTTCCAAAGCCAATGACTTATGTTGTTCAAATTTGGTACAAGGGGGTTCTTGATGATGCTGAGTAAGAACCAAGAATAAAAATTTGTTTAAAAAAATCGCTAATATCTTTTTCTTAAAAATGGTAACATTTCCCCCCTCTAGGCTCGCACCATACACAACACCAAAGTTTGAAACTATATTTTTTTTCCTTTTTTTAATTCCTCAAGTGTTGATTTTTAAACAAATTAGTTGGCAAGCAGATTAGTAACCGAGAAGTAAACAATAAACATTTTTCGAGGTAATTTCTGGTCCTGTTATTGTACCATTTTCGTTTAAATTTTAAAATGTATTGTTCTTTTTTATTCGAAGATAAACGATATTTTAAATGTAAGTTTTATATCAATGTTAACAATTTGTAAAATTTCAAATTTATTTTAGGTTTAACATGTAATAAATAATAAAAAGAATCAAGAAATTTAACAACACCTTGGGTCACTAAAAATCAATTCAATCAAATAGAACAAAGTAAAGTTACTTGACACTGCCATATATACAGGGGCTATCCGAACAATTTAAATATTTATTCTCTAAATATAACATACAAGTTGGTCATAAGGTATATGATTTACTGGATCAACACTACACAAAAAACAACAAAAACTTTAATAATAAATAAAATTAAAAAAGACACATATAGTATATCAGGTACCATACAAGGATTGTGATGGCGTTTATTGGGCAAGCACAACAATATTTACACTCAAGAATGTATGCCAATAAGTACGACAAAAAAAACAAACTGCATTATCAAAACACGCACAACAAAATAATCACACTTTCGATTTTGAGCAAACATAAATTTTAAAAACGGAATTACATAAAAAGAAAAGGGAAATTTACGAGTCGATAGAAATAAAAAAAAATAGGCATGCCATAAATGACAAAAAAGATATAGATTTGTTAAATAAAGTGTACTACGAAATAATAGAACTAGGGTAAGCACCACCCGTCCCTTCTATTCCAACGAAGGGTTATTTTGTTAAAAATAATAAAATTTAAATCAGTGTACGTGATATCGCCAAAGAGCGAGTTGTAAACAGTATGTTGTTGTGGTCATCTTCTTTGTTATATGTCGAGTAGTTCGTAAAATAAGTGAAATTTATTCTTCATAAAATTTTGTAATTATAATGGATTACTTACGTTTCATAATGAGTCAAAAAAATACGAGTTTTTATTGTAAAATGTAGATACTCTGTTTTAGCTTTTAGGATGAACTTTTTGATAAAGGCAAGGGTGTTCCTGCCGAAATGTTAAAAGATTTTTTTTAAACTGACAATATATGTGGCATCACTAATACCTAAGTCACAAGTAGTTTTTTTTTTGGACCTATACCCAAGAAAATTATAAATATTAACTAAATAATGAATATGCCAAATGTGATTTGCATAAATTAAAACCATAGTGGGTGCACTATTTACCCAAAAGCCAATTTTAAATTTTTGCTATTTTTTATAGTGATTTGAAAAATAGATCCAATTTTCAAAAAATCACACAAAACCTTAATTATCTCGGAAATCTACTATAGTTTAAATTGGTAACTTATGTTTATGTTTGACAAGAAATCAAATAATTGACCAAATACAGGGTGACCAATTTAAAAAATTATAGTTGTTGTCGTTCCAGCAAAATTGGGACACCCTGTATACATGGAAACATTGTATTTTAAAAGAACTTTAAATTTAAGGGAGAACTGCATACAAAAAGTGAAAAATCAACGACTAGGTCTAGTCAAGTTCAAAGTAGGATGAAATGGTACCTACGTATTAGAAAAAACTTCCTGCGCGTCCGACTTCAAAAAAATGTGTTATGTATAGGCAATTTAAATTACATTTCGTTTAAAAATGGGTTCAAAAGGGTTCACGCGCTGCAGAAATACAAAGACATGAGTACGATTTACCATTTCAAATTTTGCAGTTACGTAGACAAAGGATCAATGCAAGGCGGTAAAGAGCCATTTTGTGGATAAAAACATTATATGCGATGGCATTTGCGTCAAAAAGTGGTCAAAAAATCGTCGAAAATGGACAAATCCACTTCTGTTTTATAATTACAGGTTTAATTATTTCATAAAAATTTCCCTAATTAAATCACCTTGAAGCTAATAAATATCTCTTACAGCTTTAACATAATATTGCAGCGGCGGAAGGCTTGCAAATGATCCATAATACCGCGTGCAGTTCCCCCTTAAAGAAACTTTTGTATGAAACTTTTTTCCTATCTCTTACGGATTTTCAGATAGTATAGTGTGTACCATTTGTCAACCTATTACACTTTAACATGCCGTCAAAATAACGCATATGTGTTTATTAGGATTCTGTTCCATCGCTTGGTGTAGATAATCCAAGCCAAAACAGACGGACGCTAGTTCAGTAATTGTTCCAAAATTCTCATTTATTATGGTTACGAAGGGGTTGTGCTACCAAAAAGCAGTCAAGAAGACGCCGCGCCAACATTAATTTTTTTGCATTTGTGATTCTTATTTTCCCTAGATTTCTTGTAAGTTATGCTAATGACATCCTGTATTTAACACTGAAATCTGTGTTGTACTTTTGACTTATGGCGTAGCCTGAATAAGGCCAATTAAGGTTATAATTATCCGTAACCCTTTTAGAACCTGTCGTCAATAATTATTTAAAATTTCCACTAGTGTCGACTAGGTGGTCCCCAAATGTCACACAAGGCCAATTTTTTCTAAGGCTCAATTTTAAGCTTCGTTAACTTTATGTTAACATTCGTTTTTACAGGGGAAGTTTTTTCTTTTGGCTCAACAGCCAGTTCTCATTACATTACACATTGGAAATCGAGGGTAAATTAAAATAGTCCCAAGAAAATCAGTGAATTTCCTTTACCCGGAGCTTCCCTCGTTATGATTTTTTTCCATTTATTAGGAATAGTGAAGTGTAACCCAATTTAGTTCAGTACAGTCACAGTATATGTGTTACATATACTGTCTTTTCATTTTTATTGGCCACCATTTTGTTCCATCATATTGGATTCTTGCCGATATTTTACCATTTTTTTTTTCTACTTATGCCCCTCTTGACTTTTGGGAATAATTTAAAATAGTTGGTTCAACGTAGTAGGTATAGACTGATAATATGGGTTTCATGCAGGATATAGAATCTATATATGTGTCCTGAGGATGTAACAATAAAGTAACGAAACGTCGACAATTTAAAAACATCTTTTGTTTTTCTACTGGATCCTAGCCCCAAATAATTCACCAATTTAACATACATCAAGAGGATCGTTAACGAGAATCATTCAGAAACTTAATATCTGGGAAATATCTACGGAACAACGGAGTAGGTAAATAATGAATAATATGGGTTTTATGCAGGATATAGTATCTATATATATACATATATATATATGTATATATATACAATGAGGGCATAAAGTCTGGAAACCTTGAGATATGTCAAAAACTATACAAGTTGGGTAAAAAAGTTTCATATAAAAGTTGTATAGTTCCTTACGATTAATGATTCAAAAATGTCTTGAAATATACAGGGTGTTTTAAAATCAAGTTACACGCCAAAACTTCAGAATCTCTAATAGAACACCCTGTATATTATTTCATTTTAAGAATCTACATGAAATTCTGATCATATTTTATTAAGCATACCCTATCCCTAAAGTCAACTGTTTTTGAGATAAAAAAATAAGAAAATGTAAATTTGGCTTTAAACAAAAAAAAACAAAAAATCACAGTTAGCAAAATTATCAAAAAATTTCGTGATCATGGTTGTGTAAAAGATCTTCCAAGGACAGGTAGGCCAAAACTAGATGATGATATGAAGTTGAATGTTTTACTCAGTTATAATGAAAATCCACATTTACCTACAAGTCAAGTAGCATGAGATTTAAAACTTAGTCAATCATCGGTAAAAAATATTCTGCACGCGACAAAGTATCATCCCTACAAAATAAGATTAGTCCATGAATTAAATGAAGACGACTTTAACCGCCGACTTGAGTTTTGCGAAAGTATGCAAGAGCGGTGCAACCTGGATCCATTCTTTTGTAGAAATATTTTATTATCCGATGAAGCCACCTTTTTTCTTAATGGTACTGTCAACCGACAAAACTGTAGATATCTACTTACTAGAGAGAATCCCCATTGGGCTCAAGTGGCTCATACGCAATATCCCGAGAAAATCAATGTTTGGGCTGAAATATTTCAAGATAGAATTATAGGTCCCTACTTTTTCGACGTAAATTTAACCGGCCAAATTTATCTTGATTTTTCACAACTCGAGTTGATTCCTGTCTTAGCTCAATTGTATCCAGGTAATGAGCCCGATATGCCTACTGCAGCAATGTGGTTCCAACAAGATGGAGCACCACCTAACTACGCGCTACCTGTTCGGCAGTATCTCAGTGAAATATTTCCTAACACGTGGATAGGACGTGGTGGTCCCTACGAATGGCCGGCCAGGTCCCCGGACTTAACTCCCCTAGATTATTTTCCGTGGGGATATTTAAAGAGCAAAGTTTATTTGAACATACCTCCTAATATCGATGCGCTGAAAAAATCGTATAAGAGATGAAATCCGACAAATCCCACCTACTTTCATTCGAAATCTACAACAATAGTTCATCAATCGATTAGGATATTGTCAGGAAGTGAACGGACAACAGTTCCAGCATTTATTACGTTAAAACGCATCATTTAGAATTTTAGACTATCGTTGTTAATCGTTATTAAAAAAATGTTGTAAAACAGTTTTCCCATTTTTTTTATCTCATAATCAGTTGACTTTGGGGATAGAATATGCTTAATAAAATACGATCAGAATTTCATGTAGATTCTTATTTATGTATATATATATATATGTGTGTCCTGAAGATGCAACAATAAACTTGCGAAACGTCGACTACTTAAAATTGGATTTTTGTTTTTTTTAAATGGTTCCTAACCTCTAATAATGCACCATTCTAACATAGCAACAAGAGAATTGTTAGCGAAAACCATTTAGAAACGTAATTTCTAGGAAATGCGAACCAACGGAATGGTAAAGACTGATAGTATGGGTTTCACGCAGGATACAAGATCTATATATGTCCTGAAAATGCAACAATAAGGTTTAACCCGAAATACTATAGCAGGCCTGGTAATATTTTTACCAAAATATTACCAGGTCATCCCTATATGGCCCTTAGCGTTTGGTCAAAATTTGAAATCAATTGGGTAAGTAGTGTCTAAGCTATGTCGCGAACCGACAAACAGACAGACAGACAAACCGACGGAAATGATAAAACATGTTTTTTGGCATCTAGGGACGCTAAAACGTGAAGATATATAAAACTTGAAAGGGTGATTTTTTCACGATTATAAAAATTTTATTTGGCCGCCATCTTGAATATTCATACAGTTTTATAAGTTAATCCCTATACCACAATTAGTTATGGCACACAATTTGAAATCAATCCATTAAGTAGTTTTTTCAGGTTGAATTATTAAATATTTTATTAAATCCATTTTGTTCCGCCATCTTGCATTCGTACCAAAATTTTACCAGCTTATTCCAGTTGATTCCAACATAATATTTTGATGTTTGTGTAAAATTTGATAAAAATATGAAATCAATTTAAGCTATGCGGCGAACTGACAGACAGATAGACCGACAAACGGACCGACGCACACTGGTCAATTTTTACGGAAACGTGGTAAAAAATAGAAACATTAAAAATGTTACTGAGAACAGAGAGAACTTATTTAATAATGATAGTTACACTTATTTAAAATAGTTTTTAATTGGATATGATAATGTTTGGAGGAGTATCTTGGACCCCTGGGACTACAAAGACCATTTAGTGAACGTAAAAAATAAAGAGCAAATTTTGAAATGTATTTCCAACCTTAGTTTTAAGTAACTGTTCTAGTAAATCATTACCTCTTTGTTTATAGTCATTTACGCTTATGTATATTATTTGGGATTATAAAAAATTGTTAAAATCCACATTTATATACAGGGTGTACTCACAAGATCATTACTAAAAACATAAATCAAATATACTTACTGTCTAGTTATGTGTATCCCTAAAGTAAAACTCTAATTTCTACACATTAGTCTCCATTGTGCAAAATTGATAAGATCCAAATCTACAGAGTGTCGTCACAAAATAAGAATTAATAGTATAAAACAAAAATTTAAAATTACTTATGTCTAGTTATGCCTATTTCCAAAATAAAACATAAATTCTTAAACGATAAATTATGTCATCATTATACATGTGAAAATCATGTAAAATTTTAAATATCCAAATTTACAGGGTATAGTCACAGAATAAGTATTAAAAATATACAATAAAAATACCTACTTAATTATGTCTCGTTGTACTTCTTGTTGTTGTATTTCTAAAATAAAACTTTAACTCCTAAACATTAGATTTTTCAGCATTGTGTATGTATATTTAAAGTAAATATTATACAAAATATCATTGTATCGTAGAATTGAATATGTGAATATATAATATTTATTGGGTTCTTTATTTTGGATTGTTTGAACTATCATTCACTATTAGAGGCCTAAGTAATTCCAGTGCCTCAGGAAAGAATGTCTTAATCTTTTTTTGTGCTAGTGCTCTTAAACTCAGTATAAAAGGATCCGAGGAGAAAAAAAGTCGATTTATTACATCTTTTAAACTATCAGTTCTCGAAGTCTTCCGGGAAAAATCCTTCCTATATTTTTTGTCTTTATTCCGGGCTTCTTGTGCCTCCTTGGATAATTGCCCTATTGGAATAAGCGAGTTAATTATGCCTGATTCGTGAATCTATGCACGGTAACAGGCATAACATACCAGGGATACAAAGATACAAAAAGTTTTACTGTTTCTAGTGAATATTTTTTGAATTCATCTATATTAATATCAAATCCTGACGACAGAGTTTGCAATAACACATGAAATTTTGTAATTATATTAAAATAAATTTTAGTTATTTCTACATCCTCAAAAAAATCTCCACGCTGTGTTTCCATTATTGGAACTACCGAAACTTGGCTTCGGTTTGTCTACAATTAGCCCCATCTGAGAACGAAGTTGTTCCTGAATATGTTTCTTTGATTCTAAAACTTTTAACTTATCTTCCGCACCTCTAGCTTGCCACTTGGAAATGCTCGTTTTATAAGCTAAATGTAAAAGACATTCAAAGAAACGTGTCCAGGCGTGTAATGTTGAGAGTCCATATTTCAAATTATTGTCAGCAGTCGATCTTTGAATAACAGCATCAATATTATTGATGTCCCTGGATGTGACCCCACAAATATATGAGTTGAACTATTTGATGTTAGAGCATTGCAAACTTTGTCGTCAATCATTGTGAGATATAGTTCAAAATGTACCGTTATTCTTTTATTATTAAGAATATACTTAAAAGGAACAACTTTGTTTATTTGATCATCCATATTTTTCTTTTCCTGCATAGTCATTTCTATTGTTTCGTGGGCGAATTGTAAGTTAAGTGGCCTAAAAAATTGAGGAGATGAAGATCTTGGATTTTGCCAGATGATGGACTCAAAGTTTCTGGGCTCGTTGCATACCAGTTTAATAGGCACTAAAGATATTATATTCATTACAAATTTTTTTTCTCTACGTTTTTGGACTTTTTGACAAATTAGTTGGACACCCTGTACAGAGGTATTTGGCTTAATTTCGTTTTCAACATTGATTTATTCTATTTAACAAACAAAGTGAGACATTCTATAACTAATGATAAATTTTGCATGACATCATTTAAACACACTACATATTAATGCAAAGTTCGATTTTTAGACCCAAGACGCAATTTAATTTTAAATTTTATAGAAAAAACCGCAAATATCTGCAAAATTTTGTTTTTGGATACTTACGATAAGTAATCATAGAAGTTAAAAAATTATATTAGAAACCGGGATCTGAGGCGGAACATAAACAAAAAGCTTTCTATAATATAGGTTCCTTAAAAAAAAGTTGCAATTTGCAGACATTGAGATTTTGGACTTAAGTTTCCACTACTATCCTACTTATATCTAAAACTTATACATATTTTGTAACTACATACCTTAAGATTTAACATCCACCGAAAATAAGTATCGATCCAGGTAATAACTTTTTTGTAGCAACTATTAAAATTTTACACTTTCTTCAGATTATAGTCTTACAAAGCATTACCTGCTGACATATTTCTGTTTTGACGCCTGCTGTCAGTGAACGACAAATGCTGGAAAGAATTTTTTCACAGCCAACTTGTTGTTTGCAATATTGACTTTAAATTTAGGACATTTTTGGTCATGTTGAGATAAATAAATTTTATGCATTTATGCCGTGATTCCAGGCAAATCGACCAGTGTGCGACGGGACTAATAAAACATATTTCTTGGCAACTAAGGACGCTTAAACGTAAAGATGTGTAAAACCTAAGAGGGTGATTTTTTCACAGTTATAAACATTTTATTTACCCGCCATTTTGTTCGGCCATCTTGAATTAGTACCACAATTTTACTACGTGATCCCTAAACCACAAACAGTTATATAACACACTTTTTTGAAATCAATTCATTAAGCAGTTTTTTCAGGCTGAACTTTTAAATATTTTATTAAGCCGCCATTTTGTTACGCCATCTTGGATGGCTACCAAAATGTTACCAGTTGATTCCAACCTAATACTTGATGTTTTTGCAAAATTTAAAATAAATTTGGTAAGTAGTTTTTTAATAATATTTTTTTACCTTTCACTAGGCCGCCATATTGGATTTTTACAAAATATTACCAGGTCATCCCCATATGACCCTTAATTTTTGACCAAAATTTGAAGTCAAACGGGTAAGTAGTTTTTTAGCTACGCCGGGAACAAACAGACAGACCGACGGAATTGAGAAAACATGTTTTTCGTCATCTAAGGACCCTGAAACGTGAAGAAAAAATCTCACTGTGTGATTTTTTCACGGTTAGAATACTTCCCTTTTACGATGGAAGTAATCCTCGTACGCATTTAAAGGGGGAGACTGTTAAAATAAGCCAGAAAGCTACAGTTTTACACCATATCTCCAAAGTGGACATTTATAACGTGACACCGACAACTTTGTTATCACCTTACCAAATTTGTAAAACTTGCTAAAGTATTAGAGATATTCCTAGCCGTTTTTTTTTCCAATTGTAACCCTTTAAAATCCCCACCTCGTATAACTCAAAAAAAAAGACACTGTTTAGAGATTTAACTTATTTTTCGTCATAGTCTGTTAACGAGATAAAATTAATTTCCAATTATATAAGAATAATAGCCGCTATAAAGCAATAAAAATATCAATTTATGGTGTGAAGATGTCACAGCAAACAATTAAAGAGCTATCGGCAATTTCAGATTCGTCACATGTAGGACGCTATTTTCAAAATAAACCATAAAATTTTCCACGCTGCTCCTCCCCAGTCGTTTGGCGCAAGCATGTAAACGACTATTATGAGCGGTGACGAATCACTATTCTTGGGAAGTTTTCTCGCTGGGTTTTGTTGTGGGAATTTAGCGATACATTTCCAATAATTACATTGTTTCATATATTCCGAACTATAGAGAATTATAATTGTTTTTTTTAATATACTAATATGTTACAAAAGACGAAACGATTAATTTTAAAAAAAACTTTATCTAAATACAAAAGGTGAATGAAAAGAGTTGAAACATTAAAAGTGGATATATTTTATTATACTACTCATAAATACTGCCTACATTATTAATATGTTTTTGGTCATTACTCCTGTCAGTGAATATCGGTATATTACTCACGCTCGCTTGAACCAATCGCAATCGTCCCCCCCCTCGAATTTTTTACTGCGACGTCGTTGGCTGTTTTTAATTAGAAAACCAGATTCTTCATTTTGTTGTCGAACTTCTTAGATGTTAGCAAATTGCTAAGGCTCTACACATTTCATATTTTATGTTTTTTTTATTGCTAAAATGACGTAATGACGTTGCATTAAAAATTGCGCATCTGAAGTAATAACCAGCATCTGATCATCATGACATCCGTAGGCAGGGGCGTGCCGTCCATGAAAGCAAGGGAAGCAGTGTTTCCCCCAAAAAAATACAAAACAACTTCTAAAATGTAATTTTTGAGATAAGAAACCATTAATTTAGTTTATATTAAAAATGCTAAAATATCATCTTAATTATCAAGCCCATAATAAATGCGACCTTGACTCCGACGGAGCGACAATAGAAAATGGAATAGAAGCTATGCGGGCCGCTAGCTTCTCTGCAGCCAAGTCCTGTATGCTTGATTTCCTGTGAGTCGAGCCAGAGGTTATTAAACTTTCCACCGGCTGTTGGAGTAGGTTCTTTGCTTGAACGGCTATCCGTGTGTTGTATGATACGTACGTCGCGTCGTGCATATGCAAATAACGTCAACTTCAGCTGTCGGTAATAACGTTGAAAATATTGGAGAATTTAGTAAGAAGAGTATGTGTAAATGTGTGGTGTGTGTCCTAGTAATAAAAGAATTTTCAAGATTAAACTTCGCTGATAAGCTTAAAATAATTTCTAAAGGAAGGGCAAAACCGCCTATGAAAAATTTAACCACAAAAATGTAAAACTGTATTAGACATTTTTATCCGGAACAACAATACGAACAATTTAAATGTTAGCCATTTAAGGGTGTGAAAATATAAGTAAATTATTTTGTTGGCCATGTTTACTTTTTGAAAATGAAAAAGTTCTCTGGAATAAAACTGGTTTTTCCATATTAATATTGGAATTATTATTATGTTGTTTGTTTTCTCGGATGACGAAACAAGGGTTTCTTCAAATAGAGGAAATTTTCAAGATCTACTTAGTTTAATGGCTAAATATGATGATTGCTTAAAAAATCATTTAGAGCAGCCTAGCGTTTTTCGTGGATCATCGAATCGAATTCAGAATGATTTAATTTCCGCTGTTGCAACCATTATTCTAAAAAGAATTAAGCAGGAGATTGGCGAGGCGCGGTTCATTGCTATTGTTCTGGACGAAACAACTGATATCACTAATTTTAGCCAATTATCTATAGTAATACGCTACGTTAAAACATACGGAAGTATTTAAGAGCGATTTTTAGGTTTTAAGAATGTGTCCGAAAATCGTACAGCAGATGCATTATATATCGTAGTTTATAACGTTACTAAAGAAATTAATGGAGAGAAAAAATTAATTGCTCAAAGCTATAATGGAGCTGCAGTGATGGCAGGACAATTAGAGGGTCTGCAAGCTAAAGTTCGAGAAACTCTCCCAAGTACTGTGTTTGTCCATTGTTTTGTTCATAAATTAAATTTAGTTTTATCCCAGTCCATCAATCACATTAAAGAGTGTAAAGTATTTTTCGTTACTTTAAGTGGCATGACTGTTTTTTTCCAAGTCAACAAAACGTACACAAGCTTTGGACTCCATTGTCCACAAACGATTGCCCAAAGTAGCTCCTACTAGGTGGAACTATAATGGAAGACTTTTGTTAACAGTATCTGAAAATCGTGAATCACTGATTGAACTATTTGAGAATATAATAGAAAATAATGAAACGTGAGACTCAGAAGCAATAAATAGTTCGAGGGGGTTTTTGGACTGTTTGAAACGAGATTTTAATTTTAATTATTTGTTGAACATATTTTCAGAAATATTTCCATTCTCGGACAATGTTTTTAATATATTACAAACTAAAACAAATGATATTGCTTTTTGCCTAGAAAAGTGGATGATTTTAAGTCCATGTTAAGCCAAAAAAGAGATGACTTTGACCTATTTTGGGAGAAAACGATGACGTTAAATGTACAGCCACAAGACAAGCGTCTTCGAACAGACAAGGTGGAAGATGTTCAAACATCATACAGAGGCCTCTTTTATGAAATAATCAATCAAGTTCAGCAACAAATAAACTATAGATTTAACGGTTTAAATGGTTTTAAATTCTTCGAGCTCTGCAATTTTGATGCATTTAAAGGAAAAACTTTTCCAGAAGATGCGTTTAAATCTCTTCTTCTTCATTATGGCCAGTTCTTCGACCGAGTGTTACTGCGATCTGAACTAAAAGTGATTGACGAAACTGATGACATTAGCGCAAAAAATAACGCTAAGGAACTAATGCAATTTTTAAAAGACAAGGAACACAAAAATTTCGTGAGAAATTCAACGGGGCAGGAGAGACTTTCGCATACATCGCTGTTGTTCATTGAAAATAAACCTCCCCAAAATATGTGGGAGCATCGACGTTTTTAGATGACGTCATTGACGAATTTGCAAAAAATGGTGACATTAGCGCGAAAAATAACGCTAAGGAACTAATGCAATTTTTAAAAGATAAGGAGCTGGAAGACGCCTACACCGAAGTGTCGAAATTGTGTGAATTAGTATTGACACAAGTTCATCAGTAGAACGCAATTTTTTAACATTTAAACGTATAAAAAATTTCGTGAGAAATTCAACGGAGCAGGAGAGACTTTCGCATACATCGCTGTTATCCATTGAAAATAAACTTTTCCAAAATATATGGAAGCATCGACGTTTTTATGATGACGTCATTGATGAATTTAACATCTACTCTTGCTAAATATCCACAGAACTAGTTTTTATCAGAAAAGCATATTGTTTAATGCATGCAGATTTTATACTGTTCTTGAGAAATGTATTAGGAACTCATCTACTGTCAGTATATTTCAAAACAAACTTAAAAATTACTATTGGAGAAGAACTGCTATAGTTTTCAAAATGTTTTTGCTGCATAGACATCTACATTGTTAAATAATTGGTTAGTGTACCCATGCAGTTTTGTGTGTCAAAGGAGGTGTAACATGACTTGCGGGGGCTATTAAATAAATATTAAGGAGAACTGAGTCTACTCTTGCGCTGCCTTGACTTTTTACCTTTTCCCCAGTTATCGTGATGTATTATATGTATATTACTTTTTAACTGAACAAATAAAATTATTATTATTATTATTATTAACCTCTATATTAATTTAACAAAGTTTGCTATTTTGAATTTCCTTCCTGTAACAACATTGTTTTGTGATCTCATATGTTAAGTAACAAATAGGATGTTAATAATATTTGATTAAGATTCTTGTTAACTTTATTTACTTAAATATTATCTGTCACTAGAATATAATTTGTTGTTAAACTAACAATATTCTTTAATTTACTTCAGACAGTCAGAGAATGCAAAGAGGTGTTCCACAAGGGTCAGTTCTAGGCCCATTTCTGTTTTT
Organism: Kuschelorhynchus macadamiae; assembly: GCA_030620095.1. Taxonomy (NCBI): domain Eukaryota; kingdom Metazoa; phylum Arthropoda; class Insecta; order Coleoptera; family Curculionidae; genus Kuschelorhynchus; species Kuschelorhynchus macadamiae. Next base: position 2,110,312 of record JAUTXW010001318.1, on the reverse strand, counting down.
ATTGTATGCGAATGATTTAACTTTTTTAAATACACAAGGTCTATTTACGTTATTTGCAGACGATACAACTATTCTCTGGCGTGGCCGTGAGAAGGACTTGGGTACTGTTATGTCGGGTGATATTGGAAGGGTTATAGAGTAGTTCAACTCGAATTTCCTCTGCTTCAACATTAAAGAAACTAATATTATATATTTTAAATTTTCACTTTGCTCTCTTGAGTTTAATGACCAGATCATTGACAGCAAACCGTTTAATACATTTTTGGGAATAATGTTGGATGATAGGTTAAGGTTCGCTGAACACATCAATAACTTAAGGACAGTGGCCAGTCAGCTTGGTTGATCTTCTGCAAGACTGGTATATTTCTCTCTGGTCGATTCACAGTTAAGATATGGTATAACTTTTTGGGGATTGAGCCCTCAATATTTGTCAGAAGAGAGCAGTTCGGTATCTAAATAAGGCTAGGCCACTTGACCTCTCAGTATCGCACCCGTCACTCATACAACCTACCACTACCCACAACTTGATTCTCTAAGAATTCACTCATTTACCTGTATCTTTTAGAAACCATGTTAACCTGAAGAGGTTTAAAAAAAGATTATCAAACATATTACTGAAAAAGCATATTATAACCCGTTAGAATACTATGCAGATCACCTTTAACTAGTGGTCGTTATATGTCAGTCATATTTTTAATTGAAAAGTCTAATATTCGGTTTTTTTTATTAGTTTTATTGTATTTTAGGACTTTTTTAACAATAGCTTACATTTTAATTGTATGTATATTTTTTTGTTTTTTTTTCAAGTGTTATATATGTTTGTTTACATTTTTTTATGTCACTGACATATCAAAAATGTGTACCTACCTCATAGTTACATGAACTGTTGCATTTTTAGATTTAAGATTTTTTTCTAGTTTTGGCAATAAGAACCAAATTCAAAATGAAATATTTTCAATACGGATCACGATTTTGAGTTACGGTTTCCGGCCTTTGTTTGACCAATTCCTAGAGTATGCAGCCCGATGAGGACAGCCTTGGGGCTCCATCTAAACCGTCTTATACAGGGTGTTGTATAAGACCCTGTCATTTTTTGAAAAGTTTATTCGACCAGAACTCTTACTGTGAAAGATTTCTTTTTCTCTTTGTGCGATTAAAATAATCTAGAGCTAGGTATAAAAAATCAGTTTCCAGCGGTTTTGAAATTTTTTCTTCCGTTTCGACATTCAGGGTTTCTTAGAAAAGATTTTTTTTAAATGGTATGAGCAAAGCCCACTTATGTCAGTCAGATTCAGTATGGTCTATCAGATTATAACCAGGGTTGGCACCCTTAAGTATTCCACCATGAATACTGTATACAGGGTGCATCAAACACACCGATTCTAGACTTTAAGAATGTTGAATTTCTGCTACGCAAGGTAGGTACGTATTCTAAAGCTTTGTTACTTACTGTATTATTGAGACATATTCTCAGTTAATTCGAAATAATAATAATAATAATAATAACGTTTATTATTTACCACATGTATACATATATAAAAACAAAATTAAAAATCACAAAGGTAAGGCAAATAAAAGCACGCATTTCAGACTTCTGAAGTCCAGATTCGGTTCTACCAATGCGGCTACAAACTAATATTATAACATTTTGGCAAGTAGCTAATTAATAAAAACACAACAATAAATGCTACAATATTAAAAAATGAAGACACGAAAGGAAAGAAGGGGAGAAAGAAAAGGAAAGAAGAACAAGAAGGAAGAGTACGGCTGAGAGTAATTTAAATGCTATTGAGAATTAAGTAACTGGGTAGTAATGTTTCTTTTAAAACTTTGTAATGACGTAGAAATTTGTAATAAATCTGGAGGCAACAGATATATACAGATAAGGAGGTGATTTAAATTTAAGTAATTTATAATAAAAGCAAAGGGCATGGAGCTTACGTCGGTTATACATATTTAGCCATGAAATTTCTTTAAGTTTGTGGATTACCCTGTCTCTCCTCTTAATACCAAAGATAAATCGAATACAGCTGTTCTGCACTTTTTGAACTCTTCGTAAGTCATAACTATCCAAACATGGACCATATATATGATCGCAATGATTAAAATGTGATAATATTAATGAATCATAGAGCTCCTTTTCAGTGGATTGATCAAGGTAGTGTCTGTGCGGAAACAATGATTTCAGAGAGCAGTATGTTTTTTTTAAGAATGTGAGAAATATGAGAACTAAATCGAAGATGTAAATCTAAAACAAGACCTAAACTTTTTGCGCTTTCAACTACATTTAAACGTTGATTCTCTATGCTTATAGCCATATCTGGCTTTATTTCATTAAGAATATTTTTATTACCAAATAAGAGAACAACCGACTTAGACGGATTCAAATTTAGCATGTGTTTAGAGGATATTTTAAGCAATTGGTCTAAATCGAAGTTAATTTTAATAATGGCTTGATTATAGTCAGAAGGTTTAAAAGATAAATATAGCTGGGTATCGTCGGCGTACAGATGGTACTGACAGTATTTAAAGTGTGCATGGAAAGTGCATGTATAGATACTAAATAAAAGAGGTCCTAAAATGCTGCCTTGAGGAACCCCAGAATCAACTTTAAGAAAATCTGAATAATTTTGATCAATTTTTACACGTTGAAATCTATTGGAGAGAAATGATTTAATAATGTTTGACGCATTTACCGAAAACCCTATATAGTGTAACATAGAAATTAATATTTTATGATTTAAAAAATCGAATGCTTTACTAAAATCCAGTAAAATTAATGCTGTGATTTCGTTATTGTCTCGAACGGAAAAGATATCGTCAGTAACATCCGCCATTGCCGTCGCGCAACTATGTTTAGGGCGAAATCCGGATTGTTTCGTTGGTAAAATATTATTTAGATTAACATGTATGCGTATTTGAGTTTCCAGCACTCTTTCTAAAATTTTTGAAAACGTTGGAAATATGCTTATTGAACGAAATTTTGTTAAATCCTTCGGAGAACTAACTTTGGGAAGGGGTGTAACAATAGCTTTTTTCCAAATGTCAGGAAAATACTCATGAAGAATACATTCATTAACAATGTGTGTTATAAAACCAATAATATGAGGGAAGCACAGGGAGATTAAAGTTATATTAATATCATCTGTGCCCGCAGCTTTACTTTTAATTTTCATTATAATTTGAAGAATATCATTGTCCGTTACAGTATTAAAAGTTAACAAGGAAATCAGATTATTTTTAGTGTTATTTAAGTAAAAATTTAGTAGATCGTTATTTACCGAATTATTTGTTTTGGTTGAATTTATAAAAAATGAATTAAATTTTTTTTATCTTTAAAAACCTGCGGAATTTCCTTTGTGTTTACTGGCCTCAGTTTATTAAGCTCTTTCCACTTATCTTTTATGGAACTATTTTGAAAGGTATGCCTATGATAAGCTTTTTTTTCTAATGTAATTGATTTATTTGTTAAATTCCTTAACTGTTTATAATAATCCCATTTGCTAGGCAGTTTACTAGATTTAAAATCACGAAAGGCTTTATCTCTTAATTTCTGCATGCGTTTAATATTTTCTGTGATCCATGGCTGGAGAGGTTTATTGCGTTCAGTAAGGTTCTTAATAGGTGCATGCTTATTAAATAAGGCCAATATACTATTATTTAAAAAGTTTATCTTTTCATCAATATTTTCAAAATTATATATCTCATTAAATGTTATTGCTTCCAGGTCCCTTTGAAACAAATTTATATCAATATTTTTTAGTGATCTATATAGTATTTTATTAGGTGGTTTAGGGTCGCAAGAATAGTTAATCTGACAGAAAACTGAGCAATGGTCAGAAAACTGGCAATCAACAACACCTTTATTCACAACTTTATCGCAGTTCGTGAAAATAAGATCAATTAAAGACTGAGTTCTATTGGTAATTCTAGTCGGCTCTAAAATAATTTGTTCTAAATTAAAGGGTTCCACAGTTTGCAAAAGCTGCCTTGTCAAAGGGCTTTCATAATTTAAGATATCCGTGTTAAAATCGCCTATGCAAAAAATATTTTCATATGAGGAGGAAATATTAATTAACGTGTCTTCGAATGTATTTAAAAAAGAGGCAATTTCGGAATTTGGGGGGTCTATAAATAGTGACAATAATAATTTCGTACTTTTTTAAAAAATCTTTATCCAGATACTTTCTAAAAAATCAAACTTTTCGGTCAGAATAACGTCATATTTGAGATCGTCCTTGATATAAACAGCCATACCTCCCCCTCGACGGTCCTGTCTGTCATTTCTTTCTAAATTATAGGTTTGTAAATTAATTGCCTCATTAGAGATATCTGAACGTAACCAACTCTCTGTGACACCTATGAACTCATAGTTTTTGTTTTCGTAATACTCCTTAAAACTATCGAAATGTGAAATTATCGAACGAACATTGATGTGGGTTATACTAAAAGACATTTAAAAACTCTCAGCACAGAAGAAGAAAAGGTAAAGGATTTAGAGAAGAACGATATAAATTAAGGAATGTAGAAGTTATATAATATATAAAAAATTTAAAAAAAATATATCCACCAAAACCTACAGCTACCTGCATAAGATTTTAAAAATAAACCTATAAAATCTTTGTTGTACGAGAACCAAAAAAAAATCCTAGTATATTCTAACCAAAAAAATATCGTCACATAGACATCAATTATTAGTAAAATGAGTCTAATATAATGATATTAAGTAAAATACGTAATTTTATCCAGCAAAGCAGAATATAAGTGTCTTGAGGAAAACACGCAATTATGAATTAGATGTCCACAACATGTACTTAAATGAAAAAAAAAATTATAAATCATAACATCCTAACACTAACTTCTCAAAAAAAAAACAGTGAACGAACGTTTTGTAAACAAAATAACATATCATCATATATATGATATATCATATAATCATTTATGGTTTTACCACCATTTATGGTTTTACCACAAAAAATAATAAAGTACTTTGTATATATACCTAAATACGAAGGGTATTGAGACATAAACATCATACCTTGTTGTGAAATCCCCTTTGTAAAAATAATCCTATAATTTATTTAAAACATCTAGATCGCTAATACGATGAACTATATCACTTTTATCTTTCACATAAATATTTCCCTGTGAGCACCACACTGATCTAGCACTGAATTTTTGAACGGATTTCTTCATTAAAGAAAGACGAAACTTAGTTAGGTCCTCTTGCACAGAAACGCCCGTCGTTCTTAATAATTTCGGATTTTTAAGTACCGAGACACGACTAACATCATTTGCAAACTGCACTAGGATAGCCGGTGGCTTATCGCCCGGATTTTTTGCGGAGATGCGATAGGTTTTTCTAATATCGGAATCTTTAATATTACACTTAATTCTTTTATTGAAAAGGTCCAAGGCAATTTTTTTAATATTTTCGTTCTCTTCCTGAGCGACGCCAAATATGCGCACGGTTAAACTGCGCGATGATTGCTCGCATGATTCCAACATGGCTTCCAGAGTTCTATTTTTCGCTTGGAGGACTTCCACTTGATTGTTTAGAGTTTTTACCATAGATCTAAAGCTGGACATTTCTTCCTTTACTCTATCCGCAACCTGCTGGGCTAGTTTTTCCTCGAAGGGTTCCTTCAAGGTAGATACAATAAGACCCTTAATTTTGTCAAGGTCGGCCGCAGACAGAACCATGATAACAAAATTTCCTTTTAACTTACGTTAGTGTAGATATAAACCCAATTCCTCTATTGCGTTCGCACTAAGTCACAAAAGACACTAGAAAAACTTCTTTATTTTAGTCTAAACACAGTTTTTCGTACAAAATAATTGAAAAAAGCAGGAGCGGCAGTATAGTTAATGTTAGCTACTCGAACGCCATCTACATATATAAACGATGGGAAAACGGTTTACGTAAGTCTGTATTAACAAAAATAACGTGTGAAACTGAATTTTATTGGGAAAAAGAGAATTATATCAATTACAAAAATATATTCAAATGTAAAAAAATTGTTTCCGTAAAAAGGTCCATTATTACTAAAACTGGTATTAGTAGCAATCTCGAATTCAAGATTGACCGAAAAAACCAAACCCAACAAACCACTATTTAACGTCTACCTCTTAGTTTTTGGTGAACCCTGTATTCAATATTTATGTTAGAAAATTTAAGGGTGCCAACCTTGTTCATAATCTATTTGATTACCACAAGTGGACTTTGTTCAGCAGATTATTTTAAAAAATCAATTTTTCGGGTCTTAAATAACCCCCTATATAAGCCAATGGCGATGGTCTCCAGAGGCTGCCCTTATGAGGTTGCATACCCTAGGAATTGGTCAAACAAAGGCAGAAAACCGTAACTCAAAATTGTCATCCGTATTGAAAATATTCAATTTTGAATTTCCAGTAAAAATTTCCTTGGTGCACTTCGAAATTCCAGCGGTTTAGTTGCTGTCTAAAGTTGGTGTATCATTAAATATTTAACAAATGTTACAAACAAAAAAGATATCCCCGTTTGTAATTTATAAACCATATTAAAATGTAAGAAAATATATAGAAATTATTAAGGCCAACATTAACTAAGGCTATAAATTTTACGGTTTTCCCGCTTAACATCATCCAGGCTATTAAAAAATCCTTCACTTCTGCAGCATCTTGCAAGACTGCCTCCCTTATTTCCTCAACCGTCCCCCCTTTACCAGCTTTATTTCATGATCAATACTTAGGGGGAGGCAATGTGACGTCATATCTCGGCCATCTTGTCATATCGGGCTCCATTCCAGAGATGCGATGCGATGAGATTTCAGCACGGCGCTGAAACATCCTGAAATAGGTCCCCTCCCGTTAACTGGGGGACGCTCTGCACTCCCCGCCGCAATGTTGCCGATGGTAAAAAAAAATCACTAGAAATACTGGTTGTAGAACTGCTAATGTGAAATATTTTATGGGTAGTAGATATTGTAATTAGAATTTGTATTAAACTCTATTTTTGAACTTGTATTGTTTTGATTAATTTATTTTGAATGTAAAATTCATTTTAGGTACAATATGATTTTTCATTTAGAGGACATTTCACTGCCAATTCTTCTGGTAAGTGGGTAAACATTTTTTTGCCACTTTCATTCATTATTATATTTTTCTTACGGACTAGACAACAGACAGATTGTAAATTAAATAAACAGCATAAAGTTAAACTATAATGTTTTACAAATAAAGAACGACAAGAATCGCGGACTTTTGTACTAGACATACAACTTAGTGCTATCTTTAAAAAAAAACGATTAAACAAATAGTTTAAACATAGGCCCCAAAAGCAGATGCCATATCGAAGTTGAGCCTCGACCAAAGCAGGAATTGCGAGCTATCAATGAATCTTGGTTGTTAGAGATAATCCGTAGTGCATAGTAAATGGAAGAGATTTTATTGCATAAATTGCTGATATGAGTTTCAAACTTCAACTCGTCCGCATCAAAATTTTGCACATTGCAATTGGGTTATTAATATTCTCTCGCTTTTATACCGTGCCAAATTAATTGACGTGTAGTCAGCAAAGATATCACCAGATATGTCAAGGTGAAGGTCATACAAAATAAGAAACAGTAAAGGGCAAAAGATCCTTGAGAGATGCCCGAGTTTAAAGTTGTTCCCGTTAAATGTAAAATTCACACATTTAGGTACAATATTGTGCATTTTTCAAAACCGTTTATCAGGACATAGTTCATTAATGCAATCAAATGCTTCTGGTAAATCACAAAACACTGTGGGTAAATTTTAAAAATATTCCCACTTTCATTCATTATTATATTTTTAAAACTTCAAACAATATAAATTTAATTCAGTTTATAAAGTTTGTAAAATTAAATAAACAGCATAAAGTTAAAAAAATAACCTGTTTTACAAAGTTATCTAAGACAAACATTTTTTTTTTTAATTTCGTTGGTTTGTCGCCCTCTTTAAAAAAAACACCGATTAAACAAAAAAATTGATAGTCATAAAGATGATCTGGTAACATTTTGGTAAAAAGCAGATGCCATATCGAAGTTGAGCCTTATTACCAAAGCAGAGAATGAATTTTGCGCACTAATCCATATCAAAAAAATGGATCTTGGTTATATAAAAAAAATAGCCATAAAAGTGCATTAGTATTTCAAATTTTGGAAGAGATTTTATTGCATAAATTGCTGATATGAGTTTCAAACTTCAACTCTTTATCTAAAAAATTTGTTGAGTCAAGCATTGCAATTGGGTTATCATGCAGACATATATTCTCAATATTACACTTAAAATTAAGCAAATTAGTCTTGGATACATTGAATGACAAAAAGTTAGCATCACGCCATAGTTTTTAGATTTTAATCAGATCATCATTTATATTCTTTGTAAGACCTTCCGGATTACTACCGTGCCATGAATTAATTGACGTGTAGTCAGCAAAGATGGTGAATTCACCAGATATGTCAAGGTGAGGGAGGTCATTGAGGAAAATAAGAAACAGTAAAGGGCCAAAAACCGATCCTTGAGAGATGCCCGAGTTCAGGACACGCTCAACTGAGTTGTTCCCGTTAAATGTAACCATCTACACACATCCTATGAGAAATGAGCTAAGCCAATTGTGCATGGTTCCTCTAAAGCCGTACTCTATCAGCTTCAACAACAGTAGTTCGTGATTAATGCAATCAAATGCTTTAGATAAATCACAAAACACTGCTGCGGCGAATTTAAATTAATATAAAGATATTCCAGGAATTCAAAGATAGCGTCGCTCGTTCCCCTTGATGCCTGTAACCCATTCTGTTGACGACTAAATTTATTAAAACTTCAAACAATATAAATTTAATTCGAAGTTATAAAGTTTGTAAAATATTGCATGCACTAAACTATAAGTATTACCTCCCTCATAAAAGTATTGTAATCGTAAAAAATAACCTTCCCAGATTTTCATGTTTAAAGTTATCTAGATGACAAACATTTTTTTTCTTAATTTCGTTGGTTTGTCGCTGTGTCGATCTGTTCGCGGCATAGCTAAAAAACTACACACCCGACTAACTTCAAGTTTCGATAAAAAATTGATAGTCATATGGAGATGATCTGGTAACATTTTGGTAAAAATTCAATATGGCGAAACAAAACTGCGGCCTATTGAAAGGTTAAAAGAATTATTACCAAAATACTTTACCAATTTTCCTGAAATTTTGGCACTAATCCATCATGGCGAAAAAAATGGCGGCTTAATAATATATTAAAAAAAATAGCCTGATAAAAGTACGTATTAGATTGATTTCAAATTTTGTGCAAGAATTAAGTGTGATATAGCAGTTTTTAATTAATTTTATGAAAACCATTCAAGATAAACCCAACAAACCCAGAATCAGTAAAGTCGTCTTGATAAGCTCTATCGATATCCGTGAAAATATACAGGATGTTCCATTGAAAACATGTAAATTTGGATCGCCGTCTGTTTCTGGTACATCCTTTATAAAAAACACAATTTTTTGATTAAAGGGATTTTGAATTGAATTGAGTAACTTATATAAATATTTATTCAAATAAAAAAAATATTTTTGTATAGGCTTCATGCAAGCTCTCTAACTCTGATCTCAAGTAGTGAAAAAGGATCCCAGTACTTTTTAAAGAGCATTCAACCAACCATTTGAATATTAGTATTTACTATATTGACACTCAAAAAAAAGACATAAGATTTTTATCAGAGTTTTGGGTATTCTCTCTCTCCCAAAAAGTTAATTTTTTCTAAGAATACAGCCTCAGGAGATTTTATGGAATTGCAAATGTTTAATTTCTTTATTTTTTCACATGCTATGTAAACATATTTTTTAACTCATATTCTCATTCGCGTATCATTATTATACGTTCCTAGTCCCCACTCAATTTTGGGGATCCTTAGGGGGAATCAAAGAGCTTTAGATGAGCGTGTAAGTATTTTATTCTTCCCCCGTAGAAGGGAACTATTGTAATCGTGAAATAATCACCTTCCTAAGTTTTTATTAGATCTTCACGTTTAAGGATCCTTAAATGCCAATAAACATGTTTTCTCGGTTCCGTCGGTCTGTCGGTCTGTTTAACTGTCTGTTCACGGCATAGCTAACAAATTATTTACCCGATTAACTTCAAATTTTGGTCAAAAATTAATGGTATATGGGATGATCTGGTGACATTTTGGTGAAAATCCAATATGGCGGAACAAAACGGCGGCCTAGTGAAGAGTTAAAAAAATTTTTACTAAAAACTGTTAATCCAATTTCTCTCAAATGTTTCACAAAAAATTAAGAATTACGTAGAAATGAATTGGTAAAATGTTTCTGCTAATCCAAGATAGCGAAATAAAAATGCGGCTTAGTAAAATATTTAAAAAATCGGCTCAAAAAGCTACTCATTAGATTGATTTTATTAATAAAATTGTGATACAGATTCAAGGTAGCGCAACAAAATGGAGGCCAAATAAAATGTGCCCTCCCAGGTTTTTATAGATCTTCACGTTTTAGGGTAACTAGATGAAAACATATTTTCTCAATTTCGCCGGTCTGTCTGTAAATTCGCGCACTAGTCACCCGATTGACTTCAAATTTTGGTCAAAAATTAAGAATCATAGGGGGATGACCTAGTAACATTTTGATAAAAATCCGGCCTAGTGAAATGTTAAAAAAATATTACTTAAAAATTGATTTTCCAATTTATCTCAAATGTTGCACAAAAATCAAGAAGGGTTGCATAGGAATGAATTTGTAACATACTGGTATGAATCCAAGGTGCCAAGACAAAATGGCGACCTAATAAAATATTTAAAAAATCTGCCTGAAAAACTAATTGTACAAGGATTAAATATAATATAGAGCTAAACTGGTGAATTTATGGTAGGAATTCAGTATGGCAGATTAAAATTTCGACCAAATAAAATGTTTAAAAAACCAACGGAAAAAGACCTTTAATTAGATGTGATGTAGGGATAAACTGGTCAAATATTGGATCTAATATGATGGAACAAAATGGCGCCCAATAAAAATGTGTAACAAATGACAGTATATATATATATATATATATATATATATATATAATATATATATACTACGCATCAAAATTAACGCACCACTAAAAATTGCACAGCATTTCAATATGGGTTTTCTTGCGAACCGCTGAACGGATTTTGATGAATTTTTTTTTAAATGTAGATTTGTTTATCGCTAAAAACGCGCGATGTTAGTTTTTATTAAAATTTTAGTTTTGAGCATATATAGGGGCCAACAATGAATGAATTTTTCTTCAGAATATTTGAAACACCCTGTGGATCGTTTCAGCCATAACAGCGGGTATACATTTTATGCAAATTATAGCCCCATGTTTTCTTAACAATTTGGTTTTTGTTTCATGTCAATATCTCTATTTTTAAATGAAATACAGAGCAAAACATTAAAGCCCACTAGTTTATTTTAACAATTCAACATCTTAAAATAGGGTAGGCCATGAAATGAACAAGTTTGACAAACTGTCATGTTTGTTTATTATGTGTCAATTTTATCTTTAAAAAGTGTTAAAATTTTGGCTATGGAGCGTCAAACAAGGAATTTCTCGTGACGAAAGCGTAGCAGCAATTACATCGGCCGAGGAAGGAATAAGCTACCGTGCTATAGCTGGGAGACTGGTAGTTTCTCATTCATCAATATCGCGCGTTGTCCACCGTTTTGAGCAAACTAACGATCATAACCGACGCCATGGGCAAGGAAGGCACCGAGGAACAACAGTGAACCAGGATCGTTTCATTCGGTTACGTGCTTTGAGAGAACTTTTTGTAACAGCAAGAAATCTTCAGGTACAACTTAACGCTACACATAACGTCCAAATAACTGTAACTGTAAGAAGACGTCTTGCAGAACACAATTTAAGATTCCGAATTCCAGCAAGAGGGCCGAGGTTAAACGCAAACCATCGTAGAGCGAGACTGCAATTCGCCAAACAGCATGTAAACTGGATTGGGAGCTAGTCTTGTTCACGGACGAGTCGAGATTTTGTTTGTACAACTCCGACCGACACGTACGAGTACTACGCAGGCCAAATGAGCGTTATTCACAGTGTAACATTCGTCAAACCACGCTATTTAATAGAGGTTCTGTAATGGTTTGGGAGAAATTTCTTTGACTGCTCGAACAGAACTTATTTCTTTACGTGGTGGTCCATTGAACAGCGTTAATTTTGATGGGTAGTGTGTATATATATATATATATATATATATGTAATATTTTTTATGATTTTCGATTCTTTGACCTTTTCCGTAATAGACGTATTTTTTAGTTTTATTTTTCTTGTTTACGGTCAGAGGTTTACTTGAAAATAATTAAATAATTACTTCTTTTTTTTTTTAAACGTACATATTTTGTAGTCTGATGACGTTTCAACCAGTTTTGGTCTTTTTCAAATCTAAAATTATATGAAAAATTGTTGGCACGACAATAATAAAATACGTCAAAAAACATCATCTTACCCTAGAACGTAATGACAACAGTATACAACACATAACGAAGCAACAGCTATGACGATCACATGTTTTAAAATTTTATTTTCTCGATTAAGAAAATGTTAACAGGACACAACATTTTGCACATTGATATCAAGGACTAACACAACGAACTGTGGAGTATCAATTATTGCAATATAGATGTATATATTTTGCTAAGATTGTTTATATCTTTTTTGTCATTCACACAGTTTTTGTTTTTGTGGATTAAAGCCATTTCGTAAAATTCCCTTTTTTTTTAACTGACACTCGGTTTTTAAGATTTTAGTTTCAGAGTAATTAAAACTGTGGTTTTTCGACTTTTCATGGTTGGTTAATGCCGTTGATTTTTTTTTTGTCGTATTTATGGCTTTTTATACGGTTTTCCAAATATTGACTTATTTGGCCGATGTAAACCCCTTCACAATTACAACAAGGAATTTCATAAACTACATGGCTCCTTTTGTTTTTTGGAGTCTTCGCCTTTAGTTTACTAAAATTATTCGATAGTAGATTAACGGTTTTATGACAAATTTGGATGTTATATTTTTTAAAGAATGTTTGAAATTGTTGGACTAATCCATTTATAAAGGGGAGGGAAATGTACTTTGTACGTGCTGAAGTAGGTTTTTTAGTGCAAATTAAAGAGTTATAATGCTTATGAATTCTGCTTTTAAATATTTTATTAATTAGTTCTAATGGATATTGGTTTAAAATCAATGCTTCTTTTGCCTTTTTAATAGCATTTTCTCTGTATTCAGCATCAGAAAGCTGAATTGCCCTGTCCGCCAATCCTATTATCACAGACCTTTTTTGCGATGTTGGGTGATTAGACTTGAAATTTATGTATCTAGAAGACCATGTCGGCTTCGTATACCATTCTGTTTTTATATTTTCTCCTATATGGTGTAGTGTTAGGTCGAGAAAATTAATTTGGTTTTTTTGTTCTTTTTCGATTGTAAATTGTAAACTTTGGTGGTATTGATTAAAATATTTTAGGTTAAAGCATTTTAACGAAAAAAGAATGGAGTTTTGAATCCTACTCCATCACCATCTGCGCAACTACACTCGAAATTGACGATCCCATAGCGCAACCCTCTATTTATTTATATAATTGTTTTTCGTACAGAAAATATGTGGAATTCAGTGTTAATTCGATGGCTTTTATAAATTCATCTTGTGGTATGTCAGTGAATTTATTTATTTCAGACCATTTTTTTTTATTATTTTAGTTGCTAACGAGATGGGAACATTGGTATATAAGCATATAACATCAAGAGAAATAAGGAGGTAGTTTTTGGGAATTTTAATATTTTTTAATTTTTCTTTAAAATGAAAGGAGTCTTTAATATAATAGTTGTTTTTGTGTATAACGTTTTTAAGGATATCTTTTAAAAAATTTGAAAGTGATGTATAAGGCGACGTAAGGAGATATTTTCCTCGTGAAGTTTCGGTAGTCCGTATATTTTAGGTGGTAGGGCATTTCTAATTTTTAGGCGTTTAGTAGTTTCTGGGGATATATAAAATTTATTTTCCCAAGATTCAATTAATTAATTTTTTTTTCTGGTATTGGTTGGTAGGATCTAATTTAATTTCTTTATATGTTTTTTTGTCTTTTAGAAATTCTTTCATTTTTTTATTATACTCTACAGAATTCATTATTACTGTTTTATTTGTTTTGTCAGCTTTTAAAACTTTTATATGGGTGTTGTTTTTTAAAAATGGTTTAGTTTTACATAAGTTTGTTATTTTTTTTTTATTTTTATCGCTTTGATGTTTATTTATAGTTTATTTTTAAAATTTGTTAAAATATTACACGACTTGGATCTAATTTCATCTCTCTCCTCACCCTTCAAAAGATTTATCCCGGTTTCGATGTTGCATAAAATATCTGTGGTTGGCAAACATTTATCATCGCTTACTCCCATTGCATTTTTTGACGTATTTTATTATTGTCGTGCGAACAATTTTTCATATAGTTTTAGATTTGAAAAAGACCAAAACTGGTTGAAACGTCATCAGACTACAATATATGTATGTTTTTAATTAAACTGCTTAATAGATTTTTTTAAAATTTTGTACACAAACACTCTTGGTATATCATAACTTTTTGACGTTTGAAAAGTAGCAAAGTTCCAGGGCCGTATCCAGCCAATTCACACAGGGGAGGGGGGTTAGTTTTGAGACACCCTGTACATCGGAATTCGGTATTTTTGAATTTTTTTCTTAAACTACATTCATTTGTGAACAAAAATATGCCACTATCTTGAATGGCACACTAAAGGTTATGTACGAAATTTAAATCTTTAGATAGTACATACCCCTTTTTTTAGCGGTATCTGTATTAAAGCTTTTAACTAAGTATACAATTATTTCAATGATTGACTTTAAAAAAAAATTAAACTATCTCTACTAATAAAACACAGCCTTGTCGAATTAATTTTTAATTTCAGTAGCCCAAAAAAAACTAAAATCTACCCTAACACAATAACGTCTCAAAAGCTACAAAATGTTTTCAAAATGCATACCACCGGTGTCTCTACATTTTTGTGCATGCTTTTGTAGGTTTGCAATTGAGCGGTAAATCATTTGAGGGTTTTGTCTAACCTCGTCGCAATAAAAATGTATCCTATTTATTAATTGATCCCTAGTTTCGATTGGAACACTGTAAACTTTTTGTTTTAGATGCCCCCACAAAAAGTAGTCGGCTGGATTAAAGTCTGGCGACCTAGCTGGCCAAGGATGTGGTCCTCCGCGTACAATCCACCGATCAGCAAGTTGTTCATTGAGATAATTTCTAACATCAATTCCAAAATGTGCAGGTGCCCCATCGTGTTGAAACCATATGCCTCTTAAATTTACATTTTCTAATAAGCCCGGTAAAATGTTTTGTAGAAAGTCCAAATACACAACAGCCGTTAGTCGTTGAGGGAAAATATGTGGTCTAATTAAATGATTATTTATTAAGCCGCACCAAACATTCACTGAAAACTTTCGTTGAGAATTGGCCAATCGCAACGAATGAGGGTTTTCATCTGCCCATACATGAGAGTTTCTAGAATTAAAGACTGCGTCCCCTGTAAATTGGGCTTCATCAGTGAAAAGTGCTCTAAAAATAGTTCTTCGATGATTTATTACCCACCTAGCAAATGCTAATTTAGGCAAGTAGTCGCCTTCTTCTAATCTTTGTACCTCTTGTACATGGAAAGGGTATAAGTTTTCATTTTTTATAGTTCTCCATACTCTTGTCTGCGGTATCGCTAATTGGGCGGAAATTCGCCTAGTGCTTGTGGTTGGATCTTCCCTCACAAGATTGAGAATATTCTCTTCTTGGACCACGTTATTAGCACCCACTCTTTCAACATGAAGATCGGTTGAGGGAAACTTGCCCTTTTCACGCAATGTATTAAAGGTTGCGGCAAACGTTTGGTGATTTCGAATTCTCCGATCCGGAAATCGTCTTCTGTATTCTTCTGTAGCAGCCCTTCCGTTACCATTACAAAATCCGTACACAAATACGATGTCTGCGTACTCAGCGTTTGTAAATAACGGCATTTTTACAATTATTGAAACGTACAAACTTTTTGCAAAGAGAAAATTCAAATAAAAAATCTTTAATTAACAATGTCAAACACAAATGATTCAATTGTATGTACGTAATGTCATTTTTAAAATATCTGTCTAAATTCCAAGGCTTACTTTATTATTTTTAGGTATTAAAATTTATTGAATTTGTATTTTTTTGTAGGTTTTAAGATTACGAAAAAAATAAAGGTAAATAAAAAAATTAAAAAAAAACAAGCTCTTACGGGTAATTTGTATACAATAACAAAAATAAAAAAAGATAATTTTTTACGGTAGCCGATAAATGATCACGATCTCGAGCATTAGATAAGAGATGAGGCGAAAAAGACTCAATCAGAAATTAACTGGTTTATTAGTAGAGATAATTTAATTTTTTTAAAAGTCAAGCATTTAGACAAAAACCTCAAATGTATTGTAATGTATGTAGTAATGATTCAACGCTCAATTGCAATTCACAAAAGCGTGCACAAAAATGTAGAGATACCGTTAGACAGGCGTTATTGTGTTAGGGTAGATTTTGGTATTTTTGGGCCACTAAAAATAAAAAATAATTCGACAAGGCTGTGTTTTATTAGTAGAGATAGTTTAATTTTTTTTTAAAGTCAATCATTGAA
Organism: Kuschelorhynchus macadamiae; assembly: GCA_030620095.1. NCBI lineage: Eukaryota > Metazoa > Arthropoda > Insecta > Coleoptera > Curculionidae > Kuschelorhynchus > Kuschelorhynchus macadamiae. The sequence goes on along the minus strand of JAUTXW010001318.1, from coordinate 2,093,605 downwards.
ATAATTTTATACTTAGTTAAAAGCTTTAATACAGATATCGCTCAAAAAAGGGGTATGTACTATCTAAAGATTTAAATTTCGTACATAACCTTTAGTGTGCCATTCAAGATGGTGGCATATTATTGTTGACAAATGAATGTAGTTTAAGAAAAAAATTCAAAAATACCGATTTCCGATGTACAGGGTGTCCCATTTTCGTAGGTTTTACAGGGTTTCCAGCTTATGAGTAGAGATAGAGAGATGCGGTTTTCGCGACACCGTGCTACTTTTCGATGAAACTAAAGAGGCCGCAAACAGATTTGCCCTAACCATTTTAGTTTCCGTGCTACAGGGTGATTTTGAAAATTTGTCATTTTCGGACACCCCCTTTAACTCAGCTATCGTAAAATATATTTAAAATGTTTCAACTGGTATTTATAGATTTTTTCACGTAGAATTCAGTGGCGTACTCAGATTTTTGCTGAGAGTCATAGTTTTTGACATATTGGCATAACCTACTATTTTTTAAATGGGACACCCTATATATTATTTTTTCATCTTATTCTTCGTGTCGAGAGCTTTTCAAAAACATACCATAAGTCATATTTATTTTCATAAATAACATGAAAAAATGCATTTTTCTTTAAACGGATTTATGGCATAGCAGATCAATCGAAATAAGAGAAGGTGACTGTGGAGCCATGGAAAAAGTTAACAAATATTTATTAACGAAATAACAAAGTAACAGCATCAGAAAAAATTAGGAAGTAGGTAAAAGGTAAAAGGTAATAATTATAATTTCATTAAAAATACAAATATTTTTAAAATTGTATACCATTATCTGTCCTACAATAGTGACAAACTTTAAAAATTCTTTTTAATGTATTTTCTATTGTAAATGACTGTCTTTGTAACTCTGCAAAAGCGTTTTCGGTGGCCATTCTTAGTTGTTCTAAGTTTTCGTATCGCCTTACATAAACCTTGTTTTCTAAATAACCCCACAAAAAGAAATCTAAAACTGAGAGGTCAGGGGATCGTGGTGGCCATCGAACAGGTCCGTGTGTTCCTATCCATCTTCCAGGAAAATGGTCGTTAAGCCAGTTTTGACTTATTCTGGCATTGTGGGCTGGAGCTCCGTCTTGCTGGAAATAAATCCTATTTAGTTGAGCCAAGGGAACATCATCCAAAATTCCTAATGCGTCTTCTAGGATTCGCACGTAATCAATCGAATTCAGATTTCCTTCATATATTTGGTAAACTATTTTTCGGTTGAAAATAAAACAGGAGACATTGAATCCAAATCTGCCCTGACGCTCCCTAGGAAAAATAACATGGTTGTTTTCTTGACTCCAAAATCGCGTGTTGTGTCTATTTAAAATCCCTGAACTAGTAAAATGTGCCTCGTCTGACCAAATAATCTTTTTTTCAAAATCGATATCTTCTGCCTTCATATTTATAAACCAATTGCAGAACTCCAATCTGCGCTCTGCATCACCAGGATGCAGATGATGCACAAGTTTGTATTTATAGGGTTTGAATTTGTGCTTTTTCAAAATTTTCTGCACTTTGGTTTTCGGTACACCCGCCTCTTCGTCTATTTTCCTGCAAGATGTTTCAGGAGCTGTCTGAACGAGGGTTAAAACGTTGACCTCAGATTCTTCGTTGTCTTTATTGTAAGTTCGCGATCGAGGCTTGTTAAAAGATCCATATTGGCAAAAATTATTTTTAATTTTTTGAAAAATTCTTTTTTCTGGTTGTCTTCTCTCGGGATATCTAAGATAAAATAAAGCGAACCAATAAAGTCAAAATGCAGGAAGATAAAAAAGAACTAACCTGTTCAGATAAAGCTCTGCCGCCTGATCTGCATCTTCATTAGACAATATAAAACACGCGTTCATATCATATTTCTCAAAATATTCAAATTTTTGATTCTGAGCCATATTAAAAACAATAATTATAATAGACGTCAAGAAAAATTTAAACGCAATAATGCCAAAAATGACAGCAGTAATGGCTGCCTGATCATATTTTTGTTGGCGTTGCCATGGCTACCACAGCCACCTTCTCTTATTTCGATTGATCTGCTATGTCATAAATCCGTTTAAAGAAAAATGCATTTTTTCATGTTATTTATGAAAATAAATATGACTTATGGTATGTTTTTGAAAAGCTCTCGACGCGAAGAATAAGATGAAAAAATAATATATAGGGTCTCCCATTTAAAAAATAGTAGGTTATGCCAATATGTCAAAAACTATGACTCTCAGCAAAAATCTGAGTATGCCACTGAATTCTACGTGAAAAAATCTATAAATACCAGTTGAAACATTTTAAATATATTTTACGATAGCTGAGTTACAGGGGGTGTCCGAAAATGACAAATTTTCCAAATCACCCTGTAGCACGGAAACTAAAATGGTTAGGGCAAATCTGTTTGCGGCCTCTTTAGTTTCATCGAAAAGTAGCACGGTGTCGCGAAAACCGCATCTCTCTATCTCTACTCATAAGCTGGAAACCCCGTAAAACCTACGAAAATGGGACACCCTGTACAGGGTGTCTCAAAACTAGCCCCCCTCCCCTGTGTGAATTGGCTGGATACGGCCCTGGAACTTTGATACTTTTCAAACGTCAAAAAGTTATGATATACCAAGAGTGTTGTGTACAAAATTTAAAAAAAATGGATTAAGCCGTTTAGGAGATACAGGGTGAACAAATTTTTACCAAAATACGAAAATCACCCTGTATCTTTCTAATAAAGCCGAATTAATCAATTTAAATATCCATTTCGATATACTCTAGGGATACCCTATACACCACATAAGTATGTACAGTGGGTCGTGAATCACCCAATATATATATATATATATATATATATATATATATATATATATATATATATATATATATATATATGTTACATGACCATGTGCTAAACTAAATTGGATTACACTTCACTATTTCTAATAAAAAGAAATATTCGTACAAAAAGAATTACCGATTTTTTTATTTTGAACTGGCAACGTAGCGCTCCTGTAAGAATTGTATTCCAGGATTGCCCCAACCGCAATCGGAGTTTGTGCCAATCTATCCTGCGCAGATAAGATTTCGTCTCGAGGGATATAATTGAATTTCTCATATTTATCCTGATAAGGCGATATTATGGTTAGGGGCTTCTCGTATGTCTTTAAACCTTGGTCTTATATTTATATGTTTAAGAATATATTATATATTGGAACAAAGTATGGGTTTGATTTTATTATATTATTCCCAGAAGTTAGGTTCAAAACTATGTTGAAAATATTACTGATGTAATAAAGATACCAACAGAAATAATGATAGTAGAAGTTAAATTACATAAGAATTATTTTCTGAAAAAACTTTTATTTTTTTGATAAAAAAATCTAATACTAGCAAATTAATTGTTACAAGAATTGTATAAACGACTATGGACTTTTTCTAGAAAAAAATATCTTGAAAATGATTATACAACATTTAGGGACATAAAAATAGCTTTATATGATTTATTTTCTGTGATTTTTAAAATCTCTGATACTAAAATTTTAATTTGGGTATTTTTAGATTTTATCAACCAGTTACAAAAACGTAAATGTAAAGAAATTAATATTCTTAAAACCTTTTAATAAATATTTATTTTTAATATTCTTATTAACTTCATAAGTTCAAATTTATAAAAAAGCGGAAACTGAGAGGTTAAATTTTAAAAATATTTAATACATTAACCTTAAAAATAATTTAATAATATAACGATGTTAAAATATAAACTTTTTAAATAAATTCACAGTCAAAAAACATTAGACATGAAAATTATTTAAGTAAACTAGCTAGTCCGATGCACGACGTTACACATACAATAAGTCGGAATGGGGAATTGAAAAATCTGCATACCCCTATAATCAGGCACGTAGTTAGAAATTCAATTCGGGGGGGTCCAAACCAGAAAGTCATTTCGGAAGAGGGCAGGGGCAAACAGTCAAACTTCAGGAAAATTAAGAAGAAACACTCGAGAGTCCAGACCCTCAGTAAGTTAAAAACATTTAAAGTAATGTTTTTTTTTACAAAATACATTTTTAGTCTTTTCTAGAAGACACTTTTAGACAATGGTTTTTAAAAACTATTGACAGGAGAATAGCCTTAAAAATCCCATTTACACGAAAATACATGGTAAAAACATTTTATACTTTTTCCCTCTTACATTTGAAAGATATTAACGAAAGAATTATACAGGGTATTTCCTAAATGATATCGATTCAAGGGGTCATTCTTTGAGTAATTTAATGACAAAATGTTTCAATGACAACATGTCCTAAAATTATATGTTTTAGGGATACAGCGTGTTGAATATGTAATTTTTCAATTTGTAAACTATTTCTAAACGCCCGAATCTATAGATCTGAAAATTGGCATATGTTTCTGCATGGCTTGGCCTAATAATATAAAGGTAATAACAATGTTTTTCCTATCAACGTGGCGCCAGTGGCGTTCACCTGGGTATTTTAAACAGACAAGAAAATATCCTACCGACTTATTTTAGAATTTTTATTATATTTTTGGAAAATTTGACCATTTTCAAGGAAAAGGATCTCAGACACTAAGAACAATAAACTTCAAATAATAATGTTTCTAACTCAAAATGTAATAATAAGCTTCAAAAATGGTTAAATTAAATGCTGTATATGTTCATCACGTGCCGGTATACCTGCTCTCATTCTCCGAATCATTGATTTCTTAACATTGATGAGGAAAATATCTGTTTAAATAATGCCTTACTTCAGCGCCAAAGGGTACTGACGCATCATCGTGCATATAAAACATATTACGCTTTAAATTAATTGGTTTCATCTCACCAGTAAGCCTTTCAGGCAGAACCAATAAGATGACCTATTGATCTTATTAGATGGTCTCCAATAGTTCCAGCCCATATGTTTTTGGACCAGTTTTTGGAAATAATGCTGCAATTTCATGTCGTTTATACACAGGCTTTTAAAATTTCCAAGAGATAAACAAACTGTTTATATCTTTGTCTTTCCAAAAATATCCGTCACATTAAAGGCAAGCATCTCTTTCTACTTTCCTCGAGTTAGCCATGCATCTTGTATCCCTTTTTATCCTTAAATCACGCTACAACTGCAATTTTTACGTTCATCTCTGTTTATTCTGGTACCAAAGGCAAAGCACTTGATTTTCAACAATACTTTCCACTCTGCTTTTCCTAGGCTGTTTTTCTGTGTCCCTTTCGCGAAGAATGCAGCGAAACCTCTGTATTCTTCAATTCAGTTTGAATTAATTGAACCGCTTATCTTCATTAATTTGCATTTGCAGTACAGGTCTAGTTGTGGTTGACGCCACTGCCTTCATAGTCCGCCTGTAATAAGCTCATAAGTTTTATTTGTCTTTATATACAGTATAGTTGTATGTGCTAACATTTTATTTGAGGCACAATTATTACCTGTTATTGCCTCTGAACCAAGTGGTTTCCTTCTTCGTGGCCTTTTGAAGGCAAGAAATTGATCTGTGTAATTCATTCAAAATGAAGTGTTAATAAAAGGCAAAACTGGTTGTCTTTTTTTGCAGTCAAATAGTACAAAAATACAGCTTAATTTCATTAATTGTGTTTGACAGAATTGTTAAGTGACCCTATAAACTTTAATAAGTAAGTGTTCATCAGGGATGTGAGAAATAAGAAAAAGCAGGACTTGAGCATTGGCATACAGGGTGATCAGTTAAGGGTAGCGAGCGGCCATATCTCATAAGATATTGGTCGTATAGATTTGAGACAAAATATCGTAATAAAAGTCGCCAAGAGAAATTGCTGAAAATTATTTTCGAGTTTGTCAAACGTCCGCTAGAGGGCGTAACAACCAACACCAAGTAGAAAAATGGGGTTTTTATAGAATTTTGCCTAATGAAAATATATCGATGATATCATTTTCATATTTCGTGACCATTTCCCTACACTTTTTGTCTAAAATGGTTTGTTCTATATATCAAAATAAAGCGGTGGGGGAAGTTCAATTGTTTTTTCAAACAAACCAAGATGTCTCCCGTTTCTTTTGACCGATTTCAGCAAACTTAGGCTCATATGAAAGAGCATAATTTGCACTACAAAACGCTTATTTGGTTTTGAATGTTCGACTTTTGCTGGCGTCGCTAGATGGCGTTAACTGAATTAGTAGCATATTTTTTAGTTTTTTTCAAAAAAAACAAATGTAATGGTATATTCATTTTTACATATTTTAAAAGGGGATAAATTTCTCTATAATTTAATGAAAATAATTTATCATCTACCTTTTTTTGAACCGTTGATATTGACCAAAATATTATTTTATTTTATTAAAAAATGGCACGCCACTGCTTTTTGTCAAAATAAAAATCATTTTCGTGAACACTTATTAGTTGCTAAGAAAAAGAATCTCTTGAACTTTTTTTCGTTAGACGAACGGTTTTGGATTGAAAAAATAAGATGTTTAACAATGAAAAATCTTAATAAAACTGTCCAACACAACAACTGATCACCCTGTACAGTCATTGACTTGAATAAGGCTTTTCAGACTAGTAAGAAAATTTATTTTATATTGGTTTGTAATATTGAGAGCAACAAATTGTTGCTAAAATTGAGATATTTTCCCTTTATTAGAATATAGTATGAATGCTTGAGTGAATGAGATAAATTTAAGATTTTTAATTTACTCTCAGTGTTTTATGTTTTTATTCAATTAAATATATTTAATATTGTTTTTGTTTACTACTTGTTTAATAATGTTTTATTGATTTTAAAGTTTAAACTTAAACGTCAAAATTGAAATTAATAAAAGAGGAATACCACTTCCCAAAGAGTAAGTAATTATCAGTAACTATTAAGTTGTTTTTAATTTTTATAAATTAAATAGCCTTTGGAAATAAATCAAAAATGCATTTGTTGTTTCCGTTTATAGGTTGTAAAATTTTTGTGTACGTAAACAGGATATGTTAAGAAATCATAGTTCTTGGGATTAGACCGTGTCAAATTAGAAATACTATCCGACGTTTCGCCTTCGATAACACGAGGCATCTTCAGGGATCTTTACTCCACGAGATATGAATACTGAATGAACTTGGACAGATTAAGGGTGGCTTTTATAGCCGACTTGTACTCGCGGAACCGTGACTCTGTGTTAAGAACGGTTTCCACGTGTGACGTAGACCGCAACCCGTTTATCTATTAAAGTGAAGTTTTCTGTATGTTTAAAAATGTTAATAGATTCTAGATAATTTTTCGTTTATAAAATCCTGGAACCTCGATTTCCTTTCAGCTACATAGTTCATATTCTTTAAGTCTAGCTGATATTGAGCATCCTGTTTTTCCCACATACACTTCTACACAGAAGCAAGGAATTTTATGTACTCCTTTTGTTTGAAAAGGTACAATATCTTTCGAAGACAAAAGAGGACGAAGTAATCGTCCTCTTTTGTCTGTAGAGCCATGTATATAGAGAAGAACAACATTGCCTGATAATGGCTTCTTATCATTCACCTTTCGCGGAGTTGGATTATTATATATTTTAATTGAAGGCATAATATCTTCAGTGCAATAATCATTCCCTCTCAGAGCTTGGGTTAATTTCGACGTTAGAGAATCTTGATCAGAAATTGAAATGGTTCTAAATACTAGTAAGTTAATAACGGCTGTCTTTAGTGTTGGATGGTGGTGGGAATTTGCCTTTAAGTATCTACTTGTATGAGTCAATTTTCTATACACAGAATGACCTAATGTACTGTTTTCCTTCCTTTGAACAAATACGTCTAGAAAGGGAATCGTTCCATTAAAGACAATTCCCATTATAAATTTAATATTGATTGATTAAGGTGGTCCAGAAATATAAAGAGATTATCCTGTCCATAAGGCCAAACAACAAAAGTATCATCTACATATTATCTGAACCATTGTTTTGGTTTTAGTGGAGCGGATGTTAGAGCAATATCCTCAAAGGCCTCCATAAAGATATTTGCTACCATAAGTGATAGAGGAGATTCCATAGCTGCTCCTGAAGTTTGTTCATAAAAAGCTCCTTGGAAAATGAAATAAGTAGATCTAAGACAAGCTTCCACTTTGTCTATCAAGTTTATTATGATCCAACATATCTGATATGATGAAAATTGAGTCGTTGACAGGAACAGTTATATATAAGTTTTTCCACGAAATGTGCAGAGTTTTTTATAAAAGAATCTGTTTTTCCAGTAAAAGCATTAAGAAAATTTGAAAGATATTTACATAGTTTGTATGTGGTTGAGTCTATTGCACTGACGATCGGTCGAAGTGGTACATCGTTCTTGTGTATCTTGGGAAGGCAATGGAACCTGGGAATCTTGGAGCTGCTTGGTTTTAATGATTTCGTCTCCGCTGGTGGTAGACTAGATGCGTTAATCAGAGTGATGATGCGGATTTCTATTCTACTTGTGGGGTCTGCCTGCATAACCTTATAGGTGTCGTTTGCATTTTTATTTAAGGCCTTCATCGTTGCTGTTTCAGCTGAGGAGAGATTCGACTTCTGTTGTTTTGAGTTTTTAATGGTCTTCCCTGTCTAATATCTGACTTCATCGGCTTGTTCCACTGGTAATCTTCTGATTGATGCTTCTACGGAGGATACTATGTCTTTTACGAGAATTCTACTCGGTGCTATTGCGAAATATTAGCCTTTGGAAAGGACGGAATGTTCTGCTTCGGTTAACGGCTTCAACAACAGGTTGATAACTGTATTTTGCAGAGGGTTCACTGGGTTTTTTTTGTTCAGGAGTGCGTCAAACTTCTTTTGCTACGTAAGTGTAATTTCTTATCTGCTGTAGCTGAATATCAGCTTACCACTGGCCCTATCATAAATGTAAAGGTTCTAGCATCGATTCCAGGATTTTATAAACGAAAAATTAGAGAATCTGTTGAAATTTTTAAAAATACAAAACACTTCAATATAGATACGGGTTACGATCTACATCACAGGTGGAAACCAATCTTCAGACAGAGTCAAGGTTCGGCGAGCACACATCTCTCCGAGATCATTCAGTGTTCAAATTTCGGGGAGTGAAGATTTCTGAAGATGCCTCGTTCAATCGAGGGCGAAACGTCGGATAGTATTTCCAGTTTGACACATGTAATCCCAAAAACCATGACTAATTATTGAGTAGCCGTGAAAGCTCCTTTCCTATAATAGGGTATTTTATATAGAATAAATCTAGAGCTTTTCATAGAATCCAAAAATGCAATTTTAATTGCCATCCAATTTATAATAAGTGAAAAATTCTATATTTTTTACTATATCTTTTTTTTTCGATGCTCAGTTGTTTCACTAATTATATTTATGAATGATCCACAAAAATCCACAAAACTTTCATATTTAACATTTTCTTCCATCTTTATAAAAAAAGAATTTGTAAAGATTGTTCAGTTTTATTTGGATATCTCTGAAACTTTTATAATTTCTTTTTTTTTAAGTTGGTTTTTAACCAACTTAAAAAAATTATTTATCAACATCAACTTCACTACCCGGAAGTTGAAAACGAATACTCAATCTAATTAAGTGGCATTGAAAGTTAGAAAAAGAAACATAGCCATTTCCGCCGCGTAAAAGGAATATGTTCCGGCCTCGCGCAAGAAACTTGATACAGCACACTTCTGGCACAATGCGCTGAAATGAAACAATACAGTTTCGATGTCTGTAAACCGTCGTGTTGGCGTCTGTTTTATTTATTTATTTTCTAGACCGTGCACGGATTAAATGTGGTGGCTTGAAATGAAAGGGGAACACTGCAAAAACAAAAGTGTATATTATTCTTAAACATGAGGACGATACGCTCAGTGGTTGAGTAAAATATTATCCAGTCGCAAAAAATGAACAAAAACCCATTACTGCAGACTGCAGAACATTAATTAAATCTTATGTAAATTTTAAAATATAAATATGTAATTGAGTTTCTAAAAGAAAAGTACAACAGTTTCAATATATATTATAATTTAGGGTTTAGGGACGTATTTAGGGGGAGAGATTCGGTCTTAAATTTCTTTAAGCCAAAATAATGGAAATAGGAAAGAATAAAAATTATTTTTGCTGGATTGGAGGCTAAACCCCCCATCCCCGAGTCAGTTTTACTTATAGCTAAAATAATGAAGTAATGACCGCTTATTTTGGTTGTCTATATTACTCAGGTTCAAAACATCCACTATGTTAAAAATAACAGAAACCGAATACCTTTTTTTTGTTGTTGAAATTTTCCACCGCCTCAAACCCCCTCCCCTCCCGTCCCACAATGCCACGACCAATGGACAAAAATGTTAAAATTAAGTATTTATTAATTACAAATTAGTTTGCTTATTGTAAAGAAAAGATGTCTATACATCCAAAATCGCACCTAGCCATGAGCGAAAACAATTGCTTGGTTGCTAGGAAACCATGAAAAATGGATCGGTTGACAACCTGCTCAGACATCGTTATTTATTGCATTTTAAGCGTTAAGTTAGGGGTGTGTTTAAGTTAATATTTTTAATTTTTTACCATCTGTTGATTATGGCAGTACGAAATCAAGGTATGTAGTGTTAATTTTATAAGTTTGTTACTTTGTTTTGGTATTTGTTATTGACAAGAGAAACTTTAATAAGATGTATTTTTGGGCTTGTTGCTTTATTTAATAACTTCAATTAGACATTTAAAAAAAACAAAAAAACACCTTGTTGATTTTTTATGGTTTTAATGCCACAATAATATTTTTAAAATATGATTCAGCTGCGTCCATCTGCATCTAAAAAGTAGATAAGAGTGATGCAGTAAAAGTTGCTGATATTTTTACCACCTGGTTAAATAACCGGAATGACAACCCAAAAAATTTGGTTTGTGAGCAACTATGTGGTTGTTATATATTACTGAGCCCTCTGCTCAAATTAAAAGTGAGCTTTTTTTTTTCCGCAAGTTTTACTGCTTAAAATTTAGTACCAAATGGCAGACATCCGATGTTATAATATATGTAAAGCTCAATACAACTCCCGGAATGTCTATATGTTTTGGCCGTGGATACCAATGCCAATGAATTAAATCAGCCTGGACCAAGTTGGTAGACCTCAAATAGCCTTTGAAATTCTAAGACAAAACGAAGAAGAGTGTATATTACAACTACTATGACACCTGCAGAAATTCAGTTTGCCGCACAGAAGTTCCGTCAGAAAAAAAAAGTTCATCTCTTTCACTTGAAAAATATTTGGACTTAATTTTTACAACCGATTTTGTGAATGAGGTTCATGAAGACTATATATATATATATATATATATATATATATATAAACTGCCGCCGAAACCTATATATATATATATTGAGAAAACAGCTACTAACATTCTGAAAACAGTCAATTTTAATGGTCCAGCGCAATTAAAACTTACTTGCAAATGGGGTTTCGATGGCAGTTCAGGTCATAGCCAGTATAAGCAAGCATTTAGCGATGTATCAAACACTGATGAATATTTGTTTCTAGTGGCTATGGTGCCATTAAGATTAACTAATATTACAACAATATAAACTCAGATATATGGGTTAATCAACGCACCTATTCTACATTATATTGTAGGCCCATTAAACTGCTTTTTCAAAAAGAAAATGCAGAATTAGCTCCTTGATGCTAGATAAAATTGCCCAATTTAAAAAATTTGAAGTTGAATGCAAAAATGGCACAAAATCTCAGGTAGACTGTCATATGATATTTACTATGATGGATGGTAGTGTAACCAATATTCTTTCTAATACGAATTCTACTCAAAAATGTATTATATGTGCGGTCACGCCAAAACAGATGAACTCGAATGACGTTCGCCCATCAAAGGTTGAGAACTACCGATTTTTTATCCACTCTACATTGTCAAATCCGATTTTTCGAATGTGTTTTGCACATAGGGTATAAGTTTTAAAACCTGGCAAGTTATAGCAGGGAAAGATATAATTGGTAGCGAATAATAAAAAAAGAATTCAAGCTGAATTTAAGTCAAAAATGGCTTTAATAGTGGATAAACAAAAGCCAGGTTTTGGCTCAACCAACGATGGTAATACGGCGAGACGTTTTTTTGAAAAATAAACTTTGAAATAACAGGTGTGGATGAGAATTTAATATTTAAGTTCTCAATCATCCTTCGAGTCATTTCAAGTGGTTGTGAAATAAATTTATCAAAATTTTTTTAAAAGAAACAAAGGCACTTATTTAGAACTTTACAGTTGGTATTATATGCCGAGCACTGTGCACAAAATTCTAGAACACGGGTGTGAAATAATTGGTTCCTTCTCCTTGCCAATTGGGCAGTTATCCGAGGACGCTTTGGAGGCTCGTCACAAGGAGGTAAGGAAAAATCGACTGTCACACACTCGAAAGTGTTCTAGAATTGACTGTAATACAGATTTAATGCAAAGGCTTTTAATTACTTCTGAACCTTTTATTGCCAATTACCGGCAACCATTAAAAAGAAAAGAGCAGATAATGTCGAAGTTGAAAAGTATCTTGTAAATCCTGATTCCTAAAAAAATAGTATAAAATGATATTAAACTTTCAGATGGCGAATAAGCAGTATTATTGATTAATTTAATTTGTTTTATACTAGTTCCTTTTGTCTCTTTAGGCTTAGGTATTATGTTTTTTCATTTATTTGATAATTCACGCACTTTTTATTTACTTATAACAAAAAAATACAACAGTTGTTTTATGGAAAGAATACCCGTACACTAACAATGACACCATGCGCAATCTTATGTGATTTGCTGATTGCCATATTATATCGCATGGACATTCTTTCACTGGATTTACTGTATTATTTTTTAATCGTTCTCACTTAAATCCCTACAGTCAGTATCAGTATTAGAAATAATATTGGATACGCTTATTTATATAAACTTATTTACGCGTTATTTTTAATTAGGCTATAGAGTATACAGTTACTCTGGCAATATCTTTTTATGTATTAATCATATTACTTATTAGGCGCATTTAAATATTTTGTTATTTTATAATATAAGGTGATATTCATATTATTATATAGTAGGTAGATCAAGCATTTAGATCTTTTTAGTTAATTCATACTTAATATTTATGTGTGTATTCCTAAACACATGATCGGTTTTTTTCCCCTAGGTACTGCAGTTTATGTACCATTATTTTTTGATCTTTTAAATCATTTCATAAAGGTAGCGCACTTCCATTAAGAATTGTTTTAATAGTTTATTAGAATATACGAACATGAAAAAAAAATGGTAGCCACTTCTGAAAACTAAATCATTTGAGATAATCTGATAAGCATTTAAAACTATATATTATATATATAATTTTTTCTCTAAAATTTATTCTTGTTAAGCATATAAATACGTATATAAAACAAATAAATAAAGATATTGCAAACATTTTTTTCCTTTTACATGTTCTTTATAAAAAAAATAATTGCAAAAGATAGAAAGCAATGCGAAATATTTAACTATTATTAAGTAAAAGTACATATTCAAATGCAATAAATCAAAATTTCTCCCCAAAATTTAACTGTTCTATACCAAAAGTATTTTTCCTGAATCGTAAAAAATATCACAAAATCAAAACTGATTTTTACACTGATTTTTACCAAATAAAATCGTAATTCGACTCTTAAAACTATACTTCTTATCAAAAAATTTTGAATGTGTATTTTATCCAACATCACATGGTAGAGAGTTGCTGAAAAACCTGTTTATTCAACAATTTTCAGAAAATCTAGAAAAGCCCTATCCAAATGTAAGATAACTCGAACCTCGAAAACCCCTTACTACTAAATTTCAGCCAAATCGCAAGAACGTAAGATTTTTGTCCCATGGTCCCATATATTCGCAGCACTGTGCGTCCCCCAGTTTCCTTATCAGAATTGTCTACTCAAAATTAACTTTTTAAATCTGCACAACTTTATCTCTATATCACAACTAATCCTTGCACAAAATTTGAAATTAATCTCAATAAGTAGTTTTCCCAGATTATTTTTTTAAATATTTTATTAGGCCGCCATTTTATTTTGCTTTCGTATATTCATACCAAATGTTACCAGTTCATTCCTATGTAACACTTGATTTTTGTGCAAAACCTGCGTAAACTAGATAATTCGTGTTTTAAGTAATATTTTTTTAACTTTTCACTAGGCTGCCATCTTGTTCCGACATTTTGGATTTTTACCAAAATGTTACCAACTCATCCCCATATGACCCTTAATTTTTGATTAAAGCTCTGAAGTCAATCTGATAAGTAGTGTATAAGCTAAGCTGCGAACTAACTGACATACAGACAAACCTACATACGGAATTAAGTGAAGGGTGGTTTTTTCACGATTACAAACATTTTATTTGGCCGCGATTTTGTTCCGCTATCTTGAATTAGAAACACAGTTTTACTAGTTCATTTCTGTACCATAATTAAACATGGAACACAATTAAATAGTTTTATTCATTTATTATTTATTATATTATTATTATTTATTTATCTTGGATTCGCACCAAAATTTTAGCAGTTGATTTCTACATAATACTTGATTTTTGTGCAAAATTTGAGATTTTTACTAATAAATTTTTTAACATCAATAGGCTGCCATATTGGATTTATACCATGTTACCAAGTCATCCCCATATGACGTCACGGTAAGTCATTTTTTTGCTGCGAACAGACACTCAGACTGAAATATGAGTATATTTTCAATAGGTTCCAAAAATTGTGCAGAGAAAAGAATGTGCAGAACTATGGGAATAAAAAGGTACTTATTTTATACTTTAGAGAGTTATCTACTAACCATAGGCCTTCTTTCTTCCTTTCTCAATATGGAGTCGGCTGCCACTTTTTTGCTTTCTGCGCCATTCTCTATCCCAATACGGTAGGATGTCCGGATATCGAGCTCTAAGCTCCCGGAACACCCCAAATCTTTCAAATTACTTTCTTTTAATTTTTGAAATGCATCTTGGCATATAGTTGCCCTTTGAGAGTACTACTGGTCATACGAGATGACCTTTTCTTTCAAGCTATCCCCTTACCCCTCCCACTCCTACCACGTAGTGGCTATTACGCTAATATTATATGTAGAACTGCGGCAGACGAACGAGATAAAATGCAGGAACAACTAGCCCTCACACGTTCACGACATCTGCTCCCTTTCTAGCGAGACGAACCCATAGGCCTTCATCTCTCAGGGCGTTTTTTCTATTGATACGTATATATATATATATATATATATATATATATATATATATATATATATATATATATATATATATAGCCTGTATTTTTCGTTAAAGCGATTTTTTTTTATATATCAAATTTTGTTTTATAATTAATAAAAATATTTACTTATTTTAAACACGCTTTAAAATTGGAACAAGTGTTCTATAATTATTTATTTATTGCCTACAAAATTACAAATGTACTAAAAAAGTAAGCAAAAATGTGGTGTCAAATCTAATAAAAAAAAATTTATATTAAAATTCACTTCCAGGAGCCAGTGGCAAAAGCTATGAGAATCGGTATAAGGAATGTACAGAAAATTGTGCATGAAAAAAAAATATAATTACTTCCGAAGAAGATTAACAAATGTACACGAAAAAATCCAAAGGCAAAAGACTTAAGTTACAATGCAAAAATGGATATTTATAATGCCATTTGTGACTTATACATGTCAAAGATTAATATAATCCTTCAGAAACTTTTTAATATTATAGACTAAAAAAGATCATCATCACTTAAAAAGTCCTCATCTTCTGAGTCGTCCTCAAATGGCGCAATGATCATTGGTGTATTTCGACATCTAGAACTCGTTCTCGATTCCACCAATCCCATATTAATTTCTCCGTATGTTCCACAGATTTCTTCCAGTACTCCGGCATAATATAATTTAATGAATCTTACCAAACAATTTGCACTTCATCTGATTTTGACCCAGCCCATATTAATTCTATTGCGTTAAACTGGCAATGGCATGGCGGCAGTCGTAAAACCTCATGTCCATTTTCCCGCAATATTTCATCTACGGCTTATATTGTTGGTTTTTTAATAGATTTTGCCATGAAATTCTAGTTTCAGCATATTGGGTAAAGGATTTTGTTTTTATTTTATTAGCCAGTCATAAATATCACTTTTCTTCCAGAATGAAATAACTTGTTTATTTAAGATTCTTGAATGATAAGATGCATTGTCCAGAATGATTAAAGATGGAGCATCTAAATTGGAATCAGTCGTTCTTTTAACCACTTTTCAAACAGTTCCCAGTTCATACTATCATGGTAGTCCATACTTTTGGATGTTGAAGAAAACAGTAAACTTGCACCTGGGAGAAATCCTGTTGAAGAACCTGCATGTAAAATGATGGACCGTTTTTTCGTCCCACATCCCTTTTTTCTCTTGACACTTTTTACAGACTCGTCCTACCAAGATTTCGAACCACTTCGATTAGAAATTATGTAGTAGTAAGTATTACAAGTCTCGTCTAAAAATCCCACTTTTCTAAGTTTTGAATTAACATTTTCAGGTTATTTCTTTAAAAACTGGACTTGCTATATGTGGCAACTCGCATAAAAATCTTCGATTACAGTCCTTTTTATATCGAAAACCTAACATTTCTGTTAATTTTGACAACGATTTTAGTCCAATTTCCAATATGCCTCGATTTTTTAGCTTTTTTAAAACTTGAAGGGTTATATTAGTTTTTGATGTGTATAAATCGTAAATTGCATTACGAACATCCATTTTTACATACACTTAAGTCTTCTGTTTTTGGCTTTTTTCGTGTACATTTCTTAATCTTCTTAGGTAGCAAATTATGCTTTTTTTCATGCACAATTTTCTACACAGTCCTTATACCGATTCCCAGAGCTTTTGCTACTGTCTCCTGGATATTGGCCGGTGAATTTTCGTAATATTTTATTAGATTTAATACCATTTTTTTTGCTTGTGGATGCAAAAAACCCGAAAATTGCTTTCTATTACTTATTTTGTCACTGACTTGTCACTCTGACTTTGAGGTGACATCGCTCAAAGATTTTTGTAACTGCTGGTATTTGTATGTTTATCCTCTTTTTTCATATAAGAATATCATAGGTCTATCTAATTCATCTTCCGGATTCTATGCGGAGGATATGATTACACGTAATAAAAAAAAAACAAACTTAAAAAGTATGTCGTTGATAAATCGTATGACCCGCACGATAACACTGCTTTTGACTATATCTCTTGAATATTTCCAGATGTTATATAGAATTCCCTGGCTATTTTCGTTTTCGTTGTCGGGAAAAAAAAATGAAAACATCGCCCTTAATCCTTGACATTTTCCAACAACAAATTTGTTAACTCCTCTTGCCTGCAAACTCCTGGAAGCCCCATAAACAATGCTACTTTCATAAATAAGTATTTTTTGTCATCCGCTTCTAGAAGGAATATTGTAATATTGGTTTTAGTTAATACCCTTGACTTTTTTTAATGATATCCCTCAGATTTTCTTTTGAGGAGGGCGACTAAGTTTCTAAATTTGCTGATATCAATATTGAGTTTAATAGATATCATTGTTCTTATCTTAGAATAAAACGCCCAGAGAGATGAAGGCCTAGGGGGTCTTTCGGTTCGTCTCGTCGAAGGCAGACCTCTGTGTTTTTAACATAAGTGGTTTCACGTATTCGGTTTAGCTGCTTTATTTCAGGGGGAACCGGGAGACTCAACTGCTCAGAGTGAAAACTAACAACCCCGCTGGAAAGGGAGCAGACGCTCTGAACGTGTGAAGCCTAATTGTTCCTGCATTCTATCCCGTTCGTCTGCCACAGTTCTACATATAATATTAGCTTAAAGATTCGGGGTGTTCCGGGGGCTTAGAGCTCGAAATCCGGACATCCGACCGTATTGGGCTGGAGAATGGCGCTGAAAGCAAAAAAGTGGCAGCCGACTCCATATTGAGGAAGAAAGAAAGAAAGAAAGAAGGCCTATGGTTAGTGAATAACTCCCTAAAGTATACAATAAGTACCTTTTCATTCTCATAGTTCTACACATTCTTCTCTCTACACCATTTTTGGAACCTATTGAAAATATACTCATATATATATATATATATATATATATATATATATATATATATATATATATATAGCCTGTATTTTTCGCAAGCATAGCCCTTAATTTTAGACTGGAATTTGAAGAAATCGGATAAGTAGTTTTTTAGCTATGCCGCTAACAGACAAACTGACGGACAGACATACCTACAGGCAGACGGAATTGAGGAAACATGTTTTCCGGCATCTAGGGACCCTGAAACGTAAAGATCTGAAAAAATCTCAGGAGGGAAGTAATAACTAGGGGAGAGTGGGGGAATATCGACTACTTAAGCGCAACTAAGTTTTTTAAATAAAAGTATTAGTACAAATGTATCTAAAACCGTAAAATGGCTTCGTTACTTCATTTGCTAAAATTTTTCTATTGGTTTTGCAAATAAAAAAATGTTTTTTTTCCTTAAAATGTATTTTTGTAAACAGGTAAAAAAATCGGGTAATTTCGACCGATGGGATAATATCGACCACAAGGTAGGGTAAAATCGACCGAGTAGTAATATTTTGGAATTTATTTTATTTCAACATTTTAACACTAATATTACATTGAGCAAAAGTCACAAATATATACTGAAGCTTTTTCTGCACTAGTACAGTCAGCATGAGCCCAGGTTGCACAAGAACGGCACCGCCACCAAACCTCATTGTATCCAAATTGTTCACAAATAGGACAGATTTCATCAATTTCTCTTTCCTGTTCAACCTGAGTTTCCACTTTACCCATAATTTTTTTTGTGACCTTCTTAATCTTTTCATTTCCCTTTTCTCTGTCTGCAATTTTTCTTGTAATCTTTTTTAATTTTTCATTTTCTTCCTTTTTTTGTTTTTTCAATGTCTTATTTTCGAGCTCTTCTTTTAATGGGGTAGATGTTAATATTTGAGAATGTTGCCTTTTTCGCTGTGAAGTTCTTGGTTGAAACATTGGAAGTGGACATAGGTCTTGGAAAGAAGTATTTTCTGTTTTTTCTTTAATTTTTAAGGTTTTATCACCATCATCACTTAGGCTATCTTCCACAACTTCTTCCAAACTGAATTCAGAATCAGACGAATTTGATGACAATCTGGTATTACGTAAGCTCTTGAGTCTTCCTGGAACAGTTCCACTCAATCCACTTGGCCCTGGCTCTGGAGAAGGAGTCTTTTGTCTGGGTTCAACAAGTTCTAAGATATTCTGAGATGTATTTCCCTGCAATGGTAAATCTGCTGGAGCCGTTGTATTTGGCAGATCTGTATTATCTTTATGAATAGGTACAAAGTCTTCTTCACAGAACACATCACGATTGATGGGAAATATTCCTGTGGTCTTAAATCCGTTAATTGCCTTCTCTATTGTGGTCGTCCTATTGTAAGCATTCCCAAAAAGTTCGGCAATATCAGTCTCTTTGATTTTTTCATAATTTCTACTTTTTATGTACTTATCACATTCTTGGTGGTAAGCAGTTTTCAAGGACTTAAAGAAAGTAACGTCCAGAGGCTGTGTCCTGTGAGATGTGTGGGGGGAAGTGATAGTAAATGAATGCCAGAATTTCTACAAAAAGTGTAGGAAGCCAAAGAAGAATGAGTTGAATGGTTATCCAGTACTAGAAGAATAGGTTGCTCTGGAGAAGCATTAGCAAATTTCGCAAAATGTTGCAACCATTCGGTAAACAATTCTTCGGTAATCCATCCAGATTTTGAACATTTGTATATCGCGCCTGCCGGTCCATTTTTTTCCAAACCATCTTTCATTCTCATTCTCTTAAAAATAAACATGGGCGGAATATATTGCCCAGACGCACTAAAACAGCATACAATTGTAGTGTTTTGACCCCTTTCTCCGCTTGTTATCACGCCGACTTGTTTCTCTCCCTTTCTTGCCAATATACGACTCGGATTGTGGACATTGGAAATACCCGTTTTGTCAACGTTATAAATGCGATGAACTTCAAAATGGTATTTTTCAAAAAGCATTTCAAGATTATTAAAAAAAAATTCCATTTCGCCTTTGTTAAATGCGGTAACTCTGCTTAGGCTAGTAGCTTCCGGTTTACGAAAACTAAGCTGCGGATAACGTCGCATAAATGAGTAGATCCAATCCTTGCCACACATCCCGCTCTCCTTATTAAAAGGATGTGTAATTTTATTTGTCTCTGCATATTTAAAAACCAATGTTCTTATGCTTTGAGCTGTCAATCCATAAAATAATTTGGACAATTTTAAAATGGTTTCAACAATTTCTTTTTCCTGATTTTCGGAAAAGACAGGTTTTCTTCCCAACGTGCGGCGCCCCTAATGGATAATGTCTTTTCTCCCACGGCCTTTATTGCTCTTTTCATAGACTCCTCCGTCCACGAAGAACGTCCAGTTTTTCGAACATATGTTCGCGGCATCTGAAATGAAATGCTGACATGTACCTTATGCTTGCATTTATTGCGCACTTTCTTTAGAATAGATAATGATTAGACCACAAATATTAAGTAGGGTAATATCGATCACTGCAGGGTAATATCGACCAGCATGATCGATTTTACCCGAACCGGTAAACTTAACCCTAAATTTGTTTTTACTAAAAATATGTATTAAAAGTGCACCAAATTGGACCTAAATTACGGAAGAATATCCGCAGTATCCAATTAAGATAAAATGCAGAACATTTAGAATGTATAAGGATTTCCCTACCTTAATAATAGCAGCACAGTTTTAATAAAAACAGATTAAACACGAGTACAACTATCAACATGGATACACGGAAACGTTATGGCTTCAAATTAATCGCATAAATCAGGCACATACGAAGCCATCTATTGGTCAGTTGATGTATTAAGCCCATATGGCGCCAAATTTAGAAGATTTGAAAGTGGTCGATTTTTCCCGACGGTCGATATTCCCCCACTCTCCCCTAATTATCTTGTGTCTTAACAAAGTGTATAATATTTTTGCAAAATAAAACTTTTTTGTTAGCACAGTACAAAAAAAACAAGTTTTCTTTGCACAGGGGTGGCCCGCATTTAAATAAATGACACTGTATAAGTGGTTAGATTTTTAGACCAAGCGGGGCTCATAATTTTTGGTGACCGATAAAAAAATCTACTTTCATTAAATGGCTGTATAAAAAGAACATATCCTGATTGTTCCACTGATTCGAACCGCCTTCAAACTTTAATAAGGCGCTTGCCATTTTGTTTTTGCCAACCAAAAAATTTTAACCAAATAGATATTTAGCGAATTTTCTTATTTAGTCCCTCGGCATTTAGTATATAAAATAATATTAAGTGGCTATCTTAATAAAATTGCGTAATATAATAAAAAAAAAACTATTTTCTTTCTCCCTGTATATTTGTAAATAGCGTAGACAAATAGGTTTTTCGGCACCTAGAGACCCTGAAAAGTAAAGCTCTGAAAAAAATTCGGAAAGTGATTTTTTCACGATGACAATACTTCCCATTTACGAGGGAAATAAAAATGTCAGTTACTGGATTTTTGTTTGGGACAAGCAGATCTGGCACATGACCATTATGATGCCTGTGGTGTTTTGTTACGTATCTTTCTAGATAATATTTGATCTGAGATTATGAACAAATAGCAGATCAATGAATAAATATTTACAAGTTCTTTATGTTAATGAATGTCATAATTCGATTAGCACTACTTACTCGTAAACTACCAAAGTATTAACTGATACGAATGCGTATTGAAATCAATCGGATACACTCGGTGCCCCATTCATTCGCATTCAGGGGGGTCGACACTTCAAAAACAAAAAGGTATAAATCGGCTGCACACGCTGCCGGGACGAAAAGACAATGGCGACACATTGTTTCAAGGGTTTTCTGTGTGGAGGATCGAATAAATTGCCAAAAGACCACCGTGCCGGCAGCTGCCAATGTTTTTGTACAAGAGATACGGCACGCGAATGCCGATATACATTACCACTTAGTATTAAGTTTTAAGTGGTTATTGAGAGTTTAGGAAATACGTAATAATGACGATGGTTCGGTAATGTTAGAATAATAGCCATCATATCTTTTATGAAATATATTGAACGCCTTTTAAATAGGGTTGCCAGATTCATTAGTCTAAATTCCGGGACAGTATACAGGAAAAAAATCTTGCATATACATCATTTTATCAAAATAGGTTTTATCAATATTTTAAATTATATTCAAAAATCAAGGGTGACATATACAGAAACTGGTAAAATATTGGTACGAATCCATAATGGTGAAACAAAACGGTGGTAAAGGGTACCTTAGAATTTTATTAGCTGTGAATGGTAGTAGCAATTATTATGGTACATTGCTTTCCTTATACTTGGCAATAAGGTTTTTGATTAAAGGCGATAATAATTATGTTATCAAAGAAGTTAATATTAGGTTAGGATGGATGTTCAAGTTTGAGATACAAGGCAATTTGCAAGGATCCAAAAGAATTAATGCCAACCAGTTGCTTCATACACACATCATGTGTGATACATCGTTATTAACATTCTTGTGTGGTTACACAACTAGTACTACGCATTCGTTGTGCAACTTCCACACGCTTATATCCCTCTTGTATCGTAAATATCTATTTTACCACGCTTTTATTAACTTTACTTCTTTCTCTGCTTGTCTGGTTTAAACCTTGTAATAGATTTGTCACTTCCACAAGAATCGATTAACTTTAAATTTGACATGCGTAAACCTTTCGGATGTCAATTCAATTTGACGAACAAGAATTAACTACTATTAAGTAATCCGATTCGACTGAAAATTTTGGAGATATAAATAGTGCAACTTATAAATTTTTAGTCAAGCAATAAACATTTTGTAAAAGTATGTTGTTATCGATGTTGTTCTGAATTATTATTGTTCTAATTATTTTGTCCGTCAAAAAAATTTGGCCTTATTCTATTAAAATGTTTTGTTAGCATTTATGAGCTTTACTCTTTTATTTAAAACCAACACAACGTATCTAGATTTTTCGTTTTAGCTTAAATCGCATATTTCTACAAATAAATAAAGAAAATCTTCAAAACCTCGAAAAATTTACTGGATTTTTTAGCTCAACAACGTTCTTTTGCCGCAAAGAATTTATTAAAAATAAACGGAACTAAAATTTTAAAAAGTAGAAAGAATATATATAGCCTCTGATATCAAAAATGTGGTTTAATCCAAGTTGCATAGTAGATAATCCATAGTAAAAAAACGTGAGAAAGGGTTCAGTTCTGAAATGCTATGTGTCGGCGCCTCGCATAATCTTTCGCGATAATGATGTCGTTTCAAGAGTTTTTAATGGCTAAAAATTTGTTTACTACTTAGTTATTATATATAATGAAAAAAAAACAGTTTGACCTAAACCTTTCGGATGTCAATTCAATTTGACGAACAAGAATTAACTACTATTAAGTAATCCGATTCGACTAAAAATTTTGGAGATATAAATAGTGCAACTTATAAATTTTTAGTCAAGCAATAAACATTTTGTAAAAGTATGTTGTTATCGATGTTGTTCTGAATTATTATTGTTCTAATTATTTTGTCCGTCAAAAAAATTTGGCCTTATTCTATTAAAATGTTTTGTTAGCATTTATGAGCTTTACTTTTTTATTTAAAACCAACACAACGTATCTAGATTTTTCGTTTTAGCTTAAATCGCATATTTCTACAAATAAATAAAGAAAATCTTCAAAACCTCGAAAAATTTACTGGTTTTTTTAGCTCAACCACGTTGTTTTGCCGCAAAGAATTTATTAAAAATAAACGGAACTAAAATTTTAAAAAGTAGAAAGAATATGTATAGGCTCTGATATCAAAAATGTGGTTTAATCCAAGTTGCATAGTAGATAATCCATAGTAAAAAAACGTGAGAAAGGGTTCAGTTGTGAAATGCGATGTGTCGGCGCCTCGCATAATCTTTCGCGATAATGATGTCGTTTCAAGAGTTTTTAATGGCTAAAAATTTGTTTACGACTTAGTTATTATATATAATGAAAAAAAAACAGTTTGACCTGAGTTTAGTTGCACAGACGCAGTCAGCAATCTCTCGAAATACAGATATAAAACGAGCTCAGGGCGCTTTTGGACCACCGTCCATGGGTGAAGGTTCTTATCTCGCTATCTGACGTTGGGCATTTTTCGTGCTCGTCGGCATTATTTATTTATATAACTGAGGCAAAATGATGTCATAAGCATTTTATAAAAAAATTGACACCGATTCTCAGATAATGGTATATTTTGTCAGTAGGGCCATAACGAAGTGACGTACCAGGTCATGCTTTAGGTGAGCGATAAATTTTAATCCCCAATATACCTGTGAAAAAATGTCTGCGAAAAGATATAAGATAGCGCTGCGCTTTTTTTGGAGACATCAATGCTCGATTAGGAATCAAATCCAATAGTTTTTAGCCATTAAAACATATATGTGCAACCTTCGGACCCCGGGCCGGATCCCGCCCTCTACCAGCTCCAATCCTGCCTGCGAAAGATTCAGAAATTTCAAATAACGCACAACAAAAATTAAAAATTTAGCACACATAGTTTATTTGTATTACTGCAAACTAATCTAAAACTGTATTCTTCAAATCATAAAGACTAAATTGATAAATAATTTTATTTAGCGAACCCCACAGATCGAGTCACAAATAGTGTTTAGAAAGAGACAAACAGATAAACATTCGGAAAGCCTTGTAGCGTAGCTCTCCGAGCGATGCGTTATTAATAACAATTGGCTCTGAACGCTCGCGTCGCATATTCGCGTACGATCGAGAGTATTCTAGTTGCTTATTGCGGGTAATATATAAATTGCCCAGCGCGCGTGTCAACTCATTACTTCTTAACGCAGGAAATATTGAAGCACATTCAGCTCAGAAGAAAAAAAATCTATCAAGATTTCTGGTTTAAAAAAGCGGAAAGTGGACACAATTCCAAAACAAATAAACTGATGAAATGCTTTTTTATTGTACACAGTGGTAAATATATATGTTTTTTGTGCGATGAAACAATTTTTGTTTTAAAAGAATACAATATGAAGCGACATTACTCCAGCAAGCTTCGAAAACATCGAAGCCATTTTCTGAGGGAGAGTTTGTTGAAGAGTGCCTAGTAGATGTTGCAGAACTTTTGTGCCCAAAAACGAAGAAAGAGTTTAAGAAAGTGAACTTATCGCGACGTACTGTTGTTCGACGTATAGATATGATGGCTAGTGATAAAAAAAAACATTGAGTGATAGATTGGCTGGTATTCAAGCATTTTCGATTGCTTTGGATGAGAGTACCGATTAATCTGACACAGCCCAGTTAGCTATTTTTATATGAGGTATTGAAACAGAATTTATAGTGACAGAGGAATTACTGGTTTTACGGCCACTACAAGACACCATTACTGGAAAAAATATTTTTGCCGAGGTGCAAAGTACTTTTGAGCAATATGGAGTGCACACACGCCTTCAATAGTCTGTTAATAATTTTGCATTTCATGAATCACCAACAAGTCTCTCCAGTGGCGGCTCGTCAGGGTAGGCCTCTGAGGCCGCGCCTCACCCCCAAAATAAAGGAAAAGAGAATTTTTTTATATAACTTTTTATCTATTACCAATTAGAAATATACTTTTTAACAGTTTTACAACATAATAACATTAAAAAAAAAACAAAATATAATCCCATAATAAATATTTTAGAAAATAAATTCTGACCACATCAAAAAACCGACCGTGCAATCCGTGCAAACCCATTCCTAAAGAAAGTGCTCTCGAATGAGGCGAAATAATTTTAGCTTGGAAAGTTTCGACTTCTGACCTATTTATCAACGGCCGGTGCCGATGCCGGCGAGTCACCTGATTACGACAGAGCGGGATGGCGATTGCCGATGCACGCGTTTTCTATTGCATTCTTGAGGCGATAAATCTGTAGCTTGGATATGCTTTTATTGGTTATTTAAATCACATGACTAGCGAAATATTCCAACGGCTTCTTTTTACGTGGTGCGTGCGGCTGAGAAAGAAATAGGAAATAGATTGCGATAATCGCTGATTGAGTGCGTTCTGTCTTTTAAGGTGAATTACGCGTGAGTAAGTTTTTGTTTTGTTTTGATTTGGTAAGTTGGACCGTTCCATTTTTTGTATTTGCTTTTTGCTTTTGAAATGAATCCTATTCACGACATTATTGCTTCATTAATTGAAACGCCTTTTTTAAGAAGAAGCGAAACTGAAAAGAAACAGATATTAGGTAGCCGTCCGACGCCGAAAATTTTAGCAATATTTAACGATAAGAGGCAAGGTAAAAAATATTCAAGAACTTTTCAAATATCTTGGTACGAAACTTATAGGTGGCTATGCGGAAGTATTTATAAAGAAAGCTTATATTGTTGGCCTTGTATTTTATTAGGTTGCGTCAAAAATAATTGGAGTTCAGGGGGCGGATATTCGGATTTAAAAAATTTTTCACGAGCAGTAAAATCGCATGAAAGTTCAAGAGAACATATTAAAAATTCGGTAGCACTTACAAGACTGGAGCAAAATAGGGCGACTATTGCGGATGCACTACAAGAAAATGCAAGTCTTAATAAAATTGTTTATAATGAAAATGTTCGAAAAAACCGTTTATTATTAAATTATTTAATTGATGTTACTATTACTTTGGGTAAACAGAACTTGGCATTTCGAGGTCATAATGAAACAACAGATTCTTTTAACCGTGGCAATTTTAAGGAAATATTTGCATGCTTAATAAAAAGAAATGCCGAACTTAAACATTGTGCTAAAAGAATATTTTTACGGGACAATCTAAGACTAAACAAAATGAACTAATTGGTTGAATACATGACTATATTCAAGAATATATAAAAAAAGAAATCAATGACACCGATTGTTGTTTTTTTGGCGTAATTGCGGATGATAGTACTGATATAACAGAAAAATCACAGTGTTCGATAACAGTTAGGTATGTGACCAACGGATCTTTAAAAGAAAGATTTTTAGGATTTTTTGACGTTAGCGATAATAGAACAGCAGAGAGCCTTTTTCATTTAATACAAAACAGCTTAGAGCCTTATGACTTTAAAAATAAATTGGTCGCGCAGTGTTACGATGGGGCTAGTGTTATGGCAGGTGAAATAAATGGGCTTCAAACAAAAGTTAGATCTATTGCTCCTTTAGCTATGTTTACTCATTGTTGCGCCCACAGATTAAATCTAGTTTTACAACAGGGAACAAAACTGATTACCCAAAGTCGTATATTTTTTGCCACTTTATTAGGAATACCAAATTATTTCCACCAATCACCAAAACGGTCTTTTGTGCTTAATCAGATAGTAGGTAAAAGAATTCCGCGAGCTGTAGAAACGCGATGGTATACACGGTCTAAAATTTTAAACTTAGTGGCTAATGAATGGGACAATTTAATTATAGTATTTGAAACTATTATTAATGACTTAAGTTCTGGAACATAATCTATTAATGGTGCAAAAGGATTTCTAAAGTATTTTAATGATTTCGAATTTTACCTTTTAACGCATATTTATAAACAAATTTTTAGTTGCACTGATGTACTGTTTCAAATATTACAGTTAAAGCATTTAGATATAAATTACTGCATTTCGCAAATAAACCTTGCCAAGCAACGAATTATTGAATTTAGAAACGAGGACCATTTCAAAGAAATTTTCAATATTGCTAAAAAAGCCACTATTCTGCCAACTAACACACGTCGAGGGCAATGTTCTAGCGACTTTGATATTTTTACTAAATATAAAATATTATATTTCGAAATAATAGATTGTATAATTCTTCAATTAGGGACGCGGTTTGAAAATTTAAATAATTTAAATTTCTTTGCTTTAGTCGATTGCATAAAAATATTCGGAATATGTTAAATGCTTTCCAGACGACTTATTAAATAACTTATTAAAAAATTATCCAAACATTTTTGACAGAGATAGATTAAAGAATGAGCTTTCTGTATTGTATAGGGATGAACAATTTTCAAATTTAGATGTCGAAAAAAGTCTAGCTTTGTCATTTAAAGATTTTAAAGCAATTTTTGCGGAAGCATATAAGCTTTTTAATTTAGTTTTAACTATTCCCGCAACAAGTGTATCGGCCGAACGAAATTTTTCATGTCTTAAACGGATCAAAACCTACCTAAGAAACACAATGACACAAGAACGGCTTTCGGGTTTAGCAATGATGTCAATAGAGCAGGAATTACTGTCAAAACTTAGTGAAGACCAAAACTTTTACGACCAAATTATAGATAAATTTGCAACCTTAAAAGACAGACGTATAGATTTAATGTACAAAAAGTAGTATTTTTATCTTATTTCATACAACTATTTATTTTAAGTTTTAATAAACTAAATTATGTTTTTATTATCGCAATCACCGCTATATTTTAGTGATAGGTGTACATATTTTACTTGTTTTGTTTACTTTTTATTTACTTTTTTTAGAGTTTATTTTTTTAGTTTTTAATGGTTTAGTAGGGCTATGGCGATGACCTCCATTAAAAAAAAAAAAGGTTAACGCGTCGCAGAATAATACCTCATGGGTGACGTGGAAATTTATTCACATTTAAACAAAATTAACCTCATGTAGCCTCACCCTTCAATATACTCACGAGCCGCCACTGAGTCTCTCAAAAGTTTATTCGAGTGAAGAACGTTATGGATGTGGTAGTAAGTACCATCAATTTCATTAGATCACGCGGTCTTAACCATCGCCAGTTTAAAGCATTTTTGGATGAACTCTCTTCAGAACACGATGATGTGAAATACTATTGCGAAGTAAGGTGGCTAAGAAAAGGTAAAATGCTTGAAAGATTTTATGGCCTTAGAAGAGAAATAGCTGATTTTATAGAAATGAAAGAGAGAACATTGCCGCAAATTAGTGATCCAACATGGCTTTGCCACTTGGCATTCCTGGTAGACATCACAAGCTTCAAAAACAAGGCCCATTGGTAAATCAGCTGTACAGTCATCTTAAAGCTTTTCAAAACAAAATTCGCCTATGGGAAACACAAATGAGAAGTAAAAACTGTTTTCATTTTTTAATATTATCCAGTCATGAAAACATTAAATACGGTCGCTAGGCTGAAGAACTGAAACTACTGTCAGAGCAATTTACTGATCGGTTTTCCGATTTTAAGAATATGGATAGCACTTTCAATATTTTTGCAAATTCTTTTAAGTTTAATGTGGAAGATGCTCCGCTACACCTACGAATTGAGTTGACCGAGCTTCAAGAAGACTCATATTTGAAGTCTAAATTTGATGATATGGAACTAAGAGAATTTTACAGAATATATCTTTTCGGAGAAAAGTATCCACAGTTGAGTTTTTGCACGAAAAATAATTTGTATATTCGGTAGCACGTATAAATGTAAGCAGCTTTTTTCAATCATCAAAATTAATAAAAATAAGCATCGTACTCGGCTTACAGATGTTAATTTAGAAAACCCCTTGCGCCTATGTATTAGTCATATTGACCCCAATATTGATCATCTTGTTGTGTGAGTGCTGATTCATGTACACCTTGAATAGTACAGGGTTTTCCCGTATATTTTTCCACCCACCTAGAGAGTTTATTTGAATAGATACGGAAATGTCGTAAATACAAAAGTTGTTGGGTTTTTTATGAAGATTTAGAATATTATATCATAAATATTAGGAGTGCGAAAATATTATTGGAAATGTAAAATTTTGACAGGTTGTCAGTTTTTTTAAATGAAACACCTTGTATGTTAAATCATGTTCTTGAAGATCTTTTTTTTGCTAATTTCAAATATATATACACTTTTAATATATTCTGTCAATTAGTTTTGGATATATAAGCATTTCAACGTTAAAGAAATGGTAAGGTAATTTGCGCTAAAACATAGTGAGCCATAGTCAAGACAATTGGAACGGACGACGCCTTTTTGACGTTTACCGGTCAGAAGTATCTATTTACGAGCATTTTTAATATCTAATACGTTGAACGATGGGTTATTCGGAAGAAGAGAAACTCGACATGATAGAATTATTTTATTTACATGGTAAAAATGCATCTATAGTTTGTAACGAATATCATAGACGGTTTCCACATAGACCAACACCAACTTGTAGGACAATATTAAACATCGCTAAACAATCAAATGAAAGAAAAACACTTTACCTACTCAAGAAATAACCGATCAAAATAAAACAGACCGATTACAACAACGACTTGTAGGACAATATTAAACATTAAACAATCAAATGAAACTTATTAAAATAATTTATTTATCTTATTTATTCTTGTTTTAGAAAATTCTGAGAAAGGAGTGTTAAAACATTATATATATAAGTTTTTACCTACTCAAGAAATAAATCTGTCAAACATAATTTTCACTAACGAGGCAACATTTACCACTGAAGGCATGTTTAACCCAAAAAATAAGCATTTTTGGTCAAAAGAAAACCCGCGAGCTCTTCAGGCGGACAAAATTTAGGGAAGAAGATCCCTACATGTTTGGTGTGGCCTTCTTAACAATCATGTTAGTAGACCTATATTTTTAAATGGGAATTTAACCGGAAAAAGGTATCAGGAGTTATTAGAAAACGAAATCGAGGGGCATTTAGGACAACTGCCGATTAATTTATATCTTAATTTGATATGGCAACAAGATGGTGCCCCTCCTTATAATGTCCAGCCGGTCACCAATTTTTTAAATGACAGTTATCCATTTTGGATTGGAAGACATGAACCATTAAGATGGCCAGCAAACAGTCTTGATCTCTCTCCATTGGACGTATTTTTGTGGGGTTATCTGAAAAACAAGATATACTGCAATAGGTTAAGAACCATCCAAGCTTTAGAGCAAAATATAGTCCAAACAATCGACGATTTAAACACCCAATCACCTCATTTTATCTACGCATCCATACACAGAAAATTTAGAAGCAATATTCGGAAATGCATTATAAACCAAGGAGGCTATATAGAAAACCAAAACTTAGTTCTTTAAGCTAAAATTATTATTTACCTACTTTATGTTATGGATTTTTTATGGTATTGTTTCTTTCCACTATTCTAACTTTTCGCTTAAGTGTTTTTCTTTCATTCAATTGTTTAACGGTCGGTGTTGGTCTATCTGGAAACCGTCTACGATATTCGTTACGAGCTATTGATGCATTTTTACCATGTAAATAAAATAATTCTATCATGTTGAGTTTCTCTTCTTCCGAATAACCCATCGTCCAACGTATTACCTAGATATTAAAAATGCTCGTAAATAGATACTTCTGACCGGTAAACGTCAAAAAGGCGTCGTTCATTGCAATTGTCTTGACCATGGCTAACTATGTTTTAGGGCAAATTACCTTACCATTTCTTTAATGTTTAAACACTTATATATCCAAAACTAATTGACAGAATATATTAAAAGTATATATATTTGAAATTAGAAAAAAAAGAACTTCAAGAACATGATTTAATATACAGGGTGTTTCATTTAAAAAAACTGACAACCTGTCAAAATTTGACATTTTCAATAATATTTTCGCCCTAATGATATAATATTCTAAATCTTCAAAAAAAAAACCAACAACTTTTGTATTTACGACATTTCCGTATCTATTCAAATAAACTCTCTATCTGGGTGGAAAAATATACGGGAAAACCCTGTATATCATATTGAAATATAAGGCATTACAAAACTTTTACAACTTTTTGTCACGAGCTCTCCTGGTATAATACCTTTTTTTTAAATTATCACTAACGTGTTTGCCCGTATTCTTGAATTACCCAGCTACTTAAAACTGCTTTTCTGAATTTTTGCTTATGCCCATGGGACTATATTATATATAATATTTTAGTATCAAATTTATAATTATTAAGAAATGTTAACGATGTACTAAAACGACCATAACATTATTACGCATAATACTTAACACAGAAAGCTTAACATTCATTGTCCAATTTTTTAAATTGTATTCATCATTCAGACTCACAATCGTGAAACATAATATTTTCCTAAGGGGCATTCGCGGCAAAACACTGGACTCTTTATATAAAAAATTATTTGAAACGTTCTCTAAACACTATCAAAAGGCGCATAAACCCTTTTGTCTATTGAAACGCTGTGAAAAAGGGTCCGTAGAACCGATACACTTTAAAATAGCATCAAACGTCTGGTGACAAAGACAAATAAAAAGAAGGTGGGCAATATGACAAGTGAAAGGTCCGAGAAACGTATAAAATTTCTATTAACAGGACTGGATTTGCGGATATTATTTGATGTTGTTAAATATTCTTCAAAATATAAATATTGTGTACATTCTTAATTCATCCATGTTGGATTTTTACCAAAATATTACCATAGTATCCCCATATGACCCTTAATTTTTGGTCAAAATTTGAAGTCAATCGGATAAATAGTTTTTAAGCAATGCCGCGAACCGACAAATAGACAGACCAACAGACGGAATTACATATTTTTTGGCATTTAGAGACGCTAAAATGTGAAGATATGTAAAACCTGAGAGCGTGATTTTTTTCACGTTTACAAACATTTTATTTGACCGCCATTTTGTTCGGCTATCTTGAATTAGCACCAATATTAACCGGATTCGTACCAAAATTTTAACAGTTGATTGCAACATAATATTTTGATTTTCGTGCAAATTTTGAGATAAATTGGAAAAGTAGATTTTTAATAACAACTTTTTTAACATTTCACTAGGCCGCCATTTTGGATTTCCACCAAAATATTACCAGGTCATCCCCATACGACCCCTAAATTTTTATCAAAATTTGAAGTCAATCGTGTAAGTAGTCTTTAAGATATACCGCGAAATGACAGACAGACAGACCGACAGAAGGGCCTACGGATTTGATAAAACATATTTTTTGGCATCTAGGGACGCTAAGACGTGTAAATATGTAGCACCTGAAAGGGGGATTTTTTTAGGATTACAAACATTTTATTTGGCCGCCATTTTGTTCCGCCATCTTGGATTCGTACCAAAATGTTACGAGTTAATTCCAACATAATACTTGATGTTTGAGATAAATTGGATAAATAGTGTTTTAATAATAATTAAAACATTTTACTAGGTCGCCATTTTGTTTGGCCATATTGGATTGGCAAAATGTTACCAGGTCATTCCCATATGACCCTTAATTTTTGACCAAAATTTGAAATCAATCGGGTAAGTAGTTTTTTAGCTATGCCGTCAACAGACAGACAGTCCAACGGAATTTTCGACATCTGAAGACTCTGAAACGAGAAGATCTGAAAAATTCTCGAAGAGTGATTTTTTCACGATTACAATACTTTTACGAGGGAATTAAAAAGATGACAATGTTCTTTGACATTTGCGTAAACCCGCCTGAACAGAAAAAAACCAGTAAAACTTCCGCAGAATACAGTTATCAACTTGTCATCGAAGCTGTTAAACAAAGCAGAACATTCCCTTCGTTCCAAAGGCCAAAATTTCGCAATAACACCGAATAGCAGTCAGAAAATTACCATTGAAGCAAGCTGATATAAGACTGCGAAGATTATTAAAAATTCAAAACCACCGGAGTTGAATCTCTCCGCAGCAGGGGCGTGCAGTCCATAGAAGCAAGGGAAGCAGTGATTCCCCAAAAAAAAATTACGAAACATCTTCTAAAATGTAATTTTTGAAATAGGAAACCATTAATTTAGTTTATATTAAAAATGCTAAAATATTATCTTAATTATCAAGCCCATAATAAATGCGGCGGCCTTGACTCCGACCGAGCCACAATAGAAATCGAATAGAACCTATGCGGGCCGCTAGCTTCTCTGCAGCCAAGTTCTGTATGCTTGATTTCCTGTGAATCGAGCCAGAGGTTATTGAACTTTCTTCCACCAGCTGTTTGCAATTTTTGAATTTCAGTCGCGTGCTTTAAGTGGTGACGGAAGCTATCGTTGGAGTAGGTTCTTTGTTTGAACGGCTATCCGTGTATTGTGTGATATGTACGTCGCGTCGTGCATGGTGCGATATGAAAGACAATAATACGGACGTGGATATGCAAATACCGTCAACTTCGGCTGTCGGTAATAACGTTGAAAATGTTGGAGAATTTAGTAAGAAGAGTGTGTGTGAATGTGTGGTGTGTGTCTTAATAATAAAGGGATTTTCAACATTAAACTTCGCTGATAAGCTTCAAATAATTTCCAAAGGAAGGGCAAAACCGCCTGTGAAAAATTTAACCATAAAAATGAAAAACTGTATTAGAAATTTTTATCCGGAAAAACAATACGAACAGTTTAAATGGCTAACAGGGTGTGAAAATATAAGTGAATTATTTTGTTGGCCATGTCTACTTTACGAAAATGAAAGAGGTTTTTCCGATTTAAACAATTTCTATAAAGCTGTAATGAGACACATTATGTTCAAAGTGCATTTGCAGGCCGTCATAAAAGAAAAAGTCTACGTCAAAACCAGAATTGAACACGCCCTTAATAAACAGTTGGAAATTATTCACCGCCTACACAATGAACTAGTTGATAAAAATAGGCAAATATTAAGAAGACTTATCGATGTTGTTTATTTTCTCGGACCGCATGAATTGGGATTTAGAGGTCATGACGAAACAAGGGTTTCTTCAAATAGAGGAAATTTTCAAGTTGCTTTAATGGCTAAATATGATGATTGCTTAAAAATCATTTAGAGTAGTCTAGCGTTTTTCGCGAAACGTCGAATCGAATCCAGAACTATTTAATTTCTGCTGTTTTCTGAAAAGAATTAAGCAGGAGATTGGCGAGGCGCGGTTCATTGCTATTGTTCTGGACGAAACAACTGATATCACTAATTTCAGTCAATTATCTATAGAAATATGACGTTAAAACAGACGGAAGTATTCAAGAGCGATTTTTAGGTTTTAAGAATTTGTCCGAAAATCGTACAGCCGATGCTTTATATACCGTAGTTTATAACGTTACTAAAGAAATTAATGAAGAGAAATTAGTTGCTCAAAACTATGATGGAGCTGCAATGATGGTAGGACAATTGCATGCAATGCAATGCAAGCTAAAGTTCGAGAAACTTTCCCAAGTGCTGTGTTTGTCCATTGTTTTGCTCATTAATTAAATTTAGTTTTATCCCAGTTCATCAATCACATTAAAGAGTGTAAAAAATTTTTCGTTACTTTAAGTGGCATGGCTGCTTTTTTTTCCAAGTCAACAAAACGTACAAATTTACACAAGCTTTGGACCCAATGTCCACAAACGATTGCCCAAAGTAGCTCCTACTAGGTGGAACTATAATGGAAGACTTGTGTTAACAGTATCTGAAAGTCGTGAATCATTGATTGAACTATTTGAGAATATAATAGAAAATAATGAAACGTGGGACTCAGGAGCAATAAATAGTTCGAGGGGGTTTTTGGACTGTTTGAAACGAGATTTTAATTTTAATTATTTGTTGAACATGTTTTCAGAAACATTTCCATTCTCGGACAATGTTTTTAATATATTACAAACTAAAACAAATGATATTGCTTTTTTGCCTGAAAAAGTGGATGATTTTAAGTCCATGTTAAGCCAAAAAAGACATGACTGACCTATTTGGGGAGAAAACGATGACGTTAAATGTAGAGCCACAAGCCAAGTGTCTTCGAACAGACAAGGTGGGAGATGTTCAAACATCCTACAGACGGTTCTCTTATGAAATAATCGATCAAATTGAGCAACAAATAAACTATACATTTAACGGTTTAAATGATTTTAAATTCCTCGAACTCTACAATTTTGATGCATTTAAAGGAAAAACTTTTCCAGAAGATACGTTTAAATCTCTTCTTCTTCGTTATGGCCAGTTCTTCAACCGAGTGTTACTGCGATCTGAAGTAAAAGTGACTTACGAAACTGATGACATTAGCGCAAAAAATAGCGCTAAAGAACTAATGCAATTTTTAAAAGGCAAGGAGCTGGAAGATGCCTACACCGAAGTGTCGAAATTGTGTGAATTGATATTGACAATACCTGTACAAGTTTATCAGTAGAACGCAATTTTTCAACACTTAAACGTATAAAAAATTTTGTGAGAAATTCAACGGGGCAGGAGAGACTTTCGCATACATCGCTGTTGTCCATTGAAAATAAACTTCTCCAAAATATGTCTGAGCATAGACGTTTTTATGATGACGTCATTGACGAATTTGCAAAAAATGATCGAAGAATCGAATTATATTACAAATAGGTAAGTTTCTAAAAATTGCTTCCCTTTCTTAAAATTTCACCGCACGCCCCTGCTCCGCAAGATAACGAATACTATTTTAAGAAATACCTTGAGGAATACAATTTCATTTTGAACTTAGATTGTTTGTCGGGAGCTGAGAGAAATTAAAGTATTTTCTTCTAGATCAGATGACAATGAAGTATGTTTCTAAAATATGGGAGTGCTGTGTTTAAAGAGATAGTGATTATGTTCAATTTTTTATTATTGTGAGATAAATAAATAGTAAATAAAAAATTAATTAATTCAAGAGAATAGATTGAGAGATATAGATGCAAAATTATGAGATTAATGGGCTTTTACATGAATATTTCTTTTACTAGAATACCCTGCACCATAGTAGCAAAGATATTATTTTAAGTGAGTACGTCCCATCTCTTGTAGCACCCTTCACCCTAGGGTACCGGTAGCTAAAAGCTCTCTTAAATAAATCACTTCTTTATTGCCAAACACCAGGTAGACTTTGATGCTGTTTTAGTCAAGCAGTCCATTAAATGTTGAAAAATTAACTGGAATCCTTGTGAAAAACACAGTTACGGGCGATTTGATTGATGTCATTACGGAACAAAGCTTCTCGGACAGCTAGTATAAGAATGGCCTGTGGCGTTGGGAGCCAATAAAATATGGTAGTACGAAAAAATAGGCATATAGCGCTCTAAAAAATGAGGTGACTGGAGCCACTGAGAAATTTATAATGACGTTTATAGAAAAGCTTGGGAATATATGACGGCAATGTTAAATAAAAAGAACTATATATTTGTTCTGTATTTCTGCCATTGCCATATTGTTCTGTTTATTGTTTTACCTAGATATATTTCG
Source organism: Kuschelorhynchus macadamiae (assembly GCA_030620095.1). NCBI lineage: Eukaryota > Metazoa > Arthropoda > Insecta > Coleoptera > Curculionidae > Kuschelorhynchus > Kuschelorhynchus macadamiae. Next base: position 2,056,533 of record JAUTXW010001318.1, on the reverse strand, counting down.
GGTTTTTTGCTATTTGCTAACCTTGTCGGAAAAGACTTGGTACACCATAATTAATTATTTAGGTACTAAAAGTATTAAATAGGATTTAAAATAATGAAAAAAGTATTTAAAGGTATTTGACATTATAGAAATATATTTAAAAGTTATCAAAGGTATTAAATTGGAATGAATAAGCATTAAAAAAGAAAAACAGCACTTATTGTTTTATATTTAATTATAGTTTTTATAATGATTTCCTCAAGACTTCTAAAAAATAACTCCTTATTAGATTTATTTTTACTTTGTATTATTAATCGGAAAACAATAGTTTTTATAATAACTAATATGCTAACTAATTTGAAGTTTTGCGTTAAAACGTACGAAAACGTGCCTTATCAATTTTTATGGATAAAATAAATATGGGGATTTAGTTTTATTAATAAACCAGTTACGTTTTTTTTAATATTGTTGCGAACTTAGCTCTATTTATAAATTTGTTAAGTTTTAGGTGAACTTATTTATTATTTAAATGAAGTAGACTTACCTCAGTTTTTATCCATACACGGAAAATATAACATAATAAAAATAAGTCGGTGGTCTGTGGTAATGACTAGTATGACCAGAAAATTGTTCTCGATGGTTCTGTGAGGCTTCATTGTTTTCACCCTGTAGTATTTAGATTATTTTAGAATTTTCTAAATCACAACATCCTTTTCTAAGGGCTATAAAGTAAAAGAGGCAAACATTGACATAACTTTAGAATTGTGTCAGTAAAAAATTATTAAACAAAGTTAATAGTTTTAGTATTTTAGTTAGCAGCTGTTATGTGCTAATTAATTTTGGTATGTTTTTAATGAAAATGTTTTCGTCGACATAGATATAGTCAAAAGCAGTTTTATCGTGAGGGTCATACGATTTATCAACGACTAACTTTTTAAGTTTGTTTTTCTTTTATTACGTATAATCATATCCTCCGCATAAAATCCGGAAGATGAATTAGATAGACCTATGATATTTTCATATGAAAAAAGAGGATAAACATATATAAATACCAGCAGTTGCAAATATCTTTGAGCGATGTCACTTCAAAGTCAGATTGACAAGTCAGTGACAAAATGAGTAATAGAAAACAATTTTCGGGTATTAAATCTAATAAAATATTACGAAAATGAAAATTCACCGGCCAATATCCAGGAGACAGTAGCAAAAACTCTGGGAAACGGTATAAGGACTGTGCAGCAAATTGTGCATGAAAAGAAGCATAATTTACTACCGAAGTAGATTAAGAAATGTACACGAAAAAAGCCAAAGACAAAAGACTTAAGTGACAATGTAAAAATGGAGGTTCGTAATGCAATTTACGATGTATACACATCAAAAACTAATATAACCGTTCAAGTTTTAAAAGAAGCTTTAAAAAATCCAGCCATATTGGAAATCGTTGTCAAAATTAATAAAAATATTGGGTTTTCGATATAAAAAGGATTGTAACCGAAGATTTTTATGCGAGTTGCCACATATAGCAAGTCAGCGTATCCAGTTTTTAGAGAAATACACAGAAAATCTTAATTAAAAATTTAGAAAACTGGTATTTTTAGACGAGACTTGGATATTTTCTAATGGAAGTGGTTCGAAATCTTGGCAGGACGAGTTTGTAAAAAGTGTCAAGAGAGAAAAGAGATGTGGGACGGGAAAACGGTTCATTATTGTGCATGCAGGTTCTTCAACAGGATTTCTCCCAGGTGCAAGTTTACTGTTTTCTTCAACATCCAAAAGTATGGACTACCATGATAATATGAACTGTGAACTGTTTGAAAAGTGGTTAAAAGAACAACTGATTCCAAATTTAGATGTTCCATCTTTAATCATTCTGGACAATGCATCTTATCATTATTATCTTAAATTTAATCATTATTATCTTAAATAAACAACCTACTTCATCCTGGAAGAAAAGTGGTATTTATGACTGGCTAATAAAACAAAAAGAAAATCCTTTACCCAATACGCTGAAACTAGAACTTCTCTTAGTGGCAAAATCTATTAAATAAGCAACAATATATGCCGTAGATGAAATATTACGGGAAAATGGACATGAGGTTTTACGACTGCCACCATACCATTGCCAGTTTAACGCAATAGAATTAATATGGGTTGGGGCAAAATCATATTACGAAAAACACGTGAACGATGGTCTTACATCAGATGAAGTGCAAATTGTTTGGCAAGATTCATTAAATTATATTACGCCGGAGTATTGGAAGAAATCTGTAGAACATACGGAGAAATTAATATGGGATTGGTAGAATCGAGAACGAGTTCTAGATTTCGAAATAGCACCAATGATCATTGCGCCATTTGAGGACGACTAAGAAGATGAGAACTTTTTAAGTGATGATAATATTTTTTAGTCTATAATATTAAAAAGTTTCTAAAGGATTATATTAGTCTTTGACGTGTATGAATCATAAATTGTATCATGAATATCCATTTTTGCGTTGTAACTTAAGTCTTTTGCCTTTGGATTTTTTCTACATTTCCTAATCTTCTTCGGAAGTAAATTATGTTTTTTTTCCATGCACAAGTTTCTGTACATTCCTTATACCGTAATTTTGTAGGCAATAAATATATAATTATAGAGCTTTTGCCAAATAAATTTTTTTATTAACTGGCCCCTGGATATTAGCCAGTGAATTTTAATTTAAAATTTTTTTTATATAGATATATATTTATATATATGGACACCATTTTTTTGCTTATTTATATATATATATAATTTATATATATATATATAATTATATATACTTGTTCCATTTTATATAAAACAAATATATATTTTTATTAACTATAAGACAAAATTTGATATATAAACATCGGTAAAATCGGGGCTAACGAAAAATACAGGCTATATTTATATATATATATATATATATATATATATATATATATATATATATATATATATATATATATATATATATATATATATATATATATATATATATATATATATATATATATATATATATATATATATATATTGTATATATTTATATATATATATATATATATATATATATATATATATATATATATATATCCTGTATTTTTCGCATGCATGGCCCTTAATTTTAGACTGAAATTTAAAGAAATTAGATAAGTAGTTTTTTAGCTATGCCGCGAACAGACAGACTGACGGACAGATATACCTACAGACAGACGGAATTGAGAAAACATGTGTTCCGGCATCTAGGGACCCTTAAACGTAAAGATCTGAAAAAATCTCACGAGGGAAGTAATAACTAATTATCTTGCGTTTTTAACAAAAGTGTATAATATTTTTGCAGAATAATTTTTTTTTGTCATCACAATACAAAAAAAAAACAAGTTTTCTTTGCACTGGTGTGGCCCGCATTTAAATAAATGACACTGTATAAGTGGCTAGATTTTTAGGTCAAGCGGGGCTTATAATTTTTGGTGATTGATAAAAAATCTCACTTTTATTAAGTGGCTGTATAAACAGAACATATCCTGATTATTCCACTGATTCAAACCGCCTTCCGACTTTATTAAGGCGCTTGCCATTTTGTGTATTTTTGTTTTTGCCAACCAAAAAATTTTAACCAAATACATTTTTAGCGCATTTTCTTATTTAGTCCCTCGACATTTAATATATAAAAAAATATTAAGTGGCATCTTAATAATATTGCGTAATATAAAAAAAACTATTTTCTTTCTCCCTGTATATTTGTAAATAGCCCATCGAGATTTAATAGCTCGATAAAAGAATCACACAACATTTTGGTATTCACTGTATTTTCTGATTTAATTCATAATATTGGTGATCTTCGGACCCGGACGATAAGACCGCATTTGACTATGTATATATGTTTTTTAAATTGGTCAAGTGTCAATGTCACCCCATAGGATGTGGAACATTGACACATCCTTTACGAATTGTTTTATGCCACTGCTTAACGTCATAATGCTAAAACTGACATAGTTAGAAACCTACACAATGACAAAAACCAAATGATTACGAACTTTTTGTTTTATTAAAAGCTTAAAAACCAATATGAAAAAAACATACTCTTAAGTATCATTTAACTGTGAGAAGTACTGTAAACAAACGTTGCAAAATACGTATGTGCAACTTAAAAACCTACGAAAAAACGGAAACTTAAATAAAAGAAAATTTAACTGTGAAAAGTATAGTAAACAAACCTTACAAACACGAATGTGCAATTAACGCAAACTTAAAAACATACGAAAAAACAAAAACTTAAATAAAAGAAATTGCTCTTTCTTTCAATCAAAACTCAACATACTTTTATTCCTGCCTGGAAACGTATCTTGAAATAATGTTTTCCTCTTTATATATGAGGATCTTCTAATACTTGTTTAATATCAGTTAGCGCAATGTTCTCTTTATCACTAACATCTGGATAGACGAAGTACAAACCTTTATTTCTTAAGAAATTAATTTTGGCGATATTGTTGGTAATTTGTAAGACCTTCCCAACATAGAGACAATTACCGTACTTCGCAAGAACAAACGATCCATCTTTTAAGTTGTGCTACACGTTGGTTACTTGAGGTTCATAAACTGGATCGTCCAAATTAATTTCATCTTCAGCAGTTATTTGAGGTGCACCAAGATCATCCATATCGTCATCATCATCACAAACTACATCCACCTCAATCTCAGATGAACTTGATACAGGTCTATTCTTCTTTTGTTTAAGTGTCTATTTTTCGGATTTCTTGTTCTCACTTAGTCGCAGTCGCTTCTTTAGTTAATTGCTAATTAAAAACTCTGCAAATTTTCTGGTCACCCTACAGTGCTTCGACGGAGTTTGTTCCTTTTTGTTGTTAGTCGTCAAAACTGATATAATAGCTAGTTCTAAATCCTTTTTATGCTCTTCCAGATCCATATATGAAGTAGTTGGAATACCTGATGTAGAGGTAGAGGGAGCCTCAATATAATTTTGTGAATTTGATATTTGTGAGCCCCTGCGGGTATTATCTCCTTGTAATGACTCATTGCAAATATTGGCTATTCTGCTTTTCTTACCAGGGGGCCGATGTCGAATGTTAGACTTGCGCCAGTGATGCATCCCCCTGTTGATTAGTGTTGGCTGCACTAGGTAGATTGGTACCGGTTTAGCACCAGGTTAGGCGCCGTAGGCATTATCATTAAAGCCCTAATATAAAAGGCGAACGACAGCGAAGTGCATCACTGGCGGAAGTCTAACATTCAATATCGGCACAGTGGGGCCAAATCTGTTACTGTCGGGAGACAAACATAAAAAATTTAAGCTCCATACAATAATGTAAGTCTGGCAACAATGTAAGATAACCTTTCTTCAAATTGTCATATTAAGGAATATGGCGCATTGGAATGCCTGGCATGGAAATATCGAGTTTCTTTTTGGTTTTTTTATTAGAACAAGTGGTTCATCCATTTCTTTTATTTTCTTAAAACAGTTAAATGAAGGTAAACTTTCTATTTTATATTAAAAAAATTATCAAATTTTATTTAATTGTTTACGAAGACTAATCTTGAACATATCTTTGCAATAATTGTTATAATATTTCCCCTTTTTTGTAATATTAAAAAAAAATGGTTTTTAACAGTGACAACAAACTCGTCAAGTGACAAATTTTGACATCAGCAGAAATACATGTAATCGGAATAACTGTTTAAGATTTAAATAAATATGTTCAAGAAATAGTTGTAATTATTTGTTTAATTATCAAATATAAAACATGGCAAGTTGGATCAAAGTTTTAAATATAAAGTGCCAAGTGTAACCCAAGTATCAATGTTAAAAGTTTTAATTAAAGACATTATGACAAGTAGACAGTGACAAGTTTTAGGTTACCTAACATCTAGTTAGGTATAACCAGTCTTTAGTTTTTACCTGTACTAGCAGTAAGCTTTGTTTTGAATAAAAGGAGTGCTTTCAGAAACTTTGGTTGCCGGCCAATCCGGAACAATATGGTAAATTATAATATGAAAATATGTCTTAAATTTCACTTTCACTACATAAAGTATTTTCACAAAAAGATTTCTATTTTTATTGTCAACTATTAGAAAGTTTAAAAGGTGGACAAGTTAAAATGATCAGGCTTTACTTATCTTTTGGGAATTAAATTACTTTTATTGTTAAAACTCAATAAACACCAAATTTTCTTAACTTTGAGTCACGAAAATAGGGAATTTAATCCTAACAAAAGCATATGCCCCGGATCAAATTTATATAATCTGGTTAGTGCAGGGGGAGCGTACTCTAACCCAGCGTCTCGCTTTCACACCAGTAACCGCACAATACGCGCCGGTGGCTGCTAATGTTCCCTAATCCCCCGATTTTCTCGCTTGGATGACCTTTAAACTGATGATACGTTATGCGTTATAGATTATTATACAGGGTGGGTTAAAGGGCTTATGGTAATTTCGCGTCTAATGCTGCCCCCAGTTAAAAAACTAATCAAAATTATTATGTTTATTTTTTTATAAATTATATAAATAAATAATACCTTTGTTATTGCAGACAAAAAAATACATGCATTTTAAATTTACATTTTTACTTAGACTAGTTGCAGCAAGTCTCTGGCGTAGGAGCTACTCTACCGAACGAAAGAATCACCAGATGTTTTGTGGAACCAAGTTATTAATTAAAAAAAAATATTAAAAATTGTTTAAATTAATAAATGGCACTAAGACACTGTTCTATTAATTAAAGATATGTCTATATTACCTACAGCATTTTATATACCTACTTCTGTATATAAAATATATTAATAAGTTGCCAATTTAAAATATGATCGATTTCTGCTTAGTTTCCGAGATAATTAAGGTTATATGTGATTTTTTTGAAAACTGAAGGTATGTTTCAAATCACTATAAATAATAGCAAAAATGTAAAATTAGGCGTTTCGGTGGTAATTTCCACACACACACACACATACCTATACAGGGTGGATATACTACGAAACCAATCTTGCAACTTTTTAAAGTTAAAAAAGTCGACTGGACACCCACTATATTTATTAGTTATCCAAATGATATAGAAATACCTACTTTTTCATATATATATATATATATATATATATATATATATATATATATATATATATATATATATATACAGGGTTATGATAAATTAAGGAATAAATTCATTATCTTGGAAATTAAAAAGGTAATAGAAAAACGCTCGAACCCGTCGATTTAGATTTATTTTTACGCATATTTAGAAATTATTTTAAACTATACAGGGTCACTCACAAAAGTTGTACAACTGTCATCTTTGATTTTTTCAATACAACACCTTATTTTTTTCTGCTGATTTGAATTCTCTATGAAATTCTAGACATTTTTGGTATAACATAACCTATACTGAAAATCAACAGTTATCGAAATACGTTTATCTAAATAAAACATAAAACACATATCAAGAAATTAAATAAGAAAACTACTTTATTATACTAGACATTTTTGGTATAACATAACCTATACTGAAAATCAACAGCTATCGACATATGTTTATCTAAATAAAACATAAAACACATATCAGGAAAATAAATAAGAAAACTACTTTATTAAATTTTGAAAATGTCCACCATTTACAGCTCTACAATGCCCTAGACGATGGAAAAACTCTTGTTGCACATTAGTAACTGTTTCACATTGAATATTTCTGATAACAGTTCGAATACGATCCTTAAGAATTTCAATAGTATGTGGCTTATTTTTATACACTTCGTTTTTCACATACGCCCAAAGAAAAAAGTCTAACGGTCTTAAGTCCGGCGATCTTGCCGGCCACTCTATTGTCCCACGTCGCCCAATCCGTCGCCTCGGAAAGGTTTCATTTAAGTATCTCCTTACATCAGCTGCAAAATGGGGTGGTGCCCCATCCTGTTGATACCATAACAGTTCACTGGGAAGATCCGGATCGTTTACATGAAGATGTAGGGTAGCTAATGCTGGTATAAGATTCTCTTCCAAAAATTGAAGCCCCGTTAGTGAGGAATCAAAGAAATATGGACCTATAACTTTATTGCCTGCAATACCTGCCCATACATTAACACTTTGACGATACTGTGTAAGACTTTCCCTGTACCAGTTAGGATTTTCTTGTGCCCAGTGTCTAAAATGTTGTTTATTTACTTCTCCATTGAGGCAAAATGTTGCCTCATCTGTGAAACAAATTCTTTTGACATATAATGGATCATGATTACACATGTTGGTCATAATTTCGCAAAACTCGTTTCTGCGATCTGAATCATCATTTATTAATTCTTGAACGAATTTCACTTTATAGAGATAAAAATTTTCTTTTTTCAAAAATTTGGCAACTGTTGTTTGATGTATATCATTATCATAGGCTGCGTCAGTAGTTGAGGAATGTGGATTATCTTGAAAAGTTAAGAGAACGTCTAGTTTCTTTTCATCTGAGATCCTAGGGCGACCTTTTCCAAAGCGGTCCGTAACACTACCAGTATCCGTCCATTTCCTTTCTATGCTCACTGCAGACTGAGTAATAGGTTGCCTATGAGGATATCTGTTGTTAAACAGCTGACAAACTTCTTTTTGTGTCCTAGTCTTATCACCAGTGCCAAGCATTATTAGAATTTCAATTCTTTCTTTCTCTGTTAAACGCATAGTCAATATTTGAAATCAAAATGGCAGATCGTAAATAAATTATATGACTTGTCAACACAGTGACAGTGACAAAGCCATTTTTCTTTGGGATTACGCGACAGACATAGTTAGGGTATACAAATGTCCGATAGGTTATTAAATACACAGGTTTTATTTAGATAAGAATATTTCGATAACTGTTGATTTTCAGTATAGGTTATGTTATACCAAAAATGTCTAGAATTTCATATAGAATTCAAATCAGCAGAAAAAAATAAGGCGTTGTATTGAAAAAATCAAAGATGACAGTTGTACAACTTTTGTGAGTGACCCTGTATAGTTTAAAATAATTTCTAAATATGCGTAAAAATAAATCTAAATCGACGGGTTCGAGCGTTTTTCTATTACCTTTTTAATTTCCAAGATAATGAATTTATTCCTTAATTTATCATAACCCTGTATATATATATATATATATATATATATATATATATATATATATTCAATGGCTACAGAGAAAATCGCAATTTAACAGAAAATCTCAATTATTTCTTCATTTCTTAAATATTTTAATACTCAAAAAAAACGATTTAAAACCATTATTGAAAATTAATATTAGAAACAAACTTCTCGAGTAACATAGCTATCAACATAAACAACATATAACAACAGATTACATTGAAATAGAAAAGCAGGAAGAATTTAAAACAAATGACTATATAATTCATTTTCCACATACTGTCCGTTTTCTGCTATACACAATGAATATCACACTTGAATGTGTGTCACAGCGTTTCGGACGGTTTAATTCATGTTTTAATTCATCTACAGAATAATTGATTCGCCTAGCCTCTATCTTTAAGTGCGCCCCATAAAAAACAATCTGAGGGTGTCAAATCGAGTCTTCGCGGCGGTCATGGAATCTCGGTGTTACTATATATACTTAAGTTAAATTGCTCGTTTAAAAATGCTCTTATACCTTCTACGTCACGAATATGTTCCGGAAGATCATTGAGTTTTTCCATAATTTGATTTTTTAAAAGGTTTAAAAATGTTTGTCTATGCAAATGGTGGACAAAAAACAGAGGTCCTATTATGCGGTCGTTTATAATACCACACCGTACTTTAACACTTCTATGTCCTTGCCTTTTAATTTGTTTACCAAATGTTTTATTTGTCTCAGAATAGTAGTGAGTATTTTTTATGCATTCCCGCTGTGGAAAATATCGCCTCCTCTGTCTGAAGGATTTTAGAGGGATTTTACCCTCTCACAAAATGCAGGTCCATCATTTGCATACAAAAATTCATTCGGGTCTGATAATCAACTTGACTTAAAAATTAAACTAGAAGAAACTTATATGAGGATATTTTTGTTTTCTTTTAATACTCAATGTTTGCTGGTCATGGAAAAATTGAAATCCCTTTGTGCATCTCATAAAGAGTTGGTAGGAACGGACTTTTTCCCTTTTTCTATATTTCAACACTCCATGAGTTGATAAACACTGCAGATTATGTCTTTCTTAATGCAAGTGCTGGACTTTTATTATTTTCAATGTAACAGTCATACAAATTTAGTCGCACTTAACACCGATACAAGGAAACGTTTTAAAAGTCAAATTTTTTTAAATTAAATGATTTCAATAAAACAACAACCACTAAATACACAAATAAATTGTAAAACTGTCTGTCAAATTTAAAATAAATAGTGATATCATCCATTCCATGGCCTTCTATTTTTTGAGTATGCAGCATCACAATACTCAAGAAATAATTGAGATTTTCTATTAAATTGCGATTTTCTCAGTAACCATTGAATTAAGGGACAGAACACATAAATATGAAAAAGTAGGTATTTTGATGATCATTTGCATAAATAAAAAACATAGTGGGTATTCTATTTAAAAAAATCGACTTTTTTCGCTTTAAAAAGGGGCAAGATTGATTTCGTAGTATGTCCTTTGGTGTCCCATATATAGGTGTAGACAAAAATTTTGTATTCCGTATATGCATTGATGCTTTATAAACTGGAAATTACCACCCGAATGGCCAATTTTTGATTTTTGCTATTTTTCTATAGACTATAGATTTGAAAATTAGCTCCAGTTTTCAAAAAATTACACATAATCGACTATAGTTTAAAGTGGTAAGTTATATTTATTTTTGACAAGGAATCAAATAATGGACAGAAATGCAGGGTATCCCATTTAAAATTTCATAGTTGCTGTCGTCCCAGCAAAATTGGGACACCCTGTATACATGATAACTTAGTTTAGGAAAAATTTGTTTAATGTATTTAAACGCATCTCCTTTAACTAGTGCTTTTACGAAATTTTGTATCAACAAGAGGTATATTAGAAATGTTTATAATCAACAGCAAAAGTTATGGCCCGAGCGGGGATCGAACCCGCACCTCTGGATCACTAGTCAATTCCTCTCATCAATTGCACTATCGTTCCACTGATAAGCAATTCATTAGAACTTGTACATATTCAAACCCACCAGTATCATAGCCATTGTTGATTCTGCCAGATATTCTAACCTTATGGCGCGGCGTTCCTGACTGGACGTCAAATCTGACATCGCTATTAGGTACCGTCCATATTAGTAAATTTATAATTTTATGTTATGCCTATAAGGTTAGAATATCTGGCAGGATCAACAATGGTTATGATACTGGTGGGTTTGATTATGTACATGTTCTAACGAATTGCTTATCAGTGGTACGATAGCGCAATTGGTTAGAGCAGCAATGAGACGGGTTCGATCCCCGCTCGAACCATACCTATTACTGTTGATTATAAATATTTCTAAAAAATAGTTAGTATATTCTTTACGTTAGCTTGGATCGGAATAAATTGTTTTTTTTAAAACCATTTGTTTACATAATCTGCCATCCGAATTAATTTTTTTTGGCTGTGCACTCAGTGCATACAGCCACTACCTAAAACCAAATAATGATAATATCACTCTCACCATTCATACAAAAACCAAACAAAACAGACCTAACCCAATTTATATATAACGAAACATGTAAAGACGGGGACACTCGCTTCGCGCTACAGGGGTCCATCTGACTTTTTAAGTTACACAATACATGATAAGACCACGGATTATTAGGTTATTATTGGGATGCAATAGGATAATTAACGCCCTACAACTTACGCTCACAGAATCTTACAAAGGTAATAAAAATTCTCGATATATTTCTATCAAAGATATATAAAATCACCTCAGCGTTAATAGGAAGACTGTTTAGTCTCGCAAATTCCTGGATAATATAATCTGATGCTACCCGGTTATGTTGGTAATTCAAAAGCTAGTGATTTATGTCATCAGTACTTGACTTGTCGCATGTACATAGAGGACTCTAGCTCTTGCATATAGCAAGGTCTGTTTAAGGTACTCTCTTGAATACTTGGTTTGCTTACTAAGGATTTGTTAACTCTGGTGTAGTGATTGGGGTTATTGCGTAGCTTGCGTATTGCTCTTTCCAAAATTCTTTGACTCTATCCTTTATTTTAAGGAAGATTTCGTAGTATTGCTGGCCTAATATAGGAGTACCCTCCTGAATTGCCTTTTTGGCAAATGAATCAACCTTGTCGTTGCCAGAAATACCTGCATGACCTTTTACATATACAAAAGAAACGCTAATATTGTTTTGTTTTAAGGCCAAATTGTGGGAAAATATATCAGCAATTAGAGGATTCTTATAGAGATTTTTCAAACTATTATTGATCGCTTTTAGAGATGATATAGAATCTGATAAAAGTATATAGTCATTTGTATTATGTTGCTCATGATTATAACAAAGGTGATTCAAAGCTTGTTTCAAAGCATATAGCTCTGCTGTGAATGTCTTAGAATTTGTATTTAATTGAAAACTGTGTTTTAGAACCATCAGTATAAATAGCTACGGCACCTGGACGGTTGACCATTATGTCATTAACAATTGCCTCATTAATCCGACCAAATTCAGTATACTTGGGGAAAATGACGTTAACGTCACATAACAGTAAATGAACTATGGTACCAGTGAATGCACCAGCCAATAGAGGCGAATTTTTGTGAATTCAATAGCTGGAAGTCAAATTATCCGTTGCCAATCTGACAATCTTATTTAACAGAAAGTCGTTACCTAGGAACTTGTTTTTAATAAGAAATTTCTTAAAAATAGTCTTCTTAAATATAGGGGTAGTTCGCCAGGCCTGTTAATAAAGCTTGGGTTGGAGTTTAGCAGAAGGCTCCCATTACAATTCGAACAGCTTTATATTGAAGACGATCGACCCCTGGATAACCTGGTGTTGGTTGCTGAACCATAAAATATAGATGGGTAATCAATTATTGATCTAATATAAGCCTTATAGAACATTAATGCTACCTTTGGTTCGGCGCCCCAGTGCCGCCTAGTGCTAGCTTTTAATATATTTAAGCCTTTCTCACTTTTGGTTATAATATTATTTATATGTTCTTCCCAGGTAAGCTTTTGATCCAGTGTCACACCCAAATAACGAGAACTACTTTTCCACTGGATATCAAGGCCATTTAGCCGAATCGAATTCTGATATTGTAGTCGATGCCGACTAAGCCATTATTAAAAAAATAATTCTGGCAAGTTCTCATGGTAACGTTGAGCTGTTGTATGCACTCTGATATTTGTTTTTTTTGGTAATATAAATGCAAAAATCGTCGGCGTATTGAAGGATGTGGCCTTTGGTATGACATTACGTAGGTCTGCTGTGTAAAAATTAAAAAGAAACGGACTTAAAACTGAACCTTGTGGTAAACCCATGCTTATGTTTCTTGGACCAATCAGTGCTTCATTGACTCTTACAAAAACTGTCCTATTAATAAAACATCGGACTATATTTTCTACAAGCGGCCTAGGTAAATCAAACAAAATCATTTTTTCCACCAAGATAGTCAAATCGACATTACTATATGCACTAGAGATATCTAAAAAAAGGGCAGCTCAATAATGATTGTCCGTATAACACTTCTGAATATCCAAGGTCAAATGTGCAATACAATCAATGACACCTTTCCTCCGCTGAAAACCGAACTGAGTTTTTGGCATTAACTTTAACTTTTCAACCCACCATTCCAATCTAGTCTTTACAATTCGTTCTAGGGTTTTAAATGCACAAGACATCAAAGAAATTAGTCGAAATTCGTTAGGTTTACCATGTTTACTAATAGGTACTACAACAAAGTTTTTTAGATAGTCCCAATTTTCACCATTCAGAATTATTTTATTTATTACTGAACAAAGAAGAATTTTAGCATTAACTGGTAAAAATCGAATCATTGAATAGGTAATTTAAAAAAAAATTACGAAAACTCAAGTGTTATTTCAGAAACCAATTTGGATGCCGGATAAATAATATTTTTTAATTTACTCATAATTAAGTATAAATCTTTTAATTTTATCCATCAGTGTAGGTTAACCTACATTTTTTCTCGTCCCCGTACGTTTTGGTGGACGCGTGCTTACCTCTCATTTAGCCCCGTGCTCTGTACACTATTCGTGTGAACTAACTCGCTAATCGCATTTATTAAACCCGATGCGAGTCAATTACTTGGGGTTATTTACGCCGCGTCGTCAATAAATTCTGCTTGATTTACTTCTGCCACCGGTTTATTTACTGCCCGGAGTCACTGAAATCGTAAATTGTTAGTTTTTGTGGTTTTATGGCAGGGTGCCAACATTGTAAACTTAAATTTTATTAAGGTCCGATTGTCCGAACGCTTTACGAAAAGTGCTTTTTCAACACTAGTCTAGAACAGCGGCTCAACAACGAATAAAATACTTAGCAGCAGGGGCGTGCAGTCCATGAAAGCAAGGGAAGCAGTGCTTCCCAAAAAAAAATTACAAAACATCTTCTAAAATGTAATTTTTGAAATAGGAAACCATTAATTTAGTTTATATTTAAAATGCTAAAATATTATCTTAATTATCAAGCCCATAATAAATGCGGCCTTGACTCCGACCGAGCTACAATAGAAAATGAAATAGAACCTATGCGGGCCGCTAGCTTCTCTGCAGCCAAGTCCTGTATGCTTAATTTCCTGTGAATCGAGCCAGAGGTTATTGAACTTTCAACCGGCTGTTTGCAATTTTTGCATTTAAGTCGCCTGCTTTAAGTGGGGGCGGAAGCTATCGTTGGAGTAGGTTTTTTGTTTGAACGGCTATCCGTGTGTTGTGTGATACGTACGTCGCGTCGAGCATGGTGCGATATGGAAGACAATAATACGGACGTGGATATGCAAAACCGTCAACTTCAACTGTCGATAATAACGTTGAAAATGTTGAAAAATTTAATAAGAAGAGTGTGGGTGAATATGTGGTATGTGTCTTAATAATAAAGGGATTTTCAACATTAAACTTCCCTGATAAGCTTCAAATAATTTTCAAAGGAAGGGCAAAACCGCCCATGAAAAATTTAACCACAAAAATGAAAAACTGTATTAAACATTTTTATCCGGAAAAACAATATCAACAATTTAACTGGCTAACAGGGTGTGAAAATATAAGTAAATTATTTTGTTGGCCATGTTTACTTTTTGAAAATAGAACAGGTCTCTGGAATAAAACTGGTTTTTCCGATTTAAACAATTTCTATAAAAGAAAAAGTCTTCGGCAAAACCAGAATTGAACACGACCTTAATAAACAGTTAGAAATTAGTCACCGCCAACACATTGAACTAGTCGATAAAAATAGGCAAATATTAAGAAGACTTATCGATGTTGTTTGTTTTCTCGGACAACACGAATTGGGATTTAGAGGTCATGACGAAACAAGGGTTTCTTCAAATAGAAGAAATTTTCAAGATTTACTTTGTTTAATGGCTAAATATGATGATTGCTTAAAAAATCATTTAGAGCAGTCTAGCGTTTTTCGCGGAACGTCGAATCGAATCCAGAATGATTTAATTTCCGCTGTTGCAACTATTATTCTAAAAAGAATTAAGCAGGAGATTGGCGAGGCGCGGTTCATTGCTATTGTTCTGGACGAAACAACTGATATCACTAATTTTAGCCAATTATCTATAGTAATACGCTACGTTAAAACAGGCGGAAGTATCCAAGAGCGATTTTTAGGTTTTAAGAATGTGTCCGAAAATCGTATCGTGGAGCTGCACTGATGGAAGAACAATTAGGGGGTCTGCAAGCTAGTCAAAAATTAAGGGTTATATAAGGATGGTTTGGTAATACTTTGGTTAAAATCCAATATGAACAAACTATGTTAAAAAAATTTCTAAAAACTAATTATCTAATTTACATTAATTTTTGCACAAAAATTAAGAATGAACTGACCTAATAAAATATTTAGAAAATCAGCCTGAAAATACTACTTATTAAATTACTTTCAGTATTTGTGCAAAAATTAAGTGTGATATAAGAGATAAACTGGTAAAGTTAATAAAAAAAATTAATCGTGAAATTTGGATAACCTGGTGCGAATTCAACATGACGCAGTGGCGTATATAAGGGGGAGGTTTTAGGGGTTAAAACCCTCCCAGAACGTCTGTTGTTTAAGGTAAAATGATGGAAATGGTATAAAGTAAGGACCTTTTCTTCGGGATTGGCAGGTAAACCCCCCCAGAGCCCATTTTTCCTACAGTTAGAAGAAAAGTAATGACTTTTTTCGTTGCTCTTATTTTTATTTACGCTCAATTACACGTTTGACATGGATGTTTTTCTTGCATGCCAAGCACACTATATGAATGATACTTTTTTTAATGTGTAAACAGGGAAACACAATAAAAATATATAGGGATAAGATTCCTTATATTTCCACTAAAAATAAAGATAAATGGATAAATAAAAAAGAGAATACTGATAAAGAATGGAACTATAACGTGAGTTTTACGGAGAATTACTGAACATACCAGTTCTCTGTACAGGGTGTTTTGAATCCTTGAACAAAAATCACAAATACTTACAACACCCTGTATATCAGCGTAACACTGTCGCAAAAAAACTCTAATATCTTAGTATGATTTCTGACATATTAGCCTACCATATAAAAGAAAGATCATCGAAATCGGTAGAGCGCACAGTGTGACGTGTTATATGAGTTAAGGACAAAATTCGATATCTCAAAAAGCACTCCACCAATTTCGATTCTGTAAACGGTGTTTGATTACTTATGGTAAGCTCTAAAGAATGTAAAAAAATAGTGAGTATACAATGAGGAAAAAAATATATTTCAATCTTACATTTTTGGGTAACTTAATTATTTATTTAATTCTTCTATGTTTGTGTTAGGGCTAATTAATTTTACTTTTCCTCATAAGTACCTAATGTGTACAAAAATAAAGATCAGTTTTAACAAAAAATAAAAGAACTAACAACCGTAACATAATACAACAATTTAAATATATACAAAAATAATATAACAACAATTTAATCACAATTTGAAGATTCGTTATCACTATCAAAATTAATGAATTCCTCTAAATCTAAATCAAAACCATGATTTAGATTTTCGTCTTTCTTCAGATACTTATTCACTTCTTCATCTGACCTTACACATTTTTTGGTGTTTATGTTTCTTTTTGATGAAATAAAAGGGTCTGAGGTAAGAAGAAGGATGTGGAGTAAGTCTTTATTGGAAGCTATTCTAGAGCACTTCCGGGTATGCGATAATCGATGCTTTCTTACCTCTTTGTGCCTAGCCTCAAGGGCATCTTCAGAAAGTTCTCCGATTGGTAAAGAAAATGCTTCGATTATCTCACATCCATGAACAAGCACTTTATGGATGGTGTTAGGCATATTATACCTTTGTATAGCGTTATATACAAATTTCTAGTCTCCTCCAGCAATAATCTAAACTTATATAGATCAATTATGCCTCCGCTAGCTAACACTCCTAAAATAATTGAGAACTTTTTAATTAAATTCTCATCAACCCCTGTGATTTCTGAGCTTATGTGAGGATTCTGGAAAAATTTTCTGGCAGTGTTTCCATCATTTGAAGAGCCATACTTTGGCTTTGGCTTATCCACTGTTAGAGCCATTTTGGCTTTAAATTCTGCTTGGATACGTTTTTTGTTGCCTTCTACGATGGATTTATTTTCAGGCCCTCGAACTTGCCACGATTTTATCGGAAGCCGATATCCGATATGCAAAAGGCACTCGAAAAAACGTATCCAGCAATGCAATGTGGACAAACCAAAGCGGTAATTATCCGGGTTGGAAGGACGACTACTTATCTTTAAAGTATTCATATCTTTAGGTGTTTGTTTCCGAAAGTATATTGGTTACACTGCCATCCATCACTGTTAACCACAAATCCGCTCTGATCTCACATTTTCGACCTTCTGTAGTTTCAATTTCGATGGGTTTTAAATTTTTAATTTTTTCATTAATATCTTTTTCAGCACTAAGCACGAGATTTGAATTTTCTTTTTGAAATAAAAACTTGATTGGCCTACAATATAGAGTTGACGAGGTCCTAAGATTTCTCCACATCTCTTTTCCTGTTTCCTCATCAACTAACCTTAGAGGTACCATTGCTACTAAAAATAAAAACTCATCCGTGCTTTCCATGTTAGTAAACTCCTGCTTGTATTGGCTATGCCCAGAACTGCCATTCATGCCCCACTTGCATATAAGTTTTAGCCGTTTTTGATTATTTACCTCAGTTAACTTCAAAATGCTTTCTATGGTTTTTTGCAAAAGCTCTTGTAGATCTACTTCTGCAGATATATCAGTTAAAATTATTTTGGAAGGTAAAACAGCATTTTTGGCTATTTTGATCTGAAAATAACTTGGAAGGCAGTTCTGGGCTTTTGCATTGATTACAGACCTAAGAATATATTTTCTTATAGATATATCTAAGTCTATCATAAGCGCTAAAGCTTCAATCGCACTAAAACTGTTGGTTACTGGACCACGGACAGTTTCTGACATAGCTTCTGCAGCTAATCGTAACTCCTCTGGAGTTCTGTCGGCTAACTCTGCCATACGCCTTCTTTTTGTTTTAGACGATGCTTCCTCAAATGGAACTCGGGGTCTTCCTACTTTACGGCTGCTGGTAGATTTAAGTTGAACACTATGCGGAGATAGTGGTTCTTGTTGATTAATGCAATTATGCACATATATGACCTGTTCTACCCAACCCATCTCGCCTTTCAAAAATTGGTTACGGGAGCAACCTACTTTCTGCCATTTTACCGCCATTTTTAAACCAAAAAACTTACTGCATTTAAGAATTTGATCTTGCCAGTATTTTTTCATATACAAGTTGCTTTCGATTTCCTTTTGGACTTCTCAGCCAAACATCTATCAGGTCGATATTTTTTATTATAACACCTCTGTCTAAAAAAAAACATAACTCCGTTAATGGTAACCCATGGTGATTAAAACTTTTTCTAGGAAAACACTATTAGTTTATGAACAATTGATAAAAAAATATTGAAGGTGATCATAAGTGATTTTTTTAAAACTCTAGTCAAATTCCAAAATGTCGAAATTTACAAAAAATTTTAACTGGAAACTTTAAACCATTATAAATTCTTAATTAAACTTCGTACAAAATGTAAATTATTCAGCATTATGAAGTACTTACCCTCACAAATAGAATCCATTTTAATATTTTGAAAAAACCAAAATACTTAATTATATACACAATAAATTTCACACACGTAATTAATTGCTTTTATAACCTTAAATTTTGACGAGTCTTGACAGGTCAAAGTTGCTAAGCGCCGATAAACAAAAGCATGGCCTACTGCGATTTGATACTATACTTACGTAATACAGTGACCAATATCTTATCTAAATATGTAAAAAAAATGTTAGAATTGTATAGTTCAAAATTTCGTTTATTTTTAATTGTGTCCATGGCACGCTACACTGTGGAGCGGTTAGAAAAATATCGAACATCAAGCTTTTCTTAAATATTACATTATTCGCTAATTTTGACGAGAAGTTATATATATATATATATATATATATATATATATATATATATATATATATACTGTAACTATGTACTGAACTAAATTGTGACCCACACTCCACTATTCCTAATAAATGGAAAAAAAATCATAACGATGGAAGTTCCGTGTAAAGGTAAAGAAAATTTACCCATTTAACTATCGCTGTATAAATAAAGTCATAAAGCCATACAGTAACCTATATTTACTTCTAGAAGCTAGCACAATCCATGTATATATGTATGACATAAACTAATTTCAATTTCTAATTTGGGAAATACAATAATATTCTTAATTTTATTTTACCATGGTTGTTTAAAGAAATATTGCGTTAAAAAGGGTCACGAAAAAAATGCATTGTCCGCTTCAAAATGATACAGAACAATGCTTTTATCTGAAAAAGTCATGCATAAGCTGATGTGATAAGCCTCGCTGAATGAGCGGCATTTGTTTAGGCTCAAGCCGATAAGAATTAAATAGAGGAATACATGCATGGAAAAATTACCACTTTAGAGCGATTTTATCACGTATTTTTTATATATCTGTTTACATCAATTAATTACTTTAGTCATATGTGGAACATTTACGTAAAGCTTAGCGAAAAACTAATATACTCTTTGGTTTTTTAACATGATAAAAATATAATATTAAATTTGCACTAATTGCAAAATGTTTTAAGACATTACGAATCTCGGCTTGGAGGCTAATCTTCCTACGATAGTTAAGTATCAAAGTCAAAGTCAAAAATTGCTTTATTGTTTAAGATAAAATCTTTTTACAAAGCCAAAGGTAGAAATATATAAACAAACAAGCAGTAAAAAAAATATAAGTAAAAGTAGATAACAATAAAAAATAAAAACAGCGAGTTATAAAAAAAACACACATCAAAAGTACTAATATAATATAAATATACATATACACTTAAATATAAAGAACACTAAACAGAGACTTGGAATGAGGAAGTCTATCCAGTGTCATAATACATCATTGAAAAATTCCAGAAGGCCATAATAGCTTTTTTGAGTAATATGCATTTAAGAGAAGATTTAAATATTTTAATATTATTCAAAGTTCTCACACGCTCTGGTAAGTGGCTGAATATCTTCTTACCTGTATAGAATATTGAGCTTTTAACTCGTGTAGTGTGAGGTACGGGCAGTGGCAGAGCTCCAGTTCGTCTTGTATTATAATGATTATAATACTCTCGACTTTTGAATTTTTTAAACATCATACAAGCTGTCTCGAAAATAAGAATACAAGTAAGAATTAGGATTTTGCGATTAATAAATAGTGGTCTACAAGAATCTCTACCACTTACCCCGCACATATACCTCACTGCCCTCTTTTGCAGAACAAAAACTGAGTTTATCAGATATTGGCTCGAATTACCCCAGAAGCAGACCCGATAACGCAAATGGGATTCTATTAAGGCCGAATATACTCGCAATGTGTTCATCCAACTCGTTCGATACAACTCTCAAGACATAACATCCCGAAGCCAGACTATTGCATACTTTCAAAATATGATCCTTAAAGGTTAACTTAGTGTCTATGGCTACACTCAAAAATTTAATATTAGATTTTATCGAAATTTGTTCATTATCAAGCGAACACCCAAAATGCATAATGTTGGTCTTAGAAATGTTGAAAGAAAGGCGATTAGCATCACACCACCCTTTAATTTGTTCAACATCATTTGCGACTGCATGAGTTATCCCCTCAGGATTCCTGCAATGCCACAAAACTGAGGTATCATCGGCAAAAATTGTGAATTCACCCTTGATGTTCAGTGACGCTAGATTATTTATATAGACAAGAAATAAAATTGGTCTTAGAACAGAACCCTGAGGTACTCCCGAAATAATTTCTCTTTTAATAGAATCAACCTCACGCAACCTGACACTCTGCCATCGTCCGGAGAGATACGACCCAAACCAGTGAAAAGCACTTCCCCTGAAACCATACCACTCTAGCTTCCGCAACAGTATTCCATGATCCACGCAATCGAAAGCTTTAGCGAGATCACAAAAAACTGCCGCAGCCGCCTCACCCTCGTTTATGTAAAGATACAGATTATCAAGAAATGCAAAAATTGCATCTCCTGTACTCCTAACACTCTGAAAATCAAATTGACCAACAGTTAAGATTTTGTGCTTCTCTAAGTATGAGATAACTCTTTTTTTTTACAAGTTTTTCAGCTACTTTAGCAATCGTAGGTAACAAGGAGATTGGTCTGAAATTTGCTGGAGTAGTGACATCCCCGCCCTTATGAACTGAAATGACAATCGCTTCCTTCAGAGATTCAGGAAAGATTCCTGCAGCGATAGTATCATATACAGCCGTCACAAATGCTTTCAAAGTAGACTCTGGTAAAGCTTCTAATACCCTCACCGAAATTTCATCGCATCCTGAAGCATTTTTATTTTTAATATCGTTAAATATCGCCCTAATCTCCACCACGTCAGTTGGAGTAAGAAAAAAAGAATCACATATAGTGAACAGCTTTAAAAACTGTAATGGATTACACCTTGGCGATATCTGATTAGCGAGATTTTCGGCAATAGAGCAATAAAATTCATTACATTCCTCAGGTCTTATATCGACATCAGATACATCATAACTACTAGATTTTCCCCTGAGTTGATTAACAATTTTCCAGCTCTCTTTTTGTTTATTGTTCGAAGATGAAATACGTGAATCAAAATAGTTTTTTTTTGCTATTTTTAATGTTTTTCTGTATATTGATCTGTACTTATTGAAGTAATTAACAAAGAAGTCACAAGTTATGAAATATTTTCGCAAAGTGTGTAGAGAGCACAAATTTTGGCTGGAAACTTTAATGTCCCTTGTGATCCAAGGCTGCCCTTTCTTGTTTTTAATGTTAACAACTGGAAATGACCGGTCAAAGACTTCTGTAATGCGACTATGGAATTCTTTTAGGGGGTCACCAGAAGAGGCCACACCTAACCGACAATAGTCAAGCAGTTCTGAGAGAATTTTTTAATTTTTTTCTTACAGAATATCCTCCCCCTTCTCGTTTTTTGTGAAGCCTTCTGTACATCATATGGTATGACACAGAACACCGCTTCGTGGTCAGAGAGACCCGGATTTAAAGTAAAACAAGAGACATTACTGACACCCGAACACACATAATCTAAGATAGACAAAGAATGTTGGGTAATTCTTGTAGGGGAACCAACATGCATATTGAGGTTAAAAGATTGAAATAAGTGTTTCAATGCAAGTGTATGACAATTATCCTTACAACCAAAATCAATATTAAAATCACCTGCCAAAATGACATCAGACTGGGGACAAATCTGAAGCAACAGACCCTCCAACCTTTCCATACGTTTACTACATCGAGGGGGTCGGTATAAACAAATTATATAAACATTTAACTTTTTACTCATGCTTATAGAGAATTCAAATTCTTTTTCGATAATCATACTATCAAATCATGAAACAACCATGAATTTGCTCTGCTGTAAAAAGTTGTTATTCACAAAAATTAATGTACCCCCATGTTGAAAAGATTTTCTACAGTATAATGAGACTAGCGTATAATTTTGTAAATATATAGGCTCCTCACTCCTAAGCCAATTTTCTAAAAAAACATAAAAACAAAATAAACTGTTGAAGCTTCGAAGTGCACCAAAGAAATTTTCACTGGAAGTTCAAAATGAAATATTCAATACGGATGAAGATTTTGAGTTGCATTTTAAGCTTTTGTTTGATTAATATCCGTAGTATCCAGCCCGATAAGGGCATCCTCAGAGCACCATAGCAACAGGGGGTTATATAAGACCCTGTCATTTTTTTTAAGTTTCTTCGACCAGAATTCTTACTATAGAAGATTTCTCTTTCTCTTTGTGCTACCAAAATAATCAAGATCTGGATACGAAAAAACGATTTCTAGCGATTTTGAAATTTTTTCTTCGTTTCCGACATACCGGGTTTTTTCGAAAAGTTGATTTTTTTATATAATGTGCTGAACAAAGTCCACTTGTGGTAATCAAAGGTATATCTATCAGATTATGAACAAGATTGGAACCCTTAAATTTTCCAACATGAATATTATATACAGGGGTCACCAAAAACTAAGAGGTGGGCGTTAAATTGTGATTTGTTGGGTTTGGTGTTTTCTATTAATCTTGAATTCGATGTTGCTTTCTAATGCCAGTTTAATAATGGACATTTTTAACGAAATAGTTTTTTTTACATTTGAAATTTGCTCTAGTTCTTTCAAGTATTTCCTTTAATTTAAAACATTTTTTAATAAAAAATGAAAAATCGCCTTGCATCTCTTTTTGCCAATAAAATACAGCTTCACATGTTATTTTTGTTGATACATACTTAAACTGTATACCCACCCCCGGAGCAGATATTCAATATTGTTAAATCGGTAGGGTTGTTGGTGCACTCTGTATGTAATATTCATGGTGGAATATTTAAGGGTGCCAACCCTGTTCATAATCTGATAGAGTATACTGAATCTGATTGTCATTAGTGGGCTTTGTTCAGCAATCAATGTATGTCGGAAAAGAAGAAAAAATTTAAAACCGCTAGAAATTTTTTTTTGTTACTAGTTACTACTATTTAATCTCTAAATTATTGCACGAAGAGAAAAAGTAATCTTCCACAGTAAGAGTTCTGGTCGAATAAACTTTTCAAAAAATGACAGGGTCTTATGTAACACCCTGTATAAGACGGTTGTGATGAAGTCCTAAGGCTGTGCTTATCGGGCTGCATACTCTAGGAATTGGTCAATTAAAAGATTTTTAAACTGATACTTTTCCGATTGCCCCGACTCTGAAAGCGAAGATTTAGAGCTTTTTGATCGCATTGTTGACGACGCCGCATCCGCCAAAGAGGAACTTATTCCAGGGAAGTCACGCGCAAGATATGAAAGGAGTACGACGCCTTTGAATGTAGGTTTAAAACGAAGAAAAGTTTGTCGCTAAAAGGAGAAGTATTCCTCGCTTATTTTTCTCATCTTTGAACCGTTCACGCTATAATTAAAGTTTTCAATATTGAAGCTATCTCTAAAACTTCTTAAAACATAGATATAAGCCGATATTACCAATTGATCTCATTTATTAAACGAAAAAATGTTGGATTCAGGCCAAAAAAGTCCAAAGTTTTAGAGAAAAATGATATCGAGACATTTTTGCCGAATCAGATTTACTTGATGAATAAGGTAGCAATATTTCTCGGTATTGCTGAAGCATGCAGAAGAGCAGAACTGGCAAACTTCCTTGTGAACGACATAGAAGAAAGGGAAGATATACTGGTGGTAAAAATTGAAGACGCAAAAAATCGTGCTTTAAGTAAAGCTTCTTAAAGCATGATTTCGTAGTATGTGATCCCAACAAGGACGAAGTAGGTTATATATCTACAGAAAATGTAAGTCATTGCGACGAGCAATTACATCACACCACCGGTTATTTCTTTCCTACCACAAAGGAAAGTGCTCGAGACAAGTTGTTGGCTTAAATACTTTCTGGAAAATACCTAGGAATATCACTAGCTTTCTGCGTCTTCCAAACCCAGAAAAGTATACTGGGCACAGTTTCGGTGGTGATGTTGATCCATTTGTAAATAGCTGCCTCCAAATGATGTTCTTAGATTTTACGGTGGTTTTTTATTCGCTTCTCACTATATCTTCATCGATGTCGACTTCCTAAATTTCACCAAAGCGGTTTATATTCACAATTTTTGATAAATACTTTAAAAAACGGTGGTCCGTATGAACTTCGGCATCTCCTATTAACAATACAAACAAAACAGGTTTTGTGTTGTCAAATGATATAATTGTTTAGAAAAGTCAAAATTGTCTAGGCAACGTGGTATGACCGTTGTAATCTTTCGAAAATACTACATCTCTTAAGGGAAAATTTGTAATGAGTGAAATTTTTTTTATTAACATATTTTATTCAGACTATTTTTACAACAGTATTATACAATAATAAATACATAAGTTTCAGAATTATGTATAGCCTGAAATAAGGTAATCTCCTAATCAATACATACAGAGTATTGGTACCGGAGATACGCTTCTCTTATATAAAAATTAAAATTAACAAATAAAATTGATGTCCAAACTTTGTAACATAAATATCTTTTAAGGTTTTTAAGGATTGTGCTATATCTCTTTTTCAGTACAAATGGCAACTGGTTAAATGCGCTGCTGCAACTATAACTATAACTATAATATTGGTATTTCTTAGGTTATTTCATAAATTTGGCGAATATTAGTAAAGCTGTGTTACTCTTTTGTTTGTTATGAATTATTTTATGTATTAGTTTTGACTGTTCAAGTTTAAAAATTTGGTTTATTGTCTGAACTTTAACCAATTGATACAGAGTGTCAGTATGTGTGAAGTAGTCAATATTAAATAACGTCTTGAAGACTTTATTTTGTAGTACCTTTATTTTATGAAAATTCGTTTCAGAGCAGTTTCCCCATATCGGAATCAAGTAAAAAGATAAAAAATAATTGCATCTATAAAGAGCTCCTATTAATGGAATTACCTTATCCTTTATATGATTCATGAGAGCATCCCAATTTTTTTCTATGTTTATTTTTAATTGATTTTGTAAAAGCCAGTTGTAGTATCGATCTAGGTCATAATTAGAGATATTAATCAAATTCTCAATATGTTTCACTTGACAAATTATTACTGTATCATCATCAAACGTATAGTACTGAGCATTTAAACCAGATAGGCGCAAACTCAAAACATACAAGGTATATAGTACTGACCCCAAGACGGACCCCTGTAGTACTCTATAATTATTGTTTGTAACTATTTCACTATTATAATTATCTACTGTAACATATTGTCTACGATTAGATAGATATGACTTAATTAGGTTTAATGCTATACCTCTAATGCCCATATTTTTGAATTTAGTGCCAAGAGTATCGGGACCGACAGCTTTTCGCAGATCAATAAATACAGCTATCACAGTGTCTCCACGATCTAAGCAATTTAATATATAATAAATTTTTCAAAAAAAGATCCAATTCTTATTTTAATAATTTTTTCTATTATTTTTGAAAAAATATATTCAAAGTATCCGCTATAGCCTTAAAATCAGTAACCTTATTTATATATTATATTACTCTCTTTTAGTTGTTGAATACATTCTTTGTTCGATTTACTCTTTATGAAAGAACTAATGATGTTCCATTGTTTTCTGGGATTGTCACCGGCTTTTTGCCATCTATTTTTAAAATAACTATTTTTTAATGCTTTTATATTTTTAAGTTTAATAAAATATGTTTTAAATTGATCATTGTTAGGGTTTTTCTTGTATGTTTTATATGCCCTATCTCTCTTTTTAAGAAGGGTGACTAAATCAAGTGTAACCCCATTGTTTGTTTCGTGACACTTAATTTTCTTTGTCACTTATTATGTAATTTTTTCTTAGTTATATTATAACTAACTTTCTGTGGTCAGATAAAGGACAGTCCTCCGCCATCACTACACCTATTCTTAGTTGCCTGATTACATATAACATAATATATTAAGGAGCACATAGTCCCTGTCACTCTAGTTATGTTATTAATTATTGCAAAACTATTTAATGCAACAAAGTCACCATTTAGTTTAAATTGTTTGGTTAACAAATTAATATTCATATCACCTAAAGTGACATGATTCGATGGATATTTATTTATAATTGCTAATTAATTTAGAGAGTCACATTGAGGGAAGGATGGGGGTCTATAAACTACACTCAATTTGAAATTATTATTTCCAATAGAAAGACATAACCAATTAAATGCTTTGTGAGAAGTACTATAGTCTAGCTTATTATGCTTAAGTGATTTTTTAATATAGATCGCCGCCCCACCACCCCTTGACTCTCTGCATGAATGGATTGCTACCCATCGATTTCATAAAAAGTCGTTTCAGAGCAATATAACCCAATTTCAACTAGGACCACAATATCTCAGTTTATGTCACATTATAGTTCGTCAATCTTATTGGGAATACTTTAGGTATTTATGTATTCTACGTTTAATCCAATATTTTCTTCCCTTAGTTTTTTAAATGACTCTCATTTTCAATTAATATAATTTTGCTGGAATCAGACTTGCGCAATAAGTTCTTTCCATAAATATTTGAAATTGTTATCTTTTTGAAATTTCTTGGTTTTCTTGAACAGTTCGTAGTTTTGGATCATGGTTTAGGTAAATTGGTTCAGGTGCATTGCAGTAAGTCACTAATATGGCCGTTGTGAGATTTTTGTTTCTTTTTGCTGACATCAATTTTTTTATCCTCTGCATTATGGAATATTAATTTTATTAGTGAAGAAACTTTTCCATTTTGTGCATTTCCCAATTTAAAGCTCAATCAAGAGTTTCGACATGACGTCTCCAATGGTGTAGCCAAGTTGGCATCTGGTTATTAAGCAGTCCGCATAGTTTCGAATCAGCTGGGAAGTGACATGGCTAGAAATGTTTACTTCAGTTTGGTGGAAACCCATTTGAGATATGGTAAAATAGAGCAGTTCGCTATATATGTCAGGCCAAGTTTAGATATCATTGTAGTCCTTTGTTTTATCAACAAAAAATCCTTACCTTGCCTTGCTTATTGATACTGGAAACTGCATACCTTGTTCACAAGCGATATAGGGGAATACAAATGAGTCAACAGTATGAAATAAAAAACTCTGATAATTTACCCTTACCTATTCCTAAATCAGCGCTCATCAGAAGTTCATTTTTCTTTGAGGGGCTTAAGATATGTAATCACCTTCCACATTTTTGTTTATAGATACTTACTTAAACTGTTTACCCATCATTTCGAATTAACTGAGAATATGTCACAATAATACAGTGGGTAGCAAAGATCTGAAACACTATCTACCTTGCGGAGCAGAAATTCAACATTGTTTAAGTTTAGAATGGGTAGAGTTTTTTGTGCACCCTGTATACATATTCATGGTGGAATACTTAAGAGTGCCAACCCTGATAGACCATACTGAATCTAATTCCCATAAGTGGGCTTTGTTCAGCAGACCATTTTTAGAAAAAATCAATTTTTCTAAAAAACCCTGTATGTCATTTTCAATGTCACGTTAATAGTTACTTGGTGCAATTCGAAGTTTCAGCAGTGTATAAGGTGAGGGTTTCTTTTACTACTACTACATCTACCCTTTAATTCTCGTCTCGTCTCAAGGTTCGAGATGAGAATACAAATTTTGTCTCGATTCGCAGCATCACTTCATCAATCTTAAAATCTGGTGCGTAGGAGCACAGTTTTTCATAAATAGACAAAGACAAAAAGACGTTCTGCTGTCAGACTAGGTTCGCCGAATTAGCCATTAGCATGTTGTTTGTGTTGCCATTCTTTCCAGATATTTCCTATATGTCAAATGCCAATTTCAATTTGTTTGTTTGATTTAAATTGATCCGAGTCTGTGTCAATAAATAATCTGAGACTTTAGTAGCAAAAATGCTGCAAAACTTTATGTTATTACTATGCCTAAATGCTTATTTCTTATTTTTGCCTCATCAAAAGTAAAAATATGCAATACTACTTACACTAGTTATCCCTAATACGTCAGTGTAAACCTTCCTGATATCATCTAGATGTTTCCATGCAAGATCTAATTCGTTATTTCTCTCTGTTACTCGGGTATTCGCTAAGGCAACCTCTACTGAATAAAACCTACAAAATAGAAATTAAAGATATAAGATTAAGATAATAAGAAATTAAAGATACCCGAATTTAATGAAAATATGTACAGTTAGGTATGAAATTATATGCCGGATCCCTCATTGCTGCCAAGTTTACCGTTTTTCTGTTAAAATAGGATTTTTTTTTAAAGGAAATCCTCAATTATATTATTTTTTTTAAATCTGCGTAAAATTCTTAATACTTTTTATTAAGAGCACTTTTTATGAAAGGCAACAATTTTTGCGAAATTAAGGGTCTAATATCCATAATTTAATGTATTACCTTTTATTAAAATACCTGCACACAAGAGGTAACCTGATATGTTTGACAATGTCAGTTTTGTTGATTTACAAAAATGGATCGTTTAACTGTAACTTAAAGAATTAAATTTTAATTTTACGGGGTTATGGGGATAGTTAAAAACCTACTTTTTTAGTTTCAGTTAAACGATCTATAAAACAAATTAAAAAGAGAATTACTTCTTTTGGATAGAAAACTACATCTATTTAAAAACCCAAATGAATTATATGAGAAAATTTTAAATTTGTTTGATTTTTGCCCTCATCAGTCTACTATAAAGCTATACTATAACTCTAAATCACGAATTACGACAGAAATAGCAAACATAATTAAAATATTATCTAAAAAAAAAGAAATAAGTACCTAAATGTAAGGCTGTATAACAAAAAAGAAAATTAGGTTAGCCAAAAAAAACATTTTATTTTGATAAATTTGCCACATGTGCTCAAAAACTAATAGGGAAAAAACATAAATTTAATTTTAACAAATAAGGATAAGATAGGAACAACAAAATTAAATAGTATTTTATTAGATGGAGAAAAAATCAAGGAAGAAAGAGAAATCTATCAAATAGTGAATTATTGTTTTGTAAATGTTGGAAAGAGATTAGCAAGAAAATTCCGTTTATCCCTACAAACGACTTATCAGAAAATCCAGAATCGTTATTCTTTAATTTTGAAGAACTGACATGGAAGAATATTGAAGATATTATTGATGAACTTAATACAAAAAAATCCAAAGGTTTTGATAAAATAACAATAAAAATTGTCAAAAAAGAACTAGCTTCAATTTTTCTATTTTTAACAAAATTATCATTTAAAACAAGTATTTTTCTTGAAAAAAATTAAAATAGCAAAAGTTTCACCTATTTCTAAAAATGGTGAACGAATAAATTGTAGTAATTACCGACCAGTATCTGCTTTACCTACATTTTTGAAAAAATAATTAATCTTAAATTAACAATGGTTTTCGCAGTTCTAGAGATACTGAAATTGCTACTGCTGACGTAATAACAAATATTCAGTGTAATGTTTATAGTAATTGTAGTTTATTATCACTAGATCTGTGCCAAGCATTTGACATTTTAAATCACATGATTTTATTGAGGAGTCTCTACCATATTGATATAAGAAATCAAGTTTATTCCGTGTTTGAAAATTATTTAAGTAATCGCTACCAATATGTTCGAATTGGAAGCAAAAATAGGTCTTTAAAAAAAATTAAATGTAGTGTACCTCGGGGATCAATACTTGGGCCAATTTTGTTTCTTATATATATATATATATATATATATATATATATATATATATATATATATATATATATATATTAAAATTTAAAAGGCAATCTTGAGTTATTTGCAGATCATACAATTTATTTTGCTGAAAATCCTGCCGAAATTTATAGTGATATGAAATATATCATTGGCAAAATTCGTATAAAACTTCAACTTTGGCAAGTCTTCATTTATGTTTATAGACAACAGACATTAGATATTGTCCTTAATTTGATCAGGGTCTTTAGAGTTTGTTTTTGCAGAATTTGTATCCTTGCTCATGCATTTGGTGCATATCCGAGGAGTTGTTCATTTTTCGAATATCTTGTAAGTAATTTTACTCATACATAGACATCCTTTGTGCGACCAATTTTCACACCCGTCGCAGCAAAGTGCCTCATCATCATCTCCCACGATTTTTGAGGCGGATGTCCGTCTTGTCAATCAATATTGCTCGATATAAAATTTAATAATTACGTTTCAACAATTAATCTGGTAATTACGCGCCAGTCTGGTTCTGCTCACTATCCTTTAAAAGTTTAGTGAAATATTCATTAATTTTTCCTTTTTTACATATAGCTTTGTTTTTAAATAATTTCACTAAATCAGTTTTAAATTAAAGATTTTAGGACACAAATAGAACATTCCACATCTTGAAAACAATATCATTATATAACAGAAACTTTTTCCTTTAAAATGATTCTACATACACAAATTAAAACACAATTATATTACCAAAAATATATAAAATACTGGGAGCCGACGTTTAACGTTTTAATATGTTGTAAAAAAAATCCAATTTTCAAAGTTAATAGTTTGGTTGTCGAAAAATTCTCGGAGTTGAAAACATCATAAGTAATGATAGGTGTAGCAAGTGGTTTAATGGGTGGAACACAATACATATTACGTCAAACGTTGTCTTTTAGTGTTTTGTAAGATACTTTTTTGAAATATAGGTTATAAACGGTTATATTTAATTCCAACGTCAAAATTGTCACCCATTTTTGTAGCATAGTGTGTACTTCCTTTTTAAGTTTCGTCTTTATTGGTTAGTTTTTATGTTAAACATTTACGGATTTTATACTGATTTCATTTTAGTTTAAATTAACTCATAGAAGACTAAAAAAAGGTCTTTATGTTAATTTTGTTTTAGTTTAGGTAAAAGTGGCTCTGGGGGAGGTTTAAAACTACCAAACCCCTCCCCTTAAATATGCCACTGTCGGACTATACTCTCGGTTAGCTTGGGGCATATTACAAATTAATATAGGAAACACGAAAACGAAGAATATTTTTTCGTTTCTATTAAATTTTATTAAACGTTTGTCATTTAAAAGTTTTATTAATGTTTCAATATTCGTGAATTTCTATATCGGTAACGGGTGAATGGTTTTATTATTGAAAATTGTATTTGTATTTAGTTCAGTATTTGGCTTTTTTTTTCTCAAATAAACGGGATAACCGAAAGCTAATGAATTTGCTCAGCACTAACGTCTACTACGTCTCATAAGTCATTTGGAAATCTGCCATAATATACACGCGCTATTGGGGACTAAACAGCGTCTATATCGTTAAGATAAGGGCTTAATCCGATAAGCGATTACCATCCCCTCGGATAAACAGGCAGGGCGCGCGATATGACGGAAGCCGTGACAATCTCTGTTTAGCGTTGATAAGGCGACGTCTTATGTCCCATAAACTCGGGGGATGGAACAAAGCAAGTGCCGATGGAAATGCAAATTTTAGGGTAACTTGCAGTGGAATTTGTTTTTCTATAATATTTAAAATGCTATGTCAATCTTTTGTGGATTTACCTTTATAACAGTTACACAGGACCGGCACTACCAAAACAGCAAACGATGCGATCGTATATGGCGGCATTTACAAGGGAGAGGCAATCTATTGCCGCTTCACGAAAAAAAATTACGTCATGTCCATATCGAGTAATTTAGCTATCCATAGCCGACAAATATTTTACTTCAATGTTATTCTAGACATAAGGATCCAATACGATATCCCACGAGAAATTGTCACTTATAATTTCCCTAGTGCTTAAATTATTCCCGCACATTTTTCGAATATAGGGTCATCATTTATAAAAAAAATAATAAATACAAATATAACAGCAGTTAGACAACATTCCTTTAAATCAGATATGTACATTCGTTTGGGAACAGGATAGCGCTCGAGCTCACAATGTTAAATGTTACTCAATTTTTGAATCGGAACTATGATCTGTGGATTGGACGAAATGGACATATAAGATGGCCAGCAAACAGTCCAGACCTGTCGCCGCTTGACGTATTTCTATGGGGTTATCTAAACAAAATTTACTATAATAGACCCGAAAATATTGTAAATTTTATTGGAACAAAGAATTAGGGAAGAAATTGCAAGATTAAACGAAAATTACTCTGATGTTATTTTTAACTGCATTAATCGCAAATTGTTACAAAATATTGAGAGGTGCTTTGCCAATTAAAGAAGACATGTGAGTAACTAGAATTTATGATTTTTAATTTTCTTTCAATTTATAAATTTTCATTTAGTATTTATTGTTCATAATAAAATATTTCTTTACTTTAAAATCGTATTAATCATTTTTTACATTATCATCAAGACACCTTAGACATGACTTCACCTAAATTAACTAGGATATTATAATATAATGAATTTCAATTAAGGAGGAATTTTGAAGTCGAATCGCTCAACACTACCGATCCAAGTACAGACATATCATACATTTTTGGATAGAGAATAATAAGGAGAATCTAAAAAATTAAAAATATCCCAGGGCATATCATTTAAAAAAACAAAATTTGGTATGGTACTAGTTTCTGACTCACAGTGTATATTCAAAATTATTTTTTCTAGGAAGTTTCCTGAAATCCATGCAACTTGTGTATTTATTGTTTTTTTAATGATTATATATTAAATTGATGGCGAAATATAAATGATGACCCTGTATACGATATTTCAAAAATTATCATGTAGTCGATAGTCGCGTAGCAACGGGGGATAATTTACCCTGAAGGAAAAAAATTGGTGGAAGATGTGAAATTTTCTGTCTAACAAGATAATGCTACATTTTTTTTATTGACATTTAGACGTATTTAGGAACTCAAAAAAAATGCATCATAAAAGTCTGTTCACAAATAAGCACGTTGTTATTACTAAATAATAAAAAGTCAATTCTTTGAACAGGATTTAAGACATTATTTTGCTTATTTCAGATCTAGAGTTACTTGTTATTATATTTATAGTTTAACGTTAAACATAATTTATATATATATATATATATATATATATATATATATTCATATGTTTTAAATATATAAATAAATTATTTAATATTATTACACTTATTTTTATTTTTTATGTCCCCCTGAAACAAACTTCTGGATACGCCCCTGACCCAATAGTTAAAGTGATTTAGAACCAATAAATCAATTTTATCTTTAAAGCTACAGATAGACAATGTCTTTTTGGTAGAGGTGGGCCAAACTGCGATTTTAATGGAACAGTGACAAGATGTGACTGCTCCAGTGATGTCACTGTGACAAATAGCAGTGACTTTTTGGAGCAGATTTTCTTGCCCTTTCCTCGGGCTGGCCGTGCTGTTATTCCTAAACCCTACATTGTAAATCCCGGTCGTGATCGCCACAGTGAGATGTTCACTGCATCTCAGCTTGCACATTTATGGTTTGACACTGGTTTATAAAATGTATATATTTAATGTTTTTAAACGTTAACGGCAAACTTTAAATTTGTGTATTTTTTTTAGGTTAAGTCTCACGTATACCCCGTACATGTTATTTTGTTTTTTAAGCCAAAGCTATGTTTTTTTCGCTTGTTTTTTCTATATATTATTAAGCCAAGGACCTGTTAGTTTTTCAAGGAATCAAGGAATGATTTATGTATTAGTAGGTACATACTACATTACTAAGAGTTTGCTTTGGTTTTATCCATGTTATAAATTGAGACAGTACTTTTTTTATATTACTACCATGTTCATCGTTTATTTCTTTGTTAATGTTAAAGGAATATAGACTTTATTTTTTAAATTTATTATGTCTTTTTGGACCTAAGACGAGTTTAATAAAAATATCATACATATTAGTAGATGAAGTGTTG
The DNA here is from genome assembly GCA_030620095.1 of Kuschelorhynchus macadamiae. Classification (NCBI taxonomy): domain Eukaryota; kingdom Metazoa; phylum Arthropoda; class Insecta; order Coleoptera; family Curculionidae; genus Kuschelorhynchus; species Kuschelorhynchus macadamiae. The sequence goes on along the minus strand of JAUTXW010001318.1, from coordinate 2,021,564 downwards.
TATTACTAGGCAAATTAATAACTTTTCTTTTTTTTAACAATAATCATTCTCATCTGCCGGAGAAGTAGCGATATGTGAGAACTCATGTCACGAATAAGGAATAACTGCAGCGCCAGTTCTAATTTCTCTTTGGCGTGGTCGTCTGCCTGGCCGTGACTGCGAACAGTCGAAGCAGTCCGTCCAATTCAGTGCCACCTGTGACAAAATGTCACTGCTTTTTAGCTGCGACTGGAGCAGACTATGACAAACGAGTCACAGTTCATGAAATCGCAACTCACCTCTACTTTTGGATATAACTTCAAAGAGGAATAAGCTCTATACATTCATTTATATGAAGTTTGAAGCGCTTATTATTATCAAATAAGAGACCAACATTCTTAGCTTTTTGATCTCACTGTTGCCATTGAGTTCAGTCTTAAATTGTTGACTTACTTTTTCTTTTCGCGTGCCAACCAATACTATTTTGAATCTATCTGAATTTATCTAAATTCATCTTCTGATTGTGATTTTTCGTGAACGCAACTGACCTGCTAAGTTTCTGGTCCTTTAATACCGTCTCAGTATTTCCATCTGGTAAAAAAGAGGTGTCCTTGGCATAGAAATGAATCGAACAATTTTTTAAACAATTTGAAATGTTACATGCCTACATATTAAACAAGAGGGCACTCCACGAAAATCGAAGAGATTCCTTTGTCTATGTCCCCATATTGGTAATGATCAACTAAATAGCTGTGTCAATTGAATGGGTTTTAACTCCGAACAATTGAAGCAGTTTAATTTACTTACGTACGTATATATTTGATCAGAACGTAAATACTTCATTTTTGTATTTAGTAAAATGTAACATATTGCACAGTTTTGAAATTCACACGCATATAAACCTGCATACGAGCAAGCGTAACTGCTCCGTCACCCTTACGGATACAATGTAATTCGTATGCAGACAAATAATAGGATTAAATAATATTAGTATGGGGCGTATGTTTTGCTTTATAAATGCGTAGGGGAAAAAGGTCTTGACTTCTAGACTCCCACAGGAGATTAATACAAAATCGCTATCGACTTAGGTAGGCGTGAGTATACAGATATCGGTATTTAGTAGGTTTATTGAAGAAAAAAAGTGGCAGCTAATTGTATCTGTTCAACCACCCCAACTCCTCTCAGTTAAAGACATTTACTTTTCGTTAAAAAATGTTTATAAATTTATAGAAACGACTTCAAAAAAAGCACTAAACCAATTTTTTTCCTTAATATATTTGTAATATAAAATATTTACTTTTTCCAGGAGTGGAGCAAGTACCCCCTTGCCCGCTTTCTCTGGGCGCCCATGGTGATGAGTAAAATTGAACTTCGTGCCATTAAAAACCCCGAAAATCATAAGAAACACGATATTAACATGCATTCTTTTTTCCTGATGATATGTGAACCCAATGTATATTTTGTCGGGCGTTCGCTTAAACATGTAAAAATGACGCCATTCCGTTATGTTTAACATATTTTTTAATATGGTTTGAAATGGCTTTAAAGTGACATGACTATAGTAAACGGCAGTCTAATAAGTTGGGTGTGACGTCATGTAAAAATCAGAATTAAATCGAAAAAAGCAGTGTTCTTAAAAATGTATATATGAGACAAATCAAAAATGGCCGATTACTAACAGCTTATTTAAAAGTTTTACCTTTCAAGTCAGATGGTTACAAAGTTAAGTTTTATTTATCAAGTTCGATTTGGGTACGTTCTGAATTTAAGAAAATGTATTTTATGAGGCTTATTAAAAAAAACTTTAATTTGAATGGCTGCATGCATGCTATAATATTATATGTCTGATAATAAGAGAACCCAAAGGGATGTAAGCACTAAAATTTGGACAAATAAATAAATTTTTAATAAGCGTTTAAAAAGCTCTCTAAATAAGGGATTCTATAAAAAATAGAATAGAAATAAAAAATGAGTTTATTCAAAGAAATATTTATATTTAGTTTAGAATATTTGTTTGGCCTAAATAAATAATTACTTACTTACTTATATCAGAAGTACAAAAGCCTTTGTCTAAGATTCGAGCAACATTAATTAGACCACAATAAAAATAATAAGTACATATATACACTAAAAAATAAAAGCTAAAAAATAATATTATAAAATTTGCGCCATTTTCTTTGTTTGAGGATTTGAAAAACCCGCAAAATGTTTTTTGCTTTTCATTTGACTTCAGATTTTAGCGTAAACTTTTTTGGCTCTGACAATACTCTCAGAAAATGTGACAACCATTAGATTAAATTTGCAGAGGTAAATAAACCAAACAGTGTTTTAAATAATATGATCTCAAAAATAATAAAGTAGAACAAAATAAGCTAAACTAGAGGCAATTATTACTTATAGACAAACGTTTTTTTCGGGTACCTAGTTATATATTAGTAATTAGGTAATCACATTTTTACTTTGACGTTTTAAACATATTTTGAATTTTATTTTTAACAATTCTAAACCAACCTTTGTCTTAGTAAATATACAAATACAGATATTTGATAGCCACTGGAAATTATATTTGGCTCTCTTTCTCAGCAAATAAAAAGATATAAGGCCTATTCAGTTTTCCTACGGACCACTCGATTTTAAACGAAGATGTAGGCTTGACGAAAATAGCACTAGAAAAGTTTGTCTCTGATAAAACGATACCAAAGCTTACAGCCGACTTATTAGACTGCCTTCGACTATATTTCAAACCGCAAGGTAATAGAATTGTTGATGTCAAAGTTACCCCTTGTTTTGTCGCTCCTATATTGTTTTTCATACTTCTATTTTTATAGTTTTTCTTTAATGGATCAGCGTCATTTGCTCATTACCAGACATTCGGTAATAAGGTTTCTTTTGTTGTTTTGTTGAAGTGGCCGTCCATTAAGAATGACTAATTATGTTTACTATACGTCTTAATCCTAGAAAACACCTGCGACAGCAAATCATTTATGGAAAATGGTTACTACAGTACATTGAAAACGATTTTTATCCAAAAATTCTTAAGAAAATTTTTGCCGGCGATAGACATACCATGCCATCATTAGAAACTTTGACTACTTTTCTAAATATGTACCACATAATTGTTGTTTTGCCCAGTGGTCATGATTACATACAATTTCTATATATTTTAAATATTTCTAATGAATAGAAAGCCATAAAAACCAAATAAACCTTAAGGGATAATTTTAAATTTGGTAGTGCAAGCGAACGTGTGATTTTGAAACGAGAGATTGTGTTTCGAAACATATTAAACCAATTTCAATGCGACGTCTTTAGTTCAACTCAAGAATGTACCGTTTTGAAATTGATTGAACCTGGTTCAACCAATTTCAGCGCGAGAAAGCACCTTAGATGTCTTATGAAACATGTATTTTATACTCTTTTTTATATTTTGTGCACTCTATTTTGAAAAAGAATTATCTTTTGTTGACAACATAATATATTCCAAAAGTGACATTACATGCGCGCCATTTTTGTTTTTCAATTTAATAAAAAAAAGTTATATCGAAAAGAGGGTCAAAAGTTAAATAGTTCAGATGCTAATTAACATTATCTTCATTTTTTGCAATTTTTTCGCAGCCCCACCTTTCTTTCCAGGATCACCACTTTCAATGTGGTCAAAACCGCTGATCTATTGGAAATTTTGCTGACCCTTATTAGGGATGATAGTTCACATGCTACTTAACATTATTTTCATTTTTTGCATTTTTTTACAGCCCCCGTTTCTATCCAGGACTTATAATAACATTCATTGTGGTCTAAACATGCTGATCCGTTAGAAATTTGGCTGACCCTTAATAAGGCTAATAGTTCTGGCGCTACTTAACATTAATTTCATTTTTTGCAATTTTTGCAAAAATCTTTCCAGGACATCACTTTCAACGTCGTGAAAACCTGTTAACCCGTTAAACATTTTCCTGACTCTTAATAGTGGTGATAGTTCCCATGCTATTTAACCTTGTAATCATTGTTTGCAATTTTTTTTAGCCCCCCTTTCTTTCCAGGACTTATAATCACTTCCAATGTAGTCAAAACCAGACGCTACTTAACATTATTTTCATTTTTTGCAATTTTTGTACAGCGCCCCTTTCTTTCCAAGACTTATAATCACTTTCAATGTGGCCAAAAATTTGGTGATAGTTCTGATGCTATTTAATATAAACAGAACTATCACCTCTATTAAGGGTGAAAATTTTTAACGGGTCATCAGGTTTTGGCCACATTGAAAGTGAGTATAAGTCCTGGAAAGAAACGGGGGCAATAAAAAATTGCAAAAAGTGAAAATAATATTAAGTAGCATAGGAACTAACATCCATATTAATGTTCAGCAAAATTTCTAACGGGTCAGCAGGTCAGGTGGTTATAAGTCCCGAAAACAAAGGGGGGCTGTACAAAAATTGCAAAAAAAGAAAATAATTTAGCATCAGAACTATCACTCCCATTGAGGGTCAGCAAAATGTTCAACGGGTCAACAGGTTTTGACCACATTAAAAGTTATTATAAGTCCTGGAAAGAAAGTGGGGTTGTAAAAAATTGCACGAAATAAAAATAATTTTAAGAAGCATCAGAACTATTACCCCTATTAAGGGTCAAATGTCTAACAGGTTAGGAAGTTTTGACTACATTGAAAGTGTTTATAAGTCCTAGAAAGAGAGGGGGGTCGTAAGAAAATTGCAAACGATAAAAATAGCGTTAAATAGTATGGGAACTATCACAACTATTAAGGGTCAACAGGATTTGGCCCACATTGAAAATAATTGCTGGTCCTGGAATAATTACCGGTCCGGGAAGGAAGGGCGGGGCGTATAAAAATTGCACAAAATTAATATAACGTTAAGTAGCTTTAGAACTATCACCCCTTTTGAGGATTAGTAATATTTTGAACGTCGTTTGACTAAACTGGATCGTTGTGTCTGCTGTGATGCAGAACATGTTGCAAACAAGGATCATTTTCTTGTTTTGACGTTGGTGTACGTGGAATGAAAAAATACTATCATTTAATGCTCCCAACGAAAGCCAGGAGTCACAATGTAATTCAGTGCCGGTCGTGGTATTAGCCAGCGGAGTAGTTGTTTATGTGATTCCATTTTGTGCCTTTTCCCTACACGGGGCTCGCTAGTCTATGGCGGCCTGATGAGCTCTAATAAGAGCGAAATCGCGAAGGTCGTTTGACTAAACTGGATCATTGTGTCTGCTGTGATGCAGAACATGTTCCAAACAAGGATCATTTTCTTGTTTTGACGTTGGTATACGTGGAATGAAAACATACTATCATTTAATGCTCCCAACGAAAACCAGAAGTCACAATGTAATTCAATGCCGGTCGTGGTATTAGCCAGCGGAGTAGTTGTTTTTGTGATTCCATTTTGTGCCTTTGCCCTACACGGGGCTCGCTAGTCTATGGCGGCCTGATGAGCTCTAATAAGAGCGAAATCGCGATCGTCGTTTGACTAAACTGGATCATTGTGTCTGCTGTGTTGCAGAACATGTTCCAAACAAGGATCGTTTTCTTGTTATGACGTTGGTGTACGTGGAATGAAAACATACTATCATATATATACATATATATATATATATATATATATATATATATATATATATATATATATATATATATATATATATATATATATATATATATCCAGCCAATTCCACAAGCACAAACTAAGTATAAAATTATTTCAATGATTGACTTTAAAAAAAAATTAAACTATCTCTACTAATAAAACACAGCGAATTTCCGCCCAATTAGCGATACCGCAGACAAGAGTATGGAGAACTATAAAAAATATACCTACAATAACGCCTGTCTAACGGTATCTCTATATTTTTGTGCTTTCCATGTACAAGAGGTACAAAGATTAGAAGAAGGCGACTACTTGCCTAGATTAGCATTTGCTAGGTGGGTAATAAATCATCGAAGAACTATTTTTAGAGCACTTTTCACTGATGAAGCCCAATTTACAAGGGACGGAGTCTTTAATTTGCTAGGTGGGTAGAAACTCTCATGTATGGGCAGATGAAAACCCTCATTCGTTGCGATTGGCCAATTCTCAACGAAAGTTTTCAGTGAATGTTTGGTGCGGCTTAATAAATAATCATTTAATTGGACCACATATTTTCCCTCAACGACTAACGGCTATTGTGTATTTGGACTTTCTACAAAACATTTTACCGGGCTTATAGAAAATGTAAATTTGCACCTGCACATTTTGGAATTGATGTTCGAAATTATCTCAATCAACAATTTGCTGATCGGTGGATTGGACGCGGAGGACCACATCCTTGACCAGCTAGGTCGCCAGACTTTAATCCAGCCGACTACTTTTTGTGGGGGCATCTAAAACAAAAAGTTTACAGTGTTCCAATCGAAACCAGGGATCAATTAATAAATAGGATACATTTTTATTGCGATGAGGTTAGACAAAACCCTCAAATGATTCACCGCTCAATTGCAAACCTACAAAAGCGTGCACAAAAATGTAGAGACACCGGTGGTATGCATTTTGAAAACATTTTGTAGCTTTTAAGACGTTATTGTGTTAGGGTAGATATTAGTTTTTTTTGGGCTACTGAAAATAAAGATTAATTCGACAAGGCTGTGTTTTATTTTATTAGTAGAGATAGTTTAATTTTTTTTTAAAGTCAATCATTGAAATAATTTTATACTTTGTTAAAAGCTTTAATACAGATACCGCTAAAAAAAGGGGTATGTACTATCTAAAGATTTAAATTTCGTACATAGCCTTTAGTGTGCCATTCAAGATGGTGGCATATTTTTGTTCACAAATGAATGTAGTTTATGAAAAAAATTCAAAAATACCGAATTCCGATGTACAGGGTGTCTCAAAACTAACCCCCCTCCCCTGTGTGAATTGGCTGGATACGGCCCTGGAACTTTGCTACTTTTCAAACGTCAGAAAGTTATGATATACCAAGAGTATTTGTATACAAAATTTTTAAAAAATCTATTAAGCAGTTTAGGAGATACAGGGTGAACAAATTTTTACCAAAATACGAAAATCACCCTGTATCTTGGAAATAAAGCCGAATTAATCAATTTAAATATCCATTTCGATATACCCTATACACAGTACAGTGGGTCGTGAATCACCCAAATATATATATATATATATATATATATATATATATATATATATATATATATATATATATATATATATATATATATATATATATATATATATATATATATATATATATATATATATATATATATATATATATATATATATATATATATATATATATATATATATATATATATATATATATATATATATATATATATATATATATATATATATATATATATATATATATATATATATATATATATATATATATATATATATATATATATATATATATATATATATATATATATATATCTATACAGGTGGTTCCATTTAACAAAAACGGATGGTGTAAGAAAAAAATAGAAAATATTTTTCAATTTCAAAAGAAAATTCTGTTGGCGATATGTTTAGATCGAATTGACATATCGAAAGATGAAAAATATTGAAATTTTTTTCTGTCTTTTCCTCGTGCAATAAAGGCTGGAGTCATGGTATCAGAAGCAATAAATCACTGTTACCTATTGATAATTCTAGCCCAAATTAAACTGAACGTGACTGTGAATATATAACCAGAAAACTTGCCACAATTGCGGTTAGATTCGATTTATTATAAATTCTCAGTCGATTTGACTATTCGCAGGAAGTGTAAGTTTAATCCGAGCATTAGTCTTTTTTCGCTTCCATCCCCGAATCACGTGTCCTCCCCCGAAAAGTCACATAAATAGCAGATTAAGTGACCGACTTGTGGCGGTCACGTGGCGCGGCGTTTGCGAATAATGCCCTCCGGATTTGCACCCGCTCGTGAGTTTATGAGCTACATTGATGCGGATTAGGTGACCGAGGGTGGGATGATTAATATTCTGCGTTGCAAAAAAATTGAGCATTCTATAAAAATGTAAAAACTATAACATCCCTTGAAGTACTAGTTTTTTTATTTATTTATTTATTTAAAGGGTTCTCTTACAAACTAAACTAAAACTACACTTACACAAATAAACACAAAAAGCCAAAGAAAGGAACATAACAGGTACCCTAGATGCTGCATTAAAACAATGACTTTATCTTACTAACTGAGGTAGAGAATATATCTAAATCGTATTTTGTTATGGCTTTATTGCACTCGCTTAGCATTAAATTTAAAGGTGAACAACCTCTTGAATTAAAAGTATTTCTGTTACTAATTCTAAGATTAATTTTAGGCACATGCATACTGATGTAATTGATTAGATAAGTATCTTTGTATTTTATATTATTGACAATAAAGTATATACATAAACATGCCTGCATGGATCTTCTTTTTTCGAGTGTGACAAAATTAAAAGTATCTAACATGCTTCTATAAGACATCATATATGTGTAGATATTGTATTTTTTAACATAGAGATATCTAAGAAATTTTTTTTGTATTCGTTCAATGAGGTCAATATTAACCAATGCTGAAGGCGACCAGATGATGGATGCATTCTCAAGATGAGGTCTAACGAGAGCATTGTACAACCTTACAATAGTGTCAATGTTTCTAAACATTTTTCTGTTTCTTATCACGAACCCTAGCGCCCTATAAGCTTTGTTTGTAATATGATTATAATGAGCATTAAACTTTTAGTTAGATTGCAGATAGACACCCAAGTCTCTACACTCATCAACTCTGTTTAAGCAAATGTTGTTAATATAGTAGTTATTTTGCAGAAAATTAGTTTAACGAGTGAAACTCATTACCGAACACTTGTTAACATTAAGTGTCATCTTGTTTTGAATAAACCAATTAGAAACTGAGACCAAATCAATCTGTAATTGTTGAGTATCTTCATGAGGGGTGATGAGCTTAAAGAGCTTAAAGTCATCAGCAAATATCAAGCTAGAAGAATTACTGATACACTCATTTATAAAAATAGTAAACAATAATGGGCAGAGGTTGCTACCTTGGGGCACCCCAGATGTTACAGGCAGTCTCTTGGATGGGGAAGTACCAATTTTAACTTGTTGGTACCTACCACTGAGATACGATTTTATAAATAATACTACTTTTTCTGACAATTTAAAACTACAAAGCTTCTCCAACAAAATCCCGTAATCAACCTTATCGAACGCTTTGGCACAATCTGTCATTATGACATCTAATTGATGCTTATCATCTAAGGCTACCCCAGCAGCACATCTAAGGTCGCATAAATTAGTGATTGTAGATCTGCCAGCCAGAAAACCATGTTGTTGATAGGCAAACATATCTTTACACATATTTAAAATATCATCGTATAATATGGATTCAAAAATCTTTGCCAAACAGTTTAGAACACTTATAGGTCTATAGTTCTCTACAAGTTCCTCGTTACCTGATTTAAAAACTGGTGTAACAGTTGAATCCTTCAATCTATCAGGAAAACAATTAGTTTTAATAGCCAAATTGAAAATTTGAACCATGGGCATAACCAAAAAATCAATACAAAAAGATATAATAAGGAATGTTATCCTGGCCAGTAGATTTTTTAGACTTCAACCTTTTAACACTATTTCTAACATGTGCCTCAGTAATAGATGAAAATGTCAAATTACCCAGATAATTTAGATTAATATCAGAAGAATTCTCAAAAACTGAGCTAAAATATTATGCAAAAGCATTCGATATGTCAGCAGGATCAGTAAGGACTCTGTTACTGAAGTACATTTCAATTGGAATACCGTAAGAACTTTTACGTGTTCTAACGAAGGCCCAGAAACTGTTTGGGTCGATATTTATATTTTCCTCTACATTATTTAAATAAGACCTATACTCACGCTTTGTATCTGCCCTAATTTCTTTTCTGAGAACTTTATACAACGATATTTGATCGGTGTTTGCAGTACCCCGCACTATCAATCTATGCAGTTGATTTTATTTGTCTGATTTTCCGTACAAGTTCAATGGAAAAATATTTAGGATATTTAATCTTACCCTCAGAATTCTTAACATGCTTTTTTGGAATAGCCTGGCCAATACAGAGAAATATTTTTTTATAAAAAATATCTAAGGTCAGGTTAATATCCCCAGCTTGTTTAATATCAGACCAATCCATGAATGATAATAAATTATCAGCATTAACATTATTAAAATCAAGTTGCCCAGAGTGGCCCAGACAAATCCAGTGCAGGGTGATACAAGTCCTCCTTAACCAAGGGTTGCTCACATCTAGAACAAACTATATCATTTAAATTGCTTAGAACTAAGTCTAATTTCCTATTCATAAAATTCACAACACTGTTATATTGCGTAAGATCACAGATACTTTCAAATCGATTCACAAGAGAACTTTTATCACAGCCTCCGGTTACATAATTAGGAATATTAAAGTCACCTAGAATTAAAGTGAGACCATTATTTAAAATAAATGTTTTAACAGCATCAAAAAAGGTTACAAAGCAATTGTAACTAGCATTAGGGGGTATATATACACATATTAGATAAAATACAATTTTTTTGTTAAAAACAATTTTTGTAAGTAAACATTCAATATCACACTCACATGTAAAATTCAGTCTTTCAATGCCAAAGATTTTTTTACTCGCTATAATAAAGCGTCCTCCTCTTGTCCTATCGTCGAATAGTTCGGCATCATTGAAGCTGTCCGTCATCAGACAAAACACTGGTGTAAAATTCATTTGATTTAGTACGTAGTCCCCGTACATTCTGGTGGTAGACTTGCAGTTTTAAGTGTTTAGAAGAGGCTTTTTTTGAGGATATTTCGAGGGATGTTCTTCACATCGCACATTGGGGAGGTTTGGTTCTAAGAATTTTTGTAAATCCCCTGGTTGTGTGCCTGGGGCCAGCCTTGTTACATGTAGATATATAAATTTGTGTACTGTTTGAACTATATCGGCGTTTTCGTTTTTTCCAATAACAAATCTTCTTCTTGGCTTCACTTGCTGCCATTCCTTCCCTTCATCAGCAGGACTGGTTTGGCCTAATTGAATTATTTCACTCATTTTATTTAAAAGTTGAGCCTGTAAGATGCCTGTATTAAGTTGTTGGGATGTAAAACTGCCAGCTGTTCCAGAACTAGCAGAAGTAATGCTTATTTGATTATTTCGATGGTTTTTTTGAACATTATTTTTTACTTGCCCTTTCTAGTTTCGTTGTGTTTGGTAGCCTCAGATGTTGGTAAACCTTCTGCAACATTTTGGGCCCATGTACTATTACTACTATTGGCAACACTTCAGTATTTAGGGTATTTTGTTTTTGGGGTTGCCATCCTTAGTCAAACGTCCATTTGGCGTAGACGACATTGACTTTAACATATGATGTGATGATTGACAAAACTGGTTGACGTTGTTGTGAAAATGTTGAATTTTTTCTTCTAATAGTTTAATGTTTTGATATAGGAGAACTTACTTTGCTCTTAATTCACATATTATATCATTCTTACTACTTAGCAGCTCATCCTTGGCCCGGATTACTTCTTTATTTGCATCCATATGCGAATTTTCTGGCATGGGCGACCTAACTTCACTAGATGTTTTTACACAGCATTTTACAAGATTATTTCTTCCAACAACAATCAATCCTGAACCCTTAGAGCACAGGACGTATGAAACACACCCTCACATAATACACACTTTGCGATCGTATTTGCCACATCTTTTTTACAATATTTGCAATTTCCCGACAGGGAAATTCCCGACTTTTCATCGCCGGCCATGTTGCCGCAATTCTTCGTTTAGTAGTAGTAGTTTTAGACACGACCTAAATTTTGCATTATAGTATATGAAGTATACCTTTTAATAATTATATTGTTATAAATAGTGAGAGAATTTGTTATAATTAAGTTGTCCAAAAATAGGCTTAGGGACCCAAACTTAGGACTTTGAAGAAATATTCATTAAGTCTCAAAATTAAACCCAGTTCGACTTATATTTGGATGTTACACATTAACTTGGGACAAAAAAAATATATTTTTAAAAAAATGCCAAGCACCTTTTTTAAAATATGGGCCTTCTGGCACCCTCTAAAGGATGTTTAGTTGTGTGAAACTTTGCATATTAAAACAAATTATTTTTAATGCAGGTCGGATTTGTTTATTTAACATTCGTACGAAGCAAAATGATATAGGTCGAATGCCGTCTTATCGTGCGGGTCCAAAGGTCACCAACATTATGAATCAAATCAGAAAACACAGTGAATACCAAAATGTTGTGTGGTAATATACAGGGAGAAAGAAAATAGTTTTTTTTTATTATATTACGCAATATTATTAAGATAGCCACTTAATATTATTTTATTAATTAAATGCCGAGGGACTAAATAAGAAAATTCGTTAAATATGTATTTGGTTAAAATTTTTTGGTAGGCAAAAACAAAAATACACAAAATGGCAAGCGCCTTAATAGAGTCGGGAGGCGGTTCCAATCAGTGGAACAATCAAGATATCTTCTGTTTATACAGCCACTTAATGAAAATGAGATTTTTTTATCAATCACCAAAAATTATGAGCCCCGCTTGACCTAAAAATCTTTATTTTTAATTATTTAAATGCGAGCCACCCCTGTATGCCGGAAAATATTTTACAAAAATATTCTTTTGTTAAAAACACAAGATAATTAGTCTTCCCTCGTGAGATTTTTTCAGTCTCTAGATATATGTCTGTCCTGTCAGTCTGTCTGTTCGCGGCATAGCTAAAAAACTACTTATCCGATTTCTTCAAATTTCAGTCTAAAATTAAAGGCCATGCATGCAAAAAACATAAGCTATATATATATATATATATATATATATATATATATATATATATATATATATATATATATATATATATATATATATATATATATATAATAATGAACGGATTAATGAAAACACATTATATATATATATATATATATATATATATATATATATATATATATATATATATATATATATATATATATATATATATATATATATAATATAAAAATTAATAAAAAAATAATTATCTTATTAATTATTGCCTACAAAATTACAAATGTACTAAAAAAGTAAGCAAAAAAATGGTGTCAAATCTAATAAAAAAAATTTTAAATTAAAATTCACTGGCTAATATCCAGGAGCCAGTGGCAAAAGCTCTGAGAATCGGTATAAGGAATGTACAGAAACTTGTGCATGAAAAAAAAACATAATTACAATACAAAAAGACTTAAGTTACAATGCAAAAATGCAATGCAATTTATGATTTATACGTCAAAGACTAATATAATCCTTCAGAAACTTTTTGATATTATAGACTAAAAAATATCATCATCACTTAAAAAGTCCTCATCTTCTGAGTCATCCTCAAATGGCGCAATGATCATTGGTGCTATTTCAAAATCTTGATTCCATTAATCCCATACTAATTTGTCCGTATGTTCCACAGATTTCTTCCAGTACTCCGGCGTAATATAATTTAATGAAACTTGCCAAACAATTTTCACTTCATATGATGTAAGACCATCGTTCACGTGTTTTTCGTAATATGATTTTGCCCCAGCCCATATTAAATCTATTGCGTTAAACTGGCCATTGCCATACCATTGTATGGCGGCAGTCATAAAACCTTATGTCCATTTTCCCGTAATATTTAATCTACGGCATATATTGTTGGATTTTTAATAGATTTTGCCATTAAAAGAAGTTCTAGTTTCAGCATATTGGGTAAAGGATTTTGTTTTTGTTTTATTGGCCAGTCATAAATATCACTTTTCTTCCATGATAAAGTGAAGAAGATGCATTGTCCAGAATGATTAAAGATGGAGCATCTAAATTTGTAATCAGTTGTTCTTTTAACCACTTTTCAAACAGTTCACAGTTCATATTATCACGTCAGTTCTTACTTTTGGATGTTGAAGAAAACAGTAAACTTGCACCTGGGAGAAATCCGCTTGAAGAACCTGCATGCAAAATGATGAACCGTTTTCCCGTCCCACATCCCTTTTTTCTCTTGACACTTTTTACAGACTTATCCTGCCAAGATTTCGAACCACTTCCATTAGAAAATATCCAAGTCTCGTCTAAAAATAGCACTTTTCTAATTCTTAAATTAACATTTTCCGTGTATTTTTTTTAAAAACTGGATACGCTGACTTGCTATATGTGGCAACTCTCATAAAAATCTTCGATTACAGTCCTTTTTATATCGAAAACCCAACATTTTTATTAATTTTGACAACTTCTTCAACTTTTAGTCCAATTTCCAATACGCCTCGTTTTTTTTAAAGCTTCTTTTAAAACTTGAAGGGTTATATTAGGTTTTGATGTATATAAATCGTAAATTGTATTACGAACATCCATTTTTACATTGTCACTTAAGTCTTCTTTCTTAATCTTCTTCGGTTCTTTTTTTCTTTTTCTGCAATCTTCTTCGGTAGTAAATTATGCTTTTTTATTAGATTCAATACCATTTTTTTCGCTTGTGGATGCACAATTTTCTGCACAGTCCTTATACCGATTCCCAGAGCTTTTGCTATCTTTTTTTTTTTTCATATAAAAATATCATAGGTCTGGATATTGGCCGGTGAATTTTCATTTTCGTAATATTGTTATAAACATTTTTTGTTATAATTAATTTGTCCCATTTAAAAAATATTTTTAAAAAATGTCCATTTTTTTCGCTTGTGGATGCAAAAAACAAAAAGTACGAACTGTTTATATATGCTGATAAAAAAGAATTTTTAAAGTGAATGCATTTTAACCTTTTTTATTCACATACAATGCCATTAATTTAAGAGCGACAACACCCCCACATTTTTATCAATTGTTGAGTACATGAATTTACAAAAACTCTAAACGTGTTGCTTTTCATACGTAAGTCAAAATGTTATTGTTTATCTATATTAATTTTTGAGCATTGTAATACGTAAGTACGAAGTGTGCAAAAATTTGGACATTTTAACCCTTAACGTCTCTTTTCATACGTAAGTCAAAATGTTATTGTTTATCTATATTAATTGGCGTACGCGGTAATATTTATTCTTTTATAAGTATTGGAAAAAGTCGTCCATATTTCTCAAAGAGACCTGTTTATAATTCTATTAAATAAAACACAAAGTCAAATATTTTAAAAAAACCTAAGGTGACACGTGTTTCGCTCTTGCGAGCTTCATCGGACCTACAATATTGGAAAAACCTATTATACTAATCATACAATTATAATAATAGAATAATATACAAAATAATATTAAGTGTAGCTACCTTAACACACTTAAAACAACAAATCCCGGTACAAAATAAGAATAAAAACAAAACAACAAATCACACGTTACATCTTAGACATACAACAATAATAAGAAGAGACTTAGTATTGATGGTTGCATTTTTGCAAATGTGTCAACAAATATAAATTCTCTTATTCTTGTAATATAATACACCCTAAATCTGACAAAAATAACAACCAATATAGATGTATAAAATTTTTTGGTGATATTTCCTTACAAATGGGAAAATTGTTTTAGACATTTTAAAATATCTATTGCATTTAAAACTGTAAACATTCTTAAAAAACATTTAGTTAGTTAGGATTAAGGATTTGCTGTACCTGAAAATATAAATATCTTACATGAGTATTCCAAGGGAAGGAAATTAGATTTATTTGAAAAAATGGAAAAAACTAAAGCCAAGAAAAGTCCAGTTCTCACCTGTGTTAATGACGTATTTAATTTCGAACCCTATTTCATCTTTATTAACTTTAAATAATAATTAGCATTGTTTATTTAATTTTAACTATTTTACGGACCAGTCCTATGACAATTGACACTGACATGTATTCTTCTTTTATAGTTTTATTAACATACTTAACTACATGGGCTCGTTTTAAGTTTTGTGAGCATATGCAACCATCAATACTTAAGTATTTAGCCTCTCCTAATTATTGTTATACGACTAGGATGTAACGTGTGATTTGTTGTTTTATATTTATGTTTTAGATTTGTTGTTTTAAATGTGTTAAGGTAGCTACACTTTTATTATTATTTATGTATTATTTATTATAGTTAAGAGCAAAACACGTATCACCTTAGGTTTTTTAAAACATTTGACAGAGACCAAGACTTTGTGTTTTATTTTGTAAGTATGATTAATTGCTTTATTAGTTAATAGGACTTGTAATTGCTATTTTATAGTTCTGTAGACAGCAAAATTACATACCTGCACTTTTTTCCCTAGGTCACATTTCCATAAATTTTGAGGCAAAACCAATGTACAGGTTGTCCGGATTTGGTTGCAAAAGCAGGGTATCTCGCTTATTTTTAAAGATAGAACCTTGCGGTTTTCACGAACCTGAGCTAATTTTTTATGAAACTCATGAAGCCGTAAACAAAATTTTCATAGCCTTCTTCGTTTATAAGATACAGGGCGAAATAGAAAATTTTGCATTTTGGGACCCCCCTCGTATCTCGGTTATCCTTTAACTTAACGCAAAGGGAAAAATTGCTGTTTATGCAGTTTTTTACGGTGGATCCAGTGGCGTAGTCATATTTTTCATTTGAGTTGTTATTTTTTAGATATGAAGTTGTGTTTTGTTAAAAGGGACAACCTCTATATTTGTCCAGAAATTGATTTGTCCTTTTAAAAGCTTCTCAAAAATATATAATAGTATGGGTCTATTTTAATAAACAACAACAAAAATCCTAATTTTTATAATTATCATCCCAAATTTTGCAGCAGGCCATGCAAAACGATGCCGTTTTCTTTTGTTTTCTTGGAAGCAAATAACATTTCCCAATTTTGTACGCGCATATAAAATATAGCGCTAGTTTTTTGTATTTATTTATTGTGTAAAAATATATTTGTATTATTATGGAAGAAAACCAAACTTTCGAACATTCTGAAGAGTACGATATGTTAGCTTGTTTTATATTAAGTAATGAAAATGTTGAAGCGGCTTCTGAGATGTATTTTAACAGGTAAATAGTCAATTTTTAGGTATGTTGAAATACTATTGCTTAATTTTTATTAAGATATCCAGAAAGGAGGCAACCTAATATATCCACTTTTTATCGGATAAAAAAGAATTTACTTAATCACGGATCATTTATCAAACCTCGTACGAAAACATATAATAAAGAAAATCGGGAGGCTGAGGAAATTACGGTTTTGGTTAATGCAGAAGCTTACCCTACAAACTCTTGTAAGGCCAGTGAAAAAAGCATAGGGATTCCAAAAACTAGAGTTCAAGAAATTCTAAAAAAGCACAAATACCACCCATACAAATTTAGGCTCGTGCAGCACTTACAGCCAGGGGATGCAGAGCGTCGGGTAGCCTTCTGCAACTGGTTTCGAGAAAGATGCGATATGGTTAGAGATTTTGAAAGGAAGGTTATATGGTCAGACGAAGCACATTTCAGTAATTCTGGTATATTCAATAGGCACAATAGTAGTTTCTGGTCCCAGGAAAATTAACACCAAATATTTCCCAGAAGACAGCAGGGCAGGTTTGGTCTAAATGTGTCCTGCTTCATACTAGGAACACATATAAAATTTTATATATTTGAGGGAAATCTAACAGCCAATCGCAATAAAGAAATTTTAGAGGCAGCTATACCTGAATTACTTGATGATGTTCCTCTAGCGCAAATTAACGAAATTTATTTTCAACGGGACGGTGCTCCTGCACACAATTCTGGAATGACTAGATTATTTCTGGACAATAATTTTACCAATCAATGGATCGGAACAAATGGACCTATAAGATGGCCCCATAGGTACCCAGATTTGTCGATTTTAGATTTCTTTCTATGGGGATATTTGGAAAATAGAATTTATAAAGACCACTATGATAATGTCCAAGATTTAGGAAATGCAATAAGAGAAAATTTTCGCTATTTACAAAATCATCCCGTTATTTTGCTTAATTCCCTAAAACGAATACGAAAATTGTGCGAAGCATGCATAGAACAAAATGGAAATCAGTTTGAACAGTTCTTTTGAGTTCCTTGGTTACTGTAGTTCTTATACGACAGTTGATTTTTGCTGAAAGGCTTGTTACATAATAATTTATTACTGTTTTGTTCTTGTGTTACATAAATCTTGGTAGGTGGTACTTTTTTGGTGCGAAATTATCAATACATATTTTGATAAATAGATTTAATTACATATTTATTTTGATTTATTGTTAGGATGTAGATATTGTTAACGACTTTAAATAAAAGGCAGCATTGTTTTGCATGGCCTACTGCAAAATTTGGGATGATAATTATAAAAATTAGGATTTTTGTTGTTGTTTATTAAAATAGACCCATACTATTATATATATTTTTGAGAAGCTTTTAAAAGGGCAAATCAATTTCTGGACAAATATACAGGGTGTCCCATTTAAAAAAACACAACTTTGGGTCATATCTAAAAAATAACAATTCAAATGAAAAGTATGACTACGCCACTGGATCCAGCGTAAAAAACTGCATAAGCAGCGATTTTTCCCTTTGCATTAAGATAAAGGATAACCGAGATACGAGGGGAGTCCCAAAATGAAAAATTTTCTATTTCGCCCTGTATCTCATAAATCAAGAAGGCTATGAAAATTTTGTTTACGGCTTCATGAGTTTCACAAAAAATTGGCTCAGGTTCGTGAAAACCGCAAGGTTCTATCTTTAAAAATAAGCGAGATACCCTGCTTTTGCAACCAAATCCGGACACCCTGTACGTAGATTCAAAGAACACAGGGATATGTATATCTCTTTATACATATTTGACATAAAAAGTATACATTTCTTACAATAAATTGTTCTAAAATACCTACCGGGAGGTAGCGGTGTACGTTTAATGACCTACAACTTGATGTAATCTATACAGATTGCGCCAATGCTTTTGACCTGGTGAATCACCAGATATTGTTGAAAAGACTGTTGGATTTTAACTTTTCTACTAATTCACTTATTAAATCATACTTGTCCTTAAGGCAACCAGTTGTTAAAGTTGATAGTAGTTTTTCGAACTATTTTCCAGCATCATCTGGTATGTCGCAGGGCAGTAACTTGGTCCCTTTACTTTTCTTATTGTTTATAAATTGTTTCTCTTGGAATATTGGATTTGAGTTCGGCGACCAATTGTTTTCAACTTAGTAATATGTCTTTAAACGTTAATAAATGCTTTGCAGTTAATTTTACCAGAAAAACAAAGATGGCACGCTTTATCTATAGCATAAATAATGTACCCGTCTTAAACAGGGCTGAAGTTATAACCAAGATACGAGGGGTGCTTGAAAACGACAAATTTTCAAAATCACCCTGAAACTATGACGTTTAGTTAAGATCTGTTTGTGGCATCTTTAGTTTTAGGAAAAAGTAGCATGGTGTCGTAAAAACCGCATCTCTCTATCTCTACTCGCATAAGGGAGAAACCTCGTAAAACCTAGGAAAATGGGACACCCTGTACAAATGATAAATTTACTTTTTATTTAATTGTTTAATAATTAATAATATTACTTTTCATGTTCCAAAAGTTAGTTTAAGGATGAGAAGGTACATGCTTTTTTATGAGAGTGTTGGTAGTAATTGCACATATGTAAGATAAATAATTAGTATGGGGAATCTACAGGACCCTTCTATTAACAATTATTCATAATCTTAGGTTTAGAATCGTTGTAGATTTTAATTGTAAGTTGTAATACATGTAACTACTATTTTGTGGTGTATGAATAAATAAATAAAATGTTTTTTTTCTTTGTCGCACTTAGTTTCTATAAACGTGTATTTACTTTCATCATGGCAACAAAACATACACGATTTTATGCAATTTTGAAATACCCCTAAACAAAAAAATTACATACAGTTTAATTTATTTAGTCCAGTCAAGGGTTTATAAAGCCGATAAAAGGGAGGAATATAAAAGGATACAACGGGACTAAAGAGGGAGTTCAGGAGTAAGTTTCACACAGAACCGCGCCACACTCACCGATCAATCAAAGTGACACGGAACGCATGCTAAGCGTGATTTTTCGACGCCTTCCCCTTAAGCTTTTTTACATTTACAATTAGCTCTGTATTGTACGCATTTCAACTGAACGAAAACGTTTCAATTTCGCCAAAGAGATGTTTTGATTTGGAAAACAAACTGGGGTGATGTATCTAAGTGTGAGACTTAACTTATAAGTGTATGTAGTTAGTAGTTATAGCATTCGTAAAAAAGTTTTCGCAGCCAGGGGAGTAGCAACCGATGGTGTAGAGAAGACAATTTGGGGAATGCGTTTTAATGACTCAATCCTTTCCACAGCTGATGAAATTGTGTATGCTTTCGCAGATTTTTTTGGTAGCTCTTATCTTGTTCCCTCTAATTTACCCATAACTTTGTCACCTATGTTTTCAAATTTAAATATAAATATTTCTAATTTTAATGTGTCTATGTCTTTAGTGCAATAATGCGAATAAAGCCCAAGCTGACTGCTGGTCCAGACGATGTTCCAGCTTTCATTGTCCGAGATTGTGCAGGTATTTTTTCTTATCCTCTCTTAACAATTTTCTAACAAATTGTTCAATGCCAGATATTTGGAAGTATTCAAAGGTCTGTCCGGTCTATAAAAAAGGTGACAAACTGGACATTACCAATTTTAGACCCATCTCTATCATCGCTAATTTTTCCAAAGTCTTTGAAATACTCCTTCATGATAATATCTAGTGCAAACTTAAAAATCTAATTTCACCTGCGCAGCACGGCTTTGTCAAGAGATGCTCGACAACTACTAACTTGATTTGTATTACTCAGTTTCTGGCTGAGGGAATAGATCAACGTGGACAAACGAATGTCATATACACTGATTTTTCCAAAGCATTTGATCGGCTTGACCACACGTTTCTGCTGCAAAAACTACAACATTTGGGACTCTCCGACAATTTGATATTATTTTTTACCTCATATCTACAAAATAGAAAACAGTTCGTAGCTTATGGTGGGGCCAAGTCGAGCGAATATTTGGCAACATCAGGAGTTCCCCAAGGATCTATACTTGGTCCGCTCTTGTTCACCCTATTTATCAACGATATTGTTGAGAATCTTTCGGCCCATTGTCTGCTTTATGCAGACGATCTAAAAATTTTCTCGAATATATCCTCTGTAAATGATTGCCTTGAGTTACAGCGAAACCTTGACATTTTGCATGATTGGTGTATTGTGAATCGTCTGGATTTAAACGTGTCTAAATGCAATGTTATGACATTTACGACAAAAAATACCGCTATTAACTTTAATTATATTATCAATGGTGTTACCCTTACTCGTCCGGATGTTTTTAAAGACTTGGGTGTTGTTTTTGATAAAATACTTTCCTTTGTACCCCACATGACTGACTTAGTATCAAACAGCCTTAAGCTTCTTGGATTTATTCTACGAACGACTCGCGACTTTCAAACTATTTGCCTGTAAAAACGTTGTATTTCTCTTTAGTAAGGTCTAAACTGGAATATGCGTCAATAATTTGGTGTCCTTTTTATAAAGTCCATATAAACTGTATCGAGTTAGTACAGAGGAGATTTGCCAAAGCATTGTGGTTTAGAGCTGATAGAGCTTACCCAATTAGAGGTTTTCCACACGATCAGTTGCTGCATCGGTTTTCGCTTATCAGCCTTGACGAGAGACGTGTATGTTCTTCCCAGCTATTTATCCACAAACTTATTAACAACAGAATTATTTCCGAAGAACTATTGTCAAAATCAAATTTTCGCGTTCCTACGCTAAACTTTCGTAGCTCTGATACTTTTTATTTAACCCCTTGTAGGACAAACATTTACATTTAAGTTTTCACCGATTAACCGAATGTGTAGTAACTATAATAATCACAAAAATTCATATGATATTTTTAATTGTAACCTGGGCACGATCAAAAGACATTTTTACCACTAGCTTTTTGTTCTTATTTTTATATTTCCTGTTTTTTTTGCATTTGTATACTGTTGATGTTTATTGTTTAAATTGTATTTTGTTTCTCCCTATTATTTAAGTATTTAATTTTGCTAAAACTATTTTTATATATGTAATTGCTGTTTGTACCTGTTTTGTAACTGGGACGTAGTCCTGTAAGACAGTGTATGTATAAATAAAAATAAAAAAAATAAAAATAATTTCCTCTAAAATTTTCTATTTTTAATTGAGTATTTCGTTCATTAAAGAAAAACCAATGAAAAATTAATTTCTACTATTTCAACCAATCAAATTATTACAGAGATTTTCGTTTTAACGCTATTACTTCCTATCCCTGCTGCAGTGGCGGATTTAGGGGGAGGTGCGATGGAGGTTTCGCTCCCCCCCCCCTGAACTGGCGATATAGTAATTAATTGTAAAATGTTTACTACTTCAATTTGTTTTATGAACACTTCTTTGGTAGTAGCTAAAGTTACGACAAACTCGTTGCCAAATGTGTAGTTGTTCCAACATTATGTTATAATAATAAAAGCTCTTCATAATTTTGGAATTGATAATAATATTATTGCTCTGATTTTATCTTATCTAAATAACAGAACTCTGTTTGTAGAGCTTAAAGGCTTTAGATCACAGATATACACACCAACTTCAGGTGTGCCACAGGGATCAAATCTTGGCCCCCTCCTATTTTTGTTAGTCATTAATGATATAGGTAATAATCTCAACTTCTCCAGTGGCCTAATTTTTGCAGATGATTATAAATTGTTTTGCTCTATTAAAGATGAATCAGATGCTCTAAGGTTACAAATGGATCTTGAGGCAGTTGTGCGTTGGTGTAGGAACCATAGTCTACAGTTAAATGTCAATAAGTGTGCAGCAATGACGTTCTCTTGTAAAAAACAGACAATTCAGTTCAATTATTGTGTAAATAACATAGCCATAAAAATAACGGTGTTGCAGAAAGATTTGGGTATTTTCTTTGATTGTAAATTGAGTTTTGGCAAACATATTAGCAATGTAACTGCTGGTGCTGTAAAAATCTTAGGATTTATTGTACGAAATTGTAAATTCTTTAGTAATAGGGATGCAATAGTTGCTTTGTATAAATCGTTGGTGGTTACAAGACTTCAATATGCATGTATTATATGGGAGCCACAATACGCGAATAAAATTTGCATGTTAGAGAACGTTCAGAGAAGATTTTTAAAGTTTTTGCATTATAAAGCTTATTCAGTTTGTCCTGAAAGAGGATGCGATCAAAAACTATTGTGTGACTTGTTTAATTTCCCTACTTTACAGCGGATGCGTATTGCGGCCGGCATTATTTTTGTATGTATATAAATTAATTACAAATCATATTGACAACAAAGAATTCTTAGAACAACTTAATTTTAAAATAGGTAGACTTAATAGCAGATCTCCAAATATGTTTTATATTGCTGCACCTCGAACAAATCTATATAGAAATTCGCCACTTATAAGACTCTGTAACCACTTTAATGCATACTGTAAGGATATTGATATTTTCTGTGTAACGCAAGAAAAATTTAAAAAGGAAGTAAATAAGCTTACCAAATAGGAGATTAAAACTTATCTTATTGTAGAATATAGTTTTCTAGTTTAGTTAGTCTAAGAGAACATATGTATCTGTAATTGACTCTTTTTGTAAGTTGTTGATACATTAATAAATAAATAAATAAATAAATATGTTTAATTTTTCAGAAAATAGCTATAACAAAACACGAATTATGCTAAAGATTTTTAGTGGGTAACAAATAAAAATTATTTTGGGCAATTACTGATGAAGCGGATAAAAATCTGCCTTTAAATCTAGTGCCAGTTCCAATGACTTAAAAAATATATCATCAGTTGCTTCGTCAGAGGTTGTTAAAGAATTGCCCGATTTTAAAGTGAATATCGATAATTTTTTTATCCAAGACGGTAATAAAAATACAAAAAATATACACTTGAAACCTCGCAGGGATTATATTTTTTCATTCTCTACCCATATGAAAAAAGGCAAAGAAGAAAAACGAAAAATAAGTTATGCTTAACATATGTTAAGCAAATTTCCTTGGCTGAAAAAAGTGATGGGCTGTATTGCAAATTGTGTGTAATATTTATATCTGGGTCCGAGGTTGGAGGACAAAATACAGTGAAATCTCAGAGGTTTATTACGCGACCTCTGCAAACATATGCTAAACTTACTGGCAAGGATGGAGACCTATTTAAACATCAGTCAAATTTGTACCATTTGCAAGCAGAGGAAAAAGGTAATTTGCAGTTTAATTTGTAAATAAAGATATACACTTTCTATTATTCTAATATTTTTGAAATTTTATTTTAAAAAACACTACTCAAGTAGAAGATGAAAAAAATATTTAAATATTTACTTTTTTCTTTAATTTGAAGTAATTATTTAATTAGGTATAATTTTGTTAATACTTATTCTAGGCACAAGCATAAAAATTAAAATTAGTTTCTATTTTAGCCAAACTATTTATTGCTACTAGTAAAAACAAAAGTTTAGCAGTTGGAAATACGTCTATGTTCCGGATCGACGAAGAATAAGCATGAAAAACTTTAACGATGGCAAACCCATTTAAAAATGCGAAATCAAACCCGAATTACATCAGGGAAACCACATGTAACTTTTTAATTTCATTCTGTGGGGCAGACGTTTTGAACACAATTACTTTTCGTGTTGCCAAAGCGAACTATTATAGCGTTCTTTTCGATGAAACTACCGATATCTCACACAATTCACAACTGAGTGTTTCTCTTCACTTTATTTATAATATATATATATATATATATATATATATATATATATATATATATATATATATATATAATATATCATCAGTTGCTTCGTCAGAGGTTGTTAAAGAATTGCCCGATTTTAAAGTGAATATCGATAATTTTTTTATCCAAGACGGTAATAAAAATACAAAAAATATGCACTGGAAATCTCCCAGGGATTATATTTTTCATTCATATGAAAAAAGAGAAATAAGAAAAACGAAAAATAAGTTATGATATGTTAAGCAAATTTCCTTGGCTAATTTTTCTGAAAAAAGTAATGGGCTGTATTGCAAATTGTGCGTAATATTTATATCTGGCTCCGGGGTTGGAGGACAAAATACAGTGAAACCTCAGAGGTTTTTTACGCGACCTCTGCAAACTTATGCTAAACCTACTGGCAAGGATGGAGACCTATTTAAACATCAGTCAAATTTGTACCATTTACAAGCAGAGGAAAAAGGTAATTTGCAGTTTAATTTGTAAATAAAGATATACACTTTCTATTATTCTAATATTTTTGAAATATTATTTTAAAAAACACTACTCAACTACAAGCTGAAAAAAATATTATATATATATATATATATATATATATATATATATATATATATACATATATATATATATATATATATATATATATATATATATATATATATATATATATATATATATATATATATATATATATATATATATGTGTGTTTTCATTCCGGGTGTACATCCGTTCACTACTGTCAACAGTTTTGCTGACGTTTCGCCAAAATCACATTTGGCATTTTCGAAGCTTTCTTTCTCGCGTCCGAATAGAGACTGAAGTGTTGGTGGCTGCGACGCTTCCTTTTATACCCCCACTCGGGGCCGAAGGTTATATCTGCGCAGGCGTTTGTCGTTAATTATGTTTTCCGGATGGTGCTGTTGTTGTTGCGCTAATTGCGCTTGAGTTTTTGCGATTTTAGATTTGTCGATTATTGTCTTCCATACCGTTGGTAGTTTTAATGATTCGTCCCTTTTATTCAATTCACCTTGTTTTTCAATTTCTATGGCTTATTCTCGGATTATTCTGGTCTTATAATGTTCTATATTGGCAATCTCCCTACACCCATCGAAATTTATTTTATGGCCGGTTTCCTGATGATGAAGGAATAAAGCTGAGGTTGTTTGTTTATTTCTGATGCTGAGTTTATGCTCTTCCACTCTTGCTGATATTCGCCTGTCAGTTTGCCCTACGTACAACTTTTCACAGTCCTGGCACGGAATACTGTACACTTCGTGGTTTTCCAGTTTGATTTTATCTTTTGGGTTTCCGAGTAGTTTACCTATAGTTGTTTGTGACTTGTGTATTATTTGTATGTTGTGTTTCCTCAAAAATCTTCCGAATGTAGAAAAAGCTGATTCATTTGTAAAAAACTCGGAGCATTTCACTCGAATTACACGAGATATCGTCCTTGAAAAAAACGATATCATAACAAGCCTAGATGTCAAATATCGTTATATCCCAGTATTCCCATCGACGAAGCATTGGACAAGATTGCTATGAACGAGGATTTCCAGGCACATATAATAGAACTCTCGGAGCATTGCCTCAAAAATACTTATTTTTCTTTCAACGGGCAAATGTATAAACAAATGGATGGTGCTCCAATGGGGTCCTCGCTATCACCAGTAGTCGCGAATTTATTTATGATATATTTCGAGAAAGAAGCTCTTGAGAAAGCAAGTTTAAAGCCCAAATTATGGATTCGTTATGTGAACGACATATTTATTATATGGTAACATGGTCATGCAGAGCTCGAAAAATTTCTGACTCACGTAAATTCAATCCACCCCAGAATACAATTTACTCTAGAGTTAGAGGAAAACAACAAACTACCATTTTTAGATGTTTTGGTCACAAAACTACATAACGGACATTTCGAATACACCGTGTATAGAAAACCAACACATACAGACAGATATTTAAATGCAAAATCACATCATCACCCAGCACAAATTCAAGCTGTGGCAAATACTCTAATATCTAGATCCGTGCGACTAACTGAAACACAGACGAGACAAAACGCACTTAAGGTAATATCTAGTGCTTTAAAGAAAAATGGCTACACAAATCGCACCATAGAGAAAGCTATTAATGCACAGGTTTCCCGAACAACTAACAACAAAAAATATGAACCGGGAAAGCAACAAGTAGTCTTACCATATGTAAAAGGCAGAACAGACAGAATCGGAAGAATTCTTAGGAAACACAACGTACAAACAATACACAAGCCAGAAACAACTATAGGTAAACTATTTGGAAACCCAAAAGATAAAATCAAACTGGAAAACCACGGAGTATACAGTATTCCGTGCCAGGACTGTGAAAACTTGTACGTAGGGCAAACTAACAGGCGAATATCAGCAAGAGTGGAAGAGTATAAACTCAGCATCAGAAATAAACAAACAACCTCAGCTTTATTCCTACATCATCAGGAAACCGGCCATAAAATAAATTTCGATGGGTGTAGGGAGATTGCCAATATAGAACATTATAAGACCAGAATAATCCGAGAAGCCATAGAAATTGAAAAACAAGGTGAATTGCATAAAAGGGACGAATCATTAAAACTACCAACAGTATGGAAGACAATAATCGACAAATCTAAAATCGCAAAAACTCAAGCGCAATTAGCGCAACAACAACAGCACCATCCGGAAAACATAAATAACGACCAACGCCTGCGCAGATATAACCTTCGGCCCCGAGTGGGTGTATAAAAGAAAGCGTCGCAGCCACCAACACTTCAGTATCTATTCGGACGCGAGAAAGAAAGCTTCGAAAATGCCAAATGTGATTTTGGCGAAACGTCAGCAAAACTGACAGTAATGAACGGATATACACCCGGAATGAAAACACATTGTATTTTTCCATCCGTGAAGGAGTAAAAATCAACATATATATATACATATATATATATATATATATATATATATATATATATATATATATATATATATATATATATTATACATATTATACATATATATATATATATATATATATATATATATATATATATTATATATATATATATATATTTATTTATATATGTACATATTGTATATACGAAAAAACGTGCATTTTATTCTAAATTGCCCCCCCCTCAGATAAATCCTAGATCCGTGCATGCCCTGCTGTCTTAAAATTCTATAATCATTCAACTAACTAGACGAATTATTTCTTTTACCACTCAAGGTTGTATAGTCCACATAGGATTTTAAATTGCAAATTTAAAGGAAAATGAATAGTTTTACAATGTGTGTTTTATTACACAAGTTTCGCACTTAGTACTTATTCGCCTCAAGGCGAAATCCAGAACCGATAAATCGGGTGACTTAGGTTAGGTTAGGCCATTTTACAAGTCCATTAGTTCCAATCCAGTTGAAGGTGGAAAGTTTGTTAGATGGTTTCTCACTATTTGAGCATTATGACCGGCAGCTCCGTCTAGCTGCAAATACAGATCATTGAGTCGCGCCAAAGGAACAACATCTTGAGAAATACCCTACTAAATTTACAAAAATAATATGAAAAAACACTTTTACGATTCTAAACTATATAACTCATAGTGGACTTATAAGTGCCTACTATAAGTATATAAACTCATATCTTAACTGTGTTATTCTGTGTTGGGGATACTCCCCAGAAGCTGGATTTCTCGCTCATGTTCGTTGTTCTCTTTTCCATCAGTTTGTGTTTACATTTTAGTTTATTTTATTTATCAGTAAGCTTACCAAATAAATGAAAACACAAATTTTACTTTGTTAACTGTCACTTATTGTATTTTTGCACTAGGCGTGACTGCAGTTTCGTACTACTAATACATTTTCAAACGCAATGGAGATATTTACAATCAAGTGAGGCAGGGGCGTGCAGTCCATGGAAGCAAGGGAAGCAGTGCTTACCCAAAAAAAATTACAAAACATCTTCTAAAATGTAATTTTTGAAATAGAAATATATAGAAAATATCAAACCCATAATAAACGCGGTCTTGACTCCGACCCAGCCACAATAGAAAATCGAATAGAACCTATGCGGGCCGCTAGCGTCTCTGCAGCCAAGTCCTGTATGCTTGATTTCCTGTAAATCGAGACAGAGGTTATTGAACTTTCCACCGGCTGTTTGCAATTTTTGCGTTTCAGTCGCGTGCTTTAAGTGGGGTCAGAAGCTATCATTGGAGTAGGATCTTTGTTTGAACGGCTATCCGTGTATTTTGTGATACGTAAGTCGCGTCGTGCATGGTGCGATATGGAAGACAATAATACGTGGATATGCAAATACCGTCGACTTCGGCTGTCGGTAATAACGTTGAAAATGTTGGAGAATTTAGTAAGAAGAGTGTGTGTGAATGTGTGGTGTGTGTCTTAATAATAAAGGGATTTTCAACATTAAACTTCACTGATAAGCTTCAAATAATTTCCAAAGGAAGGGCAAAACCGCCTATGAAAAATTTAACCACAAAAATGAAAAACTGTATTAGACATTTTTATCTGGAAAAACCATACGAACAATTTATTTGGCTAACAGGGTGTGAAAATATAAGTAAATTATTTTCTTGACCATGTTTACTTTTTGAAAATGAAAAAGGTCTCTAGAATAAAACTGGTTTTTCCGATTTAAACAATTTTTATAAAGCTGTAAAAAGACACATTATGTCCAAAGCGCATTTGCAGGCCGCCATAAAAGAAAAAGTCTTCGGCAAAACCAAAATTGGACAAGCCCTTAATAAACATTTGGAAATTAGTCACCGCCAACACAATGAACAACGAGGAAATTTTCAAGATTTACTTAGTTTAATGGCTAAATATGATGATTGCTTAAAAAGTCATTTAGATCAATCTAGCGTTTTTCGCGGAAAGTCGAATCGAATCCAGAATGATTTAATTTCCGCTGTTGCAACCTTTATTCTAAAAAGAATTAAGCAAGAGATTGGCAAGGCGCGGTTCATTGCTATTGTTCTGGACGAAACAACTGATATCACTAATTTTAGCCAATTATCTATAGTAATACGCTACGTTAAAACAGACGGAAGTATTCAAGAGCGATTTTTAGGTTTTAAGAATCTGTTCGAAAATCGTACAGTAGATGCATTATATACTGTAGTTTATAACGTTACTAAATAAATTAATGGAGAGAAAAAATTAGTTGCTCAAAGCTATGATGGAGCTGTAGTGATGGTAGGACAATTAGGGGGCCTGCTGTGTTTGTCCATTGTTTTGCTCATAAATTAAATTTAGTTTTATCCCAGTCCATCAATCACATTAAAGAGTGTAAAGTATTTTTCATTACTTTAAGTGGCATGGCTGCTTTTTTTTCCAAGTCAACAAACCGTACACAAGCTTTGGACTCCATTGTCCACAAACGATTGCCCAAAGTAGCTCCTACTAGGTGGAACTATAATGGAAGACTTCTGTTAACAGTATCTGAAAATCGTGAATCACTGATTGAACTATTTGAGAATATAATAGAAAATAGTGAAACGTGGGACTCAGCAGTAATAAATAGTTCGAGGGGGTTTTTGGACTGTTTGAAACAAGATTTTAATTTTAATTACTTGTTGAACATATTTTCAGAAATATTTCCATTCTCGGACAATATTTTTAATATATTACAAACTAAAACAAATGATATGGCTTTTTGCCTAAAAAAAGTGGATTATTTTAAGTCCATGTTAAGCCAAAAAAGAGATGACTTTGACCTATTTTGGGAGAAAACGATGACGTTAAATGTAGAGCTACAAGCCCAGCGTCTTCAAACAGACAAGGTGGGAGATGTTCAAGCATCATACAGGCGCCTCTTTTATGAAATAATCGATCAAATTCAGCAACAAATAAACTATAGATTTAACGGTTTAAATGATTTTAAATTCCTCGAGCTCTGCAATTTTGATGCATTTAAAAGAAAAACTTTTCCAGAAGATGCGTTTAAATCTCTTCTTCTTCATTGTGGCCAGTTACTGCGATCTGAACTAAAAGTGATTTACGAAACTGATGACATTAGGGCAAAAAATAACGCTAAGGAACTAATGCAATTTTTAAAAGACAAGGAGCTGGAAGATGCCTACACCGAAGTGTCGAAATTGTGTGAATTAGTATTGACAATACCTGCCACAAGTTCATCAGTAGAACGCAATTTTTCAACACTTAAAGGGCAGAAGAGACTTTCGCATACATCGCTGTTGTCCATTGAAAATAAAGCTCCAAAATATGCCGGAACATCGACGTTTTTATGATGACGTCATTGACGAATTTGCAAAAAATGATCGAAGAATCGAATTACATTACAAATAGTTTCTAAAAATTGCTTCCCTTTCTTAAAATTTCACCGCATGCCCCTGAAGTTAGGTATATGTACAAACAAAATTCTTATGATTGTGATTAGGAAAAACCAACTGTACATTTTTTACGGTAAAAAAATTTTAATAGGGTGGTATTTCCTTCATCTGTTTGTAAATTTCTATTGCCTCTAAACAATCCAGTTTTAGACTTTTTTTTCTTATAATGTAATATATCTAACTTATTTATGCCAGGGAATTTCTGTGGAGTTTCTAAGAAATGGTTGACAAAATGAGAGTTCTGTTTTTTTAAATCTATATGAGGCCTTATGCTCTTTGAATTTAACATCGAAATTTCTCCCTGTTTGCCCTACATAGGAGCTATTGCACGTATCGCATTTTGACCTATAAACTCCAGACTTTTTATATTATCTACATATTAAGTTTAGTTTAAGTGTATTTTTATTATGTACCTGTTTATATATTTTTTTTGTAAAATGGGTATTGCCCCAAAAATTGAACTTTTAATCACTTAAAAACAAAAATCAGTAAATTTCCTTTACTCAGGACTTCCCTCGTTATGATTTTTTTCCACTTTTGTCAGAATCAAAATATAAGTTGCCGCACTGGGCCGTCGGCACTTTGAAAATCGCAGATAAAAGGCGAGCCGCCTAGCTTCAAACCTGATCGACACTGGCTCATGTTACCGAGATGTTTAAAAGTAGTTCTTCGAGCTACGAATTTTTATCTACCAGGGAATTTCAAAAGTATAAATAATAACTTTAGACAAAAATTATTGAATTGAATTTTGTCGTCGGACTAGTTTAATATTTTACAATTATAGTTTTAAATGTTATTTAAATATAGTGACTTTAATATTAAATTGTTACTTACCTGCTAGTCGAATTTAAGAATACAATATCTTTATTATATAAATACAAAAATCGGTAAATTCCCGGAAGTTCCCTCGTATGATTTTTTCCCATTTGTTCGGAATATTGAAGTGTGACTCAGTTTACTTCAGTACATTGTTGCATACACTTTTCATTTTTATTGGACGCCATTTTGTTTCATGATATTGGATTCCTACCAATATTTTACCATTTTCTTTCTACCTACGTCACATTTAACTTTTGGGCATAATTTAAAATAAATTCGATAAATAGTTTTTACATTGACACATACCGCTATTTTGTTACGTCATGTTGGATTCGTACCAGTTTATCCCATTTGCACATTTAATTTTTCTGCAAAATTTGTCAATTGAACAAATGTTTTTTTACGATGATTTTTTAAAAACTTTATTTGCCTGCTTTCGTTTTGTCATCTTAAATTGAGACCCATGTTATCAGTCTTTACGTACTCCGTTGGTCCGCAGATATTTCCTAACCCCAAATAATAATTTAACATAACAACAAGAAGACCGTCAACGAAAACCATTTAGAAACTTAATATCTGGCAAATATCTGCGAACCAACAGAGTAGGTAAAATCTGATAATATGGGTTTCATGCAGGATATAAAATCTATGTGTCCTGAGGATGTAACAAGAAAGTTGCGAAACGTCAATAATTAAAAATAGAGTCTTGTTTTTTTTACTGGATCCTAACCCCAAATAATACACCACTCTAACAGAAACAAGAGGATCTTTAACGAAAACCATTTAGAAACTTAATATCTGAGGAACAACTACGGACCAACGTAGTAGATAAAGAATGATAATATGGGTTTCGTGCAAGATATAGAATGTGTGTCCTGAGGATGCATCAATAAAATAACAAAACGTCGACAGTTTTAAAAAAGTTTTCTTTCATTACGTGTAATCATATCCTCCGCATAAAATCCGGAAGATGAA
The DNA here is from genome assembly GCA_030620095.1 of Kuschelorhynchus macadamiae. Lineage (NCBI taxonomy): Eukaryota > Metazoa > Arthropoda > Insecta > Coleoptera > Curculionidae > Kuschelorhynchus > Kuschelorhynchus macadamiae. The sequence goes on along the minus strand of JAUTXW010001318.1, from coordinate 1,988,643 downwards.
TTAGATAGACCTATGAAATTTTCATATGAAAAAAGAGGATAAACATATAAATACAAAATAGCAGTTGCAAAAATCTTTGAGCGATGTCACTTCAAAGTCAGATTGACAAGTCAGTAACAAAATGAGTAATAGAAAACAATTTTCTGGTTTTTTGCACCTACAAGCGAAAAAAATGGTATTAAATCTAATAAAATATTACGAAAATGAAAATTCACCGGCTAATATCCAGGAGACGGTAGCAAACGCTCTGGGAATCGGTATAAGGACTGTGCAGAAAATTGTGCATGAAAAAAAGCATAATTTACTTCCGAAGAAGATTAAGAAATGTACACGAAAAAAGCCAAAGACAGAAGACTTAAGTGACGATGTAAAAATGGATGTTCGTAATGCAATTTACACATCAAAAACTAATATAACCCTTCAAGTTTTAAAAGAAGCTTTAAAAATTCGAGGCACATTGGAAATTGGACTAAAATCGTTGTCAAAACTAATAAAAATGTTGGATTTTCGATATAAAAAGGACTGTATTCGAAGATTTTTATGCGAGTTGCCACATATAGCAAGTCAGCGTATCCCGTTTTTAAAGATATACACGGAAAATGTTAATTCAAAATTTAGAAAAGTAGTATTTTTAGACGAGGATATTTTCTAATGGAAGTGGTTCGAAATCTTGGCAGGAAGAGTCTGTAAAAAGTGTCAAGAGAAAAAAGGGTTGCGGGACGGGAAAACGGTTCATCATTTTGCACGCAGGTTTTTCAATAGGATTTCTGCCAGTTTACTGTTTTGTTTAACATCCAAAAGTATGGACTACCATGATAATATGAACTGTGAACTGTTTGAAAAGTGGTTAAAAGAACAACTGATTCCAAATTTAGATGCTCCATCTTTAATAATACCTGGAAAATGCATCTTATCATTCAAGAATCTTAAATAAACGACCTATTTCATCCTGAAAAGTGATATTTATGACTGCCTAATAAAACAAAAATAAAATCCTTTAGCCAATATGCTGAAACTAGAACTTCTTTTAACGGCAAAATCTATTAAAAAACCAACAATATATGCCGTAGATGAAATATTACAGGAAAATGGACATGAGGTGTTACGACTGCCGCCATACCATTGCCAGTTCAACGCAATAGAAATAATATGGGCTGGGGCAAAATCATATTACGAAAAACACGTAAACAATGGTCTTACATCAGATGAAGGTCTTACATCAATTGTTTGGCAAGATTCATTAAATTATATTACGCCGGAGTACTGGAAGAAATCTGTGGAACATACGGAGAAATTAATATGGGATTGGTGGAATCGAGAACGAGTTCTAGATGTCGAAATAGACCAATGTACATTCCTTATACCGATTCTCAGAGCTTTTGCCACTGGCTCCTGGATATTAGCCAGTGAATTTTAATTTAAAATTTTTTTATTAGATTTGACACCATTTTTTTGCTTACTTTTGTTAATACATTTGTAATTTTGTAGGCAATAAATGAATAATTATAGAATACTTGTTCCAATTTTGAAATAAGTAAATTTTTTTATTAATATTAAAGACAAAATTTGATAAATAAAAATCAGTAAAATCGCTTTACCAGAAACTCGGGGCTAACGAAAAAAAAAAAAAATATATATATATATATTTATATTAATATATATACATATATATATGTATATATATATATATATATATATATATATATATATATGAGCCGCTCAGAGGAAAAGTGGTATAAGTCAATAATTTTGCATTTTTGAGTTATACCAATATTTCGGTTCCTACAGGTGTAATATATTTAGTATAAAAGTGGTATATATCAAATCCTTGTAAAAGCTGAGATATGGGTCTCTTACGTTATTCCTCTTAACAAAACGCGTGAGTTCGATGGAATAGTGGTATAAGTCAAGGCGCAACGCTGCGAACCAGCAGCGCGGCTTGTGATCCCACCCGCCTGTTCGCCTTTTACCCTGTTTAGTTTAATAAATGTGTACTTACAGTTAACTGCGTAGTAGAAAACATAATAATTATCTTTCTATTCGATTATCGTCGTTTTGTTAACAAAAGTCATGAGTGATTTCGATGACGATGTAGGTGAAAACCGTATGATTACTAACGGCAATCCTGTATCGGAAGGAAAGAAACGTATACGAAACAATAACGATCACAAAAAAAAAAGGTTAAAACACAGAGAAATTCCGGCAAAGGGTACACTACTGCAAAAGGCAAGATCATTCCTGCAAGGACTTTTAGAAACGTAACATGTGGTTGTGTAAAGGAGTGCAATGACTTTTTTAGTGAGGAGGATAGAAACGGCTTGTTCTCGCGTTTTTGGAGTTTAAGCGACTTCTCTCGACAAAATGCTTATATTTCGGGACTTGTTCAGAGAGGTTCCGTAGTGCAACGACGTCCTAAGCAGGATGCCGACAAGACGAATGGGCCTAAGGGTGTAACATACAAGTACGTTTTGAATAATAAACTAAATAGCATATTAGTTTGTAAAACATAATTTTTAGATACGTTTGCTAACTCAAACGGGAAACTTCAAAGAGTTCTAAAAAAAGAGGAAACGGGCAAACCATCAGGGGAAGACCTTCGAAGTAAAAAGGAATGTGTACACAAAATATCTGACGATGACCGTAATATTGTTAGGGAACATATTGGACTTTTCCACGATTTGTAAGTCGTTATACCAGGGCTCAAAACCCAAACAGGAAATACTTAAGAAGCCCAGAACCCAATATCCGAAAATTATACAATTTGTACATACAGTTTTGCGAGGACAAGGGCTTACCTCAGGACAAAGTTATTGAAGAGCACATCTACAGGGACATATTCAATAAAGAATTCAACTTGTCATTCCATAGTCCTAGGAAGGATATTTGTGCAAGATGTGATAAGTACAAAATAAAAATACGTATTTTACCTGAGGGACTTGAGAAGAACGAACTGGAAAGTGAGCATCAGCTGCATTTACGAAAAGCCGAAAAGGCAAGCACGGCCTTAAAAGAGGATACAGAAGTTTCAAGAGAATTATTAGACTGTACTATTGTTTTGCCCTTCGATCTTTAGAAAGCGTTAGCTTTCCCCAAACTTTCTACATCAAACGCCTATTATAAGCGTAATATGTACGTCTATAACTTAGGTATTCATCACACTGTAACCGGACAACATTCATGTATGTCTGGGATGAAACCATTGCTTCTAGGGGATCTCAGGAAATCGGTTCGTGCGTTCTGAAACACATAGAACTTCACTGTGCCAATATTGATCACATCGTCGCATACAGTGATGCATGTACTGGTCAAAATCGGAACATAAAGTTGTTACTTATCTGGAAAGCAATAGTTCAGAATCCCAACAATAGTGTTAGTAAAATTGATCACAAATTTATGGTATCTGGCCATTCATTTTTACCTAACGATAAGCGATTTTGAGCAAATTGAAAGGGCATCTAAGCCGGCTGTTATCTACACTAAAGATGATTGAATACAAATATTACGTAATACAAAAAAATCCAAGTTTAAGGTGTACGAAATGCAGCAAGATAATTTTTTTCAACTAAGAATTTGGAACAGATGGTCACAAAAAGAAAAATGAACAATAATAAAGTGCCTTCTAAGTGGTTACAAGTGCAGTGGCTACAATTTGACAGTACTCCTTACGTAATTTTGTATAAGAGTCATTGAATAATGTCGTGGAATTCATCAACTTGGATCTAAAAAAATCAACTAAGGGTAGACCATCTACATTCTTTTCTTCTGTAGTCCTACAATCACTACTACATTTTTTTTTTATTCAAACTAGACTAATTTGTTTAAAAAGTGTTTGTGTTGTATCCATTAAGCCCTGTATTTCTTTATTTACATTTTTTTGTTCAAACTGTTAGGGGAATAGGAAATAAAGTAAATATTTAAAATGTATAGTGTTTATTTTTATGGCTATTCAAAATATATTTAACTAACATAAAAATAAAAGGCAAATAAAAAAGTAAGATTACAAAAAAAAAGGATTTAGAAATTGCTTTGATGGCAGTTCAGGTGATAATGTCAATACGCGTGTAATTTTTAACAATAATAGAAGTGAAATCGAAATTAGAGCTTTTGTTAATAATATTTAATTCATCAATATTGTGAAATCAGATCAACTTATAAATGGAGTAGTGGTACAAGCTACAACTCATTGACTTACACCACTTTTCTGCTAAGTTTTGGAAAAAGCTTAATTACCTAATGGTATTGCGCATCAAAAATTTAGTTAAAGTTGTCATAATCGTTGGAAATATATATCACGAGAAATTTTAATATATATTTATTAGAAATACGCAAAAACTTTTTAAAAAAATCTTACTGTGATTTTTTAACTCACTTAAACGCAAAATATTGATTTTCTCAATATTTACTTTCGGGCAGTTAGACCATTTTTCCTCTGAACGGCTCATATATATATATATATATATATATATATATATATATATATATATATATATATATATATTATATGTGTTGATTTTGAGTCCTTCACGGATGGAAAAATACAACGTGTTTTCATTCCGGGTGTACATCCGTTCACTACTGTCGTTCTGAAAATAACAGTTTTGCTGACGTTTCGCAAAAATCACATTTGGCATTTTCGAAGCTTTCTTTCTCGAGTCCGAATAGAGACGGAAGTGTTGGTGACTGCGACGCGACGCTTCCTTTTATACCCCCACTCGGGGCCGAAGGTTATATCTGCGCAGGCGTTGGTCGTTATTTATGTTTTCCGGATGGTGCTGTTGTTGTTGCGCTAATTGCGTTTGAGTTTTTGCGATTTTAGATTTGTCGATTATCGTCTTCCATACTGTTGGTAGTTTTAATGATTCGTCCCTTTTATTCAAATCACCTTGTTTTTCAATTTCTATGGCTTCTCGGATTATTCTGGTCTTATAATGTTCTATATCTCCCTACACCCGAAATTTATTGTATGGCCGGTTTCCTGATGATGTAGGAATAAAGCTGAGGTTGTTTGTTTATTTCTGATGCTGAGTTTATGCTCTTCCACTCTTGCTGATATTCGCCTGTTAGTTTACCCCACGTACAACTTTTCACAGTCCTGGCACGAAATACTGTATACTCCGTGGTTTTCCAGTTTGATTTTATCTTTTGGGTTTCCAAGTAGTTTACCTATAGTTGTTTGTGGCTTGTGTATTTTTTGTATGTTGTGTTTCCTAAGAATTCTTCCGATTCTCTCTGTTGTGCCTTTTACATACGGTAAGACTACTTGTTGCTTTCCCGGTTCATAAGTTTTATTGTTCGTTGTTCGGGAAACCTGTGCATTAATAGCTTTCTCTATGGTGTGATTTGTGTAGCCATTTTTCTTTACAGCACTAGATATTACCTTAAGTTCATTTTGTCTCGTCTGTATTTCAGTTAATCGCACGGATCTGGATATTAGAGTATTTGCCACAGCTTGAATTTGTGCTGGGTGATGGTGTGATTTTGCGTTTAAATATCTGTCTGTATGTGTTGGTTTTCTATACACGGTGTATTCGAAATGTCCGTTATGCAGTTTTGTGACCAAAACATCTAAAAACGGTAGTTTGTTGTTTTCCTCTAACTCTAGAGTAAATTGTATTCTGAGGTGGATTGAATTTACGTGTGTCAAAAATGTTTCGAGCTCTGCATGACCATGTTGCCATATAATAGAACGACAGTAGTGAACGGATGTACACCCGGAATGAAAACACATATATATATATATATATATATATATATATATATATATATATATATATATATATATAGCCTGTATTTTTCGCGTGCATGGCCCTTAATTTTATATTGAAATTTGAAGAAATTGGATAAGTAGTTTTTTAGCTATGCCGCAAACAGACAGACTGACGGACAGCCGTATCTACAGACAGATGGAATTGAGAACATATGTTTTCCGGCATCTTGGGACCCTTAAACGTAAAGATCTGAAAAAATCTCACGAGGGAAGTAATAACAAATTATCTTGTGTTTTTTACAAAAGTGTATAATATTTTTGCAAAATAAATTTTTTTTGTTATCACAATACAGAGTTTTCTTTGCACAGGGGTGGCCCGCATTTAAATAAATGACACTGTATAAGTGGTTAGATTATTAGGTCAAGCGGGGCTCGTAATTTTTGGTGATTGATAAAAAAATCTCACTTTCATTGAGTGGCTGTATAAACAGAACATATCCTGATTGTTCCACTGATTCGAACCGCCTTCCGACCTTATTAAAGCGCTTGCCATTTTGTGTATTTTTGTTTTGTCAACCAAAAAATTTTAACCAAATACATATTTAGCGAATTTTCTTATTTAGTCCCTCGGCATTTAATATATAAAATAATATTAAGTGGTTATTTTAAAGATATTGCGTAATATAATAAAAAATCTATTTTCTTTCTCCCTGTATATTTGTAAATAGCCCATCGAGATTTAATGGCTCGATAAAAGAATCACACATCATTTTGGTATTCACTGTGTTTTCTGATTTGATTCATAATGTTGGTGACCTTTAGACCCGCACGATAAGACCGCATTCGACTATATCCATAATTATTTTATTTTTATGTTACTTTTTTGTGCGGTGAATGAATGCCTATATTGGTTCGATACATGAAATATTTATATAAAATATTAAATAATAAATATGAAAAATGCCAAAAATAATTATACTTTTCGGTAGCAAATTTTAGTTTTCGGCTAGATTATGGAAAAGTCGAAAATTCATTAAACCAAGAGAAAAGTCCTGCGTGCATTCGGCTCAGCAGAAAACGTTAGCAGCAGGAACATTAGCGCGCCTGCAGCGGAAATAGGCCGGAGATGAAACTGTGACGTCATTTCCTGAAGACGCGCTCCGGCGTCGACCGGCGTCTTCGAGCAACGCCACGACGCCAAAACACTAATTCTTCGCCATCGCCCGCCTGGATTGTTAACTAGACGGGAAATCGATAACATTTCCATGAAAGGTTGGAAGCTTGTTGCAGTGCGCATTAAGGGTAAATTTTTATTTATATCTTTATTCATTCTGGCTTAAATAAAATTTCAAGTATAACACATCCCAGAATATAAGATCCTCCCTTTTTGCCTTTTCATTAGGGCGATAAATATCCTATTAAAACTTTGTACAGGGTGTTAAAATTTCGAGGCTTTTACGGGGTATCTCGGCTATTTGAAAAGAGGGAGACTTGCGGTTTTCGCAACACTGTGCTCGATTTTTGTGAAACTAAAGATGTCTAAACAAAAATTTCTTAGTCCGTTTCGTTTCTGAGATACAGGGTGATTTGGAAAATACTGCATTTTGGGTCCCCCCTCGTAGCTCTCTTTCCGTTTGAAATATCAAAAAAGGTAAAAACTGCTTATTACGCAGTTTTTTACGTAGAATCCAGAGGCGTAGTCAGATTTTTTATTTTTTTATCATCTACCATTTTTGAGTTATTTACCAATATTATGTTTTTTTAAAATGGGACACCCTGTATATTGGTTGACAGTTCGATAGGGTTTTTTTTAGCTTTTCAAATATATATAATTTGTGATATTTATTTAAAAAAAACCCAATTTTTACATTTTAAGGAAATTTTTACAAATATCAAATTGGCCATGGATAAACAAATAAATAAACAATTGTATATGAAATGTTTATTAAAGTCAAATTTTGATAAGAAATACCTAATTGTTGAGTTTGTACCTCGTTATCTTACATTTTTTAATATATATTTACTCATTTATTTATTTCCCATTTATATTTTCTTTATTGCTAAATAGCTCTACAAGACATCAAGTCAATAAATAGTAAAGTAGAAAAAATGCTATACTGACTATGAGAAATACTATACTGACTGTGACAATTTGACATCAAATAGTGAATTTTTTGAAAATTATTACATACAAAAACACATAAATTATGATAAATACATAACTAAATATTCTGATCTTTTTTAAACTGAAAAACAATGCACAATAAAATTAAAAATTGAAAACTATGTACTTACATTTTAAGGATTTGACTTTTATATAGATATAAAAAAAATACACGAACAACACATAGGTAAACAAAGTGAAAATCACATACATGGGTTACAACAATAAAATGAAATACCATAACTAATTAACACAATTCAACCTAGCTCGTTCAACGGTTGTTTGAAAATAGCAACATACCAAATATTCTTCCGTGTTATTAGAAAAAAAAAAGTAATATGGTTTTTTACTTTTTTTATGTATTGTAAATAGCCTGGAAATAATTTTAGCATACGGATATACTTATTTGATTTTATGAATTATATTGAAATATGCAGTACTGAGATTCTCTAAATCGGTTTTTTTATTAACTGAATTTTTATTCTGTTGTATATGTATCATTTCTGAGATTAATCTCTTTTTATAGTTAGTTTGGGTATCCAGAACAGATGTATTGTCAAAATCGAAACTATGTCCTGTATCTCTTTTATATTCTACTAAAGCTGTTGGATTAGTTTTTAAAAGAAAATTCTTTTGGTCATTTTTATGTTCTCTAATCCTGTCCTTGAGGTACCTACCCAATAAAACATTTCTGACATTGTAGACAAGGAATGTGATACACAACATTAGAGTTTTGTTCCCTTTTTGTTTTTGTTTTAAGTTTGGAATAAAAGTGGGTTTTGAGTGTATTGTCACTTTTTAGTCCTATTTTAATGTTCTAATTATCTCTGATAGTATGTTTCGAAATAACATTTCTTATTTTTTCTGATAACCTGCTGATATACGGAAGTTTACAATAAATATCGGTAGTGTTATTATTTATTATTGTTTTCACCTTTCCGATATTTTTACCCCAAAGAATCTTTTTGATTATTGAAAGAGGATAATTATTTTTAAACAGCATACCTTTGATATACTGTAAAGTGGTATTTTTCCGAGGGTAATGTTAATGCTCGGTGTTTAAGATTCTTAATGGTATTAATTTTCTGCTTAAAAAGATGCTCAGATGAATAATTTAGAAAACGTTCTGAAAATATCGGTTTTCTGTTTCTATACACCCTCTCTCATTTTTAGTTACAAGGAAAATTATCCTCTTTAATAATCAAAAAGATTCTTTGGGGTAAAAATATCGGAAAGGTGGAAAAAATAATAACTAATAACACCACCGATATTTATTGTAAACTTCCGTATATCGACAGGTTATCAGAAAAAATAAGAAATGTTGTTTTGAACCATCATCATCAACAGCCTTTTCATCCACTGCTGGATATCGGCCTACCTCTCGCGTATATCTACGCTGTTTATCTTAGCTGTAATTTACACAGGTATACGGGACCTACAGTTTATCGTCGAATCCGAACGACGATATTTGAGATGTGATTTTAGCTTATTACTGATGGAGCGCGCAACCACCAACCCATCAGAAGACCCATACTACCAGAGATAATGAGAACATTAAAAAAGCCACTTTTATTCCAAACTTAAAACTAAAAAGGAACAAAAATCTAATGTTGTGTATCACATTCCTTGTCTACAATGTCAGAAATGTTATATTGGACAAACGGGTAGGTACCTCAAGGACAGGATTAGAGAACATAAAAATGACCAAAAGATTTTTCTTTTAAAAACTAATCCAACAGCTTTAGATACCCAAACTAACTATAAAAAGAGATTAATCTCAGAAATGATACATATACAACAGAATAGCAATTCATTTAAAAAAAAAACTGATTTAGAGCATCTCAGTACTGCATATTTCAATATAATTAATAAAATCAAATAACTATATCCGTATGCTAAAATTATTTGCAGGCTATTTACAATACATAAAAAAAGTAAAAAACCATATTACTTTTTTTTTCCAATAACACAGAAGAATATTTGGTATATTGCTATTCTCAAACAACCGTTGAACGAGCTAGGTTGAATTGTTTTAATTAGTTGTGGTATTTCATTTTATTGTTGTAACTCATGTATGTGATTTTCACTTTGTTTACCTATGTGTTGTTCGTGTATTTTTTATATGACTATAAAAGTCAAATCCTTAAAATGTAAATACAAAGGTTTTAATTTTTAATTTTATTGTGCATTGTTTTTCAGTTTAAAAAAGATCAAAATATTTATTTATGTATTTATCGTAATTTATGTGTTTTTGTATGTAATAATTTCCAAAAAATTCACTATTTTATGTCAAATTGTCACAGTCAGTATAGTATTTTTCATAGTCAGTATAGCATTTTTTCTACTTTACTATTTATTGAGTTCATGTCTTGTAGAGCTATAGCGTTTTATGTATGTCTTTTAGTGTCCTGAAGATGCAATAATAAATTGCGAAATGTAGACTTTTTTGAATATTTGACTTTTCTTTTTGAAACCCTACTCCAAATTAAAAAACACAGCGAAGAATTATCATATTGGATCGTTAAAACAAGACATATAAGTTATGAACATTTTGAAAAGTATGATATGTTAGTTTGTTACATACAGTCAAATGAAAATAAAATTGAGGCTGCCGCCCTTTAATATAACAGGTATGTATGTAGGTATCTAACCTGCTGGACACTCGAACTGCATAACGTAATTTTTTGGGGTATTTTTAACGTTCGATATTTCAAAAACGGTAAGCTAAATTGAAATGCGGTTTTCGACGTCAGCTTACTCAAGGTGTGTAGATTACAAACTCGACTGGTGGATTGCCAGATATGATGGGAAAAGGTTTGTACAGGGTGTAAACTAAAACTCTGCATTTTTTTCCAAATTTTATTTAACGATATTTTTTACAAAACAATATTTTATTTATTGTCATATACACCAAAATAATCTATGATTAGATACAAAAAAACAATTTCTCCCGTTTTTTGAAATTGCCATTTTTTCGGAATATACAGGGGATTTTCAAAAATTTGTACATGGTGTTACAAAAAAAATCCTAACTCACCAGTGATAGCTCACATCAAACTGATTGTTGTATTATTCTCATTATTTACAATACTGCCATCAGGAAAAAATACAATTATAATATACAGGAGTCTAAAAAAGCTTACAGTTGATTTCATTCCTAAAATATCATGTTTTTGCATATTTTTATGCTTTGAACATTGAAAACTACAGAAAGTATAATAAAACGTAAAAATTTTCAATCTCGTTACTTGATTTACATAAATTAGAGTCTTTCACCGAAACGGTTTTTTATATTCCATCCTAACCTCACTTTGGGAGAAAGTAGCGGCACAAATGGACAGTGTTGCTTTTTGACAATATTGTAGAGTGTTTTTTAAATCCATTTGACTTTTTAGAACTGAATAATTATTATAACGAAATTCTAGCATTATTATACCTATAAAACAGGTACCAGTAGCGTTTTATAGGAATTTCGTAGTTTTACAGAGTGTCTCATGGTGATGGTTTCTGGCGAACTAAACAGCAGACCTTAGTCTTAGTAAGAATTTGGTTACTCACATAAGGAGACATGTTCTATCAGGTCCGCTCCAATTAAAAATTAGCGGTAAATTCTAGATTTTTTATGAAGCACCCTGTATATTAAATAATATTTTTATTCCTTCAACGATCGAAGAGAATTTATGAAAGGTGCTTACTTGAGGTATGTAGGACCGAGTTATAAATGAAAGCTGTTAGATACCTGTCTACGTTTCGCTTTATTTTAAGGGATCTTCAGGACATTCAAAGACGTTAATAATAATTAGTGTAGTAACCAAGGTAGTAATCGCACCTGGATTACTTTTAAATTAATTATATAAGGTTTTTAAAATGTTACAACAATTTTGAAGATCTTATAGTGTCTTGAAAATAAAACGAAACATCGACAGGACTATAGCTTGCATTTATAACTTGATCCATAACCCAACTAAGCATCTTTCAATACCCTGTATATTGTAACATATTGGATTCCACTCAATATTATAATACCCACAGGTATAGTATAGTATACCTGTATTCAACTCTAAAATTCTAAAATATAATAAACAATTATTTGTTAACCTAATTCAACTACAGCGAAGAAAAAGTTTAGAATAGGAAACAAAATCTGATGGTCATGAAAGTCGGTACCAATGGAGGTATTTGATACTCGTGATAACATTCTTGGTACCTCCTTGTACAGTACTATCAGATGTGAAAAACCCTGGATAGTTTGAGTGTACCTAACTACGATGGCACATTTTTAGACACCTTAAAAAAACAAAAAATAACCCTTGTAGGATTGGGATAAGAGAAAGGAGAAGAAAGAAAAGAAACGTAACCATGTTAATATTTGGTTGGCCCTCCTCGCAGACGAATAACTTCACGGCATCTCCGAGACATGCCGTGCACTAAATTATTAATGAAATCTAGGGGGACGTTGTTCCATTCCTCTTGTATGGCTTCGGACAGCTCGTTCAAGGTTTCTGGGGCAACATCTCTTGATCTCACTAATAATTTTAAATGCGACCACACATTCTCTATAATATTCAAATCCGGAGACTTTGCAGGCCAATTCATACGATTTATATTATTGACCTGCAAAGCCTCCGTTACAATTTGCGCTCGATGAGGCCGTGCGTTATCGTCGATCAAAAGAAAATCGTGTCCATAATTTGCGGCAAATGGCACGACAATGGGAAGTATGATATCGTCCCTATAGACTACAGCATTAACTGTTTGTCTGGTAGTGAAAATATCAGACTTCCCATTGTATATTACCCCCGCCCAAACTGTAATGCCTCCGCCTCCAAAGGCTTCTTGAGGTGCCATGTTTTCCTCGTCATACCTTTCATTCGGCTCTCTCCAAACAAGAATTCTACCATCCGAATGAATGAGGTTGAACCTTGTTTCGTCGCAAAAAAAACAGTTTCTCCACTCATTGATGGTCCAATCTCGATGTTCTTGGGCCCATGCTAACCGTGCTGCACGATGAGGTGGTAGCAAACGAGGACACTTCGCTCTACGTCGTGCTCTAAAAAATTTGTTTGATTTTATTTTTTAGTTCGTACTTGTTGACCTCTACTTGTAATAATAAATTGCTTTCGATGTTACAGATATTTCCATATTACTCATGGTTTGGGAATTTCTTGAATAAGATTTTTTTAAATGTAGATAAAAATTGGACCTTGCAAATTTAATGCTTGCTATGATAAAGTTTTACCTCAAATTGTTTCTGTTTAATGTCCTCCTTACAGTACGATCAGAAACATGCACTTCAGCTGTACGACGCAGCTCATCGTTCAATTTCCTGGAACACTTCGTTCTTTGTTGGCGCGTATTACGTACTAAATTTATTTCTGCCCTTCCTCTAATTTTCCTCACCCAACCACCACCGTGCCGATATGCGTCGTTTCCCGTATTTTCAAATCTTGTTTTTAGCCGCGAAATTTGACTTTGGTTCACATTATATAAATTTTCGACTTCTTGCTGACACATGCCTTGGTCCAAGAGCCTAAGGGCATTTTGCCTTTCGGCAGCAGTTAGTCTCCACATCGAGAAGATATGAATTAAATACACAAAAAACAAACAAAATCAAAATCAATAAAAGGTAAAATCACGAAGTAAAATGTAAAAATATGAGTTTAAGAAACAGTACGTCAAAATGACAAACAAGGAAGAATATCCAATTAAGCATTTTGTCGTATCCATGGAATCCATGACATTTTTATCGCAACGCCAACTAAGATTAGACGGTGCACAGGCCATAAACCTTCCATCTTACAATTTAGCGGAAATAATAAAAAATCCAGCGAAAATCGGCATTTCTATGTATTTTTCATTTGCTGTTACGCCCCCTAGCGGTCATCTTAGAAACTCAAAAATTTTTTCCAGCATTTATTTGGCCACTATAGTTAAAAAAAATTTTACAGCAAGTTTCTAAAATCAGTAGTTTCCGAGATACAGTACATTGCACGCTTATTTGGCCACCCGGTATAATTATGCAATTATTATAAAACGCTACTGGTACTTGCTTTCCAGGTATAATAATGCTACAATTTCGTTATAATAATCATTCAGTTCTAAAAAATCGAATATATTCAAAAAACACTTTACAATATTGTTGAAAAGTAGCGCTATACATTTGCACCGCTAATTTCTTTGGAAGTGAGGTTAGGATGGAATTTAAAAAACCGTTTCGGTAAAATACTCTAATTTATGTAAATCAACTAACGGGATTGAAAATTTTTACGTTTTATTATACTTTCTTTAGTTTTCAATGTTCAATGCATGAAAATGTGCAAAATCATGAAATTTTAATAATTAAATCAACTGTAAGCTTTTTTAGACCCCTGTATAATATTATTGTATTTTTTCCTAATAGCAGTGTCATAAATAATGAAAACAATACCACAGTGAGCTTGATTTGAGTTATCACTAGTGAGTTGGGATTTTGTTTGTGAACCCATGTACAAATTTTTGAAAATCCCCTGTATATTCCGAAAAAATGGCAATTTCAAAAAACGGGAGAAATTGTTTTTTTGTATCTAATCATAGATTATTTTGGTGTATATGACAATAAATAAAATATTGTTTTGTAAAAAATATCGTTAAATGAAATTTTGTAAAAAATGCAGAGTTTTAGTTTACACCCTGTACAAACCTTTTGCCATCATATCTGGCGATCCACCAGTCGAGTTTGTAATCTACACACCTTGAGTAAGCTGACGTCGAAAACCACATTTCAATTTAGCTTACCGTTTTTGAAATATCGAACGTTAAAAATACCCCAAAAAATTACGTTATGCAGTTCGAGTATCCAGCACTATAGTTAACTAGTAGTTAGTAAAATCTATTATAAAGCGTGGTCGGTATATTTATTCGGTAGGTGTTTTACCCCTGGGTATTTAAATTAATTTTCCACGAATGCCATTGTCCTAACTAACGTTTTTCTGATAATTATTAAGAGAACAATTGGGATCTAAAAGGCGAAAATAATTTTAGCTATCCTGAGCGACGACAGCCTTTTGCGACAATATTTTCAAGACTGAAAAAAAATTTGAACGATTATGGAGCGTTTATTCAGCCACGACCAAAATCATATAATAATGAAAATCGCGAAAATGATGAAATCAACGTCGTGGCCTATGTAGAGGCGAACCCTTCAGTTTCATGTAGAGCTGTTGAAGCTGGAGTCGGTGTTATTAAGTCTAGAGCACAGACAATATTAAAGAAATACAATTTTTTTCCGTACAAAGTAAACATAGTGCAGCACTTGCACCCTGGCGATGCCGAACGTCGATTAAATTTTTGCAATTGGTTCCAACTAAAAGTTAGAGAAAATGTAAATTCAGCACACTTCTCTAGTGCTGGTATTTTTAATCGACAAAATACCAGATACTGGCATCAGGAAAATAAACATTTAGTATTTGAGCGGGAGCAACAAGGTCGATTTGGCTTAAGTGTTGTATGCTACATTTTGGGCACACAACTCGTTTATCGAATATATGAAGAGGGTCTCTCAGGGGTTCGTTACCTGGAAATATTGCAGGAGATAATACCGGAGTTGTTGGATAACGTTCCTCTGGCGCATTTAGATAATATATTCTTTCAGCAAGATGGCGCACCTGCACATAATTCTAATTTAGTACGCCCGTTTTTAGAAAATCAATTTCCTCAAAAGTGGATAGCCACTAATGGACCAATAAGGTGGCCAGCGCGGTCTCCCGATCTTTCGGTCCGGGATTTTTTCGTATGGTCTATAAAACCCGCCACCGAACAATGGAAGAACTGCGCGAAGCTACCGAAACGGCATTTCGAGATTTACAAGGGCGATCAATCGTATTATTGAATGCTCTTAATTGAATTTCAAAACTGACTGAATTATGTGTTAGAGAAAACGGAGATCATTTTCAGCAATTTTTATAAATAATAAATATGAAGTAAACTAAACCATTAAGTATTTGTTTTGCTAAAGCTATTAAAGCTATATTTTAAAAAGTTTATGTTGAATTTTTAAATTGTTGAGTTGTTATGTTAAAATTGTTCAATTTAAATTGTTAAATCTAAATGGTTGAAATGTTGAATTGAATTGTTATATACTTGTTACTTATTTTTTGATGTTTTCTTAAAATTGTTATTTATAACTTGGTTATTGGTAATATATTTAAATTACTTAAAAATTTTGTATAAAATCTTAATTGAAACTCCAATTTAAGGTATCTAAGTAGATCTAGGTAGTGGAATAGATACAGCAAATGTTTTTCTTGGCTATCTGATGGGATATTTTAGAAAAAATTATTTAAAAATGTAAATTTTAGGCCAACGGATACAGATAAATACCACAAATTATATATTTTTGAATAGCTAAAAAAACTCTTTCGAACTGTCTACCAATATATAGGGTGTCCCATTTAAAGAAACAATATTGGTAAATAACTCCAAAATGGTAGGCGATAAAAAAAATCTGACTACGCCACTGGATTCTACGTAAAAAACTACGTAATAAGCAGTTTTTACCTTTTGATATCTCAAACGGTAAGCGAGCTACGAGGGGAATCCCAAAATGCAGTATTTTAAAATATCACCCTGTATCTCAGCAACGAAGCCGCCTGGGAAATTTTTGTTTACGGCATCTTTGGTGTCACAAAAATCGAGCACAATGTTGCGAAAACCGCAAGTCTCTATCTTTTCAAATAGCCGAGATACCCCGTAAAAGCATCGAAATTTGGACACCCTGTACATAATTGCTAGGTCAATTCTTTACACCATACTTTATAGAATCGTATACGGAAACAAAATTCCATTCATGGCCTCAAATTTTAAAATCGAAAGGATTTTCAAAATGGAACAAGAAACTGTAACTACAGTGCAATTCTGTTTCCACTGTCAAAATATGTGAGAAAAAAAAGATATCTTTCTATAACATAGCCTTGCTTTTTTGGAACTTTCGCTTGAGTTGAGTTGAGTCTTTCGAATGGCCTCATGGAAGGCAGACAGACATCTGTGTTTTTAATATTCATCCTACTTTGGATGTGTTAATGCTTGAATTAATAAAAACAGTTGTAAATTATATGCCTTGTGAACCACTGATAATTACCTGAATTAGGCTTAACTTAAAAAATATTTTTATTTATATAATATATCCCCATTTGTAAACTCCATCCGGGGGTACATTTATTTTTAATTTTGCGTTGTGTTTTTACACCCATCTCCTAACATAAACTTTTCCAAAAATACTTATTACTTTTATTTATCTTATGTGCGTTAATAAATAAAATCATGTCCATCAATGCAACCTTTATAGCATAGAAGAAATTAACTAGTAGCCCCACTCTCCCAAATAGTTTCCGCCAGCCGACAAAATTCGGCAGATTGTTGGTAGCAAGCAAAGCGCTTCAGTTGAGATCTGTAGTTCGAGCTGCGAGGTTCTAGCTTTGCATCCCAGAACAGAGTGGGATTGGCCAAAATGAGTACGTTACTGTGTGCTGCTGTTAGGTGTCTTTACACGTCGAAAAATTGTTTATATTTTCTTTTATGAATTATACTTAGTTTTAGTTCTTCTAATCGGTACATTTCAAATAAAATATACAATAAGTTTCTGTTTAATATTTTGAACAAACTGCTGTTTTGACGTCACGTAAATGCAAAACAGTAAAGCTGAGTATTCTTGACCATTAGGGTTATAAAAATGAAAGAAAAATAATTAGTATTTTAAAATCTGTATATCCAAAAATAATACATAGTTATTGAGGAAATCTTAAATTCTTGTCACCTCCAACTTTTAGCCTCAACTTTAATTTTCTAAATAAAATGTTGATTAGGTGATAAGATATATTACTAAAAACACGTTAAATAAAACATTAAATAGATGTTAAATATTCCTCCCCTTTTTAAACTTTTTCTACAACCTATTTTTTATTTAAATGGAATATTTAAAGTATCAAATTTTAAATCTGTTTTTGGGTACCCAAAATTCGCAATTTTATATGCTTATTTAAGTCAGAATTAACGATTTTGTTTCTCTAAAATATCTGAAAATATAATTGTATGTTCGCCGGAAGAATTTAAAAACGTAACCCGCCAAATTATTTCCATAAAAAACACTAACTTTAGAATTAAAAGTGTGTACACTTAAAAATCCGTAATCTAAACATAATTTTTTGTGATTTCATACATACCGGGGTATTCTTTGATAAAAAATAGGTTTTTACACGTTGTGAAAAACTTGAGACATTTAAGAGGATTTAGGTAAATAAAAATAATATTTTTGCCGTATTTGTTCTTACCTTACCAATTCAGAAGTACTATTGCTTACATGAAAGGCTTTTGCAATATATTTGTTATTTTATTGGCGAGTGCCCGACATCTCTTTGCCGGTCGCGGAGTTCGGAAACTTCCGCTACAATTCGGCCATATCCGTAGGCACCAGTGATCGCGCGACGCAAAAACTATGTGGCAGAAATATATCAAAGAATTTGCCAAGAAGTGAACCTACTAGTTTATTTCTACTATGCCTAAAGTCTGGAACTTATATTTTAATACAGTAATACCAGAGTACATCAAACCGATTGTTTGATTTACTCTGGTAATACCGCCACCTATTCAGGCGTAAATTTTGAGATAATTTTATTGGGTATTCAGTGTAGACTTGCGGAGAAAAAAAGACATCTAAGCTACGGCCATGGGTATGAGAGAGGGGGGTGAAATTAACAAAGTTACAGGGTTAAAATTTTCAACAGACAATGTTTAACTTTTTTTTTGCTAAAATATACAGAGTGCTTTAAAAATCTTGGCCGTCTGTTTGAGATTCCTTAGCATAAATGAAACTATTATATACACATATATCTACAACGGCTTCATTCTCCCCGGGTGTGCATACAAATGTACAGAAATCTATTTTTTATGATACATTCTTGTCAGTGTACTGTCGACGGTATGTCGATAAATGTATTATCATTTTTTTGTCATAAATTGTCTTATGTTGCAATTTTTGACAATTTAATATGTTTTCTAATTAATTTTACACAATAAAAGGTTCAAAGCTAATTTATTTTGTTTTAAAAGATTTTAGAACTAAATTTAAAATGTAGGCCACCGTAATTATTATTAAAGTGAAAACCAATAAAAGCTCGACCTAGGTAACCACGTCAGTTAAGCTTTGGTTCTTGTTTTTAATATTCCAACCCACTATTTAAACTTTTACTACATTTTGAATAGATTTTAATAAACTTCATCGATATTTAATATGTATACTTCGAATAGACGGCCTATCAGATAAAAATAAATTAACCACATCAATTACTTGTGTCCACGTTTAATTAGAACACACGCAACAATATTTTTCCCGGTGTTGCCAGAAGCACGATTTAGGTCTACTTATTTAGAAACATAATATCAAAATTATGCTTAAAACCACAAAAAAAAAAAGTTTTCCTCTGTTAAAACCTATGTATAAACGAATTTAACCAACGGATTGGATTAAACTACGCGGAAATCTCTCGATAAAGCCCAACTATACGGAATATAAAACAAAGTTGGGATCCATTTAGGGGTTATTTTATTTTACATTGGATGGATCATCTATTCACAGTATGATCTGTCTTTCGTCTAACATAATGCCACCCGAAAAGAACATTTAATTAACTGCGGGACACGTGAAGATGAATCCGCTGTTTCCACGGCAACATATATTTATTTATTTATTTTTCTATTAATTCAAACTCTACAGAAAATAACGTCAATTGGCTTAAACTAGTCACATAGTAAATTTAACTTAAGTGTCAGAAGTAAGAGTCCCAAGTTAAAGTCTAACTAATTTTAAAACATCACACGCAATTTAAAATTAGACGTTTGAAACTTTTAAAGTTCTTACATGATTTGAAAATCGATTATTGTAATTTTTCACTATTCTGTCGATGAAAAAATTATTTATTATATTATATCTATAAATAAGCCCAAGAACTTGACAACATGGTAATTTCCTATAATCTGTGAATCCAAAGATAGTCCATCAATATGAAACTTTAAATAGATAAGATTTGTTTTTAGTATGTTAAGAGTTAAAAAGCTGGAATCACACCATTCCTTAATTTTTAATAAATCGCTGCTCACGGCACGCTCTAACTGCTCAGCATCCCTCTTATGCCAGAGCACATTCGTATCGTCGGCAAACATCGTAAACACACCTGTTATGTTTAGCTTCAGAAGATCGTTAACGTATAATAAAAACAACAGTAGACCCAATACAGACACTTGTGGAACACCAGAATTAATTTGAAGTTGCTTTGACTCTTTATTATTAAAAATTACTGACTGGTAACGTCCTGATAAGTAAGAGCTTAACCAAGCCAGAGAGGCACCTCTGAATCCATAGGTTCGAGCTTCGGCAGCAGTATTCCATGATCCACACAATTAAAAGCTTTAGTAAGATCACAAAATACGGCCGCGACAAACTCTCCATCATTTAGACTAAAGTACAAGCTATTTAATAATTAAAGATAGCATTATTTGAGTTTTTAAAAGCCTGAAATCCAAACTGTGCCATGCTTATAAGGTTGTGTTTGATAACAGTGCCCATGATATGCATCTTCACCAGCTTTTCAACTATTTGAGCCAACGTAGGAAGCAAAGAAATCGGTTTAAAGTTAGACGGCGTCTCCTTGTTACCTCCTTTAAAAAGTGAAGTGACGCAAAATTGAGAAAAATGTATTGCTTCGGCAAGCACCTGTAGAGCGACCTCAAACAAACAAAAGTATGCTTTATTGACGCAGGCAAATAGTTACAATTTTATGGACAAAGCGAAATTTACCTTAAAACACAAAAAGTAACACACTGAATTAATCGAAAAAAATCATATTTTCGATAGGTCAATGCAGAGACATAAATTGTAAATCTAAGATTCGTTTTATTCGTAATGTTGCCGTAAAGAGGTTAATTGATCCAGGTGACCTAACAAAAGGAAATAAACAATACATATGCAAGGGAATAATTTCGAGGACATTGAAATTAAAATTACCCGTCCTTAAACTCTATTTTGTTATCGTTATATAAGCAAAATAAGTGAAGTGAAACAAAAAGTGTACTGAACTAATATAGAAATTAAAGTGTATTAAAAAAAATGTATAACTTTAATCTAATATGTAACAAAAATAATTGTTGTTAACGGACTATCATACAGTTCATTCCTTATAAAATATTTTCAAATGCAACATGACACCCAAAAAGAGATTTAAGTAAACAAGCAAACAAAAAACATTTTAATGAGACTTATTCATTATAAAAATCATTAACGCAGTAAAAAGGTCTTTCAATGAGGTACGCTTTTTTCGGAAAAGTGCAAACATAGGGATTGTTTTTAAATGTTCTGGAAGATGATTGTAAAGTTTTATGGCATTGTAAATAATTGATCTTTTTATTAATTCTGTGGAAGGAATGGAAAGGTATATGTCATGCCTAGATTTTCTGGTAAGATATAGGTGTTATGGCCTTTCAGGGAGTGTGCTTATATGTTTTCTTATCAAACGGACGGTTTCTAAAATAAATAGTGCAGGAAGTGTTAATATTTCATGTTTTTTGAAATAGTATAACAACAACAAATAGCAAATAGCAAATTGCTCTCTTTTGAAGCCTAAAAATACTAAGAAATTGCTCGGTGGTACAGCAGCCCCAAAAGGGAAGGTCATAGCGGAAATGGGATTCGAATAGAGAGAAATAAGTAAGTCTGGCAGAAGACACGTTCAGTTCTTTTGAAACTGTTCAAATGGCAAAGCAAGCGGTAGACAGTTTTTTAGTTAAGGTGTTAAACCATTTTAGGTTGTTATTGATATTCAAACCCAGGAATTTAACCGACTCGAAGTATTTAATATTGCTGTTAAGTAGCTGAAGTGGTTGTAAAGTCCCCTTATAAGATAAGGCCACCGTTTTATCCACATTGAAGCAAAGCAGATTGGAATCGGACCAAGCCTTAATCATAACAAGTCCGTTGGAAATATTAGAATGTAAAGACGTTGTATCAAAATCACTCCATGTTATGCTTGTGTCGTCATGAAAGAGAGAGATTTTTCCATTAATTTCTAGGTTGGTGATATCATTAATTTATAACAAAAAAAGAATAGGTTCCAAGACCGAACCTTGAGGGACTCCACTTGTAATCAATTTACAATAAGAATCAGAACCATTTGTCCTTACAAATTGTTGCCTATTCTCGAGAAAAGATTTAAACCAATTTAAAGAAATACCACGAATTCCAGAAAAATTCAGCTTGCTTATCATAATTTCATGACTAACACAATAAAAGGCTTTTGCATAGTCACAAAAAATTGAGTCGGTGGGGTGGTTGTTATTGAGGGATAACTAGACGTCACTATTTAAAGAAATATTGTCCCAACGAGAACTATTCTTATTTTTTATACCCCAAAATACATTCCCAATTTCATTGATATCCGTTGGAACAAAAAAAAGCTATCTCTTACCAACACGCCATCGAGAAAGTTTAAAGCGACCCTTAAAGGATTTTAATGAGCAGAGAGGTGGCAGCTATTAAACAATAAAAGGAGTTTAATTCATTACATGTCAGATTAGATGAGGTTGACTGAGTTTTGTTACCGCTCTGTTCTTTTACTATTTTCCAAATTTCCTTCTGTTGATTATTGGACTGCTCCATTCGGCTGACCTAGTAAAACTGTGTGGCAGTTTTAATTGTTTTTCTATATATAGTACGATATTTATTAAGATAAGAGATAAAAACAAGGCTATCATTGAGATGCTTTCGCAGATTGTGCAATGAACGCATATTACGAGAATATGTTTTAAGTCTCTTGGTAAACCATGGTTTTTTCTTTTTTATCTTTAAGGTTTCAAGCGGAAATGCTAAATTAAAATTATGAGATAAAAGGTAGTGAAAGTGTGCAAGCGGGTTATTTGATTTCAAGACAATTGCCACAGTCGCTTTCAATACACAATTGAGAAAACCTACCAGAATAATTGTTATTTGTATAAAGTCTGCCTTTGCCCCTAATTTTTCTTGTCTTTTTACAGAAAGTTTTAAAGGTACACAAAACCGCGTCATGGTCCGAAAAACCTGCATTTAAAGCAGTTAACAAATACATTTTTGGGATTTGAACAAACATAATCAAAGACGATGAACATTTAGTAACTCGAGTGGGGTCCCTCACATGTATGACTAAATTAAAAGAATGAAGTAAATTAGATATCAGTCGAAAATTAATATGTGAATGGTGTGAATAATCTATGTTTAGGTACTCCAGCCAAAATAATCCATGCATGTAAAGGAAGTCTCATAATAAGCAACTCTAGTCTATTAACAAACATAGAGATATCAATACATTGTTGTATAGTGGTCAACTAATAAAATTGTGGTTTATTTTTCATCAATACCGTCGGTCCGTCTGTCAGTCTGTCTGTCAGTCTGTCAGTTCGTGGCATAGCTGAAAAACTGACCCGATTGACTTAAAATTTTGACAAAAAACTAAGAGTCATATGGGGTTGATCTGGTAATATTTTGGTAAAAATCGGGTATGGCAAAGAAAAAATGGCGGCCTAGTGAAATGTTTAAAAATTATTATGAAAACTGCTTGTCAAATTATTTCACATTTTGCATAAACATCAAATATTATGTTCGAATTAACTGGTAAAATTTTGGTACGAATAAAAGATGGCGGAACAAAACAAAAAACAAAAAACTACTTAATGGTTTCAAATTGTTTGCTATAACTAATTGTGGTATAGGGCTCAACTAGTAAAACTAATTCAGGATGGCGGAACAAAATTGTGGCCAAATAAAATTTTTGTAATCATGAAAAAATCACCCTCTCAGGATTTACATATCTTCACGTTTTAGCGTCCCTAGATGCCAAAAAACATGTTTTATCAATTCCGTCGGTCCGTCTGTCAGTATGTGATATAGCTTAAATACAAGTAACATTTCGGTAAAAATCCAATATGGCTGAACAATGTTAGCAAGAATTTGTTAGAGTGGTGTGTTATTTGGGGTTAAGATCCAGCAAAAAAAAACAAGCCTTTTTTAATTTGACGACGTTTCGAAACTTAATCTGTGCATCCTCAGGACACATGTATAGATCCTATATCCTGCATGAAACCTATATTATTAGTCGTTACCTACTCCGTTGGTCCGCACATGTTTACTGTATATTAAGTTTGTAAATGGTTTTCGTTAACAAACCTCTTGTTGTTAAGTAACAGTGGTGTTTTATTTGGGGTTAGGGTCTAGTATAAAAACAAAAGTCTATTTTAAATCGTCGACTTTTCGCAACGTTATTGTTGCATCCTCAGAACACATATATAGATTCTATATCCTGCATGAACCCCATATTATGTTTCTCTCATTTTCGTTAACGATCCTCTAGATATGTTAGAGTGGTGTATGATTTGAGGTTAGGGTTCAGTAAAGAAACAAAAGACGTTTCGCAACATTATTGTTGCATGCTCAGAACACATATAGATTCTATATCCTGCATGAAACTCCTATTATCACTCTTTACTTACTACGTTGGTCCGCAGATATTTTCCAGATATTAAGTTTCTAAATGGTTTTCGTTAACGATCATTTTGTTTTTATGTTAAGTGGTGTATTATTTGGGGTTAGGATCCAGTAAAAAAACAAAAGTATTTTTTAAATTGTCGACGTTTTGCAATTTTAATGTTGCATTCTCAGGACACATAGATTTTATATCATGCATGAAACCCATTTTATCAGTCTTCATCATTTCATCAAATGTTAAGTTTCTAAATGGTTTTAGTTAGCGATCTTCTTGTTGTTAGAGTGGTGTACTATTTGGAGTTAGGAAATATCTGCAGACCAGCCGAGTAGGTAAAGACTGATAATACGGGTTTCATGTAGGATTTTAAATCTATGTGTCCTGAGGATGCAACAATAAGGTTGCGAAACGTCGATATTTTAAAAAGAGACTTTTGTTTTTTTACTGAATCCTAACCCCAAATCATGCACCACTTTAACATAACAACAAGAAGATCATTAACGAAAACCAGCTAGAAACTTAATATCTCTGAAGTATCTGCAGACCAACGCCAGTAGCGGCTCGCCAGGGGACACCGGTGAAGCGGCGCTTCACATTTTCCAATTAATTTACTTAAAAATAAAAATATTTTTAAAATATTAAACATTTTATAATCTATATTTTTATTAGAAAAATGTTGCATGTTTTATATAAATTCACATTATTTACTTAATTTTACCATTATTTTCTATCAAAACTAGTACGTTATATACTCAAAAAATAATAATGACTAATAAGAATCACAATCAGCAGTAACAAATTCCGCTTCAGCAGTGTTACCAGATCTACTGTTTTAACAGTAGATCTACTGTTTTTAGCTTCCACCTACTGTTCTACTGTTTTCACCTCAAAATCTCCTGTTGAAATTTTTTAGTACAACATACGAAAAAAAAACGCTAGCAACCCCAATTTTGCCATCTATGCACACCGAAAATATGAAAATATTCGCTCTGCTTTTTATTGTCGATTTAAATCCATGAAAAATATCGTTTAAAAATTATCGATGTATTAAACATAGAAGTTCTAAAACATCCATATAAAAATATGGCTATTTTCAGTTGATATATCGACGTTTCATAAAAATCTAAAAACGTGCATCCCTAGTCGCCGCTAAAGTGGCTTGTCGCCCCCTGATTTTGGTAATAAGCCGTTGGGGAATCCCCTAGATCAATGCTTTACTTTTTAGACCGGTATTCCCGTATACATAGACTACAATGCGTTCTAGTGCGTGTGTTTTAATATTTGTATTGCTGTTTATTTTCGCAATTTAGCTGAAGAAGAGTAGGTAATTAATTTAGGTTATCTTTTAAAGTAGAGTTAAAGTTAATTGTTTACTTGTTTCCTAGTTTTACCTACTCGTCAGATAAGACGAAAATCATTGTACAAATTATACTCAAAGACAAGATCTAGTTCTGACAGCCACAAAAGTTTTTTTCTTGCGGAATTATTCTGGTTGGTCAAAGTATCGATTTTGACATAAATCTGGCAATCAGTAAATCAGATCAATTTCGTAAAAAAAATATTCTTATTTCGCGTCTGTCAAAAATAAGTTTAAGGGTATAGGTTATGACATGTTTCAGAAGTTTCTATTTTCTCGTTTTCCAGTATATTTTGTTTATTTTATAAAAAAAAAACGCGTTAGATAAAAACCTACTGTTCAGGCAGGCCAATCTATTGTTTTTTGATCTTGTCCTACTGTTGACTGAAAAATCCATCTGGCAACACTGCGCATCAGACCAATACCTACTAAACAACGAGTAGGTAATAGTAGTAGGAATAGAGATGGGAGCGGCATGAAACTGCTGCTGCAGGCTGCAGGCGTGTGTTCGCTTGTTATAGAATTAATGTAAATTATGAAAGGGGAAGGGCTGTGTGCACGTAGAGGTAAATAAATTGTGAAAATCTTTTCTTTGTATTTCGTGCAAATCAATTTATTAAAAACGTAGCAAAGCGCTTTCGGCTTTCGCCATCATCAGTGCCTCCTAAAAGGAAGGAAATCACTTTCTTTAGTTTTCGATAAGTATTTTATGAAGAGAGTTACTAATGTAGAAGTGAAATTGAATAAGGACAGAGAAACTATGTGAAAAAAGAGTAATTATGAAGATAATTTGTATTAAGAAGCAATCTGTAATAATAATTCAATAAGTGATCTACTTACTTAGTCAAGTGTGCACAGGAAATAAATCCATAAAGTACCACAAACAGTTAAAAACAGTAACATTTAAATTGTAAGTTACATGTCAAATATATAACAAATTACATTTAAAACTTTTATAAAACAAGGGATCACCCCCCTTTTAGCGACCTAAATTATCATTTCGTTCCAGTTAAGGCTGAAATGTGGTGGTCTCAAATAACAGAGTTTGAAGGTTAAACCTACAAGGAAAATTAGCCCTGTGAGGTTGACAACCTATCAATATATTTAAAATTTAAACCTGTAGGAAAAGAAGTATCAATGAAGAAGCAGATTTTAACCAAAATAATTAGAAAATTAATCAAATTGAATGTGGAAGGCCGTGGAAATATTTTATATTATTTGTATCTATTTGTATATATTGTAAATAAATTGCAAGAGATTCAAATCTAGTAAGGAACTATTAGGGGAAAAATTTTTCTCAAGTATTTTAAGTTGGTCATATTGATGAAGCAGGGTTGGCTTCAGCGGAGTTGAAACCAACTTTTTTATAGAATTATGACTTAAACAATTTTTAAATTTAATTTTGATTTAATAAAAGTATTATTATTCCATTAAAATTGTTTAAATAAAGAGGAGAAATGTCAAACAGGAATTAGAACAATCAATGTTTTGTGGAGGTTCTGTACAAATTGGTGAACAAATTAAAACATATATACATATTTCAATCTTATTCACAACTAAAGATGTTTTCAGATAAATGTGTGTTATGTAAACAAAGTGGCGAGAAAAGAGAATTTATATCTTGAATTGAAATGGTATAAGTGAGTAAGGAGATGTGGATCGGAAAGTTATATAAGTTTCCTTAAATAAATATTAATAAAGAGAGGAAGAAGAATGGATCAATCAGACAGGGTAAATGACTTCAAGTCTGGGTTCATCATAGAGCGGTGGAATTGAGGGATGAAAGATCTATTGAGGGAGACTTGTGTATTAAGACATGAGTCATTATTCTTTAGTTCGTTGGAAATTTCGATATCCTCTACAAAGTCCAACCTGTTGAAGTTTTTAGACATTATGTTATGAAGTAGTTTAGAATTTGACCTTGGGCAAAAACTATGATTGGAAGATCTCAGGTGCTCTCCAAAGACTGAGGTAGTTGTTTTAAGATGTTCATTAATTCTTATGTGTAAGGGTCTACAAGTTCTGCCTATGTAAGTTTTGTCACAAGAACCACATGAAAGTTTGTAAACTCCACTTTTTGATAAAGAGTCTATTTTATCCTTTGTATTTACTAAAAGTGTGCCTAGATTGGATTTAATTTTATGAGAGATTTTTATGTGTGGGACATTATTTGAGAAAACTTTAGATACTTTATCATTTAAGCTGCTATTCAAATAAGGTAAAGCTATATATTTGTTAGAATTGTTTGCTATGGGGTAAATCTCTTTCTTTAGTTTTTTATGTTTGGCTTTGAGTATCAAGGAATCAATTAGGTTAGGATCATAATGATTGTTAACTGCTGTTTGTTTTAGTATTTTAACTTTTTGTTATAATTGTCGATAGAAAGAGGAATATTTAAAAGTCAAAGTTAACATAGCAATGGAAAGCTGCCATCTTATGCTGATTAGGATGATGAGACAAGTTAGATATTGTATGATCGATCTGAATGGGCTTTCTATAGACAGCAAAACTCAATCCTGAACCTACCACCTACCTGTTTGATGGTCTCCTTCGATGTTACTAACCTCTTTACCACGGTCCCTAGAGATGAAACAGTTAAACTGGTGAGTAGCCTTCTTGTAGCTAAAAATATTGATAACCAAAAAATTGTTAATATACTATCTCTTTTAAACTTCTGTCTTTCTCAAAATTTTTCCTCTTTCAATGGGAAAATTTACAAACAGCCTGATGGCTTAGCAATGGATAGTTGTTTGTCTCCTTTTTTGGCTGATTTATTTATGAACCACCTTGAGACAACATACATTATCACTGACAGCAATCCTGAAATTCTTCATCGGTTTAGATATGTGGATGATTGTCTTTGTTTTCTTGATTGTGACAGACCCGAGGCTGACAATCTTCTCTTGAAACTTAATAACATACATCCAAATATTAAGTTTACTATCGAATTTGAAGACAACAAAAAACTAAACTTTCTTGACTTAACAATTGAGAGGACGTTTTCAGGAATTATTTTGGTTAAAATTTGCTTCTTCATTGACACTTCTTTTCCTACAGGTTTAAATTTTAAATATATTGGTAGCTTGCCAACCTCACAGGGCTAATTTTCCTTGTAGGTTTACCACATTTCAGCCTTAACTGGAACGAAATGATAATTTAGGTCGCTAAACGGGGGATGATCCCTTGTTTTATAAAAGTTTTAAATGTGATTTGTTATATATTTGACATGTAACTTACAATTTAAAAGTTTACTGTTTTTAACTGTTTGTGGTACTATATGGATTTATTTCCTGTGCACACTTGACTAAGTAAGTAGATCACTTATTGAATTATTATTACAGATTGCTTCTTAATACAAATTATCTTCATAATTACTCTTTTTTACATAGTTTCTTTGTCCTTATTCAATTTCACTTCTACATTAGTAACTCTCTTCATAAAATACTTATCGAAAACTAAAGAAAGTGATTTCCTTCCTTTCAGGTGGCACTGATGATGGCGAAAGCCGAAAGCGCTTTGCTACGTTTTTAATAAATTGATTTGCACGAAATACAAAGAAAAGATTTTCACAATTTAATGTAAATTAGTGCGTTCGGATCATCGGAGGCGGAAGCAGTTTTGAAATTAGAAATTAGCTTTAATATATAGGTAGATAACTGTTTTTTAAGACCAAAAAATATATTTAAAATATTATATATTCATATTATTTCCCCTAAGTATTAAAATACGCTCCAAAGCTATGGATAATAAACATCATAAAAAGGTTAGAAAATAGCCATTTTGGCACCCCAAAAAATTTTAACCTGCGGTGCTATTTTTTCCTACGGCCTTGTGCACCTAGCTACGCTGAGCTTCACCCGTTCTTAAATTCAAGAACCGCCATTGCCAACGCATAAGTAAAACTGATAATATCGCTGCAAAGCTAAAGAAATGATAAATGACATAAACGAAACATAAATGGCAAACTTAGAATTTTAAGTACCATGGCAACTAGACTGGTCTAGCACTTAAACCTTTTTAGTGAATACGGCGGTAAATGTTTTAGCCACGAAGTAATTAAATATATATTGAAAAGATGTAAATGTAAAAATAATAAAATATGGTCCAAAAGGTACGAATGACAGTCACAAATATCCGATTTAAATCATACCTCGAGGTTTTTTTTTTCGAGATTTATGATAATTCTGTCTAAGCTATAAATTCGAGAGTTTACCTCAAAGGGCTGAAATCACTCTAAATGTTTATACCCCAGCCCCGGTATTTGAACAGACATTATCATTATTCATTAACAAACGCGTAATGTATTCATGACGCCGTGACACAGGATAGGTACCCTTATAAAGTCATTTGCTATTCGAGATTCATAGCTGTTTGATATGAGTTGATGTATTGGCAAGATCGTTTCATAAACTACTCCCGAGTAAGTCATTATCCATCAGTCATGAACTGTTCTAAGCCAACTCTGGTCCTGAATAATGGATAAATTATGCAATCAGCCTATGCCCGTATGCTAATGCAGAAGTGTCTTTTGATTAATTGCATTTTAATTCCAGATTATCGGTCGGTCGTTTCTAGGTTGAGCAGGGTAGTTTCTATCATATTATACATTGATAGGCAGGCACCTCGTTTCATATCGCATGCCTTCTATCCTCGTTATTACTACAATAAAACTTTTAAATAAATATATTAATTGTATTAACAAATGACATAGCGATTAGGGAAGACTTTCAAACAACATATAAACCAAAAAAAACAGCTAGATTTCCTTTACCCCCAAATTTTATAGGAATAGGAAGGAAAAATTATTTTACCAGTTTCGACCCATACCACGCTTGATTTTGGGCATAATTTAAAATGAATTCAATAAGTAGTTATTACATTGACACACACCGCAATTTTTCTTCAAATTTTACAGTCAATCGAATAAGAAGATTTTTTAACATTAATTTTTTATAACATGTTATTTGGCCACCATTTTGTTATGCTATCTTCAATTCATAACACAACTTTACCAACTTATCTCTATATCACAATTAATGCTTGCACAATATTTGAAATTAATCTATTAAGTAGTTAGTGATTTTTTAAATATTTTATTAGGCCGCCGTTTTGTTTTGCTATCTTATATTCATATCAAAATGTTACAAGTTCATTCTGGTGTAGATAACACTTTTTTTTTAATTTGAGGTAAACTGGATAATTGGTTTTTTTAGTAATAATTTTGTAACGTTTCAGTAGGCCGCCACCTTGTTCCGGCATATTGGATTTTTACCAAAATATTACCACGTCATCGCCATATGAAGCCTTAATTTTTGTCCAAAATTTAAAGTCAATTTGATGAGTAGTTTTTAAGCTATGTCGCGAAGTGACAGACATAGCGACATGACAGGTGGACCGACGGAATTGATAAAATATATTTTTTGTCATCTAGGTACGCTATGGTTCTTGGATGTGTATATTTTCCACCTAATTCAAACCAGGAGTGTTATCAGACTTTCTGTAATACGTTTAATTCACTGAGAAATAGATTTAACTGCCAAACATTTTTTGTTTTCGGTGTTTTTAACCTTTCTTCGGTGGACTGGATTTATGAGGACGATACCCTGGTTCCAGAATCTTTGCCATCCTTGGCTTCCGAAACTCTTATTCTGTCTATGAGTTTTCTTGAACTACAACAATGGAACTAATTATGCAATCACATGGGCAGAATTTTAGATCTAATATTTGCTGATGACTTCGTTAGTGTTTTAATTTCACCTTCTGATTTTCAACTCGTAAATATTGACCCATATCATCCAGCGATTGAAGTGAAGTACAAAATTAAATATGTTCGTCCAATTAAAAATTACAATCAAGTGAGTGTTTCATCAAGCAAATTTCTCCAACTGAAATCATTTTTATAAGCAGTATGACTGGTCTTTCTTATCGACTGAATCGGACATGGACAAAATGGATGAGTGTTTTTATGAAGTTTTATTCCAGGGTATTAATAGATATGTCGAAGATCGTTGTTGATAGTAAATATCCAAAATAGTTTGACCCTCCTTTAAGAAAGCTTATTGGGCAAAAGAATCGCCTTTACAAAAAGTATAAAAGGACTGAACAACATGTCGATTATTTAGCATACTCTGACATACGACGTGAGGTGACTGACTCCAATTTACCCAATGTCATGAGTTATAAAGGTGATGAAATTATTGGTTCAAATAACATCGCAAATGCTTTTGCTACTCACTTTCAGTCCTGCTATTCTCCCACCACCCCAATTTGGATTTTAGTAAGATTGGCCCCATAAGTTGTTCGAGAAACAACGTATTGTTTTACCGAGGCAGCAATCTGTAATAAAATAAAGGGTCTTGATCTCTCCAAGAAGGCTGGTCCAAATGGAATCCCCACTATTTTATTGGTAAGATGTTGTCAGTCATTGTCTCAGCCTCAGCTCTTTAAATCTGGTGATAAAGGCGATATAAAGAATTATAGACGTATTTCTTTACTCCCACACATACCAAAGCTATTCGAGGCAATTATCACCGATGATATCTTTGAATCATTAAAACTACATTACGAGTATGCAACATGGTTTCTGTCGGGGTCGCTCAACGACTACAAATCTTGCAATATTTCAGAATTTCTTAATGACATGGATTAAGGCTGGGCAATAGATTGATGTCATTTACACTGACATATCTAAGGCTTTTGACAGTGTTTGCCATCAGCTTCTGTTATGGAAATTGCAGCAAATTGGTTTTTGTGGAAACTATCTGGTAGTCAACAGGTCAACTTGTCTGGCTCAGCTTCCAGAGAGGTTGTTGTAACATCGGGTGTTCCGCAGGGTTCTCATATTTGACCGATTTTATTTTTACTCTTTATAAACGATATAGTGTCTTGTTTTAAAATGTCTAAATGTCTATTATATGCAGATTACTTAAAAATCTTTTCAGCGGTTTCCTCTGACTCTAATCCACTGCAGTCTGACGTGAACAAGGACAGACAGAAAACATCACAAAACCAATCCGCTTAACTGCAGAGTGCTGAGCTTAAAAATGTCATACTCCAGGAAGTGACGGTTGTAGTTGCATACTAGCCGGTCAACAAATGCGCTAAGCCCATAATTTGTACGGTGGTATCTGCTATCTTTCTAAAAATAGTTGAGATTGTCTCGTTCTCCTAATAGGAACCAAAAATGAGACCGACTCCAGCAATATTTCACAGTCAATCCCTCCATTTGTGTAGAAAAATAAGAAGGACCTTCTTTCTTCGAAACTCTAGGGTTTGCAGGCCACAAAGAAGAGCTCTTGTATTATATGTCAGACCTTGATACGGAAAATTAAATTTGTATAAGAGGTATTTTGCAAATCTATTTTGTACTTTTTCGATTCTGTCAATGTGACACTGATATGAAGGACTCCATATTGCAGAACACGCTCCTAACCAATGAGTTATAAAGACACCCAATTGCTTTGGTATCAGTCACATGCTTTGTATGTCGTTTTATAAAGCCTAGCAATCTAAAACCCTTAAGTACAATGCTATCAATATGCAGACTAAAAGTTAAATTTTCATCAAAAATAACACCCAGATCGGTGAAAGAGGTAACAACTTCAAGATGTACGTCATCTATGAGGTAGGTGAAGTGCATGGGATTAATACGTTTACGGAAATGAAGCACTTTACATTTAGAAATGTTAGGATGCAGATAATTAGTGACGAGCCTTTCAATGTCAGACTGCAGTGGATTAGAGCCAGAGGAAACCGGTGAAGAGAATATTAAGTTTACTGCATATAATACACATTTAGACATTTTAAAACAAGACACTATATTGTTTATAAAGAATAAAAATAAAATTGGTCCAATATGTGAACCCTGCTGAACACCCGACGTTACAACAACCTCCTTGGAAGCTGAGCCAGACAAGTTGACGGGCGGACGACGATTAAACAAATATGATCTGATCCACTCTGGATAGTTTCAACAAAAACCAGTTTGCTGCAATTTCCATAATAGAAGCTGATGGCAAGCACTGTCAAAAGCCTTAGATATGTCAGTGTAAACGACATCAATCTGTTGACCAGCCTCAATCGATGTTATTAAGTAATTCTGAAACATTGCAAGATTTGTAGTCGATGAGCGACCCCGACAGAATAGCTTTGGCATGTGTGAAAGTAAAGAAATACCTCTATTATTCTTTATATCGCCTTTATCACCAGTTTTAAAGAATGGCAAGAGAGTAGAAAACTTCCAAATTTCAGGAAAGGAACCTAGGTTGAAGGATCTCTGAAAGATTATACACAGAGTCTGAGACAATGACTGACAACATCTTACCAATAGAATAGTGGGGATTCCATCTGAACCAGCCTTGTTGGAGACATCAAGGCAGTTTATTTTAATACAGATTTCTGCCTCGGTAAAACAATATGTTCATAGTAATTTTCCCGAACAACTTAGGGCACCAATCTTGCTAAAATCCAAATTGGGGTGGTGAAAATAGCAGGACTGAAAGTGAGTAGCAAAAGTATTTGCGATGTTATTTGAACCAATAATTTCCTCACCGTCATAACTCATGACATTGGGCAAATTGGAGTCCCTTCTTAAGTTACGTACAAATGTCCAAAAATATTTTTCAGTTTTTATCACATATGTAAGGTAACACATATCAGTTCGAAATTTAATCTCACGTCGTATGTCAGAATATGCTAAATAATTGACATGTTGTTCAGTCCTATTATATTTTTTGAAAAGACGATTCTTTTTAGTTTTACTAGTTCATCTCTATACTACAATTAGTTATGGCACACAATTTCAAATCAGTCCATTAAGTAGTTTTTCAGGATGAATTTCTAAATATTTTATGAACGCGCCATTTTGTTTCTCCAACTTGTATTCCTACCAAAATTTTACCAGTTGATTCCTACATAATACTTGATTTTTGTAAAAAATTAGTTGTAAATTGAATAATTAGTTTTTTTTAGTAATAATTTCTTTTCCGTTTCGCTAAGTCGCCATCTTGTTCCGGCATATTGGATTTTAACCAAAATTTTACCAGGTCATCTTCATATGAGCATTAATATTTGAATAAAATTTGAAGTCAATCTGATGAGTAGTTTTTAAGCTATGCCGCGAAATGGCAGACAGACAAACGAACCGACAGACGGACCGACTGACTTGACAAAACATATTTGTGGTATCTAGGGACGCCAGGAATATATGTAAAACCTGAGAAGGTGATTTTTTCAAATTACAAAAATTTTATTTAGCCGCCATTTTGTTCCGCCATCTTGAACTAGTGCCACACTAGCCGCCACTAGTCCATCTCTATACTACAATTAGTTATGGCACATAATTTCAATCAGTCCAGTAAATTATTTTTTCAGGCTGAATTTTTAAATATTTTATTAAGCCGCCATTTTGTTCCGCCATCTTGGATTCGTACCAAAGTTTTACCAGTTGATTCCAAGATAATACTTGATTTTTGTGCAAAATTTGAGATAAATTGGATAAGCACTTTCTTAGTAATCATTTTTTTAACATTTCACTAGGCCGCCATTTTGTTTTGCCATATTGGATTTTTACCGAAATGTTACCAGATCATCCCCATATGACCCTTAATTTTTGACCAAAATTTGATGTGAATCGAGTAAGTAGTTTTTTAGCTATGCCACGAACAGACAGACCGACAGACAGACAGACAGACAGACGGGATCAAGAAAACATGTTTTTCCTCATCTAGGGACCCTCAAACGTAAAGATGTGAGAAAATCTCGGAAAAACTAATTTTAAGCTGAATACGATTATTCAAAAAAAAACTTACACAATCCTATTTAAAATAAAAATTTAGGGTCCATTTCCGGTAAAACCGGAAGTCACTTTGATTTGTTTTTTCATAGAAAATTTGCCCCTTATATAGTTATAAAAACGTCTCAGATTTGAAATTCATATTTTTAAAACTAAAAAAATGGCAGCCTCTACCCTGTCTGCTGTATCACCTGGTATATAAAAATCATTGAGGTAATCGTCAAATCGGTTTTTGAATGGAGCTCTTAATATAGCTTTGTATTTTACTAATTATGTTTCATGTTTCCTTTCGTTATTATTTTATAAACCCAACATTAACATATGAAAAGGCCACGGAAATCCTTATGTTAAAAAATGCAATCAATTCATCTGGCCATCTTCAAGAAGAATTGGTTGAAAATTCTGCCCAGTAGTGATGAGCGATATCGTGATTTTTTAATCACACTGATATTTGCTACTGTGATTTTGAAATATCAGTTATTTTTAAACGTGATGTGATCACAGTTTTAAGTAAGGTCGGTAAGTTTCATATGAACTATGGTTCGAAAATGTTTTGTAAGGGAGCTGCGCCCCCGTAAAGGGGCATCCGGCATACCTCAAAGGAGTTTATTATTATTATCTCAAAAACCGTTCAAAATTAAAAGACCAAATTTGATATACTTATTAAGCTTATTATGTCTTACTTACTGATGATAATAATGTCGAATAAGATAAACTATAGGCGTAAGATCTTTGGGGGTCGATGGGTACAAAATGGTAAATTTTTTTAAGGATATGTTTTTACCTTTTGTAACATCATTATTTCAAAAGACCAAAGTTTTTTAAAAAAAAATTATCTTACGATTTTTCTTTTAAACGCGTAGTCTTTGAGTAAATTCAGTTTAAAATCCTCGGTGCGCGTACTTAACTAGGAAGCGTGAAGTTCAATTTGAAGGCGGCTGTGCTGAATTGACACTTACATCAAAAATTGAAAGGTTCTCTTAATTTCATTTGCAATTATTGTCACTTTTGTTACTGATTGCTATTGACGAATTGTATTCAATTGTTTTATTTAACGGGGACGTATTGCCCTTAGGAAACATTTCCGACCTATAGTTCATATGACATTTTTTGGTTAATTTTGACCGTGGAATCAAACCTCAAAATTTCCCGATTAAAACCTGAACACCCTGTATACTGTTTGGCGTAGAGTCATTCTAAATGCATATAAAATGGCCATCGAACATGCACTAAACAATTGACGGTACATAAGGTACCACCAATTGTTTTGATATTTAATTTTCGATAGTGCGACTAATGAAAAAAATTTAAAATATATCATTTTACATTGCAGACACTGTATTGTTCATTCATAATCTAATAAACATTTTTTCATATTTAAACCTACCTTACCGCGCTCATCATTTCCAAGGGCTACTGTTGGATGCTTATTTATCATATGTTTTTTTAGATTGCTGGTACTAAAACGATAATTTTGCTTTGCATATATTACAACTCGCAAACATTGACTTTTCGTCCACTGGCTCAAAGAAATTCCATAAGTCGCTTCTTTTCCTTTTCATTTCTACCACGTCTCAAAGTCTTTTTCAAGTCTCAACACGAAAATGAATTACTATAAATCCTATACACAGCTACCCAGGGGAAATCACATCACACAGTAATAAAAGAAACAATCACTAAAAACAATAATTACTAAATTCTAAACACGTTAAACTATTCTCGAATATCAATAAAAAAATGTTAGTAAGATAATTTCTACGACACTACTTAAGCGACTGCCTTCACTGACTTCAGTCTTCAGTCAGAGTCCACTTAACAAATATTAGTGTGATTAAAAAAATCACGATATCCCTGGGAAACCTATATTATTTATCTACTTCAGTTAGTTAACGTTAACTATAAACTTCTAAGTAAAAGCGTTTAACCGAAAACCGACGAGTCATATGCGATATGGTAAATCGGTATTTTGTTTATGTTATATAATACTTAACGGATAAGAAAAATCGCGATCTGCCGCGATTTGCGTAATATATGTGAATATCACGTATCAATTCACGCTTTGTTTGGATAAAGAGTAACGATTGTGATTTGTGACTTCTAGGTATCAGTGAAAAAATAACAGTTCGTGAAATATCGCTCATCACTACTGCCCAGTCGTGTTTAGTGGCTGTTGCTCTCGGAACCTGTTATTAGTGCAAGTAAATTGGCTTTCCGTGATCAACTACATGGGTTTCCAAGGAATTCGCAAACCGGCTGGCTTAACTTACAACATGCAAAAGGCTCTGATTAGATCTAGATACTCAAAATTAAAACATTTATAACTATTAGTGGTAGTTGACACGCGCCTGCCAAGCATTACCTCATAATAAATTTCAATGTATCGAATAAAACAAGGAGTTTTTATTGCAATTTGTTTTTTATATTTTTATATATTTTATTTATTTATTTATTTACACTTCATATAATACTCCACATAAAAGTACCCACTATACTGGAAATACGTAATAGATACAAAAAAAAGTTTCATACAAAAGTATACAAGTAATAGTCAAAAGCAGTGTTATCGTGCGGGTCATACGATTTATCAATACAAACTTTTTAAGTTTGTTTTTTCTTTTATTACGTGTAATCATATCCTCCGCATAAAATCCGGAAGATGAATTAGATAGACCTACGATATTTTCATATAAAAAAAGAGGAGAAACATATAAATACCAGCAGTTGCAAAAATCTTTGAGCGATGTCACTTCAAAGTCAGATTGACAAGTCAGTGACAAAATGAGTAATAGAAAACAATTTTCGTGTTTTTTTACATTCACAAGCGAAAAAAATGGTATTAAATCTATTAAAATATTACAAAAATTAAAAAAATTCACCGGCCAATATCCAGGAGACAGTAGCAAAAGCTCTGGGAATCGGTATAAGGACTGTGCAGAAAATTGCGCATGAAAAGAAGCAGAATTTACTACCGTAGAAGATTAAAAAATGGACACGAAAAAAGCCACAAAGACAGAAGACTTAAGTCGTCACCTGACTATTGGTTTGTTCTACCTCCAATTTTTTCATAAATTGACATTTTGACGGTTTCGTATAAAGTAGGACTTGTTTGTTCTATCTCCACTCGAATTTATTTGTATTGCTGTTATTTGCCGAAATAAATTAGTCTATCTCCTATTTACTTACGTTAGTTATGATTATTGGTTTGTTCTATCTACCATTACTAAATTTTTGTTCTACATAGAATAAAAAAGAATTCCTAAAGAGAATATTGGTTTGTGCTATGTTGAAAATAATTTTGTATTTGCGCTATCTCCTAATTGGTTAATAAATCAATGGGTACACTTTTGTTCTATCTCCATTAGAGCCAATGGCCATTGAGTATTCAAATTAAATTTTCATCTTGGACCCCTTCATAATTTCATTACTTTATATGATCGAAAAGTTAGTAAGTATTGCGGGTTTTAGCGGGTTTTCATCCTAACGAAAAGTTGTAATTTAATTATACTAAAATGAGTGATTTGAGTTCACCTGCACCTGAACTTACTCCAAATACTCTAAGGTAAGTAAACCATTTGTCTAAAACTAATATTTAGGATAATCAAATGAAAAATGGGCTTAAATTTAAAAAATAACCATAACCTCAATCTGTAAATCTGTTTTATATTATAAAATACTGAAAGAATGAAGTGATTTTCATTACATTTTTTGTTTTTATTTTTAATTTAAAAAAATATAGTTTATAATATAATTATTTAGGAGCCTGTTTTGTAGGTATAAATTTTAATTTTTAGGATGATGAATATGATATTTTCCTCAGGGGAACCTAGTTCCTCTGTTAGTACCGCTACCACAAGATCTCAAAAACTTTGCATCGAGCGAGAACGAGTAAAAAGGGATTTATTTAGAGAAGTTAACATTGCGTCATTGGATATTGAACTTGAGGATGGAGTTATTATCCACGGAAATAATATTCACGAACCCATTCAAGGTACCCTTAAATATTGAAACAAAATATTGTGATTTCCCGTAGTTGTTTTTATGTTTACTTGTTTATTTCCTTAACTTTTTTTTCATGGTGGTTGCTGGCTATTTATTCTATTATTTGCTAGGTGGTACCATTTTGGAAGGGGAGCAAGTCCAAGACACAAATAATAATAATACAAGAAACCCTTCTAAAAAAAAACTTACTAGGAAAAGGTTACGTGATTCCAGCAAGTGGGTAATGAATGTTAGGAAAAGAAAACGGGAAAATGGAGAAGAATATACGGATATTAAGGGAAAAGTACATGAACAGAGACAGGTGAAGAATGGTTGTAAACGTTCAAGTTGTAAATTTAACTGCGCTACTAAGTTTAGTATTGTAAATCGGCAAGAAATTCATGATGCCTTTTGGTCACTTTCTGACACCAAGAAAACGCATTTTTACAGCAAATTTGTTATTCGAAAGCAAAAAGCACGGGTTCGCGGGGAAACTAATCGAAAAGTATTTTCTTTTGAATATTATTTTGAGAATAATGGCTCTGAGAAAGTACGCGTCTGTAAAGACTTTTTCCTGGGAACGCTTGATATAAGTTCCCAAAGAATTTATTATTTTTTTTCTAAATTTTATAATGCTGAAACTGGAGTTCCAAGATCGCCTCTTAAGGGCAAAAACCAAAAAAAGGTTATTTCCGAATCGCAAAAAGATGAAGTAAGAGCCCATATTAAGTCGTTTCCGTTGGTGGCCTCCCATTATTGCAGGGCTAATTCTCAAAAATTATATATAGAAAGTAACTTGAATTTATCTAAAATATATTCTCTTTATCGGTTGAAAGTAGACAATCCTGTTAAATATGTAATTTATTCAAGAATTTTTAACCATGAATTTAATATTGCCTTTCATAGGCCAAAAAAAGATGTTTGCGGTAAGTGCACCGAATTCAGACTTCAATTAAACCCTTCCGAAGAAGCTCGCATCTCTTATCAAATTCACGAAAAAAATAAAATCGCCGCTAAAAGCGAAAAAGATAATGACCGAAAAATTGGTGACAAAACAATTGCAGTTGTTTCTTTTGACCTCCAAAATGTCTTTTCCCTGCCTAAGTCAAATGTGTCATCTCACTTTTATAAACAAAAACTTAATTGCTACAACTTGACAGCATATTGCAATATTAATAAAACTGTTTATTGTTGCTTGTGGAATGAGGGTATGACCGGTCGTGGTGGGATTGACCTTGCTAATGCCCTAGTCAGAATTTTGACTGAAATTGTTAAAAATATTTTGGGTTTGACGAAAATTATATTGTGGTCGGACAGCTGTGTCCCGCAAAATAAAAATTGCATAATGTCATTTGCTTTGCAAAATTTTCTTTCTTCACCTGAAAGTCTTAATGTGAACCTAATAGAACAAAAATTTTGTGAGCCGGGACACAGCTCTCTTCAAGAAGTAGACTGTGCGCATAGCGTAATTGAAAAACATATTAGGTTCGTAGACATTCACAGTCCGCTTTCACTTATGAGGGTATTGTTAAAATTACCCCAAGGTAAGCTAAATTTTAAAATTCTGCAAATGACAAATTCAAGTTATAACAACTATTCTCCTAAGTCTTACGTTAATTAATCTTACTTAAGTTAATCTTACGTATAACCTTGTTCCTTATACAAAAATTAAACATATTATTTATGAAAAGTCTGATATATTTAACATTCGGTATAGGAATTCTTTTGAAGATGAACTCATTATTTGCAACCTGAAGGGTAATGAAAAAAAGTTATTGCGAGCTACTAATAAAAATAAATCAAAAAATACTTTAAACAAATTTCCATTAGCTCCACTGATGAAAGTAACAAGTTCGTTATCAGAAGAAAAAAAGAGTTCATTGTATTCCATGTTAAATACTATGGAAGAAGATGACAGAAAGTTTTACAAAGAAACTGTTTTGAAAAACTATGTTTACAAACCAAATAAAAAAAAATAATTAGAAAACTAAAAAGACAGGCTAGTAACTTATATTTTTTGCTCGATTTTTTGTTAAACTTGTTATTGTTGTTTTTGTTTGTAGTGGTCTGAAAAATATATACCTAGTTTTAGTTTTTTTTTACAGATTAGGTAACTATATTATACTACGCTGTTTTAAATCTGGCTTTTATTTTTTGTTAAACTTTCATTTTTATTACTTGCAGTGTTTTAATTTACATAAAATAATTTAAAAAATCTGAAATATGAAATTTACAAAATAGAGGAAAATTGATGTTTTTTGGTTGTATTTTATCAGCATGACTGATTATTATTAGTTTTAGCATTTTTTTTTAATTTGACACTTTTTTTGTCAAACTTTTACCTTTTAGCAATGTATTTTTGTGTTAATGTTTATCTTGGATATTTGCAATAAATGTTATCTAATCGAATATTGTTTTATTCTATATCCCCTTCTAGTAAGCTTTTTGCGCTATCTCCAAGAAAAAAATCATAATATCAAAGACTTTGTCCTATCTCCGTTTGGTTTTTTGTCGATTTTTTTAAAATTCCTGGAGTTTAAACCAAAAAAAACCTAATAGGTGTAATCCTCACACCTTGTTACCATAAATCCTTCACATGAATTACTAAAAATTCAATTATTTCATTAAAATATTCAGTATCAAAACTTTAAAACGCTCTCCTGCACATTTTACAATTTTGGAGGTAGAACAAACCAATAGTGAGGTGACGAAGTGACAATGTAAAAATGGATGTTCATAACGCAATTTACGATTTATACACATGAAAAACTAATATAACCCTTCAAGTTTTAAAAGAAGCTTTAAAAAATCCAGGCATATTGGAAATTGGACTAAAATCGTTGTCAAAATTAATAAAAATGTTGGGTTTTCGAAATAAAAAGGACTGTAATCGAAGATTTTTATTTCCAGCTGCCACACATAGCAAGTCAGCGTATCCAGTTTTTAAAGAAATACACGGAAAATGTTAATTCAAAATTTAGAAAAGTGGTATTTTTAGACATCTAAAAGTATGGACTACCATGATAATATAAACTGTGAACCGTTTGAAAAGTGGTTAAAGGAACAACTGATTCCAAATTTAGATGCTCCATCTTTAATCATTCTGGACAATGCATCTTATCATTCAAGAATCTTAAATAACGACCTACTTCATCTCGGAAGAAAAGTGATATTTATGACTGGCTTAAAACAAAAATAAAATCCTTTACCCAATATGCTGAAACTAGAACTTCTTTTAATGGCAAAATCTATTAAAAAAACAACAATATATGGCGTAGATGAAATATTACGGGAAAATGGACATGAGGTTTTACGATTGCCGCCATACCATTCCCAGTTTAACGCAATAGAATTAATATGGGCTGAGGCAAAATCATATTACGAAAAACACGTGAACGATGGTCTTACATCAGATAAAGTGCAAATTGTTTGGCAAGATTCATTAAATTATATTACGCCGGAGTATTGGAAAAAATTTGTGGAACATACGGAGAAATTAATATGGGATTGGTCGAATCGAGAACGAGTCCTAGATGTCGAAATAGCACTAATGATCATTGCGCCATTTGAGGACGACTCAGAAGATGAGGACTTTTTAAGTGATGATGATATTTTTTAGTCTATAATATTAAAAAGTTTCTGAAGGATTATATTAGTCTTTGACGTGTATAAATCATAAATTGCATTATGAATATCCATTTTTGCATTGTAACTTAAGTCTTTTGCCTTTGGATCTTTTTCAAATCCGTGTATATTCGGCACAGCAAAACTCAGTATAATAATATCCACATGCCTTCTTTGATTGATGTCAATCTTTGAAACGTCTATGTTGACTCCGATGCGATCTTTCGCAACGTGATTGATCTTGACATAAAAAAGGCCGCTGGACCTGACTCATTACCCACAGTGTTTCTTTATAATTGCAGCCCAACTCTGGCATTGCCCCTCAACTATATATACAACTTATCTCTTAGAAATGGTGTATTTCCTACCATTTGGAAATCTGCAGTTGTCAGGCCACTTTTTAAGACTTGCCACAGGAACGATTTATCCAATTATCGACCCATCAATCAAAAATTTAAATGATTTCAATCAAACAACAACCACTAAAAACACAAATAAATTGAAAAACTGTCAAATTTAAAACAAATAATTATATTATCCATTCCATGGCCTTCTATAGTATTTTTTTGAGTATGCAGCATCACAATATTCAAGAAATAATTGAAATTTTCTGTTAAATTGCGATTTTATTATTAGGAGGTTAAGGGAGATAATTAATTATTTACTTTTTCATTTGACCTTATTATGTTGTTAAAGTTTGAAATTTTTGTGTTATCTGTGGGAGTGTCAATGCCTTTAGGTTGTCATTTCCCATGATTCTATCATTTCCCAGCGTTTCCCACTATTGTCAAACGCAAGACTACAATTTCCTGCTAGGTTATCCCTTACCCTTGAGTTGTTCTGTTCGACATGGCTAAGGTGCCACCAGCTGGGTGGTTTCGACCAATGAGAATGCTTGCTAGATTTTTGAGAACTACCAAGGGGGAGGAGGAAGGAGTACTTTCTAGCAAAATACCAGTTTTGGTCACCTGCATAGAGCAACAAGTTTTCTTAATATTGATTTAATTTCCTTACAGCCTTTTTATTTTTGTGTTTGATATTGTTTCGTAAATGTCATACCAAGGAATTTCTCTAAAATATATGATTTGTGGAGTTGAAATTGGGTCAGAGCGCCATCGTCCACCCTGACACGTTGCCTTGTTGCCATTTGGTTTTTTTAAACAACTGGTAAACCCTTATTATATATGTGAGTACTGTTAATGTTTTTTATAAATATTTTTTGCACCACAAAATATAGCGTTGAATTAAAAGAAAAGAAATAGTAGCCTTTTATTTTTTCTTTTTTTTTTAATAAATCATCTAATAGTTAAAACAACTCGCAGAGTTTTTGAGCATTTCTTAATACGGTATATACTGACTCAGAGTGCTTTTCTACATTATTGTAATTTGAAATTTTTTATTTTGTTACGTTTGAAGGTGGTTCGTTAAAA
This sequence comes from Kuschelorhynchus macadamiae, assembly GCA_030620095.1. Taxonomy (NCBI): domain Eukaryota; kingdom Metazoa; phylum Arthropoda; class Insecta; order Coleoptera; family Curculionidae; genus Kuschelorhynchus; species Kuschelorhynchus macadamiae. The sequence goes on along the minus strand of JAUTXW010001318.1, from coordinate 1,944,055 downwards.
AAACTAGGTATATACTTTTACATTGATTGTGTTGAAATTTAAATATATTTTGTGTTATGCTATATCTTTATATGTCTGAGGTTTCGTTAATTTATATTTCCAATGTTTTGTTAACATTTTGAGCATTCATCAAGGCCCTAAGTATGTTTAATTTTGGAAAAGGTGATGCTATTTTTCTATTTTTATTTTAATTTAAATTGACCGAATTCAGTCGAAATATTTTATTTGAGTTTATTACTTACTTATTTAATACCGTATCAAATGGGTAAGAGTCGTTGTAAATATTGATACTTTCTAATTTAAAACATCAAATATTGTATCTAATTATTTTATTTGATACATTGATAACAAGTAATTAGCAGTTACTTGTTATCAATATTATAAAGTGTACCAAAAACAAAAATTATTGAAGTCTGATTCTAAATTCAGGACCTGCAATTCTTACTATTTTTATCAAAATGTTTAAACTGTTGAAAAAATCTATTAGACAGTCCAACAAAACAGCTGTTTGTCCTACGACAGCTATTTAACCAATATTGTGGGACTTATCAAACCAATATTTAAGCCACATTGGCTAAATCAGTTTGTTTGTCCTACGACAACCTAAAAATGACATGACAGTGACAGATCGTTGGAGTGCCTAATTGATGACATCATTGTAGTCTTATGTCGTATTCAGTGGGTTCTTCTGGTGACACTGTTGACTGTTATTTTCAGGAACCGTGTTCCGTAAATAACCGACTTTTCAGATAACCGATGAATACGGCACGCGAAACCAAAACCGAGATTGGAAACGGAATATGGCCTTAAAAAGACAATATCTTATAGGAATGACGTTTTTGCAGCTTTTTTGGACAATTTATTGAAACATAAAAATCAAGTATCTACATTTGGTCACTGTTGTAGTGTCATCCTCAGTGTACGTGTTCACAATTAAAATCAGATCTGATGTCATAACTCCGCCCATGCTACCACCACAAACTAACTCACTCCGTGTAAGACAAATACATTATTCTTTAGTAAATATCAAACTTCTAATAAAATCGAAAATAATTAGATCCAGAGGATTTTAAATGTAAAAAACAGAAATTACGTGAATAGAAATGAATTGAATGGAACAGCCAAAGATCTTGCGCAAAGAAAAATAGCTATTAGAAGTAAACAACTTGGCCTGTTGTGACGTATTAAAACGTTAAAATCTGTTCTTTAGATACTATATGCTTCTTTTGTGTTTCGGTCTTAAAAACCTCATATTTTGATGTGGAACTTTTTGACAGTTGTAAAATATTAGTTAAATTTTGTAATTAGTAAAAAAAATGATTTAATTAGTGTTTTGTGCCAAATATTTAAATAGAAACGAAAAAATATGTCACAAAATAACAGGAGATCGTCTTCTAACGATGCGATGGAAAAAATAATTGGCAATATGACCTCAGAAATGCAAAATAACGATGGGCAGTATATACCACTTGGATTCTCGCCACAACAAAACATTTCAGAACCAATCAATTGGGGCACCCAGTCAACTTCCAATGCATACAATATGAATTATGGCATTCATTACCAAGAGCCCCCTTTAACACAAACTTGTAGGGAACAAATAAATTATATTCACCAAGGATGTTCAATGTTTGAACCTGTTGTGTTTCAGAAAAACATGAATTTACCAGATTATAATGGTTATAATTTGAGATCTAATAGTGCTCCTCAAACTGTTTACAACTATCCTCATGCTGTTATGCCAGACAATATTTTGCACGATTCCTTAAATCATAACCCGTCACCTACACAGATTTTTGATAATTTAGTTGGCAATTGGGCTGTGCCAAATAATTCTGGAACCTATAGTCCTTTTGGCAACACCGATACTTTCAAACCAAGTTTATTTGACTTTCAAGGTCAAAATGGTGAAAATATTCTTAATGAAGAATTAAAATTTAAACAAACCGAGCTTGTTGATGATAAATTTAATTTTAATAAAGAAAGGAAATCCAGACCACTAGCTGAGGTGAAGCCTATGCGTCCAAGCTATTCTGATGTGCTAACAAAACCTGTGCCGGCAACCAATAATGTTAAACCTATAAAACTAGAATCAAAAGATTTGAAATTTAAAAAAGATTCTCGTAAGAATGGTAAAATTGATAAGACACTCAAATCCGCCAATTTATTAAATCGTAGTAACACAAATAATGACATTAAAGATCTCCCTATAGAAAAGGGTCTCTCAAATAAATCGGACAGGAAATCAGTTAAATCAAATCAGTTGAACAGAAAATGGGCTTCCTTAGACAATATTGCAGAACCAACATCAGTTAAGTCTGAGGAACCAAAAAAAATCAAGAAACAAGACGAATCTAATGTTAACAAAACATTCTGTAAATCAAAAAACAAAGTCAATAAAGGTTTAAACAATATCTCAGGTGAAGTTTCAGATGATAATATTAGAGCTGAGTCAATAAATGTCTCTAAAAACTTGTTAAAGAAAAATAAAACCAATATAAGGCTGAAACAGAATGAAGGACATGTTGGGGCAACTGAAAGACCCTCATCTAAGAAAAATCAAAGAGCAAAAAAGAGGGATAATAGGATAACTTTAGGTAACTTTCACTAATTTATTAACACCTACATATATAATTTCCTACTCATATGTATTAGTATGTATACAAACCATGTTTGAATTATGAATTGGTTGGGTAATGCCCATATAATTAATGTTTTATTTTTTAATCGATAAGAATTTTGAAAAAGTATATTACATTCTACTTAATTTTTTAGGAATAATTGCTGATAAAATCATAGTTTATACTAAAGGATGGTGGAAAGTATTCACAGTGTTTACCCTTTGGCTAATTCACTTGATCTCTGATGTTTGCACTCTTAGTATTCATTTGGGTCGAGATTTGTAAGTACTGAAGTTCCAAAGAGTAAGGAATTTAAGTTGCGCATATAATAAAAAAAAAAGAAGCTTACCTACTTCAGCATCAAAGAACAATAACTAAAACCAAGTTTTATTTAAAAAAACAAGTAAAGTAATACATTAATTAGATTTAGCTTTAAACTGTACATAACTAAAGTATAAACAGTTATGCATATATCTTTCTATCTGCTGTTAAAAACATATGCTTACAGTATTGCAGATTTGAATTACAAATCCATTATTTGTATCATGGCTTTGTTCAATAAAATTTCTCCAAATTTTAATCTGAACTGTCCATTTGAGTTTGAGTTTTAAGCCTATAATATTGGCCTATTTCAGAAATATGTCAAAAAATACTGGTATCCCAGAGCTTGCTTTATTTCTTTTTTATGTAACTGCCAATCTGATATTCTTAGTTTTTGGTGTAACTTAATTAAAGTTTCTAATGTGTTGTAGGAGTATGATTATTACACTAATTGTGCACATTGCCATTATGTAAAAATGTATAAATAGAATTATTATTTTAGTGTAATAAACTCTTGGACTCATTTACTCCATTTCTGGATATCATTTATTAGTACAAGTGAGACCATCTTAAAGAGATGGAGATTATCAGCGTGGATATGGGAGAAATTGGAAGATAAGTTTAAACTGAATAATAATAAGCTACCGAAAATTGAAGAAGAGCCAAATAGTTTCTTAAACAATGGACTTGGTTCTAATATTAGTATGCCTACTACTGGGGATGAAGCAATGAAAAGGTATGATTTAATATAGTGCTTAATCTGTAGTATTATTTTTGTTAAAAACATGTTCTTAAATGTTTAATAAAATTGGTCATCAGATTTTAACAGGGAAACTTGAAAAATATGCAATTCAGAGCCAAATTCTAGAATAGCTAATCTTAACTTAATAGGGTTGTGTACTAGGCAATCAGTCAGTGAGTTTAATCGCAGTCAAATGTGGGTTGCAGCATTTGTTTATAGGTTTTTTAAATTTAATTTTGTTTTTATATAAAATATAGTTTATAATAAATATATTTTTTTATTTTACTTTTTTCTAAAAAATTGCAATTATTTTTTAATCATTCATTCATTTGTAAATACCTACTTAGCTGTTCTCCTTAAAATAAATTTAAAATGTTTTTTAAATTATTACGAACAACTAGTTGGTAATAATTATTTCAGACATGATATGGTTCCATGTTTGTCCCTTAGTAATTAAAAGAACCCCTCACTTTTTAGGTTACTGGCATGCAAAGGTAAAGACCCGTACAGTATTCTAGGAGTCACCCCTAAATGCACAGATGATGACATCAAGAGATATTACAAAAGGCAGGCATTTTTAGTACATCCAGATAAAAACAACCAGCCTGGTGCCGAAGAGGCATTCAAAATACTGGTACATGCTTTTGACATGATTGGAACTGTTGAAAGAAGAGCGATATATGACAGAGGTATAGTCCCCTAAAAGTGTCTTATGAATAAACCTCAATGTATCATTTTGTTGATTATACCCCTAAATATATGTCAAGTAGTCCATATACGTGCAATAGAATAGTCAGTGGTTGTTGCTATGCATTTTGGTAATTGTCAACTGTAAATGACAATTCTGTAACAGGTATAGTTGAAGTTTCCAAAGGTCTCCCTGCTTCTGTATAAGTCACTCCTTGAGATATGGATTCAAAATATTGCACTAGATAGAATTACAATGTGATATTTATTTTTTCATAGAACCTATAATGATTTTTAGTAGTCAATATGTAAACATTTTTATTATTAATTAAATATATAAACATTGATACTTTTAAACGAGTTATTTCAAAAATAAATCACTGCAACTATCTTTGAGGGTTAATAAAACCTGATTTACTTTTGGGCAAATACTTATCAAATTATTTTATAATCATCCTAGATTGTATGTGTGCTAGTTTGTATAGTCTTAATGCAAGTGATATACATGTTTACTTTTACTTATGTACTTTCATTTATTATTCCATAAAAATTATTTACATGAAAAAAGGGCAATCACCAAAAGATAGAAGACCATAGACCCATATTGCTGCTAAGTTGCTTCTCCAAAGTGTTCAAACGTGTAATATACAACCGACTTCAAGCATCCTTGGATAGGTATACCCTCATTGGACCAGAACAGCATGAATTTCAGCTAGAAAAATCTACTGAGACTACATATCTTGACCTTGCAGACACCAGCACAAAAACAATCTGACATGAATCTACATATACAAGTGTACCCTTTATGTACATAAGAATAGAGAAAGATTTACAAGAAATTCTGAACTACACAGCTACCAAACCAGAAATAAAGATATCCTTGTCGTCTTTCCAACCCACAAATCTGCCTTTTACGAAAATTAGCCAAAGTTACACTTGCATAAGAATTTTCAACAAGGTGCCGAACCATATAAAAGAATGCAATTCATATCACCAGGTCAGGTAAAACCTTGGGAAATATCTAACACAGAAACTCTTTGAAAAGGTTTTTTGATGATCCAGAAACTTAAAGATTATAAAAAATGTACTTTGAGCTATTTCTTATGGACGTGTCTAAATGTTATCTCAGTCTAGTTAATCGTAAGTCCGAAAGTGTTTTTCTCTTTTTACCATTTTACTTGTACTATTTATTTATGTTAATTTAGATTTATTTCTTTTATTTATAGTCCTAGGTACTAATATTACGACGATACCATTGTCAGTGTAAAGGACTTTATGGAATGAATAAATGATTATTATTATTATTATTATTAAATAGCTCAATATTCTAAAAATAATTAAAAAGAGAGGTATTACAATTGATAAAAATTAAGTAAATGATGAACAGTTCAAACCAGTACATGACGAGTAAAAATGTGATAGTGACATAATTAAAGGTGACCAGAATAAGGTTTAAGGAACAAAGGCTTTTTCAATGAAGTTCCAGAAGGAGTAGAAAGTGTGGGTGTAAATTACTTCCTTTAATTTTCTTTGAATTATGGCTAACATCTTCACTTCTTTAATGGTCTTGGGAAGACGGTTAAAGACCATACAGGCTTAATAGGGTGACTTTTCAAACAGGACTGCTGTGTGTCTTGGCATAGTAAAGTCGTTTCTGTGTATAGTAGAGTAACCATGAGTGTTGCTGTTTTGCAAAATCCTTCCCTATTTAGATAGGCATACACTTCAGTATGTATATTGATGGCACTATTTTTGTTTTAAAGATCGTTTTGCAGCAGAGGAACTCTTGATGCATTTGTCACCTATCCCCAAAGAATGACATTGTAGCTGAGATGACAGTAAACAAGTGCATAGTAAATTGTTAAAAAAAGTGTTTTCATAGGAACCGTTTGTTTTAGTTTCAAGGCAGCAAAGTATGCCTTGCTGGGTTAGATATGATCTCAAGTTTTGGTAACCAAATATATTTGGAGTCCAAGTAGGTGTCCAGGAATCTTATAGTCTGCATGTTGCCATCTGTCTCAACTTTAGGGTCTGATTTATAAAAGTGCACATTAACTGTTTTTGTTTCTATCAAAAAAAAAAAATGTAAAAGACTCTTTTTATAACTCAGCAGAAACAGCAACCCTGGGAGAGTAAGAAATAAATAACAGTGGGCCCAGAACTACAGTTCCGATGTTCACATCATATTCGTTGCAATAGGTTTCATTTATTTTGACAAACAGCTTTTTTTCTTTTAGAAATAACATGATTTGAAGTGTGCTTCCTCTGATTCCAAGGTTAAATAATTTCAGCTGGATAAAATCGAAATTTAGGGCATCAAAGGCTCGAGACAGGTCGAAAAACAATCCCACTATGAGTCTGTTCTGTCTTCCAGCTCCCTGTGAATGAGATCGGCCAGTTTGAATGCTGCTGTTTCACTTGATCTCTCAGCTCTAAAACCATGCTGATCATTTGATAACAGATTGTGGATATTTAAGAACCATATAAGTTTCTCATATAATACCTTTACGACCTTTGAAAACCCATTCAATATAGAAATTGACTTGTAATTTTTCATTTTGAGTTACTGAGTATCACCTCTTTTATTGGCACCACTGGGGCCACTTTCAGAGCTGAGGGAAATACTCCAGTGGATATTGCTTGATTTATTATTTTTGATACTGATATAATCAGTCAAATCAATTGTACTTCTTATGCGAATTTGAGCTTAAATAATACAGCAGCGCCTAGTGACCAAATCTTCTCGAATTTTAAATTAATCACAAAAGACTGTGTTTTCTTTTAAAAACAAAAACAGTCCTGATGATCTTAACATGGAAACTATAAAAAATATTTATGCTGCAATAAAAGATCCACTAATTAATCATATAAATTGTTCACTAGAACAGGGTGTTTTCCCTAGCAGATTGAAGTTTTGAGGCCTCAAATTTTAGGCCTATTAATATGTTAGTTGCTCTAGAAAAAGTCTTCCAAAGAACTGTCTACAATCAGATTATTGATTTTGTAGATAATAGTAATTTAATAACAGAAAAACAATCTGGCTCCAGGAAGAGAAATAGTTGTGAAACTGCTATTCAGTGTCTGTTGGATGAATGGAAAACTAGTATGGATAGTAATTATAGTACAATTGCTATATTCTTGGACTTGCAAAGAGCATTTGAGACTATTGATAGAAAAAATCTTTTAGCTAAATTATATATGATAGGAATACAGAATAATATGTTGAAATGGTTTAAAAGCTATCTTAACAATAGAAAGCAAATAGTGATTTTGAATGGTAAGGTTTCTGATGAAGTGGTAAATGATCATGGTGTACCACAGGGAAGTATTCTGGGACCCTTATTATTTATCTTATACATAAATGATATAGTACATGTTGTCAGTGCAGTCGATATTCATTTATTTGCAGACAATACCCTCACTTATGCTTCATCAAAAGATCTTGAACAACTGGTGGCTAACATTAATGGTGCTTTGACTAATTTACATGAATACAACTGTCAGAACTTACTTAAAGTTAATGTCACAAAAACAAAATTTATGATTTTAGGAACTGAAACTGTTAGAAAAAAATTCATAGAAAATAAATGTGTCGTACAGTTTGGTAATTGTTCTATAGAACATGTTAATGAATTAAATATTTAGGAATAATTGTTGATGAACAGTTAAGCTTTAAAGAACATGCCTGAACAGTCTGTAATATCTAGAATTGGCTATAATATTAATCATTTATCAAGGTGTGCTTCATATTTATCAAATGGTTCTTCCACACTTTAACTTCTGGACGAGTATTCTGTATTTACTAAATGAAAATGAAATTAGTGTTTTACAAAACAGAGCCATGAGAATAATTTTATCATGTAACAGATATACACCAATTAAATTAATGCAGGAATGTTTACAGTGGTTACCAGTGTCTGAATACATAAATTTAAATGTGTTAACCCTAATTTTTAAAATTAAGATTGGTTGTGCGCCTCCTTATCTGTGCAATAAGATTATGTATAATAATGACGGGCATAGCTATAACACTAGGCAGCAGAATTCTTCAAGGGATTTGATATGTTTAATAAGCTACCAGATTTCATAAAACATTGTCAATCTGTTTATTGTTTTAAGAAACAGTTCAAGGCATATACATTGTTTCTGTCTTAAATGTTTTTTTTCTGACTTTTAAAATTAGTCTAGTTATTATACAGTTATACTCTCAGTTATACTCTCCTGTCAACTAAACGTAACGTGTGCATGCCCGCTCCCGACCTTTTTTTGAATTTTCTCCAGTTTTAAGTGGAAAGTTAATAATAAATCTTACGCCAATAAATGGATAAAATGTTGCAACTTCGGATGCGCTAATTTTGTCACCTGGATGATTTTTAAAACATTAATAAATAGAGGATTAGTGAAATAATAATAAACATATTTCCAATTGATTTTGTAAACAAACAATTTTTTCTGTTAAAAAATATTTGCCTCTTTGGTAAATGCGCTCCGCGTGCGCGGATCACCGAATTTCACTTGACGTGTATTTGGACAGGGCCGGACTTAAAACTTTCTTAGTGTTTGTTCCTTTAAGGATAGTGCGTAACATTTTACTGTAATGATGAGATGTAAAATATGTAATACGGACGATGCTAAAGTGCCTCTGTGGCCGTGTGGGGTTTGCGATGACAGATATTGTTCTTTGTGCGCTAAGCTCAGCGCTTCGGAGGTGCGATGTATGGAGCTAAAAAAACTGCGCGTTCTCTGCTTTCTATGTGTAGATTGTCGGTCAGATGTAAAAAAAAGATCGGAGCTTAATGTTGAGAAGATTTTAATTCAGGTGAAGAATGAGATTATGGGGGAACTAAAGAGTATTAATATGGTAAAACAAACGCCTCAGATGGAAGCACTGGCTGTTGAAATTGGTTGTTTGAGTGAAAAAGTGTATCAATTAAGCAAAGTGCAGAATGAAATGCTGGGTGAAGTTCGCCCTAGGCAGGAGCATATTGAGAGCAGTTTAGAATCGGCTCAACTTGCCAAAACCGAATCAGGGTCATTTGCAAATGCTGCTAAGAAGAAACAAACTGTGGTAGTCAGACCAAAAAATCCTTCCCAAAGTGTTGATGCTACAAAGGGAGATTTGTTGCAAAATGTGAACCCCATTGAGGAGAATATTGCAGTACAGTACTTAAAAGGTACAAGTAAGGGTGGAATGGTGCTTAACTGCCCCACCAAAGAGGATGCTGAAAAATTTAAGCAGATTATTTCAGATAAGTTACCAGAGAAATATGAAGTTAGTTCCCTAGGAAGTTTCCAACACCGTATCCGAATTTCAGGTATGTCTGAAAGATATGAAGATCAAACATTATTAAAATTGCTAAGGCAACAGAATCAATCAGTTTTTTGTCAGGATGAAGATCTTAAAGTATTAAGTATAAAACCTTTAAAAAATAAGCCCAAAATATTCCAGAGTATTATTCAGTTGAATCCTAGCATTTATAAGAAGGCCATGGACAGTGGTTTTTTTGTTTGTGGGCTATGATCACTGCAAAGTCTTTGATGGTCTTGAGGTTAAGAGATGCTTCCGGTGCTGTGGTTATCATCATATGGCAAGTGCTTGTGATAATGATATATGTTGTCCTAGGTGTGCTAAAAATCATGAACTAAAAGAGTGTAAGGAAACATCTTTAACTTGCGGTAATTGTGTAAAAGCCAACCAGAGATCTAATAACAAAGTGGAAACTGACCATGCAGCCTGGAACTATCGTTGCCCAACATATAAACAAAAACTAGAGGATTTCAAAGTGCAAATGTTTAAATAGCAATTACATGAGAAAACTGATGGTAATTTTTATGTGGCACATGTAAATATTAGATCCCTTCTCCCTTCATTTACTGACATTAAAGATTTGCTGCTGCATGAAGGGTTCCTAATTTTTGCAGTTACTGAGACATGGTTAGACCCAGAATACCCAGATCAATTGGTAGATGTTCCAGGTTATCAGCTTTTTCGTACAGATAGGCCAACCAGAGGAGGTGGAGTTTGTATATATGTGTCTGCATCCGTAAAGTGTTCAATAATTGATGTGTCAGCAATGTGTGATGGAATATCCCCAGTTGAACAACTCTGGATTGAGGTAGTTTTTAAAAATATAAAAATATTAGTTGGTGTTTTATATAAACCACCCCTAATAAACTATAAACAAATAAGCTGCATTGAAAATGTTTTATCTAGTTTATCGCCATCCTATAACTACTGTATTCTAATGGGGGATTTAAATATAAACTTTTTTGCTAAAGATCCACAGTGTAAATATTTGGACTCGTTGTTAAGCATGTTTGGCCTAAATCAGGTCATTAATGAGCCCACTCGATTAACTAGAGACTGTAGTAGTTTAATTGATATTATTTGTGTTGATAATGAGGTGGATATAAAAAAGTCTGGGACCATTGAAATGTTTAATTTAACTGATCATAGATTAGTTTATTCAGTCTTAGATTTAGAGGCCCCAAAGGCCAATGCAAGGGTGGTCACTTACAGGGATTTCCATTCTTTTGATAAACAACTTTTTGATCTGGAAATGCAACAACTTAATTATGGAGACGTAATGAATCAGGAGTCTTTGGATTCAAAGATTAATACTTTTAACAAACAGCTTACTGACATATTTGACCGACATGCTCCTATCAAAACTGTGAAAATCAATCGTAAATATAAACCTTACATTACTGATACAATAAAAGAAATCATTAAATTAAAAAATAACGCATTTAATAAATATAAAAGAACTCGGGATATTACACATAGGCATTGCTATCTTGATCTCAAGAACTACCTATCTTTTGCAGTCCGTAGCGAAAAAAAAACCTATATGACTTTTGAGTTGAATAACTCCAATAAAAATTCTAAAAAGTTGTGGTCCAAAATTAGTTTATGGAATATTCACTCTAAGATTGGATATGAAATTCCTAATCATTTAAGGGATGTACACTCTATAAGTGATCACTTCGCTAGCATAAGCCAAACAGCTCACCCGGTGAATGATGTTGACTTTAAAAATGTATCAGAATACGATGTATATCAGGCTTTTTCTAGGATAAAGTCGAAAAGTATGGGTGTTGATGGTTTGAGCTATAATATGATATTGTTCAGTATTAATCATATAGGTCCGATGGTCACTAACTTGTTTAACTTGTGTCTGCACACTGGAAATTTTCCTACCTTGTGGAAAACCTCCATTATTAAACCACTGCCAAAGAACCCTAAGATAGAAACCCTTGCAGAGTTAAGACCTATCTCTCTCCTTCCAATTTTTGCCAAAATGTTGGAGTTACTCATTTGTGATATGATTAAGGAATATTTGTATGATAAGGATGTTCTTCCTGGAGTTCAGTCTGGATTTCGCAAGGGTCATGATACTGCATCAGCCCTTACTAATGTTACTACCAATATTTCTAGAAATATGGATGATGGCAAAGTATCCTGCTTGGTTTTACTTGATTATAGTAAGGCGTTTGACCTGATTAATCACCAAATGCTAATTGCCAAGTTTTCATTTTTTGGCTTCTCAGAACAAGTGTGTTTATGGTTTTCTAACTATCTTTCTTCTCGACTACAGTTGGTGGAGCTGGATGGTGCAAGATCTGAGGCTGTGATGACAGGCATGGGTGTGCCGCAGGGAAGTGTACTGGGTCCACTCTTGTTTAATATGTACACGTCGGACCTGCCCAATCAGGTTAGGTCTTGCACGGTCCAACTCTATGCTGATGATACCCAGCTCTTAGCTGGTTTTGCCCCGAGGAGGCCAGTTCGGCTACGCAACAGGTCAATGAGAATTTGGAGAGAGTATTTATTTGGTCTGTTGATCATGGTTTAGTCTTAAATGCGAAGAAAAGTAATTACTTAATATTGGGGTCATCTGCACTTAGGAGTAAGTTTTACCTTTGTAACTTTGTAGATTTGCATATTGATGGGTCCTTGCTGCCACCTGTTGAGTCTGCAAGAAATTTCGGAGTCACTTTTGATGTAAATTTAAATTTTGAATTACACACAAGGAAGAAACTTACTTCAGTGTATATTAAACTAAAAAGCTTACATTCTTTAAAGTACATTTTGCCAGAAAAAACCAAACTGTTGCTAATTGAATCACTTATTTATCCACTACTTGATTACTGCAGTGTTGTTTATTTTAATTATTTAAGTAATGAATTTCAAAGAAAAATTCAATTAGCTCAAAATACGTGCATCCGCTTTGTCTACTGTATAAACAAATTTGATCATATAACACCAACCTATGTTGGAAATAATATCTTAAAATATAGCTATCGTACAACACTTCATTTTGGTGCTTTTGTGTTCAGGATATTTAGGTCGAGATGCCCGGGATATCTCTGGAACCATATAGTTGCTAGACAGGACATACATCAGCTGAACCTTAGAAATGTTATTAGATTTAGTATACCTCAGCATCGCACGGCTAAGTTTAGGAGTTCGTTTGCCTTTCAGGCAGTAGAGCTACTCAACTCTGATGTTTTTAATTTAATTATTGATAATTCATATGCTTCTTTCAAAAAGAAATACAAGAAGTTATTACTCCAAAAAATGCAACAACAGAGTTGGGTTGCTTAGTTAAGTTTTTTATAGTTTCTGTTTAACATCTTGTTTGTTTCTGGTGTAGGTGGCATGGAAGAACGCTCTGCGAATGTCACCCTTTATGTAATTGTAATTGTATACTTTATATAATTATTACATAATAAACGTCTTTCTTTCTTTCTTGTTTATAGTTTATTTGGTTTCACTTAATGGATTTTCATTTATTTTTAATTGACTTCAATATTCCTACTGGAATGATTAGATTTATTATTATAATTATGGTTTTTGTTTTAAATGTTTTATTTTTGACTTTTAAGAATGTTATTACTTTTATACATAGTTTGATTTAATTCCCTTTATGTAGTTTTAAGTCGTTTAACGTACTCTACTAGTGGAACATTAGTTACATGCATATATTTGTCTTTTTACTTAAAAATTGTATATTTGATAATTAGTTTTTATAAGCTAAATAAACGATTCAAGTAGATTGGATGTTTGATTTCCTCACAGATTTTCTTGAGAACTTTCATTGATTTGCTGTCAGTACCAGAGGCATTTTTATTTTTTAACCGTATTATTAACCTTTTTACTTTCTCAGAAGTTGTTTAATGCAAAAAAATGGAGTTATGAAATGGAGGCTGCACCGTCGCGGTCGGTGCAGTAGATAGGTTGTGGTTAAAGTACTGTTGGATTTTCTCTTTCGCAATTTTTGAAAAGAAACATGCAAACTCTTCGGCAACTTTTTTTTTGATCTGCTTCAATAAGGCCTTCAATAACTTTAAGAGTTATGGCTTTCTTCTGTTTAGTTCGGAGCAGCTCCCTATTGACAACATTCCATATTGTTTCTGATTGGTTGGTTGAGCCCTCAATTATTGATGATTGATGTTTAAGTGTTTCCTGTATAGCTTTTTCTAGTGCTTGTAGTCTTGCATCAGGTGTCGGCAACACATTTGTTTTGCTAGGTCATAAGTATTTTTAGGTCCTATTTTTCTTGTTTCAATTCTTCTGTTATACATTTCGAGGTATATTTTTTTGGTATGACCTTCTTTAGACATGTGAGTTCAAAATGATGTAACAGAGTCTTCATAAAGATATCAAATATTGCATTAATGTTGGTGATATTATTCAAGTTCCAGTCTGTGTTTTTTAGGCTAGTTTTTAATTTCTCCAGTGCTTTGTTGAAAGTTACCCCGTACTTCCATGACTGTTATTTTCGGACACTTGTTCAAGGGGTTTAGTGGGAATCCTTAAGAGTTGAAGATGGTGGTCTGATATGTGTGGCTCTAGTATATACATATCATGTGGCCCTGCATATTTTTAGGTCGATTTTCGAAATAATGGACAATTTTTAATTTGTATATTTAAAAAAAATGTATATCTTAAGTGTTGCCCATGTTACCACATTATAAAGTTGTCTTTTATAACAGAATAATTAAAATGTATTTTTTTTAACATCGTATAAATGTGATTAAAAAGTGGCATATTTAATATTTGTTTTTAGGCGTAGCAGAGTCCGCTTTTGTAGTTCAGAACTTTAGCCAGATGGCAGAACTTTTACAAAAACTTCAGCAAAAAATGGAGATGAATGCAAACACCATAAGATGTAGTGCATGTGGTGATAGGCATAAGAGGACTAAGATGGACAAACCAAGTTATGCAGCGAGAAACTGCAAAACATGCAAAATCCATCATGGGGCTAGGGAGGGTAAGTAATTATCCATTTCTTAATAAACCCAAACTGTTTAATAAATTGTTAGTCTTTACAGTTTCATTTGAAAAGACAAATAGCATAAAATTCCCTAATAAAAAAAAACTATTTATTTTGTCAACAGCAGTTGCAAAGTTGACCTTTATGAATTTCACATGACTTAGGTTTGGTCAAAACAAAAATTAACTTCTTTTTAGAAGAAAACGCAGCTGATTTTTATTGAATATCTATAACAATTAATATAGAATCAGAAGACAATTACTGCAGAATTACAAATTCTAGATCATTTATTTATTTTTTTAAACAATAAACGGTTACACTATTTTTACAATTTTAATAACAAATAAAAAATAATTTAGTAAGATGGCAGATTAACAATAAACAAAATAAATATTAATAATAATAATAGTAACACTAACAATAATATAACAATTTAAATATGTATAATAGGACCATATATTACACATCACATACCATAAATTATCAAATTAATGCTTATAATAAATGCTTAAGGACCCTATGTGGAAACAGGCATATCCAATTTATCACAAAATGTATCGACAACTTCTCTGCACTCTCATCATTAGAGTATGAAAGCCATAATTTGAGCCTTGAAAAGTGTATGATTTCTTTTTCATATATATTTTTGGAGCATCTATTAGTTCATTGAAAACTATTACAGAAAAACCATATCATAACATTGTTGCAATTGACACCTCTCAATAATATAATAAAGTTATGAGTATTCATACCACCAGTTAAAGGTGTATGATCTTAAAAACTTCTCCTATGCCCTTTCAAAGATGCAACATGGCAGTGAGGAGACCATATCACACCATCAGTCATACTATAAACATGGCCGAACAAATGTGCAATATAGTAATTTAAGGGTCAATTGGGAGAAATCCTTACTATGACAAAGGATAAATCATAGCTGTCTAAATACTTGTCAGTGTCCAATGATGTTAGTGACATGGGCACTCTAATTTTTGCTCAAAGACTATACCAAAATCTCTAACCTAGTGGTTCCATGTTTAAGTCATAAATATATTGGGAAAAGTTATGGATTCGTGAGAAGCACTTGAAATTATTCAAGTAAAGATTGTTCAAGGTGAACCATTCAGCCAATATGTTTAAATTCTGGTTAAGCACAAGTAAATCTTTATTGTTCTTTATTACTTGATATATCTTCAAATTGTTGGTAAACAATAAATGACCTGACTCCAGATTTTCAACCACATCGTTTGATAAGAGTTTAAAAAGAACAAGATCACAGTCAGTTCCTTGAGGAACCCCAGAGGCTACTCTAAACTCATTGCAAAGAAAATTATTAATTTTAACACACTGGTAATGACTACCTAGATCCACATGGAATTCAGTTTGGCCAACAACAAAGAGTGGTTTACGTGGTTGAAGGGTTTAGAGTAATCAGTGTATATGCTGTCTACCTGAAAACCACTCTCAAGAGATGTGATTAGACAGTGATGGTATTCCAGAAGGGTTGTAGCAATGTTGGGCGTTACTTAAGTCACTTACCAAAAGTAACCATATAAGTGATTTTAAATGACGGGTCATTTACCTTTATAAGTGACCAATTTACAAATAACTGTTTAATAAAATAAAGCATTAAATGCCTGATTAACTTTGTTTAGTATCAATTGAAAGCTTAAGATATAAGCAACCTTTTAGGCATACTTTCAATCGTTTTTAAAAATGACTGTATAAGTGCCAACACTATGAAATGAAAAATTTATTTGTAAATTATACAATAGTATTTTTACACGTCACAAGCAATGTTATAATTATATAAAATTACACACATTAAGTTACACTAAAAGAAAAAAAGACAAAAGTTACACTATAAAAATTACATATAAAAAAGGCAAAATTCTACATTATTAAAACAAATTTTTAAAAACAATTCATCGCACAACCTATTAAAATTGCTTTTGAGGTAATCCTCAGTTGAGTAGAAGACCCCCTGCATCAAATAAGCCCTGACCTTTGTGAAGAATACTTTATCTTCCAACTGTCTGGCATTAACTGGAAGTGCATTATAAAATTTGGCAGAGTAATAATCAGTGCCTCTTCTGGTCCGTGCAAGCCTGTGGAAGCCTAACATTATATTGTCTCTACCCCTGTTGGATAATCATGATTGTATGTTAAAATGTATCTAGTATCATCTGCAAATAGAATTAGATTAAATATGGGTTTAAAATTGGCCAAATCATTAATGTAGATTGAAAATAGTAAAGGCCCCAGAATAGAGCCCTGGGGCACACCATGATGTATTAATTTTTTAGAGGATGTACATTTATTATATGATACAAATTGTGTTCTGTCTGAGAGATATGATTTAATTAAAGAAATGCTTAGCACATCAAAGTTATAATAAATCAGTTTGCACAAAAGAATATCATGAAAGACACAATCAAAGGCTTTGGTCAAATCATAGAAGGAAACGTAGGAGTCGGAGCCCTCCTCCATGCCATTGGCGACCAGTTCAATAAGATTATTTATGACAAGAGTTGTTGATTTGTTGTTTCTGAAACCGTACTGCCTCTGCAAAAAGAGATTGTGCCTGTCAAAAATTCATAAATTTGGTTTTTTTAAAATTGATTGAAAGATTTTTGACACTATTGGCAAAAGGGAAATAGGACGGTAGTTGTTGTGATCGTCGGAGGAACCCATGTTTTTAAAAATTGTGGTATAACTTTGGCATTTTTGAGAGATTCTGGGAACACTCCATCACTAATACAATGATTTATTAATTTAGTCAAAGGATATGTAATCAGATTTTTGATATTTTTAATAAGCTTGGTATTTATGTTCAGCAGTCATTGCTTCTACTATTTTTTAAATTCGATATCCTACCTCTAACCTCTATAAAGGAGACCTGTTTAAAAGTGAACTTTTCACCTATAAATCTATCCATTAAGTATTGGTCAGGGGTTTCAGCAGGATTTGGTAACACTGCAATAACTTCCTCAGCAATGTTGGTAAAGAAGGAGTTAAAAGACTCAGCAATCAAAGTGTTACTTTGATGGGAAAGGTTTTGACCTGAGTTTTGCTTAATTATTTTCTACATCATGCTTGGAGATTATGCGAGTTTTTAACACATGAATCATAACAATATTTTTTTGGCTGTTGTAATTGTCAAGCGATACCTTTTTCTATATTCATTCACCATGGTTTTGGGAACCAAGACTGGATTTATTTTATGAATGTCACAGAGAGTGTGTAGCCTATCACGCATATCTCTTAGTTCTCCATCAAACCAGAAAACAGCAGCTATGTTAGAGCCACTGCCGACCAACCTCGATTTAAGCATAAAACAGTGCTCAACCGCCTCCACAATCACACTCGAGAATATTTTGTAGTATACTAGTTTGTAGTTGTAGATCTACAAGTGCAAAAACTACCTTTCCTTATACTTTTTTTGTAGTTATTTTAATTTAAGACATTTTGCATTAAATATTTAAAATGTTGTGGTACCATATTTAGAAGATAAAAATTCATTCCTTGATAGTAAAAGGAACTCTTACCGATTCTAGTTTGTATGTATGGCAAATTAATAACATGTAATTATAGGTCTCTGTCGACTAAAATTGATTGTTTCATTGATGAATTAGGTAAATATTTATCACATTTTTTTGGCATTCAGCCTACATTTAATGGACCAACTCAAGTAACATTTGATAGGTCATCATGTTTAGATCATATATTTATTAGAAACAAATTGAAAAATAAATATCTGTGACATGACTCATTAATTTTTTATTTATTATAACAGATCATGATTTAGTTATGATCAATATCTTTGAGAAGAAAGTAATCTACAACCAGAACAAGTTTAGAATGAAAGAAAGAAAGAAAATGATCCGGCTTATTTACACAAACTCGCAACATGTTGCTCAAATACGAACAGCTCTATCAACTGGTGGTTAAAATTTATTTATTTATGTTATATGTATTTAAACCCCTTATAAATACAACTGGTATAATAAATCCAGGTATTTCTGGGTAATGGTCGAACTTTTCCGTACATTAAGGGCAGGTAGGTAAATTATCATAATAAGAATGAACTGAGACTTTTGCAAGGCAGATTGTTAATTTGTATAATATTTGGTATTGCTATTTTGGTCTCACGAACATTTTTGCTGTTCCACAGTCTATTAGCTGTTTACCTCAGACTGCAACTGCAAAGGATAAAATTAGAAATGTACAGCATCAAATGATCCTTTATAATATTATATATTTCCGGTATTATATTATTATGTTTATCATTTCAGGAGATATATGGGCAGAGGCAAGATGCTTTGGGTTGCTGTGGCATTACTATGCCTGCATGGAAGGATCAGTGTATGATATAACTGATTGGGCAGGTTGCCAGAAAGACACGTTAAAGCATCTTAAGGCTGATTCACACAATGTCCAGTACAGAATCGCCTTGGGGAAACAGAACAGTCAGCCAAGAAGAAATAGTCAGGCACCTCGGATGGATAGGCCTGACTTAGAGAATCTACTGAATTCTTTATATGGACACAATGATAGCGGACCTTCCAAACGAAAGAACAAAAGTAGTAGGAAATAAGTTTGCTGATGGGAGTTTTTTTAGATTTCTAAAATTTTTCAAATGTTTCGTAGAAAAACTACTTTCGTACAAAATGATACAATCAAATCATTGTAAATTAAAACATGGAAAAGAAACAAAGGTAGTTATTTAAAATTTGGCACAATTGACATTTTATGGTCTTAGTTTGGGGTTATAGTATGCGACATTTACTAATATATATATATATATATATATATATATATATATATATATATATATATATATATACAGGGTGTCCCATAATAGTACACATCAAAACTGCAGGTTCTTTGAGTAAAAATATTGGGATTTAACCATACTTAGCTTAGTCCAAAAGTTGACATTACTCAAGATACAGGGTGTCAAAGTTGTAATTTCAATTTAGTTTTTTCTTCAAAATATATGAACAGGCTGACTGAACGGCATGAAATTGGGAATTAGGGGGTTTCTTGAAGCGAGAAACTCAAATCTGTGCTTAGTTCTGATGCTGTTTGTAGAGGGCGCCACTTATGATGCTTTAAATCTCTTTAAAATACCTTAACTTTTTCGTGTCACGGTGTATTGGCCTAAATGTTAAAGATTATGTATTTTCCACTTCTTCTACGCAAAAAAAGTATACTTTGTAAATGTCGCTCAGAGTGGCCGTTTACAAGATATTTGCGTATAAATTAATCAGTACCACCTTTTCAAAATTTAAAATTTTTGTTACAAATTTTTTTGAAATAATAATTATTGAAATGAAAAATTTATTATTTTTATTGAAATTGGCTGCAACAATAATAACAATGAAAAAATAACTCCTTTTTAAATTTGTAACAATATCACGAGTTTATGGCTATATCCCACCTAATTTATACGCAAATATCTTGTAAACGGCCACTCTGAGCGATATTTACAAAGTATACCTTTTTTGCGTTGAAGAAGTGGAAAATACATAATCTTTAACATTTGGGCCAATACACCATGAAACAAAAAAGTTACGTTATTTTAAAGAGATTTAATGCACCGTAACGCTCTACAAGCAGCATCAGAACTAAGCAAAGATTTGAATTTCTCGCCTCAAAAAACCCTCCACATGTCAATTTGATGCCGTTCTGTTGCCTTGTTTATAAATTATGAAGAAGAAACTAAATTAAAATTACAACTTTGACACCCTGTATCTTGGGTACTGTTAACGTTTAGACCAAGCAAAGTATGGTTAAATCGCATAATTTTTACTCAAAGAACCTGCAGTTTTGCTGTGTACTATTAATTAATTATGGGACACGACACCCTGTATGTATATATATATATATATATATATATATATATATATATATATATATATATATATATATATATATATTATATATATATATAGTATTACATTAAGCCAGTCTTGAGATCTTATATGTTTTTCGATGTTACTGAACAGATGTAAATTAACATTAAGAAATATGCTCCAGAATTTAGCTTGTTTCAGCTTATATTATTGTGGGGTAACCTAGTTTTTTAAATGTTAAAATATGAATGCACATTTTGTCATTCTAACAGTTTCAAAAACAGAATTTATTCAAAAAAGTATAATAATTATTTCTTACAATATATGTATAAATGTTCTATATCAATTATATATACACCATATACAATTTTTAATTATGTATTTACTATAGCAATTTACAATATTAATATTTAAATAGGTATAATTTTCTTGTTTAACATTATATTATTGTGGGAACTTTTCAGATCCATTTGGATTGCCACATCAGAGTGTTACAATTTTCAGAAGTTATTTAACATGCATAATTAATTTGAAGGTCATAATACAATAAGATTACCATTTTTTCCATGCATTTTGACTTAAATATAAACAGAAAATTATTCAAAAAAAGTATAATAATTTATTTATTTTGAAAATATATGTGACGTAAAAAAGATTGTTTTATATCAATTATATATACAAAAACCTATTGCTAAAAATTTTTAATTAATTAATATTATGTATTTACTAAAAAAAATACAATTTTGTCTATATACGTACTTTAAAGTTATCAATATTTAAATAAGAGAGATGCATAATTTTTAACTTAATTAAGTTGCTTGTTAAGGCTATTTAACTTTCAATTTAAAAATCTCTAGAAATGTACAAGGTGTACCAAAAAAAGAAAAATCGACACCCATTATCTTGAAAACGAAGCGTTTGCTGACACTTGTTTGTATAACTTCTTTTAATTTTTTAAATTACAAATACAAAGTTCAAGTTTCTTTTTCATAAACGTTTTAGTTAACATGGAACAACTCATAATAAGAATTTTCAAGTTCTTCTTTTCTATATTCCAAACTAATCCAAATCTTATGCTAGCCCATACCAGGTTTTTGGTTTTAGCATATATTTGTGTATCATATTGTTATTTGGTTTTAAAATACAATATTACTCTAACTTGTACACCCTTCTCAAGACAGTTTCTACTTTTTTCCATAAAAAAATTTAAAAGACCACAAAACTTAGATCCATTTGCTAATTTACAGATGTTGAAGATAGACTTTAACATGTGCAGTTAACGTTGAATTGAATTAAATCAATTTTAATTTAATTAATTTCCAAAGCCAATCATATTTACATACATAAATTAGACTTGATTTATATATGAATACAATACCTACTTTAATATGCAACTGTTTCAAGCTTGGAAAATAAAACATACTGCACAGCACATTTCAATCAGTTCTCTGTGGATAGACTGAAAACATTTTGTAGTATAAATCCCAGAATGTTCACAGCACTGCTAGCTACATTACCGATACGAAAATTGAAATTTAGTTTATACAATTGATTATATTAAGTTGTCTGTTCCTACATGCAAATGTAATTACTGCACATTTTTAAATATATATATTTAGTTCTATGTTCCCCACACCAACTTACAACAGAATCCAAATCCATTTGTAATTTATTAGCATCCGATTCATTATTTATAGCGCAAAACAACTTATAGTCATCAGTAAAAATAAGATCCTTGGACGATTTGGAACTAATAAAAATAAAAGAGGTCTAAAGTTCGAACCCTAGGGCACCCCTGATGTAGGTCTATAAAACTAGAATCTATAACTTTATCTTCAAGAAATAATGATATGTTACCTAAATATGATGGTATCAAGGAAATAATATTGTGTTATCTACAGAAAAACTGCCAAAAGGATTCACTTTTCTAAAATTATTAAAAATTATATTTACTTGATAACAATTTTTAATTGATTCTTGAATTGAGTAAAATTTAGTTAATTTGTAACCATTGAGCATTGGAGCAAAAAATCATGTTGCTGGTCTGAAATCATGTGTCTAATGTTGTCGTAAATGCTATTCTGACTATTTCAAACGTTTTTTGAACATGCTTAAACTATACTAAAAGACCTGTAAGTATCGATTTTATTTCTATCGCCGCTCTTTGGTTGAGGTTGAAATTTATTTTATGGGTTTTACGAAAAAATCTACACAGCCCTTGATTATGTAGACAGGGACCTTATCAGTCCCTACTTAATAGCCTGTTTAATTTCAATCTCTGTGATTTAAAAAATATATATAACTGAAAGTACAAAATCTGTGCAATGTCTTCTGTATTCACTTATTAAAGAATACATTATGGAAAGCGCAAAGTTATGTGGCCGGCAGTTGCCACAGTCGTATTGCAGCCATATTCTTTAGTAATAAAGGCTTCAAAAGACTAAATAAAGTAACAAATCCTTCAAAAAGACAAATGAAAAGAAAATATCCCAATAATTTTTTTCAAATTTTTTTTTATATGTGGAAGGAGTAGAATATTTTTTATATTCCATTTCATAGCAGTCAATGGACAAAATTTTTTTTTTTTTGAAGGCTATAGGCAATAAAGAATATAAATTCTCCGAGGTTCTATCGAAGCTGACATTATAAAATCCTAAGAATCTCTCGACTGCTGAACCTTCTGAATTAACGTATCTTAAAATTATGGAGCACTAGGAGGTTTGCGTAATATCATTGGTGTCATCCACTTGCACAGAAAAAAACTGTGTGTTCATTATTTCGTTTTTTACATGATCATTTAAATAATCAGAAATGCATTTTGAATTGTTTTGAATAGTTCACCAGTAAAAACATTTGTAATTTTTTCGTGATGATCTTTTAGTTCTTGGGAACTTCTCGATATTAATAAACCTAAAAGCTTTTTTAAAATTCCCCCTATTTATTGACTCGCTGCTCTTATCATGGCCGCGAAAGACTAACTTTTGTTTTGCAAGGTACAAAACTGCGTCAATTAACCAGCACATAAATAGTCTATTAATCGGACGTTTTCGTTAAAATGTATTTTATATAGCTTAGCATTTTTTTTTTAAGTGCTTTGATTTTTTACAAATGTTTTTAGCATTAATTCGCATTTTAAATGCTCCGCCGAGTCTTCATGTTTATGTAAAGACCTTCATATATTTAACATGCCTGCAAATCCTTCCTTATTCCAAACTGAATATTTATTGGAAACTAGTAAACAAGACCAGCAAAACAATTTTTGTAATATTTGACTACTACATAACCATTTGTACGCCGAAAACCAGGATGATGATTAAAACTCTGTCCTTGTTCCTTCCATCGATTAAATGGAGTTTCCAACAAAATGCAAACCACATCCTTGATCGGATTCATCAATAATGTAAACTAATAAACCTGACACCAAATAAAGTTGTAACAAAACCATAAATAAATATAACACAATATAGTCAAGCAAACTGCAAAGGAACTAAACGGTTGCAGCGAAATCCACGAAAATGAACGTAAACAACCACCCCACACTGAACGACACGTGGGTGTAGTTTACTGCGTTAGCAGTTCACCGAGAGCTTTGTATGGCGCTGGTTAACATTAATCTTCCATGCGGCCGACGTCATCGCGAACGCATTGTCATGGCAACGTAGTAGGAAAATCGAAACTAAACATAGCACCTCCAGCAAAGTCGAAGCGGTTTGCGCCACTTTTGGAGTTGTTATAATAAAGTTCGATTAAAAAAGACATGCCCCCAACTGTCAAGTAAAATATTTATTCGAGATGTACAGTTTATTTTTTGCCAGTTAGGCGAATAACTTAAATTTTAAGGGATATATAATAAATATAGTTAGATGTTTGCTTGTTTATTTTTCCTGGTGAAGTAGCACTTCACCTGAATAGCCGCCACTGTATTCCCGTATATTTTTTTAGATTTCGGTTCATTTTATATGAACTACGAACTTGTGATTTGCATCCAGTTTGGGGTGATTGTGTTATTAATTCCTAAGCATATTAGGTATTTTTAAAATGTTCTGTTAGATGAGAATAAATCATTCAAGTGCTTTGAGATCGAAAAACTCTATAGTTTCGGATCTTTCTGTTCGGTCTGGAACACTATATAAGATACGTAAACGTTGAACGTAAAAGCAATAAAAACGAAACGTAAAAAAGAAGGACACATTGATTGTGGTTTACGACTGACAATTTCGGTGTTTGAAGTGCCAGGTTGCTCTCCGTGCGAGGCTTAGTCAGAGCTGGGACAACCCTCCCAGATGATTTACACCTTTCAGTTTGGAACTCCCGGTTCCCCCCGATTTTCTTTCTAAATATCTTTTTCAATCTGTGAAACTATCATTTTCAACCTTTCCAATGCATCTTGGCTTTAAATAGATGCCCCTTGAGATACCAAACTTCTGGTATCACGTGATAACCTTTTCTTTCAAGCTACCCCATTGAACCGAAATCTTGTTGGTAAACGTCTATTTTATTTTAATATATTAGTAAAGTTAAAGATGTGACCCACACATGGTAGATGTATTTATTGTACCCCCTTCCGTTAATGTACAAATTTTAAGTTTAGGAATTCCATGAGCACCATCGATTATTATTCTGAATAAAGGTAGAATTTTAACGCCCTTTTGGATAAATAAACTTGTAGAAAAAAATATCGGAAACTGTAGACTTGTTGACACTGACTAGATACATTATACCTATTAAAATCACTGCCAATTTTGTTTTACTTACGTTTAACCTGTAGGCTGCCTCCTGACAATGAAAAAATTGGTCACGTCGTATGAGATAATACGCGTTTTAAACATTTTGAAAAATTTTGTAATCTAAGAATCCACTATTGTATTTTTAAGAGATAACTGAACTATTTTGTGAGTTTTATCAGCGCCTTGTATTTATTTTCATTAGTGTGCTAAACAATTATCATTTCAGTTGTATAATTTAAGAAGAAATAAATGACTAATAATTTAGATCAAAGCATAGCTGTAGTTTTTCTGCTATTTATAAATTACACTTCTCATCTAACCCATAACATACAACCTTTATTTTTGTTTAAGTAGAATAAAGCTAACATGTTTACAGAAAAAAAATGTTTACAGAGAAAAAAGTGCAGGGTTTTCCCCATACATGTTTTCCCATTGGTGCAGTCACGGCTCGGCGGAGTCGGCCGGGCCGTACCAAAAAATATACAGGGAAAATTCTCTTTAAAAAAGTATCTATTTTTCAAAAATAATTTTGCAAATATTCCAAAAACGCACAAAATGAAAATGTAGTTTATTATTTCCTGGACACATAGCAAAATAGGTAGGTATCGCCCTATTATAATTGCTTGACTAACAGACAAATAACGCCATTAACAGCAATCCGCGCGCCACCGTCCACAGATATTCTAGTATATTTATTAAAGACGCTCGGCCAGCCGATTCCATCACCTCACATACTAGACTTCATGTACTAATTGAACTAATTCACGCAGTACGTAGTACGTTCGCATTCAACCCATGTGGCCGTATCCCCGGAATTTTTCCCAATTGAATACTACCATTTTACAGGTATTAATTGTAATTATTATAAAATGATACTACTTATTTTTTTACTCCATGTTACATGTTTAAATGTGGTGACGAAATAAGTGCAAATGAATATTTAAAAATATGATTTGCAATTTGTTTTGGCCGGCCGCATCGTGGTTTTTCAAATTCAAACTCAAAATGCATATCGCAAGAAAATTTCTTGTTGACAAAGCTGATAAATGTTAATAAAAAAAAGAGAAAACGATCATATATAAGAACAACAATGACAACAATACACAACCTAATGAACAACATAATACCAAAGACAAGGAGGTATCAAAATTTATTTAAACATTACAGCATCAAGCTCGATTTTAATAATAAAAATTACATCAAAAGAGAGCATTTCAATAAAAAGCTAATTGTAAAAAGTAATTAAACCAAATACACTCTCAGAATATTGTTAAAACTTCATAAACAAAACATTTACAAGTCTAAGTCAAAATTTTTGACTGAGACGTCAGAGTAGGCTACCAAAAACGTACACACTTCTAGAATATTGTTAAACATTTATAAACACACATTTACAAATGCAAGTCAGTATCTTTCACTGAGATACTCTCCCACGGCATTTTAGGGTTTCGCAACAAGCAGTTTGTTCAAACTTAAACCTATTTCAGTCATATTTGTCTAATATTGCATGGCAAATTGTTAAATAACAGGCGACTACTATAAATTAGAGCCCCCCTTATCTGTGCAGATGACGGAATCGAGAGAAGTATATTATATGATTGTATCAGTGTTACCAATTAGCGGACTAAAATCCGATTTGCGGATTTTTTTAGAGCGTGTGGATTTTTTTCGGATTTTAAAATATTGCGGCGTTTTTTCGGATATTTTGTTAAAAAGTAGATATTTGGCGGATTTTTGTGTTCTAATATAAACTATGTAAAATAAGCGACGACAATCGTAAAATTTATTAAAAATTCCGGGAAGACTGAAGATAAATAGGTACAGCCGGCAACTGCGCAATATCTGTCGAGTCGATACTTCTTTCTCCTCCCTAATAAAACGGGTTGCAAATTGACATATATGTATTTGTATTTAGGACTGCCATCCTTCTCTAACGCAATATTTAAATGGCAATAAATAAGAAATGAGTGAGGAGTGCGGGTACACCAGACCATTATTCTATTTGTTTGCAGATTTTAGAGTGTTTGGATGTTCGAAGCAAATAGCCAATACTAGTTATTCCTTGATTTTTTTATGTATAAAAAATGCTATTTGTTCCTTGTACTTTTATTCCTAGTTTTTGTATTATTCTACCTGTATATACTTTTTTCAAGTACCTGAGTATGACTGTGGTTTATACTAAATTTGTATAAACACAAGCGACACGGATACGGA
This sequence comes from Kuschelorhynchus macadamiae, assembly GCA_030620095.1. Classification (NCBI taxonomy): domain Eukaryota; kingdom Metazoa; phylum Arthropoda; class Insecta; order Coleoptera; family Curculionidae; genus Kuschelorhynchus; species Kuschelorhynchus macadamiae. The sequence goes on along the minus strand of JAUTXW010001318.1, from coordinate 1,916,608 downwards.
ATACAATTGCTAATTTGATTGGCTAACTCCGGTCACGTTTCTAATGCGGCCATATTGAAGATTATTTTAGGAACGCATAAATCCTGTATATTCAGTGATCGCGGCATTGTGCTTAATTATTAGAGATATCAGACAAAGTTCCTTAAACTTTCGCCGTGAAACAGTGACAAGGCATTCAACTTTGAATGCAATGGATCCCCGTCCCGTGCAGACCATGACTTTTTATATTTTTTTTAACTAAAATCTATAGTAAAAATATATATTAGGTAGGTTAGGCTTGGATTGGTTAGGTTTGCTGTAAAGAATTCCGAGTCTATGTCAAAGCAACTATTTAATCATAATCATGAAATAATACGGCAACACTGTAAAATATACAAGATTTGAACTCCTGATCATTTCGATCAAAGGTGATAGTATAGTTTAATTGGAATATTTTTCCGTAATTCCGAACAGCAAATTAAAAAAACAACAGGAACAGAATTTTTTAAAATAGTTAATAAATCGTCTACATATTTATTATCAATATAAAAAATTTTTTTTTAGGGCATACCTATAATTTAATTTTATCGACAAGTTTTCAGCTAAATCATTTTCCATCCCTGTCTGGGAGGTTTTTGAACAAAAATCGGATAAAAATCGGATTTTTTGAGAAGAATGGAGGATATTTTCGTGTCGGAGCATTGGTAACACTGGATTGTATTGTAGTTGTAATTGGTTTGCCTAACACGAACAATCTCAGTATATTTCCTATGCATAAGGCAAACAGTTTCCAAAATAAACAATGATGCTAATGTTAAAATATTTTCTTTCAAAAACAAAGGCTTACATGCCCTTAATGAAAAAGTTGTTTTGAACATGTACCCCACAAAGAGATACCATACCGCAAGTGCGGTTCAAATAAGGCAAAGTACGAATTTCTAATTGTTTGGTTGTCTAACTTTTTTGCTATTATTCTTAATGCATTACAACTTGGTGATAACTTACTAGTCAGTATTTTAATGTGAGATTTCTGTCAATATGGAGACCCAAAAATTTATTTTCGCCCAATTCTTTTACTAGGTTATTCTCCAGATACACATTGGTTATATTACATTTAAAAGACATTTCGATAGTTTTTGACACGTTAAAACACAATTTCTATATAAATGCGTTGCGTTGAATTATTATTTCGAAGTAACGATGGCGAGCAAAAGAGGAAAAACAATTCGAAGCGGTGCACGTAAAGTTATTTCGAGCGTTATAGAGGCCTGTACTAGAGAATCTGAAAATAATAGTTTGACTATTCCAATTCAAAATCGAACAGAACGCGCTGCATTTTACACTGGTGTTTCGGAAAGTAGTGTAAGAGAACACAATGATCGCTCATCGAACCATTAGAATCACAGCCGTCAACCTCAAAAATGGCTTAATTTTTGTTCATATATTTTGTAAAATTGTTCATAAAGTAGCTGTCAATAAACTGCTTCAAAATAATTAATTTTCTGTTCAATACCGGGTGTCAAAAAATATCTAATATTGCAATTAATATTTGAAAAACTCATATTGTTCCAAAATTATCACAAAAATGTAGTTATAGTAGGGAAGCCAGCACCGTATGTCGTATTACTTTGTACAGGGGGCGTCATTATGAAGTATTGTACAGGGCATTTCCTAATTGCGTGCTAATGTTAAAGGGGGGTGATTCTTGGACCTTTTTAAGAAAAAAGTTTAATATGAACCTGAAAGTCTTAACTTTGGAGATACAGGGTTTTAAAAAACATTTTTTTTAAATCCTAATTCTGATGCTATTATAGATAAATAACTGTGTGAAATTTGATACACGTCTTTTATGCATAAAAGGGCATTTTTTATTAACAATCAATTTTTGAAATTTCTACCAAGGGCGTGCATATGTAATTAACCTGGGTATGCATAGAAGACGTGTATCAAATTTCATGCGGTTATCTACAATAGCATCAGAATTGGGATAAAAAAAAATGTTTTTTTTAAACTTTACCATCCTGTATCTCAAAAGTTAAGACTTTTAGGACATAAAAACACCCCCTTTAACATCAACACGCAATTAGGAAACGCTCTGTATAGTACTTCACAATGACGGCCCGTGTATAAAGTAATATGACAAACGGAGACAGACGGCCACTTTTGGCATACCCGAGTAGCCCAAAGCTGAACTGCATAAATTAAAATTTTGATAAATCTCGTTCCCTGGATCTGTAAAATCTGGATCTTGTAAAATCTGGACTTGTAAATCGTGTATCACTATACTGGGTGGTCCAATAATAGTGGACGTAGGCAGTAGCCCGGGAACCGTTAATGACAGAACTCGAGAAAAAATATAGGTAAATCGATCAAGAAAAATCAAAATTAAATCATTTTAAAATTCGAAAGTTCGCCGTTTTTGCAACACAAAAGAGATATAGAAGTGCGGTACACGAAAGAAAACAGACAAATATAGATAAAGGTTCATTAAGCATAGTTATATTTTTTAATTATCTGTAGTCAGATCAGATCAGTATCATATAGTCAAAAAGGAGTGCCATATTATTTAAAGAACGACGGGACACCAACAAAATATTATTGGAATTATAAAACTTAAAAAGTATTGTACAGGGTTGCCAAAAACTAAACTTTAAAATTGCCTGAAGAGGAAACTACCTATAAGTTTAGTTTTAGAACAAGATGCAATAAGAGAATTATTCCGAGGAGTGATAAAATACTAAACTTCATAAAGAAATTTAAATCTGAATGCAATATCCCGTAAATTGCATCAATAGTTAGTTAAAACCAATGTTTAGTGCGGTATTTTGGATAACCAAATAGTAGGGCCGTATTTACTTGAATTTTTTAAATACTCATTTGTTTGACTTTGTTGAAAAATTGCCGCTAAATATCAGGCGTTCTTTTGGTACCAACACGACGGAGCACCATGTCATAGTACACAGAGAGTTTCCAATTTTTTACAAAGGACTTTTTCAGATCGTTGGATAGGAAGGTATTCTGCAATCCTGTGGCCAGTCAGGCCTTCTGACCTAACCCCGTTAGACTTTTTCCTTTGGGAGCTGTTAAAAGAAAAGGTTTATCTTCACATGCCATTCCAAAACATCGATCACCTGGAAACAGTCATCAGGCAGTGTGTACAAGAAATTACGCCAGCTATGGTAAGAGCGGCAATAGCAGAGTTCAGTAGTTCATTCTTAGTTGATTTTTTTATACCATTTTTTTAAATAAAACTTTTTGTATACCCCGTATATTGCATTCAGGTTTGAAGTTCATTATGAAATTTTGTATTTTATCACACCTCGGAATACTCAGAATAATTATCTTACGGCATTTTGCTCTAAAACTAAACTTATGGGTAGTTTCCTCTTCAGGCAATTCTATATTTTCTAAGTTTTTGGCAACCCTGTACAATATTTTTTAAGGTTTATAATTCCAATAATATTTTCGGAGGAAGCGGAACTTTTTATGAAGAGTAACATTTAAAAAAGTTTTCTATTTGTTAAGAACTTTTAAGGACTTCTAATGATGAAGAGTTTTTTGAATTTTGCCAAATGATTTTTGAAAATAAATCGTTGCACCAGTAATTGATCGTTCAGGGTTTTTAGCAATAAAATGAACCAGATATAGTCCTAAGTATAGAAAATTAACAACAATAATTTACTTGTAAAGAATAACAACACACTTAAATCAAAGTTTTCATTTGGATTTGCAGTTTTTTTTCTTCTACTTAAACTTTTAGTATCTTCAAATTTCTTTAAATTGCCCACGATACTTATTTTGGGTATGGGTAGGGTTATTATTTTATTTAATTTGTCTTCAGTGGAATACCCATTTTGTTGGGCAAAACTAACACAGGGTATTTCATTAAAAAAAAAAACAAAATTTGGTATGCTACTAGTTTTTGATTCACCCTGTATATTCAAAGTTATTTTTTCTAGAAAGTTCCCTGGATCCATACAACTTTTGTATTTATTATTTTTATTTTTTTCTATCAACAAAAATAAACCCTGAAAATGGGTGGCGAAATATAAATGATGACCCTGTACAGGGTGATCAGTTAAGGGTAGCAAGCGGCCATATCTCATAAGATATTGGTCGTATAGATTTGAGAAAAAAAAATCATGATAAAAGTCGCCAAGAGAAAATGCCGAAAATTATTTTCGAGTTTGTCAAACGTCCGCTAGAGGGCGTAACAACCAACACCAAGTAGAAAAATGGGGTTTTTATAGAATTTTGCCTAATGAAAATATATCGATAATATCATTTTCATATTTAGTGACCATTTCCCTACACTTTTGTCTAAAATGTTTTGTTCTATATATCAAAATAAAGCGGTGGGGGAAGTTAAATTGTTTTTTCAAACAAACCAGGATGTCTCCCGTTTCTTTTGACCGATTTTAGCAAACTTAGGCTCATATGAAAGAGCATAAGTTGCACTACAAAACGCTTATTTGGTTTTGAATTTTTGACTTTTGCTGGCGTCGCTAGATGGCGTTAACTGAATTAGTAGCATATTTTTTAGTTTTTTGCAAAAAAAACAAATGTAATGGTATATTCATTTTTACATATTTTAAAAGGGGATAAATTTCTCTATAATTTAATGAAAATAATTTATCGTCTCCTTTTTTTTGAACCGTTGATATTGACCAAAATATTATTTTATTTTATTAAAAAATGGCACGCCACTGCTTTTTGTCAAGATAAAAATCATTTTCGTAATCACTTATTAGTTGCTAACAAAAAGAACCTCTTGACTATTTCTCGTTAGACAAACGGTTTTGGATTGAAAAAATAAGTTGTTGTTGGACAGTTTTATTAAGATTTTTCATTGTTAAACATCTTATTTTTTCAATCCAAAACCGTTCGTCTAACGAAAAAAAGTCAAGAGGTTCTTTTTGTTAGCAACTAATAAGTGATTACGAAAATGATTTTTATTTTGACAAAAAGCAGTGGCGTGCCATTTTTTAATAAAATAAAATAATATTTTGGTCAATATCAACGGTTCAAAAAAAGGTAGATGATAAATTATTTTCATTAAATTATAGAGAAAATTATCCCCTTTTAAAATATGTAAAAATGAATATACCATTACATTTGTTTTTTTTTTGAAAAAAACTAAAAAATATGCTACTAATTCAGTTAACGCCATCTAGCGACGCCAGCAAAAGTCAAAAATTCAAAACCAAATAAGCGTTTTGTAGTGCAAATTATGCTCTTTCATATGAGCCTAAGTTTGCTAAAATCGGTCAAAAGAGACGGGAGACATCTTGGTTTGTTTGAAAAAACAATTGAACTTCCCCCACCGCTTTATTTTGATATATAGAACAAAACATTTTAGACAAAAGTGTAGTGATATCATCGATATATTTTCATTAGGCAAAATTCTATAAAAACCCCATTTTTCTACTTGGTGTTGGTTGTTACGCCCTCTAGCGGACGTTTGACAAACTCGAAAATAATTTTCAGCAATTTCTCTTGGCGACTTTTATTACGATTTTTTTTTCTCAAATCTATACGACCAATATCTTATGAGATATGGCCGCTCGCTACCCTTAACTGATCACCCTGTACATAACACACATTTCAAAGGTTTCAGTGAATTACGAATTTAATTAAAATAATTTTATTTATTATCAGAAAAATCAAAACAAATTTCTCTATTCTAAAACCCCATCTAAGAAACAAAGATGAGGTATACTTTCTATTGCGACATCCAGGTCTCTCTTCATTACAGTTTTACGCTTATTCCCAATGAGTTGCTTATTGGCTTCTTTTGATAAATACTCTATAAACAGTTCCTGCAAAAGAAAAACTATATTAAACTTATAAACTTTAAGTGGAAGCTTAATTAAACAATTAAATGACTAAATATTATTAAAAGTGTATAATGCTGTAATAAATTATTTCAGATTAGTAAATAAGACATTTGGTACTTATTAAGTTAAGCTGCTTTGGCCTTTTGTACAAGATAAAATTATGAAATACCTTAACAGCATCAAAAGATGAAAATATGGGTAAACTAACACTCTATAAAATAAAAATGCTTCATCAGTATCATAAATATATTAATGAAATACCATAATAAAGGGTGACAATAGAGCTATGAATATATATATATATATATATATATATATATATATATATATATATATATATATATATATATATATATATATATATATATATATATATATATATATATACGGGTGTCCGGGAAAATGTGGGAGATCTCTCGGACTCAGATAGAACATTAAAAAATAAGATGACAAGTTCCCATAAATTTTTTTCCTAGCGGCCCTCCCTAGGGAGATACGGCCCCCTAAAGAACCCCACTGGAAATCGGTTTTTCTAGAATAACTTTTAAACGACTCAATATAATTTAACGAAAATTTAATATGATAGTAGTAAGGACCTCTCAAAATACTCCCTTAAAACATAATTAGCTTGTTTAGTTTACCAGGGACGGACTAGATTGTACATTTTAACGCTCAAATTTTTAACACCCTGTATGATAAGGAGTTAAAAAAAATAAATTTGGATACCTTGAACATTAAGCTAAAGAAAAGGTACTCTTGTTCATTGTCGATAAAATGAACCGTTTTCGAGAAAAAAAATAATAAAAGTATTAATGTTTTATTATTGTTTATTTATCAGTATTAAAGAATGCACTTTTTTACAAACGTTACTATGGTACGAAATAAATAATCTCGCATTGACGTGTGCATTTGAAATCTTCTTGACACGTTGATCTTTTTGTACCTACTTCGATATTAATTTATTAAATTTTGAATACCTTGGTAAATTTAATTCGATAATGGGATACACATTTAGTGAGTATGCAGATATGCATCTTATGTACGGACTTGCATCTTGCAATGCTTATGAAGCAAGAAGGTTGTATGGAGAAAGATATCCTAATCGCAATATTCCAAATGAGAAAACATTTCAGCGAATTGACCAACGTCTAAGAGAAACTGGTGGGCAATTCTCAATTAATAAGGTAACATTATTGACGTTCATTAATTATTTTTAGGAAGTTTTGGGAAAAGGAGTACGATGCTGGTGTGATGCTGGTGTGAGGAGAACAGTACGTACGGTGCAATTGGAGGAAGATATTTTGGATACTGTAGCTGATACTCCCTCAATAAGCACTCGAATATTAGCCGCGCAGCTTCATGTGTCAAAAAGTACAGTTGCTGAAGTACTTAAAGAACAGTTGTTATACCCTTATCATCTGCAAAAAGTGCATCAACTACTTTCTGAAGATTTTCCTCGAAGAATCCAGTTCGCAAACTGGTTGTTAGATCAACAACGAACAAACCCAAACTTCATTAGCATTATTCTTTTTACCGATGAAGCAGGATTTACCAAAGATGGTATTGTAAATTTACATAACTCGCATGTATGGGCTGATGAAAACCCTCATGCCATTGTCGTTCATCATCATCAACATCAGTTTCAATCCATTAATGTTTGGGCAGGAATAATCGGCAATTTTTTCATTGGACCATGCGTATTACAGGCACGATTGAATGGTGAACTTTATTTAGAGTTCCTTCAGAATGCTTTTCTAGATTCAATAGAGCATTTGCCACTTGAAACCCGCCAAAGGATGCATTTTATGCATGATGGAGCCCCACCCCATTTTAGCGTTGCTGTACGGGACCACCTAAATAACGTCTATGGAAACCGTTGGATAGTAGAGGAGGTCCCATTGCAAACAATTTGTTAGTTCGCTGAAAACTGTATTTTCTAAAGTCTAGTTTCAAGACAAATAAAACAATGTATACATTTTTGAAAAGTAAAAAGGTCAGGTATTCTGGTGATAAAATATACGGAGTGTTCCATTTGAAATTGACTAATATTCATAAAAATAAATACTTATTTCAAAAAAATACTGCAATGAATTTGGACATTTAGCATTAGGGAGCAGTAGCAAAAAAAGTACTCGATTCCATCACTTGCCATAAACAAACGGCCGAGCCTCTCTGGGCATACTTAGATAAAAAAACGAACTCGCGCATACATTGGGCTACCTTTGCATATACCTACTGTAGCTTTTGTAACTAAAATCACAGCTTCCTGTTGAATCATTGCAACATCTGGATCCATTTTCATGATGGATTTAATTCTTGACAAGGGTAATTGTATTTGTTTCGCAGGTTTACTAACCCTCTCTGAAGTTGATTCTCTTGAAATGTTAATACTTTCCGATTCTGTGTTAAGATCGACAGTGTCTTCAGGATTATGATTTGTATCTTCTGTAATTACTATATGTTCTGTTTCTTTTTCAGACTGCTCCAAACTTTTTTCTGTTTCTCCTGGTTCTTCCATTTTTTAGGTATTGACTTCACAGATCAGATAGCATGACCATAGTTTTAAATTTCAAAATTCAAATATTTTTTTACCATGTTTTGAATTTTGACTGCTCGTCTCTTTTAATTCTGTGGCCTTTGCCTTTTAGTATAAAACCAACTATGAACCCTCTCTCTTTTTCATAATTACTTAAACTACTTGTATTTCACACGAGCCGTTAAATAATTAGTTATTCCGTCATAATTTTTATTAAAAAATTCTTATTTTAATATAAACCCAGAATTTTATAGGCGCGCTTTCTTTGCAGCAAACCTAACCAATCCGAATCTATATTTTTGTTGTTTTGACATCCGGATGACCTTTTTAAAGACGTTATCGGTGGGATGTCCAGATGGCGAGTTCTGATGCTCTTGGTCACCCGAAAACTTTTTAACTGAATATACTCTCAAATCATATGCTTAAAGTGGTCTGTGGCCTTAAAATTTCTTGGCGATGAATTATTAGAACTTGAGGTCAGTTATACGGCAAAAACAAAGGGAGACATTCACAACTACAGTACATAGTCTGGGTTCAACGTCTTCTACATTTTTGCCGGTCTATAACAAAAAAGATAATATAATTTTATTTTGTTTTCATTTAGAAAATGTATCAATATAATCATGCTTTTTGTGGAAACATTAGATAACACTATTTCAATGGTAATATGGAGCGTAGGCCTATATTTATCAAATTTTGATATATATTGAAATTTGATAGCATATTAATCGTATATTCAAAAAATAGATGGTTCAAGTCCTCTACCTGACAGCATCACAATATGGATTCTCTCCTTTATGTCAATACGACATAAGTGTTGTCAATGCCCAGTTCATTGTAACTATAGTGGTATTCTGTTTACGATTATAAAAGGGTATAAGTCTTTTTTTTTTGAGGAAACAGTTATGAATCCTTGAGTAAAATTTACTTCATTTCCAGACTTAGTTTGCATTCATTCATGAATTTGGAATTTATTTCATTTTTTATTTCATTGGATATGCCTTCGAATTTTATTTTATAAATATTAGGAATATTAAGATTTCTGCTAATATCGGCTAATTTATCTGCTTGGATATTACCTCGTATTGCGCATGTTCCTGGTATCCATGCTAACAGTATGGTTTTGTTTAATCTTCAGTGTCAGTTTCCTGGATCAGTGATAGGGTTCTCAGCTTTGGATGCAACGCATGTATATTCTAATCCCCATTTAGGCGGTAAATTTTTTTAGTTTAAAGTAATAATGAATAAAAATGTGGATTATTCATAGATTAGGTTAAAATTGCTTAGATTCGCTCCAAAGAAAGCGTGCGCTAGTGCGCCATTGTTATGAGGTTTGGACAAAATTCCAGGCCGATACCAAAAAAGTTTTTTTTAAAAACCTATGTTGTTAGGTGGTTATGTCCTGTTAACGTTAGGTCAGCTAAGGCTCGTCTATAAAACATAAACCCTCATTAGAGCCACAAATTCACATGTTAAGCTAACCTCAAATCATAGAAAATCAAATTGATACCTCAAGGAATTTCTAAAAAGTTTCCGTCTAATATTTATTTTTCCTAAATTTTAAAACAAGTGTTTTAAATTTTAAAATAGTGCAAATGTTTTCACATTTGCCTAATTTTGACGGTTTTAGCATTAAACAAACATTGCGTGTTAATTAAAATTGACGAAATTTAAGATTAAAAAGGTTGTGACTCCTTAACAGAGGTGTTGTTTCTTCATTTTTGATTAAAGTAACATTGTGTCATATAAAACACCTAACTAGGGGGGGGGGGGTTTCTACAGGGTTTTAACCCCGATGACATTCAAATATACACGCTAGCAAATTGTTTTTGGGTAATTCTCAAACAAATATTAATTGGCTGTACACCGGAAGAGAAAAATCTATTATAAATAAATAGAAGAAATGAGTCTTTCGAATCGCCTCTTGGAAGGCAGACCTATGTGTTTTATACCATAAGTGGCTCCACGTGTTTGGTTTTGCTGCTTTGTTTCGGGGGCGGGAGAATCAACTGCTCAGTGTGGAAATTAACCACCCGCTAGAAAGGGAGCAGATGCTGTGAACATGTTAGGTCTATTTGTTCCTGAATTCTATCTTGTTCTTCTACCCAGTTCTACACAGAATACTAGCGTAATGGCTGCTATGAGGCGTGAGTAGGAGAAGTGAGAGGAGAGCTTGAAAGAAAAGGTCATCTCTTGATACCAGTAGTACTCTCAAAGCGCACCTAGTGGAAGCCAAGATGCATTTCAAAGATTTAAAAAAGGAGAAATAATTTAGAAAGATATTGGCAACAATCCTACAAGAAGCTTAGAGCTTCTCATCCTGGCATTCTATAGCTAACGTTTCCAAACTTGAATAAATAGGAATAAGTAAATCATCTGGGAAAGTTGCACCAGCTCTGACTAAGCCCCAGACGAAGATCAATCTGGCATATAGAACTGCAATCAAGCTAACAATTTAGTAATAGAAAAGTGAGAGAGGGGGCAAACAGAGTGGGGTTAGGTATTTTTTTATGAAACGAAAAATAAACAATTTACAAACTTTGCCCAAAGGTGTTATAATATAAGTTGCATAAGTAAGCCTAACAAGAAATTAGATTTATGTTAAATACTCGCAGTTCATAAAAATGTTAAATAACATATCAAGTATTAAGGTAACAAGAAACATGAAAATTCCGAGTGTCAGCGATGATGATGATGATAATGATGAAATTTTGAGGCAACAGGCAGAATTTTTTAAAGAAAAAGCGACAAAGAAAATTATACCTGCTGCAAAATTAATACAATCAAGTAAGCATGATGTTTTATTTTGTCACAAAGGTAAACAAAGCTCTAGATAATGTGATATACCTGTTTAAAATAAGAATTTATTGTTATATATAATGTGATGGAATGTTTTGAAAGCTTTCCTGCATGTAAATCTAATGCATGCTTGAGTATGGTTGTTATAATAATGTTACAGAAATGTCATTTTTATAAAAGAAAATATATTTATCTTTCTTTAATGTACGGATATAAATGTTTAAAAAAAAGTATCATAAAGAAAAACAGTAAAAAAACTCTCCAATAAGAATTATCTTTACTGATAAAATTTGTTAATAGAAGCGTGGAAATGTCAGGGGGCTAGAGTGGGTTTTTGCCAAAATTACATTTTTAAAATAATGGAGATACTATTTAAAAATTAAACAGTTATTAAAACTACTATTGTGTTTAAAAATTACACACAAACCAGTTACAGAAAGTTGATTTTCATTAATACAAACTATTTAACTGAATCTAAAAAGAAATTGTGCAGAAAAAAAATAAACTGGGGTATGTGGCTAGGCCCACACAATACAAAATAGGAATAGCGTGAGTGCTTAAATAGCTTTAAAAATAGTACTTACACCTTTTATCATTTCCCCACTTCAGTTATATATTAACTCTGTTAATATTATTTTTTTATGTTGTATTATTCATTTACAGAAGAAACTCTTGATTCAAAGCCAACAACCAGTAGAACTTTAAATAATGATGGAGAGGAGAAAATGGATATTGATAGTCCTGAAGAGAATATTCAAGACCAGATTGCAAACACATTCGAAGCAATACCTACCAACATGAAATTAGATCATATTTGTGAAAAACAGGGAGAGACTATGAATATTAAATCATTAAAGTTTGATAGTGGTGGGTTTCCAAAAGCAGTTAGGAGAGATGTATGTATATTATTATTTCCTTTTAGTCTAATATCCATTGTCTTTGATTTGTTAGTAATTGATCCATCATTAATAGTGATTTATCATAAATAATTATGCATTTTCTCTCTGCAACAAGGATTAATTATTATTATTATTATTACTACATTATTATTTCAATAACATTAAGCAGCAAAATGCCGATGAGACTATTGAATGTATCATTAATATAAATTAAATAGCTAATAAACATGTCCATAATTTCTTATACTTTGAAATGAATAGACATGAAGGAAAAATCCATTTCTTTGTCAACCTGATTTTTAAAGTGGTTTGTTGAAGGAGCCTTCACGAATTCCAAGGATATACTATTCTATTTGTAAGAAAATTTCTACAGGGATCTTTTGCTGTTTTTTCCTTTTCAAGCTTCTTCGAGTGGCCCCTAAGATTAGATGGTAGTTTAGTTCGAGATTTTGTTCTGCTATAAATTTGGAAAAATTAAGAATTTTTCTTCATGGGTTAATAAATGCTGAGGTAATTATTATAACATATGTTTGTTGTGTGTTGGATATTAATTCGTTTATTACTATTTTTGTTAAACCTTTTTCTGGATATCTGTTTCTTTTTGTTTTTTTACTGATTGTAATAGGCCTTCATGTCAAAAACATCATCCTCAAATGCAGATGATTTTTGAGTTTTTGATATTTGATTTATTTGTTTATATTACCAGTCAATACAAATTTTTCATAAGTCAAATTACAACTAAGATTAAATTTAAAGTACTAAAATAGTTAAGTATATAATATGGACAGACATAGAATAATTAAAATAATTACACATGATAAAAATAGTAAAATGATAATACAAATTAAAGTAATAAAATATGTATACAGATTAAGTAGTAAATGACACTAACAAAAAAAAGGTATATAAAATGGAAAACACACACTGTTTTTCTTATATTTAAATTAATTTACACTTGTAAAAATAATGTTTATATACATTAAAAAAAACACAGTGTTTATCATGAACAAAAGTGTATACATTTTATATATTATACTGTACATTAAACACATCAAAATTGATAAGGAGCTATTCACACTTGGTGTGAATCAAATTTACGAATTGTGTGTTTTGAATTATTGTAATTTTTTTAGTTTTTTTTTCATCCACCTTGTACATTTCTAGAGATCAAATTTTTACTGCAGGGTCATTGGCCATTCTACAACAAATTTTTATAATTCTTTATTCTGTTCCGTAACTTTTTGATCTCTTAGATTTTTTCAATATTTTTTCCGTTTAGAAATTATTTAGAAAAATGTTGATTTCTGTCTATCTAATTTCAAGGTTTAATGCATTAACATTAAAATTTAAACATTTTTCACATATTCTATATGCTATGGCTGTCTATGAATATCTCAATTTTACTAAATAAGATTTAAATGTTGCAAAATAACGAAATAATCTAAGAAACCAAAAAGTTACAGAACAAAATGGGGAATTTGTTTTTATTGTAAAAAATGGGCAGTGATATTACAGTAAAAATTTCCAGGGGTAAAAGGGGCCACAACTTGAGAAAAAACACCACCCTGTAGATTTTTCTGAAATGTGTTTTATCCATTTTGTAGCCATTACCCACCATTTACTGTCTGCCAAATTTGAATGATATCTATAAATGTACGAGGTTGATGAAAAAAATTTAAAACTTTTTTTTCGCTCATGATTAGCCTAACAGTCTGCCAAAAAAAAATCTTTATACAATTCGAAATGTCTCTTTTCCTAATCACTTTTAAAAATTATAATATTTTTAATTTCCATTTTTTAGCATTGCATGTGGGAAAATCCCAAAATTACATTCCTGGGAAAGTCCCCATCACTAGTTGATAATAAAATACTTTTTGTCTAGGATAGTTTTATTGAATTCATAAAAAAGTCAAAGACAATTAGGATTTGATTTCTAAGAGTTACAGCGTAGAAAAATAATTTGTTAAATACTACATTTTTAATTTTTTTAGCCAAATATAAAACCTCTGAAAGGAAGTATATTTGCTCAGCATATAAAGAGATTCAAAAGGGATATGGAAGGCCAATTTTCTGATACAAAAAAAGTTGAAGTAAGCAATTTGTCTTTGATAATCAAAGAAAAGGATGTGGATGGTAAAGTTAAAGCAACACAGTCTCATAAAGGTAAGGACTACACTATTGGAGGACAAGGTAACTTGACAATATTTTTTAAAATTAGACATACATAAATGATATTTATTTACTTGTTTATATAAAGTATTGTTTAAAAAAAACTAGGAAGCACACTTTTGTCAGAAAAGCACTAAAAAGTACAAAATAATGTAATTTACTTAAAATGTTTTATTATGATATATGCATTATATCCTTGACAATTCAATGACTATGCCAAAAAGGGTAGGGCGTTTTGTCAAAATAAATTGAAAATAGATGGTTGTCAATGAAATATAACCAAAAGCGCCCAACCCTTTTTAGCATAGCCATTGAACATTAAGAAGCATAAAAAACTACATTATTTTGTATTTTTTAGTTAGTTTTTGACAAAAGTGGGTTTTTAAATTTTTTTTTATTCGGTAACATCAAGCTGATCAGAGTGTAACATTTGCAAATTTATGTATAATTATTTAATTTATAGGCAATTAGAAAATTTGGTTAGTTATACAATTACTGATTTTTACAGACTGTTTAACCATCCTGTTGAATAACTCTATGAGCTGAGCTGGATTTTTCTATATTTACGTATCATGCACTTCATGAGTAGAAAGTTAGTAGAGCCTATTAATAGAGTGATACTATTATACTATATACAATATTGTCATTTACAATACAATATTTTGTTTTTCTGATTGCTCCTTTGGGTCCATTTCATTCACATGAATTAGATAAACATATTTATTCTCTTCTTTCTTGTAAAATATTAATTTAACACTTTGAGAACATTTGAAGATGTAGTAAGTTTCAGCTTACCTAGCTCTTTTTTTATTATTTATCATGTGGCTTTCCTTTACATTTGCTTTATATAGAATGTTAAACAGATATTTTGCTGATGGTTTTTAATTTTTTTTAGCCTATTGGTAAACTAAAACTAAATTGAACATTATAACATTGCAATTAAAATATCAATTATGTAGATAGCATCTTACATAGTTCAGATGTTTTATTCATAATTCATTGAATTACATTTTGTAAAGTATGTTTAGCTTCTATAAATTACGGCAAAAGATTGTTTTGTTTACAAATTATATTTGGGATTTGGCCTCTCTCTTCTGATCAGTATGGCCTCTTGTCTTTCAGCCAGCTTTTAGAATGGCTGGTTTTACGCTTCAGTTGTTATAATTTTGGCTCTGGTCAGGAGTAATTCGCCAGCTCTACTCAAGGGATACTGAATATTGCCAGGTTTTGAACCTCTTTACTAGTGGTGCCAGCAGTGAACACCAATAATGTAATTACATTATTTAATGGCATTAGGCTGGCATAAGTATCTTCTGAAGTGAGGAAGAATGATAGAAGAGAACTTTGGTAATTTCAAAATGTTAAGAGGTTCCTTAATTTGAGCTTTGAAAGTTCTGCCAGTTTGTTTTAGGCAACTCTTTAGAGTTATAATATGTCATTGTGTAATATTAGTAATAGTAATATTTCTTAACCTATTTGTATAATAATCATTTAACTGCCAATCGAAATTCACTTGGAAACTGACTGGACTTACACTTTGTATTCATAATTATAGGTGGAAAACTGTAAGTCAAAAATGTGTTGCCATGCATATTTTTAGCTTCATTCTGGTAGATGCAACACTGAAATTTACTAACATGCAGTTGAATAGTCTAAAGGTTCAAACAAACAAACAAACAAAAGTATGCTTTATTGCCACAGAAAAATGTTTATGGACAAAGCAAAATATACCTAAAATAAAACATATCAAAACATTAATCGAAAAGAATTTTGATAGGTCAATGCTTTTTAAAAATGTAAATTATCAATTTAACAAATCGTAAAACACACGTTAGAATATTACGTAACATTGCCGCAAAACAGTTAATGAATCCTCATAACCTTATAAAAGTAAACAAACACACATGTACGAGGTGAATAATTTCGATGACATTGAAATCAAAATTGCAACTATGCGACCTTAAACTCTATGTTATTATAGTTATACAAATAATTGTGATGTTAAACAGAAGGTATAATGAATTAGTATAGAATGTAGTATACAAAAAAGAATTAAATTTTGTTTTTAATCCAATACCTAACAAAAATAATTAAGTTTTAAGTGAATGTTTGACAGTTCTTTTCTCTATATGATGATTTTCAAAATTCTATGCTACGAGTTAGGACATGAAAAGATTTAAGTAAACAAGTGAATTTAGTGACAATTTAAAGAGACTTGCTGTAAAAATCATTAACCCTGTAAAATGGTCTCTCAATGAGGTATGCTTTGGTGTTTTTTCGAAATTGTGCAAGCATAGGGATAGATTTTAAATGTACTGGCAGATTGTTGTAAAGTTTTATGGCATTGTAAATAATTGATTTTTTTATTAATTCTGAGGAAGGAATGGGAAGATATATATCATGCCTAGAGTTTCTGGTAGGGTATACATGTTGTGGCCTTTCTGGGAGGGTGTTTATATGTTTTCTCAGCAAACATACCGTTTCCAAAATAAATAATGCAGGAAGTGTTAATATTTCATGTTTTTTGAAATAGTATTGGCAGTGAGCTCTGTTATTGAGACCAAACAAATAACGAATGGCTCTCTTTTGAAGCATAAAAATACTATGAAATTGCTCGGTGGTACAGCAGCCCCAAAAGGGAAGGCCATAGCGGAGGTGGGATTCAAATAAAGAGAAATAAGTAAGTCTGGCAGAAGGAACGTCTAGTTCTTTTGAAACTGATCGAATGGCGAAGCAGGCGGTAGAAAGTTTTTTAGTTAAGGTGTCAATATGATTAGACCATTTTAGGTTGTTGTTATTTATATTTAAACCCAGGAATTTAACCGACTCTAATTCAATATTGCTGTTATGTACCTGAAGTGGTTGTAAAGTTCCTTTATAAGATAACGCCACCGTTTTATCGACATTAAAACAAAGCATATTGGAATCGGACCAAGCCTTAATTATAACCAAGTCTTTGGAGATACTAGAGTGTAAAGACGTTGTATCAAAATCACTCCAAGTTATGCTTGTGTCGTCAGCAAACAGGGAAATTCTTCCATTAATTTTAAGGTTCGTGATATCATTAATGTATAACAAAAAAAGAATAGGTCCCAAGACTGAACCTTGAGGGATTCCACTTGTAATCAACTTACAATCAAAATCGGAACCATTAGCCCTTACAAGTTGTTGCCTTTTCCCAAGATAAGATTTGAACCAATTTAAAGAAGTACCACGAATTCCATAAAAATTTAGTTTGTTTATCAGAATTTCATGACTAACACAATCAAAGGCTTTCGCATAGTCACAAAAAACTGAGGCAGTTGGGTGGTTGTTATTGAGAGATAACTAGACGCCTCTAAGCAACGTGAACATGGCGTCGCTGGTGCACTTGTTGGGTAGAAATCCGAACTGCTCCGGGGATATTATCTGATGTTTCAGGAGAAATGGCATAAGACGATTCTTCAGTAGCCTTTCGATGATTTTTGATAGCACTGGTAGTAGTGCAATTGGGCGATAATTACAAGAGTTAGTTTTTTCGCCGCCTTTATGAAGTGGAATAATTATAGCTGTTTTAAGGCAATCAGGGAATACAACTTTTATAAAGGACTCATTTATTAATGTTGTAAGGGCCTCTATGACTGGGAGTGGCAACTTCAGGAATATTCTAATTGATAGGCCATCAGTGCTACACGAAGATTTACTTTTGATATTATTTATTACCTTCAATAGTTCAGTGTTGCTAACGGGACTTAAGAAAAAGCTATCAGCTAAATTTTTTGAAGGAGGGAGAAACGAAAGAGGGTCCAAACTTGGTGAGATACTAGAGGTAACATTTTTGCTTATATTAATAAAATAATCGTTTAGATCATTAGCCCCTGGCAAGATCTGAGTCACAGGGTTTGATTTGTTTCTGAGGTTATTGATGATGGACCAGGTTTCTTTTGAAACGTTATTTGAGTTTGTTAGACGTTTTCGGTAGTGTAACTTTTTTGCTGACTTAATAAGAATAGTGTAGATCCTCCTATAGTTAGAGATATAGTCGAGAATAAGAAAGGAGTCGGTGAATTTTTTTATATATGAGAGCGAGTGCATATTTTTAGCAGAAATTCGTATTCCTTTCGTGGTCCACGGTTTATGCCGCTTAGGTTTGATATTCTTAAGCGGGAAGGCCTTGTTAAAAGCACTTAAAGTTTTATTTAAAAAAGTTCTGAAGTTTGTGTTGACATTATCAGATTCAAAATTCCAATCGGTGTTAAAGCAAATATTATGAAATACTGAGAAATTTGCGGCCGAGAAAATTCTGCCCCGATGGCGAGATCTTGATAAGAGCCCAATAGGTAAACTAAACCTGGAAATTACCGCCTCGTGATCGGAAAGACCTGAGTTATAGACCTGTGAATGCACCTCTGATGGAGAAAAATTAGACGCCATGTAATCGACGATAGAAGAAGAGTTTTTTGAAATTCTAGTTGGCGAGGATACATGCATTGAAAGACCGAAAGAGTCGAATATAGAAATTAGATATTTTGGATGTCACAAATAGTAGCATAGTCAATATTAAAGTCCCCGCATAGAATTGTTTTACCTTTAATCGGTAGACTGTCTAGCAAACTTACCAGGCTATTTAAAAATGACTGTACATCAGAGTTTGGTGATCTATAAATACAAATTACATAAAGATCAAGGTTTTGATTATATACCATAGAGAATTCAAAAGAGCTATCCGCTAACAAATGATCATATTTAGATACCGACATGAAATCTCCATTTAGGGATAGAATCAGTGTTCCCCCATGAGCTGAGTTTTTTCTGTCATATCTAGCTATTGTGGTATACCTCTCAATATAAAAGGGTTCGTTTAGATTCAGCCAGTGCTCAGTAATTCCAACAAGTTAGGGGAACTCGAATTCTTCCAGAAATAGGTACAACTCGTCAGTTTTATTTACATGTGTTACATTGATTTCTTAAATCATAGTCTATGTGGAACAGTCTGGAATACTTCATAAACATGATTAGTTTCAGCAGATGATATGTTCCATAACATTATTTAAGATGTTCTAAATATTTGATTTTTTTGTAACTATATGCATGATGAACTGCAAAATTAGGTTTTAATTATATTGTTTTTCTGTTTCCTCAAATCATTATTTTACAGGTATTTTTCATTCATTTATTCGAAATTGCAACATCCCAGATCAGCATAAAGTTCTGCATCATATTTTTTTAAATATAACTTAAATATGCTTTTCCAGCAACTAGTGTCCAAACATCAAATATTCTCTCTGCATCAGATCAACAACTAATACACAAAGAAAATATACAAAAGTTAGCTGCCATGAGTGAAATAGAAATACTTGCTGAAAGAGAAAAACTTGTGTCCACTCTTGATCCAGCAATAGTTCAGTACTTAAGGTCTAAAAGGTGAGTAAAAATAAAAACATCAGTTTGCACCTTTTTTTATTTGAAGGTTACAGAAATTTAGCACCTTATATTGTGGATTGATTCATCAATTCATTGGACATAAAAAAATAATTTGGGAGTTTTTATCAATCATTTAATCAAAACTCAACAGTACATTGGATTTAATATATCCTAAGCGATACACAGATATACGAACACGCAGTTAGTTTCAGTTGTAGAAACAAATCATGAACTTTCCAAGAATTAACTTATAGGGTAATATGTTTTGTCAATTAAAAAAGCTATAAGGTTTGGGGATATATTCTTTAAATTCTTCCTGTAAGTCATTAAGTAATGTAATTCGATTAAGATATTTTATTTGTACCTTGATTCATACATGCGGAATTCATTTGAGGAAAAAGGAGAGGGTATTTCTTTACAAACATTTCCGCCTCAAGAAAAGCCAGGGTCCTTATTGAAATGTCAGTAAGAGTTTTTGGAGGAAAAATATCTTTCCCATTCAGAACATAATTATACATTTTAGGAGGGGATATACTAGACCGTAGTATATGTTAGTTAGTTGTTTTTTATTAAAGAAGGACTTAAGATTTTAGATTACAAAATAAGCTGAATTCAACTTAGCTGCCACATGATCTGGGGATCTGGTTTCCAGAGAACATGAGCTTCAACAAACACATTTCTAAAATAATCATGAAAAGTATGAGTATTCTTGGGTTTGTACTGAGAAGTTGTGCTGAATTTAGTATTAATACTAGAAGGACTCTCTATTGTTCCTTAGTGTTCCCACGTGGAATATGCATCTATTGTTTTGTCACACCAATATATTCAGTATGTTGAGAGGTCGAAAATAGGTTTTTGTGCTTTTCTGCTTACAAATGTGACATATGAATGGAATACTACCAATGTTGCGATATGGTGAAGAGATTGTATGATCAAACTTTGAAGGCCAAATGTCATATTTATGTTATATGTTTAGGTTAGGTAATGGAGGCATTGATTGTCCTACCTACTATCCTCGGAACCTCCGTAACAGTCAGTTGTTTTTGTCAGATGTCACTCCACAAATTACAGGATGCTGTAGACAGAACTCTGAGAGTTCTTAATACTTTGAGGTCAAACCTAGATATTTTCAACTGTTGTTTGTCAGTTTTTAAATCAAAGCCCAGTACTCTAAACCATGGTGGAGTAATACATAAAAAAAATACAGAATCTGTTAAGTTCCTTGGGATGCATGTGGATTTAACTCTGAGTTGGGAGGGACATGTTTCACATCTAAAGACGAAGCTTAGCTCTGCATGTACATTGAATCGTAGGCTGAGGTGGATGGTGTCATTTGAGAGCCTCAGAATTTTCTACTTTTCATATGTGCAGTCACTTCTGAGGTATGCAATAATTTTCTGGGACCATCACACTTCTGGATCAGTGTGTTTAGACTTCAGAAACAATTGATTAGGTGTATATGAAACTGCATATTCGAGCATCATGCAAACCCTATTTCATTGACAAAGGAATCCTTACAGCCCCCTCCCCATATTTCGTAACTTTAGTCACGTTTGTAAAAAAATATTCAAATTTTTTTGTAACAAGTCGCAATATGTATTCTGAAGCTATGGCTATTACAACTCGAAATTTTAATACACTCCGAGCTCCTGGTCACAGCTCTGCCTACTTTGAGAGAGGTCCTTATTACCGGTGCATTGAAGCATTCCAGCTTATACCTCCTGAAATCAGAAATATTGAGGAAATGAAGAGATTCAAAAAGGCTGCAACTGAATATGTTAAAGGGAAATGTTTTTATTCTTTTAAATGACTTTTAAATATATAGTTGTAAGTACGTGTAATTCTAATCTTTCAGTTTGGTTGTTTATGTAACTTATTATATTTGTTTTAGTTTGCCTTATATGGTAAAAATTTTGTCGTAGCCTTAAAAAATGCAATTATTTTATTCATTTATGTTAAATTTTTAATTGTATAGATACAAAATTTGTAGAATTTAAGTAGTTTGACGTTGCCTATTATCCATTTACATTCATTAAAGTGTAGTTCTATGTTTGACATTTTAAATTGTATTGATTATATATATAGTATAAATTATTATCTCTATATAAATTCTTTTTGTGACGTTGCTTTTCATTATAAATATAATCTTGTTAGCAATAAATAAATAAATTTGAGGAAAAGAGGAGAGGTTGATTCTTTGGAGGAGAAATATCTTTCCCACTCAGAACATAATTATACATTTTCCGAGGGTAGTATATGTTAGTTAGTTAGCTGTTTTTTATCAAAGAAAGACTTAAGATTTTAGATTATAAAAAAGCTGAATTCAACTTAGTCTTCTGTCTCCTGTTTGTACCCCACAAGTTTTGTCTGCTGTAGGTAGACTAAAAAACTCAAATGCTAGTGGTTCTGATAGCATTTCTAATAATATGATTAAGACTTGTAAACTTTACCTCTCTGATGTATTAACGTTTTTGATTAACTTATCATTTGAGGAGGCTGTTTTTCTCAATTAACTGAAAATAGCATTGGTTATTCCGTTTTTAAGAAGGGCGATACAAATAATTATGACAACTATTGTGCAATAAGTCTATTAAGTAGTATACCAAAAGTCTTTGAGATGTGTCTAAAAGATCAATTAACTTATTTTTTTTAATAAATATAACTTGCATTCTTCTGCGGAACGTGGTTTTACACCATCAAAGAGTACAGAAACTGCCCTATCATACTTTCAAACTAAATTGTTGATGCTGTTGACAGTCAGAGGTTTGTGATGGGTTTATTTATAGATTTTTCATGCGCTTCATGTTCATCGCTATGGATTCGTGATACGGCACTAAATCTTCTTACCTCATATCGAACCAATGAAAAAGCAGCAACTGATGTCTTTCAACAAACAAACATTTTAATAGTAAGGCCAGATCTTTAAAAATATACTGCTGAAAATATTTACTTATATAACAATATACTAACCTGGTCTCAAAAAAAACAACTTAATTCTAAATAAAAATAAAACAGTTTATACTTTTTTCCTCTAGTAGATGGCAAGTTGATGAAGGTTTTGCATTGTTTCACGGTGCACCAAATCAGATTAGCCCCTTAGACAGTGTTAGATTGTTAGGCCTAAACTTTGACAGCACACTTCAGTGGCACGCCCATATTGTCGACCTTTGTGATAGGTTGCCCATTTCCTCCTAAGCCTTAAGATTTCTAAAAAATCATTGCAGTCAAAGTGTTTTACTGACCTCATGCTATGCCAATTTTCAATCACATTTGCACTATGGCATCTTAAATTGGAACACTATTGCACATATTAAACATGTATTTCTGTTACAAAAGTACACAATGTGGTCTCTCAAACAGAGAGTCATGTAAGCTTGCTTTCCACAATCTCAAAAACTTGATTATTTTTGACTTATATATCTTGGAAGTATGTATATATGCTTATAGAAACAGATCTACTCTTCAGTAAAATCAATCTGCTCATCATTATAACACACACATGAGGGAACTGCTCTTGCCTAATAGTCGCAGGTCGTCATTTTATCAAAAAGATGTTATATTTACTGCATGCAAGTTTTTTAATGTGTTGGATAATGATATTAAGGGGTCTGTGACATTGAATATTTTTAGATCAAAGTTAAAAATACTTTTACTTGAAATTAACTGTTATTCCCACCAACATTTTTTTACATGAACTTAATTTTATATTGTTATACTAGTAATTTAAATTATTTTCACACATTTTCTTCAATTATTGTATGACTTTTGTAATACTTTTCATTTTAGGAAATGAATGATTGTTTGATTGATTGATTTCTGCCATGTGATATATATGATACAAGTCCAAGATCAGTCATTGCTTTTCTTCCTTTCCTAATTAGATGGTTCTTAGTGGGTTTTAAGAGAAGGTAATTGAGGATCTGGGATCTGGTTTTCAGAGAGCATGAGCTTCAACAAACACATTTCTAAAATAATCATGAAAAGTATGAGTATTCTTGGGTTTGTACTGAGAAGTTGTGCTGAATTTTTTATTAATACTAGAAGGACTCTCTATTGTTCATTAGTGTTCCCACCTAGAATATGCATCTATTGTTTTGTCAAACCAATATATTCAGTATGTTGAGAGATCGAAAATAGGTTTTTGTGCTTTTCTGCTTACAAATGTGACATATGAATCGAAGCCTACCATCATTGCGATATGCGGAAGAGATTATATGATCAAATTTTGAAGGCCAGATGTCAAATTTCTAATTTATGTTATATGTTTAGGTTGGGTAATGGAGGCATTGATTGCCCCACCTACTATCCTTAATCCTATTTGATGTTCCTTCTCGGAATCTCCGTAACAGTCAGTTGTTTTTGTCAGATATCACTCCACAAATTACAGGATGCTATAGACAGAACTCTGAGATTTCTTAATACTTTGAGGTCAAACCTAGATATTTTCAACAGTTTGTCAGTTTTTAAATCAAAGCTCAAACTTTAAATCATGGTGGAGTAATACATCTCCCGATAAATTTGTAATAAATAAATAAACAATGATAACACATAGCCATAAACAAACATTATTAAGAAGAATATATATACGAATATATATATATATATATATATATATATATATATATATATATATATATATATATATATATATATATATATATATATATATATATATATATATATATATATATATATATATATATATATATATATATATATATATATATATATATATATATATATATATATATATATATATATATATATATATATATATATATATATATATATATATATATATATATATATATATATATATATATATATATTCTCTAGAGATATCCAGAGGAGGCCTAAAATTATGATATGAATTATTAGAATTACAGCAACTTCACACAGCCCAGAATCACAGATCAACACTCATATTTAAAAAATAGCTTAGCAAAACACAAAAGTAATGTCATTGTTGCAGATGGAGTATACTTATATATGCATGTAAATGTTCGACATACTTATACTGATGTAATATCAATTCACTCTAACACATTATTTCTTATCACATACATAAATTTATAATCAGAGTACCATTGAATTGAGTATTTATTGAATATATATTATATAAAGTGATCCTGATTAGGCCAGGCTTTCTGGAGAAATAACCTACCAGAAAGGGCACTAAATTATTAAATTTGTATGCAAACAAATTATTAGTTTCGAAGGACCACTACTTAATTTATTGCCAGTAGAGAGCAAAAACTGTTTTCCTGTTCCACTGTTGCTTTTGGTGTTTTTAAATATTTAACTTGCCCTGAAGTTATTAGCTGTGGTTGAAGGAAAAACTCAAAGAAACAAAATTTCTATTCACAAAAATAAACAAAGTACTAACAAAATGTTATAAATATGTAAAGAGATCGTTAAATTTGTTAACCAATTAAGTTTGTTTATTTACTCATCTTTCATAAGGTAATATGATTTTGCAGTAACTGTATCAAATAAAAAAGCATGAAT
Organism: Kuschelorhynchus macadamiae; assembly: GCA_030620095.1. Classification (NCBI taxonomy): domain Eukaryota; kingdom Metazoa; phylum Arthropoda; class Insecta; order Coleoptera; family Curculionidae; genus Kuschelorhynchus; species Kuschelorhynchus macadamiae. The sequence continues at coordinate 1,891,478 of JAUTXW010001318.1, read as the reverse complement.
AATTCACGTAAAATAGTCAAATAGCCTTTATTGTATTTTTTCTACAAACTTGTTAAAAATACAATTTTTAGCACTTCAAAATGTTTTTTAAGGTATTAAAGCTTTAAAGTTAAAGGCACTAATGTTAAAAGTGAAATGTCAAATTTTGAAAACATTTATATTTTATTTATTAACATTAATATTATTGGTACAATTTAAAAAACTTGAAAAATTAATTCTACCTTCGTTTTCTCCACAAAATATGCCAGGAACACATTTTCAGTATATTTTCCAGAAACGTCTTTCTCTTCACACCATTTTACAAACTGATTGTAAGCAATCAGCTGCAAGGGGTGGTGGCGTCTGCCTGTACATTCGCAGAGGTATAGGGTTCTCAGTGCTGCATGTGCCAGTTGATGGTGGTAATCACCTTGAATATCTTGTCTTAAAGGTTAAATTAAATGATATAACTTGTGCCTTGGGAGTGTTCTACAGGCCTCCTGATCAAAATTATACTAATGTATCAACTTTATTCGATATCATATTCTATTTGGCCAGCATAGGTATTGAGAACTTTGTCCTTTTGGGCGATGTAAATATTAATCTTCTTATTGAAACACCTATGTCAAAATATTTTAATTCTCTGATGTATTCTCATCTTTGTATACAGCATATTCGTTTTCCTACACGTATTACTGCTTTTTATGAATCTCTTATTGATGTGATTGTTACAAATGCTTCTTTTAAAGTTGTTAGCGCAGACGTTACTTGCTTTTTTCTCGCTGACCATAACATGGTCCAATGCACTATAGATATGTCTTTTGAAAAACCTATAAATGTAGCTAAGTTTGTCCGTGATTAAAAAAATTTTAATGAAACTGAATTCTATCATGAGATTCGTTTGATTGACTGGTCTGAAATGTACAAAATGAAGGATATAAATAACAAATTTTTATACTTTCAAACACATATACTTGACCTCTTCGATAAGAACGCTCCCTTTATTTGCATAAGGGACAACCTTAGGAAGCGTAAAAGCCCTGGTTTACTGATACGCTGACCAGGATAAAGACTCTTAAGGAAAGAGCATAGCTTAGGTATAAAAGATCTGGATTGGCCAGTCACAAGGTATATTTCTGTTCTTTGAGGAAATGTTATAACACCGCTCTTAGAACAGAACAAAGAACATATTTTTCTCAAACTCAGGGCATGTAGAAACAGTCCCAAATTACTATGGTCCAATTTGCGTAAGTGAGATATTCACGGAGCTGGCCAACCTTCAGAAATACTACCTTCCCTTCTTTGTGACCCTAATAAAATTAATAACTTTTTTACTGATTCAGTAAAATGTCTTCCTGCTGACTTGACGTACATGAACAGTTTTAAGTGTAGGACATTCTCAGTTTGATTTTTCTCCTGGCTCTATCCATGTGATCAAATCACTTATTCTAAAGCAAAAGCCACATACTTTCAACAAACCCATTGGCGCTGACGGTATTTCTGTTAAGATGCTTCAGTTGTCGCTAAACTATGTAGCGGCTCCGCTGACACATATCGTCAATGTATCCTTCTTAATCGGCATTGTTCCAGACCAGTGGAAACTCGCGCTTGTTAAACCAATTCCTAAGGCATCTTCTGGTACTATTGAGCACCTGGAAAATTTAAGACCTATTAGTTTGTCACCGGTGCCTTTGAAGATTGCCGAATCGTTGTTGCATGGGCAATTAACTATCTTTCTTGATGAGAGTGAAACTATACCAGATTGTCAATCTGGCTTTCGTCGTGGGTTTGAAAAGTTTACTGCTTTGTGCAACGTTCTTGATAATTGCTTGGATCCTATTGACCGACAGCGTGTCACCTCTTTGACCTGCCTGGATATGTCGAAGGCGTTTGACTCAATAGATCTTGAATGTCTTATGGCCAAGCTGAGTTATTATGGAATTCGTGGTTGTACGCATGATTGGTTGCGAGGTTATCTTTTTGGTCGCCAACAAAAAGTTATATTCAATTCACATACTACTATAGCTGAATCTAATTTAAGGTCAATTGACTCTGGTTTTCCGCAGGGCTCACTCCTTGGTTCTTTACTTTTTTCTCTTTGCATTGCTGACATACAGTCTTCCTAAATCCTGCTACGTCCATCTTTATGCTGATGATATTCAGCTCTTATTTGATTTTTCACCTAATGGAAAGGATCGGGCAAGAAATATAATTAATGACGATCTTCACAATGTTAAACAATGGATAAAAGGTTGGTGATCTTGAGCTTCTGGTGGATGGACAGGTGATCAAGTTCAGCCAGTCTATTAAGAATCTAGGGCTGACGATTGATTCGAGATTGAAATTTGAGAGTCATGTTTCGAATGTTTGTCGCAAGGTCTATCTAAGCGTGAAGAGGCTTTATCCTTATAAGAACTTGCTGTATAGAGACAGTAAAAAGTGCTTGTTAGCTCCCTCGTTTTTTCTCATTTTCATTATGCTGATGTGGTTTATGGCCCATGTTTAACAAATGAATATGCATGATGATACTGCAAAAGATGCAGAATCAGTGTGTACGTTTTATAGTTCATGTTCCACGCTTTGCACATATTTCTCCATATATTCGCGGTCTGAACTTTTATAAATTGAATGAGATTTGTTCACTTGGCCTGTTTTGTACATCAAATACTGAATACTCAAACACCCAAGTATCTTTTTGCTAAACTTACACTTCGGTCTGATATTCATCAAAGAGAACTGAGAAGGGTGCGCGAAACTCTTAATACTCCGTCTCATAAAACCATGGCTTTTCAATCCAGTTTTTCATTTCTGGCTCCGTTTGTCACTAATGCATTAAAAAATATACCGAATGCAACAAAGGCTACTTTGAAAGCAAGATTGAAGAGGAAATTCTGTTGCCTGTGATAATAAGTCGTGATTTTAATTTGTTTTAATGACTATGTTTTGCGTATATATCTAGTTTATAGGTGGTGACTTTAAAAGCAGGGCTAGGTTATAGAGATCACTGGAGACAGTGTACCTTGTCCTTTTGTGTATATTTGTGCTTTCTTATTGTATGTTTATTATGCTGAATTTTACACAATAAATATTTTTTTGAATTTTTGAATTTTTGAAAATTGAAACTTCGATAATTTTATATACAATGCTATTTAAAACTATCTACTTCCAACTTATATAACTGTGTTATTGCTTTTTTATTGCCATTTGTAGAAAAAATATTATATATTTGTGTTAAAAGATTCTCATTCTATTTAGAAACTCTAAATTCATTTAATAACTTGCATTTTTTCTAGTCAATGATTTTACCAGTTACTTAATTCGTAGTCTGCAATTCATTTAATAACTTGGGGGTTTAGAGGTGAAAATTGGCATTTTTTAATGTAACCTACTGTTCATTTGATTTGAACTGATAATATTTCCTTCTCAGGGGTGAAAGGAAGAAAGTAAACTTTTCTACCAGAAATTTAAAAAATTGGCAGGAAAATGCACCACAAAGTGACACTACTTTACGAAGCAACAACTCAAACTAACTGTACTTGTTTGTTGTTCGGTCGCTCTCAGCGACATCTTGCATATTTTCGATAGCAAGGGACTGTGACATAAAAAAGCCAAGCAATGGAAAAATAGGTAAAATCATTGAGGTCAAGGAAGATTTGTGCAGGAGGGAGTATTTCTGATTAATTAATTTAATGATGTTTAAATGTTTTGAACTACATTTCATTAAAACGTAGTTTCCTAATTATTCTCGAAATCAAATATTTTTTATGGTGAATACTTTTTATTAGATTATACTATTTTCTTAGTAGAGGCGACCTAGATATCGATGTATAGGACCTATGTTAATTTTTTTTAAATAAAATTAAACTTAGTATTTAAAGATTTAAAAAATGAAAAGAATATTTTTTCTGTATTCGACAATGGATACTACAAGGTATTGTGCTCTGACAATAACGATCGTATTTGTTAAACTGATCTCTCGCTGTACTCCGCTAAAACGCCAACGCCGCCGTCGCTTTCCACCCTGGTTTTCGCATGATATGATTGAAAATATTTATAAAAAAGAAAAAGCACATAAAGAATACAAAAAATATAAAACGCCGGTTCATTATCGGAGACTCTGCTCGCTCAGACGTCTGATTCATGCTCAGAGTGACGATGCATATAAAAATTATATAAGAAACGCTGAGATGAACATGATTTCTGATCCTTCCACCTTTTAGTCTTTTGTCCGAATTAAAAAGGGGCATATCGGCATCCCTGGTACCCTAAAGGAGGGTGACAACGAATACACAGATTCTCAAAACATTGTTAATGCATTTGCAAATTATTTCCAAAGTGTTTATACTATTTCGTCGCCCAATAACTATGTTAAGTCCCCTGTGTTAAGATATAATACTAGCTAGCAAAAAACTCAAAGACAAACCAACAGCCGGTGTTGACGAAATACTCAGTTTCATAGTAAAAGATTGCGCGGGAGTCCTTTCTGTCCCACGTCTACACGTTTTTAACTTAATACTTGATAAGGGCATTTTTCCGGATACTTGAAAAACAGCAAGTCATACCTATTTTTAAGAAGGGTGATACAAAATTTTAGACCCATCTCGATACTCTGTAATTTTTCTAAACTATTTGAAATTATTCTGTATGATCAGTTATATTCTGGGGTTCGAAAGCTTCTCTCTCCCCATCAACATGGCTTTCGAGATTCACGTTCTTGCACGACCAACCTGGCATCCTTGTCCCAGACTGCCAGCGAGTCACTGGATTCCAGAGGACAATTAGACGTTGTTTACACAGACTTTCAAAAAGCTTTTGATCAAATCGATCTCTACATCTTGATCCATAAACTGGAGATCTTTGGTATGTCACAACAACTCTTAATAATGTTCAAATTATATTTATTAGCACGTTCCCTGTTTGTCGAATATGAGCACTTCAGATCACCATCATATAATGTCTCTTCTGGTGTACCACAGGGGTCCAATTTGGGCCCCTGCTTTTTCTCACTTTTATTAATGATCTCCTTGATATAACTGAATGTATAACACTGGCATATGCAGACGACTTAAAGCTGTTTACTAAAATTCAGGCTCTATCAGATTGTGATCACCTACAAAAAATCTATCATTGGTATATGAATAGTGTCTTAGCAATAAACTTGTATTAAATTTATCAAAATATTATGTAATGACCTTCAGTCGCAGAAATAACCCATTGATGTATAATTATGCTCTAGATCGTACGGTGCTTGGCAGACCAGATAGTAGTATTCAAGATTTTGGCATTGAATTTGACCCTAAACTTACCTTCATTCCCCCATATAAAGTATCAAATTACAGCTTCCTTCAAAACACTAGGATTTCATATGCAGAACTGTAAAAATTTTACTGAGATACAAACAATGATATTATTATATTCCTCTTTCATAAGATCAAAGCTGGAGTATGCCGCAGTGGTTTGGAATCCTATTTATAATTGCCATGTTCAGGCTTTAGAAGCCTTGCACCGACGTTTTCTAAAGTATTTAGCTTTTAGGGCAGATGGTGCTTACCCTCCAAGAGGTTGTGATCACAGTCAGCTTTTGCAGAGATTTAATATATCATCCTTAGCAACAAGAAGAAAAATTCAAAGCTTAAAACTAATATATGGCCTCACTTATAATAAAGTTGGCTGTCCATTTCTTCTTGGGGAGTTGTATTTTCGCGTTCCCCGCCTCGAAACACGGCATACTTCAGTGTTCTACCTCAGCACAGCCAGATCAAATATTTTTAGACGGAGTCCAGTATACTTTATGTGTTCAGTCCTCAACTCGATGTCTCATGCGTGCGATTTGCACTTTGACTCATTGAGTAGCCTCATCGAGTTGCTTTTGTTAATACATGTAATTTACTTACTTAATTTTCTATTTTTTGTTAAATGTTAGATCAACTAACTTTTTTGAGATACAACTACTTGTTGTATCTCAAAAAACAATTGTTTTGTATTTTTTTTTCTTGTGTTTTCACTTAATTTTGTTATTGAATTTCCTGTAAGTGGGTTTTTTACCTGTTGGAAATAAAGGCTATTTATTTATTTATATTTATATTTAATAGTTATTAACATGTATGCTATCATATTTATTAACATGTAAAATTAAAATTGTATGAACTTAATTTTTCAGATTAAAATTGAAAGAAGATTCTCAAAACCGCAGTGGGACAATTAAAGAGCAAAATGAAGCTGCAGATGCAGTGAGTCTTGAACAGTTAGAAATACCCAAAGAAATGCTATCGATGCCTGAAGCAACTGGATGGTTACATTTTAATGAATTTGAGGCAAATAAATTGGCATGGATGAAAGATGTATCCGTACCAGATTTAAAACAGACTCAAGGTTTTGAGGCAAGATTTGATTTTGAAGGTTATCTCTTACCTTACACAGCAAGGCAAATAGATGAAACAAGCGCGCGCGCGCGCGCGCGCGCGCGCGCGCGCGCGCGCGCGCGCGCGCGCGCGCGCGCGCGCGCGCGCGCGCGCGCGCGCGCGCGCGCGCGCGCGCGCGCGCGCGCGCGCGCGCGCGCGCGCGCGCGCGCGCGCGCGCGCGCGCGCGCGCGCGCGCGCGCGCGCGCGCGCGCGCGCGCGCGCGCGCGCGCGCGCGCGCGCGCGCGCGCGCGCGCGCGCGCGCGCGCGCGCGCGCGCGCGCGCGCGCGCGCGCGCGCGCGCGCGCGCGCGCGCGCGCGCGCGCGCGCGCGCGCGCGCGCGCGCGCGCGCGCGCGCGCGCGCGCGCGCGCGCGCGCGCGCGCGCGCGCGCGCGCGCGCGCGCGCGCGCGCGCGCGCGCGCGCGCGCGCGCGCGCGCGCGCGCGCGCGCGCGCGCGCGCGCGCGCGCGCGCGCGCGCGCGCGCGCGCGCGCGCGCGCGCGCGCGCGCGCGCGCGCGCGCGCGCGCGCGCGCGCGCGCGCGCGCGCGCGCGCGCGCGCGCGCGCGCGCGCGCGCGCGCGCGCGCGCGCGCGCGCGCGCGCGCGCGCGCGCGCGCGCGCGCGCGCGCGCGCGCGCGCGCGCGCGCGCGCGCGCGCGCGCGCGCGCGCGCGCGCGCGCGCGCGCGCGCGCGCGCGCGCGCGCGCGCGCGCGCGCGCGCGCGCGCGCGCGCGCGCGCGCGCGCGCGCGCGCGCGCGCGCGCGCGCGCGCGCGCGCGCGCGCGCGCGCGCGCGCGCGCGCGCGCGCGCGCGCGCGCGCGCGCGCGCGCGCGCGCGCGCGCGCGCGCGCGCGCGCGCGCGCGCGCGCGCGCGCGCGCGCGCGCGCGCGCGCGCGCGCGCGCGCGCGCGCGCGCGCGCGCGCGCGCGCGCGCGCGCGCGCGCGCGCGCGCGCGCGCGCGCGCGCGCGCGCGCGCGCGCGCGCGCGCGCGCGCGCGCGCGCGCGCGCGCGCGCGCGCGCGCGCGCGCGCGCGCGCGCGCGCGCGCGCGCGCGCGCGCGCGCGCGCGCGCGCGCGCGCGCGCGCGCGCGCGCGCGCGCGCGCGCGCGCGCGCGCGCGCGCGCGCGCGCGCGCGCGCGCGCGCGCGCGCGCGCGCGCGCGCGCGCGCGCGCGCGCGCGCGCGCGCGCGCGCGCGCGCGCGCGCGCGCGCGCGCGCGCGCGCGCGCGCGCGCGCGCGCGCGCGCGCGCGCGCGCGCGCGCGCGCGCGCGCGCGCGCGCGCGCGCGCGCGCGCGCGCGCGCGCGCGCGCGCGCGCGCGCGCGCGCGCGCGCGCGCGCGCGCGCGCGCGCGCGCGCGCGCGCGCGCGCGCGCGCGCGCGCGCGCGCGCGCGCGCGCGCGCGCGCGCGCGCGCGCGCGCGCGCGCGCGCGCGCGCGCGCGCGCGCGCGCGCGCGCGCGCGCGCGCGCGCGCGCGCGCGCGCGCGCGCGCGCGCGCGCGCGCGCGCGCGCGCGCGCGCGCGCGCGCGCGCGCGCGCGCGCGCGCGCGCGCGCGCGCGCGCGCGCGCGCGCGCGCGCGCGCGCGCGCGCGCGCGCGCGCGCGCGCGCGCGCGCGCGCGCGCGCGCGCGCGCGCGCGCGCGCGCGCGCGCGCGCGCGCGCGCGCGCGCGCGCGCGCGCGCGCGCGCGCGCGCGCGCGCGCGCGCGCGCGCGCGCGCGCGCGCGCGCGCGCGCGCGCGCGCGCGCGCGCGCGCGCGCGCGCGCGCGCGCGCGCGCGCGCGCGCGCGCGCGCGCGCGCGCGCGCGCGCGCGCGCGCGCGCGCGCGCGCGCGCGCGCGCGCGCGCGCGCGCGCGCGCGCGCGCGCGCGCGCGCGCGCGCGCGCGCGCGCGCGCGCGCGCGCGCGCGCGCGCGCGCGCGCGCGCGCGCGCGCGCGCGCGCGCGCGCGCGCGCGCGCGCGCGCGCGCGCGCGCGCGCGCGCGCGCGCGCGCGCGCGCGCGCGCGCGCGCGCGCGCGCGCGCGCGCGCGCGCGCGCGCGCGCGCGCGCGCGCGCGCGCGCGCGCGCGCGCGCGCGCGCGCGCGCGCGCGCGCGCGCGCGCGCGCGCGCGCGCGCGCGCGCGCGCGCGCGCGCGCGCGCGCGCGCGCGCGCGCGCGCGCGCGCGCGCGCGCGCGCGCGCGCGCGCGCGCGCGCGCGCGCGCGCGCGCGCGCGCGCGCGCGCGCGCGCGCGCGCGCGCGCGCGCGCGCGCGCGCGCGCGCGCGCGCGCGCGCGCGCGCGCGCGCGCGCGCGCGCGCGCGCGCGCGCGCGCGCGCGCGCGCGCGCGCGCGCGCGCGCGCGCGCGCGCGCGCGCGCGCGCGCGCGCGCGCGCGCGCGCGCGCGCGCGCGCGCGCGCGCGCGCGCGCGCGCGCGCGCGCGCGCGCGCGCGCGCGCGCGCGCGCGCGCGCGCGGCGCGCGCGCGCGCGCGCGCGCGCGCGCGCGCGCGCGCGCGCGCGCGCGCGCGCGCGCGCGCGCGCGCGCGCGCGCGCGCGCGCGCGCGCGCGCGCGCGCGCGCGCGCGCGCGCGCGCGCGCGCGCGCGCGCGCGCGCGCGCGCGCGCGCGCGCGCGCGCGCGCGCGCGCGCGCGCGCGCGCGCGCGCGCGCGCGCGCGCGCGCGCGCGCGCGCGCGCGCGCGCGCGCGCGCGCGCGCGCGCGCGCGCGCGCGCGCGCGCGCGCGCGCGCGCGCGCGCGCGCGCGCGCGCGCGCGCGCGCGCGCGCGCGCGCGCGCGTAGTATTTTTTGTTTTAAGAGTGTGCATGGATGATAATACACCTTCGGTTTTAACTGCTGCAATAAAGGCCTTAAGAAACCTTATGTACTTTCAGATTGATGAAACGTGTTTGGATAATATGATGAGCTTTGGTATTGGATTGGTTCAGCCTCTTTTAGCCATCGATCATGATCTTGAGGATGACAATACGGTAAATGATCAACAACTAGCCGAAACAAATTTGGTTAAATGTTTAGCTAGAACTGAGATTTTAGTTAGAATTAGGTAATGATAATTTTATTCAATAATTTAGACAGTATATCCCCTTATAATTTATCTACTATATTATTTACTCATGATAATGTTTGGAGGTAATATACTTCAATTTCAATAATATATTCTAATCAGTCATAGAAAAAAATTACACTAATTAAAATATAAAATGTGCAAACTGTGTAGAGGCAAATGATAAATTTAAAACAAAGTATGATACTTGTCATGAGGCTAGTAGTATAGAGTGTTCATCTCACAAATACCTGATAGAAGTACTTAGAGGTAAAATTGACTATGGCCAATAGTAATAATAGTTATCCATTAGATGAGACTTTAAGCAATTTGGAAGTCCTTTATGTTAATATTATACTTCCAAACAACATTGTTAATAGGGTTGCTATTGGAACACAAATTGTATTTGATGAAAGGCTTTTAAATTTAATTAACATAAACATTAGTATTAGAACTTGTCTTGTTAATATTATTCTCGTACAAACATTTGTTGGCTTCAGGGGGAATTATGGTATGTTAATTTTTGACCCCCCAGATCCGTGCCAATTTCTTCATAGAGATATCCATGCTCTTGAGATCTTATTGATTTCTGAAATTTCACACCTTTAGAGGAAAAAGAAATTTAATCTTTACTCTTGTGACATTATTGTTTTAAGCGAATGTTTTCTGTTGTCTGATGTGAGTTTTCGGATCCCAGGTTGTGAAACATACTACAACGAGGGAGATTACAACAGAAACGATGGGGTAATCTCATTTATTAAGTCAGAAATCAATGCTGAGGTGAAACATATAAAATTTAACTTATCAAAAGCAAATATCAGTAGAATAGTCTTAACCTTCCAAGACTTTACTTTGGGCATCACAGCCGTATACAAACCCCCACCTATCATAGAACATCTATTGATTGAGGATCTCCATTTACCTATTTTGAACAAAATATCTGTCACTCTATTGAAATTTACACAGGGGATATTAACATAAACATTGCTGATAGAGAAAGTAACATAGTTAATGAATATTTTTTGTCTGTAATGAGGCAACAGGGTTTTCTTTCCTATATTAACTCTCCCACTAGAATAACTAACAATACGTCCTCATGCATAGACCACATATTCATAAGGCAAAAACTAAGAAGTCAAAATCAAATTTTTAAATCATTTAGATTGCAAAGTGATACCACTGATCACCTATCAATAATGTTATCCATACATAACAATAAAATACAAACAGATAAAATAATAAAACCATCCCAAAACACCTATAGTGTGTTTAATGAAAGGCTGTTTAAAGAGAAAATTGCAACCCAGAACTGGGAAGAAGTCTTAAACTCTGATGACTCAGATGAGGCCACGGACATGTTTATTAATATATTTACAAAAATAAAAAAAGAAACCATAACTATATGTAAATCAAAAAATAGACCTAATAAAAAAATTAAAGATTGGATAACAGAAGGATTAATAAACTCAATAAAACATCGAGACAAATTAAAGAAAAATCTCTTAAGAAAATTCTCACCAGCATTGGAAATTGAATATAAGCATTATAGAAATCATTTGAATAAATTATTAAAAATACAAAAATTTAATTACTACAGGACACAAATTGAAAACAACAAAAACAACCTTAAAAATATGTACAAAATTATAAAAGATGCTACTAATATAGGTAACAAAAAATAAAAAGTGTGTATTACCCTTAATAATGATAACAACACACCTTTTAATGATAACATTCAAATGGCCAACCATTGCAATGAATATTTTACTAATATTGGTATTAAAATGGTAAAGAACATTAATACTTCTGTCATTACCACTAAAATTAAAAACAATAATACCTCTATGTTTTTGACCCCTGTATCTGAGCAGGAAATAATAACACAAATCGCCTCTCTTAAAAATGATAGTGCTCCGGGAATGGATGATATCACATCAAAACTTATTAAACTTGTTCATTTGGACATAGTGTTACTCATATCTCATATAATAAATCTTACTTTTAAAAGTGGAATTGTACCCAAGCATTTTAAACAGTCAGTTATTGTACCTATACATAAGTCAGGTTCAAAGAAAAAAATTGAAAATTTTTGCCCAATTAGTTTAATCAACAATTAAAAATATATGAAAAAATTAAATATTTGAAAAATGTCTCAAGGATAGGTTAACCAAATTTTATAATGTGTTTAATATATTGTCAAAAAATCAGTTTGGTTTTAGGGAAGGACTTGGTACGACTGAGGCTATATACTGTTTGACATCTGAAGTTATTAAAAATCTAAATAACAATCGAAAATGTCTTGCTGTCTTTATTGATCTCTCGAAGGTATTTGACACTGTTCCACACAAACAACTTATCAGCACTTTAATGCAGTATGGAGTTAGGGGAATGGTGTTGAAGGTCTTCGAGAGCTACCTGACAGAATAGGCCAACTTTTAATAAAATAACTTGTGACAATAATGCTGCTTTTGAAATCCAAGGAGTAACAAAGACAAAATATCTCGGAATATTTATTGATCAACACCTCAGATGGACAAATCACGTAGAATATCTCACAAATAAAATTCGCAAATTAATATACAAATTCTATATTTTGAGGGAATTCCTTAACACCAAATTATTGACACAAATATACAAATCTTTAATTATGGTATGGACTTGTAATATGGGGAGGGGCGTACAAATCTAATCTCCTTCCAATAAACATAGTGCAGAATTATATTTTAAGAATAATTTACAGAATAGAAACAGACTTTTTCCTACAAACAGATTATATAATCAGGAAATTAACAATTTGAACTCTTTATATATACAATTAGCCTGCTCCTTTTTTACAAGAATAAAAGATTACAGACTTATATACAACATGAACACAACACAAGGCAAAATGTAAGCAATAACTTAACACTGCCTATGAGTAATAGAACCATAAATCTGCATTTTGTTACTTATTTAGCTCCCAAATTTTACAACTTGATACCTCCTGATATAAAGTTAGCACATAACTTAAAGTTGTTTAACACGAAATGTAAGGCATGGCATATTCTTTCAAATTTGGATCTCTTTTCTCCTGTACTATAGCGATCAGCCCTAATCATGTTGTGCTCGCTTTCGTTGTTGGTGTGTTTCAGGGTGATCCTTGATGACTAATGTTTAGCATAATTTAACACTTAATATTTAAAAAAATTTTCTTCGTATTATGCTGATTCTACAACAACCTTTTTTGTGGCAATATGGCTTCTCTATTGGGTTTTATAGGCTTAGTTATACTTGGTTGATTGATCATTATCATGGGATTTTTTTCATTTTCTTAAATGTTTGTTCTTTTAAAACTTCATATTATTTATAGTCAACACATGGAGTACATACAGATACATTTGTACATCTAGGTACTGTCTCAAAATAACAATCATAAAATTATGTGAATTATTGTAGAATTGTATTTATACTATGAAATATATATGTATTTTGAAATAAATGAAATATATATCAAAAAAAAAAAAATAATCAAATTCCATTAAAATTAAGACTCGATGTTATTAAATTATTACATACAGTTGGACTGGTGGATCTTTACTTTTAAAATTGATGAAAAATTACACTATAAGTTTTCTAAATTTATTCCAAATAAACAGTGTTCTAATGAAAATAATACTTTTCTAGATTTGTGCTTTGCTGATGATGGTAAAGTAAAATTTAATAGGGCTTATGATTTAATACTGCCAGAGGGTCACCATCACTATGCTTATGTTTGTGAATTATTGGGTTAGTGTGGTAAATGATAATCTTTATGTCGATAGTGAATATCGTGATTTTAGAGGCGCTAATATGCTTCCTTTAAATGAATACTTTTCATTTATCGACTGCGACGTTGCGCTCAGTAGTGTTGACATTGACCTTGCTGTTAAACAGTTCTATGGCATTTAAGAAATCATGGTTCTTGGGATTAGACCGTGTCAAAATGGAATCACTTTCCTACGTTTCTTCACGACATCTTCAGGGATCTTCACTTCACGACATCGGAACACTGAATGAGCTCGAAGAGACCCGGGCCGGCTATTTATAGTCGATCTGTGTTTACCGAAGCGTGACTCTGTGTAACGATCGGTTTCCACGTATGATGTAGACTGAAGCCCGTATCTCTATTTATATATTTTTTTCAAGATGGCCGATAATGACATTGTTTTGATTTTTACGGAGCTAAATAAATTAAAAAAATCAGAGTTGATCGACTTAATAATTAAAAATACATTACCTGAAAGTAACGCTAGTGAAGTGCTTCTGGAATTCGTGGAAAAAATTAACAGTAAATGTGAAAGGTGCAGTGAAAACCTGAATATTACAACATTATCTGGTGACAGTTCGAACACTGTGATTGAAAACATAAGCAGCATACGTAAGCTAAAAATATCATTTTTAAAACAACTGTGTGATCAAAAAGATATTACAATTAAAAATCCAATGTTTCAATGACCATTGAAACCCTAGTAGAACAAAAAGAGTTGTTAAATAATGTAAATTCGTTACTTAAAACCCAAGATTTTATTTTATGCTAATAAAAATAACCCCGATTCCGAAATTCAGCAAATCTATAATACTTGACCACCTGACATCTAACAATAGCGCTATGAATCTTCAAAAATCAGCCGATCCACAGCAGGAAAATTCTAACCCTCTGAATCTGCAGAAATCTGCCGTTCAACAGCAGGAAACTACTCCGTGTGCAACATCGAATAGGATGAACACTGCGCGCGGTACCGGAATCGACATACATACTCGGTCTTCCAAGGAGCTCGCAGATAGGCAACCCAATATATCGTCTTCACTAATGTCTAGGGCAATCATGGAAGCACAACAACAAAATAAAATGGAAGAAATAATAAATTTGACTGATAGTGTTCATAGTCCTAAATGGAATAAAGTGATGTCTGGCAGAAATAAACGTAAAATAACCGTGGTTGGAACTGGAGCGTTGGGCGTTGGAGTTCAGGAATGTGAATTGAAAGCCATACCTAGCCTGACATATTTTCATGTTTATCAAATGGACCCTAATACTACTAATAATGACCTGTTAGGATATCTAAAAACATTGTTTCCAGAAGTTACTTCTGACAAACTAAACTATAAACATCCGGAGAGATATGCATCATTCAAAGTGGCTATATTTGAGAAGAACGTGACGAGATTTTTGAACCCGAGTATTTGGCCTGAAGATACTAAAATCAATGAGTTTTTTTACCTCAGAAAAAGACCTCAACAAAAAACCTAGACTCAAGTGCATCAGGAAATGGCGTTTCAACTAAAAGACCTAGGTTAAAATTATTTCATGTAAATGTACAAGGCCTTGGTAACAAGGTGGATGAACTTTCTATATATTTAAACAAATTTTCATACGATATTGCATATATCAGCGAGCACTGGTGTAATAAGGATACATTAACTCTTATTAATCTAGATAATTATAAATTAATTTCTTCTTTTTGTAGGAAAGATCATATTCATGGAGGGGTGTGTGTGTATGCACGTACCGATATAGAATGTAAAATTATTAACGTTATATCATACTGTAGAGAGCTGAATGCAGAATTCTGTGCTGTGGAACTCCCTAATAAAACTTTAATTGTAACATTATACAGATTCCCTTCTGGTGATGGTGAGTTGTTTTTGCAATTGTTCGATCAACTACTGAATGACCTTACCAATAGGTATAGTGAAGTCTTTATTTTAGGGGATTTCAATATAAATTTTAAAGGTGGTTCTCATATCTTAACTGAATTAATGGGCTTTATGCTACTATAACAGATTTTACAAGGGTTTTTAATGGCTCTGTAAGCTGTATCGACAATATTTTAACTAATTTAGATCAGGATTCCTTTATCGCAGGTGTTATTGACCCCTGTCTCTCTGACCATTATGGTCAGTTTATAGATATAAACTTGAAAGTGGTTCATACTACTCTGAATCGCAAAATAAGGAAAATTACATCTGCCGGTCTTAGTGGTTTAAGAGATTCTCTACAAAGCTGGAATTGGGAAGTCTTTTATAAGGCACAGTCTGTCGAGTCTATGGCAAATTTGCTTTTAACGAAATGTAGCTCTTTAATTCTTAAACTTTTCCCACTAAGAACAGTCAATGTCCCTAACTCACCTGTTAAATGGTTTAATAACGACTTTAAGGTTAAAAGACAGAATCTCTCCACGGTTAAGTTTATTAGTGATGGGTCATCTAATCCTTTATATAAACGCCTTTATAAGGTTTTACATACCCAATACAAAAAGTCTATTGTCTGTGCTAAAAGAGAGGCATATGACAGTTACATTGAAAAATCTGAAAATAAAAGTAAATGTTTCTGGAAAATAATTAATCACGAAAAAAACCAACAAAAATTTAATCAAAGCAGTAGTAATTTGTCAGCAGATGATTTCAATATTTTTTTTGTATCTGTTGCATCTGAAATCATTAGAAATCTTTCTATTAATCCTGACTCTCAGGAAACGTTAATAAATAATATTCCTGTGACGCCTGGTTCTTTTGTACTTCTCCCTGTACTGGAAAGTGAGGTCAGCAATGCCATCATACATCTAAAAAAATCAAATAGTCTTGATATATATAATTTAAGTAATAACATTCTTAAGGAAATCAGCTCAATTTTGGTTGGCCCGCTAACACATCTCTTCAATATGTGTATATGTCAAGGTAAATTTCCAAATTGCCTGAAGAAGTCAAGAGTTGTCCCATTATTTAAAAAAGGCGATGTTAACTCTCCTGAGAATTATCGCCCCATTTCTATTGTTCCGCTAGTTGGAAAAGTCTTTGAAATTATTATAAAACAAAGATTAAATAAATACTTTGAACACCATAAAATGTTGAATGATTCTCAATTTGGATTTCGAGAGGGGCACTCTACTGTTCAGGCAGTCGCTAAGGTTGTTGAAGGTATAGTCGAGGGTCTTGAAAGGGGGCAGCATATGGGCCTTACCCTGTGTGATCTTGGCAAGGCCTTCGACTGTGTTTCACATCAACTCTTGCTTTTGAAGCTATCTAGGTATGGCATTAGGGGATTGCCACTTGATTTATTGAGCTCTTATTTGACAGATAGAACTCAATGTGTATCTGTTGGCGAGGACATGTCTAGTTTGCGTGGTGTGGGTAGTGGGGTGCCTCAGGGCTCTGTCCTGGGGCCCCTACTGTTTATAGTATACATTAATGATTTATTTTTGCATTTGTTACCTGACATGTGTGTATGCTATGCGGACGACACCTCCCTGATGTCTGATGCCGACACAAGGGAACGTTTGGATGCAAAGATTCTTGAAATTAAGGACAGGGTCGATGTTTAGTTCACCCAGAATAATTTAAAGCTTAACATGAATAAAACCCAGGAAATAACTTTCTCAACTAAAACAAATGATGCACCTAGTACAAGTGTTAAAGTGTTGGGCTTGATAATTGATAATAGGCTTAACTGGAATTCTCACATTTTGGGTTTAAAGGCTTGCTTCTTCTGTGTTTGTGGTGAGGAGACTGAGAGATTTGGTGAGCCGATCTTCACTTTTAACTGTGTATTACTCTTTGTTTCACTCTCATATTTCATATGGAGTTCACCTATGGGGAAATTCCTCAAATGCCTTGTCTATATTTAGGTTACAGAAGAAGGTTGTCCGAATAATTGCAAAGGCCAGCTACCGGGATCACTGTAAATCACACTTCATAAATTTTGAAATTATGACTGTACCATCACTGTATATTTATTATCAGCTATTGGAAATTCATAAAAATAAAGATAATTTTCAATTTAATTCTTCATATCATAATTACAAAACTCGTACCGCCAATTTAATTAGACCTCCTAGATATAGACTAGATAAAACCTACAAAAACTCTTTAAACATTTCTCTATATAATACTTTACCACGTTCTATTACGGATTCTATTTTAGGTAGGTTTAAATCAATTTTGAAACAATTTCTTATAAAAAATACGTTTTACTCGGTGAGTGATTACATGCACACCCTCTCCAATGATTGTGCTTCAATAGAGACGTTAGTTTCTTAAATGTTTTAAGTTTGTTCGTTTAACATGTTTTTATTTTTACTGTTATGTAATTTACCATTTATTTTTTATTGAACAAATGACGTGCTACAATTGTAAATTTT
Organism: Kuschelorhynchus macadamiae; assembly: GCA_030620095.1. NCBI lineage: Eukaryota > Metazoa > Arthropoda > Insecta > Coleoptera > Curculionidae > Kuschelorhynchus > Kuschelorhynchus macadamiae. Next base: position 1,873,939 of record JAUTXW010001318.1, on the reverse strand, counting down.
TTGTATCAAAATGTAGTCAAATAAAATTTATCTTATCTTATCTTATTAAAATTGTTAGGATGCTTATAAATTTCAATAGATTCTCTAATTTTGCGTTTATAGAGTCCCGAAACCAATGCAAGAACTTTGGTTTCTTTTACATTTATGACATGCCCAGTAGAGTATTGGTATTCAGATACAGCAGATTGTACAATTTGTTTCTTTCTGATACATCGTTCATGTTCCTTAAGCCTAGTCGAAATGGATCGTCCAGTTTCTCCAATATAAACATCAGCACAGGAACAAGGAATTGCATATACTCCTTCCGTTTGAAAAGGAATAATGTCCTTTGGCTATCTCAAACATTGTCCAATTTTCTTGTGTGTGTTGAAGATTGTATGTATGTTGGACCGGCGCAGTAACCTTGCAATCTTGTCTGTGGTTCCGTGTATAAATGGAAGAACTACATTTCCTATCGGTAATTCCTTATTAGTATCATTTCGTGCAGTAGGATTATTATATTTTCTAATTGATCATCTAATATCATCAGTACAATATCCATTCCCTCTTAAAGCTTGAGTCAGTTTCTCTGTTTCCGATTGTAACGAATTTTGGTCACAAATCGCGAGAGCTCTGTAGACCAATGAATTAATGACTGATTGCTTTTGTGCTAGATGATGATGGGAATTCGCATTTAAGTACCTGTTCGTATGCGTTGGTTTTCTATATACAGAGTGTTCTAAGGAACCATACCCTTTCCTTTGTACTAGAACATCTAGAAAGGGAATTGTACCTTCTGATTCAATTTCCATTGTAAATTTTATATTAGAATGTTGTTGATTCAGATGATCAAGAAACCCAGGGAGGTTTTCTGGACCATGAGGCCATATTACAAAAGTGTCGTCTACATATCTGAACCATGATTTGGGTTTTAGTGGAGACGACTTTAAGGCTTCCTTCTCAAAAGCTTCCATAAAGATATTGGCTACCACTGGTCACAGCGGAGATCCCATGGCTGCTCTTGAGGTTTGCTCATAGAAAGTTCCTTGAAAGACAAACTATGTTGATGTAAGAAATGCTTCAATTAGATCTAAAAGTCCTACTCCACGAAATGATAACAATAAGGAATTACCGATAGGACATGTAGTTCTTCCATTTATACACGGAACCACAGACAAGATTGCAAGGTTACTTCGCCAGTCCAACAGACGTACAATCTTCAACACACACAAGAAAATTGGACAATGTTTGCGATCGCCAAAGGACATTATTCCTTTTCAAGCGGAAGGAGTATATTCAATTCCTTGTTACTGTGGTGATGTGTACATTGGAGAAACTGGACGTTCCATATTGACTAGGCTTAAGGAACATGAACGATGTATCAGAAAGAAACAAATTGTACAATATGCTGTATCTGAACACCAATATTCCACTGGACATGTCATTAATGTAAGTGAAACCAAAGTTCTTGCATCGTTTTCGGGATTCTATAAACCGACATGGCGACAAGTGAAGATCAAAATAACGCGAGTGCGATTAAAACGTTCTTTGAATGTTGTAAAACGCGCCCCTGTAGTTACATGGTGTGCATTGAGTGTGGGAAATTCTTTCACCGTTCCTGTGCATTAAGAGATTTCACAGGAAAAGTCCACAAAATACAAATACTCGACGAAACGAGATTGCTATGCTGTAAACAAAAATTGTTGGGAAAAGATCAAAACATCGATCATCACGATAAAATTGCAGAGCAAGGTGCTGAAATCACGCGTTTGTTAACAAAAATAAACTTAATAGAAAGAGAAAATGAGAAACTAATTTCTTCAGAAAAGCTCCAGTTGCAAAAAAATCAAAAGGTAAACATTGATAATATCGACATTGAGGTTACATATCTTAAAAAATTAGTTGAGGAAACCACAGATAAAAATAATATTCTAAAAGAAAACAATCGTCTGCTGTCAGAAAGGACAAAATACTTGGAACAAGAACTTGCGCAACAAAAAACATCCTCGTCAAAATTGAGTAATAAATTTGAACGTCAAAACTACGAACCCTGCCATGATCAACTCCAGCTTCTCCCAGATCAGGTAATTCCGGCACGTGAGAAAACTTTCAGTGTCAACGTCAACCGCGACTGCCCTCTATGGAGAAAAACTGAAGGCACGAAAGCAAGTGAAGTTAGCAACCAGAAACTGGCACCAACAACGTTCAATAACGCAAAAGTTGACGTATCAACAGAGAAAATTTATCAGGTATCAACTAATACATTAAAAATCATCGCAGGAAGCGGCAACACCGTCGGCAGAAAGTGTGAAGAGCAGTTTTGATGATGGATTTGAGAAATATCAGTCACGAAAACAAAAACGTCAAAATCGGCAAGAAAATGATAGCAAAAAAAGTGATGGAAAGAAAAATTTTAGGAAAAACATTCGCTATGGCACAAGAGATTGCGAAAATGAATTTGAATCTACCAAGTCAAGTGGAGATCAGAAGATTTGGCTATTTTTATCCAAAATAAAGGAAGGAGTAACTGAAGAAGTGGTGAAAAACCATGTAATTAAACATACCGGAGCCTCTCCTGAAGATGTACAAGTAAAGCAATGCCAACCAAAGAAGCAATTATCAAATAAACTAAGGTACATGGTAGGTGTAAAACCAGAATTTAAAGACATTGTGTACAGTGAAACCTTTTGGCCAAGAGGAACTGCATATGAAAGATTTAATTTTGCTCTTGGGCGAAATTTTTTAGACAAAAACTAAACAGCTGTAGCAGTAAGTCAGCTATACAAAATATAATTGAAAAAACTAACACCGTGATTCTAAGTGAACCTAAAGGAAGTAATGAACCAGATTCATTTTCAGTTTTTCATCTAAACATACAAAGTGTAAACAAAAAACACCTAGAATTAGAAGTTGTTCTTTCTATTATAAAGCCAGATGTATTTTTTATTTCAGAACATTGGTTACGCAGGGAAGATATAGTAAATTTAAATTTTAATCATTACAGTCTGACCAGTTACTCTGCAAGAACAGCACATAGGGGTGGGGGTACCGCCATCTATTCAAAAAATCATTTGATAATCTCAAATATTATAAGTGACAGCACACCAGTTGAAAAAGACTGTGAGTTTTCTGTATACGAGATAAAACTTAATAAAACAAATTACATATTTATTAGTATTTACAGATATCCAAATGGAGATATCAATATCTTTCTCTCAAAAATTACAGAATTACTAGATGAGATATACTGTCCTAATAAATAAATTATTATAGGTGGAGATTTTAATATAAATTTTGCCCAGAACAATCAAAATACTTCATCTGTGCTAGATCTTTTCTCTAGTTATAGCCTAAAGCCCCATGGGGAAGGAATGACCAGGATTACTGCTGTTTCTAGTTCACAGATTGATAACATCTTCAGTAACATATTGGATGAGGATTTGTTAAACTGTTCTATATACATAACAAATATCTCTGATCACTATGGTCAAATCTTAAATTTTAATATTCCAAGACAAGTAAGTAAACAGAAATTTATTAGAAAACGCTTTTTCACTCATCAAAATATAACCGCATTTACTAACTATCTAAGAAATGAGGACTGGGAGGCAGTATTTCAGGCCATAAGTGTCGATGAAAAATATTTAACATTCTTCAACATATTCTATTATTACTTTGATATATCCTTTCCAATTACAACTTCCCGATCCAAGGATTCCCATCAGAATTGGGTAAGTGCTGAAATAAAAGAATACTCTGCTTATATCAAGGACCTTTATGTTTGGTATAGGCAAACAAATAATATGGTCATCTATAATCAATATAAAGCAGAAAGAAAAGAATATAGAAAGTTTATATCAAATTATAAGAAATGTGTTAACGATAATAAAATATCTAATTCTAATAATAAGGTTAAGTCAGCATGGAATATATTTAAGGTTGAAACTAACAAAAAAACATCACATGCTAAAATCTCATTAAGTTCTGGGTTAGAGGGGACTACAGAAGATCCCTTGGTTATTGCTGAACTGTTCAGCAAGCACTTTAACACACCTGTCAATACTCATTTAAGCTCAAAAGAGCAACCTAAAATTAGTCAGAACCAAACTCTATTTCTCACACCTGTAGATGAATCTGAATTATACAGAATTATGATAGACCTTCCAAACAAATTTTCTGCCGGACTTGATGAGATACCATTATGCATTTTGAAATATGCAGCCGAGTTTGTTTGTACTCCATTGGTCAATATAATGAATGAGAGTTTCATATCTGGTATTTTCCCTGCAAAGCTGAAAGAGGCAAAATTAGTCCCTATTTTTAAAAAAGGAAAACCACATAAAGTAAGCAACTACAGGCCAGTGTCACTATTGCCATAGATGTCAAAGGTTTTTGAGAGAGCAATATATACAAGATTAATGAGTTTTTTACATAAATACAATATCCTAAGCGACAACCAATATGGCTTTAGACCAAGTAGATCTACAGAAATGGCAGTTTTTAAAGCAATAACCTACATTACAGAAATGGTAGACAGGAATGAAAAAGTCGCAGGCTTATACTTCGACCTTTCGAAAGCCTTCGACACCATTGATCACCAGCTATTGATGGCCAAACTAGAGGCATATGGACTGAGAGGAGCAAGTGCCGCATTATTAAGTTCATATCTCGCAGAAAGACAACAGTGTGTCTGTGTCACTGAGGATGGCAAGCAATATTTCTCAAAGGCTATTGAAATGAGGCAAGGTGTCCCTCAAGGCTCAATATTGAGTCCCATTTCCCTCGGGACTGGTGTGTCAGTATGCAGATGACTCATCCGTAATGCTGGGATATGGCTCCGTGGCGGAGTTGTCTGGGGGATGTTCGAGTGCAGCGGAGCAAATGCAGAGATGGTGCCAGAGTAATTGCCTAACTTTAAACGCCGACAAGACTGGTCTACTAACATTTGAAAAAACATCATTAAAAAGCTACTCTTTATATGTTAAACTGAACGGTAAATCTATCCCTGAACTTAACAGCATCAAGTTTCTGAGGGTCATCATTGATCCGACTTTGAGTTGGGAGGTTCATACCCAGGCTCTTCAATCTAGGTTGAATAGCTTTTGCGCTTTAATACGCAGAATTAGAAATTCACTCTTCATAGAGAGTATTCGCATTTTCTATTTCGCCTGCGTGCAATCCATCATAAGCTATGGTATTGTATTTTGGGGTTGCTCAAAATATGCTAATAATATATTTAAAACACAAAAGCGTATCATCAGATGTATTCTCAGATTGCATCCTCAAACATCTTGTAAACCTCATTTTAGTAGTCTGGGTATTTTAACAGTACCATCACTATATTTCTTGGCACTGGTAATGTTTGTAAAAAAAAATCCTCATCTATTCTATACCAACATAGATTTTTATTCTGAATCGATGACGGTTGTAACTAGAAACAGACATGGTCTTAGTGTACCCTCACACAACTCAACCTTTTTCGAAAGGGGCCCTTACTATCAGGCTATAAAAGCTTTTAAGTCACTACCAAACAATATATCAAGTACTGCAAGTACTAATATGTTCCGCAAGGCTGTGATAAGGTACTTGCAGAGTAAATGCTTTTATTCATTTAAATTTGAATTTTAATTATCATTACCAAAAGTTTTTTTATTGTATCTATTTTATTTTATTGTATTTACAATATTTTAAGTTTAAGATAAGTATAGAGATCTTAGTGCCATTTGTAATTTTTTAAAAAATTTTAATCTGTAAATTTTTAAAAAAATTTTAATCTGTAAATTTTTTTGTCTAATATTAAAATAATTTATATACATTGGTATGCAAGTCGTAATCCACTTTTTTGTTGACGTTTCTTTGTCATTGTAAAAAATGAATTTGTTGGAAATAAAAATATTATTATTATTATAACCCAAAATTAGAAAATCTATTGAAATTTATAAGCATCCTACCAATTTTAATGGAGATACGGGCTTCAGTGTACATCATACGTAGAAACCGATCCTTACACCGAGTCACGCTTCGGTAAACACAGGTCGACTATAAATAGTCGGCCTGGGTCTCTCCGAGCTCATTCAGTGTTCAGATCTCGTGAAGTGAAGATCCCTGAAGATGCCTCGTGCAATTGAAGGCGAAACGTCGGAAAGTGATTCTATTTTGACACGGTCTAATCCCAAGAACCATGATTTCTATGTTATACTATGTCTTGTGCGCAATACATTGGAGTACTGTAGCATCATCTACCAGCATCATATTGTCAGGGCTGAAAGAGTTCAGGGAAAGTTTGTAAAGTATTTGTTGTACAATCATCATTTTCCATATGAAGACCTACCACGAGAAACGAGACCAGCTGTGTGGGCTTAAATCGCTTGAAGATCACCGGAAAGACCAATCTGTTGTCTTTCTTTTCTTTCTCTTTTGCTGAGAGGTTCCACAGACTCTTGAGCAATTCTAACAGAGATTCATTTTCGAATTCCTACTCGACGAAGCCGACAACAAGAGCTGTTTTTTCAAAGAAGACATAGAACGAATTATGGACAAAGAACCATTGTGAACCGCCTGTTTCATAATGTCTACTTCTTTAATATAGACTTATTTTTTGTTTGTTAGTCTCGCTGCACTGAAACAATTATTATCCTGTTAATATTTAACTTGTTTTTTTGTCATTTACCTTCCTTTTTTTTTGTTATGTTGTAATTGTAGAAAATTTTATAGTACAATTTGGATTTTTAAATCTGTGACATATTTATTTAATAACTAATAAATATTATAAATTAAACTACTATAACTATTACTAACTACCAAAATGAGTGTGACTTCTTTTTGACAATTTAATCCACAAAATTTTGATCGGATTCTATAATAATATAAATTATGACGCATGGGTAAACATCCAACGGACCAACTGTAATAATCTTTCCTAATATAATTAAGCAAATGAAGGGTTACTCGGCTAAAACATTTTTTTTTTTACTATTTTAGGTATATTATCAATACAATCAAGCCGCCTCTAGAAACAATAACTTATTGTATTGAAATATTAGTGCGATTAGCAAGAGATTCAGAATTTATAGCGAATAAAATTTTGAAATGTGAAGGTCTATTAAGCAGCCTAATAAAGTATTTCGTACCTGTACCTAGAGAGATTGGCTCAGATAAAACGAGCCCCGAATATTATAAACCGTTGCCACAGATGATCAAACTATTAAGGATATTATCATCCAGAAGTAGAAATATTGCATTGTCTTTGTTGAAGAAACATAATTTATTGGATATTATGATCTCATACTTGTATGAAGAATGTTTCTCACAAAATGCATTTGGCATGCGATTGCAAGTAGAATGTCTTTATTATTGGACTACCCTTTTGCATTATGGGCTAGTCACTGAATCTGTGAGGTGAGTCAGACATGCTTTAATACTGGAATTTGAATATAACCTAACAAGTGATAATGTAATCAATCACTGTAATTAAATGCCTAGACAGGTGTAACGGATAATTATTAAAATTTTTAGTGGATTTTTTAAAGTGGATATTTTTGTAAGAAGAAAATATATGAAGAAGTTGTTTTCCCAGATCAGTTGCAAATTTTATTGGAAACAGACCGCTTTAAGCAAAAAGCTTGTTTATTGTAAGAAATTTATTGTGCAGGGGTTAAAGCCAGAGCAAGCAATTTTTTTTAAATATTGGTTTCTCCGAAAATTTGCACAAACAATTTTAATTGTTTGATAAATATAAAATAAGACAATCCTTACTAAATAAAATTAACAAATTTTTTGATTAAATAATAATAATAAATGAGCTTTATTAAGGAATTATTTTACAAATATGAGTAGTTAAGAGTTTATCGTGTTGGATTTTTTGCTCTTGCTTAACTAATATATAAATTAAACTTTAAGGGTAATATTAAATTGTTTGCTAATGATACGACGATTATATATTTTGATAGAACTACTTCAGAAATTTACAAGCAAATTAACTATGACTAAATCTATTATTATCATGGCTACAATCACATAAATTATCTTTGAATTTTCAATAATCTACCTTTATGTTTATAAGTAAAACCAATAAAAATAAAAATATCTCTTACTTTAAAATGTTTGAATGATAAAATATTCTAAAAGTATAAAATTTGGGTATATATTTTGATGAAAATCTAAGCTGGAAATTACAATATATTGAATATTACAAAATAGAGTTTCCCCTATAATTGGTATTTTGTATAAAATAAGATATTATATACTTTTAAAAATTATTTATTTTTCATTGGTTTATTCAAAAATTACAATAATTAATTTCAGTTTGGGAATCTGATTGTTCAAATAATCTAAATCCTTAAAAAAAATACAAAACAAAATGATTAAATGCATTCATGAACTACGATATTTAGAACCTATATCCAATTTATGTAAACCTAAAGGATATCTAGACATAAATTTACTTTATAAATTGAAAGTTTGTATATTAATTCATTCTAAACTCAAACTCAAAATGCTTTATTATCAGAACAAAATTTCTTGTTGACAAAGCTGATAAATGTTAATAAAAAAGACAGTCATGTATAAGAACAACAATGATATCAATAACAATACACAACATAATACCAAAGAGAAACTTATTTAGACATTACAACATCAATGGTTTTAATAATAGAAATTGCAGCAGAAGAGAGCATCTCAATAAAAAGCTAATTGTAATTAAAACCAATACACACTCTTAGAATATTGTTAAAACTTCATAAACAAAACATGTACAAATTTTACATCAGAGTAGGCTACCAAAAACATACACACTCCTAGAATATTGTTAAACATTTATAAACACACATTTAGAAGTGCAAGTCAGTATCTTTCACTGAGATACTCTCCCACGTTATAGTAGGCTTTCGCAACAAGCAGTTTCTTTACCTCAAACTTAAACCTATTTCCGTCATATATCTGTCTAATATTGCATGGCAAATGGTGAAATAATACACGGCTACTATAAATAAGAGAGTCCCTTATCTGTGTAGATGACGGAATCGGGACACCAGTTAACACATATTGTAATTGGTTTGCCTAACACGAACAACGTCTCTATATTTCCTATGCATAAGGCAAACAGTTTCCAAAATAAACAAATGCCAGTGTTAAAATATTTTCTTTCCAAAACAAGGGCTTACATGAGTCCCTTGGTTTTGCCCCACAGACATACCTTAATGCTTTTTTTTGCAGCAAAAAAGCAGTCTGAAAAAGTTGTTTTGAACATGTACCCCAAAAACAGATACTATACCGCAAATGCGATTCGGTTAAGGCAAAGTATGAATCTCTATAGTGCGGGACACGAAAGAAAACCGGGCGGAGTCAATCGGTTTAATAATATGGCACTGCTTTTTGACTAAACGCACTTCATATAATTAAAAAATGTAACTATGCTTAATGAACCTTTATCTATATTTGTCTGGTTTCTTTCGTGTACCGCACTTCTATATCTCTTTTGTGTTGCAAAAACGGCGAACTTTCGAATTTTAAAATGATTTAATTTTGATTTTTCTTGATCGATTTACCTATAAATATAGTTTTTTCCCGGGCTACTGCCAACGTCCACTATTATTGGACCACCCAGTATAGTGATACACGATTTACAAGTCCAGATTTTACAAGGGCAGCCAGCATCAGATCCAGTGAACGAGATTTATCAAAATTTTAATATATGCTTTTCGACTTTGGGCTACTCGGATATGCCAAAAGTGGCCGTCTGTCTGCGTTTGCCATATTACTTTATACAGGGGCCGTCATTGTGAAGTACTATACAGGGCGTTTTTATGTCCTAAAGTCTTAACTTTTGAGATACAGGATGGTAGAGTTTAAAAAGAAAACATTTTTTTTCATCCCAATTCTGATGTTATGTTGATAACTGCATGAAATTTGATACACGTCTTCTATGCATTAAGGAGCATACGGATTTACCCAGGTTAATTACATATGCACGCCGCTGGTAGAAATTTCAAAAATTGATTGTTAATAAAAAATGCCCTTTTTTGCGTAAAAGACATGTATCAAATTCCACACAGTTTTTTATCTATAATAGCATCAGGATTTAAAAAAATTGTTTTTTTAAAACCCTGTATCTCCAAAGTTAAAACTTTTAGGTTCATATTAAACTTTTTTCTTAAAAAGGTCCAAGAATCACCCCCCTTTAACATTAACGCAATTAGGAAACGCCCTGTATAGTACTTCACAATGACGCTCCCTGTACAAAGTAATATGACAGACGGAGACAAACGGTCACTTTTGGCATACCCGAATAGCCCAAAGTCGAACTGCATAAGTTAAAATTTTGATAAATCTTGTTCACTAGAATCAGTGCTGGCTCCCATACTATAACTACACTAATGCGTTAATTTTGGAAAAATATGAGTTCTGTAGTTTTTCAAATATTAATTGCAATAGATATTTTTTGACACCCGGTATTGAACAGAAAATTAATTATTTTGAAGCAGTTTATTGATAGATACTTTATGAACAATTTGACAAAATATATGAAAAAAAAACTAAGCCATTTTTGAGATTGACGGCTGTGATTCTAATGGTTCGATTCCTTCTAAATCGTTGTCTTCCTCTGAAAACGAGGTTTCGTCGTCACTACTTGAAGATCCCAGTGTAATAACTAAATCATCAATAACCGTTTCAATTTTGCCATCTACTTCGTAGTATTTATCTTCAATAGAATGAACATGTTTAACATACGATTTCTAATTTTCAGCCGATATTGAGTCAATCGCTTCTAATGTTATTTTATTTAAATCTTTAATTGAAAGTTCACCGGTGTTGCTCTCTCGAATATATTTTTTTACTCCTGCCCATGCAAATTCAATAGGGTTGAGGTCGCACATGTATGGAGGCAGCCTTAAAGGTGTATGACCGAGGTTACATAAAAGACACACACACACAGATCACATACAAGATTGTTCGATTTAAGCCACGATATTATATGAGCTTTTGTAGTGTACTTAATTGGCACTTTATCTTCTACGTGAGAATGATAAGTCGCATTATCCATTACCACTACTGATTTGGGAGGAATGTTAGGTAGAAGCTTCTCGAGAAACCACTTTTCAAAATTATCTCTATTTATCTGTCCACTATATAATAAAGCGACTACTAGAGCGGATTCCCTGAACAACACCTGTAACACTTTCACTTTGCCAGCATTTGTTCACTGTCATATTATTATCTACCCAGGTTTCGTCTAGATACACAATATTGCGCCCTTCTTGCCTATATTGCCTTACAGTTGATAGATATTTCACTCGCCAGTGAAAAATATTTGGTCTCTCATTGAGCAATTTTCGTTTATTTTCGCACTTGCGCCAAACAAAACCATTTGATCGTAAAAGCCGATTTGAGATTTTATACCCGTACGGAAAATCTATTTTGTTCTTTACAGCACGAAGTAGGGGTTTGCAGGACGGAACCTTCTTCAGGTTTATATAAAAATCCTCTATTGTTCGTCGGATTACTTGAAAATCACCATCGTCAAACAAACAAACAAAAGTATGCTTTATTGCCGCAGAAAAATTTAACAATTTTATGGACAAAGCAAAATATGCCTAAAATAAGACATATCAAAACATTAATCGAAAAGAATATCGATAGGTCAATGCTTTTTAAAAATGTAAATTATCAATTTACCAAATCGTAAAACACACGTTAGAATATAACATAACATTGCCGCAAAACAGTTAATGAATCCTAATAACCTTATAAAAGTAAACAAACACACATGTACGAGGAGAATAATTTCGATGACATTGAAATCAAAATTGCAACTATGCGACCTCTATGTTATTATAGTTATACAAATAATTGTGATGTTAAACAGAAGGTATAATGAACTAGTGTAGAATGTAGTATATAAAAAAGAATTAAATTTTGTTTTTAATCCAATACCTAACAAAAATAATTAAGTTTTAAGTGAATGTTCGACAGTTCTTTTCTCTATATGATGATTTTCAAAATTCTATGCTACGAGTTAGGACATGACTCACAAAAGATTTAAGTAAACAAGCGAATTTAGTGACAATTTAAAGAGACTTACGCGCTATTTTATCTTTGTATGATAATCGGGGTCCTTTTTTACCAGGAGATTTTAAAGTTGAAGTAGAATATGAGCGACCATTATGTTCTCTTTGAATTTGTCTGACACTACTTTCCGAAACACCAGTGTAAAATGCAGCGCGTTCTGTTCGATTTTGAATTGGAATAGTCTAACTATTATTTTCAGCTTCTCTAGTACAGGTCTCTATAACGCTCGCAATAACTTCACGTGCACCGCTTCGAATTGTTTTTCCTCTTTTGCTCGCCATCGTTACTTCGAAATAATAATTCAAATTCAACGCAACGCATTTATATAGAAATGAAAACAAATGCTCGAAATGTATAGGCGCCACTAGAAATAGCTAGAACCTTCTAGCGGCATGTGCATGGAGACCCTAGGCACATCCCAATTACAAGTGGACCAGTGCGAAATTTACTAAATCCTCGATTAATTTTCCGTACCGCTTAGCTGGCGCACTTTATAGGGGAAACGGCAAACTATTACAACAAATAAAATAACATACAATTTATTTGCGTACACAAATTTTACTTTTCCTCTTGCTTAAGACTATGAACCTTTATTTTAAGGACCGCCCTGTCGTGTCCCGCACTTTACTTGTTTGGTTGTCTATCTCTTTTGATAATATTCTTAATGCATAACAATTTGATGATAACTTATTAGGCAGTGTTTTAATATGAGATTCAAATTTTAGTTTTCGGTCAATAAGGAGACCCAAAAATGTATTTTCGACCAATTCTTTTACTAGGTTATTTTCCACATACACATTGTTTATATTCATCATTTATTAGAGTCACACCATTCCTTAATCTTTTTTAAGTCACAATTAACAATATCACACAGAGTGTGGATCAGCATGGTTCCACAGAATTGTTGCGTCATCGGCAAACAAAGTAATTTTTTCATTTATATCCAGATCTGAGAGATCATTTATATATAACAAGAATAAAATTGGACCCAGTACTGAGCCTTGTAGGATACCATAGTTTAACTGTTGTTGTTCTGATATTTTATTATTATAATTTACTGACTGCAACCTACCTGTCATATATAACTCCAGCCAGTCAAGACATTTACCCCGAAATCCATACTTTTCTAGCTATTTCTATAAATCTTAAAATAAAACACTCAAAAAGCACAGTACATAAGACAAATACACTAGACAAACAGACAATTTACAGACATTATTAATAAAAAATAATTTTGAAAAACGGTCAATTCTATACACTGGCATTATCACCTACAATCATTTACCATAGAAAATCACAGAAGTAAATAATCTGGAGAAATTCAAGAAAGTAGTAAAAAAAGTTTTTCCTGGAATAATGACTTAAAAAAGTTATATATTAAATTTCTATTATTTGTTGTCTTGGTTGTTTTACATTTTGACAGTATTCCTTGTAATTCTCTTTGTATTATGAATATTTTCTTATTATTTTTATATTTTCAGTTTTGTATTGTCCCTGTAATCTATATATTAATAAATAATCGTTTTTTTTTGTGGAATTCCCTACAGGGTAAAACAGATATCTTTGAACAAGCATTAAATCTTCATTGTTCGTAGAAACAAAAATAAATACGAAACTTATAGTTATTTCTGACGTGACAAAACTTTAGTAAAAAAACAACGTCGTGAATGTCGAATTGAAAAAAATATGACAGTTTGTAGCTACTAAGGTTAGAAGAAGAGTCTATGACTACAGGTCTGTACGCATCCCTTCACTGTCCAGCTTCAGAGGCTAGAGATGATTAATTTTCTTAACTTATAGAGTAACCCAGAAAAGTATTTCCCTTATTTCTTAATTTGCAGACTTCATGAATTATCCATAGTTAATTAAATAATACTTTTTCAGCCAACATGAAAATCTAATTGGCAGATTTCTGGATTATCACTTCAGAAATACAGACAATGTCCTATCAACCACATTAATACGTCAAAGTCATGTATCAGCTGTGCTTATCTTACTTGCCAAAACTGTTGAGAAAGGTAACAGTTTGTTTCCGAATCTGTTGAGGGACTGTTTCGGAAAATGGATAAACCAATTTAAGAAGTTTGAGCAGTTTAAGGTAAGAATACAGTTAATAAACATTACATAATATACTAGTTTTTGCCAGCGACTTTTTTTTTTGAGGTGATGTAAAAAAGTGACTGTATTACAAGCAGCCAGACTTTTTTTTAACAAAACTTTCCTCTTGTATTCAATATTTGATACCGTTAGGCGGATCAGTCCCAGGTTAACATCAGATTATAAAAGCATCTAGTAGAAATAAATAATAATAAATACAGTAGAACATTTCTTTATTTCAAAACAATCTACAGTAAATATAAAATAATTGAAATGGCGTCAAAAAATGTCTTTTCAATTATTTTTAAACAATATGGTTATAAATATATGAGAAGCTTTTTAATCTTCACCTTAAAATGTGTGTGATTATTTATTACTTACATTGTTATTACACAATTTAAAGATCAAAATACAAGAACCACACTACACCACAACTTGTTATGTTCTGGACGCGCGTTTCGCTAACCAAGTATAAACTAAAGTAACTTATCCTAACCCACACTATTTATAGGTAAATGTGGTCAGACTTAGTTGCACCCGACTGCACCGTTGTCAAGTAAGCAATAGAGAGGACTATAGGGAATGGGCCCTCTGTCTTTATTTAGTGCTTTCTTACCAGATTTAACTATTTCTATACTCTCAAATGCATCAAATAATCTATTACATTACACTGGCGCATTACCTTTCAGGAATGACGTCATTTTTGGTTATTTTTGTTTGATTTATGTTAACTGACAGTGACAAAAACATTTTGAAAAAACTCATTGTCGTTTCTTTACAACAGTCAATGCCGGTTTTGGTTATTTGTCTTTCAGAATATATTCGTCAAAATTGACATTGATTTGTTGTGATTCTTTTTAAACTTTTGCAAGATGCCGCGAAGATATAACATATTCATTTTTAGCATACACGCAATAGATCATATCTCTTATTTTGTTCTTTAAGTAATCTGTGATTTTTGTTTTTACCTCTTTTTGTTTTTGAAACATTCTGGAGGTAAAGGATTCATCGTTCGTTATTCCCCTTTTCTTAATATTTTTTCAGTATTGTCTGTAATTGAGAATTAAAATAATTTTGATGAAAATGGGTAACTGGCGTCAATTTATTACATTGCAAACAAAGAATAAGACTAAGATGAAAGAATTTATATTAGTAAAGTCTTATTTGCAAAATAATTTTAGTTTTTGAAGTTATAATAGTTATTTTTGTATTAAGTGTGCAAAATGAGGGTTTTTTTATGGCAATGAGAGTGTTAATTTTTTGCCAGCCATTTTCGACAAGTTGCCGCGCTTTCTGTACAGAAAATGCCAATTTTAAATTCGCTTTAGCCAGTGCTGAACGCACCCCTCCTATCTACATCACTGCATACGTTTAGGTTAGGAATCATCGCTGAAATATAAATAATATAAGAAATACGTTATTTGAAACCAGCGTGACGTCATTCCAGAAAGGTAATGCGCCAACTATAACACCAGCCAGCTCATTATTTTCACAGTGGAAATACCCTCCCAATAATAAAAAAAATATTCGGAAAGCCCTAATACGTACCATTTTTAATAGCCTAATTAGAACCTTTTATATTGGCAGGTAAACAATTTTATTGTGGGGCGGCTAAAATGGGTCCATTTCACAACGGAAAAATTACCTACACTGGCTGGTTTACAACATTAGACATAAAATAAACGTTAAACATCACTCTTCTGTTGAGTTTCGAATTGAGTGGTTCTCTGTGTGTCGATAAGCAAGTGTATGTGAAGACCAGAATGTCAAGTCAAACGCGCCGAAGTTGCAAAATTTCTCCTGACAAATTTTGTTATATTTGTGGAGAATTTCTGGTGGCCTACTTTAAATATTTTGGTGTGTTAATTGGGGATCAAGATAAGCAGTGGGCTCCCCATGTGTGCTGTGTTAGTTGTAGTGTATCATTGGTGCAGTGGATGAAGGGAAAGCGAAAAAGTATGCAGTTTCAATGGTATGGCGAGAACCTACCAGTCATTCTGACGATTGTTATTTTTGCCTGACAAACAATGAAGGTTATTCCAAAAAGTGAAAGCACAATATAGAATATCCAAATTTGCAATCGGCGATACGACCTGTTCCACATAATGCAAATTTGCCAGTGCCGATTGCGCCTTTAAATTGGCAAGCTATTGATTGTACAATATTATATATGTACAACATTATCATTATATCCATTACTTTTAGCTATATTTTTAATCCGATTCAACTGAAAAAAATTTTGATTCATGCTTAATTTTGTGAAAAGCAAATATTCAATAATAATTTCTTTCTTCAAATTATTGAATTCAAGTAGTTCCTTTAGGTACTCTAAAGCTAGTGGTATGGGTACACTAGGACACGACGAGGTTACATCAAAAGATAATAAAATTTCACCTTTTAAGTGAACATTCTTAATTTTATCTAAGAATTCTTACGAGTTAGTAACCTCAAAGTTATCGTACGAGATATTTAATTTGCTGAATTCTTCTACTAACCATTTTGAAATATTGTATGTTGGTTATCCAACAGCTGAAACAATAGGTCCCTAAAAACAAAGTCGACTTGAAGGAGAGGAGTGGCATATATGCAATTAGCTGTAATGACTGCAATCTAAAATATGTTGGGCAAACTAAACGCTCCATAAATATTCGTCTTAAAGAACACATAGCACATTTAAGATATGGAAGAACAGAAAAGTCAAGCGTTGCCCAACATGCTTTGGAAAACAATCACCAAATAGGAATAAATAATCTTAATTAAAAATGTGTCTAATAATAGATTATTGGATGCATTTGAGAGTATAGAAATAGTTAAATATTGTAAAAAAGCACTAAATAAAGACAGAGGGCCTATTCCCTATAGCCCCTTTATTGCTTACTTGACAACGATACAATCGGGTGCAACTAAGTGTGAGCACATTTACCTATTAATAGTCTCGATTAGGATAAGGTACTTTCGTTTATATCATCTGCTGTTGATGCTAACTTGGTTAACGAAACGCGCGTCCAGAAGGTCACAAGTTGTGGTGTAGTGTGGTTAGAACTTTGTATTTTGATCTATCTTCCACCACAGGTTCCAGTGTTAAGCATAACAATTTAAAAACTTTGACACACATACAAACAGGATTTAGTTCAGTCATTTTAAGTACTTGTAAGGGATAATTTATATTCTGAGTTCTTGTATTATTAAGTGTAAATAAATGTTTGTTTTTATAAACAATATTAAACATTCAGATACATACAAATCGAACACCATAAAAATATATTGGACTTTAAAAACCCCTCTAAGAGTTTGCATATATTCCATATTAAAAGTTATCTTAATTATTTTCTTTTGACCAACAAATATGCTTGCTGTATTTCCATTTTCCAGAGCCCCAAAACGTTAAACCATGTATTAACACTGATTCAAAATTGGCATGATACAACAATTTTCATTGGTTTAAGATTCTAAAATCAAACAGATACTGTTAATCCTACTGATGAGCGTTTGTTTCTATGTGCTTGTCCCATTTTCAAAACTCTATATATACTCCAAGAAATTTCATATGTTCACAAACTGGTTTCTCTTCTCGACTGATATGTTCTAAACATGATAATATTACTTTTATTCAAACTAATAACAACTTTTCCTTTGCATGTCTGAAACATTGATCTGTATTTAAAATGAGACATTTTATCAAGGGCTCACCTAAAATGAAATTAGTGTCAACTACAAAATCAGTGATACCAATATTTAAGTTATCAACAGTTCTACATAAATCATTTATCAATATGATAAAAAACTCAAGACCTAGGATGCTCCCCTGGGGTACAGCAATGGAATTTACACTTATACCTGATGTTACACATTCCTGGTTTTTCATAATTTTTATTCTTTGTCGTCTATCTGACAGATAGGACTCAAGCTACCTATTCAGATTTCCTCTCAGGCTCCCTAACTTTTTAATTAAGACAGTCATCGACTTTTGACAAGTCTAAGAATAAACCATATCATCTTCTATGAACTCTAAAACTTTGTTTTGTAAATTGAAAAATTTCCATTTGAGTTGATCCCTCAGATACCCGGACTGTGTTTCGTTGAAGAGATTACATTAATTAAAAAAGGTTTACTAATATTCTGATATGTTGGAAAAGGCTAATTAACAGGCGGACAGAGAACTGAACGATTCACAGAATATGGTATGTTATGGTTGGTCAATATATCACGTGAGCCAATTAAAGATTTTGATTGTAGGATCACTATTTTGCAATTAAATGCCGTATGTAGATATCTGCTTTAAACAGAAATAAGTACTTTTGTCCTGAGCAGATCAGTTCAATGGTTTCAAGTTCTTGTATCATCATCTGAATTACATATTCTTGCAAAGTTTCAAATTGATACGACAAAATTGTTTCCCCATACAAACTTTGCTATCCCTGTACACCTGTTTAGAAGATGGATTTTCAAAAATAATGAAACATTTGATTTTTTTTTTGTTTTGAAGACTATATTTACAAAGTATCTTCATCATAACTTAACAAAAATGTTTTTCTTCATACAAACTCTACTACCCCTTTACGAATAAAATTTCGTTTTCTTAGTGCACCCCTAGGGTACTCAATCAATATTTCCTCCAAATTTCAAATCTTTAGGTCTACTAGTTTAGGCTGTGCCTGCCAGTCAGACACAGTACTATTTTGTCAGCCTTGTTCACCCCCTTAGAAGATGAATTTTCGAAAATAATGGAACACATGTTATTTATGAATTAAACAGTGTATTTAAGAAGAAGAAAATAAGAACTTTGATAGAATATCTGCCAGAATTTTGGAAACCTACCCTATTAGTCATTAAACATGCTAGCGGAAGCAATTAACCACTCTTTTTGTGAGAGGAATTTTCCTTCTATTTTGAAGACCGCAGGGGTCATATCTGTATTCAAGGGGGGGTGTATCCTGAGGATCCTTCAAATTTCCTTACTCACAACTTGCAGTAAAGTTGTTGAAAGATTCCTTAAGATCTGAGTACTCTCATTTCTGTACTGATATAAAATTCTGATAAAGTGTCAGTCGTGGTTTTCAAAGAAGTCCGATGCTGTGTTCTCTTTTCTTGAGAATCTTCACTTGGGTTTGAATGAAGAGGAGCTTACTGCTGCCGTTTTTTGTGACTTTTCTAAAGCCTTTGATTGTCTCAGTCATATAATACTTTATTATAATGGTTCCAGTGGTACCTATAATAACAGTTTGTTAGGACTCCAGAAGGAAGTTCAAATATGCTACTTATCAGTGATGGTGTTCTTTAATGCTCTGTACTTGGCCCAATTCTATTTTTGTTGAACATTAATCATCTTGCCTTTTTGGATTTTTGGGCGACTTGTACTGTTTTTGCAGATGATACAACTTCTTTGGAGGGGAACTGATTACAATGTTCTAGTAAATATCATTTGTGAGGATGTGGAGAGGCCTTTTTGGATTTTTGGGCGACTTGTACTGTTTTTGCAGATGATACAACTTCTTTGGAGGGGAACTGATTACAATGTTCTAGTAAATATCATTTGTGAGGATGTGGAGAGGCTGAAAAAATGGTCATCATCGTAAACTTAATTTGTTTTTTCTTTATAGAAACTGTACCACTCCTTTTTACACCTTTATGGATGGTATTTTGTAAAAATCCGTTCTTAATCGACCCCTAGGGTCCTCAGGGAATATTTCTTCCAAATTTCAAATCTCTAGGACCACCAATAACCCTAAGGATTGTAGCTATCGCGTAATTTTAACAATTTTTATCTTGCTGTCTAAAATGTTGTAAAAGGGTGATGAAAAATGTTACACAATGGCTACATTTAAGGTTATATGTAGCAAATTTTGTTGTAATTCTTGATGTATTGATCAAAAGTTCCCATTGGCACAACCTAATCGTAGGACTACTTTTTGAAATACAGAGAGTGAGAGTTGAAAAGTTATTTCAGAAATATATTATTCAGTTTGTATAGCCTTTTTTTAGCATATTTATTTTATCGTTATAGCTGTAGACACAAATCGGGTTTTTTAAAATTATAATCAACAACAAAAATATTTATATACAGGGTCAATCAAGAATATGGGATCTTATTATTCATGTATTTTAATAAGTCAATATTATTTTATACACTTATCCAGGATATTCAAAAAAGTGTGAATGTTTTTGATCATTAGTCTTATTTTAAAACACTCATTATTTTACTGAGTAAGGAATATTCAGAAAATATATATACAAAAAAGGGCCAAAAAGTATAATTTTTAGAAATATTTTTAAAAAGACTTAAATTTTGTAGGTTTTCAATATTTTTTAATGTAAGTTTTTAATGAAATGTTAAATCATATTCGTGATTTTTTCAATTAACAGTTTTTTAGAAATATCACATTTTACCTTTTAAATATACAAGGTGGTACTAAATAATTGTCCGAAATTCGAGCAATTTATAGTATTATCAAAATAAAAATCATTAAAAAATTTTAATATAAATTTAGATTTGAAACGAAACGATGATATTGATTATCGTCAGTAATCTGACCAACGCAAGTCAATGGCGAACATGTTAATATTTATATATAATATAAAGGTTTCAAAAAAATATTTTTTAGTGTGGTCATTCACAAATTACATCAGCAATGTGTTATTATGCAGCAACATGTAACAGAAATGACATAAGTGTGTATAGTACTGAGATACTCGAAAGCGTTCTTGATTCCAATGGATTTACATTAACAACATCTAGTGTCATGTAAGTAAGTATGTTTGTAGGTTTCTTCCTTTTCTTCTTATTAATAAAATTAATAAAAACTTACGCTACAAGATAACATACAAGATCTTGTATCATGTTTTATTAGTATAGTGTTCGCTTATTTTATCCTGTGATTTTAACAATTTTATTTTACACCACAAAGCAAAGCTAGGCAAAATGTATGTATATATTTTCACGTAAAATATGTGAAAATCTATCCTACACATTGTTTGTATAGTCTCAAAAAAAAACAGATTTATATTTAAGAATCCGTTATATTAGCTAAAAAACCATTCAGTATTATTTAATAAACCTTATGTATGGTTAATGTGTTCTCAGTACTTTATGTTTTTTTAAGAAATGGTTCTTTGTTGTTAAACAATTATGAAACACACAAAACTACTGATAATCTAAAGTCTTTGGAAGCTGCAACATGGTCTTCGATGGATCATATTGTACCAGTGCTGCAAACGAACAGCTGTATACCATTTTTGTATTGCTTCTCTAGTTGTGTATTAAGTGACAACTCATCAAAGGTATGTTTATTTATTTTGACAACAAATTCTAAATATATATTAAAAGGATGAGTGATTGTTGTATATTGCGTTTTTTAAATGGTTATATAAGCTACAAAGCAGAGAGGACCCATGTTTACTACAGCATTTAAAAATGCTAAATATGGAGCTTTAATAAAAGTTAATTTAAATTTATTTTCGCCAACTCTCAAAACTGCTTTAGAGGTTTACTAAATTCAAATTGTAAGATTTTTCTGTTTTGTATTTTGAACGGGCACCTTCAAGCTTTATTTTAGAAGATAGAAAAAATGTTGAATGCAAAAGTTTTAAAGTTTTATCTGAACTCCCGTTACTTGCTAAGAGAATAAACAAATCACAATTTGAAAATAGAGTGGATTTCTTCTTGCTGATTATAAATATGAGAAGTACCTTTATGTTTAAAAACAAGCGATAAAATTGACAAAAACCTTGCAATAAAAAGCAGTTTGTTAAGTATGTTTTACATGCTGCAATTCTTCTTTGCAATATGCAATAGTTTTGAACAAAGGCATGTGCAGTTTGACAAAAGGTACAAATGTCTTGCCATTGCGCATGCTTTTGTTCAAGACTATTGCAACTTGCAAGAAAGAATTGCAGCATGTGAAACGGCCTTAACAAAGAGAGAGAACATTCTAACTACACAGGAATAAATTAGCTCTTGCAGGATTGTTGTTAGTTTTCTCTGTTATCTTTAAAATTTCAAAGTTGATGTTCATTTTTTTAATTCTCAGTTGTCATTTGTTTAGCAAATCCTAGCGGTTTGGGTTGGTTCCAACCTCTGCATACATTCATTTATGTTTCAGCTTGGAGGCCTATATACACATACAGTGTGTTCCAAATTCGCTTCTCTATACAGGGATCTCGGCTCCTATTGTACCTACAGCAAAGGTTAAATGGGGAAAGTTTTCGAGGAAACTTATTGCATTCGATATCCGGCTTCAGATTTACGATCGATCAATTGTTTTTTGGAAATATCGGGGAAAAACCGAAAATGGCGGCTTTCGTTTTTGGTCAGTATATCCAGAATATTGGATTATCTGATTTTTGGAAAGAGCTTAAAATTTCCAGTCTAGTGATATCTCACAAGTGCATTAAAGATTTTAGTATCATCGAAATATTACACTTCGTAAAGTTAGGTTTCAGTTTTTTCTAAGGAGGCCATGATTTAAAGTAATGTTAGCTCTCAATGCTTTTCTAAGGAGGCCATGATTTATCTGTAACAAAATTAGATTTTGACTTTGACGTTAAGTTAAATAGTTGAAAGTATCAAAGCTGTGTTTTAATAAATTTAATTTTTCTATCCCAATAAAATCATAAATCTGACACATAAATTGTCAAAACCTATAGAAAATGGCCGGCATTCCGTATTCAAATGAAGAAAAGGTTGACATGTTAGCTCTGTACTTTCAGTCATACAGAAACGCCGACGTTACCTCAGCAAGGTATTTGCAAATGTACCCCGAACGACGGCAGCCTCATAAAACCCAATTCAGGAAAATCGTAGTTAATTTAATTAACCATAGTGCCTTCGAACAACCTAGAAGCGGATACTATAATAACAATGAAAATCGAGACAGAAACATTTTACTAGCCATCAACGAAAACCCTAGTGCATCGGTAAGAACTGTAGAACAGGAAACTAATGTGCCAAAATCAACAGTACAGAGAGTTTTAAAAAAGAATAAGTACCATCCATACAAACACATAATAGTACAAGGACTTAAGGAAACTGATTTTCCAAGACGACTACAGTTCTGTGAGTGGTATACTAGGAGATGTAATGAAAATTCTGATTTTGTAAATATGTCTTGTGGTCCGATAAGAGCAGGTTCACGAATTGTGGAGTCTTTAATAGGCACAACCGTCATCATTAGGCTGTGCAAAATCCTCAGGAAGTGGCAGAGAGACGTCTACAGATCAGATTTGGAAGTAGCGTTTGGTGTGGGATCATTGGTAAGTTAATCTATCCAATCTTTTTTAAATAGGCACCAAATGATAGTCAAATAATATATTTTTTTTGTTTAGTTCTTTAATGATACTAGAAGAGTATAATCTAATAAAAAAAAAAGTAAAGCGTTCTACTCTAGTCAGTCAACTTACTTTTTTGATATCATATTACATTTTTCTTCAGTCATTTTGTATTGTAGTTTTGAAGAACCTATAAAATTAGAATTAGGTTCTATAAATTTATTAACACTATCTAAATTTTCTGCAGATTTAGCTAATTCTCTAAAATTATTTTGATTGTTTGAAATTTGTTGATTTGTATGAAAAAAATACCATATTAATCAAATGTCGAATTATTTTTCTATTTTCATTATGATTTATAGAAAGGCGTTCAGCTGTATTTCCGAATAATTTAAGTTTTAAAGCGCGAGGGGTTTGTTCTTTTGATATTTTATGTTTTATTAAGGCACGGTGTACTTCTTTAAGATTATTATATCACTGAAATAAATTGATTTAGTATTTCCGAAATTAATATGCAATACCAACAAAATAATTTATTACGGCTATTACTTCCCGCTAACCAAATATGTATACAAGCTCATTCATTACGGGATGTTTCAATAATTATTTTTGGAAAGAAAATATCTACTTTTTATATATAATTTATAGCTTCTAGTACCACACGGCCGACCCTGCCGCCCTTGACTGTTGGGCACCTATTTATAAATTATTAATCATTTCAGGAAATCGACTTATTGGACCATTTTTGTTTGACTACAACCTAAACGGGTAGAGGTACCTAGAGCTTTTGCGAAACCAGGTTGTACCAGCCTTACGATCTATTCTAATGGAAGATGAATTAAGAAGAACTTGGTTTCAACAAGACGGATGTCCGGCTCACAATACCATTCAAGTCAGGAACTTAAGAGAGCAGTTTGACGAAAGAATAATTTCTTTAAATGGTCCAATATCTTGGCCTCCTAGATCCCCTGACCTGTCGACCTTATATTTCTACCTCTGGGGTCACACGAATAATGAAATCTATGAAGCTGATCCCCCCGTGACCATAGAAATCCTGAAACAAAGAGTTCTGGACACATTTAGAAATATTAACCGAAATACACTTACCAGGGTTGTACGAAAAACAGTCCCCAATTGTCAAAAATGTCTCGATGCAAATGGACGTCATTTCGCAGATTTGTAAATTAATGTTATCCACTTACAAAGTAGTTAAAGCTCATTTAGATTTTTTAAGTCGTTATTTACGTTCATGTTGTATTGAAAATTCAATGCGTTCGATACCGTACTTACTTATTAATGTAATCTTGTGACAAATAAATCATGGCCTCATTTAAAAACATTGAAACCTAATTTACGATTTTGATGACACTAAAATCTTTAATGTACTTGTGAGATATCGCTAGACTGGAAATTTTAGGCTCGAAAATCGAAAAATCCAATATGGCGGTCATAAGAAAAATGAAAGTTGAGGCGGGTTGCGGATTAACAAAAAACAATGAAGACGTGTCGTATCGCCATCTTATTTGTCTTAAAAATGTGTCCGAAAAATGTCACATTTTGACAGCTGTCAAGTTTACCGTTCTGGATATACTGGTGAAAAACGAAATCTTTCATTTTCGGTTTTTCGCCAATATTTCCCAAACTTATTGATCGATCGTAAATCTAAAGCCAGATATCGAATGCAATAAGTTTCCCCTAAAACTTTCCCTATTTAACCTTTGCTGTAAGTATAATAGGAGCCGAGATCCTTATATAGAGAAGCGAATCTGGGACACACTGTATAATAAAAGCATTCAAACTTTTATTCTTTACAATAGAGAACTCGAATACGCCCTCAACACACATTGCATCAAATTTATCAACATTAGTCACAGGAAAAGTCTCCTCTTTCATCATTATGAGGACTGTACTTTGAATAAGCGAATAAAAACTATAAAATAAGTTGTGTCATGTACCAAGATGCAATGCTTTAATCACCCTTTTGCATTACTTAATTATTATGCATTTTACGCGCCCTGTAAAACATATGTAAAAATATATATATTTTGTGTGCCTACATAGTATCGATCTGTAATGTTTTATTCACCTTTTTGCATTAATTTTTATACACCCTGTAAAATACATCCGATAATTAAAAAATGAAACTACATTTTACCTTAAAAGATCGTTCTTATCCATATGGCGTAAAAAGGCGAAATGTGTAGGCCTGAGCGCTTGAAACAGCTTCTAGCAGAACAGGATCACACAAACCATGTGAGGTTAGGAGACTTGATGTTGATAGCACCCTCTATAGAGCATGCATACCAATTTTTAGCTCAAGGGTATTTTTTGCCCAGCAAATATCTAAATATACTGGCCTACGACCCGCTGTATCTCTGAAACTATTTATTGTATCAAGTTTCCTGAACTGCCATTTTTATGTTATCAAAATAAAGAAAAGGTCTACAACTTTAGCCAATTTATTTGGGGATACACTGCAAAAAGAGACAGTATTGTACTTTTTAGCTTATTTTAACAGTCTTTCCCTTTGAATACGTCCGTGCATTTTGAGATTATTTTAATTTACACCTAAAAGAATCCATTATTCCATAAATTTCTGTATTGGTAATTGTGTAATGTAACAATGTTTGAAAACTAGTGTACAGAATGATTTTTCCATTTTGTTAACCATAGGCCGAGTATCGATTTTTCTATCACAACATAAATTTTTTATAGAAGGAAAACATAGTTATTTTAAGACTTTAATTTGCAATGAAATTATATCTGAACAGAATTTTTCTACTCGTTATTATGTTAATTGAAGTTTTTTTCTTTTTTAGATAAAAACTAGGTTCCTAAATCATCCTAGCATTATCGAATACACGAAAAAATTGAAGGCAGCTAAACATTTTTTTAACGTTGGTAACTGGTTTACCAGATGTGAAAGTTTCTTAATAATGAACATCCTTAAGATTGCTCAGAACGTTCAAAATGATATAGATCCGACGTTATATTATGACATTGCTGTTAAAGTACTGTGTGTGTTCAGTGCCGAGCAAAAACCA
The DNA here is from genome assembly GCA_030620095.1 of Kuschelorhynchus macadamiae. NCBI lineage: Eukaryota > Metazoa > Arthropoda > Insecta > Coleoptera > Curculionidae > Kuschelorhynchus > Kuschelorhynchus macadamiae. The sequence goes on along the minus strand of JAUTXW010001318.1, from coordinate 1,847,486 downwards.
GATATGAAATATTTATTGGATAATATTGTTTTTTGTCCCAGGTAATAATATAAATATTAAGAAATTATGGTTCTTAGTATTATACCGTGTCAAATTAGTTAGTTACTATCCGACGTTTCGCCTTCGATTGCTCGTGGCAAAAATGTAAAGGAAACCAAGGTTCTAGCATCGATTCCAAGATTTTATAAGCGAACAATTAGAGAATCTATAAAAATTTTTAAACATACAAAAAATCTCCATAGAGATATGAGTTACGATCTATATCACACGTGGAGACCAATCTTAACAGAGGGTCATGGTTCGGCGAGCGCAAGCCTGCCTGAATCTTCGAACTTATTCAGTGGTCAGATCTCATTGAGTAAAGATTTCTGAAGATACTTCGTGCCATCGAAGGTGAAACGTCGGATAGTAATTCCAATTCGACACGGCCTAATCTCAAGAACCATGATTTCTTAATTGACCAAGGCCGTGAAAGCTTCCGTTCTAAATTAATATTCATTTTACTTCAGAAGGAGCTTTATTAATTCCAAGAAATAGATCGTTTTTTCAAGATTTTTATTTCCACTAAGTATTTGAGTTTTAAGCTAAGGATTGTAGTGATTAACAATGCAACATAAACTGGAAATCACAGTGTATATGTATACCTCAAGAAATTTTCTTGTGGTATTTATAAATTACTAATGAGTTTAATTATTTATACAGCATGTAACAAAAGTAAAGAAACGGGGAAATATTTCGGGTACCGCTTACTTGAATTTAATGAAAATGTGTACAGGGTTTTTTTTATATATTGCCACCCCCCTTATCTTTTTTATTTGACATTTTAGAAAAATGTGTCCCAAATAAAAGTTTAATGGTTTCAAATGAATTTTTATGAAAACATTTTTTTTCATATACAGGGTGTTACAGAAAGTCTGGGCGTGGTCCAAGTTTCTTATTTCAAATAGGTACCCCATTTTTTTATTGAATCTTCGGATTCTCCTGAGAATTTTACACATTTTTTATAAGGGATATTCTATACTTAAATCTAAAGCCTAAAGAGATATTGTTATTTTTTGAAAACTATTATGGAAAACAGGTAAACATTTTTCTGGTCGTAAACTGGTCATTGACGGTGATCTGTCGTTCTGTCAATTCATTGAAAAGATGCATTACACTGACGAAGAAAGATGTGATATTCTTCGCATTTTCTACAAGAATAATAATAATGCTTGCGCGGCAAGAAGAGAATATCAGCGGCTTTTCCCCATGCGAGCTATTCCATCTCGAAAAACTTTCAAAAATATTGAACTTGGCTTTCGAAATCGAATGACTGTTAAAAGAAAAAAACATACTGCGGTTATTAATGAGGAGGAGGAATTAAATATTTTATTATTTTTTCAAGGTAGGTTAATAGAAATTACCCACAGGATATAAAGTAACTTACGCAAATATTATTTATTTTCAGAAATTCCAAATGCAGCCTTAAAAGACGCATCAATTTTTTTTAATAAATATATTTTCAAAATTTATTCGACATTAAAAAAGCATGGATATTTCCCATACAAAATTTTACCCGTCCAGAAATTAACTGAAGATCAAAAAAACGAACCATGTTTTGCCAGGAAATGTTGCTGATGAAAGATGAAGATAACAATATTTTTCAAAAAGTTTTATGGTCAGATGAATGCGCCTTTAGTACTGCCGGGATTCACAACCGGAAAAATGTTAGATTTTGGGCAACGGAAAACCCTCGGGCCATGCGTGAAATTAAAACCCAAGGTCGGAAAACTTTAAATGTGTGGTGCGGGCTCCATCACAACAAAATTATTGGACCGATTTTCATTGATAGATCTTTAAATGGAGAAAAATATCTAAATTTATTAAATAATGATCTGGAACCTATTTTGGATGACTTACCCCTCCGTCAATACAACCAAATTATTTGGCAACAAGATGGAGCCCCACCACACAATGTTTTTGCGGTCCTAAATTTTTTAAATCAAAATTTTGAAACGTGGATTGGTCGGACTGGACCGATTCGGTGGCCGCCCAATAGTCCCGACTTAACACCTCTTGACTCTTTTCTGTGGGGATTTTTGCAGAATAAAATATATGAAACTCCCACGGAAGATATAGAGGTGTTAAGAAGGAGAATAATTGAAGCCATTGAGGATTTAAACAATAATCATGCACAATTCATTATTAATGCGATTAATAAAATCGAAGCAGATTATACAAATTGTATTGAAATGAATGGTGGACATATTCAGCAATTATAATATTTATATTTCATTTCATTATTGAATTATTTGATAATATGTAGTTTTTTGTAATAAACACAGCGTCAAAAAACTTGGACCCCTTCATAAGACGCAATGCAAAAATGCTCTGTTTCAAGACCTTGTATCTTGAGTAATAAATGATCCAACCATGTGATTAAAAAAAGTGTATGTTAACGAATAGCAGGGCTGCCACTTTTAGCCACATGAAATATTCTATTGTAATTAGAACGCTCTACAGAGTGTTTAAAAGTTTCTCAACACAGGACCTAATGCAAATTAAATGGGAGGTCTGGCTAAAAAAAATTAAACTCTCCTTATTAGCTTGCTGATTACAATATCATGGCTCAGTTAACTAAAAGTGGTAGTCCCGCTATTCGTTAACATAATCATTTTTCAATCACTTCGTTGGTTCATTTATTACTGAAGATACGCGGTCTTGAGGAAAGCTTATTTGCATTGCGACTTATGAAGGGGTCCAAGTTTTTTGACGCTGTGTGTAGTTTTTAAAATATTCTTTTCTGTTTTCGTTAATATTATACATATATTTTTTAAAAACATGTGTTGCCTTAATTAGATTCATATGCATATTTCCAAAATTCGATGTTTTTGGAATACCCCGTAGAAGGAAAAAAATCCACGTCTGATATTTCAAAAAATGTTTGTTTAGATGGCGATTCGTTGGAAGATGGTGATTTCTGTTCTGGTTGCCTGTGTATTTTCGTTATTCTCATAAGCTATGCGAAGGTTGTCGGATTTTTCCTCATCGGAAATGTGACATTTTATCCAGAAATTGACAGAAAGTCTACCAAACAGTAAAACAGTCACCGTCAATGACCAGTTTACGACCAGAAAAATGTTTACCTGTTTTACATAATAGTTTTCAAAAAATAACAATATCTCTTTAGGCTTTAGATTTAAGTATAGAATATCCCTTATAAAAAATGTGTAAAATTCTCAGGAGAATCCGAAAATTCAATAAAAAAATGAGGTACCTATTTGAAATAAGAAACTTGGACCACGCCCAGACTTTCTGTAACACCCTGTATATGAAAAAAAATGTTTTCATAAAAATTCATTTGAAACCATTAAACTTTTATTTGGGACACATTTTTCTAAAATGTCAAATAAAAAAGATAAGGGGGGTGGCAATATATAAAAAAAAACCCTGTACAATCAGGTATGAAATTATGGCGAATCCAATGGTGAGTTCCGCGTTGCTAGCAAGTTTACCGTTTTTCTGTTATAAAAGGAAAATTGCTTTTTTTTAATGGAACACCCTATTGTATTACTTTTTTTAAAATCTGCTTAAAATTCTCAATACTCATAAAGTCAACAGTTTTTGCGAAAATCAGGGTCTAATATCCATAATTTAATATTTTACCTTTTATTAAAATTAGTGATGAAACGATTACGGTTACGATTAACCGCCGATTATTGGAATTTTCCGATTAATCGTAACCGCCGATTATTTACACGATTATACGATTATTAAGTAAAGTAATAACTGATAATGCTCGAAACATGCTTACTGCTAAGGCAAAATTTCCACAAACAGATCATGTCAGTTGTATGGCCCATTCGTTGCAACTGGTATTAAAGGTAAGAAACAGGAAATATAAAAAACAAAACCCGAAATTCTAAATTAATATTAATTTATTTACTTTATTTTTTGGTGCCATTTTTTCAGTCGATGAGATCAAGAAAACTATAATTATCGCTTAGTGGGACATTTCAAAACTAAAGTTTTAAAAATACTTAAGGAAGCACATACAAATTACAGTGTACTTGAACATGTGCTAATACAAGACGTCCCAACTCGATGGGACTCTACATATGCAATGCTAGATAGATTGAATGAACAACGTATCGCAGTTCAATCTGCATTTCCTAATCTTAAATGTCCATATGATCTCAGTACTCTTCACTGGATCTTAGTTGAACAAATAATTAAACTTTTGTCCTACTTCAATGATATTCTAAAGGCACTCAGCAACGATCTATTTACCTTAGCGGGTGCACCCCCATTGATAAACTCCCTCGTTAAAATTCTGAATAAAGAATCTTTAGATAAAGAGAAAGATAGTTTTAAAATTATTGTTGATAATTTAAAACATCACTTGACCCAGAGGTTTAATGATCTCGAAGAAAATGAAAATTATATTTTAGTGACTATCCTCAACCCTCGGTTTAAGGCGCGGGTGTTTAGACACCAGAAAGTGGGCTTAAAGCGCCAGCAACCGAAGCCTTTACGTGTGATGGAATTTGGAATATTTGCCCAGAATTAATAAGCGATGTGGAAATGCAAGAGCCACTGTCAAATTTTGCTGATCAGTGCCATATAGACTTCCATAAAGACATATTTTCAAATTAATTTTAGAATACTGCTTCTCTAATAATGCTTTTTCTTATTTTCAGCCACTGGTTCAAGGTCTCCTAATTTAGATCACTTAGCAAATGTTTTCAGATATTGGTCTGAAAGTACTTTGCATCCAAATTTAAAGAAATTGGCACAGAAATATTTATTATTTAAACCATCCTCGGTTCAGTTGAAAAGGTTATTTTTGACAGCAAGAGAAACCGACTTGGTTCCGAAAATTTGAAAGTGTTATGTTTCCTTAATCAAAATTTAATCTCCCTAAATTTCCAATATGAAATGCCAAAAACAGGCAATTTTGGTTTTTTTGGCTTATGGTTTGCTTTTTTATTTAGATTTTAAATGTGTTGGTTGTGATTTATTATTTTGTTTATAGTTTGTATTTATTTTCTTTAAAATTTCTTTTAAAAAATAAAAAATATATTAAGTATATATTTTAACATTTTTTATTTGATAATCGTAATCGTACGATTATTTTGGTTCTAATCGTAATGGTAATCATATAACAACAATCGTTGCATCACTAATTAAAATACCTGCACACAAAAGATTACCTGACATATTTGACAATGTCAGTTTTGTTGATTTAATAATAATAATAACTTTATTCCCAACTCACTTACGATAAGCTCATTAGAGGGAACTACAAAAAATGTTAAAAAAATAAATTGTTAAAAAGAAAAGAGAACATACATTTTTATAAATAGTAAACCATAACAGTCAAATAAGTGCATTAAATAAGTAATACTCAATATGTATATGTGTATATATATATATATATATATATATATATATATATATATATATATATAATATATACACAGTGAAACCTTCATTAACGGACACCTCCGAACAATGGACACCTCTGCTGAACGGATAATTTTGAAGTTACCGAGCGTCAGTATATGTATTCCTGTGTATTAAACCCTCTTGACAACTGACACTCTCAACAACGGACACGGCCAGTAAAATTTGGAACATTTTTAATAAAAACAGTAAAATTCACCTCCTCAAAACGGACAGATCAGTTCAGATAATTTTTAAAAAACCCACATTTAATACCGGTATTTTTATTGCACGTTGTGGGCAATATTTAGATCTATGCTAATAAACGGCGCGGCGCCTACCTATTGTTAATAGCACTAGTTTAACAATAGGCTGGCTTATGCTGTGTGGCTAGTAGGTAAATTGCATAATAAATAGATCACCTTATTTTTATAAAATGCAGTCTTCATCAATAGAATAATAATATCTTAGTTTTGATGTTACTCTGGTGCGATCAAAATGTCTTCAGACAAAAGAAAGTTTTTGAGTCTTCAAGAAAAAGTTGAAATAATCCAGTTCGCGGAAAAAAAAAACTTAGTGTTAGAGTAGTAGCCGAAAAATTCTGTGATATTTTGAGAAACAAGAACGATCTTAACAAGCGATTCACTGAGACCGGGAACATGAAAGAGAAAAAGAAATTTGCGAAAACTGAGGGTGCTGCCATAGACCAAATTGTCTACGACTGGTTTTGTAAAGTACGCTCCAAAAACATTCCAATATCCGGTATAATAATAAAGGAAAAAACACAAGAAATTGAGAAGAATCTAGAAGTTGATGGTTTTAAAGGATCAAATGGATGGTTGGAGAAGTCTGTCGAAGCAGCGGCTGTAGACTTGATTCAGGTAACTGATTGGCGGACGAAATTATGTGCTATTATCAAAAACTGCGCACCGAGAGACATTTATAACGCCGATGAAACGGGACTCTTTTTCCGCGCCTTGCCAAATAAAATGAATGGAGAAAAAAAATGCACTGGTGATTGGAAAAAGTAAAAAACTCCGTTGTTTTAAAGGATCAAGCGTGGAAATATTGCCACTTGAATGGTACTATAACAAGAAAGCATGGATGACAAGGGATATAATGTCGGATTGGTTGATGAAATTTGACCGAAAAATGCAAAGGCATTTTTGAATAATTCTGCATCTCACCCAAAACTGGAGTTAAAAAACGTTAAAATAATTTTTTACGGCCTAAATACATCACATTGCCAGCCATTGGACCAGGGCGAGATTGAAAATTTTAAAAACCAGTACAAAAAGTTTTTTATCAAACGACTTTTGTCATCCATGGAGTCTTCTGAATCTACCGAACAATTGGAGAAATCCATAAATATTGTAAGTGCCTTGATTTGGATTGTTGCTGCATGGAAAAAAGTCGAATCCAAGACCATCAATAACTGTTTCCGCAAAACTGGATTCGACGAAATTCTCGAAGAAAACGTTGACTACGATAGTGAATATGATGTGCCATTATCGGAATGATGTAGAAACATCAATGTATTCTCTTCCCACTTAACTTCATATTCAGAAACTGATGAAAGTTTATTCACAGAAAATCCTAACATAAGTGTACGTGAGTGCATCAGTGAATTTAAAAATAGTGAGAACGGTCAGATTTCATCTGATAGTGATGATGAAGCAATTATTTCTTCCAATATTAAGAACATTAAGGAAGCATATAAAATGTTAAGGGATATTGAAAACTTTTGTACGTTAATAATAAATTAACTAGTTTAAGACAAACAACACTTGATAATTTTTTTAAATAGAAATTTTTTATGAAGTAGAACTGTATCAAACTGTATATGTAGGTAGTATAATCTTTTATATTAGGTAGTACATTTTTATTGTATTCATACATGTATGTAAAAGATGTTGGTGTATACATAGTAACAATTGTATTAATAATTTGTACTAAACATATTATTTTTTTTAATTAAAATTACATTGGTATTTAATTTATATATATATATATATATATATATATATATATATATATATATATATATATATATATATATATATATATATATATATATATATATATATATATATATATATATATATATATATATATATATATATATATATATATATATATATATATATATATATATATATATATATATATATATATATATATATATATATATATATATATATATATATATATATATATATATATATATATATATTTGAGAGGGTTTTCTTGGAAATAAGCCAATTTGTTTAAAATATTGAAATGTTTTTAATTTTCTACATTTGTCTTTTTGGATTGACGTTTCGACCACAATTTGGTCTTTTTCAAAATCCAAAGAACGTAGGTTAGTCCTAAATGATTAAAAATTTATAAAATACGCGTTCACATTTTACGAAGATTCACACACATTTTGTAGCAGTTGTTCCGCCTGCAAGTCGCAACGAAACACTCAATATTTTAAACAAATTGGCTTATTTCCAAGAAAACCCTCTCAAATATATATAAGAAGTCAGCCAAAGAATTTTTGTAAGAAAAAAAAAAATATATATATATATATATATATATATATATATATATATATATATATATATATATGTGTGTGTGTGTGTGTATATTTGATTTTAACTTTGTCTATAAACATAAATGAAGACTTGCCAAAATTGAGTGATAATTTATACGAATTTTGCCAATCAAGTATTATTGCCAAGTCATATTGCATATCACTATAAATTTGGGCAGGATTTTCAGCAAAATAAATTGTATGATCTGCAAATAACTCAAGGTTGCCTTTTAAATTTAAATTTAATATAGAATTTAACATTTGGTCCAAGTATTGATCCCTGAGGTACACCACATTTAAATTTTTTTAAAGACCTATTTTTGCTTCCAATTCGAACATATTGGTAGCGATTACTTAAATGATTTTTAAACACGGAATAAACTTGATTTCTTATACCAATATGGTAGAGACTCCTCAATAAAATCATGTGATTTAAAGTGTCAAATGCTTGGCACAGATCTAGTGATAATAAACTACAATTACTATCAACATTACACTGAATATTTGTTATTACGTCAGCAGCAGCAATTTCAGTATCTCTAGAAACCCTTGTTAATTTAAGATTAATTATTTTTTCAAAAATGTAGGTAAAACAGATACTGGTCGGTAATTACTACAATTTATTCGTTCACCATTTTTAGAAATAGGTGAAACTTTTGCTATTTTAATTCTTTTCAAGAAAAATACTTGTTTTAAATGATAATTTTATTAAAAATAGAAAAATCGGAGCTAGTTCTTTTTTGAAAATTTTTATTGTTATTTTATCAAAACCTTTGGATTTTTTTATATTAAGTTCATCAATAATATCTTCAATATTCTTCCATGTCAGTTCTTCAAAATTAAAGAATAACGATTCTGGATTTTCTGATAAGTCGTTTGTAGGGATAAACGGAATTTTACTTGCTAATCTCTTTCCAACATTTACAAAACGATCATCCACTATTTGAACGATTTCTCTTTCTTCCTTGATTTTTCTCTATCTAATAAAATACTATTTAATTTTGTTGTTCCTATCTTATCCTTATTTGTTAAAATTAACTTTATGTTTTTTCCCATTAGTTTTTGAGCACATGTAGCAAATTCATCAAAATAAAATGTTTTTGTTGGCTAACCTAATTTTCTTTTTTGTTATACAGCCTTACATTTGGGTACTTATTTCTTTTTTTTAGATAATATTTTAATTATGTTTGCTATTTCTGTCGTAATTCGTGATTTAGAGTTATAGTATAGTTTTATAGTAGACTCATGAGAGCAAAAATCAAACAAATTTAAAATTTTCTCATATAATTCATTTGGGTTTTTAAATAGATGTGGTTTTCTATCCAAAAGAAGTAATTCTCTTTTTAATTTGTTTTATAGATCGTTTAACTGAAACTAAAAAAGTAGGTTGTTAAAAACAACGGAAACAATACAAAAAATAAATACTTAATGCAATAAACAATAAATGAATGAAACAAAATAAAGTGGTTGAAGTGTTGTCAATTTACTTCCTGCCAGTAGGCCAAATACTGTGGAAAAACATTTAATACATTAAAAAGAATGCCAGCCTCTTCGATTCGTCTACATTCGATTTCTGTTCGCTCCTTATGGTGTCCCCACAAAAAGTAGTCGAGGGGCGTCAAGTCTGGAGACCGAGGTGGCCACTCTATTGTATCCCTACGCCCTGCTGAAATCATATTTCAACATTTGGTGCACCATTACCTAACAAAATCAAGTTTAAATACTTAATAGAGCAGGTAAAGTAAGGAACCTTTATAGTACACCAAATATTTATCTTTTGGGCAATTTTGGCTTGATTCTCACGTGTTCAATCCATTTTCCATTAAAAAATTGATATTGCAACGTTGGATCATGATTTCACAAAATTCCAAGCACCTATCGTGATCATCCTCAGAGAGTTCTTGCACCAGAGTTATTTTGTACGGATGAAACTTTTCGGTTTTTGAGAAGTCGGTCTACGGACATGTATGAGACGTCATTTCCCCTTCATCACCATATGTTGCTCTTCAGCAGTTCTCAGCATCATCATATGTTGCTCTTTTAGGTATGACAGAACTTACAGCATCTTACCTTTCCAGTTTCACGAAGTTTTTTGTTAATTTTACTTACGATAGATCTATTTATCATTTATGTTAGGATGCCATTAAAAATGTTGCAGCTTTCGCATCCTCATAACCCAGTAAAATTAAAATTTAATTCTTTAAGTTACAGTTAAATGATCCATTTTTGTAAATCAACAAAACTGACATTGTCAAACATATCAGGTTACCTCTTGTGTGCAGGTATTTTAATAAAAGGTAATACATTAAATTATGGATATTAGACCCTTAATTCGCAAAAACTGTTACCTTTCATAAAGAGTACTCTTAATAAAAAGTATTGAGAATTTTACGCCCTATTTTAACAGAAAAACGGTAAATTTGGCAGCAATGAGGGATCCGGCATATAATTTCATACCTAACTGTACATATTTTCATTAAATTCGGGTATATTATCTTTAATTTCTATTTTGTAGGTTTTATTCAGTAGAGGTTGCCTTGGCGAATACCCGGGTAACAGAGAGAAATAACGAATTAGATCTTGCATGGAAACATCTAGATGATATCAGGAAGGTTTACACTGACGTATTAGGGATAACTAGTGTAAGTAGTATTGCATATTTTTACTTTTGATGAGGCAAAAATAAGAAATAAGCATTTAGGCATAGTAATATCATAAAATTTTGCAGCATTTTTGCTACTAAAGTCTCAGATTATTTATTGACACAGACTCGGATCAATTTAAATCAAACAAACAAATTGAAATTGGCATTTGACATATAGGAAATATCTGGAAAGAATGCCAACACAAACAACATGCTAATTGCTAATTCGGCGAACCTAGTCTGACAGCAGAACGTCTTTTTGTCTTTGTCTATTTATGAAAAACTGTGCTCTTACGCGCCAGATTTTAAGATTGATGAAGTGATGCTGCGAATCGAGACAAAATTTGTATTCTCATCTCGAACCTTGAGACGAGACGAGAATTAAAGGGTAGATGTAGTAGTAGTAAAAGAAACCCTCACCTTATACACTGCTGAAACTTCGAATTGCACCAAGTAACTATTAATGTGAAATTCAAAATGACATACAGGGTTTTTTAGAAAAATTGATTTTTTTCTAAAAATGGTCTGCTGAACAAAGCCCACTTATGGGAATCAGATTCAGTATGGTCTATCAGGGTTGGCACTCTTAAGTGTTCCACCATGAATATGTATACAGGGTGCACAAAAAACTCTACCCATTCTAAACTTAAACAATGTTGAATTTCTGCTCCGCAAGGTAGATAGTATTTCAGATCTTTGCTACCCACTGTATTATTGGGACATATTCTCAGTTAATTCGAAATGATGGGTAAACAGTTTAAGTAAGTCTCTATAAACAAAAATGTGGAAGGTGATTACATATCTTAAGCCCCTCAAAGAAAAATTAACTTCTGATGAGCGCTGATTTAGGAATAGGTAAGGGTAAATTATCAGAGTTTCTTATTTCATACTGTTGACTCATTTGTATTCCCCTAAATCTCTTGTGAACAAGGTATGCAGTTTCCAGTATCAATAAGCAAGGCAGGGTAAGGATTTTTTGTTGATAAAACAAAGGACTACAATGATATCTAAACTTGGCCTGACATATATAGCGAACTGCTCTATTTTACCATATCTCAAATGGGTTTCCACCAAACTGAAGTAAACATTTCTAGCCATGTCACTTCCCAGCTGATTCGAAACTATGCGGACTGCTTAATAACCAGATGCCAACTAAATCACTAAATTTTAGCTTGTCATCAATCCAGACATCCAAAAACTTGGTACAGTTTTTGTTAGTAATTTGTATGTGTGTTTCATCTATGTCAAATTTGAAAGTTATTATATTAGTCTTGTTAATATTGAAACTAAGAGAATTAGCCTCACACCAAGACTGAATCCTGCGAACGTCAGTGGACACACTGGTCATTAAACCATCTACCTCTTTACCTACCCAAAGAAGTGTGGTGTCCTCGGCAAAAAAAGTAAATTGGCCTGGTATGTCAATAGTAGCTAGATCGTTAATATGTAGGAGAAACAATAAGGAGCCCAATCCTAAACCTTGTAGGACGCCTTGCCTGATATTCATCACCTCAGACATCCCTTCCCGACTACCCACTAGTTGTTTCCTGCATTTTAAATAGGATGAAAACCACTCAAGATTCCCCTAAAACCATAAAAAAACAGTTTGCCTAGCAGTCACATAACTTACACAATCAAACGCCTTTGAGAAGTCGCAGAAGACTGCTGCAGCTAGGTCGCCCTCATTGAGCCCCAGATATAGGCGTTCCTAGAAATAAAATACAGCATTTTATTATTTTTAAACCCAAATTGTGACTGTTGTAAAACATTGTGACGATTAAGGAAGTTTAGTATTCTCCCCTTTACAAGTTTTTCAACTATCTTGGATAGGGTTGGCAGAAGGGAGATGTGACGAAAGTTTCCTGGGTCACCTCCTTGATATATCGGTTGGAGAGCCCCCCTAAACAAGAGAAGAATTTTTGTTTTTTATGTTTTTTTTATGTTAGCAGATTTTGAAACTTGTCGATAGATGGCCCTATACCTACTGAAATATAGTAAAAACCCAGGATCTGCAGTATATTTACCAATTGTGCGTAATGAGCGAAGATTGGTTGTTGATTTCCTGATTCCATCGAATTCAAGATTGATAAAAAAACCAAACCCAACAGATCACTATTTTAACGTCCACCTCTTAGTTTTTGGTAAACCCTGTATACAATATTCATGTTGGAAAATTTCAGGGATGCCAACCTTGTTCATAATCTGATAGATATAGCTTTGATTACCACAAAAACCCCGTATGTCTGAAACTTAGAGTAAGAGTTAAAGTAGAGATCACAACTCATTCATATATCAAGTTAGGGGTATGCGCCAACATGGTTCCCCTATTTTTCACATTCTATCGACCAATGTTTACGATGAAACAAGAAGTGGGGATGGCCCATGCCCAAGCCGTGGCCATTTGTTGACGAATGCCAGTGACGGCGTGAGTTTTCACTTCCCGCATAAGGAAATATCATTAATCGTGAAAAAATTATCGTTCCGGGTTTTTACAGATCCTCATGTTTTTCCATTACTGTCGGTCGGTCGGTCTGTTTCGGTATAGCTAAAAAATCCACTTACTCGATTAACTTTAATTTTATTTAATTTTCCACAAAAATTACGTCTGATATAAAAAAAAAACTGGTAAAATATTGGTATGAATTCAATATGGCGAAACAAAATGACGACCTGTTAAAATATTTGATGTACGAAAATGAAGAAATGGGCCATGCTTCATTATCGTTGAGAAAAAGAAGGATTCTTACCTATTTCTTAATGAGGCAAATAGGTATTTTTACAAACTTCAAAGAAATAATCGTTCTCTACTTCACTATCTAAAATCAAACCATTAAGTTAGGTAAGTTTAAAAGAAAATTAGAAAATTAAACTTTGGTTTTAGTTATGTTTGCCTTATGTCACTATCATTTTGTAATTATGACATTTAGAAAAATTATTTGTTCACTGTAACTGTCAAGTTAGACCTTGTCTAAAGTTAAACCTCTTTAGTGAATACGGGTGTTAGAGTTTTAAATTAAAATCAATGCTTTTAATGCGCTTTTATTGGCTTCCTATTCGTATGTTTGTATGTCTGGTTCAAATCTTGTAACGGATTTTTCAGCACTTCCATTACCGATTATTTTCAAATTTGACACCTTCGGATATAAATAATCCGAATTTTTTTAGTCAACGTTTAGAAATCCAAAATGGCGGCGCCAATACGGTCGACAAACTTTGTTACTTGTGTAGCCAAAACTGAAAATGAGTGCCTAGGAAATTTTAAAAGTGTCAGCATTTAAAAATTCAAAATAGCGGTGTCAAAATGACAATTTCAACAGGTCGGACGGATGATTGTAACATTTGTGGGGATTATTTAAGAATGCACAACAAAAATCATAATGTTGGCGCCAATATAGCGAACGAATTTTGTCATTTGTACAGATTCGGCTGAAATATCAGTATCTAAAAGTATTTAAGAATATAAGTTATGAAATTTTAGTCAATATTTGAGAATTAAAAATGGCGGCATCACCATAGCAGACTAATTTTAAAATTTTTCCAGATTTGATTAAAATTCAAGATTGTAATGCCAACATGGCGTCGGATTTTTAATATTTAAACAGATTTGATTAAAAATCGATATTAAGTAAGCAATTCATACATTTTTAGTAATAAATATTTAAAATGGGGATGTCATCAATCAATCCGATAAGTACCTTTTTCAGATATTTTTAAACATTTAATTAGGCCACCGTTTTGTTTCCCCATTTTGAATTTGCCTCAACATTTTTACCAGTTCATCCCTATATAATATTTGATTTTTGAGCAAAATTTGAACATAATCGATGTAGTAGTTTTCAGTATTGACACACAACATAAGGCCGCCATTTTGGATTTGTAGTAAAACTTATCAGTTGATGGTCATGTCACACCTAATTTTTCTGCAAAATTTGGATAAAATGGATAAGCATTTTCTTAGTAATATTTTTTTAACATTTCAATAAACCGCCATTTTGTTCAGCCATATTGGATTTTTACCAAAATGTTACCACGTCATCATCATATGACCTTTAATTTTTAACCAAAACTTGAAGTAAATAGGACAGGCAGTTCTTGAGCTTTGTCGCGGACAGACATACAGACTAACCGACGCAACTGAGAAAACATGTTTTTTTGTAAGTAGAATACTTTCCTCTTGCGAGGAAAGTAAAAAAAAGCGAGCACTATTAGATACGAATAGAATAGTCAATTATTGTCATATTGTTTTTCCATGTTAATAGCTAAAATTTAAAAAATAAAAGATTTTTTTTAATTTTCAATATCCTAAATCTTAAATTGTAACCAGGTTAGAACATGTTTACGAACACATTTTTACTTTTAATACACAAAGAATCACCATATAAATTCCTTTACTTGACAACACTTATATAAAAAATTGGCCCAACTCAAGTGAAAATTAAAAAACAGGCGCATTTTGGATTTGTAGTAAAACTTATCAGTTGATGGTCACGCGCAGTTTCTTAGTAATATTTTTTTAACATTTCAATAAACCGAAATCATCCGAAACTTTATTATTTCCCCAGGTTTCATCCAAAATCTAGCGATTTTCGAAATCGCAGTACGTTTTTTTGAGCGAGAGACGCCTTTCGACTATTTTAATATAGTCTATACAGTATAGGTATATTCTATAATTATTTTAATTCACTGATAGGAAAAACTATTGTAATCGGCAAAAAAATCACCTCAGAGTCTTTTTTGTATAATTTTGCTTCTGAAGATTCTCACATGACCCTCGACGAAATAAACGTTCTATTATACTGAACCGGATTGGTCAATACGTCATGTGACCCAAAATAAGTGAATAAGGTATTTTCCATTAGACATGTTTCCTGGAAAAGGAAATCTTGCTGTTTACCTAGTGATTAAAAGAAAATTACAAACTTAAACGGCCATTTTTTTACAAACTCACATTGCCGCACCATAGTTAGGTCAACTAAAGTTCCTAGTTTCACAATGTCCAAGATAAAGTAAATAAAACTTATTTATTAAATATTTAAAAAATTAATGTTCTAATGTCACCGCACCTTTAGAACGCTGCTTCTTGAAGTAAGGCAACATATAATTAGAAGATTTGAGCCATATCAACAAATACACAGTAATAAATTAAAACACATGCAGTAGTGACGCTAAGAAAAGCTTGGTATCTAATAAAATATTTTTTAGCAAATTAGTTTATTGCAGTTCCACGACCCTCTATTGGTTTTTAAGCCACGCCGCACAGTGAGTTAAATCGGCCGTCTAGCACGACAGAAGTCCTAAATGTAATTTTGCAATATTCTTAACATATTCTAAAAATCTGTATTTAAGATAGTGTTAATAATAGAAAAATGCAATTGAGAAACAAAATTATAATTACAGTTCTCGGAGGGGAAGCCTTAAAGTTAGTAAATATTTTAAATCTGAAATTAACATGTTTCTATACATCATTTTCAAAACATAAAATATAATACTAAACATAGCAAATATTTTTCTAATTTCTTACATGACTACTGTTTATAATTAAACTTTTCTACGGTATCAAAACTTTTTAAATATTAAAGCCCTTACCTCAGAAAATTTGGGTCTTTTTAGGTATTACTATATTTACGTAGTTTTTTTTAACTTGTAGAGCATGCAAAAAAAAGTTTGTTGAAGTTTAGTTTAATTTTTATATAAAAAATAAGAAAAAGGATCCCTTTTAACCAAAAACCAAAAAATTAGCTGCTCATAGATGCCCATTCGGGATTTATATAGCTTTAACTATGGCTCCTTAATTACTACTGACTGAACCAAAAAAAACTGCACGATGTTTATATGACCAGAACTTTGCAAATAATTGTCCGAGTGTAATAACGGTAAACATTTTGCAAAGACTAAGGTACAAAATTTCGGAATTTTGTGTTACAGCTGTCATCTTTTTAAAGTTCAAGATGGCGAACCCATTTTAAAAATATGGATATTTTATCCCTCGGTAGAAGTTTTACATGCCACATCGTGTTAAAACTAAATTAACAGTTATAATGCCACATTATTTCCAAGCAAAATGATAACACTTTTAAAATTCGGTAAATAACTAAGATATAATTTTATAAAACCACACTCCCTTCAATTCTTTTAATATTAGAAATGAAAATTTCAAATAAAAAACTAATCAATTAGGTAAATTTTAACGACTTTTCTACCTTTACAAAAATAAATCTTAAACGAAGATATCTCCTAAGCTACCAGTTCAGTGCCAGTAATTGGCATTTTTGTAAAGATAATTGCATAAAAATATAAAAATATATAAAGTGCAATATATAAAATATAAAATAAATACAAAAATAAATATAAAAATATATTAAGTGCAATATCTAAAAAATATCGACTTCATTGTATATGGCAAATAACAAAAACAATTTATTTATCACGAAAAGTATACCTAACTAATTAATTTTTATTTGAATGTTTTATTACCAATATCAAAAAAATTAAGGAGTGCTTGGGTGCAGGTGCATACGTAGTGGGCTTTTCTAAAACATTATCTGTTACATATTGTTTAGTCTAAAAGTTCTTCTATTGTTTATGTAATGAATAGAATAGAAACTCAATGATATTTTGTACTCACAATTCTACATAACCTAAATAAAGCAATATTTGACAAGACACCTTGTATTCTATTTTAATTTTATATGCATCATATAGCTATTAGTTAATAATAAGTTTAAAGCAATGATTCATGCATTTTGACATCAATTGTGTTTTTAAGTTACACAAAACATTACATTTTTATTAAAAACTGAAGCCATTTTAGTAACCCGCATCTTGTTTACATTTTTTTTTGCAAAACATTTTGTTACCTATCCTAAAAAAGTATTATATTAAATTTAAAAAACGTTAAAACAATGCTTGAATAATTATGTCGTACTACATGGCCGATTTACCACACTGTGCGCCGGTCACGTGACCCTGTAACAATGTTTACTGTAGACTATTATACTTTTTTACTATAAGGATCCCTTGTCAATGAAAGTGGGATGGTCTCATACTACAATGGGATGGTAATACGTGGAGTTGTCGATCGGGTTTGCCATAGCATCTAAAACTCTTGTAACTGGTGAAATCTGATCTGAGACTTTGGGTATTTTAGTTTGTATTTTACTATTTTGCAATAAAAGTAATTTCTTTATACTGCTTAGAAACTAATACTGGAAATACATACTATTCTATTTCCATCGCAGGAATAATCTTGATAGCGTTTTGAATTCGGTTGATAAGGTTCTCCCTCGTTGTTGGTTTGATATTAAACGCCATATCCTTTAGTCGTCCCACAAATAAAAAGTTAAATCTGAGGAACGAGGGGGCCAGGAGAATAAACTACCTCTACCTATCCACCTCCATGAGCTATACCTAAATCTATAGATGTGGCTCTAATACTGACATGTGGGTTAATTACAATATACGCCAGCGCATATTTAATGTTTGCTTCTGTAAGGCCGGTTCTTTGCCTTCGATGGAGGGGGCGATGAAAACTACCAGTAGCACGGTTTTGTATAAACATTGGTGTTCCTGGCTAGGCTTGGCATCGTCGTACGATCGACTTTGGCAGTGGCTAAATATGTAAACAATGAACTCTATTTTTATTCTTCCTCTAAGGTCGGAAACGAAGAAAAAATTTTAAAATCGCTGGATTTTTTTTTCATTACCTAGATCTAGATTATTTTGGTTGCACAAAGAAAAAAACAAATCTTCCATAACAAATGTTTATTCACCTAGGAGTAAATTACAAAAATTATAATTCTGTAGACTATTGTTATAATTTAATTAATGAAGTATTATGATTAATAGCGTATGTATTATTGTTAAATAAATTACTATATAAATGTGTTACAAATAATATCCGAGTTCAAAATTTTGTATTATTTTAGAATAAAGTTACATTCGAAACAACACTAACATTAGACATGAGTATCGGAAATGTGATACCAGTAGACTGGATCTATACTCCCTTAGTTCTGCTGTATTCTAATCAACAGAGAAGATCTAAAGATGAACAAGTCGATGAGTGGAAAGATTTTTGCACAATTTTAAGTTGTTTACGATGGATCCTGATCTACGAGACATATTTTGAAAGTTTGGCAGAGTCAATCAGTCCCACAGAAAAATATGTGAGATTGGGATGCTTATTTTTGGGGAGCGATAATTTATTTTTGCATGAGGAATTGCAAGGATTAATAACATTACTGTACCTGTTTTTAGTTAAGAATGAAAGGAAAATTAACTTTGAACAAGAAATATCAGGTAAGATAATTTTTGTAATCAAAAATGGCGATATAAAATTTTAACGGAATTTGAAAACACAGATAATAAGTAATGAAAACAGCTTTGAAATTAATCATCATAGTCTGTTTTATATAGTGATGGGCAGCGGATACTTTCCAATTTCCGGGAAGAAATAAATTTTGGATTCCGTGAAACTTTCTTTAATGCAATACAATACAAAACTCTTTATTCAAGAAAATACAAAATGTTACAAACAAGCAAATTTACATTATAAAGGAGTGTTGGAGCAATTTTAAAAAGACATTTGCATGAATGTGTGGTGTGGTCTTAATAATAAAGGGATTTTCAACATTAAATTTCGCTGATAAGCTTCAAAACCGCCTATGAAAAATTTAACCACAAAAATGAAAAATTGTATTAGACATTTTTATCCGAAAAAACAATACGAACAATTTAAATGGCTAACAGGGTGTAAAAATATAAGTAAATTATTTTGTTGGCCATGTTTACTTTTTAAAGGTCTCTGGTAAAACTGGATTTTCCGATTTAAACAATTTCCATAAAGCTGTAAAAAGACACATTATGTCCAAAGCGCATTTGCAGGCTGTCATAAAAGAAAAAGTCTTCGGCAAAACCAGAATTGAACACACCCTTAATAAACAGTTGGAAATTAGTCACCGCCAACACAATGAACTAGTCGATAAAAACAGGCAAATATTAAGAAGACTTATCGAAGTTGTTTGTTTTCTCGGACAGCACGAATTGGGATTTAGAGGTCATAACGAAACAAGGGTTTCTTCAAATAAAGGAAATTTTCAAGATTTACTTAGTTTAATGGCTAAATATGATGATTGCTTAAAAAATCATTTAGAATGATTTATTTAATTTCCGCTGTTGCAACCATTATTCTAAAAATAATTAAGCAGGAGATTGGCGAGGCGCGGTTCATTGCTATTGTTCTGGACGAAACAACTGACATCACTAATTTTAGACAATTATCTATAGTAATACGCTACGTTTAAATAGACGGAAGTATTCAAGAGCGATTTTTAGGTTTTAAGAATGTGTACGAAAATCGTACAGCAGATGCATTATATACCGTAGTTTATAACGTTACGAAAGAAAAAATTAGTTGCTCAAAGCTATGTTGGAGCTGCAGTGATGGCAGGACAATTAGGGGGTCTGCAAGCTAAAGTTCGAGAAACTTTCCCAAGTGTTGTGTTTGTCCATTGTTTTGCTCATAAATTAAATTTAGTTTTAACCCAGTCCATCAATCACATTAAAAATTGTGAAGTATTTTTCGTTACTTTCAGTCAATAAAACGTACACAATCTTTGGACTCCATTGTCCACAAACGATTGCCCAAAGTAGCTCCTACTAGGTGGAACTATAAAGGAAGACTTGTGTTAACAGTATCTGAAAATCGTGAATCACTGATTGAACTGATTGATTATTTTGGTTGCTCTTCCATAACAAATGTTTATTCAGAATTGTTATAATTTAATTAATGAAGTATTATGATTAATATAATTATTGTTAAATAAATTACTATATAAATGTGTTACAAATATCGTGAAAATCGTGAATCACTGATTGAACTATTTGAGAATATAATAAAATAATGAAACGTTCGAAGCAATAAATAGTTCGGGGGGTTTTTTGACTGTTTGAAACGAGATTTTAATTTTAATTATTTGTTGAACATATTTTCAGAAATATTTCCATTCTCGGACAATATTTTTAATATATTATAAACTAAAACAAATGATATTGCTTTTTGCTGATTTTTCATGTTAAGCCAAAAAAGAGATGACTTTGACCTATTTTGGAAGAAAACGATGACGTTAAATGTAGAGCCACAAGCCAAGCGTCTTCGAACAGACAAGGTCGGAGATGTTCAAACATCATACAGACGCCTCTTTTATGAAATAATCGATCAAATTCAGCAACAAATAAACTATAGATTTAACGGTTTAAATGATTTTAAATTCCTCGAACTCTGCAATTTTGATGCATTTAAAGGAAAAACTTTTCCAGAAGGTGCGTTTAAATCTCTTCTTCTTCATTATGGCCAGTTCTTCGACCGAGTGTTACTGTGGTCTGAACTAAAAGTGATTTACGAAACTGATAACATTAGCGCAAAAAATAACGCTAAGGAACTAATGCAATTTTTAAAAGACAAGGAGCTGGAAGATACCTACACCGAAGTGTCGAAATTGTGTGAGTTAGTATTGACAATATCTGCCACAAGTTCACCAGTAGAACGCAATTTTTCAACACTTAAACGTATAAAAAAATCGCTGTTGTCCATTGAAAATAACTTCTCCAAAATATGTCGGAGCATCGACGTTTTTATGATGACGTCATTGACGAATTTGCAAAAAATGATCGAAGAATCGAATTACATTACAAATAGCTAAGTTTCTAAAAATTGCTTCCCTTTCTTAAAATTTCACCGCACGCCCCTGATTTGCAGTAATTAAAAGTTAAAATTAGAATACATACATGGAGATCTACATTTGTTTTAATTATAAATATACATGAGTATACATTATCTATTTAAGACATGAAAAACAATAAATACATATTATAGTATATTGTTGACTATACTGTACTACTATTGATACATTAATAATACAGGTAACAACTTATTTTAACAATTGAATATTTGTTTTCTATTTTTTAATTCGCGTAATAAAAGATTTTGATAGACAGAAAAATAATAGGCACTAATTTTACGTGTTATCCTGTATAAATAAGGAAGATTATCCCAAAATATCCATTCAGATGTTACAATAAAATACCCTACTATACCCGAAATGTGTTTATGGAAAAAGTATTAAAATAAAAATATACAACTTTTAACCCCGTAGTATGGTGAATTGGCAAAAAGTTTCCTTACATTTTCGGCAAAATAGACATAATAACAAGGAGACAGAATTGTTTTGAGTTGAACGCAACCATATATAGTCAAAATTATTACTTGTTTTGTCTATTGTATCTTTTTGATTTGGTTGATTGAGAAGGGCCTTACTTAGGCCAAAACGTATACTTATTTACAACAAGATGTTGTACCTTTTCAAACAGAAGGAGTATATCTCTCATTTTTTTTAAACTATTTTTAATATAAATTTTTTTTTTAAAACTTTATGAGGTGTCACAATTAAACTATGTAAAATTCTAAATGTGACACCTTTTGGGTGTAACTGTGACTTGCGCTAAACTACGCCTTTAGATGTATTATGCTGATTTATTTTAATTGTGATATATTAGAAGTCACAATAAAACGAATTTTTTTTACCCGATCACAAATAAACTTTTATTTTAACTTAGATGTTAGAACACACATATGTATAAATAAACATAGGGTAAACGTTACAAGAGTATTTCAAGTTATGTATTCAAAAATAAACAACTGTTTAAACTACAACGAATATAAATATAAACTAAAACGTAAATTCATTTTTGTTTTTATGAAATAATCATAAAAAAATACAGAAACATTGAAAAGTAAAAAAGACAAAATTTATTGAACAGAAAGTCCATCGAACTGAACACAGGAACAGAACAGGAGGTACTACTCTCAATACATCCTCTGTTCTGATAGTATCTAGGTCTTGAACATTGGACCAAATAAAATATTCACCTTTCTTTCTTAGAAAAGTTGCTTTGACGCTTTCGTCTAAGACTTCCAAAACTTTACCTAAGAAATGCTTTAAGGCCGTTTTACATGCTGCAATTCTTTCTTGCAAGTTGCAATAGTCTTGAACAAAAGCATGCGCAGTGGCAAGACATTTGTATCTTTTGTCAAACTTTGCATGCCTTTGTTCAAGACTATTGCATATTGCAAAGAAGAATTGCAGCAAGTAAAATGGCCTTTAGTGTTTTTTTTGTGGCATAAGTAGCAATAATCCATGAACCGACTTTTAAAGAAAGATCAAACGGATAGTACCCTTCTTTTTCATTTTCAGCCTCTACCAGTTCATTCATACTACTTACACCGTCATATCCGTTTGTATTATCGCTATGTTCAGACTCATATTCTATTTCGGAATCACTACTTTCGCTTTCTTGTATATTTCTGCATTTTACGACTTTTTTCTGTATTAAAAATATAGTTCCTAGCCGCCACCGATTCTTCAAGTTGCTTAAGATAATCGTCTCTAGTAATAACATCTGCGAGGTTACTATTTAAAACTGTTCTCTTTTTTACTGGCGCGCTTGTTGGTCTTGCTATTTTTGTCAATAACAGTTCTTCAAAAGAAACATTTCTTTCTTCACTCTGCCTACTGGATTCAGTAGTTCTTTAGATGTGGATACACGAGCGGGTTTTGTGGAACTTGCTCATTTATCTTCCCTATCTGTTGCTGTTAAAATTCGTTATTTTTGGACTGATCTGTATTAATTGACGTAAAGTTAGAAGTCTTAATCGCTTTCCTGTTAATAGGACTTTCGTTAGGCATGCTCTCGTTCTAAAGGCCAGTGACCTGAAAAGATCTTTTTATTAAGTTTTCTGGCATATTGCTCCAGACTTTTCGTACTAGTATAGAAAAATCTGCCTTGCTCATTGCTATACCATAATGTGCTCTTTGCCATAGTGTTACTTCCTCATCCCATTTTTTCAGAAAAGCTCCGAATGGTATTGCAAGTGGCTGCAATACATGTGTAGTATGTGGTGGGAGTTTTAGCAAACAAATATTCTCTTCTTTTGCCAACTTTATGAGATCATTGAAT
The DNA here is from genome assembly GCA_030620095.1 of Kuschelorhynchus macadamiae. Taxonomy (NCBI): domain Eukaryota; kingdom Metazoa; phylum Arthropoda; class Insecta; order Coleoptera; family Curculionidae; genus Kuschelorhynchus; species Kuschelorhynchus macadamiae. The sequence goes on along the minus strand of JAUTXW010001318.1, from coordinate 1,823,826 downwards.
ACATGTGATGTATGTCCATCAAACAAAAGCAAGAACGGGCGTTCTTTTGGGCAGAATTTTAAAAAATGATTTTTGAACCAGGAATGAAATGCATTTTCTGTCATCCAGCCGTGTAGTGTTGCAGCGTATCCGGTATGCGGAAATGCTTCTTCTAACATCCATGCGTACCAGAGATAAGGATCTGCTGCCTTTTTCGCTCAGGAAAATGACTTGGTATTCTGTAACAATATAAAAGGGCTCTTAGAAAAAAATGGGTTTGCCTGAATACACTCCAGATGATTGGCGCCTTTTTATTAACAGTTCAAAACGTAGTTTAAAATGTGTTCTTTTACATAACGGTAACAAATATGGCTCAATTCCTATTGGTCATTCTACTACCATGAAGGAAGAATAGGAAAAAAAATTAAATACGAAGAACATCAGTGGACAATTTGTGTTGATTTAAAAATGGTTAACTTCCTCCTTGGACAGCAGAGTGGTTATACAAAATATTCTTGTTTTTTGTGCCTTTGCCTTCAAGAGATGTCATGATTCAAGGAAAACAAAATGTGATCAACGAACCTTTGGTTTCAAGATAAAAAATCTTACTTCCGCCCTTGCATATCAAGCTAGGCTTAATGAAGCAATTTGTGAAGGCTTTAAATCGAGATGGAAATTGTTTTGGGTATTTGTCACGTAAATTTCCTGACATTAGCACGGAAAAACTAAAAGCTGGTATATTTGATCACATCAATGAACGAGACTGAATCTAACGCTTGGTGTTCATTTGTTCAAGTAGTACAAAATTTTCTTGGCAATCATAAAGCAAAGAATTACGTAGAATTACTGGAAACTATGCTTTCAAATTTTAATATTCTCGGCTGTAACATGAGTATAAAAGTTCACTACCTCCACAGCCACCTAGATCGTTTTCCAGAAAACTTAGGTGATTGTAGTGAAGAACAGGGGAAAAGATTCCATCAGGATATTAAAACTATGGAAGATCGTTATCAAGGACGATGGGATAGCCACATGATGGCGGACTACTGCTGGAGCCTTCAGCGAGACTGCCCTAGTAAACTCCATTCTAGAAAGTCGTATAAAAGAAAATTTTTATGTGATTAGTGACTAATGTAATTATGTAAATTAAGTTTTTGCAATAAATACTTAAATCCATGTGTCTTTGTTTTTTTAACTGGTAATAGTAATATTATATATTATAACAGTTATAACGTAAAGTATATACACAATTTTTTTTTTTTTTTAGATAGATCTAATAGACAAAATCTGAGAACTTTTATACATTTTGCATCCAAAAATTACCCAGGAACAGTTAAAAAATCGCAGACACCAAAATGTGTGTTGGCCTGTGTAATAAGAGTTTTTAATTTTGATTGGGAGTTATTAAACGATTGTTCTATATACAAATGTGTTAAGAATTATTACTAATAATACGCTCCCGCTGATGGCCATTGACATATTATATGTCGTGGGAACGTTTTCTGAAATTTTCCAAATATTTCAAAGGAAGGTGTCCGAAGTTTTGTAGGAAAATTTCCTGGAATTTTCAGGAACTGAGAAATTTTGCTTAACACCAGTCTTATATTTGCTGAAGGAATTGTGCATACGACTTTGTGAAACTATCAAACAGTATGGAAAAATACATTGTCACAATCATATACCATATCAGTATTCTTTTTTTTTATTCAAGATATATTTTGTTGTAGGTTTAACTAACTTCAAAGATTTCTTTATTCAACTCTTGGAACAATACCAGGGAGTAAGTTATGGAAATAAAGTGTTTGGAAACGTATTGCTGTTTCCTTTAATGAAACGACACGATGTTAAGTATAGGAAAACATTATGGTCTGAATATATGGGTGTTGTAGAGACGTTTACCGTTCGAAACGAAGAAGTAAGTTTGAGAGACATTTTAATGGAGAGTTGTTTTAACTTTAAGCAGAGAATTTTAACACTGCTTGTTGAAATTTAATGTAGTATTTCAGCACGGTTATTAGAGGAATGATTGGCTTATGCACGCCCTACCAAATAAAACGTATTTCCGTTGTTTGCAGTCACAATTGGTTTTGTTTGTGCCCACCCATATGGTTTATATTTTGTTAATTTTTATTAAGGTTATTAGAACGAAAATTTTTGATGTACTTGACAGAATTGTGCGACTTCCTGTTTGACCGGAAGTGAGTCCAATTTCCTTTCTTTTTTTTTAATAGAACACCCTGTATATTTTTACGTTTTCAGAATCTAGACTTTTTCTACATAGTATCGAATTAGAAAATCAACCCAATCCACCATTTTAAACTATTGACAGCTCTGACGTTTTCGATTATTAAGACAAACGTTTACCCTTTCCGTGTCCCCTCAGATTAATTCTTAATCTGAGCATATTCCTCACTCTATTTGCATTTTTAAAATCCGGACTAAATATTAAATTAGAATGGAATTCTCATACAACAAAAAACTAAACTAGCACCAAAAAAAAACAATTACAACTGCGGATTGTGATTATTATATGTTTATTGCGGTTCGAGTCTGTCGGCATCAGCGATGTTGCCGTATTTTAGTAGGTAAAATCAAATATTAGATACGTTTCTTAATCTCCAAATTTAGATTGTTGCGATACTTTAGTAAGAAAAAACTATAGGAAGTTTATTAAAAATTATATAGTTAAAAATTGTTTTGCATTAGTTTAAGGCTTTTTTTTTTCAAAAGTGGCAAGGAATAAACCCAACATTATATAAGACTTTTTTTTTAATCAAAATAGGTTGTACTTTCATGCAGTAGCGGCTCGCAGGTGAAAAAGTAAATGAAGTACAAATGAAGCAAAAAAATGTCGCAATAATTTTTTTTCAGAATTTTTTTATGTGGAGGGTGTAGAATATTTTTTACGACTTACCTAAATTTTGTATACTAAATCAATTCTCCTATCCTTCATAGCAGCAAATTTATTTATAGCATCCTCATAAAATGGATGAGTTGCCCTAATCTCCTCCAGAAATTCCTTTTGAATTGCCAAGAGAAGTAAGTCTTTCTTGAGATATTGTATTTCTTAAATAAGTTTTTACACATTTAAAGCAAGAAAAACTTCTTTCCACTGAAGCACTTGTCGACGGTATTGTCAAAATAAGGGAAAACAATTTATATGCTTCGGTAAAAATATATTTATGTTTATTAATTTTTTTCACTTGCTCCTGCAGCGATATATTCCAATTACTCTCAATGGCAAAAATAAGACCAAGCTCATTTTTAAGTCGTTGACTTTTTGAAAATATTTCCCCATATAACTGTAACAAATTTTCAAACGGGCCAGTCGGGAAATTTAAACCATATCGGAAAATTTAGCAGAACCTGCCAAACATGAAATGTAAGTTTTTTACAGTCTTGAAATATTAGTGTCATTTCCATTAAAATATGGTCCAATATTTCATAAAAAAAGGTTCTATACTTAGCCCTAATTTCTTCATGTGAATGCTTAGCAAGTTCACGTTTGTAATGATTTATTTCTGTAATAGAATTTGCTTTATCAAACATGGTATTAAAAAAATGTTCATTTCTTTTTTTACAGAGCACCTCACGACAGCGTTTTATATTGGATATGCGATTTTTTTTGAAGAACGTCAAATAGTATGTCCGTGATTGAGAAAATGTCATTAAACAATAATGCCAGAAATGTGAATTCAAATTCATCTCACCTAAAAATCCTTTCGCAAGGCGGATTGATATTTCATCAGATTTGTCACAGTTTGTAATAAATTCAAAGACGTCTTTTAATTTATTCCAGTCTTGAACAATCACATTTACTAACTTCGAATTTGAAGTTGTAACAACACCATGAATAAATATAACACAAAACAGTCGAGTTAACTGCAAAGGAACTCACCGGTTGCAGCGGAATCAGCGAAAATAAAAGTAAACAACCACCGCAAACTGAACGACACGTGGGTGTAGTGTACTGCGCCTGCAAGTCTCCGAGAGCGTTGTATGGCGCTGGGCTCGACGTCATCGAGTACGCGTTGTCATGGCAACATAGTAGGAAAATCGTAAACTAAACATAGTACGTCCAGCAAAGTCAAAGCGGTTTGCGCCATTGTTATAGTTGTTATAATAAAGTTCGATTGAAAGTTTTAAAAAGACTTGCCGCCAACGGTCAAGTAAAATATTTATTCGAGATGTACAGTTTATTTTTTACCAATTAGGTGAATAAATGAATGTAAAAACTAAAGTTGTAAGAGATATATAATAATATAGATTATATAATAATATAGATTATATATATATATATATATATATATATATATATATATATATATATATATATATATATTATATTAATATAGTTAGATGTTTGCTTGTTTATTTCTCCTGGTGAAATAGCACTTCACCTACTTCACCTGAATAGCCGCCACTGCTATCATGTGTTAAAATATTTGTAGTGAAACCCATGGGGTATTAGTATATAATAGAATTTTGTAGCAGGGAAGTATTATCTAAAAACATTTTGTTTGAAGCTCGTTTTTTTTTTTTTAGGTATGGGTAAATACAGATGATCTGATCAATCCAGTTGATACAGATCTCTCTTTGTGTAAATGCTATATTAAAGCACTGTCAACCTGCACCATACCTAAGGATACTATAATGCATACAATAGCTTCAGTGAATGCCCATCATTTTAAGAAAAGATTAGAAAGTCAAAAAACAGACAGCATTGCCGATGACAGCAGCCCTTGTTCTGATGTCTGTATGTAAATTAAAATTAATAAGATTCAATTTTTCTTGTAATATTGTTTATACATTGTCTTATTTAACCAATAAATTATAATTTGTATATTCTGTCATATTGTTTTTGTATTGAAATTAAAATATAATCTGTTCGAGATGGCCGGTTACCAAACATGTACTTTCTGAATTCACCTGTATTCAGACAGAATGCAGGTAACAAAGGTAACTATAAACTTTGAAATCTAAAATACTGTTGCGAGGGTCTTATAAACAATTATACCCACGGAATTTGGATAATTTTTGAATATAAAATATAAAGTTTACCATCTTTCAGCTATTTAAAAAAAATGATTGGATGAACCACTCTTTGAAAAATACCTTCTTAAAAATGGCAACGAACATAAATCACAATTTGCAAACTAGCAGTTGCAATTGTTTTGTTTTTTGTTGTTGTTTCCACCTGGCTTGTTGTGTGAGAAAATTTACTGTGGATTTAAAAATGTATGCAAATAATCAATGTGCAAAATGTTACTTATTTATGGACAATGTAGACTGAAAGCGCCCGAATGACACAACATTTGTGCCCATTTTACAAGTGTGGGATACGGGAAGTGCCAACGTTCATCATAATAATTGTGGACCTTGGAGAAAAATAGCTCCTGAATACTTTCAGCATGTAAGTTTTTGAATATTTTTGCTACTGTGTGAATTACCTACTTAGTGCTATAAAATTAAAGTGCTTGATGAGTTTATATTTTATATTAATTTTCAGTGGTGGCTCGTGGTGAATTATATTGGGAGGTCAATAACAAATTTAAAAATAGGCATACTTAAATTCCCTGGATTCTTAGACAAAGACATGGCCACGTAGTGCCAGCTCGAATGCCCCACAAAATTTTACACAACCTATAATTTTGTTTAAAATATAACGATTTTTTAATACATTTTCATTAAAATCTCTAAGGGATTTTCTATAGCTGAGTGCGAATATCATCCCTTCCGACAGTAGCATAGTTCACCGAACATTTCATGTGATCTGCAGAAAACGCATGTTTTTTTATTTTTTCTTTAAAGTTTTTTAAGTCTTGTAACACCGCTTTTGCACCATAATGAGTCCGACGAGTCCTTAGAAAACAACAAACAAACATAATAGTAAAATGAGTTAAAGACTTCACAACCACATATCCAGTTAGTTAAATCGTACATACTTTTACGAAAGTTTCGATGAACCTCTTTATTTTTGTCTTTACTAGTTCGTCGTATACTAGTTCTGGCAAATTGCGACCATTTACCTTAAATTCGGTTATTTTCTCAAAATTAATTTCGTTAGCACTCTTTAGTTTAGTTGTTTAATTTTTTGCACTACCGACATTTTATGGTGTAGTTCCAACTTTTTAACTCTTAACATACTAAAACAAATCTTATCTCTTTGAAGTTTCATATTGATGGACTATCTTTGGATTCACAGATTATAGGAAATTTACAGGTTGTCAAGTTCTTGGGCTTATTTATAGATCATCGGCTTAAGTTTGAGGGTCATATTCTGAGTATAAATTGTAAATTGTCTAGAGAATGTTTTGTTGTCAGGGTTGTGTCTCGTGAATTCCGAATATCTGTGGCAAGAAATGTGTATTTTACGCTAATTCCCATCTGTGTTATGGTGTGCTTCTGGGGATCTTGTTTGTGCTGTTAGATTTATGTGCCAGCTAGGCTCCCGTGAGTCACGCAGGCCTGCCTTCATTGCTCAAAGAATCCTGACTTTAGCGTGCATGTTCATAATGGAGACACAATATAACACAAAACAGTCAAGTTAACTGCAAAGGAACTCAACTTAATTTAATTTTTCACCAAAATTTGAAGTCAATCCGGTTTTTACCCTTACTTAGTTTTTAGCTATGGATGGATAGATGGAATTTAGAATGTTTTTTGGCGTCTAGCGACCCTAAAACATGAAAATCTATAAAAACCTGGGAGGGTGATTTTTCACGATTACAGACCTCTCTTTTAGGAAAGCAGTAAAAATAACGGTTACAATATCCTATGCAAATATGACCCTCATGATTTTTTTCCTAAATGTTTCCTAAAGTTTCTCAGAAATATCGATCAAAATTCGGAAACGATAGTTAACTTGATACCACTGTACTAAAAACAAAAGATAGAGAAATCGTAATAGGTTTGAAAAATACTGGTGTCGGGAAAACTTTTTGAATCTCAATATTACCAAATGCAAAATCATGCGCTTTTATAGATATAAGGATCCAATAATATTTGACTATTGTATAGGAAATGATATTTTGGAATCAGTGGATACAATAAATGATTGGGGTATAGTTTTTCACAAAAGCATATACCAACATTCTATGTTGGTATTTTTGAAGCGGTATATCTGCGTTACCAAAGCTATTATGTCCATGTATAATTGTTTAGTTTGGAGTATTGTTGAATATTGTAGTATAATTTGGTCTCCGTCATATTTATATCATACTAATAGAATTGAATCTGTTCAGAACAAATTCTGTAAGTTTCTGCTGTACAAATCTAATATACCTTATAATGACATTTCATTTACTACTAGGCTACGACTAACTGGACTCAATAGTCTCGAAAAACGTAGACACATCGCAATGGTTCTTGTTCTGCATAAACTTTTGAATGGTTTTCTAGATTGTAGTGAATTATTGGCTAATATTTTATTTGGAGTTCCTCCAAGGCCGACGCGTTTAGAGGTCCTATTCCAGGAAAATTATCACCGCACACGGTAGTAATTATTTCATCGACAGAATAGTGAAAAATTACATACAAAAATTAATGATTTTCTAATCATGATCTGCTTTGTAATAATTTTTTAAAGTTTCAAATTATGTGTGTGATGTTTGTTCTTATATTGTTTACATTGGTATATTTCTATAAACCCATTTCTTTTAATTTGTTAATCTGTTTTCTTTGACTTTAAATTTTGACTCTTAATTCTGACACTTAAGTCAAGTTTGCTTTGTCACCAGTGGCGGATTTATACTTTCGGGGGCCCTACGCTTATACTTTTTTGGGGCCTCTAAAATTTTTACTTACCTACGGTCTATGCAATGTATCATTAACTAGACAGATACTCTTATAAATTTATACCTTTTATTAGATATACGATACGATATCGTCGGATCCAGTGGCGGCTCGTGATGAATTATATTGGGAGGTCAATAACAAATTCAAAAATAGGCATAATTAAAATAAAAATAAATATCTTTAAATTGAGCTTGAAATTCTCTAGAAGTTCAGATCTGCTTTGGTTCTTTAGAATTGGAAAAATGCTTAATGACACGTTCGTTAAAATTGCACGCACATTCCCTTTATAAACGATTTCTCGATACTTAACATTGCTAAAGTGGATAGTCTATCTTGGCCCAACTCCTCAACAAAATTTATAAGCCCTCGAAAAACCCCTGGATTTTCAGACAAAGCCGTTTCATCATGGCCACGTAGTGCCAATTCGAATACCCCACAAAATTTTACACAATCTATAATTTTGTTTAAAATATAACGATTTTTGTATACATTTTCATTAAAATCTCTAAGGGATTTTCTATAAGCTGTGTCTAGCTGAGTGCGAATATCAACACTTCCGACCGTAGCATAGTTCCCCGAATATTTCATGTGATCTGCAGAAAACGGAAGTTTTTTATTTTTTCTTTTAAGTGTTTTAAGTCTTTAAAACCGATTTTGCACCATAATGAGTCCGACGAGTCCTTAAACAACAAACAAACATAACAGTAACATGAGTTAGAGACTTCACAACCACATATCCAGAAAGCTAAATCGTACATACTTTTGCGAAAGTTTCGATGAACCTCTTTATTTTTGTCTTTACTAGTTTGTCGTATACTAAGTTCTAGCAAATTGCGACCACTTACCTTGAATTCGGTTATTTTCTCAAAATTAAGTTCGTTAGCACTCTTTAGTTTAGTTGTTTAATTTTTTGCACTACCGACATTTTATTTCATCTACATTCACAACTCAAACATAGACCACCTTGAAATTGGTTATTTTTAAAAAATTAAGCACTTTTTAGTTGTTTATTTTTTTGCATTAGTCACTGCCAACATTTTATTTCCTCACACATGGATCTTAAAAGAAAATAAATGTATATTACAAAAAACAGTATATAAATCAATTTTCATCGATTAAAAACGTCCGAAAGAATATCGACCGCGCGACCTTGGAACAATTGAACTTCCGCATGCCGACGTGATGCCGCGACCCATCGATCGAATTATGGGAAGGGACCGCACAGTGTGGTGTCCTATGGACAAAATTCATAAACAACGGAATTTTGAACATTGTACTGCTGCTGTTTTAATGTTATCAGGGGGTAGATTATTAGTAACTTTATTAGGTAAGTATAGTACTTAAATCAAATTAGCCTTGATTTGCCTGTCACAGCAATATTGAAATTTGACTTGTCAGAACCTGTCAAAAATACCGCCAGTTCTACGTTTCATTGTTCGTTTTCAATCGAGTTTTGTGGTTGAAGTGTTTTACGTTTTTGATTATAACAAAATGAGTTTTGAGGAGACTGGTAAGTACTATAAATTTACACATAAAGTCACCTTTCAGCTACTTCCAAAACACTTTTTTTCTCCAAGTTAAAGTCGAGTTTCAAAATTTTTAGATTTTTGATACTTTTAACTTTGCTAAGCATTTTAAAAAAATCACCTTGGATCACCTTCAGCATTTTTATATATATTACTTAGTTATTAATAAGTAGTTATCACAAAAAATTTTAATCGGCTCGGATTACGCCTAATGAAGTTACGATTATTTTTAGAAACCAATGTCATAAGAAACAAGGACTTGATAGAGGTATGGTTACAAACACCTAAAGGAAATCGAAAACAGGCAGTGTATGAAAAAATTTTGTCCCTTATGAATATCGACGAACCTTCTCAAAACATAATAGATAAAGTTATGAAGTGCAGCCAGTGGTTTGGACTAAAAATTGCAAATAAGTGGCAACAAGTTAGACATTCTCGTAATCGACTTTTACATGAGGTAGCTTGGCTGGAACAAATCATATTCCGCAATAATATCGATCCTAACGTGAATACATTTGGGGATAATAATGATCAGCCAGGACCTAGTCGCCCAATAGGAAGACCGCGAGTATCATTTGAAGAAGCTTCAATGAAAACAAAACGAAGGCGCGTAATGGAGATAACCAAGAAAATACCTGCAAATGAGGTAAAGTTTGCGGCCAGTGTTTTATCAGGTGGTGATAATAGTCAGGTTTCCTCAAATGTTACTGGTTTCACTACTTTTGAAGCCTTGGCGCTAATTTTAGATCTAGATTTGTCTATGAGAAAATATAATCTTCTTAGATATGCAATTAATCTTAGAGCCCAGAACTGCCTACCTAGTTATTATCAGGTCAAAAATACAAAAAATTCTCTCTTACCTTCAAAACTGAATATTACTGAAATTTCTGCAGAAGTGGAATTACAAGAACTTTTAGAAAAAACAGCAGATAGCATTTTTAAGTTAATAAAATTTGAGGAGCGAAACTATCGGATTAAGATGATATGCAAGTGGGGATTCGATGGCAGTAGCGGGCATAGCCAATACAAACAAAAATTTTCAGATATAGAAAACACGGACGAATTTTTGTTTCTCACAGCAATGACGCCTCTAAGGTTAATCGATGAGGAAACTGGAAAAGTGTTGTGGAAAAATCATAGTCCTTCGTCAACTCTATACTGTAGACCAATCAAGTTTTTGTTTCAAAAGGAAAATGCTAATCTGGTGCGTTCTATGGAAAGAGACATAAATGTAAAGATTGAAAACTTGCAGCCAATTGAAATAAAAACTAGAGAAGGTTACATATGTGAGATTCGAACTGATATGGTGTTAACCATGTTGGATAGTAGTGTGGGGAATATATTATCCGAAACTAATTCAACCATGAAATGCGTCATTTGCGGAGTCACACCAAAAGAAATGAATACGTTAGTAGGAATTAGTCGCCCTTCTAACCGCGATAACTATCGTTTCGGGTTGTCCACTCTGCATTGTTGGATTCGTTTTTTTGAGTGCCTTCTCCACATTGGATACCGACTGCCAATAAAGGTGTGGCGGGTTAGTGGACCTGAGAATAAAGCCATAGTAGAAGGCAACAAAAAACGAATCCAAGCGGAATTTAAAGCTAAATTGTCGTTAACAGTGGACAAACCAAAACCAGGGTATGGCTCCTCAAATGACGGCAATACAGCCAGAAAGTTCTTCCACAATCCCCAAATTAGTTCGGAGGTCACAGGAGTTGACAGGGAATTGATAGAGAAATTTTCTATAATATTAGGAGTTTTGGCTAGTGGTAATGCTATTGACCTAGATAAGTTTAGGGTTTTGCTAAATAACACCAGAAATTTATACATAACGCTTTATAGGTGGTACAATATGCCAAGTACTGTACACAAAGTGCCTGTTCATGGGTGTGAGATAATCGATGCATTTTGTTTGCCCATTGGAGAACTTTCCGAAGATGCCCTTGAGGCCAGGCATAAAGAGGCTAGAAAGCATAGATTATCTCACACTCGAAAGTGCTCTAGAATAGATACAAACAAAGATTTAATGCGTGTCCTTCTCCTTACATCGGATCCTTTCATTTCGTCAAAAAGAAACGTGCAAACTAAAAAACTTGCAGGGTCGAATGAACAAATACAAAAATATATTAAAAAACAAGATGGTATCAATTTAGGATTTGATTTTAGTTTATCTAATCTTAGTGAACTTTCGGATTCGGATTCAGAAGAGTAGATACCTATAATTTTGTATATTATGGTTTAAAAATGTATTTTGATAATTAAATTTAGGTAGTTTATTGGATATATTTTTTTCCATAACAGAAATAAATGTATTCTTTTTCAGTTTCCCTTTCTTCTTATATACGTTGCTCAATATAATAATATAATAATAATATGTATAAATGTAATATTTGACTTTTTTCTTGGTACGCCACTGTTCTTTTTTGTTTAGTAAAATTAAATATATGACTTTTGTATTTCAATTACATTTTATTTATGATAAAAATACACTCATCTTTTACATTATATTAATCTGTCATGTCTATTGGTTACAAAAACTTTGGCCTCCTTAGTACGCCACTGGATTTAAAAAAAGCAACTATTCACATAATTTAGTTACTTTACTAAGGGATAGTTATGTGTTTAAAAAACTCAAATTGGTTGACTAGTTTTCGAGATATTTAATTTTGTCCCTAGTGCCTATGTCACGCCACACTGTGGACCGGCTGATGACTCAAATCGCGGTTTCATATTCCATTTGATATCATGTTCGGCTGCCGCTCGGTAGCTGTGAAATCTTCGGGTACTTTCGTCAAGCTTCAAGGTAATCAGGGCAATTCGGACTGCCTAGCCTAGCTTAATATAGCGTGTTTTATTATGCCTAAGGAACGCAACGAAACCATTCGAATCGCCGCGCGCGGCTAATAGTGTAGCGTATTTAACTTTTCCCAAGGTTCGCGTTTTATTACAACTATTAGGAGGGACGGTTAAACGAATAATTTATTTTATGAAGTATTTTTGGGGGGGGGTCATTGACCAAATGACCCTATGGAAGAGCCGCCACTGTTAATTTTTAGAAAGTAATAAACTTTATTAGGGTTGTGCAGTTAAAATTGTACATAATCTCAAAAATTATGGTTTAGTTTCAATGACAGGATGTTTCTACTTTTTTATACGCGCCAATATTATGCTACAAATCACTATTATATTTATTAAATAACGCTTGGTCGCTAAATGCGAAAATTATGGTAAAAACTTTTTAACACGTAAGATTTTTGAGTTATGATTTTTTTCTGATAAAAAAAATAAGTTTTTTAATCACATTATTTTAAAAAGTAATGTTTGTTGGAATTAAATCAAAATTAAATTCGGGTTCCGGTATAAAGCTTACACGTTGTTTAACGCTTGCGCGTTGCGTAGTCATATAGGGAGGGGCGTCGTCTTAGCCTTGCCAGTTCTGAAATTTTAGATACAATTGCGGTATCCATCAGTAAGTAGGTGAATGTTTCACATATCATATTTAAGTTGTTAAAGTGAACTGTACTGTTACTAAGCCGCGACGTTGTCAAATTTACGTTTTCCCTAAATTAGGGAAGTTGTGCACAATCTGGTAACACTGCATGTGTCATCTACAAAGTCTCAGCCTCCTAGGGTTTAAAATAACGAAAATACAGTATACAGGAATTATGTTTGTCGCTTCTAGTACTCCCGATACCCGATGTTTCTAGTAAAAACCGGAAGTACGAAACTGCTATAAAAGCACCGGCCGTCGGATCATCGGTATTGATTTAGCACGAGTAGTGATTAGTGTTTACTTTTTGTCGAATAAAGTTAGCTGACGCGTGTAAACGTAGTATCACATTTGCGAACCAACGTTCGCATCAGTACAAAAATGTCTTAACTATAGAAACGTGGCTGTGTTAACCCCGCGGATACTTTTTGCTATATATGTGGTCAGTTTACTCCTAAATCGCAAAAAAGGGCAAATAATAAAATGACAAAAATAGCTTAACATAAATATTGTTCCGGATTCGCCGGTACACAAACACATAGTTGTTGAATGCACTCCTTTTATTCAAGACATAGGTTAAAGGGATCACAGGTAAACACTGGTTATACCTAAGAATCGTAACTAAGGTATCTTTAAACTTGTCAATGTCAGCTTGTTAACACTTCGAAATCTCAATTACGACTGAATCAAAATGTGGCCCGCGGCGCGCTTATATAGCCTTTAGAAAAGGATGGAATGATCTAGAAAATTCTAGAATAATCCATGGTGGGAAGAAAACACCATGGAATAATCTAAAAATGCCCAACAGAACATTCGAGAAGGATTTTTGACACTATCATAGTCTTTATATGGATAAAAATTAAGGTAAGTCTACTTCAAATAATAATTAAATTCATCTAAAACTTAAAAAATCTATAACTCGGGCTAAATTCGCAACATTGCCCGCTTCCCAGAGTTGATCGTCCCAATCAAACATCTTTGATATCTTGGTAACGGGCTAGTCGACGGAGATTCACCACTTTCATTTTTGCATGAGGGCTCTTCTGAATCCGATATACCACGTCATTCAGTCGGGTCACCGCACGATATTTTGACATGACTTCTGCAACTTCGGCCAGCGTCCCTTAGTTTGTTTTGGTTTGTATAACCAAACTTTTTCACCGATTGTAAATCCGGTGTGATTGGCTCGAAGATCATAATGTGACTCCATTCTATAGCTAATCGAAAAACTTCTAAAATGGTTGCGCACATATTTTCTTTAAATAAAAGTGCACATCTATGTGCATCTATAACCCGACTCATTGACCATGTGCAGGAAATTTTTTGTTTTTTTTCCAGAAATTGCATTGAAGTTTTGAAAACTATCGCAGAATAAGCCTGTTAAATAGTAACTCTAAAATTTGTGAGTTGGTGATCAAGGATCAACTTGTACCATTTTTTTATAAAAACAACTTGTCTCCTTGTCAACATGGCTTCACTTTAAATAATAGCACAGCGACTGCTCTATATGAGTTTCAACAGATAATTGTCGACTCTTTGGATAAAAAGGATATGGTATTGGGGATGCATTCGACATAGTTAATCATGAACTACTACTTTGTAAATTATTTTGTTATGGGGTAAGGGAGAAACCATTAAATTTTTTAAAATCATATTTGTTCAACAGAAAACAATTAGTAATGGTTAATGGAATTGAAAGTCAATATACTGCAACTCAAAAGGGTGTTCCACAGGTATCGATTTTGGCGCCCTTTTTATTTTTGATTTTTGCAAACGATCTGCTAACTTTTATTTTAAATACATCACAGAATGTTTTTGTAGTTTCATATGCAGATGACACTAATATTTTAATAGTGGATAAGAAATTGTATTCATTAAAGGCAATAGCAGAGGTGGTATACAATAGAGTATTACCCTGGTCTCATAAAAATAAACTTATATTCAACAAAGAAAAAACTACATTATTACATTTTTCTTTGCGTCATAATGATGCTAACTTAGATTGATTTGAAGAGTCGGACATGCATTTGAAACCAGCAGATAAAACCAGATTAGTGGGTGTAAATTTTGATTCTAACCTTAAATGGCTACCATAGATTGAGGAAGTTTGCTCTAAATTACGCAGTGGTGGTTATGGACTCAAATTTATGTCTATGCATTGTAGTCGAGAGGTAGTTTTGACTTTGTATTATGCAAATATTCACTCGAGAATTCGATATGGCATATTGAATTGGGATAGGAGTGCATATATTAATAGAATTTTCCTTTTGCAAAAGTATGCTGTCAGACTGATTGCTGGGTTGGGGTATAGGGACTCATGTAGGGACGCGTTTAAGGTGCTTAAAATACTAACTGTGACAGGAATATACATTTACGAAGTTTGCTGTTTTGTGTATAAGAACAAAACATTGTTTTAAAGTCCTAGATCTGGTCATAGTTATGAAACACGACACAAAACACTTTTATTACCGGAACATCATAGAGCTGCGGCTTATCAAAAATATATTTTTTTTACAGGTTGTGGTTTATATAACAAGTTAAATGATCATATTAGAAATGCTATTAATATTAACATATTCAAAAATCGTCTAAAGAGACATCTCCATGAAAAGAATTGTTATTCGTTGCAGGAGTTTAGTTAAAGGAATGTGTATGTTACTTTTTCTTTTTATATATTTTTATATTTAAGTGTATATGTATAGATTAGTGTTATTTTTTATCATTGACCTTTTCTTCAGTTATTGTACTACACTTTTAAATTGAAGAAATAAACGATTTTTGATTTGATTTTGTTTGCACTTATATTACTACTGAGAATTGTATAAGCTTTTGTATATTCATGGTACAATAAACCAGCGATTTCCTATAACTCTCAAAAAGAAAACAAAATTCTATAGAAAAAAGAGGAAAGTACCACTTTTCCGCACGAAAAAAATCGTGCGGAAAACTAACTTCAGGACTACTAGCACTGAAAAGTAACTTTTCCGGCCGATTTGTTAAATTAATGAATCAAAATATAAGAGTTCGAACCACACTACACCACAACTTGTTACGTTCTGGACGCGCGTTTCGCTAACCCAGTTAGTTAGCATCATCAGCAGATGATATAAACTAGTTTATCTCATCTGCTGATGATGCTAAGTTGGTTAGCGAAACGTTTGTCCAGAACGTAACAAGTTGTGGTGTAGTGTGGTTAGAACTCTTGTATTTTGATCTATTTTCCACCACAGGTTCCAGTGTTAGAAATTAATGAATATCTCACAAGGTGAAATAGGTGTTTGCAAAGTAACTATTTTTTTTTTGTAAGAAGCTCAATAATTTTTATAATTTCAGTATATTATTATTGAACTCAAATTGACGTCCTTGACGGCTTGACCGGTCAACTGCCGTTGCGTGCGGAAAGTGGTACTTTCTGCACTTGATAAGGTAAATAACTATTGTTACTGTAATTATGACCAGAATTTTACTCACTTCCCTCGTAAAATAGAAGTATTCTAATCGTGAACAAATTGCCCATCGAGATTTTTTCAAATGTTCACGTTTCGGGGTCCCTAGATGCCGGTTTTCTCAATTCCGTCGGTCTGTCTGTCGGTGTGTCTGTTCGCGGCATAGCTAAAAAAACTAATTCCACCAGACTTCAAATTTGGTAAAAAATTAAAAGTGATATGGTGATGACTTGGTATAGTCAAAAGCAGTGTTATCGTGCGGTCATACGATTTATCAACGACAAACTTTTTAAGTTTGTTTTTCTTTTATTACGTGTAATCATATCCTCCGCATAAAATCCGGAAGATGAATTAGATAGACCTATGATATTTTCATATAGAGGATAAACATGTAAATACCAGCAGTTGCAAAAATCTTTGAGCGATGGCACTTCAAAGTCAGATTGACAAGTCAGTGACAAAATGAGTAAGAAAACGATTTTCGGGTTTTTTGCATCCACAAGCGAAAAAAATGTTATTAAATCTAATAAAATATTACGAAAATGAAAATTTACCGGCTAATATCCAGGAGACAGTAGCAAAAGCTCTGGGAATCGGTATAAGGACTGTGCAGAAAATTGTGCATAAAAAGCATAATTTACTACCGAAGAAGATTAAGAAATTTACACGAAAAAAGCCAAAGACAGAAGACTTAAGTGACAATGTAAAAATGGATGTTGGTAATGCAGTTTACGATTTATACACATCAAAAACTAATATAACCCTTCAAGTTTTAAAAGAAGCTTTAAAAAATAGAGGCATATTGGAAATTGGACTAAAATCGTTGTCAAAATTAATAAAAATGTTTTTTTATATGAAAAGGACTGTAATCGAAGATTTTTATGCGAGTTGCCATATATAGCAAGTCAGCGTATCCAGTTTTTAAAGAAATACACGGAAAATGTTAATTCAAAATTTAGAAAAGTGGTATTTTTAGACGAGACTTGGATATTTTCTAATGGAAGTGGTTCGAAATCTTGGCAGGACGAGTCTATAAAAACTGTCAAAAAAGAAAAAAAGGATGTGGGACGGGAAAACGGTTCATCATTTTGCATGCAGATTCTTCAACAGGATTTCTCCCAGGTTCAAGTTTACTGTTTTCTTCAACATCCAAAAGTATGGACTACCATGATAATATGAACTGTGAACTGTTTGAAAAGTGGTTAAAAGAACAACTGATTCCAAATTTAGATGATCCATCTTTAAACATTCTGGACAATGCATCTTATCATTCAAGGATCTTAAATAAACAACCTACTTCATCCTGGAAGAAAACTGATATTTATGACTGGCTAATAAAAGAAAATCCTTTACCTAATATGCTGAAACTAGAACTTCTTTTAATAGCAAAATCTATTAAAAAACCAACAATATATGCCGTAGATGAAATATTACGGGAAAATGGACGTGAGGTTTTACGCAAAAGAATTAATATGGGCTGGAACAAAATCATATTACGAAAAAACACGTGGACGATGGTCTTACATCAGATGAAGTGCAAATTGTTTGGCAAGATTCATTAAATTATATTACGCCGAAGTACTGGAAGAAATCTGTGGAACATACGGAGAAGTTAATATGGGATTGGTGGAATCGAGAACAATTTCTAGCTGTCGAAATAGCACCAATGATCATTGCGCCATTTAAGGACGACTCAGAAGATGAGGACTTTTTAAGTGATGATGATATTTTTTATTCTATAATATTAACAAGTTTCTGAAGGATTATATTAGTCTTTGACGTGTATAAATCATAAATTGCATCATGAATATCCATTTTTGCGTTGTAACTTAAGTCTTTTGCCTTTGGATTATTTCGTGTATATTTCTTAATCTTCTTTGGAAGTAAATTATGTTTTTTTTTTCATGCACAAGTTTCTGTACGTTCCTTATACTGATTCTCAGAGCTTTTGCCACTGGCTTCTGGATATTAGCCAGTGAATTTTAATTTAAAAATTTTATAATTAGATTTGACACCATTTTTTGCTTACTTTTTTAGTACATTTGTAACTTTGTAGGCAATAAATAAATAATTATAGAATACTTGTTCCAATTTTAAAGCGTGTTTAAAATAAGTAAATTTTATTAATTAATTATAAGACAAAATTTGATATATAAAAATCGGTAAAATCGCTTTACCAGAAACTCGGGGCTAACGAAAAATACATGCTATATATATATAAATATATACCGGGTGTCCGGGAAAATGTGGGAGATCTCTCGGACTCAGATAGAACATTAAAAAATAAGATGACAAGTTCCCATAAATTTTTTTCCTAGCGGCCCTCCCTAGGGAGATACGGCCCCCTAAAGAACCCCACTGGAAATCGGTTTTTCTAGAATAACTTTTAAACGACTCAATATAATTTAACGAAAATTTAATATGATAGACAGTAGTAAGGACCTCTCAAAATACTCCCTTAAAACATAATTAGCTTGTTTAGTTTACCAGGGACGGACTAGATTGTACATTTTAACGCTCAAATTTTTAACACCCTGTATGATAAGGAGTTAAAAAAAATAAATTTGGATACCTTGAACATTAAGCTAAAGAAAAGGTACTCTTGTTCATTGTCGATAAAATGAACCGTTTTCGAGAAAAAAAATAATAAAAGTATTAATGTTTTATTATTGTTTATTTATCAGTATTAAAGAATGCACTTTTTTACAAACGTTACTATGGTACGAAATAAATAATCTCGCATTGACGTGTGCATTTGAAATCTTCTTGACACGTTGATCTTTTTGTACCTACTTCGATATTAATTTATTAAATTTTGAATACCTTGGTAAATTTAATTCGATAATGGGATACACATTTAGTGAGTATGCAGATATGCATCTTATGTACGGACTTGCATCTTGCAATGCTTATGAAGCAAGAAGGTTGTATGGAGAAAGATATCCTAATCGCAATATTCCAAATGAGAAAACATTTCAGCTAATTGACCAACGTCTAAGAGAAACTGGTGGGCAATTCTCAATTAATAAGGTAACATTATTGACGTTCATTAATTATTTTTAGGAAGTTTTGGGAAAAGGAGTACTGATGCTGGTGTGAGGAGAACAGTACGTACGGTGCAATTGGAGGAAGATATTTTGGATACTGTAGCTGATACTCCCTCAATAAGCACTCGAATATTAGCCGCGCAGCTTCATGTGTCAAAAAGTACAGTTGCTGAAGTACAGTTGTTATACCCTTATCATCTGCAAAAAGTGCATCAACTACTTCCTGAAGATTTTCCTCGAAGAATCCAGTTCGCAAACTGGTTGTTAGATCAACAACGAACAAACCCAAACTTCATTAGCATTATTCTTTTTACCGATGAAGCAGGATTTACCAAAGATGGTATTGTAAATTTACATAACTCGCATGTATATGCTGATGAAAACCCTCATGCCACTGTCGTTCATCATCATCAACATCAGTTTCAATCCATTAATGTTTGGGCAGGAATAATCGGCAATTTTTTCATTGGACCATGCGTATTACCGGCACGATTGAATGGTGAACTTTATTTAGAGTTCCTTCAGAACGCTTTTCTAGATTCAATAGAGCATTTGCCACTTGAAACCCGCCAAAGGATACATTTTATGCATGATGGAGCCCCACCCCATTTTAGCGTTGCTGTACGGGACCACCTAAATAACGTCTATGGAAACCGTTGGATAGGCAGAGGAGGTCCCATTGCCTGGCCTCCACGGTCTCCCGACCTAACGCCAATGGATTTCTACCTGTGGGGTCATCTCAAAACCTTGGTGTATTCCTCTCCGGTTGCTACTAGGGAGGAAATTTTACAGAGAATCACGTTTCATTGCGATATGATAAGGAACAATGCTGGGTTGTTGTGGCGAGTACAGCAGTCCTCTATTCGTCGTGCCCGCGAGTGCATCACAAATCACGGAGCACATGTTGAACCCACTTATGAAGTTTTTAATTGACTTTTTTCTATTTAGCGTATTAGGTTGTTCAGGATCAAAACATATTTAATACTCCCAAAGTTGTATTCTTTTATTATTTTTTTTTCTCGAAAACGGTTCATTTTATCGACAATGAACAAGAGCACCTTTTCTTTAGCTTAATGTTCAAGGTATCCAAATTTATTTTTTTTAACTCCTTATCATACAGGGTGTTAAAAATTTGAGCGTTAAAATGTACAATCTAGTCCGTTCCTGGTAAACTAAACAAGCTAATTATGTTTTAAGGGAAGCATTTTGAGAGGTCCTTACTACTGTTTATCATATTAAATTTTCGTTAAATTATATTGAGTCGTTTAAAAGTTATTCTAGAAAAACCGATTTCCAGTGGGGTCCTTTAGGGGGCCGTATCTCCGTAGGGAGGGCCGCTAGGAAAAAAATTTATGGGAACTTGTCATCTTATTTTTTAATGTTCTATCTGAGTCCGAGAGATCTCCCACATTTTCCCGGACACCCTGTATACAGGTGTTTCAGAATAACATGCTAATAATAAAGAGGGTGATTCTAGGGCTCATTTTAGGAAAAAAAGTTCATATGAACGTATGTCCTAAACGCCTAAACTTTTGAGATACAGGGTGTCAAAGTTTTAAAAAATAAATACTTTTTTTACAATAAGTTTGTCACTACTGTAGATATCTTTATGAAATTTGGGTCATGTATTTTAGGAATTAATACGCATTTTTTGATGCATCAAGAATTCAATTATTCTGACCAGTGCCGTCCACGCGGGTTTTGCTTTGCATATTTTTTGGGAAAAAAATAGTACGCCACTGGTTTTTCTTGAAATTTGAAATCTTCATTCATTTCTGAACAAATTTGCTCTCTTGGTATTTTTTCGTCAGATGCATAGTTTCCGCTTAAAAAAATAAAATAGATTTTACTGCAAAGTCATTATGAATTGATGTTCTGTTATTCAATGTTTTAAGATCACCTCACAAGATATGATAACCTATTGAGGTCCGGGGCGGCCGGGGCCGGTCGGTCGCCATGCTTGTGGCATTTGTTTTATAAACATAAATAATTTTGACAGTTGTCTAATTAATTCATTTTATTTGGATTTTTTGTAACGAAAAATGTTTCATTATACGAATTCCGAGTTAGCAGACATGCATTACATGTATGGCCTAGCTGACGGTAACGCACTACAAGCGAAGCGGTTGTATGAAGAACGTTTTCCCAATAGAAATGTTCCGGATGCCAGAACATTTTCAAAACTTCATAGAAGGTTGTGCGAAAAAGGAAGTTTTGATCAAGACAATCACCTAAAAGGAGTACAACGTACTGCAAGAACTCCAGAAATTGAGGATGCGGTTTTGAACGCAATTGAAGAAGATACCGGATTAAGCTCTAGAAAAATTGCGAATAATTTGAATATCACTCATGTTCTTGTGTGGCGAGTACTTCACGACTTTCTATTGTATCCCTACCATATCCAACGGGTTCAAGCTCTACTTCCCCATGACTTTCCATTACGGATGAACTTTTGTCAATGGTTTCTTCAGAAGGTGCATGAAAATCCCTTGTTTGACAACGAAATTTTATTCACCGATGAAGCCAATTTTTCCAGAAATGCCATTCAAAACTTCCACAACAATCATTTTTGGGCGGAAGAAAACCCACATGCTATATCAGAGTCTCGCCACCAGGAACAGTTTTCCGTTAATGTGTGGGCTGGAATATGCGGTGACTATTTGATTGGCCCGTATTTTCTTCATGAGAGGTTGAATGGGCAAAATTACAGAAAGTTCCTTGAAGAAGAATTACCAGCTTTGATGGAGGATGTTCCTATTTTAGTAAGAAATCGTCTATGGTTTATGCACGACGGGGCGCCAGCGCATTTTAGTGCACTGGCGCGCGAATATCTGAACCAAAACTATCGGTGGATAGGTCGCGGAGGACCACAAGCATGGCCACCCAGGTCCCCGGACCTTAATAGTTTGGATTATTTCTTGTGGGGTCATCTAAAAACATTGGTCTACAGCACACCTATTCACACTGTAGAAGAGCTGAGGAATCGCATAATAGTTTGTTGCGAAACTATTCGAAATACACCCGACATTTTCCAAAGAGTTCGTGAGTCCATGAGAAAGAGAGCAGATGCATGCATTTATGCTGGAGGTGGACATTTCCAACATCTCATTTAATTTATTTTGCTTTACTTCTAAGTTAATTTTCTCTTTAATTTAATTTCAAAATAAAAAAAATGTGTTGTACACGAGAAAATGCGTTTTGATGAGTACATGGAAAGTGTGTAACAAATTTCTCAAAAATACCTTATTAATTTGTATCACAAACATTAATTTAAACAAAGATAATCTGAGCTTGCAAGATTGTTTACTCCGAAGCTTTTGACTTTGCAGTAAAATATATTTTATTTTTTTAAGCGGAAACTATGCATCTGACGAAAAAATACCAAGAGAGCAAATTTGTTCAGAAATGTATGAAGATTTCAAAAATAATTTTTATTTCAAGAAAAACCAGTGGCGTACTATTTTTTTCCCAAAAAATATGCAAAGCAAAACCCGCATGGACGGCACTGGTCAGAATAATTGAATTCTTGATGCATCAAAAAATGCGTATTAATTCCTAAAATACATGACCCAAATTTCATAAAGATATCTACAGTAGTGACAAACTTATTGTAAAAAAAGTATTTATTTTTTAAAACTTTGACACCCTGTATCTCAAAAGTTTAGGCGTTTAGGACATACGTTCATATGAACTTTTTTTCCTAAAATGAGCCCAAGAATCACCCTCTTTATTATTAGCATGTTATTCTGAAACACCCTGTATATATATATATATATATATATATATATATATATATATATATATATATATATATATATATATATATATATATAGCCTGTATTTTTCGCATGCATCTCCTTTAATTTTAGACTGAAATTTGAAGAAATCGAATAAGTAGTTTTTTAGCTATGCCGTGAACAGACAGACATACCTACAGACAGACGGAATTAAGAAAACATGTTTTACGGCATCTAGTGACCCTTAAACGTAAAGATCTGAAAAAATCTCACGAAGGAAGTAATAACTAATTATCTTGTGTTTTTAACAAAAGTGTATAATATTTTTGCAAAATAAATTTTGTTTGTTATCACAATACAAAAAAAACACAAGTTTTCTTTGCACAGGGGTGGCCCGCATTTAAATAAATGACACTGTATAAGTGGTTAGATTAGGTTAAGCGGAGCTCATAATTTTTGGTGATTGATAAAAAATCTCACTTTCGTTAAGTGGCTGTATGAACAGAACATATCCTGATTGTTCCACTGATCCGGACCAAATACATATTTAGCGAATTTTCTTATTTAGTCCCTGGGGCTTTAATATATAAAATAATATTAAGTGGCTATCTTAATAATATTGCATAATACAATAAAAAAAACTATTTTCTTTCTCCCTGTATATTTGTAAATAGCCCATCGAGATTTAATAGCTCGATAAAAGAATCACACAACATTTTGATATGCACTATTTTTTCTGATTTGATTCATAATGTTGGTGACCTTTGGACCCTCACGATAAGACCGAATTCGACTATAACGCCCTAGTCAAATATTAAAAAAATTGTTACTAAAAAACTACTTATCCAATTTAACTCAAATTTTAAACAAAAATCAAGTATTAGGTAGTAATTAGCTAGTAATATAAGATTGATTTCAAATTTTGTGCAAGAATTAATTGTAGTATAGAGAGAAACTGGTACAATTGCTGTACGAATTCAAGATGGCGGCCAAATTAAATGTTTGTAATAGTGAAAAAAAATTCAAGTTTTACATATCTTTACGTTTTAGCATCCCTAGATGCCAAAAAATTATGTCTTTTCAATTCCATTGGTCTGTCTGTCTGTCTGGCAGTTCGCGGCATAGGTAAAAACTACTTACCTGATTGACTTCAATTTTTTTTTCAAAAAAGGTTATGTAGTGATAATTTGGTATTATTTTGGTAAAAATCCAATACGACGGAACAAAATTGTTCAATTTACTTCAAATTTTGCACAAAAATCAAGTGTTACATAGGAATAAACCTATAATATTTTGGTACGGATCCAAAACAAAATGGCGGCCTAATAAATTATTTAAAAAAATCTGTCCGAAAAACTACTTATTAGATTAATTTCCAATTTTGGGCATCCATTAAGTGTGATATAGCGATAAACTGGTAAAATTGTGATACGAATTCAAGACGGCGAAACAAAATGGCGTCCAAATAAAATGTTTACAAGGTCTATGTAAAATTGACTTCAACTGACTTAATATCTTGCAGCAAAATTGAATGTGGTACAGGGAGTAACTGATACACGAATTCAAAATGACGATACAACATGGCGATCTTAAAAATTCAATTTATTTTATGTTGGCATAGGTAGAAACTGGTAAAATATTGGTAAGATTCCGATATGGTGGAACAAAATAGCGCCCAATAAAAATGTTTTAAAAGACTATACTAAATTACTATGTCGAGCTAAATTGAATTACACTTTACTATTGCTAATGAAAGGAAAGATTCATTTATAACGAGGGAAGTTCCAGGTAAAGGATTTTTTTTGTTTTCCCTTTGATATCTTAAACCCAGATGGTCTTGTGTAAGCGGCTTAAATTGAAATGTGACACTGGGGTGATTTTAGCTTACCTACTTTTGGAGGTATTTTTATTGATGCCACCTTCCTCATTTTTTCAACCAAAAACTTCAATACCTATGTCGAAAATGACAGTACGATATACACATTTTTATTCTAAATGATATGGCCATTGGCTTATTTAAACTCAGTAAAAATCAAAGAAAATCTTTAAGTGGGATATTTTATGGTAATTATTTTGAAACTATCTGTGGTATCGTGAAGCTAAATTTAATTTAAAATCTCCGTTCATTTAAGAACGACAAAAAATTAATGCATCTATATTTTAAGCAATTTCTTTTTAGTTTTGAATATTTTTGAAGTATTGCTAGGTGCTGGAATTACTGGACTTTCCATATATGTATGTGCAGCTATTGCCCCAGCAATAATATCAGAGAAAGCTGAAATAAACTTTGTTTTTATTGTGTATGCAATATTCGGCGTTAACGTGATGATGAATTGGTTAATTGGGCTTAAAATTTGCCAAAAATGCTTCACTCAAGCTCATAAGTAAGTATATTATTACTGTTATTATATGGCTATTGCGTATTATGTAATTAGAGCAACATTATTTAAGTCCTATTAACGCCTATATTATACTAACCCTAAACCACAGAAAAATATAGGGCAAGCGCTATATTTTTCTGTGCCTAAACTAAATTAGCATGGCTATTTTTCTTTCTTTCAATAATACAGTAAGACAGAAAAGAATGGAGAAAATAAAAAACAGACAAAGCGGACGTAAAAATTAGTAATGTAAATTTAGTTGCTATAGAACCTTTGTCAGTGATAAATGATTTGGCGAAATCATTACTGGAAACTTTGATTGTTTTAATATAATTCTTTTTTTTATGTCACATTCTATTCCTCACTTGATAATACTTTGAAACATTTTTAATAAACAAATTTTAATTTAAAGCCTTTACATGATGCAAGTAGGAAAGTATGATATATATTAATACTTTCCCAAAACAAAGCAGTGGCGGCTATTCAGGCGAAGTAGGTGAAGTGCTACTTCACCAGGAAAAATAAACAAACAAACATCTAACTATATTTATTATATATCTCTTAAAATTTAAGTCGTACATTCATTTATTCACCTAATTGGCAAAAAATAAACTGTACAGGGTGTCCGGATTTGGTTGCAAAAGCAGGGTATCTCGCTTATTTTTAAAGATAAGAACCTTGCGGTTTTCACGAACCTGAGCTAATTTTTTGTGAAACTCATGAAGCCGTAAACAAAATTTTCATAGCCTTCTTCGTTTATGAGATACAGGGCGAAATAGAAAATTTTGCATTTTGGGACCCCCTCGTATCTCGGTTATCCTTTAACTTAACGCAAAGGGAAAAATTGCTGCTTATGCAGTTTTTTACGCTGGATCCAGTGGCGTAGTCATATTTTTCATTTGAGTTATTATTTTTTAGATATGACCCAAAGTTGTGTTTTTTTAAATGGGACACCCTGTATATTTGTCCAGAAATTGGTTTGTCCTTTTAAAAGCTTCTCAAAAATATATAATAGTATGGGTCTATTTTAATAAACAACAACAAAAATCCTAATTTTTATAATTATCCCAAATTTTGCAGTAGGCCATGCAAATCGATGCCGTTTTCTTTTGTTTTCTTGGAAGCAAATGACATTTCCCAATTTTGTACGCGTATGTAAAATATAGCGCTAGTTTTTTGTATTTATTTATTGTGTAAAAATATATATAAGTACGATATGTTAGCTTGTTTTATATTAAGTAACGAAAATGTTGAAGCGGCTTCTGAGATGTATTTTAACAGGTAAATAGTTAATTTTTAGGTAGGTATGTTGAAATACTATTGCTTAATTTTTATTTAGATATCCAGAAAGGAGGCAAAATATATCCACTTTTTATCGGATAAAAAAGAATTTACTTAATCACGGATCATTTATCAAACCTCGTACGAAAACATATAATAAAGAAAATCGGGAGGCTGAGGAAATTACGGTTTTGGCTAATGCAGAAGCTTACCCTACAAACTCTTGTAGGGCCAGTGAAAATAGCATAGGGATTCCAAAAACTAGAGTTCAAGAAATTCTAAAAAAGCACAAATACCACCCATACAAATTTAGGCTCGTGCAGCACTTACAGCCAGGGGATGCAGAGCGTCGGGTAGTCTTCTGCAATTGGTTTCGAGAAAGATGCGATATGGTTAGAGATTTTGAAAGGAAGGTTATATGGTCAGACGAAGCACATTTCAGTAATTCTGGTATAGTTAATAGGCACAATAGTAGATTCTGGTCCCAGGAAAATCAACACCAAATATTTCCCAGAAGACAGCAGGGCAGGTTTGGTCTAAATGTGTCCTGCTTCATATTAAGAACACATATAAAATTTTATATATTTGAGGGAAATCTAACAGCCAATCGCTATATAGAAATTTTAGAGGCAGCTATATCTGAATTACTTGACGATATTCCTCTAGCGCAAATTAACGACATTTATTTTTAACAGGACGGACATTTCTGGACAATAATTTTACCAATCAGTGGATCGGAACAAATGGACCTATAAGATGACCCCCTAGGTCCCCAGATTTGTCGATTTTAGATTTCTTTCTATGGGGATATCTGGAAAACAGAATTTACAATGACCACTATGATAATGTCCAAGATTTAGGAAATGCAATAAGAGAAAATTTTCGCTATTTACAAAATCATCCCGTTATTTTGCTTAATTCCCTAAAACAAATACGAAAATTGTGCCAAGCATGCATAGAACAAAATGGAAAACAGTTTGAACAGTTCTTTTGATTTCCTTGGTTACTGTAGTTCTTATACGACAGTTAATTTTTGCTGAAAGGCTTGTTACATAATAATTTATTACTGTTTTGTTCTTGTGTTACATAAGTCTAGGTAGGTGGTACTTTTTTGGTGGGAAATTATCAATACTTATTTTGATAAATAGATTTCATTACATATTTATTTTGATTTATTGTTAGAATGTAGATATTGTTAACGACTTTAAATAAAAGGCAGCATTGTTTTGTATGGCCTACTGCAAAATTTGGGATGATAATTATAAAAATTAGGATTTTTGTTGTTGTTTATTAAAATAGACCCATACTATTATATATTTTTGAGAAGCTTTTAAAAGGATAAATCAATTTCTGGACAAATATACAGGGTGTCCCATTTAAAAAAACACAACTCTGGGTCATATCTAAAAAATAAATAAAATGAAAAATATGACTACGCTACGTAAAAAACTGCATAAGCAGCAATTTTTCCATTTGCGTTAAGTTAAAGGATAACCGAGATACGTCCCAAAATGCAAAAGTTTTCTATTTCGCCCTGTATCTCTTAAACGAAGAAGGCTATGAAAATTTTGTTTACGGCTTCATGAGTTTCACAAAAAATTAGCTCAGATTCGTGAAAACCGCAAGGTTATCTCTTTAAAAATAAGCGAGGTACCCTGTTTTTGCAACCAAATCCGGACACCCTGTACATCTCGAATAAATATTTTACTTGACCGTTGGCGGCATGTCTTTTTAAAACTTTTAATCGAACTTTATTATAACAACTATAACAGTGGCGCAAACCGCTTCGACTTTCCTGGAGGTGCTATGTTTAGTTTACGATTTTCCTACTACGTTGCCATGACAACGCGTTCGCGATGACGTCGACCGCATGGAAGATTAATGTTAACCAGCACCATACAACGCTCTCGGTGTATTGCTAACGCAGTACACTACACCCACGTGTCGTTCAGTTTGGGGTGGTTGTTTACTTTTATTTTCGCGAATTTCGCTGCAACCAGTTAGTTCCTTTGCAGTTTACTTGACTGTTTTGTGTTATATTTATTTATGGTGTTGTTACAACTTTATTTGGTGTCTGGTTTATTAATTTACATTATTGATGAATCCGATCACGGATGTGGTTTGCATTTTGTTGGAAACTCCATTTAATCGATGGAAGGAACAAGATCAGAGTTTTAATCGTCATCCTGGTTTTCGGCGTACAAATAGTTATGTAGTAGTCAAATATTACAAAAATTGTTTTGCTGGCCTTGCTTACTATTTGCAATAAATATTCAGTGTGGAATAAGGACGGATTTGCCGGTATGTTAAATATATGAAGGTCTTTACATAAACATGAAGACTCGGCGGAGCATTTAAAATGCGAATTAATGCTAAAAACATTTGTAAAAAATCAAAGCACTATAGCTGACACTTTAAAAGAAAATGCTAAACTATATAAAATCCATTTCAACGAAAACGTCCGATTAAATAGACTATTTATGTGCTTGGCAACTGACGCAGTTTTGTACCTTGCAAAACAAGAGTTAGTCTTTCGCGGCCATGATGAGAGCAGCGAGTCAATAAATAGGGGGAATTTTAAAAAGCTTTTAGGTTTATTAATATCGATAAGTTCCCAAGAACTAAAAGATCATCAAAAAAAAATTTAATATGTTTTTCTGGTGACTCGAAAACTATTCAAAACGAAATATTTAATTATTAATTGAATGCATTTATGATTATTTAAATGATCATGTAAAAAATGAAATAATGAACACACAGTTTATTTCTGTGCAAGTGGATGACACCACTGATATTACGCAAACCTCCCAGTGATTCATAATTTTAAGATATGTTAATTCAAAAGGTTCAATAGTCTAGAGATTATTAGGATTTTATAATGTCAGCTCCGATAGAACGTCGGAGAATTTATATTCTCTACTGGCTCAAATTTTGGATCAATTTGACTATAAACATAAATTAATAGGGTAATATTACGATGGCGCAAGTGTGATGTCTGACCATCAGGCGCTCTGTAGAAAAAGAAATGAACATTTTTTTTAAAAATCATGTTTGATAAAGCAAGTTCTGTTACAAAAATAAATCATTACAAACGTGAGCTTGCTAAGCTTTCACCTGAAGAAATTAGGGCTAAGTATAGAACCCTTTTTTATGAAATATTGGACCATATTTTAATGGAAATGACACTAAGCTTTCAAGACTCTGAAACACTTACATTTTAATGTTTGGCAGATTCTGCTAAATTTTCCGACTGGACCGTTTGAAAATTTGTTACAGTTATATGGGGAAATATTTTCAAAAAGTAAACGACTTAAAAATGAGCTTGGTCTTATTTTTGCAAATGACAGTAATTGGAATATATCGCTGCAAGGGCAAGTGAAAAAAATTAATGAAAATAAAGATATTTTAACCAAAGCATGTAAAGTGTTTTTCCTTAATTTGATAATACCGTCGACAAGTGTTTCAGTGGAAAGAAGTTTTTCTTGCCTCAAACGTGTAAAAACTTATTTAAGAAATACAATATCTCAAAAAAGACTTACTACTCTAGGCAACATTTCAATTCAAAAGGAATGTCTGGGGGAGATTAGGGCAACTCATCCATTTTACGAGGATGTTATAAATAAATTTGCTGCTATGAAGGATAGGAATTTAAACGAGCCAGGACTGCTGTTGCCTGGGAAAATTATAAACGCTTAAGAAATTTTAGTGTTTCGTTAGTAAGGCGGGAAAAGAGGAAATATTTAAATGAAGTTTGCGCGGAAAAAAATTTAAGAAAAACCTGGAGATCTTTGAAGTCATTGAAGTTATGCTCTGGTAAAGATTTTAGTATTCCAGATAATCTGGCCGATCCAAATAAGATTAGTGATTATTTTGGTGAATTTCTTCAAAATATTTCTGATTGCAGTTTGAAAATTAATTTTTATCGGAATAATATAATGATCAATTGAATTTTTCTTTTAATATGACTACTATTGCGGAGGTTCACAGAATAATTCACGAAATACGTACTGAAGCTGCTGGTGTTGATGGCATGAGCGTTAAAATGTTAAAAATTTGCAGTCCTTTCATTGACAAATACATTACCCATATTATTAATTGTTTCATAGAGACTAATTATTTTCCGGATCAGTGGAAAATTTCTATTGGAAAACCTTTATCTAAAACCAAAAATCCAACCAAACTTAACGATCTCACGATAATCAGCATTTTACCACTTCTTTCTAAAATTTTTGAAAAAATTTTATATAATCAATTATTCAATTACTGTATTGTTAATAATATAATTCCGGAAACTCAATGTGGTTTCAGAAAAGACTTTAGTACATCCGTTGCATTGGTTGGTTTAACCGATGATATTATGACTGCTGTTGATAAGAAATTAAATACTGCGCTAGTCCTCCTTGATTTTTCCAAAGCTTTTGATACTATTAATCACGAACTTCTGCTATCAAAACTAAAATATTATGGACTTGAGGAACCCTCAGTTAATCTTATAAAGTCATATTTTTCTAATCGTTATCAAAAAATTTTTTGTAATGACATATTTTCAGATGAGGTTCAGATCTTGTCAGGTGTGCCTCAGGGTTCGATCCTTGGACCACTTCTTTTTATTATTTACACTTCAGATATTTTGAAATCTTTAAAACTATATAAAATTCAGGCGTACGCAGATGACACTCAAATTTACTATCATTTTAGTCATGAAGACCACTTAAATGCATCAAATATAATAAATGAAGATTTAAATATATTACAAAAACTTTCTTTTGAACACAACTTAAAATTAAACCCTTCAAAATCAATTTTAATGCTTTTTGGCCCAAAGAACCACAGAGATTTTTTGTGCCAAAATCTTAATATTAATATTGACAGTGTCAGACTTCCTGTGGTTGCGTCTGCTCGTAACTTGGGAATTCTGTTGGATTCGGAGTTACGGTTTAGGGAATACGTTAAAATATTGATTCAAAAATCGTATCTGTCTCTAAAGGTATTGTATAACAGCCGTCAAGTCCTTAGTTTTTCCTTGCGTAAAATGCTTTGCGAATCCCTAGTTTTATCAAATTTTAATTATTGCGATTTTGTCTATGGTTCTTGTCTGGACATGGCAGACAAGAATCGGATTCAAAAAGTTCAAAATACATGTTCGCGCCTTATTTTGGGACTAAGAAAATTTGACCATATTTCACACACTTTCAAAGAACTAGGTTGGCTTAAAATGGATAATCGTAGAACACTACATCTAGGCAGCTTTTTAATAAAAATTTTAAAAAACCCTGTGCTACCTTCATCCCTTAAAAATAAGTTTATGTTATGTTTAAATATCCACTCACGTAACATTAGATTTTGCAATAAATTAACGATGCCTCATCATCAGACCGCCATGTTTCAGAGATCTTTTACTTATAATGCTATAATACTGTATAACTCATTACCCTCTGAGCTAAAATTTTTAAATGATATCAAATTTAAAACTTTATTTAAAAAACATCTCTTTAATATTCAAAACTCTATTTAAAATTAAAATTAAATTAAAATGTTTAAATTACTATTATTTTTATTTACAATTCTGCTTATGTCTTGTTTCTCCAATATGGCAGGTATGAACATGACTCCTAACACTCGTAACTTTTTTTTTATGTATTTTAATATAATTATTTCATTTGCATGTTAAATTTAGATTAATATTTTAACTGTATATCCAGCAAAATAGGGTTCAGTAGAGTAGCCTATTTGGCTAGACTGCTCCCTGTTTTTTCCTGGATTTTTTTTTTATAATTTTAAGCAAACATTGTAACAAGTAAGAAAATAAAAGTCATTTATTATTATTATTATTATTATTTATTAGAATTGATTTAGTATACAAAATTTAGGTAAGTCGTAAAAAAATATTCTACCCCGTCCACATACAAAAAAAATTCTGAAAAAAAAATTATTGCGATATTTTCTTGCTTCATTTGCACTTCAGTTACTTTTTCACCCGCGAGCCGCCACTGAAACAAACTGGATATACACTTAGCGGAAGAAGAATGTAAAACAATAAATAAAGTATTACAGTTCAATAACTATTTTTTCAATGAAGCTACAAAATATAGTTTTAGGTTCATACTTTTATTTCTACCCCATGCACGGCTACACTCCTAAATTAAAAAAAGTTATTTAGGAATTCGTAATATGTTTTATTTTTGAAAATTTCGCACCTAAATTCCTAATCAATCAAGAGCTTTTATTTTGAATCATTTCCATGGCAACTCAAAATGTTTCCGGAAATATTCACCCTTTATGTTACCCTGGACGATATTCTTAATAAGTGGAAATATTTCTGTCACAATACTGCATGGACACATGCACCAGTATTCACTAAAGAGGTTTAAATTTAGACCAGGTGTAATTTGACAGATAAAGGTTTAAGATGACATGTTTAACAATTGAACAAATAATTTTTCTAAATCTGACAATTAAAAAATGACAGTGACATAAGAGAAACATAACTGGGGAACTAAGAGTTTTAAGTACCATGGCAACTAGATCTGGTTTAACTCTTAAACCTTTTTAGTTAATACGGTTGTCAAGTTTAAGTTTTTGAAATTGACTTTTTATTTTTAAAATGAAAATTAATATTTTTTAATATTTCTTGGTTACTGAGTACTTATATAATAATTAAAGAATTAAAACTAAAACAACATATTTTATTTAATTCTTACTTATCATAAATCTTGAACTTATAAGTTTTTGACACTTGACTAATATCGACAAAAAAAATCAAAACACCCCATTTAAACGTCAGCAGAATGCAACTCGCGGGCCCAGCAGCGCTACGTTGGCGAACACGACAATTATTATTCAGTTGTGTCTTGCTTCAAAGCCATCTGAGATTTTTTTGTGTGATATAAGCTAATTTTTCTGTGGATACACCCATGGACTTCATAAATAAAAATGGACTGCTACTGCTACATACGCGGCATACGAAATCATGGTATGCCGCGCCAGTATACCATTCGATAATACGCCGTACCAACTTTTATGTCTTTATTAATGCTCCACCTGTATGTACATTGCTGTCGACTGGCGATTGATCGTATCTCAGGAAAGGGGTAAGTAGGCTTTGAAAACTATGGACACTAGTTTTAAATAAAAACAACATATCATGCTAGGTTGCACTGTAAAGGGCAAATCCTAACTAACAAAATAAAGGAACAATTTTAATAATTAAAAGTAGGAATGGTGTTCTTTGAGTGTTTTTGTCTATTAAGCTCTTATGTATTTAAAGTCTGTAGTAGCCAAGCAAAGGCAAATCTCTTTTTAATCAAGATTAAAGCTCTAACTTTGAAAACGTCTCACGTTTTCCTCCAACACCCACGCACGATTATTATTGTTGAAGAAGTCTACAGAGTAAAGTAAAACTTTAAGAGTTGAAGTGAACTATTTCATATAATGTTTAATAGTGAAATTGACAAAAGAAAGTTGCGTTTTTCACATAATTTGTAGAGAAGTAAATAAAATGTTTTTGATTTGACATGATTTAAAGGTAACAAAATGTAAATGTATTGATTTATTCCATCTCACTATTTATTTTACTTTATATTCCAGATTTGTCTTTTAATTTAAACCGGTAAATGTGCAAAGTTTATGTTGATTTATTGATATCTGATATTTGAAAAACCAAAAGTTTAGTCCTCAGCTTAAGAAGGAATATTTTAGATCTAAATTCAAACGAAAATTATAATGAAACGCTAAACAAAAGATTAATAAAATAAACCTTTGAAACCATTGGATATCCACTATTAAATTTGATACATTTTAGTTTAAAATATGGCGTATTTCCCGAAAAATTAAACTACTCATATTTAACACCAATTCATAAAGTAAAAAACTCTAAAAGATTTGATGAAATGAGACCGGTAAACACTTGGCCGAAACAGCACTGCAGTTCGTAGCTGAAAAATGGAGAAGGAGCTTGGCAATGAATGAAGCAATAATAGCAGTTTTTTTAGACTTTAAACGGGCTTTTGAAAGCATTGACCAGGAAAGATTATTAAATAAATTATACAAATATGGGATAAAGGATAATGTGCTAAATTGGTTTAAAAACTACTTGAGTAACAGATATAAAAAAACGAGAGTATGAAATGCAATTTCGAATGACAAATGTATTGATATAGCTGTTCTTCAAGGTTTTGAGACCATTACTTTTTATTTTGTATATAAATGATAAGTCATCAATTTTAAAACCTTGCTATATTCAGTTATTTGCTCATGACACATTAATTTATATACAATACAGAAACATATTAGCTGCACAAGATCTTATGAATTCGGATCTAAATGTTTTATCAAATTGGCTTGAAGGAAATAAATTGAAATTAAATTTATCTAAAACAAAATGCATGGTTTTGGGTCAAAATTTAAACATTAATAACTTGTATATTTCATTAGCAGGGTCGAAGTTGGAAATAGTGAAATTCTTTAAATATTTAGGTATAATTGTAGATGATAGATTAAATTTTAACTTACATTTTGAAAAGACTATTTATCACAATATTGTGATAAATATACAAAAATTACTTTAATGTTAAGAAAATTAGGATGTTTAAATGTTCGTAATTTAATTTTTTATTTAGTTCAAATTTTTATTTATGAAATAAAAAATAATTTATTGCCCGAAAATCTAAGAACATTTATAAATTAAAACTGTGAGGAACATAATTACCAAACAAGGCAAAACAAAGACTTAACATTGAAATTATGTTTTTAAAGGGGTTGTTTACAAGTCAATTTTTCATAAAGGGTCGATTAAATATAATAAACTACCATTTATTATAAAGTCTCAGAAATCTTATATAAAAAATTTTGAAAAATAACTTAAGAGATTATTTATTTAAGAATCAATTTTAAAAGCTGATAAGGAACACAAAAATGTGATTTCTGAAGCTAGTTTAGACTAGTGTATAATATTTAGAATTCTATGCTTTAAAAATGTAAATTGTAGAATTTATGCAAAATAAAAAAAAATAACTAAAAAACACATGATCCTGTTAGAATAAATTATTTTGTTATTTTAAATTAGTGTATCATTGGTATACGAAACTGTCACACCAACTTTCCCGATTATGCATCAAAGCTTATTGAATGAGCATTGTTTCTAGAAAATAGTGTGGACTTACTAGTTTACCACCTAAGTTTGGCAGATTTGAACTGTCCAATTCCATACATTTTAAAGTTATAAAAACTGACTTTTTTAATATCCCTGTATTTATAAAACATATATTCTGGCTGTTTTTAAGCTTGGTAACAAAGATATGATAGATTAAACCTTATATGTATTATGCAGAGGCGTACGGCTGGGGGGTTTTGGGTTTCAACCCTCCTTGGCCTTGAGAAATTTATCATTTATTCAGGGGCGTGAGGTGAAATTTTAAGGAAGGGAAACAATTTTTAGAAACTTACCTATTTGTAATGTTATTCAATTCTTCGATCATTTTTTGCAAATTCATCAATGACCTCATCATAAAAACGTTGATGCTCCGACATATTTTGTAGAAGTTTATTTTCAATGGACAACAGCGATGTATGCGAAAGTCTCTCCTGCCCCTAAAATCACTTTTAGTTCAGATCGCAGTAACACTCGGTCGAAGAACTGGCCATAATGAAGAAGAAGAGATTTAAACGCATCTTCTGGAAAAGTTTTTCCTTTAAATGCATCAAAATTGCAGAGCTCGAGGAGTTTAAAATCATTTAAACCGTTAGATCTATAGTTTATTTGTTGCTGAATTTGATTGATTATTCAATAAAAGAGGCGTCTGTACGATGTTTGAACATCTCCCACCTTGTCTGTTCAAAGACGCTTGGCTTGTGGCTCTACATTTAACGTCATCGTTTTCTCCCAAAATAGGTCAAAGTCATCTCTTTTTTGGCTTAACATGAACGTAAAATCATCCACTTTTTTTAGGCAAAAAGCAATATCATTTGTTTTAGTTTGTAATATATTAAACACATTGTCCGAGAATGGAAATATTTCTGAAAATATGTTCAACAAATAATTAAAATTAAAATCTCGTTTCAAACAGTCCATAAACCCCCTCGAACTATTTATTGCTTCTGAGTCCCACGTTTCATTATTTTATAGCATATTCTCAAATAGTTCAATGAGTGATTCACGATTTTCAGATACTGTTAACACAAGTCTTCCATTATAGTTCCACCTAGTAGGAGTTACTTTGGGCAATCGTTTGTGGACAATGGAGTGTACGTTTGTTGACGTGGAAAAAAAAGCAGCCATACAGAAAAGTTTCTCGAAGTTTACCTTGCAGACCCCCTAATTGTTCTGCCATCACTGCAGCTCCATCATAGCTTTGAGCAACTAATTTTTTCTCTCCATTAATTTCTTTAGTAACGTTATAAACTACGGTATATAATGCATCTACTGTACGATTTTCGGACACATTCTTAAAACCTAAAAATCGGTCTTAAATACGTCTGTTTTAACGTACCGTATTACTATAGATAATTGGCTAAAATTAGTTCAGTTGTTTCGTCCAGACCAATAGCAATGAACCGCGCCTCGCCAGTCTCCTGCTTGATTCTTTTTAGAATAATGGTTGCAATAGCGGAAATTAAATCATTCTGGATTCGATTCGACGTTCCGCGAAAAACGCTAGACTGCTTTAAATGATTTTTTAAGCAATCATCATATTTAGCCATTAAACTAGGTAAATCTTGAAAATTTGCTCTATTTGAAGAAACCCTTTTTTCGTCATGACCTCTAAATCCCAATTCGTGCTGTCCGAGAAAACAAACAACATCGATAAGTCTTCTTAATATTTACCTATTTTTATCGACGAGTTTTGGCGGTGACTAATTTCCAACTGTTTAGTAAGGGCGTGTTCAATTCTGGATTTGCCGAAGACTTTTTCTTTTATGACAGCCTGTAAATGCGTTTTGGACATAATTCGTCTTTTTACAGCTTTATGGAAATTGTTTAAATCGGAAAAACCAGTTTTATTCCAGAGACCTTTTTCATTTTCAAAAAGTAAACATGGCCAACAAAATAATTTACTTATATTTTCACACCCTGTTAGCCATTTGAATTGTTCGTATTGTTTTTCCGGATAAAAATGTCTAATACAGTTTTTCATTTTTGTGGTTAAATTTTTTATAGGCGGTTTTGCCCTTCCTTTGGAAATTATTTGAAGCTTATCAGCGAAGTTTAATGTTGAAAATCTCTTTATTATTAAGACACACACCACACATTCACGCACACTCTTCTTACTAAATTCTCCAATATTTTCAAGGTTATAACCGACAGCCGAAATTGACGGTATTTGCAAATATCTACGTCCGTATTATTGTCTTCCATATCGCACCATGCACGACGCGACGTACGTATCACACAACACAGGCATAGCCGTTCAAACAAAGAACCTACTCCAACGATAGCTTCCACCCCCACTTAAAGCATGCGACTGAAATGCAAAAATTGCAAACAGCCGGTGGAAAATTCAATAACCTCTGGCTCGATTTACAGGAAATCAAGCATACAGGACTTGGCTGCAGAGAAGCTAGCAGCCCGCATAGGTTCTATTCGATTCTATTGCGCGGTCGCAGTCAAGGTCGCATTTATTATGGGCTTGATAATTAAGATAATATTTTAGTATTTTTAATATAAACAAAATTAATGGTTTCCTATTTCAAAAATTACATTTTAGAACATGTTTTGTAATTTTTTTTGGGAAAGCACTGCTTCCCTTGCTTCCATGGACTGCACGCCCCTGCATTTATTTAAATCGACAAAATACTTTGTTTATATAGGTATTTTCAAATATAACACTTTTGGTTAATTGCTGATTAAAGCGGGAATAAATATTTTCATCGTTCATGTTTGTAGAAAAAGTACAAGAAGTCTACTTTTGTTATGGTACTGTTCCGGAACAAATACAGTTATTGCATTAATAATCATAGCGAATATATCGAGAAAGGCAAACAAACACATAATAAAGTCAATGAAGAATTCAATACAAGGTACGTTCTTTTATTTTATAATTCCCTCATTATTCTACAATTTCTGAAACTTTTTCTCTAAAGTCGTTCATTTAGAGTTACATACAGATATGTTTGGCTACTAGCACGTAATCAATACTCTTGTGTCTATTACCATACTTCTGCTTTTTCCGTTTAAAATTAAACGGTATTCTCAATTTAAATATTATATTACAAATAGATAGATTTTTTTATTCCATAGTATAATTTGACACTACAGATAATTATAATAAGTCAGTTGTCTGTGGAACAGCGCCAAATAAGGTTCAATTGACAATTCAAACATATTTAATTAAAACTAATAATAATGTTGTAATACATGTTTTCTATAGGAGGATTAAAAAATCTAAAACTACACTTCAGAAACGATAATTAATCACATCACATTGGTTGCACGTTGCAGAATGCTGGATTTAAGAATTTCACGGTTAATGTTTTTTTTTGAAAAGTCGCCTATGGAAACAAATTCATATTGTTCCAACGTTGATCACTTTTGACATATTCTTTTGAAGTAGAATAAAAGTGCAAGATAAAAAAAGCTGCAAATATTGAAAATATATTAAACATTACATTAAAAGTTATGGAAAAAGGTGTAAAAAACCAACCACATGTGAAAACTTGTTATTAAAAAATAACTGCTGCAAATGCTGAAAGTGTCTTCCTCCGAGTTCAATACATCTATTTAAGTTAATAGTAAGCTTGTAAAAACTATGGACTAAATATTCTTCGAGAATATGTTCTATCACGTTGTGAATATTTCTTTTTAACTGCTCTAAAGTTTGTGGTAGTGGATCATAGCATCGTTCTTTTACGCACCCCCCTAAAAAATCGGGAAGAATTAGGTCCGGTGAACGAGGAACCCATGGAATAGAGCCTCCTCTTCCAATCCGCCTGTTTTCAAAATTTAGTGAATCTCTGGTAATTAACGGGTAGTGCTGTGTAGCTCTATCTTGTTGAAAGTACACTGAATTCAGAGTATTTTCCTGACGTAATTACGGATAAAAAAAATTCCGGGATATCGACATGTGAATTTACAATTGGATTTTCAAAAAAGGGCCGTAAATTTTTTCACACCAAACTGTAACTTTCGGCGAATCTCTGACGTGTTCATGACATTGCCTGGGATTCTCTTATTGTGCCAGTGACACGATTTTTTTTAAATCTTGACTCTCCCTGAAACATGTTCTAACGACTCCGCTGATATATGTAATAAATTGATTATTAAAAAAATCGACTCCTTAGAATCGTCGCTGGAAGGTATAATAACTACCTAAAAAGAAGAAAACAAGATATAGCAATACCTACTAAACAACGAGGCCTAGTTTTTTCTTTAATTTCATCAAGTAAACATCAATTTATAGGGTTTATTTTATGACTTTTTGAATCTGTCAAATTTATTCGGTTTCGCTATAGAATTAAAATGCCAAAGGCGGCACTTAAGCGATTACTGGTTGCTTTTTTTGTTACACGACGAGGAATGCATTTACGCACAAACTATTATGTACAAGGCACTCCAGAACAGTGTGGGACTCGGTGAAGCCCCTACCCAATAAACCCCTCCGTGTTCTTACCAGACAACGTTTGCCCGGATCTACCGCAAATTTTTAACAGATGACGGTATTTTAGACAATTAGTATATTGTCAAAGCCGAGTTATTAGTCAAAATCGGGTAAGGTTTCAAGTCTAGGTAAATAGTATAGGCCTGTGGTGAGTCCATATGATCAAGAATATAATAGGTTATTATTTTATATTGTCAAAATCGGGTACGGTTTCAAGTTTAGGTAAGTAATATGTGCCTGTGGCTTGTCTTTATGATCAAAAATACAATTGCTTATTATTTTAACTTGTCAGAATCGGGTATAGTTTCAAGCTTGGGTAAGTGGTATATGCCTGTGCTGTGGTGAGTCTATATGATCAAGAATATAATAGGTTGGTATTTGCTAAATTCTGAAAAAGATTATATTGATGATACTTCCTAGCAATACAAAAATGCGAAACTTATGCTAGGTTTTAATTTCATAGCTACCAATTTATTAAAACTCTGTAGTTTCCTTTTTTTGTTTTTATTTAATAAATTATGGTTATGTTTAGAGCAATAATTATTAGGAAATTGTATTTTACAACTTTCAAAAGGAGTTAAAACTGTATTTTTATTAAAATAACTTAAAAACAACTCACAAAGAAAAGATTTTTTGTTGTAAATATCCAAAACTGTATCTTCAAATTCATCAATTAGCTTTTTAAATATAATATATGCGGTTGAAACTACATCTACTACCTGTTCTCGAGAATATAAAAGAGCACCTCTACTTAAGGAATTAATTAAATTATAAGAATCCTTTACAACACAAGGTTCATTGAGAGTTAAGTTTTCTTTGCAAAAAGTCCAACTATTTTTTTTAAACAATATAGCAGCAATATCCACTTAAATAGGTTATTACTGGGAGTTCTGATTGTATAGCTTCAGTATCAGACTGTCTAACTATGATCTTAGATAATAAATTATTAACATGTTCAGAATTTAAATTGGTATCTAATGACTGTGTTTCACATTCAGGAGGTTGGAAGAACTGATTTATATTAATGTCCCCATAATGTCCAGATTTTAGAGATAACATAGACTGAATTCTAAGTCTTTTCTGATTCATATAGCTGTCGAATTGAGATATGATAATGACCACCATATATATATTTTCTAAAACGCCCTTCCATTGGGTCTGTTTGAAATTTTCCCAGTAATACATAATTCATATTTAGCTCAGTATTCAGTAACGTCAAGAAGCCCATGAATGGGATGGTTTAATGCAGTGTGGGTTTGTCGAGTCAGTGTATTTGTAAAATTAGTTGGACTCCAAGTATCCAAAATTTAGGATCATCATTGAGAGCTGTTAGTATTTGTTTGGTAAAAGGTTCCTGATATTTATCTAACACATGTTTTCCCTTAAGGAGAGTTTTTACAATCACTATTTTCCACCATGTCAATATAATACTAATAAAGTCTGCGGTATCTTGTGAATGTGACAAATTTTTAACAAAACCTTTTAGAGCCTCTATAATAAAGGGATTAAAGATTTTAAGAGCTAATTTTACATTTTGTCTTTCAAGAGGTGATGGGAATAGAGCCTTTAAACTAAATAAATAACCATGCTTCAATAGTGTGTCTTGTTCTAGTTCCTATAGGTTTTTGATCACAGAAAAGGAAGCACATTTTTTTTGGCCTGTCTCAAAATCGGGATAAGAAAATGTTTGGTCAGGTTTTGACTTAAGCCAGTTGTTAAAGATACATTTAAGTAAATGAACAGTGTCAAAAGGGTAAAATAAGGGTCTTACTGGGTCAATAGGATGTGGGAATACTATACTGAGTTGATTAAGAGGTGAAAAATTACTCATTGCTTTACTGTTTACTGCATTATTGTCACAAACTGTACAAAATACTATATACCCAATTGCTTCTAAATTTTCTATAATGGTCTTGATAAAAGTATATAATATTTCTGAATTAAATTTAGCTACATGAGATATATGAATGACTTCTGTAAGGCTTGAGCAAATACTAGTGATCATAAATGCTACTGCAGATGATGCTAAGGTATCTGTATTATTTACTGATGTTTATTGCCTGCCTTGTAATCCAAATAGGGTTCGATGTGAATTTCATCAAAAAGTAATGTAACATATTTTTCTTTATCTGTTAAATATTGAAAAATGTTACGAGCATAGGTTAAAAAAATTTCTTTCATCGATATGAGGATCGGTTAAAAATCTACTACAAATAGAATTTACTGTGTTAGGATGAGGTAAGATAATAGGAGCATGACTTCATCGAAATATTTATAGAGGAGCTCAAAATTGAACATTAAAACTTTCGTTTGAAGTACTTAACAAAGTTAACTGTTCTGAGAGAAATTTTAGATTTATTAAAATACGTCTGGCGGTACTTTCCACATTTGTACGTTCTGTTTTTTTTGCATACAATAAAGATTATTTTATTTTATTTTGAGTGAGTTCGTCAAAACCTTTTAGGTTTAAAAGAATATCAGTCCCAAATTTAATTTTTTTTATATTGTCATTGTCAGACTCAACTTTATCTGAATTAGGAGTTTCTGCACTAGTACTGGCGAGTTGACTTGACTCGGTATGGTGTAAATCACGAATTTCACTAGGATCAGGAATGTCGCTATCAAGATTTATGGGTATTGACTTCATCATATTGTCGATTGTGTCAATTAAACTTTCTATTTCATCCAAACTGCTAGATAAAAATGGTGATTTTAAATTTATTATTGAAACACAAACAGATTGACCATATAAAAATGTTTCTAATTTTAAATCGCTATTTATAACAATTGCTCAAGTTATTAGTGGACCAGGAGTATATTCAAGTTTAAATAAAGTTATTCTATCTGTATCCTTTACCGAAAACCACCCTTTATTTAAATTAAAATTTAGAAATACTTTTAAAAACTCTTCAAAATTTTGAAAACATGTAGCCTCTCTATGTAAATTAAATTCTTCTTTACTTTGCTCTATGGCTTGGAAAAGATGTAGTTCATAAAGATTGTTATTTTTTTCATCTTTACTTCTGCGGCCAAGAAAGTTTTTTGACAAATAATTGGGGGCAATTTGGGAAAACCGTTGGTACAGAATTTTCTTTTAATCGGGGTTTTTCTAAATGTACTGAAATAATTTTACCTATTCTCGGATCCTGTTCTGAAATATCCCAAATTATACTGCCTTTAGAAAAATGTAGCTCACACACTAGTGTTTTTATTGGGCACTAAATCATCCCGCGGAATTGCTCGTAGCTATTTTTTTTTGCAAATCACTGTCTTTCGGGAAACTAAACAAGTGAACTTTTGGTCCGGTTTTGTAATTACCTGGCAGTTAGGCGCCCAACACTTAAAAAGCATGTTTAAATATAATTAAATTTTCACCAAAAATGGAGACAAAACGTCTTTATTTAC
The DNA here is from genome assembly GCA_030620095.1 of Kuschelorhynchus macadamiae. Taxonomy (NCBI): domain Eukaryota; kingdom Metazoa; phylum Arthropoda; class Insecta; order Coleoptera; family Curculionidae; genus Kuschelorhynchus; species Kuschelorhynchus macadamiae. The sequence continues at coordinate 1,780,142 of JAUTXW010001318.1, read as the reverse complement.
TCTAATTCACGAACAACGACATCATGTTTCACACTGTTTTGTTTTCGGTTAGCAAGTGCCGGTTGTCGGCCAGAACGTCTAATGGCCTAGATGTCGTGACGTCAGGCCTATTTTAATTTCAGCTGGTAGGCCTCGTTGTTTAGTATTGGATATAGCCCATTTATTAATTATGTTAAACCTTATAAATTCTAGGATTTTGTACTACAAATTTCACTTCATCTATTGAAAAGTTGTAGGTATTAGAACTGCCCCATTATTATGGCAAGTACTGCATTTAGCGTCTCCGTGGGTTCAAGTTAAATTAATTATATAATTTCAGGAGGAATGAAAACCTATCTGACTGATTTGGAATCCAAAGAAACTATAGACAAAATACAATTTGAAATGGAATGTTGCGGATTCGACTCCTACAAAGACTGGTATGATATAGAATGGATGAACGGAAGCATAATTAACACCAAATCATGTCATGTGAAAGAGTAAGTTAAAGTAGTTTGACTTCTGATGATAAATATATGTTGCAGACCTTGCAAATATTTCAGTTGTAACGGAAGAAGTATTCCCGTTTGCGAATTTGCGGGAACCATACCTCAATTCGTATGAATAAACTGATTTTCTATATATATATATATATATATATATATATATATATATATATATATATATACATACATATATATATTATATATATATATATATATATATATATATATATATATATATATATATATATATATATATATATATATATATATATATATATATATATATATATATATATACATACTGTCGTTCTGAAAAGAACAATTTTGCTGACGTTTCGCCAAAATCACATTTGGCATTTTCGAAGCTTTCTTTCTCGCGTCCGAATAGAAACTGTTGACGAGAGACGAGACAAAACGAACTTAAGGTAGTATCTAGTGCTTTAAAGAAAAAATGGCTACACAAATCGCACCATAGAGAAAGCTATTAATGCACAGGTTTCCCGAACAACGAACAACAAAAAATATGAGCTGGGAAAGCAACGCGTAGTCTTACCATATGTAAAAGGCACAACAGACAGAATCGGAAGAATTCTGAGGAAACACAACATACAAACAATACACAAGCCACAAACAACTATAGGTAAACTACTCGGAAAACCAAAAGATAAAATCAAACTGGAAAACCACGGAGTGTACAGTATTCCGTGCCAGGACTGTTAAAAGTTGTACGTAGGGCAAACTAACAGGCGAATATCAGCAAGAGTGGAAGAGCATAAACTCAGCATCAGAAATAAACAAACAACCTCAGCTTTATTCCTACATCATCAGGAAACCGGCCATAAAATAAATTTCGATGGGTGTAGGGAGATTGCCAATATAGAACATTATAAGACCAGAATAATCCGAGAAGCCATAGAAATTGAAAAACAAGGTGATTTGAATAAAAGGGACGAATCATTAAAACTACCAACAGTATGGAAGACAATAATCGACAAATCTAAAATCGGAAAAACTCAAGCGCAATTAGCACAACAACAACAGCGCCATCCGGAAAACATAAATAACGACGAACGCCTGCGCAGATATAACCTTCGGCCCCGAGTGGGGGTATAAAAGGAAGCATCGCAGTCACCAACACTTCAGTCTCTATTCGGACGCGAGAAAGAAAGCTTCGAAAATGCCAAATGTTATTTTAACGAAACGTCAGCAAAACTGTTCTTTTCAGAACGACAGTAGTGAACGGATGTACACCCGGAATGAAAACACGTTTTATATATATATATATATATATATATATATATATATATATATATATATATATATATATATATATATATATATATATATATATGTGTTTAAAAATGTTTACGGATTTCTGTGTACTTTTTTGTATTTAGTTAATTAAACAACTTCTGGGTGTGACGGGGGATAATCAGGCAAATAATTTTGATAGGAATATAATGTTTTTTACTTTCCCTAAAGACAAAAAATGCTTACGTGAATGAACACGCTTTTGTAAACGCAAAGCTAAATTTAATACAAATTTAACGCGGATATGCTTAAGGCATTTTGTTTAAGATGGCTATATGTATATGATATCTATATGAAAAAAGACAAAAAAATCTGGACAAAATAGTCGACGTTTTTAGTGAAAAAAGATATTTTCAGCTAGAATAAGACTATATTTTATTTAAATTTTATTTGTTTATATAATTGCATTTAATGTAGGAACAAACGGCAGCTTGTGCACATAAAGCTTAAACTTGTTTAGTATGTCTTGTTTTATTCTCTCTCATACCTGCATTTTTTTTAATTAGACCTCCTCCCCTCAAACACAGATATTATAGCATTTTTTAGTTGTATATTCAACTAAATATAAACATGTATAACAAAATAACAATATAAAATTAAATGCTGTCGGATTTTTTATAACCTCAACTTTTGCTTTAGCGTGCTTTTTGTATTTTTATTAAATAAATATATAACTACCATGGTTTTTATTTTAGTGAGTTATATGTCAATGTATCGTTAGAAAAACATTTTTAATTGAAAAAAGTGGTAATATAATGTCTAGAAACGACATGCATCTCCATAAGCAAATTAAAAAGCTACGCACACAATGACGTCACTGCGCGAACCGGACGTAATTGAGACCGTCTAGATATCATACCTTCCGTTTATTATATCGTGTATAGCAGGGGCGTGCAGTCCATGGAAGCAAGGGAAGCAGTGCTTCCCCAAAAAACTTTACAAAACATCTTCTAAAATGTAATTTTTGAAATAGGAAACCATTAATTTAGTTTATATTAAAAATGCTAAAATATTATCTTGATTATTAAGCCCATAATAAATGCCATACAGTCCTGTATGCTTGATTTCCTGTGAATCGAGCCAGAGGTTATTGAACTTTCCACCAGCTGTTTGCAATTTTTGCATTTCAGTCGCGTGCTTTAAGTGATGGCGGAACCTATCGTTGGAGTAGGTTCTTTGTTTGAACGGCTATCCGTGTGTTGTGTGATTCGTACGTCGCGTCGTGCATGGTGCGATATGGCAATAATACGGACGTGGATATGCAAATACCGTCAACTTCAGCTGTAGGTAATAACGTTGAAAATATTGAAGAATTTAGTAAGGTGTGTGAATGTGTGGTGTGTGTCTTAATAATAAAGGGATTTTCAACATTAAACTTCACTGATAAGCTCCAAATAATTTCGAAAGGATAAAACCGCCTATGAAAAATTTAACCACAAAAATGAAAAACCGTATTAGACATTTTTATCCGGAAAAACAATACGAACAATTTAAGTAATTATTTTGTTGGCCATGTTTACTTTTTGAAAATGAAAAAGGTCTCTGGAATAAAACTGGTTTTTCTGATTTAAACAATTTCCATAAAGCTGTAAAAAGACACATTATGTCCAAAGCGCATTTACAGGCCGTCATAAAAGAAAAAGTCTTCGGCAAAACCAGAATTGAACACGCCCTTAAAAACAGTTGAAAATTAGTCACCGCCAACACAATGAACTAGTCGATAAAAATAGGTAAATATTAAGAAGACTTATCGAGGTTGTTTGTTTTCTCGGACAGCACCAATTGGGATTTAGAGGTCATGACGAAACAAGGGTTTCTTCAAATAGAGGAAATTTTCAAGATTTACTTAATTTAATGGCTAAATATGATGATTGCTTAAAAAATCATTTAGAGCAGTCTAGCGTTTTTCGCGGAATGTCGAATCGAATCCAGAATGATTTAATTTCCGCTGTTGCAACCATTATTCTAAAAAGAATTAAGCAGGAGATTGGCGAGGCGCGGTTCATTACTATTGTTCTAGAAACAACTGATATCACTAATTTTAGCCAATTATCTATAGTAATACGCTACGTTAAAACAGACGGAAGTATTCAAGAGCGATTTTTAGGTTTTAAAAACGTGTCCGAAAATCGCACAGCAGATGCATTATATACCGTAGTTTATAACGTTACTAAAGAAATTAATGGAGAAAAAAAATTAGTTGCTCAAAGCTATGATGGAGCTGCAGTGATGGCAGGACAATTAGGGGGTCTGCAAGCTAAAGTTCGAGAAACTTTCCCAAGTGCTGTGTTTGTCCATTGTTTCGCTCATTAAATGTGTAAAGTATTTTTCGTTACTTTAAGTGGCATGGCTGCTTTTTTTTATATGTCAACAAAACGTACACAAGCTTTGGACTCCGTTGCCCACAAACGATTGCCCACAGTAGCTTCTACTAGGTGGAACTATAATGGAAGACTTGTGTTAAGAGTATCTGAAAATCGTGAATCATTGATTTAATTGTTTAAGAATATAATAGAAAATAATGAAACATGGGACTCAGAAGCAACAAACAGTTCGAGTTGGTTTTTGGACTGTTTGAAAAGAGATTTTAATTATTTGTTGAACATATTTTCAGGAATATTTCCATTCTCGGACAATGTTTTTAATATCTTACAAACTAAAACAAATTATATTGCTTTTTACCTATAAAAAGTGGATGATTTTAAGTCTATGTTAAGCCAAAAAAGAGATGACTTTGACCTATTAGAGCCACAAGCCAAGCGTCTTCGAACAGACAAGATGGGAGATGTTCAAACATCATACAGACGCCTCTTTTATGAAATAATCGATCAAATTCAGCAACAAATAAACTATAGATTTAACGGTTTAAATGATTTTAAATTCCTCGAGCTCTGCAATTTTGATGCATTTAAAGGAAAAACTTTTCCAGAAGATGCGTTTAAATCTCTTTTTCTTCATTATGGCCAGTTGTTCGACCGAGTGTTACTGAGATCTGAACTAAAAGTGATTTACGAAACTGATGACATTAGCGCAAAAAATAACGCTAAGGAACTAATGCAGTTTTTAAAAGACAAGGAGCTGGAAGATGCCTACACCGAAGTGTCGAAATTGTGTGAATTAGACTCCTACAAAGACTGGTATGATATAGAATGGATGAACGGACAATACCTGCCACAAAAACAGTAGAACGCAATTTTTCAACACTTAAATGTATAAAAAATTTCTTGAGAAATTCAACGTGGCAGGAGAGACTTTCGCTGTTGTTCATTGAAAATAAACGTCTCCAAAATGTGTCGGAGCATCGACGTTTTAATGATGACGTCATTGACGAATTTGCGAAAAATGATCGAAGAATCGAATTACATTACAAATAAGTTTCTAAAAATTGCTTCCCTTTCTTAAAATTTCACCGCACGCCCCTGATGTATATGTATGTCCCATTTAAAAGCGGAACACTCTAATATCTCAGGAATTAACTATCAGGTTAGTTTCAAATTTTGATGATGTGTAGATTTAAAATAGGGGTTCGTAAAAATAGGTATAGTAGGGGTTCGTAAAAATAAAAATAGTAAAGGCACGTAAAAAAAATAATTAAGGCACGTAAAAATAACAATAGTAAAGCAACGTAATAGACATAGTAAAAATAGGTATAGTAGGGGTTCGTGAAAATAAGAATAGTAAAGGCACGTAAAAAGAATAATAAAGGCACGTAAAAATAAAAATGGCAAGAGTTCGCATTTGGAGGGAGTAGATTCGTAAAATAATAGCAAAAGAACGTAATAGGAATAGTAAGGGTTCGTAAAAATAGACATAGTAGGGGTTCGCAAAAATAGAAATAGTAGGGGTTCGTAAAAATAGATATAGTAAGGGTTCGTAAAAATAGGTACAGTACTGGTTCGTTAAAATAAAAATAGTAAAGACACGAAAAAAATATAATAAAGGCACGTAAAAATAAAAATAGTAAGGGTTCGTATTTGGACTTGGGAATGGAAACTAATAATAAAGGCACTTAATAGGAATAGTACCTAAGGGTTTGTAAAAATAGGTATAGTAGGGGTTCGTGAAAATAGGCGTAGTAGGGGTTCATAAAAATAGAAATAGTAGGGGTTCGTAAAAATACGAAAACTAAAGACACGTAAAAATACGAATAGTAAAGGCACGTAAAAAGTATGAATATTAAAGGCACGTAAAAATAAAAAAATAAGGGTTCGTATTTGAACTTGGGAACAAAAAGGCTTCATAAAAATACTAATATTAAAGGCACGTAAAAAATCGAATAGTAAAGGCACGTAAAAATATGAAAAGTAAAGGCAAGTAAAAATAGTAAGAGTAAGGGTTCGTATTTGAACTTGAAAAACCAATAGTAAGGGAATGTAATAGGAATAGTAAGAGTTCGTAAAAATATGTATAGTAGGGGTTCGTAAAAAATAGGCGTAGGGGGTTTATAAATAAGAAGCTATAGTAAGGGTTCGAAAAAGTACGAATATTAAAGGTTCGTAAAAATACGAATAGTAAAGATGCGTAAAAATAAAAATAGTAAAGGCACATAAAAATAAAAACAGTAAGGGTTGTATTTGAACTTGGGAATAGAAAGGAAAACCAATAGTAAAGGAACGTAATAGGAATAGTAAGGGTTCGTAAAAAAAGGCACAGTAGGGGTTTGCAAACAATAGAAATAGTAGGGGTTCGTTAAAATAGGAATAGTGGGGGTTCGTAAAAAAATATAAGGGTACGTAAAAATACGAATAGTAAAGACACGTAAAAAAAACCAAATAGTAAAGGCACGTAAAAATATAAATAGTTAATAAAAAAAGTAAGGGTTCGTATTTGAACTTGGGAATAGAAAGCATGGCGCAACCAATTAAACTGGTATTTTTTTAATATACTTCAAACTATTTCACAATCCAAAGGACATAATTAACTTTACATGGATCACGTATAGAGGAAAAGTATGATGCCAGAGGCGCAAAAAAATTATTTCCCTCATCACTCGGTTTAATTTAAAATAATTAATTTAATTAAACTGGTATTTTCTTAAATATTTCAAACTATTTCATAATTCAAAGGACATCAATGATTCTCAATGAACTTTAAATGGATCACGTATTGGAGAAAAGTATGGTGCCGGAGGCGCCAAAAAAAACTATCCCACAACACTATCGTATGACGCAACCAATTAAACTGGTACTTCCTTATATTAAATATTTTCAACTATTCTACAATCCAAAGGACATCAACGACTCCCAATCGACTTTACACGGGTCACTGCTAGAAACTTCGGAGATCTATACGTGTCGCTTGATATGATATTTATAAAAAACCTATTTATTTTAAATGTAAAACCCTGAATCTCAGAATCAAGACAACTCCGGACACATGTTCATAGGAACGTTTTTTTCTTAAAATGACCTAAGGAATCACCTCCTGAAGTTACGTATCGTAATTAGGAAAAACCCCGTATACATTTTACACTTAAATTAGGAAATAATAATAAAATTAATTTCTTAGACTTAACAATAACTATTAAGAATAATAAAAAAGAAAAGTTTGTCTCTGATAAAACGATACACCCGACTTATTAGACGGCCGTCGACTATAGATATATCAAAAACAAGACGATTACTACAAAAATCAGAATAAATCGGTATTTAAAAGTTAAATTATGGAACTTGTTCACAATTTGGTATTGAACAAACAAGCAGAACATTTAAAAAAAGAATTTTTGAGTATTTGCAAAACGAATTACTTGACCAGTTGTATTTCTTCTAGGATACGGTTCGACCAATCAAGGCTCACCCTTCCCGTGGTTCCATGGTCATGTTGCAAACTTGATTTTCCGATGCAATGTCTTCACGATCCCGTTCAACAGACATCCTTTACCAACGTATGGGTAGATGAACCACATACCGTTACGGAATCTCTGAACACAAAAGGGTGTGTGCAGAAAATGAAAGCGCCAATTGGCTGGGTTATAGAGGGATTTGCGATGGCAATTAGCGCTATTTCAATTTTACACGTTAGTATGTTTTTAGGTGGCATTACTGTTTTTTCTAAGAGAAATTGTATATACCGAGTGACCAATCGAAAAGTGCCACCCCTTTAACTATTTTACTTAACGTTGTAGAAAACAATGTTAAGTACAAAAGTTTTAGGCTGTTCACTTATATTCACTATCCATATCTCGGAGGGCCTTTATGTTAGCATCTTGAAAATACCTATATAACTCAAAATTGACCTTTTGCTAGGGTGAACAATAAATTCAAAAATTTTACAAAAACTAGATAAAACTTTTATTACCTTATTGGAAAACTGAGTTAATTTCCCATGAATTTGGTTCTAGACTTATTGTCATATCAACCGTTATTGTCTTACGAAAGATTTAAATCGCTGTATCTTCTGAAACCCTTACCTGAATTGAATGAGCTGAAGCTTATTTAAAAGGGAATTTGAAGCTGTTTTAGCAGTTGGATCGAGTAGCCCCCCAAGTTTTTCAGAAAGTGGTTAGATGGCGCTGTTTGTAACCGTTTAAATTTATTGCCAGCCAAATCACAACAAAAATATGAGAAACAATATAAGAATTTTGAAAACTGGTGCTAGAACAAGGAGATAAGTAGTGTTAACGAGAAGGGATTTCTGGCCTATTTTGCGGACTTGCAAAAAACATTCCAGCCAAATACTTTATGCAGTAAGTACTCCATGTTAAAAAGTGTCCTTAAAATAAAAAGAAACTTGGATATTTCAAGCTAACATCATCTATAAAAAAGCAAAATGTGGGATGCAAATAAAAGTAGTTACTATTTTTGGGTTGGACGGTGCTTGTAGGAGAAAAGAGCTTTCAAAGAAACAATTGGTAATATAGAAGATAATGGAAATTGGCTCTTGTACATATTAGGTATTTTTAATTTTCTGACTTTTTTTGAATTCATTGTAGATTTTATCTCGAAATAAACATATTTCAGCAAAAAAATTGGCGGATGAATCACTTTTTTGCGAAAAAAAAACTATAACAAATAGATATAACTTTGTAAGGCATATGATTAATTTTGCAAAATAGATAATTAGAGTATATTATTATATATTATACAGTACTGTTTGTTAATTTAAGTTTTTAAAAAACTAATATTAAAGGTCATTAAATTGTATCAACAAAATATGTTTATTATTCAACTAAAAAATTCTTAAACAGGAAATTGACTGACATTTGACATTTAACGGTTTAATCAACCATTTCCTCGTAATCAAGAAGCAATCTTGACATATTTAACTTTATTTTGTCAGTTAAGAATTCATTGCTGATTATTAGGGTTGTTAATATTTTGTTGCATAGTTGAAACGCTGTCATTAGGAGCACAAGGAGAAACAGTACAGCTCAATAACTGGTATCATAGAGTTGTTTAAAATATTAACATAATAAATCAGGAAAGGTAAGCCAATTTGGCAACACTGTAAGGATCCTTTTATTTATAATACCCTACTACGGAGTTTTTACACTGCAATATTGTGAACATTGTAGAGAATTTAAGTAGTTTTTTTCTGGGTCAAAAGTGTTTCATCCGCAAAATTTATTTTTTTTATCTGTGCTATAAGACATATAGCCGGTTGCACAAAACTTTTAATCACGTAATAAATTTAACTGACGTTTAGAATCATTTTTGACATTGACACTCTTATGTGGTCTGTCACATTCTAAGCCGTCTGATTAGTTAATGCTTCGTTAAATGTTTCGTGCAACCCTCCAATAGGCTTTCGTTTAATGCTTACTCTCAACAAGACCCGGGAAATTTAATAATCATAAAAATTCTTCACAGTAAAAAAAATTTTTGTAGTATCCGATGAAATAAATGAGGGATATTATTTACAGCTGTATCGAAAATATGCAAGTATGTGAATACATGTACTCAGCACAGGCGGTTTTTTGTCCACTATAGAGAAGGAGTGTGCTGGAATAAATTCATTTGGAAAAATGCCTTCAGAAATAGCTACACATCTACAACACAAAAATCCGGAGCAGTAAACGGGAAATAGTTTTCGTCGATCCTGGGCTACCGTGTTGGCTGATTCTGGGGAAAAAATTACTAATGTCAAGCGACTTGGGGGCTGGAAATCGACGGCTATCGCACAGAGCTACATAGATGATTGCGCAAATAAAAAAAGGGCTTGTCGAATCAAATATTAGCCTCGAATAACTGCCCTTCTAAGTTAACTCAACCTTCATCAAGCCGAACCATAAGCACTTCCAAAAGCCACCCATTGAATGAAAACTACAATCAATTTGCAAAACGTCAGTAATTGTTCTTTTCTTAGAAATATTAATAACAAGTAATTAATTTTTGTATTGTTAATGTTATATATTTCAAATTGCATTAAATAGTCTTCAGACATATTGTGCATACTAATTGTTTTTTTTTTCGTTATAATCACGCGCATATACGAATTCAAAAGCATATCCGAATTCACTTCGCTTCGTTCGTCTAACTCAGTGGTCTCCAACCTTTTCAAGGTTACTTCGATAATTTAGAAATAAACCGTGAGCTACCTACTTGTAACCAGCGTTTAAGCCAGTGTAAATGAAATAATGTACAGTTGTATTTGACGTACATCTTTTTATGTAATTAATAAATACTTAACTAATACTAATACATACCTAAAAAATAAACAAAATTTTCATATAGCCATAATGGCATGTCACATACGACTTAATAAAAGTATACATTATAATTAAAATTTTAAACAAAAACATGTGATAAAAGATGCGTGCATTCAACACTCGGACTCATCGATAACACTGGCTGACAAGATTTTTCTAACACAGGCCAGCTCATTATCTACACAATGGAAATACCCTCCCAATAATAAAAAAAATATTCAGAAAGCCCTAATACGTACCATTTTTTAATAGCCTAATTAGAACCTTTTATATTGGCAGGTAAATAATTTTATTGTGGGGTGGCTAAAATAGGTCCATATTACAACGGAACAAATTACCTAGACTGGGTTGTTTACAATATTAGACATAAAATAAACGTTAAACATCACTCTTCTGTTGAGTTTTGAATTGAGTGGTTCTCTGTGTGATAAGCAGTGTATGTGAAGACAGGAATGTCGAGTCAAACGTACCGAAGTTGCAAAATTTCTCCTGACAAATTTTGTTATATTTGTGGAGAATTCACAATCCAGGCCATTTTCCGAAAATGTAAAAAAAGCCTACTTTAAATATTTTGGTGTGTTAATTGGGGGTCAAGATAAGCGGTGAGCTCCCAATGTGTGCTGTGTTAGTTGTAGTGTATCATTGGTGGAGTGGATGAAGGGAAAGAGAAAAAGTTTGCCTTTTGCAGTTCCAATGGTATGGCGAGAATCCACCAATCATTCTGACGATTGTTATTTTTGCCTGACAAAGACTGAAGGTTATTCCAAAAAGGAAAAGCACAATATCCAAATTTGCAATCTGCCATAAGACCTGTTCCTCATAATGAAAATTCGATATTGAACGATAATTCTCCCCGTGAGTGGCGCTTATTCATAGACTTATCTAAATATAGCTTAAAAGCTGTGTTATTGCATAATGGAAATTTAAAACCCTCTATACCAGTTGCCCATTCAGTTGCAATGAAAGAAAATTATGAAAATATTCTCACGATTTTGGATAAAATAAACTACAATAGGTATAAATGGCAGATATGTGGGGACTTAAAAGTTATAGCGATTTTAGTGGAACTTCAGGAGGGATTTACAAAATATTGCTGTTTTCTTTGTTTATGGGACAGTCGTGCAATAAATCAGCATTATGTAACAAAAATTTGGCCAAAAAGAAGCAAATTTCAACCGGGATCTCAAAATGTTAAATTTATACCTCTTGTTGATCCCAAAAATGTCCTTTTGCCTCCTCTTCACATTAAACTTGGGCTCTTGAAGAACTTTGTGAAGGCTTTGAATAAAGATGGGGATGAATTTAAATACCTAAGACAAGACTTTCCCCAGCTAAGTGATGCCAAATTAAAAGAAGGCATTTTTATTCGGCCACAAATCAGAAAATTGCTGGACGATGTCAATTTTACCACGCAGGAACTCATGGAATTCGTTTGTTGTAATGTAGTAAGATGATTTTTAGGCAACAATATGGATGAAAATTATGAACAATTAGTTAATGAACTCTTAGATGCCTATAAAGCGCTTGGTGCCAGAATGTCATTAAAAATTCACTTCCCCCATTCCCATCTGTCATTTTTTCCTAAAAATTTGGTAGCTGTTAGTGACGAGCAGGTGAAAGGTTTCACCAAGATATCAGAACAATGCAAATTCGGTACCAAGGACGATGGGATCCAGCCATGATGGGTGACTACTGTTGGTTTTTGAAGAGAGAAGATAGGTCACCTCATAAACGTAAAAAATAAAGTTTAATTAGTGTGTTAAGTTCATTTTTTTTTTCTCGTTTGCTTTTCTCTTAGTTGTATAGTATGTTTAATAAGCGAAAACTGTAAACATAGTCAATAAACAAGGTTAAGAATTTTCTGAAATCATTTTTTTCTATAGATATTAAGTATCGTGACATTCTTCTACATGGTTCTTCAACTCTAACAAGAAAACCTTACGTGCTACAACTTTCTATTTGTCATTTTCGTATTTGGATAGATCCATTCTATTAGATTATGCTATTCTGATTTGTGTTACAACAATTTTTTTTTGTCGGCCAGTGTAATTTTTCTGATATTCGCAGTGTAATTTGATACAGCCATTCGAACACAATTATCTAGATGTTCATCTGTAAGGCGATTGCGGTATTTGTTCTTAATAAACTTCATATTGGAGAAAGAAGATTCGCACAAATAGGTTGAAGTAAATAACTCAACGACATAGAATTGAATATTTGTCTTTATTTACTATAGGCCAAATACATTTTGTACTTGAAACTAACGATTTCAATGCTAAATCACTTTGAAATGCAATCACTTCCATTTCAGTTGCAGCGATGTCTTCGCCAAAGTTCTGCATAACACAAGTTGCAAACTGTTGTATATCAATTTCCATGAAGTGTGAAACAACAAATTGAGCCATTTTGTTAAAATCCTTAAACCGATTTTTGAAGTTGAAGATTTACTGTCATAGGGTTCTAATAGATTTTGAGATATCTTTTCTGAAAGAACAGGAAAATGCTTGACATCATGATTAGGGTTTGTTCCCAAAACTCAAGTTTTTTTATGAATGCAATTATATCGGAAATCATTACCGCCAGTTCTTTATCTCTTGCCTGAAGTTACAAATTGAGTTCATTAATATTGTCTGTAATGTCCACAAGAAACCCAAAATCTCTAAGCCAAATTGAATTTTCCAGTTCCTGAATCCGTTCGCCGCGTTGTTTGTAAAATTGAACTATGACAAATAGGGCTTCATTAAAACGTTTTAACGCTCGTCCTCTACTTAACCATCGCACTTCAGAGTGAATACTGACAATCAATTTCATCGGCTGATTTTTAATAATCTTTGTAACGCGTGAGCTCTAATCTTGTTTACAATTTTTACTACCAATTTCATGACGTTTAGTTTAAAAAATTTCCACATATTATTGCTTGCTGATGAATAATGTAATGGTAACACAGAAATTGTAGAAAGCGTTCATCTTTACGACAAAATGGTACCAGACTCTTATCACAACCCACCATAACTAGAGCCCCGTCAGTTGTCAAGCCTACCAGTTTTGAAATTGGAATTTTCTCAGAAGATATAAAATTGTTTAAATGAGAAAACAATTCCTGTCCAGTGGTATATCCTTTGAGTGGAATAAACTTCAAAAGATTTTTAATCATAAAATCACTAAAAACCATCCTGACGAACACGGCTATCTGGGAGGTGTCAACCACATTTGTTGAGAGAAATAAACACAGTTATTTAAGTCAGTTTTTAACTGTGAAGAAATATCCTTGCTCATTTCTTCCATTTGTCTTATCACTGTATTCGCAGAAAGTTGCATAGATTTTATTGCTGAAACTATCTCGTCTTTATTTTTAAAGTTAGAAACTAATGAATTTGCATCTTCTAAAAACGCCTGTTTTATCATTTCCCTGTCTTCATACGGTTTCTTTTTGTGCAAATATTTGAGACACACGGTATGATGCTTCCGTTGCAGACTTATTTTTGTTAACTGCTTTTAAAAATATTGACTGTTGTCCAATTAACTGATTTTTTAATTGATTCAATTTTCTGCTGGCAGCATGTAATGGGAAATATTTTTCAAAATTCAGATGGACACTTTTATGAAGCCTCTCAATATTTCCTTTTTTTATCAACCGAAACATAATCATTACATAACAAACATACATTTTTACTTTTAACTTCTGTAAAAAAATACTGTTTTTTTCCATACCGAATGAAAATTGTATGTCTTTACTTTGTTACTACTGCTTCCTATAATTTTTTGTGTTGCGCATTCTGTGTACTAATAGATCTAATGCCTTTTAGTTTTAAACTGAACGCCTATCCCCGACATACGCATTTATCACGTTCAAAGCAATCCAATCGTTCTCGTGTTCTCAAAAGCAGTGTTGCCGCTTCTAGCTTTCATATTGTGATTTTTTTTTAATTTATGAACGCTTCTATTTTACAAGATATGTTGTGAGCTATCAGAAATGTTTTCGCGAGATACCGGTAGATCGCAATCGATGGGTTGGCGACCACTGGTCTAACTGCTTTTATTTCATTTTCAAAGATGAAATGCTGAGTCTATTTTTTTTAGATTTCATTGGTTTAAACAATACCAATTCTTTAAAAAAATAAATCACAGCGCCGAACATACAGGGTGGTGCAACCAAGATGGAGTGGACGATTGTGGGCAAACGGAGAGGAATTTGAAAAAAAAATTGGGATATGATTGATAGTCAAGAACGCTGTGTTTTAAAATTATACCCATTATACAGGGTGGTCTGAAAAGTTCGTGGTGAACCAAACTTGTGTTTTCTTAAATGGGACACCCAGTATATTATTATTTTAGTTGATTCTCCTATTCGTTACGATCATTTTGATATGAGGTTTGTTGGGTCTAAAATTTATACCAAGGGAATGGGACGAGGTTAAAGTGGAAAAAAGGGTTATACTCCGACCCTTTTTTGAAAACAATTGAAGCAGGTATGGAAAAACCAAATATTCTATAAAATGTATTGTATTTAGGATTACAATAATCGCTTGTAAGTCGTTCAAAATTATTCACTGTTATACAGGGTGGTCAAGTTTTGCAAATTTACCTTGGATTGAATTTTTTTAAATGGAACACCCTGTATATTTTACTGTCATATTAAAGATAACATTACTAGCTTTCAGAAAATACCATATTTGATACCTTTCTGACCAACAGTTTTTTAGTAAATTAACCGTGAAACCAAAATTTACTAAATTCTAACAGAAACGGTATTATTTACGTTGCTTAAATTGACTACCTATAATATAAGGAGGCCATGATATAATCATAAATGAAAAGAAAGATTGACATTCTTGTCAAAACCGCAAAGTGTCAGAGAATTGACATCAATTACCATTGTTTTTTGACGATAAGCCGAGAAATTGTTAAGTAACAATGAGTTTGAGTACTCCAGAGTTGATAAACATGACTTTTATGTTGGGCGAGTGTCAAAAAAACCCTTTACTAACAGGCAGGGTTTATGCGGTACGATATCCCGATGCCGAAAAAAAACCAAGACCTGAAGCTTTTGCAAGTTTATTACTGAGGTTTCAAGAAACAGGCAATATTGCTTTTAAGAAACGTAAAGTAATTAATAAACCAGTTACCAATGAAGATAATGCTTTGACAGTGTTATTAACAGTGCAAGAAAATCCACACACAAGTACCAGGGAAATTGAGAGAGCTACTGATATTGAACGCACTAGTATTAAACGGATTCTGAAACAACATAAATATCATGCCTACCACATTGAATTACACCAAGAACTGTATGATCGCGATTACGTCCAACGACAAGAGTTTTCAATTTGGTTTTTAAATACAATTTGGGATAATCCAGGTTTTGTAGATAGGGTGCTCAGATTCAGATGAAGCAACTTTTAAAAGCAACGGCTTAGTTAACAAACATAATATGCACTATTATTCAACCGAAAATCCACATTGGATTCGTCAGGTGGACCATCAAAATAAATGGTCAATTAATGTTTGGGGAGGTATAATTGGCTCTCATGTTATAGGACCATATTTCTTTGAAGAGCATTTAACGGGAGAAGTCTATTTAAATTTTTTGAGAAATGAGTTGCCCGTATTGCTCGAAGACATACCTCTAATGTTAAGAAATTCCTTATGGTTCTAACATGATGGAGCACCCCCGCATTACCATACGCATGTAAGACATTTTCTCAATAATTGGAAAGGAGAGCATTGGATTGGGATGGGGACATGTTAAAGAAGAAGTTTATAAAGAGGTTTCAACCACAGTGGAAGATATGAAGTTGAGAATAATAAGCAGTTTTCGCAACATTTCAGACCTGACTTTGAGAAAAGTGAAACTTTCATTTATGGATAGACTCGAAATGTGCCTTCAGCAAAACGGTGGTTTAGTTGAACATCTTTTATAAGTTTTAATTACATTGTTTTTGTTGATTTATATTAAATTTATTTTTTTTGTAAAAAAAGATCTGTTATTAATACTGTCAAAGCATTATCTTCATTGGTAACTGGCTTATTAATTACTTTACGTTTTTTGAAAGCAACATTTCCTGTTTCTTGAATTTTCTATTGCAAAAGCTTCTATCTTGTTTTTATTTCGGCATCGCATCATCAAAGAACAATATTTATTTATTTACTGATGACAATATTCTGACACTTTGCTGTTTTGACAGGACTGTCAATCTTTTGTTCAATTTATGATGATATCATGGCCTCCTAATATTAAATTGTCAATTTTAACAACGTGAATTCAGAGTAATTCGTGTTAAAATGAAGAAATTTTGATTTCACAGCTAATTTACTGAAAAACTGTTGGTCAGAAAGGTATCAAATATGGTATTTTCTGAAAGCTGGTAGTGTTATCTTTAACATGAAAGTAAAATATACAGGGTGTTCTATTTAAAAAAATTCAATCCAAAGTAAATTTGCAAAACTTGACCACCCTGTATAACAGTGAATAATTTTGAACGACTTACAAGCGATTATTGTAATCCTAGATACAATACATTTTATAGAATATTTGGTTTTTCCATACCTGCTTCAATTGTTTTCAAAAAATGGTCGGAGTATAACCCTTTTTTCCACTTTAACCTCGTCCCATTCCCTTGGTATAAATTTTAGACCCAACAAACCTCATATCAAAATGATCGTAACGAATAGGAGAATCAACTAAAATAATAATATACCGGGTGTCCCATTTAAAAAAACACAAGTTTGGTTCACCACGAACTTTTCAGACCACCCTGTATAATGGTTATAATTTTAAAACACAGCGTTCTTGACTATCAATCATATCCCCATCTTGGTTGCACCACCCAGTATTTAGCATCACGTAGGCCATATTTGTTTGTGTTTGCGGGCCCTTATCGCATGTATATTCTTTCACCTTTGAGTTTGAGTGATCTCAATCTTTTAATTAAAAATATTTTTCTTTTAGGTAATTATAATTTTAGTATCTAGGATATTGTATACATCATGCCGAAATGCCATTCTTCTTTACGATCCTGAAGGTATAGCTCCAGGATGGATATTTGGTAGGGGCGATTGTGGTTACGCCAGAGGAAAAACTTTAACGGAAATAATGGTATTCAACTATTTTCAATAGCATGATTCTTTTAATTTAAGGCTAATATAAGTATGTTTTTAACGTAAACATTTGACAAATGCACTATTTTAAAGAGGATTTCAAAAACGATATTTAGGGGTGCCCCAATTTGACACTTAATAGTGTTTGCATGATTTTAGGATTCTATCTCGGAACGCCAGTTTTTTAATTACTGCGTCCTAACCAAAGAAAAACATTTATTAAGATAGCCAAGTTTTAAAACTTATTGACCATAAAAAATATACATTTGGTTTTCCGTAATCATACACTTAAGAATTTATGTCTGTATATGTTACCACAAAAAGCCGAAATTCATCATATCGCGATCTAACTATTAAAAACGCGAAAACTAGTTATATAGTCAAAAACAGTGTTATCTTATATTACGTGTAATCATATCCTCCGCATAAAATCCGGAAGATGATTTAGATAATAGACCTATGATATTTTCATATGAAAAAAGAGGATACACATATAAATACCAGCAGTTGCAAAAATCTTTTAGCGATGTCACTTCAAAGTCAGATTGACAAGTCAATGAAAATAGAAAACAATTTTCGGGTTTTTTGCATCCACAAGCGAAAAAAAATGGTATTAAATCTAATAAAATATTATGAAAACGAAAATTCACCGGCCAATATCCAGGAGACAGTAGCAAAAGCTCTGGGAATCGGTATAAGGACTGTGCAGAAAATCGTGCATGAAAAAAAGCGTAATTTACTGCCAAAGATTAGGAAATGTACACGAAAAAAGCCAAAGACAGAAGACTTAAGTGACAATGTTAAAATGGATGTTCGTAATGCAATTTACGATTTATACACATCAAAAACTAATATAACCCTTCAAGTTTTAAAAGAAGCTTTAAAAAATCAATGCATATTGGAAATTAGACTAAAATCGTTGTCAAAATTATTAAAAATGTTGGGTTTTCGATATAAAAAGGACTGTAATCGAAGATTTTTATGCGAGTGGCCACATATAGCAAGTCAGCCTATCCAGTTTTTAAAGAATTACACGGAAAATGTTAATTCAAAATTTAGAAAAGTGGTATTTTTAGAGGAGACTTAAATATTTTCTAATGGAAGTGGTTCGAAATCTTGGCAGGACGAGTCTGTAAAAAGTGTCAAGAGAAATAAGGGATGTGGGACGGGAAAACGGTTCATCATTTTGCATGCCGGTTCTTCAACAGGATTTCTCCCAGATGCAAGTTAACTGTTTTCTTCAACATCCAAAAGTATGGACTACCATGATAATATGAACTGCGAACTGTTTGAAAAGTGGTTAAAAGAACAACTGATTCCAAATTTAGATGCTCTATCTTTAATCATTCTGGACAATGCATCTTATCATTCAAGAATCTTAAATAAACAAGCTACTTCATTCTGGAAGAAAAGTGATATTTATGACTGGCTAATAAAACAAAATCCTTTACCCAATATGCTGAAACTAGAACTTCTTTTAATGGCAAAATCTATTAAAAACCAACAATATACGCTGTAGATGAAATATTACGGGAAAATGGACATTAGGTTTTACGACTGCCGCCATACCACTGCCAGTTTAACGCAATAGAATTAACATGGGCTGAAGCAAAATCATATTACGAAAAACTTGTGAACGATGATCAGATAAAGTGCAAATTGTTTGGCAAGATTGATTAAATTGTATTAGGCCGGAGTACTGGAAGAAATCTGTGGAACATACGGAGAAATTAATATGGGGTTGGTGGAATCGAGAACAAGTTCTAGATGTCGAAATAGCACCAATGATCATTGCGCCATTTGAGGACGACTCAGAAGATGGGGACTTTTTAAGTGATGATGATATTTTTTAGTCTATAATATTAAAAAGTTTCTGAAGGATTATATTAGTCTTTGACGTGTATAAATCATAAATTGCATTATGAATATCCATTTTTGCATTGTAACTTAAGTCTTTTGCCTTTGGATTTTTTCGTGTACATTTCTTAATCTTTTTCGGAAGTAAATTACGTTTTTTTTTCATGCACAAGTTTCTGTACATTCCTTATACCGATTCTCAGAGCTTTTGCCACTGGCTCCTGGATATTAGCCAGTGAATTTTAATTTAAATATTTTTTTATTAGATTTGACACCATTTTTTTGCTTACTTGTTTAGTACATTTGTAATTTTGTAGGCAATAAATAAATAATTATACAATACTTGTTCCAATTTTAAAGCGTGTTTAAAATAAGTAAATTTTTCTATTAATTATAAGACAAAATTTGAGATATAAAAATCGGTAAAATCGCTTTACCAGAAACTCGGGGCTAACGAAAAATAGAGGATATATATATATATATATATATATATATATATATATATATATATATATATAGATAAAATCAATAAAAATGCGCTTTCACACACCTTTATCAAAAGTTCTTGGCCGGAAAAGATATATGTAGAATAGCAGAAATATATAATTTCTGCAGGTGCAAAACGGCCTACAACAAGAACTGCTTTCGATTATGTCACAGGGTACCCTCCTGCGATCATGATTTCTGGGCCTTTACCCTCATCAGGCAGGCTTGTACCCAGGGAGATCTGAAATAACATATTGCTCGATATGACAAAATCGAAAACGAAACGTCTATCATACTGAAATAGTACTACATGCTAAGTATAACACTTAGCGCCACCTATTGGGGCTCCGGTGATTTCCGGCTGCAAACCCATAGGAATTTGGCAAAGTATGCACTAGCACCATCATACGGAGAGTAGATACTAAAATCAATAAAAATGCGCTTTCACACACCTTTATCAAAAGTTCCTGGCCGGAAAAGATATATGTAGAATAGCAGAAATATATAATTTCTGCAGGTGCAAAACGGCCTACAAGAAGAATTGCTTTCGATTATGTCACAGGGTACCCTCCTGCGATCATGATTTCTGGGCCTCCGGAGCCCCAATAGGTGGCGCTAAGTGTTATACTTAGCATGTAGTACTATTTCAGTATGATAGACGTTTCGTTTTCGATTTTGTCATATTGAGCAATCTGTTATTTCAGATCTCCCTGGGTACAAGCCTGCCTGATGAGGGTAAAGGCCCAGAAATCATGATCGCAGGAGGGTACCCTGTGACATAATCGAAAGCAATTCTTCTTGTAGGCCGTTTTGCACCTGCAGAAATTATATATTTCTGCTATTCTACTTCTATATATATATATATATATATATATATATATATATATATATATATATATATATATATATATATATATATATATATATATATATATATATATATATATATATATATATATATATATATATATATATATATATATATATATATATATATATATATATATATATATATATATACATATATAGCCTGTATTTTTCGCATGCATGGCCCTTAATTTTAGACTGAAATTTGAAGAAATCGGATAAGTAGTTTTTTAGCTATGCCGCGAACAGACAGACTGACGGACAGACATACAAAAGTGTATAATATTTTTGCAAAATAAAATTTTTTTGTCATCACAATACAAAAAAAACAAGTTTTCTTTGCACAGTGGTGGCCCGCATTTAAATAAATGACAGTGTATAAGTGGTTAGATTTTTAGGTCAAGCGGAGCTCATAATTTTTGGTGATTGATAAGAAAATCTCATTTTCATTAAGTGGCTGTATAAACAGAACGTATCCTGATTGTTCCACTGATTCGAACCGCCTTCCGACTTTATTAAGGCGCTTGGCATTTTGTGTATTTTTGTTTTTGCCAACCAAAAAATTTTAACCAAATACATATTTAGTGAATTTTCTTAATAATATTGCGTAATATAAATAAAAAAAACTATTTTCTTTCTCCCTGTATATTTGTAAATAATGCATCGAGATTTAATCGCTCGATAAAAGAATAACACAACATTTTGGTATTCACTGTGTTTTCTGATTTGATTCATAATGTTGGTGACGATATTTTACTAAGTTTTTTAGATAAAACCCGTTCTTACTTCTATAATCTGTCTATTTATACTACGAATAGTTTTTAATATACAGGGTGTTTTGCCTAAACTTCATATAAAATACATAGGGAAGATAGGATGACATCAATTAGTTTTTTTTTTACATATTTAACCTATAATAGTACATCCCAAAATAAGAAAGTTTTATATGAATATAGGACCAAAAACCTTTCAGTTCCGAAATATAGGGTCAACATCTTTCACAATACA
Organism: Kuschelorhynchus macadamiae; assembly: GCA_030620095.1. Lineage (NCBI taxonomy): Eukaryota > Metazoa > Arthropoda > Insecta > Coleoptera > Curculionidae > Kuschelorhynchus > Kuschelorhynchus macadamiae. The sequence goes on along the minus strand of JAUTXW010001318.1, from coordinate 1,758,383 downwards.
ACACCCTGTATCTCGAAAATAAAGCATTTTCAGATCTATTTTCATATAAAACTTTTTTTTTATTTTGAAAAGTACTATACGTTAAATATGTTATTGGTGTCATACTGTTTTTTGCATGTTTTGTATATAGGGTTTGGGCAAACTTTAACACCCTGTATATTAAAAACTAGTCGTATGATTAGATTATGTCCATGGTATCGTTTGCTCAGCAAATTCAGCCAATTTCGCCGAAAACGTCTCAGAGAGCTGTAAGTATTCCAGAATATACTAGATCGTATTCTTACTATTTAGCACGCAGTAAGAACCGGGTTTAACTAAAACGTTTAGTAAAATGCCGACATTTAATATTTTGTCGTTATTTTAGTAAATGCGTTAGACACTTCGCGATGTTATTAGTAAGAACCCGATATTACTAACGCTCTTAGAAACTTCGCATTTTTACTAGTTAGACCGCGTTATTACGGATTTCGGATATTTACGGTAACATATATACTTAACTTGATTGTAAATATCTTCATTGTGTTTGAAACTGTACTAGTACCTAGTACGAAACATCAGTCACTCCTAGTGCAAAAATAAAATAAGTGACAGTTAACAAAGTAAAACTTGTGTTTTCATTTATTTGTCAAAATGTACTGTCACAAAGTATCATGTAACTTTAAGTCGCTTAGGTTTATATAGGTTAATTTCAAATATGGTAGTTTATAAATACATTTTGGAGTTTTGTTTTGCAAATTTTTTAAAGGTTTAATATATGACTAACAAGCAGAACTTTAAATTGAAATTAAATATTGGAATTTAGAATATATTGAATAATATTTCTATTAACTAAATTTCTTTTTCAATGTTTTTGCATTATTTATTTGCACAAATTGGCTGCGTTTACTTACTAGATAGTTTTAATTAAATTAAACATATTGCCTCTTATTCCATAATATAATTTTCGCAAAAGAATACGATGATTTACTGTATCAGATGTCTTACACAGATCCAAGGATAGTAAACAGCATTTTATTGTTATCAACTTTAATTTAAATATCTGTGATTACATCCATAACAGTTTTTTTCCGTGTCTCTGAGTTTGCGAAAGCCATGTTGTTTATTAAACAGTTGATGTAAAAGGTTTGCATTTATATTTTGACACCAACCGACAGCTTTAACTATAGAAGATGCAAGAAAAACTTAATAAAAAGTAGATCTATTTTTTTTTTTTTTTAATAGAACTCTATATTATTATTTGGTAAAATGGGTCTTTTGTTGCTGATTACCAGGTTTGAAATCTTCATCTCAAAAGACACGGACAAAATTGATAAAACGTCTGCCATAAAAGGCAATATTTCTATTGACGTTTATGACCTAGAAAATACAGTGTTTTATCTGTTGTAACTAAAGCACTGCCTATTTTGGTAATTTTATCGGCTTTATTTAAAACTTTCAGTATCAAAACAGGTATATTTATACTCGCGCAAGAAGATAATTATTTAATGAAGCATAGTATACAACGTGTTTCTAAAAAACCTAAAAAAAATAAATATCTCTATAAATGTTAAATGATTTTTTTTACAAGAAAAATACTACACCTTTTGCATTTAAAGTTGTTCTTGTAAGTAATTAAAGCTATAGACTGGTGTCAAAATATAAATTAACACCCTGTAGAGTGGACATAACAACACTAAAACCCATGGCTATCTAGTGGATAGCTTCTTACTTTGGCTCCTTGAAAATTGCGCACTTGGAAAGCGAAAAAGAAATGTAGAAAATTCAGAATAACGAACAATATGGACATCCGTTGTTCTTTTCCCTTAACAAGCAATTTTCTTTCTTCAAGGAACTTAAGACTCTCTATTTCCTCCCGTATTTTACCCATAGATTAAAACCGATATTTTCTATCATAGCGCCCTAGTAGCTTGAAATATTAGAAACATGTGACAGACCTGTATTTTCCCCCATATCCCAACAATTATTATCGTTCATTAAAAATCAATTCCAGGGCATAACAAATGAGGAACTTGAACGAAGAATATTAGAAGAAAAGAGAAAAGAAAAATCGAAAACGAAGGAAGCCCGACCAAAGGAAACGCATAAGTCCGATCTTTCAGAGCACACGACAAGCTCAAAAACTACTACCCTGTTTAGCGGTCTTAAGAAGAAATCAAGCAAAGAGGAAGAAAAAAGCCCAGGAAAACATGAAGTTGATCTCGAAAATCAAACAGAAGCTTAGGTTAGAAAGTAGTGCAAAAATCATAATCTATAAAACACGAATGATACATTATTTATTTTAAGAATAAATTTTTATTACTAATTAGCATTTTTTTTTAGTTTTTCTTATGGGTATCCCCTAAAGAGAACATGATAGCTGGGGAGGAAAGCTGAAACTTTAGAATATGTATTAGTTGGACAAATTGAATGAAACATTAGCAAGAAGTATTTTGAAATATTAAGACTTAAATAGTTCAATTTAATTCCTAAATATTAAATACTGGACCCTGCTTTAAAGTATTTAAATACATATTTGTATTTAACTCCATCGTAATAGGATTTATTTTATTAATGTAAGCAAAAATGTTACTTCTGGTATCTCGCGAAGTTTGGACCCTCTTTCGTTTCTCTCTCCATCGAAAAATGTTGCTGATAGCCTTTTCTTAAGCCCTGTTAGCAGCATGGAACTATTAAAAGAAAGGAATAACATCACAAGCAAATCTTCATGTAGCACTGATGGCCTATCGATTAAAATATTCCTGAACCTGCCGCTCCCAGTCATAGAGGCCCTTACAACACTAATAAATGAATCCCTTATAAAAGGTACATTCCCTGAACGCCTTAAAACAGCTATAATTATTCCTCTTCATAAAGGGGACGAAAAAACTGACTCTTGTAATTATCGCCCAATACTACCAGTGCTATCAAAAATCATTGAAATGTTACTAAAGAATCGTCTTATGCCATTTCTCCTTAAACATCAGATAATATCCCCAGATCAGTTTGGATTTTTACCCAACAAGTGACCAGTGACGTCATGTTCTCGTTGCTTAGCGACGTCTACTTTTCCCTCAATAACAAGCACCCCACCGTCTCAGTTTTTTGTGACTATGCAAAAGCCTTTGACTGTGTTAGTCATGGAATTTTGATAAGCAAGATGAATTTTTATCAAGGGCGTGCGGTGAAATTTTAAGAAAGGGAAGCAATTTTTAGAAACTTACCTACTTGTAAAAAACGTTGATGCTCCAACATATTTTGCGAAAGTCTCTCCTGCCCCGTTGAACTTCTCACGAAATTTTTTATACGTTTAAGTGTTGAAAAATTGCGTTCTACTGATGAACTTGGCAGGCATTGTCTTTTAAAAATTGTATTAGTTCCTTAGCGTTATTTTTTGCGCTAATGTCATCAGTTTCGTAAATCACATTTAGTTCAAACACTCAGTCGAAGAACTGGCCATAATGAAGAAGAGATTTAAACGCATCTTCTGGAAAAGTTTTTCCTTTAAATGCATCAAAATTGCAGAGCTCGAGGAATTTAAAATTGAATTAGATCGATTATTTCGTAAAAGAGGCGTCTGTATGATGTTGAACATGTCCCACCTTGTCTGTTCGAAGACGCTTGACTTGTGTGTGGCTATCATTTTCACCCAAAATAGGTTAAAGTCATCTCTTTTTTGGCTTAACATGGACTTAGAATCATCCACAAGGCAAAAAGCAATATCATTTGTTTTAGTTTATAATATATTAAAAACATTGTCCGAGAATGGAAATATTTCTGAAAATATGTTCAACAAATAGTTAAAATTAAAATTTCAAACAGTCCAAAAACCCCCTCGAACTATTTATTGGTCCTGAGTCCCACGTTTCATTATTTTCTATTATATTCTCAAATAGTTCAATCAGTGATTCACGATTTTCAGATACTGTTAACACAAGTCTTCCATTATAGTTCCACCTAGTAGGAGCTACTTTAGGCAATCGTTTTTGGACAATGGAGTCCAAAGCTTGTGTACGTTTTGTTGACTTGGAAAAAAAGCAGCCATGCCACTTAAAGTAACGAAAAATACTTTACACTCTAATGTGATTGATGGACTGGGATAAAACTAAATTTAATTTATGAGCAAAACAATGGACAAACACAGAACTTGAGAAAGTTTCTCGAACTTTAGCTTGCAGACTCTGATTGTCCTGCCATCACTGCAGCTCCATCATAGCTTTAAGCAACTAATTTTTTTCTCTCCATTAATTACTTTAGTAACGTTATATAAACTACGGTATATAATGCATGTGCTGTGCGATTTTCGGACACATTCTTAAAACCTAAAAATCTCTTGAATACTTCCGTCTGTTTTAACGTAGCGTATTACTATAGATAATTGACTAAAATTAGTGATATCAGTTGTTTCGTCCAGAACAATAGCAATGAACCGCGCCTCGCCAATCTCCTGCTTAATTCTTTTTAGAATAATGGTTGCAACAGCGGAAATTAAATCATTCTGGATTCGATTCGACGTTCCGTGAAAAACGCTAGACTGCTCTAAATGATTTTTAAGCAATCTTCATATTTAGCCATTAAACTAAGTAAATCTTGAATATTTCCTCTATTTGAAGAAACCCTTGTTTCGTCATGACCTCTAAATCCCAATCGTGCTGTCCGAGAAAACAAACAACATCGATAAGTCTTATCTTATATAGTCTTAAAATCAGTTTTATTCCAGAGACCGTTTTCATTTTCAAAAAGTAAATATGACCAACAAAATAATTTAATTATATTTTCACACCTCGTTAGCCATTTAAATTGTTCGTATTGTTTTTCCGGATAAAAATGTCTAATACAGTTTTCATTTTTGTGGTTAAATTTTTCATAGGCGGTTTTGCCCTTCCTTTGGAAATTAAGACACACACCACACATTCACACACACTCTTCTTACTAAATTCTCCAACATTTTCAACGTTATTACCGACAGCCGAAGTTGACGGTATTTGCATATCCACGTCCGTATTATTGTCTATACATATGGATAGCCGTTCAAACAAAGAACCTACTTCAACGATAGCTTCCGCCACCACTTAAAGCACGCGACTGAAATGCAAAAATTGCAAACAGCCGATGGAAAATTCAATAACCTCTGGCTGGATTCACAGGAAATCAAGCATTTGGCATTGGCTGCAGAGAAGCTAGCGGCCCGCATAGATTCTATCCGATATTCTATTGCGGCTGGGTCGGAGTCAAGGCCGCATTTATTATGGGCTTGATAATTAAGATAATATTTTAGCATTTTTAATATAAACTAAATTAATGGTTTCCAATTTCAAAAATTACATTTTAGATGTTTTGTAATTTTTTTTTAGGAAGCACTGCTTCCCTTGCTTCCATGGACTGCACGCCCCTGATTTTTATGGAATCGGTGGTATTTCTTTAAATTGGTTTAAATCTTATCTCGGGAATAGGCAACAATTTGTAAGGGCAAATGGTTCTGATTACCTCAAGGTTCGGTCTTGTGACTTATTCGGTTTTTGTTATATATTAATGACTAAAAATTAATAGCAAAATCTCTCCCTTTGCTGATGACACAAGCATAATATGGAATGATTTTGATACGTCCCCACCTTCTAATATTTCGAACGACCTTGTTAGGATTAAGGCTTGGTCCGATTGCAATCTGCTTTGCTTCAATGTGGATAAAACGTTGGCCTTAACTTATAAGGGGATTTTACAACCACTTCAGCTACTTAACAGCAATATTAAATACGTTGAGTCGGTTAAATTCCTGGGTTTGAATATAAATAACAACCTAAAATAGTCTAAACATATTGACACCTTAACTAAAAAACTTTCTACCGCCTGCTTTGCCATTCGATCAGTTTCAAAAGAACTGGACGTGTCTTCTGCCAGACTTACTTATTTCTCTCTATTCGAATCCCATCTCCGCTATGGCCTTCCCTTTTGGGGCTGCCGTACCACCGAGCAATTTCTTAGTATTTTTAGCCTTCAAAAGAGAGCAATTCGCTATTTCTTTGGTCTAAATAATAGAGCGCACTGCCGATACTATTTCAAAAAACATGAAATATTAACACTTCCTGCATTATTTATTTTAGAAACCGTCTGTTTGATAAGAAAACATATAAACACATTCCCGGAAAAGCCACAACGAGTATATCCTATTAGAAACTCTACGCATGACATATACCATCCCATTTCTTTCACAAAATTAATTAAAAAATTAATTATTTACAACGCCATAAAACTTTACAATCATCTTCCAGATCATTTAAAAACAATCCCTATGTTTGCACTCTTTCGAAAAAAAACCAAAGCGTACTTCATTGAAAGAACTTTTTACTGCGTTAATGATTTTTATAATGAATAAGTCTCATTAAAATGTTTTTTATTTGCTTGTTTACTTAAATATTTTTGGGTATCATGTTGTTGCATAGCATTTGAAAATATTTTATAAGGAATGAACTGTCTGATAGTACGTTAACATTAATTATTTTCGTTACATATTAGATTAAAGTTATACATTTTCTTTTTTTTTCTAATACACTTTAATTACTATATTTGCTCAATACAGGGTGTCCGGATTTGGTTGCAAAAGCAGGGTATCTCGCTTATTTTTAAAGATAGAACCTTGCGGTTGCGGAAACTCATGAAGCCGTAAACAAAATTTTCATAGCCTTCTTCGTTTATGAGGTACAGGGCGAAATAGAAAATTTTGCATTTTGGGACCCCCCCTCGTATCTCGGTTATCCTTTAACTTAACGCAAAGGGAAAAATTGTGTGCAGTTTTTTACGCTGGATCCAGTGGCGTAGTCATATTTTTCATTTGAGTTGTTATTTTTTAGATATGACCCAAAGTTGTGTTTTTTTAAATGGGCACCCCGTATATTTGTCCAGAAATTGATTTGTTCTTTTAAAGGCTTCTCAAAAATATATAATAGTATGGGTCTATTTTAATAAACAACAACAAAAATCCTAATTTATAATTATCATCCCAAATTTTGCAGTAGGCCATGCAAAACAATGCTGCCTTTTATTTAAAGTGGTTAACAATATCTACATCCTAACAATAAATCAAAATAAATATGTAATTGAATCTATTTATCAAAATATGTATTGATAATTTCGCACCAAAAAACCACCACCATCTACTTAGATTTATGTAACACAAGAACAAAACAGTAATAAATTATTATGTAACAAGCCTTTCAGCAAAAATCAACTGTCGTATAAGAACTACAGTAACCAAGGAAATCAAAAGAACTGTTCAAACTGATTTCCATTTTGTTCTATGCATGCTTCGCACAATTTTCGTATTCGTTTTAGGGAATTAAGCAAAATAACGGGATGATTTTGTAAATAGCGAAAATTTTCTCTTATTGCATTTCCTAAATTTTGGACATTATGATAGTGGTCTTTGTAAATTCTATTTTCCAGATATCACCATAGAAAGAAATCTAAAATCGACAAATCTGGGGACCTAGGGGGCCATCTTATAGGTCCATTTGTTCCGATCCATTGATTGGTAAAATTATTGTCCAGAAATATCTCGTCATTCCAGAATTGTGTGCAGGAGCACCGTCTTGTTGAAAAGAAATTTCGTTAATTTGCGCTAGAGGAACATCGTCAAGTAATTCAGCTATAGCTGCCTCTAAAATTTCTATATTGCGATTGGCTTTAGATTTCCCTCAAATATCTAAAATTTTATATGTGTTCCTAATATGAAGCAGGACACATTTAGACCAAACCTGCCCTGCTGTCTTTTGGGAAATATTTGGTGTTGATTTTTCTGGGACCAGAATCTACTATTGTGCCTATTGAGTATACCAGAATTACCGAAATGTGCTTCGTCTGAGCATATAACCTTCCTTTCCGTGCTTTTTTGGAATCTCTTGAACTCTAGTTTTTGGAATCCCTATGCTCTTTTCACTGGCCCTACAAGAGTTTGTAGGGTAAGCTTCTGCATTAGCCAAAACCGTAATTTCCTCAGCCTCCCGATTTTCTTTATTATATGTTTTCGTACGATAAAAAGTGGATATATTAGGTTGCCTCATTTCTGGATATCTAAATAAAAATTAAGCAATAGTATTTCAACATACCTAAAAATTAACTATTTACCTGTTAAAATACATCTCAGAAGCCGCTTCAACATTTTCATTACTTAATTAAAACAAGCTAACATATCGTACTTTTCATAATGTTCGAAAGTTTGGTTTTCTTCCATAATAATACAAATATATTTTTACACAATAAATAAATACAAAAAACTAGCGCTATATTTTATATACGCGTACAAAATTGGGAAATGTCATTTGCTTCCAAGAAAACAAAGGAAAACGGCATCGTTTTGCATGGCCTACTGCAAAATTTGGGATGATAATTATAAAAATTAGGATTTTTGTTGTTGTTTATTCAAATAGACCCATACTATTATATATTTTTGAGAAGCTTTTAAAAGGACAAATCAATTTCTGGACAAATATACAGGGTGCCCCTTTTAAAAAAACACAACTTTGGGTCATATCTAAAAAATAACAACTCAAATGAAAAATATGACTACGCCACTGGATCCAGCGTAAAAACCTGCATAAGCAGCAATTTTTCCCTTTGCGTTAAGTTAAAGGATAACCGAGATACGAGGGGGGTCCCAAAATTCAATATTTTCTATTTCGCCCTGTATCTCATAAACGAAGAAGGCTATGAAAATTTTGTTTACGGCTTCATGAGTTTCACAAAAAATTAGCTCAGGTTCGTGAATACCGCAAGGTTCTATCTTTAAAAATAAGCAAGATACCCTGCTTTTGCAACCAAATCCGGACATCCTGTACACTTTTTGTGTAACAAAATAGAGTTTAAGGTCGCGTAATTTTTCACCTCGCATATGTATTGTTTATTTCCTTTTGTTAATGTCACCTGGATTCATTAACCGATTTACGGCAATGTTACGAATATAACGAATGTTATATTTACAATTTATTTATTTGCTTCGACCTATTGAAAAATATGATTTTTTTTCTATTAATATTTCGTTTTTTCATTGTTTTTTTTTTGTTTTAAGGCAAATTTCGCTTTGAAGATAAAATTGTAACACTTTTCCTGTGACAATAAAACACACTTTTGTTTGTTTGTCATTTTATTCATAGTAATTAAATACTATGAAGGTATTCATAGTTTCACCGGAAATGACTCAATTTCGATTTTTTAAATGGAACACTGTGTATTTTTACATTTTTGGATTTCTTGGATTGGAAAATTTATAGCCATTTTTAAAATTGCATCTAGGTGGCCATGACCGGACGCAAATTAATTATTAAAAATGATGACAGAATAATACAATCGCTAAGTTTTAGTGATTAGTCTAATAGCTAGCAACAAGAGAAGTTGATAAAATCAAATTTTATTTTTTTTTCAAATGGCGACCCTTTTTAAACGAGCACTTTTTGAAAAGAGGATTTTTTTTTGCGAATCTAATGGTACTAACTTTTTTGCGATTGAATTAAAAATAAGCTCAAAAATTAAATATTACTAAGAAAAATTCTCGATAATCAATTATTTACTTTTATCAAGTGTGCTATGGATATCCATGCTGGATATTAAATAGGATTTTTTGTTTTCATAGTGACACTTACCTATTCTTTCTAAGTAGTACATAAGATTTCCTTATTTTTCTTGATTTTCAGTATGATTTTTCTTTTCAAAAGTCAAAATAATGTATACTCAAAGTGAAAAAGTCGATATGTTATTAATATTTGGAGAATGTCATAAAAATTCAAGGAATGCTGCTGAGTTGTATGCTCAGAGACACCGACCGGCAACAGTCCATCAGTATTTTCCATATCTCGTGAATCGTTTTAGGCATCAAGAAGGAAATCAAGTGGAGGAAGACAGATTTTTATAAATGAAGAAATGGAGATTAACGTTCTTGCTATGGTTGAAGTTGGTAAAACTGTTTCTTTCATAAAAATTAATCACGAACTGGGTTTAAGTCGTGAATCAGCTAGAAAAATACCAAAAGAAACACGGATATCCTGCTTTTAAGTACCAGTTACACCAACATTTGTATCCTGACGATGGCGATAGACGGGTATTGTTTTGTGATTGGTTGCTCCAAAATTGTAGAATTGACCCAAATTTTATCAACTTTATCTTATTTTCTGACGAATCCAGATTTACTAATAATGGTATGTTTAACAAGCAAAACATTCGTTACTGGGCCCAAAAAAATCGACATGAAATGAGAGTAGAAAATTTTCAAGAAAGGTTTGATGTCAATGTCTGGGCTGGTGTCGTTGGTAACAGAATAATTGGGCCATTTTTATTTCAAGGCCAATTAACATGCGTTAGGTACTTAGGCTTTCTCCAACATGAAATTGAGCAACATCTTGATGATCTACGTTTAGAAGTTTTACGCCGAATTTACTTCCAGCAAGATGGAGCACCACCTCACAATACCAGAGAAGTTCTTAATTATTTAATTGAAGATTTTAATCATAAAGTTATTGCAACCAATGGCCCAATACGGTGGTCCGTCCGTTCACCGGATCTCACTCTCTCTCTCGATTTCTTTATTTGGGGATATGTTAAAGAAAGAGTCTATGTAACAGCCCCAGCCACTCTTGAAATCTTAGAAAGAGAGGATTGTACGTGTATTTAGAAGTATTACGCCTCAAATGCTACACAACGTGTCGAGAGAAGAAATTTGTCGTGAACAAGGAGGAATGTACTTTGAACAACTACAGTGAACTCGAATATTGTGCTTTTACATCTTACAGCGTTATTGAAGTTATATTTTTGTTTAATACTCTGAACTATTTGTTAGCCAAAGATACAGATTTGCACGCCTAAATTTGTTGACGATATCTGAAGAGGGGCAGCAGAAAACTGTATAAAAAATGCTGTTCCGAGCGTTAGGCCCATAGGCGTGCTTCCTTTTCATCAACAGAGATGGCTGGGCAGACTTTACGTGACATGACGCATAGATAGATCCAATGTAAGTAATATTGATCAACCAACTGTCACAAATAAAAATCCTATTAATATCCAGCTTGGATATCTATGGCAAACTTGATAAAAGTAAATAATTGATTATCGAGTATTTTACTTTGTAATATTTAATTTTTGAGCTTATTTTTAATCCAATAACAAAAAAGTTAGTACCGTTAGATTCGCAGAAAAATCCTCTTCAAAAAGTGCTTGCCTAAAGAGGGTCCCCATTTGAAAAAAAATAGTTCGACACAAAAATTTGATTTTATCAACTTCTCTTGTTCCTAGCTATTAAACTAATCACTAAAACGTCCTTAGATTAATTTGCGTCCGGTCATCGCCACCTAGATGCGATTTTAAAAATGGCTATAAAAAAATCAAGTACCTATGCGTAAAAAGTTTTTAAAATGTCACATTCTGACTCAGAATTGTCTCAGGAATCCAAAAATGTAAAAATATACAGAGTATTCCATTTAAAAAATCGAAACTGGAGTAATTTCCGGTGAAACGGGAAAGTAAAAAATATGCGAAAACTCTCCTCTTTATGTACCATTTACCTATACGAAATTTCGTTTTGATACATCAAATACTTCAAAAGTTATAGCCTGTCTAATAGATTCGTTGACACCCAGTGTATTATGTACGTATTATATACAATTTTTATTATGTTGAAATAAAATTTCCTTAAATTAAACTATTTCTATAAGTATCCAACCGCACGCCTTTGGCGTACCATTTTTCACTGTTTATGAACGGATAACAATGGGCAAAACGAATAAATTGAACCAAAATCGGGTGGTACTACCTGCACTTGATAAAAAGAAAGAACTTTGCAATGAGATCAATGCCAAACTATGGAAGTGGCATACATTATTATTGGTGGGTCACCCTGTAGTCCTTAATATATATCTAATGGGGTTTTATTACTCTGTATATTTCTTGAACAGATTATAATTTATGGACAAGCACTCGGTAATTGTGTGGAGGCAAGAATTTATTCTAAAACAAGTTTCAAGTTCATGCTTCAAATTCAACCACTACTACATCCTTATCAAGTCCAAAAGGTAGATGCCATGTCTCCCACTGATTATCCTTCAACAATTAATTACGCAAATTGGTTTTGCAACGATTTAGGAAAATCCAAATTTTATTAGTATTGTTTTGAAAATTTGTGTAATGAGGTTAGGGCTTTAGTTTAGGTTAGACCCTGATGCGTATCAAATTATTTTATTGTGTAGAGATATAGTTTTAAAACGCTGCCTTCCGGAAATCGTGTAGTTTTCATTTTTAAATAAAGCAACCAATCATGACAAGGAACAATAACTAAAATAAAAAAATATCACAAATCATCAAGTGTTATTTTATTCCACAGCATAAGCAGACACGCAAGCCTTGCCAATCCTTGTAAAATTACCCTCCCAGAGAGGCTAAGGGTCGTTTACAAATATCCCATAATGTGCTAAGAAAAATAAGAGGCTTGTAAGGGTTTTTGTTATTACTGCATGATCTTACAGGACCTTTTTTATTCTATTTTATTCCTTCGTTTAACAAATCGGTTTCAAAAAAGTACAAAAAACTAAATAAGTAAAATATAACTCACGTGTGTCAAGTACACTGTTTCCAACGCATGGTATTTGTGTTCCTTTCAATTATAAGTAGAGAGAGACATTACAATTAATTACCCCCCCCCCCTCAGTAACGGCAACTTGGTTCATAGTTAATGTGTGGGTGAGGACTATTGGAAATCATCTCATTATTGGACCCATCACAATTTTTTGAATGGCCACCGAGGTCGCGCGACGTGACTCCATCGGATTTCTTTTCATATGGAAGAAAATTAAAGAGACTTGTATATTCGACAGCGGTTCACACCAGGGAAGACCTGATGAAAGAATAACACGCCATTGCAGCATTGCAACGACATTCGAGACAATCCTGGAAGTTTGTTTCAAGTATAACGAGGAAAAATTCGTCTGATAAGGAAATGTATAAAGGTACGGGGCGCCCCTTTCCAAAATCTGCTCTAGTAAACAAGAAGCAAGGCTTTTACATTTTTAACATTCTTGCTTTTAATTGATTGCCGAAATATCAAAAAGATTCAGTTTTAAGAAGTTTTTATAATTTAACGTTTACCTGTTTCTCTTAAGCTACAAAGCAACCCTTTCATATCATAATGAAACAAATTAGGGTTATTTGATCGTCCCCTATACGCTCCCCAGAGTATGCCATATGCTTATGGGACACCCAGTATAGAGCAAAAATAGGATGTGATCTCTGTTGATACATTTGATTGAAATTGAAACGGATTTTTATATTTAAGGTGAACATACTAACATATTGTAGTTCGTCTTTCGAAGATTCTGGAAAACTAACTTAATATATGGAAGAAATAAAATAGACTATAAACTTTTCTGATATTAAAATTTATTTGCACTATTAAAAATTACATTTAAATATTTACAAGTAAACATAGTAAGTAAAATAACATAACCAAAATAAATGCTTGGGACTTTTAATTCAGTCAAAGAATACCAGAACATGAAATTCGAGGAATAAAATAGATTCTTTTTGTACCTACGTTTTAATAATTTAGATAACAAGTTGATTGCAAAATATATACTTAAACAAGAAACCATAAATTTTGAACAATAAATTTATAATACTACATTCTACTCATCATTTTACACTCATTTTTTTTTTATAAATGATAATAGAGGGCGTAACATTTTCCAACTCTATGAGATTAATAGTATTAAGGTATAAAGTTTTCAGCTCATTTATTCTTCCTTACTTACATTAAATACGCCTTAAGTCATCCCAAGTTTTTTTCAACCCAAAGCTAAAAATAAATTAAATTGTTAGTGTTCTAGTGAACACTTAGTAAAGCTTAATATCGAAAAATCTGAACGATGCAAAAATATTTGTAAGCCAGTGTTCACAGTAACAATCCATCCGAACATTAAATAACTAAAAAGTTTTTAAAATTTGGCATACGAATCTGAAGGCCCAGAAAAATATCGCACCTCTTAAAGTGGATTTCCAGTTGACCAGTGCATTACAGATTGACAAATGAACAAATTCAAGCATTATTTATTTTGCTGTTTACTATCTTACGTTCACGTGACTGGTTTACTTTCTCTTACTCCTTAATACAAAGATACATAACCTTGTAGCGCACTATGCAAGAGTTTAATGGCTTCTTGAAATCATGTGCATTTATTTAATATAAAAAAGAAAAAGGAGTTTCTAATAATCTACTAAAAACATGGTCACCAGAAAAACTAAATTTATGACAAATCTAAACTGTATCAAACCAATATACCATAAACAAGAATATTAATATAGGAAATCAAACCACAAAACATACTAAAATAGGCGACACTACTTTGTATAGGTACCCGGTATCCCGTCCAATATAAAAAACAAATATAAATCTACTTCTGAATCCCCTTTACACCAAAGAAAGCATCTATTCATATCATTCATATTAATATCATGTTTGATTCTACTTACATATTTATCATTTTTATTACATCAAAATACAAGAGTTCTAACCACACTACACCACAACTTGTTACGTTCTGGACGCGCGTTTCGCTAACCAAGTTAGCATCATCAGCAGATGATATAAACTAAAGTAACTTATCCTAACCGAGACTATTTATAGGTAAATGTGTTCACACTGGATTGCACCCGACTGTACCGTAAGTATTAAAATTTCACAGTGAAATTTTAATATCTTTTGATGTAAGCTCAGTGTTTCCTAGTACCATCTATTGTATCAATACCACTAGCTTCAGAGTACCTAAAGGAACTACTTGAATTCAATAATTTGAAGAAAGAAATTATTGATGAATATTTGCTTCTCACAAAAATATGTATGAATCAAATTTTTTCAGTTCAACAATAAATATTATAAACAACTTGAGGGAACTGCGATGGGCAATTGCTTATCTCCCTTCCTTGCAAATTTGTTTATGGGTAGATTAGAAACCCAATCCAAAAAAGAAGTCAAGTATTTACCAAGAGTGTGGTATAAATACGTAGACGATATATTTGGTATTTTTGATACTAAAACAGAAAATTTGGACTCTTTTTTAGAAACATTAAACAATAAATATCCTTCCATTAATTTTACGTACGAAAAGGAGAAAAATGGGCAATTACCTTTTCTCGACACATTAACTATTAGAAATAACGATAAATTAGAATTTGATATTTATAGGAAATTTACTAATACTGATAGGTATATAACATCCAACTCATTTCATTACCGTCAACACAAAATGGCTGCATTTCATTTCTTAACTCACAGGTTAGTCAATTTTCCATTAAGTAAAGAACGTTTTAACAATTAAATGAATCGGATCAAAAATAAAGCTAAAAGTAATGGATATAATGATAATTTTGTACATAAATTAGTAAACAGACATAAGCATAAGAAAATGTTAAAAGATGCCACTACTCTTCAAGCACCTGAGGCTCCCAATAAGTTCATAGTAATCCCATATGATCCCAGAGATACAAGAGGTCTAGAAAAAGTATTTAAAAACGTAGGTTTTAGAGTAGGCTACAAGACGGAGAACAGTTAAAAAAATCTCCTTGGAAACCCTAAAGACAAAGTCGACTTGAAGGAGAGGAGTAGCATCTATGAAATTAGCTGTAATGACTGCGATCTAAAATATGTTGGGCAAGCTAAACGCTCCATAAACATTCGTTTTAAAGAACACATGTCACATTTAAGATACGGAAGAACAGAAAAGTCAAGTGTTGCCCTAACATGCTTTGGAATAGGAATAAATAATCTTAAGTTGATTAAAAATGTAGCTAATAATAGATTATTGGATGCATTTGAGAGTATAGAAATAGTTAAATGTGGTAAGAAAGCACTAAATAAAGACAGAGGGCCTATTCCCTATAGTCCCCTCTATTGTTTACTTGACAACGGTGCAGTCGGGTGCAACTAAGTGTGACCACATTTACCTATAAATAGTCTCGGTTAGGATAAGTTACTTTAGTTTATATCATCTGCTGATGATGCTAACTTGGTTAGCGAAACGCGCGTCCAGAACGTAACAAGTTGTGGTGTATTGTGGTTAGAACTCTTGTATTTTCCACCACAGGTTCCAGTGTTAGCATTTTTATTACAATTACGTTCATTTATTTAAGCAAGATCCGTGAAATTTATTCTAATTTTTGTATTTTAGGAGTCGAAAATTCTGCGATTGTAATGATTTCGTGCTTCGTTTTTAACCTGATAATCTTGTATAGTAGGGTTCTTAAGGAAATTGTTATGTGTATCGATTTTCTCTAGGCTGTTTCTGTCCCAGGATTTCGAAAACCAAGGTTTAATGTCGGCAGGGGTCAAAGTCTTAATAGAATGTGGTATAAAGAATTCTAGGCTTAATTGGATTACATCATTATAAGAAATCTACAAATAAATATTTTCAGTGTTACATATTAATATTAAGTCTGTTAAAAATAAATTTGATAACTCTCTTTGTGATCAGGAGCATGACAAATGTTTAGTGAACAACTGGCTTACCACTTTGAAGGTGAGTTCTTTTAAGTTGGAAGGCTATGTAAATGCCTCAGTTTTTAGTATACATAACAGTAGATGTGGTGGCAGTGATATAAAACCTGTAATTCCTTTTCTACAAAAGATCAGATACAGGCAGAGAGTTTGTGACAAAAAACTGCAAGTTTTCTAATTGCTTGTATTTCAATATGATGTAGTATTATTAGTGTAGGAAGTCAGCATCTACTCGCAAGGTTAGGTAGCGGAACGCAGTGACGTGAACTTAATATCCGCACTTTGAGCGACTGCTGACTGCGTCTGTTCGATTAGAGTGAGGTCCGACTGTTTATGCGACGTGTTGACTCGCCGCGTTCCACAACTAAGCGGTCCTTTGTTTTTCAACAAGTACAAAACACTTGCAATGGTACATGTAACAATTTAACATTCAAAGTGTGCCGCCACTGTATATCCTTAATACATCATATTAAAACGAGCCATTACAAAATTCTTGTAAATTTTGGTCATGAGTTATTGGACTAATATCTTCACTTTAAATATCGAATGTGTGCGTGTGTGAGATCTCGGCAGTTGAACTAACAGATTCTTATTTTGGCTGCTTATAGACCACCTAGAACTCATTTTGCCAACTTGGATGTGTTTACAAATATTCTGAAAATTCTTTTTGCAAAATCTCATCATGTAACTATCAATAGTGGCTTTAATGTTTTGTTCTATAGGAATGATGCTAAATATCGCAAACTTTACACTGTTATGAACATTTAAAATCTCAAATGATGCATATTTGAAGCCCCAAAAGGAACAAATTGCATAGATAATGCTCTCATAAATCTGCCTCATCTGTGAATGACCTCTAAATGTTCAGTCAAAAGGCAATCCTAAATACATAAAGTCAAAATTTAAATATAAATAACTCCGTCTTAGGCTGGTTTGTTCTTGCTCTACAATTCTGTTGATAATATATATTTTAGTTTCATAAATGTTAACATAAAATGTCAAATGTTTCCGGATTTAATTATCAACACAATAAAAATTGCCTTTACCTATAAAACCAATAAAATAATTCTTAATAAAGATTTCAAAGTATCCTGGTACTCTAAAACATTACTGTCAAACTTTATATATGTATTTTTAATGACGCAAATTAAGACCCTCAGAGGAGAATAAATGTCAATACCATCAATTCAGAAAATTCTACATAACTAAAATTAATGAAAGCAAAAAGGAAGCTAATAACCGCTATATTAACTCTGGCAAAAACCAATCAAAAGCCTTGTAGAATATTACAAATAAACACTTCCCCAAGAAGAGACCAAACAACTAAGGGCGTTCTGAATGCTGATCAATTTAATAACTTTTTTTTTATCGAACAACTAAAACTGATAGTACAAAATATTTCATCAAATAAAGAACCCTGAGATTTTCTTTACAAAACATGTAAGAGTGCCTTTATGTACTCTCCTGTTATGCCTAGTAATGGCCCGAGATGAGATGCAATCAATTGCTTAAAAAGTGGAAACAAGCTTGGTATTTTCGACATGATTGTTTCAACTATTAAGCAATTAATAAATTACTAATTTCACCTTTAATCAACTTCTTCAAATGTTTCCAAAACCTAAAACTATCTTAAGTAATTCCTATTCAGTGGCTCCACTTAAAAATGTGACAGTTTTAGGCTAATCAGTACTGATCTGATTATTAACAAGGTATTTGAAATTATTATTTCAAAACAAATATACTCCTATATAGAATCTTTTATCCTTTTCGATTCCAGCCAGTATAGTTTTAGAGAAAACAAAAACTCCAGTCATGACTCTAATGACAGTGATTACTGGAGTTATATTTTGTGACTTAAGCAACACCTTTAATTGTGTTCCCATGACATTATGGCGGGGAAGCTTGGTTATTATGGCTTTAGTGAGAATAGTATCTCTCTAATTTAGATCTATTTATCTAAAGAGACTACTGTCTTTTCTACGGAGCCGCAGGGTTCGGTTCTGGAGCAAATCCATTAGTGATTTGGCAAGCATGGCTCGGGTACAGTGTACAGTCGAAGGCATTGGATTGGTTCTCAGCAAATGAGCTAAATTTAAATCAAACCAAAAACTATTAAATGCGTTTTTACTCAGAAAACACTGGAGGAAACACTGGACCCCGTCAGATTCCTTGGAACATGGTTGGACCAGAAATATATCATGGGTCTTAACCAAAGAGAGGATGTTAGTCATCAATTCGTCAAACACTGGATCCCGTCAGATTCCTTGGAACACGGTTGGACCAGAAATATATCATGGGTCTTAACCAAAGAGAGGATGTTAGTCATCAATTCGTCAAACTTAGAATTCTTAATTTTCCTTCATATTATGTTTATAAATGTTTGATCTGGAGAAAGCACAGTATTTCTGGCTTTTCATGTCATTTTGACATATTAGAACTTTGCCCACAAAAACTGAACAAGGCAATAAAAGCCTTTTTTATGGTATAGATGAATATTTGCATTTTAAATGCTTATAAATGTATAACAGCTGCTCCTGATTTTCTAGTTGCAAACATATTTACTTCACTTTAAAAAAATATTAATATCTGTAATATTTTTATATGTATTTACGTACTGTTTAGCTCCTAATTATTAATTTAATTTACATTGTTTGTTTTTTGACTTGTGTAGAATCATTGTTTTGATTACTCGATACAAATAAATACTCTATTCTACTCCGCCTACATCTGAGATTTGTAAACAAATTCCGAAAGGACCGCTTGCAAAATGTTTGAACATGAATGAAACATAATTCCTAGGAAGGAAGAGTAGAAATCCTGCAACAACACATTCCAATCAGCGGAATTATAGAGCCAAATAGTACAAGATGGCATGGATTCTACAACTACCAGTTAGATGGGTAATAATTAGACCGTGGTCAGAGGAACCGAGGGGAGCAGAAACAAAAAGGATCTAGGTGGGCGGCGAGAAAGAGGACCAATGGATTTTAGCTGTGTGTAACATTGCGTGGAAAATACGTCGGTTCTTTGATGAGGTTGGTAAAAAATTGGCTGATTACAAAAGCCTCTGCTGCTCTACATTGAGTGTCAGTTTTAATAGGCCCTAACCATTCTTTATCATCACCTTTAAGGGTTCTGCGGATAATTACTTCAGAAAAAGGGAATTCAGAGGTTAGGAAATCCACCTGAGCAGAAATAAAGTGGAAGAGCTAACTGAAGAAATTTTAAGGACTAATTTGAGCCACAGGATATCAAATCTGTTCGATTCAAGATTGGGAAATCTTCTACAGGATAAATTACTATGAATGTAAGCGCAAACCCACTGTGGCAAATATGCGTTTACTTTTTGTACTAACAAATTCTTGTAGACCATTCTTATATAATTTTAAAAATAACCACTCTTTAACAAACATAATAAAACTAAATTATTTGTTCTATACTAGTGGCTTTACGACATAGAAAGAAGGGACTCTTGTAACCCATATTTTATAAAAAAGAATGACCCTTCCAAGTTTATATATTGCGGAGAACGTTTTTAAGAAGTATAAGCATTTAGCAACTGAGAGAGCCAATCCCAGCAACTACTAAAATAAAAAACAGCCGTATATATAATGGGAAACATTTGTTCAATCGTCTACCTGCTACTATAAAAAAAAAACATACAAACCTTTAACAAATTTAAAAAAAAAAAACAAAATTTCTAATTCAGCAGTCATATTATGATGTCAAGGAATATTCTGAGGATCAATTTTAACCTGTTTGTTTTGACTTGTAACTAGAATTGTATCTTCTTGTTGTGGACTGAACATATTTGTTTGATTGAAAATGTCTCTCTGCAATTGTTTGAACGGGTATGCCTGTGTATGTATGTATATGTATATATTTATTACGTATGTATTTCCCAATTTTAGTAATAAATGTCATACTTTTTTTTTATTAATTTTGACCATTTGAAAGTAGTCTAAAATATTTGTAGTACACTTTTTTCACTTTGTCAATGGGATGTTTATCTTTTGGTAATAAGGTATGTTTGACTTTGACCTTTTGGTTACATAGTTCTGGTACAATTATAAAAGATTTTCTTTCCATTTTTTACTTTAATCCACCCGAATTCATGAAATTAACATCGTTCTAAAAACCGAAAAAAACCTTTTTCATTTTCCTCATCAATAAAAAACCGAGCTAGTTTATTCTTAGCTAAAATTAACGTTTTGATGACTAATGATTCTCAAATAATTACATAATTGATCCATTTGTCAAACCTCATCCGCGGATATACTGTTTATTTATAAACATCAAAGTTTATAAAGAAAAAATATTTTTGCACAGTTCAGATTAGATATACACCATACTAATATCAACTGTGTTTATAGACTGCAGCATATTTAAATTAAGAAATGACAAAATATTAGATTACTTATTAAACAGTTTAATATCCTAACGTCTTATACACATTCAAAAATTTCTATTCTAACGGTGGCTTGTGCTGAGTTCCTGCTTAACACTTACCGGCTATGCCTGAAATCGCTTCAGAGGCTGAATATTTTACGTCTACGTCACCGTCTTGATTCAATTTATCTAATACTGGTTTAACCTAAAACGAAAATACCATTTATTTTCATGTTTTTTTAACATTTTGGCCTTTGTGATAGTTCATAGATACAAAAGTTCCTTATTTTCACTAATCTTTAGTCACATATTTTGCACCTAATATTACAAACTGTCAGTATTGGTATAGACCTAACAGATGTGTAATTTTCAAGTTTACTATAACATAAAACCCAATAACCAAAATATTATTGTGGTGGTTTTTTTATGACTCGAGTAATATAAAATTAGTAGACTTGTCTTTTTGCTGACGAGACAACCCTTTTTGTTGGCTCTAGTGATCAAGCTCACACAGTTATAGATTATATGCAAAGCTACTGTGATGAGAACGGCCTTGCTTTGCGAAAATCTGAAAACTGATCTAGCAGCTTTTAATATACAATAACTCAATTAAAGTCTCTTGAATGAGATCTGAAAGCAAAAGTATTAGAACCTGTTCGTTAAATTCCTAAGAGTCTACTCTTCCCTCGCATGGGAAGACCACATTAAATACCTTTCAAAAAAATTGTCCACACATTGCTTTGTACTTTGGAGATTAAGAAACTTTGTAAGTATGCAAGTTCTCCTTAATTATTACTATGCTCATCATTAAGTAAATGCCTTATATCTTGGGGAAACTCAGCCACAGTTGTGGAACTGTTAGTGTTGCAAAAAAGAATTGTGTGCACTATGTTGGACCTATATTTTAAATATGTGGGAGTAGAGGATATAATTTAAGATGTGACAACATGTTAGAGGTTCCTCACCAAATCATAATTATATCTTCAAATGGTCCCTATAGAAACTCTGTAAAACTTTTTAATAAGCTGCCAGGGTTTTTAAGAGACATTTCTTCTTTTTGTTGGTTTAGAGCAAGGGTCAGGTCACTTCTACTGAGAGACAATAAAATACTTATTTTAACATTTACATTCTAGACTATATTCCAATGCCTTCTTGTCTTATGGAAATAAAGCTCATTTTATTCTATCATATTAAATTCACATACCTGAGGATGTATGATTGCTTGATCAAGTTGTGGTGCAATTTTCTGAAGGGTCTTGGCAACATTAAACCTAACATTTGCCACTTTATCATTCGCCATGCTCAGAACAGTCGGAAGAAGCAATCTTGTTGTGATGTCACTGCCACAAGCCTCTGCAAGGACGTTAATGCAGAACAGACATGTCATTCTGCAAAATTAATTATTTCAACATTTAAATTTCAAGTTATACAAAATTATATAAAAATGGGTCTTGTAAACAATTGAACCCACGGAATTTGAGAATTTTTGAATATAAAATAGAAAGTTTACCTTCATTTAACTGTTTTAACAAAATAAAAGAAATGGATGAACCACTTTTTCTATTAAAAAAACTAAAAAGAAATTTCGATATTCCTTCCTTTCCTTTATCCGGCGACCCTCGGAGCGAGATACACTTTATGTTTGGCGATTTGGCACTCACTGCATTCCAATGAGGCATATTCCTTAATATGACAATTTGAAAAAAAGGCTATCTTGCAGTGTTGCCAAACTTACATTATTGTATGGAGCTTACATTTTTCATGTTTGTCTCCCGACAGCAACCCCCTGTGCCGATCCCGAATATTAGACTGCCGCCAGTGATGCACTTCGCTGTCGTCCAATCTACCTAGTGCGGTCAACACTAATCAACAGAGGGGTGCATCACTGGCGAAAGCTTAACATTCGACATCGGCCCTCTGGGCCGATGCCGTATCTTAGACTTTCGCCAGTGATACCCAGCGCTGTTTTCGCCTTTTAGGGCTTTAACGATGACGATTACGGCGCCTAACCTGGTGCTAACCCGGTCCCAATCCACCTAGTGCCTTCGCTGTCCTGCTAGTACCGACCCACAACCCACAAATGGATTTTGTTTTTCTTATATAATTTATATAGATTATATAAAATAAATCTAGGCAACGTAGCATCCCCAGCACACTGGATTTCCGTCTAACGGGCGACACTCCCGCTCTCTCTTTATTTAGCAGCTGTAATTATGTTTAAAAACATTTAATAATGTCTTATATAATAATTACCTCTAACTTTTAGTTAAAAATAATCATTTTTGTGTTATAAAGCATTATAATATAATCAGTCTTTTACATAGTTCATAAATTAAGTTTGTGAAAAATATGTTTTTAGCGATACGCTAAAAACAAGTTCAGTGTAACCTTCCGAAACGTTAGTTTTTTTGGATTTAAAAAAGTGCCTCATCCATAATTTTTGTGTATAGGAATTATTGAAAAAATGTAATCTTACAAACGTATCTTTTAAATTTGTTAAATTCCATCGGTAATATTCTTTAGAAGAGCCTATAAAAACATATAATGAAGTTAATAATACACTACAACATCTGGCAGGAATTTTTTTTAATTAAACATATATCTACAAATCATATAAATTTTTTAAATTTTACACTTAATTATTCCAAAAACGTGTCACTATGAAAATGGCAATTTTAGCATACAAAAAGTTGCATCATAATTAAATATCAACAATATTAAACAAAAATGATGAAAAAAACATGCACAGTATTCAGATATTTGGCTTATATTATGATTCCTTGGATACACTGTCATTTGACAGTTTTGTTAAGAATTATTAATTTTGCAACAGTCAATAATGAAATATTGTAATAAGCACTTTAGAATTGTATCTAATAGAATAAAACAAAAAAAATTATCTAAGCCAAAAAAATTCATAGTATATAGAAAGGTGGTATCACATATTTTATTGAGGGTTAAAAAAATACTCACTTTATATCAGGTAAACAAGAATCAGTGACTACAAAAAATAAGTCAGAGAACTTGGACTTACTTTAGTCAGAGAACTGGGACTTACTTTTTAATGAAATGAAATAAATTGGTGAAAAAATACAAAAGTGTAGCAGAATCTTTTCATGTTTACCAGTTCAGTTCACTCCTGGTGTAATACAGGTGATGTTCCCAGAGATATTGTATGAAGTACCAAATGGGGCCTAGGTCATGTGTATCAAGAACTATTTTATATTAACCGCCATCCTACAAACTACAGTGCTAATTTTTCTGCTGATATGACCCTCCAAGATCTTAATAGTCATTCTCAACAATCTAATAAAGGCTAAAGCAACATAAATTGAAGGAATAACTTGATAAGCTAACCCATATAGAACAATATTTAAGTAATGCAACTGTAGGTATAGGTAACTTGGTTATAAGCAGTTAGGTCTACAGGGGTAACTGTAACGATTTATTTAGTGATGGTTAACACCAATTTATAATAATCTTAATAGAAATAAATTATACCTAAATCTACATTTATTCGATGACATCACAGTAGGAAAACATTTCATAGATCAATTTTATACTAGTTAATATCCATTTTGCGACTGTGGTGAAAAAAGGCAATTTTTTGTTTTTTCGGTTGCTAAATACGAAAATGATGGTAAAAACTTCTGAACACGTTAGATTTTTTCAGCAAAAGATAATAAGTATTTTAATCACATTATTTTAAAAAGTAATGTTTGTTGGAATTAAAACTATCAGCTGAAAAAACACACAGTCATACTAGACTTCTTCAACTGTATTCTCATTGTCTTTTTATTCTTGACAGTATTAAAATGTAGTTCGTTTGTTCGTGTTGATTTAATCTGTACAATCTGTTTATTAACACATTGTTATTTTTTCCAATTATATGTCAGATATGATCGTAAAATGAGATTACTCATAAAATTTGTAACAAATAAAGACTTTCCTTCTGTGTTTTGTAGAGATCTTGAACAATAGTTACAGCATCTATCAAAATTCTGTTCCCTATAGGCAGTTGAAGTTCAAATCAAACCATTTATTTCCATACGTACTCCTATTCAAAAGCAATTTGATTTGATTTGAACTTAAATTGCCTTTTAATAATTGCCTGCATAAAAATACTTAACTGGATCATATTTAGATTAGGTTCAATTCTCTAGCATCAGGGCTCATTGTAAAACATTAAAAAAATATGTGTCACAAAGAATATGTAATGGTTATCAAGTCTTCTCTTAGAGCTTAAAAAATGTTTGAACATTTGTAAACTCAAAAAAAAATTCAGGCATTCCTGCTGATATGAATATAATAACATTAAGATTTTCTCTGCTGAGGAAATTTGTCAATTTATATGCAGAATATTTTTTTTAATTATATAGTAATAATACTATATATATTTGAATTGATATAATAATGTTTATGTTCCTACTAAGTCTCTATCCTCTACTAATGTTCAATTTAAATATTCAGATTTCTGACATTTATTCAAAACTATATTAACAAAGGCCTGGATGGTATACCATGCAGTTTCATCAAAGCGTGTTGTTTTATTCTGGTTCGGCCACAGCATAATATATTTACCCCGTAATTAGCTTTTGAAGAATTTGCCATATTTTGGAAGAAGTTTTATTATCCAAATTTAGTAAAGTCTGGTGATGCAACACAGGTGACTAACTACAGACCTATAAGCATACTTAGTATGATTCCAAAAACGTTTTGTGACCTTTGTGTAAGACTGCTGATCATCTCTGCATGGCCGATTTTTAAATGAACAATTTCGATTCCTTCCACATCTTTCAACCGAGTTAAACCTCCTATCATTCACAAATTTCCTGTAGGAGTCCTTAGAGGGTGGCCATCAAGTGCATGCCATTTACACTCATTTCCCCAAGGCCTCTGACAGAGTAAATCATGCAGTTCTCATTCACAGATTGGAGATTCTGGTGTTGCATGGGATACTTTTGAAATGGCTTGAATTATACCTCACCAGCAGGCCACAGATAGTAAGAGTTCATAACTTCAAATCTAGAGAAATCCAAGTGCCTTCTGGGGTACCGCGGGGGTTCACATCTTGGCCCTTTACTCTGTAATGTTTACATGAATAATCATAATACACTAGTCATTTGGTGCGATCAAAACAAGATGGAATTGAATGCCACTCTGCAGTTTTCGGTAGGGGAAGAATTTTTAATTTTAACTACAATATATAACAATATTCCTCTTAAAACTCTATTTCTCAGATCAGGGACCGTGGTATTGTTCTGGATAGTTGGTTGAGTTTCATTCCCCACATCACATCCATTATCTCTAAATCTTTAAAAATGCTAGGATTCAGTAAGGGCTGATGATTTTCAAAATGTTGGTTCCATCAAACTTCTTTATTGCGCATTGGTTCGTCCTTACTTGGACTATGGATCTTGTGTTTAGTCACCTTAATACAATGTTCATATTCAGGCTCTGGAGAGAATGCAACACACATCATTCTATTTAAACAAAATCGTCAAAACGTAAATTACTCTCTACTGGAGCTCGAGCTTAACCTCAGCACTCTTCAAATTCGCCGCATGCATAAAGATTTAACATTGTATTATGACTTGCTGCATAGTCATAGTTTTAGCCCTGCACTTATAAGTAAAATTCAACTTCATGTCCCACACAGACAAGTTTCATCACTTTACACTCCTGCCTATAATACTAATTATGGCTATATGTATTTGTCAAGGACTGCCAGATTTGCTAGATCCTACTCATTGAGCTTAGACTGTTTCACAAATCGTGCTTCTTTTAAGAACCAACTAAAATACTGTCTGTAATTTATTCTGTGCATTCTTTTTGTTCAGTTCAGTGCTTTATATTATATCATTGTCTTGTATATTGAACTAATAAGTTTCTAAATTTTAGATTAGTAATATTTATATAATTTCTTTAGTGAATTTATAGTAAGTTAGGTATCAGTATTTTATATTTTAAAAGTTGTATTTATATTGGGCTATTGCCTGTAGATAAATAAATGAATGATCTTGCTATTAATTGTCTTATTAAATATTTAATATTTGTATTAGAAATATTTATATAATTTTTTAACTCCATTTATAGTAAATTAGATATCAACATTTCTCTTTTTTTATATTGTTCTTCAATTTACAAATTTTATTTATATTGGGATAACGACCACAAATAAATAACTGATATTATACAAAAATATACATATAACTTCTTATCTCAAAAAATCTGATACAGGGTTTTTCCTAATATGCCGAACGACTAGATTTGCTAAGAGAGTGTCTGAATGCAGAATATATCACTTTATGAAATAAATTAGACCATAAAAGAAATAATTAATCTACCTATATAAATAATTTTGATCTCTTGACATGGCTAACACTTTGGGTATAATTGTAGATTCAGCCCATTCTGCCCCAAACTGGTCAACCAACTTCCTCAGATTCATTGTGGCAGCTTCACGGATAGCAAAAACATGATCCATTAGCCAGGTCATACACAGAGCATTAAGTTTTTCATCAAAAAATTCTCTGCCTAAAATTAAAAAAAAAATTCAAATTAACACAATTATGGTGACATTACAAAAATTAAATAAAAATAGGTAAAATAACAAAAATAGGGCAAAATTGAGATTGTCTGGAAAAAGAAGAAATCTTACAAAGAACTTAAGATTCCAAATTGTCCCACTGTCTTACGTTCAGAGTGTGTCTTCTCGACTCTTTCTACTTAGCTCACATCGATCTTAATCAGCTAAAAGTGTTTTTGAATCAATAAAGGATAAAAAGGATTGTGGCATTGATGAGATATCCCTCAAAGTTCTTAAAAATCTTCCCGATGAAGCCCTCACTGTCTAAAGGTTGTTGTAGTTAATCCATTATTCAAAGGGGGGGCAAACGCAACGATTTAACAAACTTCCAGCCGCTAATTTTTCTCTTGCGCTGTTAATCTAAGGTCGTTGAGATATTGTGGTTAAGAGGACAATGAACTCTTTTTTCGAGCGGCATAATGTTCTGAGCCAGAGCCAGCTTGGATTTCGGGAATTGAAGGACACTAATGATGCAGTGTTCTTTGATTCCTCCAAGGCATTTAATTGTGTGAATCACAGAATCATAGAATTTCTGACTGGGAGAAGGCAGATTGTAACGTTATTGGGTGTTATGTCAGAGACGTGGAATGTAAATCAAGGAGGGCCGCAGGAATCGGTGCTTGGCCCAATTCTAATAATAATAATAATGTAAGGACGTAGCCGATGCACGCATCGGACAAGTGGCCCTTCAGAAACGTACACTACAGAATGCTAAACATTCCAAATGGTACGCATTCGCAAATAACGTCAAATAAATAAATAATGAAGGCAGTAACTCTAAAAAAAATATGTCAGATCAGCAAATAAAAATTACCAATAAAAAAGATTTTCAATTGAAATAAAATAATACAGGAATAATGATAAAACTAAACAACTACATAAACAGAAACTAACATCAATATGGGCCAAAAAACATTACAAAACCAATCCGGTTAACGGCCTTTTCAGCTGCAAAGTGCTTAGTCTGAAAATATCATATTTTTAGAAGTGACGATTGTAATTGTGAACTAGTCGGTCAATAAATGCGCTGAACCCCTAATTTGTATGGTGATATCTTTCAACAAACAGTTGTGATTGTTTTGTTCTTCTAATAGGCACTAAAAACTAAAAACGGGACTGATCCAAGCATCACTTCACAGTCAATCCCCCATTCACCAATTTATGCAAAAAGACCAGAATTGCCTTCTTTCTTCTAAATTCAAGGGTTTGAAGGCCGTAAAGAAGAGCTCTAGTATTAGATGACAGACCTTGATATGGGAAATGCAATTTATGTAAGAGGTATATTGAAAACCTATTTTGCGGCTTTTCAATTCTGTTGCTGTGACACTGGTATGATGGACTCCATATTGTACAACAATATTCTAGAACGCTACGCACCAATGAGTTATAGAGACACCCAATTGCTTTGGTATCAGTTACATGTTTGTATGTCGCTTTATAAAACCCAGAAGTCTAAAACCCTTAAGTACAATGTTATCAATATGTAGATTAAAAGTTAGATTTTCATCAAAAATACTAACAACTTCAAAGCTTACATTATCTATGAAGCAGGTGGAGGGTATGGTATTAATACATTTGTGAAAACGGAGCACATTACATTTCGAGATGTTAAGAGAGAGACAATTAATTCTGCACCATTTGATGAGCCTTTCCATATCAGACTGCAGAGGATTGGAGTCTGAAGAGACTGGTGAGAAGAATTTTAAGTCGTCTGCATATAAAGGACATTCGGAAAATTCGAAACAGGATATTATATCATTTATAAAGAGCAGAAAGAGAACTGGACCCACATGCGAACCCTGCGGGACACCCGATATCACAAGAATGTCCCTGGAGACTGAACCGCTTATGTTGACTTGCTGGCGACGATTAAATAAATACGATTTGATCCACTCAAGATATTTTCCACAAAAACCAATTTCCATAACAGAAGCTGATGGCAAACACTGTCAAAAGCCTTAGATATGTCAGTGTATATAACATCGATCTGCTTGCCAGCCTCAACTGGTCACTAAGTAGTTTTGAAATATTGCAAGATTGGTAGTTGTTGAACGACCACGATAAAAACCATGTTGCATACTCGTAATATAGTATTTTAAAGACTCAAATATATGAGCGGTGATAATTGCCTCAAAGAGCTTTGGTATATGTGAAAGTAAAGAAATACCTTTGTAGTTCTTCACATCACTTTTATCACCAGATTTGAAAATGGGCAGACGGGTAGAAAACTTCAAAATTCAGGAAAGGAACCCAGATTAATGGATCTCTGAAAAATTATGCATAGAGGCTGAGAAAATGCCTCACAGCATCGTTGCAATAGAATAGTAGAAATTCCATCAGGGCCAGCCTTCTTGGAAGGATCAAGGTCCTTTAATTTATTAAAGATTTCTGCCTCTGTAAAACAATATGTTGATAGTATCTTTCCTGAATAACTTATTGGATCAATTTCACTAAAGTCTAAATTATGGTGGTAAGTATAGCAAGACTGAAAGTGAGTAACAAAAGCATTTGCGATGTTATTTGATCCAGTGATTTCGTGCCCGTCAAAATTCATAACACTGGGCAGATTGGAGTCACTTCTCAAGTTTCGTACAACTGACCAAAAGTATTTAATGTTGTCTGAGATAAGTAGCTCAGTGTGTGTGACATATGTAAGATAACACATATCAACTCGAAGTTTAACCTCACGTCTTATGTCAGAATAGGCCAAAAAGTCAGCAAGTTATCGGACCTTTTATACCTTTTGAATAAGCAATTCTTTTGCCCAATAAGCTTGTTTAGGGGAAGGTTAAACCATTTGGGATATTTACAGTCCGCCACGATCTTCTTGGGGATACAATTATTGATACCCTGAAACAAAACCTCATAGAACTGTTCAACCATTCTGTTAATATCAGGCTCAGACAATAAGAATGACCAGTCGGACTGCTTATAAAAAATATTATCTTATTAATCTCTTTCTACTCTACATCAAGGATCTTGCCTCTATTGATATATGGGGTTGGTTGGACATGGTTTCTGAAGACCTTGTGAAGATAAAGCAACAAAATGTACTTAACTTTAAGTTTGCTTATTCTGGTTTAAATATGGATGGCAACAAATTAGAAAATAGACTGGTGAATAGATTCCTAGGCATTATGATCAAAATCATATTGTCGCACTCAACAAAAAAATTGTAAGTGAGTGGGTACCTTGCTGTTAAAGATATCTCTAAAGAACTGGGAAAGTCTATTTCTAAGCCTGTTTATTTCTCACTTGTGGAGTCATCTGTGTTATGGTATTGCTTTTTGGGGGTTTTGCAGCCAGTACCTTTTCAGATTAGAAACAGTACATCTTGTATTTAAAAACTACAAGAATGATACTGGTTTACCTAGTAGTAACTAGTAAATACAATAGCAGATTGGGTAATAATTTACCAGTACCAATTCCCCAAAGCGCTCTTACTAAAAAATCCCTAATTTATGTTAACTATAGACATTTTTAACCACCTGCCAAATAATGTCTGTCTTTAACAAAAAGAATATTTTAAAAAAAAGTTATTTTCATCACGCCTTAGACAAAAAGCTTATTATAGTTTATTAGAATATTTTAATGATGACTGAGCAGGAAACTGATGTGATTTTAAAAAATTGTTGATATATTGTTAGTTCTTTATTGTATGTTTTTATTTAATTGGATATTTAATTTACAATTTTAGTTTTAAGATCTTTATCAACATTTTAGACAATAAAGCATATTATAAATTTGAATTTTGAATTTAAAAATTATTTTAACTCTCCAGTGAAGTGTCCATGATTTGCACTCCTTTAATGGGTGAATGGCCTACAAAACTGAACTAGAAAAACTAAAATTAATACAAAAACAAGAAAGTTATATGAAAAATGAAAATTATTTGTGATCTGATTTCTTAAAATATACTAAATAAAATTTTTCCCTTGCTTTGAAGAGTTCCATTTAACTTTGTAAAAAAAATAATTTTTAATAAGAATCTACAGTTTTGATACTAACTCGAAAATTTGTCAAAATTAATATAAAACTGCTTTCACACATTAACTATAAATGAGGATATTTTTATCAGCATGCAAGATATTAAAAGTCGACTCACTAGATGATTAATATAATTATGGTATGACTAATAATAATTGTCACAGAGTATAGAGAAAAAATGCAGACTGCTTTGTTTGTTCAACAGAATTCTGATTATTTTCTTTTATCTCTTTAGAATATTTACAATTTTTAATTTATCCACAATTTGTAAGACACCTTGCACACCAGTTCCATTTTTCAGATATAGTTTCTTACCAAGTTGGCCAGCCAACAATGGCATGTATTCAATAATAGCTGACCGTACTCTCCATTTTGAGTCTTCTGCCAATTCCACTATAGCTGGTAGTAAAGACTGTGATAGTTGCTGAATACCAATGACCTGAAATGCATAATAAATAAAAAAATTGTCAATGATTACGCAATAAAATGTTCACAAGATAATATGAAGATTTGTTAGGTTATTAAACTTTACATTGGACAGATCTAAGATAAAGATAAACTTTTAACAAATTATTAAGTTACTGAATATACAACATGTCCGGAAATTTCATATCATTATTTGGAGGGACTATTCTACACATAAAGATAATTTAAAAAATTTCTTATGAACATGAACTAAAAAAACACTTCATTTTCAAGATGGTGGTAAAAGTGTAATATTTTCTAGTTTTCTTGATGCCAACATGTAAAGTGTCATAAGGCACATTCTTGTGGCGTTTTTGGTAGCTGAGGTTCTAGACTCACCAGCGTTTGTGCTGATTATATGAGAATCGATGAGTGGCGCCACAGACCAGAACCCCCAGAAAAAGATGTTTCTTGGTTGTCATTGAAAAGTCAAAAATTTTAATATGACAAAATAAGACGATCTCCTAAAATCAGAGCACAGTATGTATCTTGTAGCGCGAATTGGGCTGTGCCTTGACAAAATAAATTCGTAAAGCTAAAAATATCAGCAAAAAAAAACTAACATTCTAAAAATACATGGGCTTATTAATTTTGAAAAAAAAAAGTTACCCAGATGACCAAAGTTTGTCATTCCACTGCGGCTTCCATAATGCAATTTGGAAAATTATACAGGCCAGAACTTTTTTCCCAACTATCAGATTTTCTGGTTTATTTTACAAATTTTATGTTCCTTGGAGCTTTATGATACCTTGCACCATTTTGAAGTAATGTAAGAACGTGTGTTTAAAAACATGGGCAGTTTGATGATTTTAGCATCAGCATTTATTACCTATATGTTACAAGCTAAAAACCACGAAAACACATGTTTAAAACACACTTTTCTAAATTATTTTAAAACGACCCAAGGTATCAAGAAAGTCCAAAGGACATATAATTTGTAAATTAAAACAGAAAACCTGATAGAAGTATTAAATTAGGTCAGTGTCACTCAGCAATTTTTTTTGGACGGAGGTTGCGGCCCAAAAATGTTACCCGATGTATAATTTTCTACTCACTTTATAGAAATTAATTAGGGTTTATATTGAGCCAAATTTGATTCAAATGTCTTTAGAAATGTATGAGGCACATCAAGGAAACTAAAAAAATATCTAAAATTTGTGGACCCCATATCATGAAAATGAAGTGTTTCTGGAACCATGCTCATAGGAACTTTTTTAACTTCCCTTATAAAAGGGCAGTATTGTAATAGTGAAAAAATCACTCCCCCTAGGATTTTACAAATCTTCACGTTTTACGGTCCCTAGATGCCAAAAACATGGTTTCCCAATTCCGTCAGTGTGTGTGTCTGTCTGTTGGCAATAATTTAAGTTTATATGAAGATGACCTGATAACTTTTGGCTAAAATCCAATATAGGGGAATAAAATGGCAGCCTAGTGAAATGTTAAAAAA
This sequence comes from Kuschelorhynchus macadamiae, assembly GCA_030620095.1. Classification (NCBI taxonomy): domain Eukaryota; kingdom Metazoa; phylum Arthropoda; class Insecta; order Coleoptera; family Curculionidae; genus Kuschelorhynchus; species Kuschelorhynchus macadamiae. Next base: position 1,725,008 of record JAUTXW010001318.1, on the reverse strand, counting down.
ATTATTACTAAAAAACTAGTAATCCAATTTACCACAACTTTGCAGAAAAATCAAGTATTATGGATATGGTTGCTTAAAATATTTCAAAAATCAGCCTGAAAAAACTACTTATTATAGAGATGAACTGGTAAAATTGTGGTACGAGATCGATAATCGAACAAAATGGCAGCCAAATAATATATATGGAATTGTGAAAAAATCACTCTCACAAGCTTTTACAGATCTTTACAATTTAGGCAGCCAACAATATATATAGAACTTTAACACCGTCTACCTCAAAAATAGGGCATTTGGCTATGTTAATTTATTAAAACTTTTTTCTTAAAATGATCCATGGAATCACTTTTGTAGTTTTGAGCTATTCTGACTTACAACTAAAATTGGACCACAAATAGTAAAATGTTCCAAAGCCATGCATCAAAATGGGTTTTTTTTCCCAAAAACAACTTGCAGTATCACCAAATACTAAGAAGCATTTTTTGTGTATTTTTATTTGCTCTACAACACCAGTTATTTTTTAAAAAATCAGTAGCATACTATTTTGAAAATATACCCTAATTTAATAATGCAATCAACGGTTTTATACAGTATAATGCAGTCTCTGAATACTACTATTTTAGCAAACAATGGGCCTTGGTAAAGCAGACATCCAGGTACAGGACCTGAATACTTTTTGAGCCCTAATGTATACAAAACAATTAAGAATATATGACATTGTTTATATACGGTGTGATACATATGTTTTTAAATTTGGATGCAGATATAATCTGAAATTTTGTAAATCTACTTCTGAAAAGGAAATGTAAAGGAGAGAGAAGGGTAAGGAAAAGTAAAAGAAGAGAAAAAAAACAATGAAAGAGAACAAACAAACAAAGAAGACATCACCCTTTACTATTCTTTTAAAAGCTAATATCGAAAGTTGAAAATCAATATCAGAGTGTGAGTTTATTCTAGCAGCTACGTTGTATGAAAAAGATCTCTTGTAAATTTCCTTTCTGTGTTGTGGGACTCTAAGAAGTTGACCTCTTCGCAAGTTAATGTTATGAACATCAACTCTACATAAAATTTGAGTGTAAGTAAGTTAGCAATTTATATTTATAATTTTGAAACTAAAACACGACATACGAAGCCTAAAGCTGTTATACATATTCAGCCATTTTGAACTCACTAAGTAGAGAGATATGTGATTTCTTCTTTTGATACCATAAATTAGTCTTAAACATGAGTTTTGAACCTTTTGAATACAATATCAATCATTTGCATCAAGACACGGGAAAAATACTGTATTACAATAATTAAATTGCGATAACACAAAAGAGTCGCACAATAGCTTTTTGGTTTCCAAACTGAGATAGTGCCTATTTGAATAAATTAGTTTTAATATTATTAGAAGCAGTGTGAGGCTTTATAGTAATATGCTTTTAAACCGTAATTTGCTGTCCAATACTATTCCTAAACTTTTACAAGTATCAGAGAAAGTCAACAGAGTTCGGTTAATTTGTATTTGCATGTTATTTTTAATTTGTACAACCTGACTCTGGTTACCAAATGCAATTACGGTCAACTTTCCAGGATTAAGAACCAATAATGGTGTGCTGATGTGGTCCTGTAAAACGGGTTCAGGTCTGAGTTTACTAGATTTTGCGTTCCTTTTGCTGCCGAAAGACTGTATGAGGTTTTGAATTACTGCCTGGATGTGTTCGTGCCTCGAAAGAGAAGTAAAAAAAAAGTGTTATTAAGAAAAAGGCCTTGCATAGAAAATTCATGGTTTCCTGCAGTCAGGATGACTATGCACAATTTTCTGATTTACGTGCAATGTGTAAGTTGGAGTCTGCCAGATGTCATGAAACACACCTGGTGCAGTTGGAGGGATCTTTTACACAGAATAAGTTCTTCTGGAAGCATGTGAATGAACTAAATCTAGATTTCCTAATTGTATGCATTTTGATGGTGAGGTTCGTCAGAACGGTCGCGAAATTGTGAATTTGTTTGACCGGCATTTTTCAAGCGTGTATGTTAGCTCAGATTGCCCTATTCGGGACTACAACCTAAATAACACCGGTGATGTTTCTGTTCAAGGTGTCTCTATTCCAGAGATTTACAATAAGATTTCTACTCTTCCGGATAGGTTCAGCTGTGGCCCTGATAACATACCTAACATATTCATTAAAAACTGTATATGTACCTTGGTTGAACCTTTGCATAAAATATTTAACATGTCTGAAACCTCCATTTTTCCAGATCTATAGAAGCACAGCTATATAACTCCGATTTTTAAGTCAGGTGAAGCAGAGGATATTAGGAATTACAGGTGAGTTTGTGTCCAGTCAGCATTATCTAAGTTATTTGATAGTCTAGTGCCTAACGAACAGTATGAGTTCTCTAAAGGTAAATCAACCACTGTTAACCTTGTTAGATACGAGATGGATCTGTTAAAAGCCTTGGAGAATAAAATTCAGGTAGATGCAATTTACACAGACTTCTCCAAGGCTTTCGACAGGGTTGTCTTTAAGCAATTAATTGCCAAGGTTAGAGCGTGGGGTTTTTCTTCATCTTTGGTTGAGTGGCTGGAAAGCTTTCTTACTGGCAGGACACAAAATTAACAACCACATTTCCTCCCTGATCCACGTATCCTCTGGGGGTGCCCCAGGGCACTCACTGTGCCCCTCTTCTTTTCAATTTATTTCTTAATATTATTGATCAAGTTTGCCACTATAAGGTCAGCATGTTCGCAGATGACTTAAAGCTATACTGGCCAATTGAGCGACTTGAGGATGATTTGAATGCCCTGTGGCAATGGACAGTGGTGAATAATTTATTTCTAAATTTAAAAAAATGCTGCTAAATTAGTTTTTTCAAGGGCAATAATAGAATTGAGACTCACTATAGAATAAATAATGTTGAATTGGAACGTATTAATATGGTCAGGGATCTCGGAGTTTTATTTGAAGAGAAACTAAGTTTCTGTGAACATATCTCTAAGGTTGATCTCAAGAATATGATGATTTTGGGTTTTGTGTTGAGAAATTGCTCTACATTTTCTGCTAATACTGGCAAAATCCTCTATTCCGCTTTAGTTAGATCCAATCTTGAATATGCATCTGTTGTGTGGTCACCCTATTACCAATCCCATAGTGATGTTATCGAGAGAGTTCAGAACAAATTTTTACGATTTGCTGCTTATAAACTTTACACTATCATCAAGAATATCATCGAACCCACATGTTACAAATTATGAATTTGAACACACTTAATGATAGGCGCTTGCTGTTTGACCTGAATTTCGTCTTTAAAATTATTAATGGCCAAACAGACTGTCCTGAACTCTCATCATCAATACAACTTAATGTTCCTTCTCGAACATTGCGAAACTATAACTTGTTCTGTGTTAAGCACCACTCTACCAATTATGGAATGCAAGCCCCCATTGATAGAACTCTTCAACTCCTTAATGAGCATCAAAATGAGATTGATGTGTTTCATTGCACTCTGCCTGGTTTTAAGACTGCTTGCAAAAAGATGTTGCTTACTTGACTAAAACTTGGTTCATTGTCTGTTTCAAATAGGCTTACTATTGTTATTTATTTATTTAGTTATTAGGTATTTTCTGCTGTCCATTTACTGTTACGTATACACTGCTAATTCCGTAAAATGGTTGATCCGTTTGTTTAGTAAAATAAAATATAGCTGAGTGTCGTCTGCGTACAGATGAGATCTACAGTGCTGCAAGGACGTACAGAAATTACAAGTGTAAATGGTAAATATCCGTTTGTTAAACAGCAGTAGATAGATAAAGGGCTCAAATGCTAAAAAATAAGAATTTATTAATATACATGTCAAAAGCTTTACTGTCTAACCTTACATCCGCCGCCCACAGAACGTCATCCACAATGCAAGCCAAAGCACTCTCGCAACTATGATTGGGTCTCTGGCAGAATATTATGACGATTAAGAAAAGCCCTGATTTAACTTTCCACTACTTTTTCCAATATTTTAGAAAATGTGGGAAATATACTAATAGAGCGTAAATGCCCATACTCGGTGGGATTGCTTATTTTTGGCAATGGAATTTAAAGATACTTTCATTATAATTCTAAACTCCAAATAATAGCACACAAATTAGCAACATTGCGTTAAAAAAAGTACACATGTTTAATACTGTCTGCATAAAATAATAAGATACCGAATATAATTTAATATCAACCGTTTAATATAGTTTTATACTCTGCTATTAAACCACTAGTTTAAAACCTTTTAAATCACTACCCATAGCTACTCTACTATTAAACCATGGTTGAAATAAAAATCACTCCCTTAAATAATCACTATAAATAGATATTTAGGAACACCCTGCATATGTGTTACTAAATGACCATGTGCCGAATCAAATTTGGTCACACTTCACTATTCCCAATAAAACAAAAAAAATTTGTAACAAGAGAAGTTCTGTATAAAGTAAATTACCAATACTAAAAATTAGTAAACTCCAAAGATATAAAAAAAGGAGTTTGTAAGGAACTTTATTACAAACAGATTAACTGTAACTTTAAAAATTTTGAATGTACAAATTACTAACCTCATTCACACAATCCAAATTTGAAATAATATTTAACCTCACTTCAGGGCACTCATCTTTGAGTTGTGTTAAGAATAACGGTAAAAGTTGCTCAATGGTATTGTGCCGACCTAAAATGGGGCTTAGGCCCATGATGACTGATGCCAAAGCAGATTTGACATGCGAATTTGGATCTGCAACCTAAAACAAAATCATTGCTTTTCTAGTTGTCTAACTACAGATACACATAACTGTAACGTTGTAAAAGCTTTTAGTAACAATTTAGACCTACACTTACTAATTCTTTTACACAAGGTAGAATGTTTGTCATGATAATACTCTCTTGATGTGTTTTATCCAAATTTTGACAGAAATCTTTAACTTTATTCGCTGCGGCAGCTCTAACTTCGGCTTCTGTGTCTTTCAGGAGGCTCTGGAAAGCAGGAACTAGGTCTGTTCTTGTGATTTCTGGTCCTACCGCTTTCTGAAGTTCTGTAAATTTGTCTGCTACCATATAGCGCACCCGCCAAGACGTATCACCTAAAATAAACAGAAATATTGTAAAAAAAATTTTATTAACACAGGATACCATATATTTATTTATAATGCTAAAGTAAGGAACAACAAAGTTCTCAATAGTAGATATGTCACACTGGGAATATACATATACATGTTTATATTATTCAGATCAGGATGCAATTCCCGAATCAAACAGAACCCTTTGAGATACAGAACCCTTATATCTCAAGTTACATAAAATAACTGCTCATATGTAACACCAATTCCTAAAGTAAAAAACTCTAAAAGATTTGATGAAATGAGGCCGATAAATGTAATGTGGGACATTGAAAAATTAATAGAGTCTGTCATATATGAACAGTTTGTAGAATTTATAAATGAAAACAACATTTTGATACAACATCAAGCTGGTTTTAGAAAAAAACACTCGACCGAAACAGCACTGTGGTTCGTAACTGAAAAACGGAGAATGAGCTTGGCACTGAATGAAGCAATAATAGCAGTTTTCTTAGACTTTAAACGGGCTTTTGAAACCATTGACCTGGAAAGATTATTAAATAAATTATACAAATATGGGATAAGGAATAATGTGCTAAATTGGTTTAAAAACTACTTGAGTAACAGATATCAAAAAAACAAGAGTATCAAATGAAATTTCGAATGACAAATGTATTGATATAGGTGTTCTTCAAGGTAGTATTTTGGAACCATTACTTTTTATTTTGTATATAAATGATATTTCATCAATTTTAAAACATTGCCTTATTCAGTTATTTGCTGATGACACATTAATTTATATACAAGGTAGAAACATATTAGCAGCACAAGATTTTATTAATCCAGATCTAAATGTTTTATCAAATTGGCTTAAAGTAAATAAATTAAAATTAAACTTATCTAAAACAAAATGCATGGTTTTGTGTCAAAATTTAAACACTAATAACTTGTATATTTCATTACAAGGGTCAAATTTAGAAATAGTGAAATCCTTTAAATATTTAGGTATAATTATAGATGATAGATTAAATTTTAACAAAAGACTATTAGTAAAATTGCTGGTAAAATTGGATATTTTAAAAGAATTTCTCCAAATTTAAGTTTTTTCTCCAAAAATTATGTATTATAATACTGTTATCTATCTACATTTTCTATATGGTTCTACATTTTTGTATTTGGCAAACGAAGAAATATTCGATAAATTACAAATTTTACAAAACAAAGTCATGCAGATTTTACTAAATTGTGATAAATATACAAAAATTACTTTAATGTTAAGAAAATTAGAATGGTTAAATGTTCGTAATTTAATTTTTTATTTAGATCAAATTTTTATGTATAAAATTAAAAATAATCTAATGCCCGAAAATCTAAGAACATTTATAAATGAAAACTGTGAAGAACATATTTACCAAACAAGACAAAACAAAGACATTACATTTTAATTATGTTTTTAAAGGGGTTGTTTATAAGCCAATTTTTCATAAAGGGTCGATTCAATATAATAAACTACCATTTATTATAAAGTCTCAGAGATCTTACAAAACAATTTAAAATTAACTTAAAAGATTATTTATTTAAGAATCAATTTTAAAAGCCGATATAAATAAATAAAGTAAATAAATAAATAGCCTTTATTTCCAACAGGTAAAAAAACCCATTTACAGGAAATTCAATAACAAAATTAAGTGAAAACACAAGAAAAAAAACAAAATAACTGTTTTGTGATATACAATACTTAAATCTAAATCTAAATATGTATTACAGTACCTAAGTTAGTTGATCTAACATTTAATAAAAAATAGAAAATTAAGTAAGTAAATTACTGTTAATGGAACAATACGGATCATGTATTCACAAAAGCAACCTAATGAGTGTTTGGATCACTCCAGATTCAAAAAGGAATCGATGATGCTACTTAATAAGTCAAAGTGCAAATTCCACGCATAATACACCAAGTTGAGGACTAAACACATAAAGTATACCGACTCCGTCTAAAAATATTTGATCTGGCTGTGCTGAGATAGAACACCGAAGTATGCCGTGTTTCGAGGCGGGGCACGCGAAAATGCAACTCCCCAAAAAGAAATGTACAGTCAACTTTATTATGAGTGAGGCCATATATTAGTTTTAAGCTTTGAATTTTTCTTCTTGTTGCTAAGGATGATATATTAAATCTCTGCAAAAGCTGACCGCGATCACAACCTATTGGAGGGTAAGCACCATCTGCCCTAAAAGCTAAATACTTTAGAAAACGTGCGTCGCTGCAAGGCGTCTAAAGCCTGAGGATGGCAATTATAAATAGGATTCCAAACCACTGCGGCATACTCCAGCTTTGATCTTATGAAAGAGCAATATAATAATATCATTGTTTGTATCTCAGTAAAATTTTTACAGTTCCGCATAAGAAATCCTAGTGTTTTGAAGGAAGTTGTAATTAGATAATTTATATATGGAATGAAGTTTAGGATCAAATTCAATGCCAAGATCTCGAATACTACTATCCAGTCCATCTAGAGCATAATTACACATCAACGGGTTATTTCTGTGACTGAAGGTCATTACATAACATTTTGATAAATTTAATACAAGTTTATTGCTAAGACACCATTCATATACCAATGATAGATTTTTTGTAGGTGATCACAATCTGATAAGAGCCTGAATTTTAGTAAACAGCTTTAAGTTGTCTGCATATGCCAGTGTATGACATTCAGTTATATCAAGGAGATCATTAATAAAAATGACGATATGGAACACAAAAGTAGGGTTTCTGAAGCTAGTTTATGTAATGTAAATGTAAATGTAAATTGTAGCATTTATGATAAATAAAGAAATTAACAAAGTAACTAACCAACCATAGTGATAAATCTAGTTTTTCAATGCTTTGTTTTATTACCTCAAAACTATTTAATGAAAATTACATTATGAATGCTTAGTGTTAAAATACATCTAAAAAACAATATAAGCCATAATATATAAAAAAAATTAATAGCTAAAACTAAACCATAAGGCCAAAAAAACATATATTTTACCTGTACACTGTCTTAGAGTGGGCATTACCAATTGTTCAACATCTTCTTGTGCTAGTAATGTGGCAATACTAACACAGGCTTCTACAGCCAGAAGCCTTACAGAATCCTAAAATCAAGTAATATTAAACATTCTCTTTAATTTTTGTATAATGTAACTAGGTAATTATAAGTCACTTGTTTATAACCCCAGTACTATTTTGTAAAATCAAAATTAAGGCAACACATAAAGATACTTAAGTCTTTAGAAATGTGCAAAGTTTTTTAATCATACCTAATATATAACCTAATTAGTGGCTTGGATTTTTCTGTGCATAAGTAGTAAATACACAGGGTGATAGGGGTCTGATTACAAATATTTTAACAGGTGATAATTTGAACGATTTTGAACAAAAAGTTACTATATACTAATTTTAAATGGTTTTCGCGATATTACAGTTTAAAATATTTAATCTTGGAGAAGGTTTCAGTTCAGTTCTTGACAACACTGCAACATAGCTATGTTGTACATCATTTCATTTTATCAGCTCAGCTGTAATTTGTCAACAAAGCAAAAAAGTTTACAATATCGTATGAATCTGAATGGTCACCTTGTTATCAAGTACATATAAACGCCATTGAGAGAGTTCAAAGGTCATTTCTTATTCATCACGGAGTTACACCAGCGTGAAATACCATACAGCTGGCAGGATACATGGATTATTTATTTATTTACAGGCAAAGCCATTTACAAATTGCCTATATCTAAATACATTAATATATCTTACTAAATATTTACATTTATCCATTTCAAAACCAATAGCTCTAAAACTATTTCCTCAAAACACTAATTATTTATGATTTAAAACACTCTAAGCTAATATTAAAAAAATCTATGTCATCATTATCACCGAAAATATTTCCTGTATTACAGAACCAGGTTGTCGAACTTGAAACACCATAGTGACTCCAATAAAAACGCACATGAAGGAGTTTCTTATTTCGCTTTTGCCTTGGTAAAACAGAAAATGAATTTTTATCTATAAGTTCAGAGCACTTAAAATTTGCATTATTTTAAATTATTACTTTATTATTATTACAAAACTTTATGATATTATTTATAACATGGTTGCTAACGTACACAATTATTTTTCTGTATAAGCAATTTTGTGGAAGCACCTAGACAACTGAATGTCCATATGTGCTTGAATTTCTACTACTATCCTACTATATACAAAACATATATGGTTAGTAGCTAACAGTTTTCATTCTCAGTAACCGAATGTATACAATGCATAAACATGTATATAAAGAGATATAAATTAATCATGTATGACTAGATACTAATATGCTTATATAGTATTAATAAAAATAAAAAAATAGAAAAACATGCTGAGGCGATCCGTGAGACATCACCTCAAGGAATGTATGTAAATGTTTATTCAAAACAAACGCATGAACAACTCTTGATTCTGCATTATGTAAGTTTTGCAGCACTTATTATTAATGCTGGTTTGTTCACCCTCTACAATCTCATTGAAAATATGAATTTTGGATTCAAAAAGGAATACATACATGTAAACGTAAAATGGCAAATGTTCATGGTTTTAATTACCAACACAATAAAAGTTGCCTTTCCCTCTAGAATTATTAAAGTAGATCTAAATAGAGACTTCAAGGTGTCCTGGTTTAATGATATACTTAAACATTACCGTGAAACCTTATATCTTTTACATGACTTGTACAAATTAAGACCGTCAGAGGAAAATAAATTTCAATACTATGAATTCAGAAAATTCTATAGGACTAAAATCAGTGAAAGCAAAAAAGAAGCTAATAACCACTATAATGACTCGAGCAAAAATAAGTTGGAGGCCATGTGGAATATTATAAATAAAAACCGTCCCCAAAAAAGAAACCAAATAGCAAACAGCGCTCTGAACGCAGATCAGTTAAATAACTTTTTTATTCAACAACCAAATCTTATAGTTCAAAATATATCATCACTATAATTTTTTGTACAAAACATGTACTAGTACATTTATGTTTTCTCCTGTTACGCCAAATAATGTTCGAGATGCTATTAGTTGCTTAAAAAATGGCAACAGTCATGATATTTTTGATATGACTGTCTCAATTGTTAAACATTTAAAAAACTTACTGATTTTGCCATTAACCAGTCTATTTAATATATGTCTGCAAACTAAAACGTTTCCAGAGAACCTAAAACTATCTAAAGTAATTCCTGTTCATAAGAGTGGTTCCCAGGAAAAGTGTGACAATTTTAGACCAATCAGTATTGTTCCGATTTTTGGCAAGATTTTTGAGATTATTCTCTCAAAACAAATATACTCCTATTTTAACCTTTTTGACCCCAGTCAATATGGTTTTAGGAAAAACAAAAACACAGAAATGGCCATCATGACACTGATGACGATGATTGCTGAAGAGTTTGATGGAGGAAGCCTTGCTGGAATTACATTTTGTGATTTAAGCAAGGCTTTCGACTGTGTGTCCCATGACATTCTGGTAGCGAAGCTCGGGTATTATGGTTTTTGTGAGGATAGTGTCCGTCTACTTTAGAGCTATTTTCTCGATCGCAGACAGAAGGTCTACTTCAATGGCAATTTTTCTAAAGAGGCCAATGTCTTGTCTGGGGTGCCGCAGGGTTCGGTTCTGTGGCCTATCCTGTTCGTCATTTATATTAATGATTTTGCGGGTTGCCTCCATGGGGCCGAGGCCGTGTTGTACGCAGATGATACTACAATAACTTGTCGGCAATCTGATTTGCTTTCGCTCCAAAGTGTCATGGCTCAGGTACAGTCGAGGGCACTGGATTGGTTCTCGGCAAATAAGTTAAGTTTAAATCAACAAAAAACTGTTAATTTTGTTTTCACTCAGAGAAGATTGGAGGAAGCACATGATCCTGTTAGGTTCCTTGGTGTATGGCTGGATCAGAAATGTACATGGGAATCTCACATTGATTTTCTAACAGACAAACTTTCCAGAAGTCTCTATGTATTAAGAACTCTTAAACCCATTGTAAACAGGCAAACTTCTTTAAATGCATACTATTCTCTTTCAGAGCGTGATGTCCTATGGAATACTTGTTTGGGGTCATTCCCCACATGCTCAAAAAGTGTTTTCAATCCAGAGAAAAGCAATCAGGATAATCTTGGGCCTAAATTATAAAGAGGATGTTAGGCATCAATTTGTTAAACTTGGAATTCTTAGCTTTCCTTCTTATTACATTTATAAATGTCTGATCTGGATAAAGTCCAGTATTTCTGGCTTTTCATGTCATTCTGATATACACAATTATAATACCAGGAACTCTGATAACATTGTGCCATCAAATTCCCACATAAACAAGAGCAGATTTTCATTTAATTACTTTGCTCCAAAATTCTTCAACCACCTGCCAACACATATTAGAGCTCTGCCTACAAAAACTTTTAGCAAAGAAATAAAAAACTTTTTAATTAAACATGCTTTTTATGACGTTAATGAATATTTACATTTTAATTTTGTGAACGTGTGACATCTGCTTCTGAATTTCTAGTTGTGAATTTGTTGTATACTTTTAATATTGTAGTGTAATAATTGTACCTATACCTATATATGTAATTTTTATTTTAGTACTATTTTTAAGCACCTACTTTGTTATACTATGCTTAATTCCAAAGATCTGTGTTTTTAATTTACATTGTACCTTTTTTGACTTGTGTAAAATCATTATTTTGATTAATTTTAAATACTCTTTTACTCTACTCTACAAGGAACGGACACAAGGAATATCGGTATTATAAAGCAGTTGTGTTGAATATAATTTTGAACTGTTTTTAGTTGCATTAAGCAGTTCTTGTAATCAAACAACTATACTATATCTGATTAGTGACTCCACAAGTGCTCTATTAAAAGTTTTGTACATAGTATTTCCCTTAAAATATAAAATCTGCAAATTAACTTCCTAATATTATTAGTAAGTCTACACACATGCTCTTTCCATTTAAGATGGCAATCAATAATTACTCCTAAATAGTTTATTGATGATACCTCTCTTATTTCATTATCAAAATCAGCTATTTTAATTTGGAAAATTTAGGTCGATTTGCAGCAGTCAATGAAAAAGACATTTAAGCTTAATTTATAGGAATCTAGCCAATTTTTTATTTTGGCTATACCAGCCATCGTTGAATCCTTAATCTCCTCCCATGTTTTACCCCTAAAGATCACAACAGTATCATCTGCGTATGAGATGACATGACCATTTTCAAATCATTCAAAAAAATAGAGCACATTAACCTTCTGTTCTCAAGTGATTCCAAATGTAATAAGTTTTTTAATTCCTTGTAGTTAATGTCCTCTGCTCTAATGTTCATTTTAAATCCTATTAATCTCAAGAACTTCCTCTGTACTCTTTCCAATTGCTCGACATATAGTTTATAATATTGTGATCACACAGGACAGGCACATTCAACAATCGATCTAATATAGGCACAATACAATACCTTAAAACAATTAATGTTGCTAAAATCAAATAATGTATGGCGAATAAAACCAAGGACCCTCATTGTTTTATTAACAATAAATTCTATATTATATCATTTATCTTATCATCAAATGACACAGTTGCTTTAATTCGACGGAATAGCACTACTTTACATTTATTAGTATTCAAACTCAAACTCAGTTTATTCACTAAAGATCAGAAACATATGATATAAGGTTCGTCATAAAGTAAACTGGTACTAGTGTAACTTAAGTAAATTACTGTCACATTCATATCCTTAAATATAAATTAAAAAGAAAACTGGAGAATTATACAAAATTAATAAAGAAGAAAGAAAGATAACACTAAGAATATACAGCAACAAATTAAATTAGATGAAGAAGAGGCGTCATAAGATCAAAGAAAAACAAGCCAGTGCATACCACCAAATCTCAGCATATATGCGCTACTGTTCTGGGCTCAAATAGTCTTTAAGGCAATAGAAAGTTCTTTCATTTAGAAATTTTTTTAGTTTCTTCCCAAATATTCCTATGGTTGAAGCCCCAACTATGATTTCTTCGGGTAACTTATTATAAATTCTGATACAAGCATAGTTTGGTTATTTTTCATACATTGTTGTGGTATGCCTAGGGAAGATTAGGTTGGTAGCAGAATGTCTTGTAGAGTAGTTGTGGTTATCGCGACTGACCTGGAATTCACTCCTGTATTTAAAAACATACGTTGCACACTTTGGGATACAGATAGATGTAGTAGTGAGAATTTTATAGTGCCTAAAGGTATCTCTGCAGGTTTCCAGTGGCTTCAGTCTAAACATCATTCTGTCCAATCTCTTCTGAGCTACAAAGACCCTACTTACATTGACTGCTTGACCTCACAGAATTATATTGTAAGTTAAATGGGGATATGCCAAGGCATAACAGGATGTAATTAGGGTAGACTGTGGTACTGTTTGCTTTAACTTAAGTAGTGCAAAGTAGGCTTGTCCAAGTTTTGCACAGACACAATCTAGATGAGATTCTCAAGTCAGCCTAGAATCCAGGAATGTTCCTAAGGATTTTGTTGTCGTCTCTGTATGGGTAAGATCAACTTTATTGACAGGCAAACCATTTAACACCCATGTGATAAAAGATCAATATCTTATTGAATTAACAAACTATCATACAGGCAATTTACATTTCTAAACATTTGAGGGTCTTCAACAAATAAAATTATATCACAATTTTAAACACAGTGACTTAAGTCATTAATATAAACATTAAACAAGGGCGCCAAGTCTGTCCCCTGAGGAACTCCTGATGTGACCCTAAAGTCTTTAGAGAAATGGTTTTTTTAACATTACTATTTGTTTTCTTCCTGCTAAATTATTTTGGTTTACATTCTAAAAGACAACCAAAAATTCCAATTTAACTTTGTTTCTTATAGCATTTCGTGATTAACTCTGTCAAAGATCTTGGACACTTTACTAACACCTGTTTTCAATTAGTGACCTGTTACCGCTTAAAAATAGCATACCTAAATATGTATAAAAACACTTTGAGACCAGGACATACAAAATATTTTACATAAAACCGGATATAACACATTTACTGCTTTTCAAGAATAAAGGTACATTATCAGGTCCCTAAGTCAGAAGATCACTAAGGCTTTTAATAGATGTAAACACATCAGATACAGTTACATAAATCTGCAGTTAGATCTGAATGATTAAGCAGTTCGTCCTGAGGACACTCAGGTGGTTGTATATACCGATGAAAAGAAATCAGCAAAAAAACTTGCAATATCCAGTGCTTTTTAGATGTTTCATTATTATATGCCATGAATTTAGGTAAGACATCAAATTTTTTATTTTAATTTAAATTTTACTTCCAAAATAACTTACTATCATTGTTAACAGAATTTTCGACCTAATTTATATAATTTGAAAGACAATTATTACTAAGAGTTCTACATTAATTTCTAATTGTTGAAAACATTATAATCTTGGATTTGGCATAAACGATAATAATTTGGAAGTACATTGTCTGCGCTTATAAAGAAACAACCTACTTGTCATTGTAACTAAAACTTATTTAACAATGTGTTATCTTAATGTATCATCATTTGTAAACATTTTAAAAAGCACATTACACATTTAAACTTGAACTAACACAAAAAGCTATTTAACTGTGTAGAAAAACCAACCAACTTTGTGTTTGTCATTCACTGAACAATGAACCGTGTTGTTGTCTTTTCAATGTGGTTCTTTTTCTCTAAATTTAGATCACACAGATATTGTTATTAAAACAAAAAAGACCTTATGAATTATGTAAAATAATATAAATAACCATTTTACACAATTAAATAAATAATAGTATTACAGCTGAGCTCACAATTAAATAATATAAAATACAACTTTAAGGCCATTGTTCTCAAAATTGATATGGAATAGAGTGTTTATATTTATAGTCAAACCCCTAACACCCAGCATAACAATTTAAGGGCATACTGAAGTCTTAAATTACGGAACTGATATTTGTTAAAATAAAGAGTAACATTTAATAGTTTTTCTTTCACACTACTCAATCACACATCAGGATACCTGTTCGTCCTGTGCTAAATTAACAAACATGGGAATCAAGTCAGATTTTAAATATTCTAACTCTACGACTTGAGCGAGTTCTCCTAATTTTGTAGCAGCAGCCCTGCGCACCATTGGGGTATCATCCTGGCACAATGCTTTAAAGTGCGATCTTAAGTCTACTTTCATGGCTGCAGAGACTCTTGGATAGCAAACCTATAAAAGAAATTAGTGTGCCAAATTTTTTTACAAGATTAAGTTCTTATTATAAAACAAAAATATTTCTATATATTATGTTCTTTATTATAGAATCTGTTATTTTTTTATTATTTTTTTTTTCGATTCAATCAATTTTTTCGTAGACAAATAAACCAATGTTTTATCTCATCAGTAACCAAGATATCAATAGTCTAGTCAAGAAAAATATACCTTCACATGTTATTAAAATAAGACAAACCTCTGTAGAACAATTGTACATATTTATAAAGTACGGATACTTAAAACTGGTCATTGGTGCGTTGTATATTCCTCCAGGTTCAGATAGTACGGTTTATGAGGCTCACTTTGAAACGGTTGAAAGTATTTGCTTCAATTACGCATCAGCTAAAGTGCTAATTTTTGGAGATTATAACTTACTTTTGGCCAGGTGGATAAAAGCAGATGATGAAGGATTGACCCTAGAATGTCCGATTAGTTATCAGGCCAAACCTTTGGTTGATGCTTATTCTTTGTTAAATATGTTTCAAATAATTTCAGTTCCCAACTCACGTGATGTCTTTTTGGATTTGGGCTTTAGTCATTTAAGAAATATTAATATACAACTTGCTAGCGATATTTTATTTCCATTAAGTCAACATCATTTTGCTTATTATTGTGAGCTGAGTGTGGAATGTACAAAGGTTTTACAGAAAGAGGAATATTTTAGAGATTATAAAAATGCTGATTATGTTAACTTCAACAATTATTTGGGGTCAGTTAATATAAAAGAAATATTAAAAAATTTAAATATAAATGAAGCCACTGATTATTTTTACGAAATTTTAAACTTTGGTATTTCTCAGTTTGTACCTTTAAAACGTTATTCAACCTCGAATTTTCCTAAATACTTTAGTGCTGAATTAAGGCAAAACATTGTATGGAAGAAGTCAGCTCATAAATCATATATGCAATCGAAATGTATTAATGACTATGAAAATTTTTCACGATATAGAGCTATTTGTAAACAGTTGGTTACTCGAGACCATAATATTTATCTCACACAAATTGAACAGGATGTATCTAATACTCCACGTAACTTTTGGAAGTACATAAATAGCGAACGTAAAAATTTGGATCTTCCTGAGTGTATGTATTATGAGGATAGAATGGTAGATGATGGTCAAAGAATTGCAGATTCCTTTGCTGACTTTTTCCAGACAGTGTATTCAGCAGAGAGGGTTGGTATGACTGTACCTGATTATATCCAGGAACGAACATCTGATGTAATTGTGAATCAAATTAAATTAGTGGATGTTTTTGATAAGATCTTTAACTGTAAAAAGAAATCAAATAGTGGACCCGATGGAGTACCTGAAATATTGTTGTTTAATGTGGTATGTACCATAACTCTACCACTTCATATATTATTCAATAAGTCATTGACAGAGTGCGAGTTTCCGAAAGTTTGGAAAGAGAGTTTCATAGTACCAATTTTTAAGTCAGGAGAGCGTTGTAGAGTTAATAACTATAGGGGGGTAGCAAATCAATCGGCGATATCAAAAATTTTTGATTGCCTAGTCTCGGAGCAATTAAAATGGTCATGCAAAGAACTTATTTCTGATCAGCAGCATGGTTTTGTGAGTGGCAGGTCCACGGTTAGCAGTTTGGTTGAGTTCGAGACGGCTGTGCTGTTGTCAGGTCGACACAGTTTATACTGATTTCTTCAAGTCATTTGACAGTGTTAACTTTAGGCTGCTCATTGCCAAGTTGCGCTCGTTTGGGTTTGCCACTGATCTATTGAGATGGCTGGAGAGTTTTCTGACTGGTAGAGTTCAGAGGGTCAAGATAGGGCCTTTTTGTTCCAAGTTCATTACAGTAACATCTGGAGTACCACAGGGAGGTCACTTGTCGCCTCTCTTATTTATACTGTTTGTCAATGATATAGCCCTAAGCTTACACTCCTGTAGGTGTCTACTGTTTGCTGATGATATGAAACTTTTTATGCCTATTAGGTCAGAGATGGATATTTTGGCACTCCAAACTGACCTTGACAGTTTTGTGCAGTGGACTCATGATAATCACCTTTCACTAAATGTTAAGAAATGTACCTTTATGAGCTTTTACACAGTCACTAAACAATATAGATCTGAATACACGATCGATGGAGTTCAATTGGAAGGGATGGATAGGGTAAGGGATCTTGGAGTATTGTTTGACCGTAGAATTTCATTTATAGATCAGTATGCTGCGGTAACCTCCAAGGCAATGCAGATACTGGGTTTCATATTTAGATGTGGGAAAAGTTTGTCTCCATCATCTTTAGTACTTCTATACCTTTCTTTGGTTAGGCCTCATCTTGAGTATGCTTCCATTGTATGGTCACCTATCTACAATCTCCATATATCAAATATTGAATCAGTTCAGAATGAGTTTGTAAGATATTTGCAACATAAATTTGACATTCAATTACACTTACCATCCTTATCCTGCAGAAGAAAGATGAATGACCTATGCTTTACCTATAAAGTTTTAAATGGTATGGTAAACTGTCCGTTTCTACTACAGCAAATTAAATTCAAAATACCCTCTCGTACCCTTAGGAGATCTGACCTCTTTCATATCGATTTCCATCACACAAATTATGGACTTAATATGCCTCTCACCAGGTCATTAAGAATATTAAATGATAATTCCTCTCTTGATCCTTTCGGAAGCTCATTACAAAAATTCAAGTCCAAAATTCTCGGGACACTAAATGATTGAAAAATTCTTGAACTCTAATATAATTCCTGGTATGTTTTGAATGCTTGCATAAATTTGTTATTTATGATTGCTTTTAGGTTACACTTTTGTATTGGGAAAATACTAGTATTACCTTACTTGATAATTTATTTTTTGTAAATGTTTATTGTAATTCAATGGGGTATCCCTTTATTAATAAATAAATAAATAAATAAATAAATATAAGTAGATAAACAGAGAACTTGTTTCTAGAGTCGTGCTTGGTCAACTGACCAGTCAATTTGAACATAATTAAATATTAGATAGTCAAATATTCAGTTTAATGTATTGTGAGTTGCACCTCCTTTTTGAATAATGGTGACTGTGTCCAATACGGCATTTTTAATTAATGATTTTTTTTTTGTTTTAAATATTAATACGTTTTAATTTAGAGTTTAGTTCTGTATTTCATCTTCGAGTTAAGGTTATTTCTGTGTGAAAATTTATTTAAACAGTTTCCTAAATTAAAATGTTCAAAAGTAGAAATAATTTGTGTTATATTCCAAGATTTAATAATATTCAAATTTTGTGTATGCACATATATCCATCCCTTTTAATCTATTTATTTTTATTCTTACAAAAAAATGGAAAAAGCTTGTTTAATGTTTTGTACACTTTTGTTCAAGTATTGGAAAACTATGTAAACTTAATAGTGTACAGGGTATATAAAAAAGTTAATATTTTCCAAATGAAACACTTTGTATACTATTAAGTTTGCAAACCTATGCAAAAACTATATAGAAACTGTTATTTTTTTTAACTTTTTGTATGGATAAAAATTAAAAGGTTAAGGGGAGGTGGACATTAGGTGTGATTTTATTTCACATTTAGAAAAAAATAATTTTCATCTCAGATATAACTTGAATTCGGTCAAATTTGCATTCAATTGAGAAAAAAGTTATGCACAACCCTTTCTTCAACTGACATTTTCCTGAATCCCTTAATTGTCTTAAAAACAATAGGCTATTACTAATTAACTTACCGAAAAGAGACCACATCCTGATGTTCTAGAAGTAAACCAATCTCCAGCACTCAATCTTAGGACCAATGGCACAAAATGATTTTCTAAGTCGGCCGGGCTGTGTTGCTGTGCTACAGCTCTCAGAGATTCTACTGCTTTATCACGAACCACCTGTTTAGAAAGATAAATTTAAAAAATAAGATGCACAAACATAATTGATGTAACGAATCTTATAGTTTTTCTTACCGTCTCTTCAACAGTGGCTAGACTTTCTAAAGGTGGCAACAGGCAGTAGGCATACTCAGGTCCTCCAACAAGAGGAATAAACTGACCCAACTGCTCTGCAAGGGCCAGTAGCACCTCATCCTCATCATAAATCGTTTCAGTCAGAAAGGGAATTAGCTCAGTTCTTGTTCTTTCTACGCCCAGTGCCAATGCAATTGTGGACAGTTTTTTAATAGAGTTTAATCGGAGCTAAAACAATATAGAATTTTTTAAAAAATTTATATGTAGGACATTAATATATTTTTTATTTATATTATCTTGCTACCTAATGGCATTTAAGTTTTTGGAGTACTGCAAATCATACCCCAGACCTGTCTAGAATAAAAACTAGAAAGTCTGGCCAAGTCTTGCTTTTAATTATTTATTTAAGCAATACACTATGGATCAACAAAGTTCCAAATGGTAGATGTCACATTGGGAACATATAATATGGATATTTTGGGGAAACACCGCTTATTTTAATATGGCTTTGTTACGCAAAAGAGAATTATAAGATGTATTTTGGGTTTCCCACCAGGAGCCCACTGTTTGCAAGCATTTATTGATTTGGGTATTTTGACCCTTCCATCTTTGTATATATTTTTAACTACTTTGTATATAACAGAATGAAGCTGAGTTCTCAAGAAACTCTGATGTTCACAATTATAGTACTAGAACTCAGGATTTTCTGCATTACTCCACAAGTGTTGGTCAAAACACACCTGCCTTTCAGGGAATTATACAATAAGTACATGCAACTTTCTGGAACCTTGTATAGTTTTTTGGTTACACAGGGATTTTATGATGTTATTGAGTATCTGGCATTGTAAAATAGAACATATTTATGCAGTACATTTGTGCATGTATGCACACATTGCATAGAGATACACACTGTGGGTATATATGTAGGTTTTTTAATATTATGCATGTCTGTACATTATTGTTCGTATCTAGGTGCTTAAATGTAAACCATCAACTTTGTTTTTAATTGTGGTGTTATTTTATATGATATATATTTGTTTTAGCTTTAGTTACTTTATATTTGACTAACATAGCTACTTATATATTTTTGACAAGTCTGATAAGTTGTATTTATAACTTGAGTCATGAATAAAGATTACTTTACTTTCAATGTCTAGTATTAGTAAGAATAAAATAGCACTAACACAGAATTGAAAATTTGATACAAAACAAAAAGAAATTTACATAGGATTATAAAAGAGTAGAAGCATACACATAATGAGAAATTTGGAGGGGTAAATTATGTTATTTGATGTAACGTTTGATATATGATACAGTTGATCCGTAGGATGTTTACCTATGTGTCATGATTCATATTAACAATTAATCTTTTAAGATATTTCTTTAATGTATTCATATTCGTAAGACAATATTTTCTTTCATCCTTTCCTTTTATTATTGATTTATGAAATACTTATCAATAAGAGCATATGACATTTAAAAAGCACAACTTTGATATTTTCATCAATTGATGGTGCATGGGTAAACTTCGAGTGGCCAAACTGTTTTCAACATTGTCAATAATTTCATAAATATTGGCACATTAGAATCATCACTAAGGGTCAAATACTACCCATTTTGAGACATTCAGACAAAAAAAAAAATAGGAATACCCATCAAAAAAATTAAATAATAAACACATAGGTTAGCAATAGTTATTTTATATTTGTTCAGGGCTGTGTGTGAATTCCTGGACGATATGGCATTCATATCTATTAAAATTTTAATTAATACTTTCAATATTAAGTACATAAACTGAATCAAATTATATAAATTGCCTATCTTCGAAATAACTTTAGATATATATATTAGTGACTAAGTTGGATCATCAGGTTACAAGAATTTTTAAAACAACTAAGAGATGTCATAAGTAAAACGAACATAAGTACATTGACAATTTTCAGAAACAAAAAACCATATTTTTTAATAAAAGTGTTGTCTAGTAAGTGTCTTAAATGTAACTATTTTGTTCAAATATACAGTTTTTTGATCCAAAAATTGTCAATGTACTTATGTTCATTTTATTTATGAGATCTCACAGTTGTTTTAAAAATTCTTGAAGCCTGTTGATGTGACTTAGTCACGAAACCAATTGCTAATATAATAAAGGATTTTTTTTTTGAGTAAATTAGACTTTTTCTTCTTTTATACCTACTACTTGATAAATATAACTAATAATCTAAAATTTAAAAACCCAATGAGACACTTACCAAAACCATGCTATAAAGCACTGGACAGAACAAAGAGGAATTACAAAATAAATTACTGACAGTATCTTAGTTGGTTCTTAAAAGAAGCGCAATTTGAAAAACAGTCTACACTAAATGAATAGGAATTAGCAAATCTGGCAGTTCTTGACAACAATAAATTATAGCCATAATTAGTCCTATAGGCAGGAGTATAAAATGATGAGACTTGTCTTGTATGCCTGTGTGGGACATAAAGTTGAATTTTACTAAGAAGTGCAGGACAAAAAGTGTTACTATGAAGCAAGTCATAAAATGTTAAATCTTTATGCATGCAATGAATTTGGAAAGTGCTGGGACTAAGTTCGAGATCTAATTGAGAGTAATTTACATCATATCGATTTTGTTTATATGGTTTAATATTAATAAGTTATACCTAACTAAATTTTGCTAAACACATATTTATGTGCCTTTTTCCTAAAATGTACACACAGCCCAAAACATACATAATCTTGATTCACCTAGTCATATTTTGACAAAATTTTGAAATTGTAATTTGATTAGTTTGGTCTTAATGTGAATTCCTACTGAAGGAACTAGCTTCCATTTCTTGGTTTCTGCAAATTTGGCAATCCTATCATGCAGGCCTGACTTCAATGTTTACAGAATCATAATTTGGATATTTATACTGGAGACTGTGTCAATTTCACACAGGTGATTGAATTTTACCCAACCCGTAGGTCTTGATTCAAATAATTGCCTAATTCCTCTTCAACTTTGACAAAAAAGTCCATAATTTTTAGCAGCAAGAAAAATTTTATAGATATTTTATTTTAACGAGTATCTCTAACAAACAACATTTTAGAAAAGAAATGAAAAAACTTCTGATTGAGAGAGTCTACTAATGATTGGTGAGTTTTAAATGAATCATTTACCTATTTGATGTTAATTATAACTAGTATATTTTTATTTACATAGTGACTAATTTTAAAATAATTTGTATACACTTGGTTTTGTTTTTATTGATTATATATTTGACCAATTAAAAGTTTAAAAAATGCCTTTCAAACTAAATATTCTGCTTTAAAATAAATATAGTTTAGCTTAGATTTGGATAACTGAGATAAATTCAACCAAATTATGCTGAAATAAAACTAGCCTTAGCTTTATCATTATAGCAAAAATCCTATTAGGTGTCAAAATAAAAATGCCATAGCTTATTAAAATTATTATAGCTACTTTAAGTTAATTCATAACAGCATATAATTTACATCACTACTTTCAGATCATAAAAAGGACGAAAAAGGCAAAAATATGTAAAAAAGAGTGGGATATGAGTAAACAGAACCATTTGATGCAAATATTTATATTTCACTATATTACAAATTACAACTAGCATGGCGAAAATAACTTAATAATTACCTGAACATCCTCATTCTTGAGTTCGTCTATCAGTACAGCAATAGGATACAAAGAATCGTCACCCGCCGAGTCACTGGCTGCCATTGTAGACCCAAGTCTAGTTGAAATCGCAGATATCGTCGTCTTTACTTGATTTTAGGAACTGCGCTATACACCTAACAAAATACTAGACTGGTCGGGTAATAAATTTGTTGGAAAAATCTCAAAACAAATCGCGAAAATCTACTTACAAATTTTAAAGGATCGAGGAAACTTCAACGAGCCTTGTTTTGCACTTTTTTGTCATTAGGTGAGGGCGCCACAGAACTGAAGTTAAATGTCTAACGCGGGTTATTCAAAATTATTTCAACTGTATAATTTTGATATTGCTATTGCAAAAAAATGACTAAAATTCCTCTATTAAATGTATATTAGTTATTTTTACTGCACTCTCATCGTTTTTGATGTATATTTTGTATAATCTTTCTGATCATGCTGATCGATTTTGTTAGAATTTCACATTGCCACTTTTAGCAAAATAGCGGCATCTATTGCCCCGCAAAGATAATAAACACGAAAATAGTTTGTAACTTTTCCCTGGTCTAAGGTTTGTAGTAATGGGAGTAGGCCAAGTCTATTTTTTATTCTAATATTGCTGCAAATTCGTTTACGCTTGGAACAAAATGGGAGTCCCGTAAACATTTAACGTAAAAACCTAACTGACAAAAACGAAAGTTCCAATTCCAGTCTATATTTTTTGGCAATGCATTTCACAACTTGCAATTTTGCTCTACGTCTGGGGCTTAGTCAGAGCTGGAGCGGCCCTTCCAGATGGTTTATTTTACACCTTATTCCAGTTTGGAGACGTTTTCGATAGAATGTCCGGATGGCCAGCTCTAATCTCCCGGTATACCCCGTATATTTCAAATATCTTTATAACTTTTCCCTTCTTTAAAAAACTTTCTAATGCATCTTGGCTTCCATTAGCTGCCTCTTGAAAGTACTATTGGTTTAACGAGATGACCTTTCCTTTCAATCTAACCCCTTACTCCTCCCACTCAGGCCACATGCATAGCGGCCATTCCGCTAATATTCTATGTAGAACTAAAACTAAACGAAACTTAAGACGGAAGTACACATGGGTAATAATTTTGACGTTGGAACTAAATATAAGGCTCAGAACACGGTGGAAATTAAGTCAACCGTTCCGCGACCGTTCAAACGTCCATTTACGTCAAACTTTATTTTTCTTTGTGTATTTTCCGGTGTTTTGTTATGTTTTTTTTTGAAATATAGGTCATAAACTATCATATTTAGTTCTAACGTCAAAATTATCCCCCATTTTTGGACCATAAATGTATACTTCTTTTTTAAGTAACGTTTTTGTATGTTGATTTTTACGTTAAACCTTTAAGGAAGGTCTATTGTGTTCCTAGCATAACCGTTTATAAACTATATTTCAAAAAATATCTAGATATACCGAAAAACACTAAAAACCGTGGACAAAACACAAATAAAGTTACGTCATTTGTTTCCGTCCATTTATGTCAAACTTAATTTTTCTTTCTATATTTCTATATAAACTATTATATTTTGTTCCAACATTAAAATTATCATCCATTTTTGTACCACAAATGTGTACTTCTATTTTCCATGTATGTTTTTAGCTTTGATTCACCAAATTACTCTTCTACCGGGGCTTAGACAGAGTTTATTCCGGTTTGGACACGTTATCGGTGGGATGTTCGAATGGCGAGCTCTAAGCTCCCAGAGCACCCCAATTCTCTCTCATCTTTTTGAATTACTCCTACTTTTTTAATCTTTAAAATGCATCTTGGCTTTCATTAAATGCCCCTTGAGAGTACTACTGGTATGACAGCATTGCCCTTCTTTTCAAACTATCCCCACACTCTCCTACTCACGCCTCATAACTGCCATTACGCTAATATTCTATGTAGAATTGGGCAGACCAACAAAATACAATTCAGGAACAACTAGGCCTTACACGTTCTCAGGGTATGCTCCCTTTCTAGCGAGGCCGTTAGTTTCCACACTGATTAATTGAATCTCACGCCTCCTCCCAAAACAAAGCAGCAAAACCGAACATGTAGAATCACTCAAAAAATGTGTATCCCCCTTTCAAGTTTCGATTTTGTAGGTTAGTTTCTGCGTAAAACGAATTCGAAAGCTTCATTGTGATCCGCGCGTAAAGGAAAATAAAGTAAAATTTGCACCGTGTTCTATGCTCAAGGCCTAGTTATTAGGTTACAAAAATCTAAATTACAACGAACACCCGCCAATCACAACACAGATTGTTTAATGTGACAAATGAAGTAAATTTCAAATAAAACTAGTACGTTTCACCGTTGTTTGATAACTTTTTTAAGCAAGGGTTCTACTCTATGCTGTTTGATTCTCCCGAAACTTCCCCAAAAATACTGAAATACCGGGAAATGGGAGCTCCATACTATACGAGGACGTACCGGAAAATCCTCGTTCCGTTATACAAATTAAACCGTACTACGTTTCCAAACCTGGTTAACAAATTTAATTGACAGAAGTCTGACAGCGATTTCTGAGAACCCCTTTGAAAACGAAACCCCCGTCAAATAATTAACAGTTCAGACATTGGTTACCCGGCAACCAACAAAATTTATCGGTTGTTCTGGTGACACTGTTGACCGTTATTTTCAGGAACAGTTCCGTAAATAACCGACTTTTCAGATAACCGATGGATACGGAACACGAAACCGAAACCAAGATTGGAAACGAAATACGGCCTTAATAAATTTGACTTGGCTTATTCCTTTTTTTTTTTTGGTTCCGCTCAAAGATGGCTTGCCAGCTTAAATCCAGGACACCCAGATCTTGTTAAGTTTTAAACCCAATTCAAAGAACCAATCATTTTCATTATTAAATATTGTCTTCCGAGTCGGCTTTTTTACTTTGGAAGGACATTTAGATTTTTAGTGAAAAAACATCGCCAAAAGAGGATAGAACACACGTCTTCTGCAACGAAAACGAAGTGCGCTATCGGCAAGTTATTAAAGCTCACAATACTGAGGTGCTCGGACTCAGACCAAAAACTTAGTGTGATTTATTACTTTATACAATATTTCCAATAACGTTAACAATTTAAGCAAATCGCCGCAAGTGGCGCGACACTCCGTATTCTCAACGCACAGGTTTTATCCCCTTTTTAAATCATATTTCTTGAGCGCTCCACGATTTGATATTTTGGATGTAGATGTATTCTATTTAAAAATAAAGGGAAATTATTTAGTATGGCGCAAGGTCTAGTGCGACCAAATTTTTTTTATATATGATACGTATTTCTTATTGGTGAATTAACCTTGAAGTATAATAGCTAATCAAAACGCTTTATTTCTATTTCATTCTTATCAGGTGTAGATTCACCCTATTCAACTAAAAATTGGTTGATTGTCCAGTTTGCGGTCAGCCCTTAACCAATAAATAGCTTCCACGGCTGTGGAAACTTTTCCGTTAGAAAAGGTATAAACGATGTGAACGCAGATATATTTATATTTGTTTTATATTCTGCTTGCCTACCAGACGCAATAACCGCTTAGTGGCACGAGCTTAATATTTTTATTCGATGTATCCCATTTTTGTTGTAGTTGTAGATATCCACAGTTTTAAATCTTTGGTAGTTTATTATTATTATTTGTTTATTTGTAATATGTTGTTAACGTTTAAGCTTGTAGATATACGGCTTCGCCAATGATTATACATTGTGACAATAAAGCTATTTTTTGTCTTTGACTTTGAGTAGAAAAAATACTAATATAGCTTGACAGAAATATTTATGTGCCCGTGACCAGCAGAACCAAAGGTCTGAATAGTAGTGGTAGTACTAGCTGATTGGCTGAAAGTTGGAGAATGAAAGAAGAGAGATGAATTAGCTAGAAATGTTACTCAATATCGATATTTCATCGATTTTTTCATTGACTTAATGTGCCGATTCGATTTTCATCCCACTTGCTTACCCGTGATGACGTATTTATCTTTTCATCCTTTTAAAATACATAATAAACATTAAACAAAAACAATATTTATCCCTTCAGCTTCATTGATGGCCAATATTGTTTTAGACCCATATTAAATTATTGCGGGAACACTAAATTTAGTAGGTGTGGGTGTGGAACATTATTGAGACCAGTAAAATAAGTCCAACAGGTACGTTATGTTATAAAAAATAACATTAGATTTAAATATTTTTATATTATATGACTACTCATTGCACATCCATTCTCCAGATGTGGTGTTTCCTTTTTTAAAAAAAGTTTAAAAAAATGGCTTTAGATTTAAAGACCTGCTTTAAATATTTATATGTAATATCCTTTTATATATAATTACACATTGCATATTGATTCTCCAGATGTGGTGCTTCTATTTTTAATAAAACGCCTTTGGGATCAAAATACTTGATACTTTGTGAAATTGTGAAAATACTAAAACCTCAGTGAAATAAGAAACATTTTTTTGAAATTAATTAATTTAGTCAAAACGCATATCTTTGAATGATCTATGCATTACAAGAGATAAAATATTCAAAAGCTTCATAAGGTCAGTCTAGTTTGGATCACTCACTCAAAAAGTAAAGTCTTATAAGTGAAAAATGCAAGAAACTTGTATTGAACTGTTTCAATATACAAATTGTCAGCCTTGTAATATGTAATTAAATTTTACATCAATTTTCTAAAATGGATCTAACTTGGGAACAATATATTGTTTTCAAGTAATTTAATTCTTAACGTTTGTATCGTACCAATCTCCCAAATCCTTTCTACAAGTCGAACACTTTCCCAAATATTATTATAAATTTTGTAGTTAAAGACAATAATCTCTTTCTTACAGAAAAACTGTATTACTTTATATTTCATAATATTGTACTTCATTCTGTTTGATTCACACCATTCAATAGATAAGTGATTAATGTCATCCTGGAGTTTAGTCGAAAGTTCAATAATCACTCTAAGATTCTATATTTTTAAAGATTTTGAAATCATCAGTATACCAAAGAATATTAGAATATCTTTATATTGTGTCTAAATGTGTATCTGTACTCTTATCCTCTCCATCACACACTGCTTTTTTTGTTGGACACAATCACAAAAAATTTTACTGACATTTGGAAAATCTTCTCAGCTCATAAGTGGATAAAATCTTATTTGTAACCACATTGATATTTTTATTCTTAGTTCCAAAGCAAACATCCAGGCCATAAACTGAATCACTAGTCTTGATGCCTTGTGGATATCCCACAATGAGAACCCCCATATCGTTTTAGAGGTATTTAAAGTAAGATGGTTGCTCTTAAACACTTTAGATTTCCAGTGTGTTCTGCTTATCTGTGGTATTGTGAATCATCTTGTAAAGTTTAGGCTAATTTCATTTTTCTTTCGACTATTTTATTAGTTAACACAATTTATTTATTTATTAAGTTTAAGTTTTAAAAAGTTTATCAATTATGTAAAATATGTTTTTTAAATAAAAGGTTTTCCAGTAAGAAGGATATGATTTTAAAATTAAATAAAATTCAATACAACCAAACTTTTTATTTTATTTTAAAGCCCCATCCATTACATTATATTTTAGATAACACATTTTTCAAGTGTCCACCTCAACTTCAGGTCTGAACTTGATGAACCCGATTTCCAATTACTTTGTGCAATAAATCAGGCGTATTTTCACAAAAGCAGCATTTGATGTTTAATCTTAATGCATTAAGGGGTACATGGTGTATTCGCATAGACAGTTGATTTTAAATAACCCCAGAAAAAGTATTCTAAAATAATGAAATCATAACTTCTTGGAAACCATCATTCAAATCAATTAGACCAAAAATTGTCTTAATATCATTTATACTGCTCAAATGATCTGATGACCCCACAATGGCATAAAACATACTACGGAGTGATCTTTTACGGATGCAAGAGCTTCTAATCCGCTGAGGATTATTTTCACACCAAAAACAACAATTGTGTTTATTGACGTATTCACTTAACCAAAAATGTCCGTTTCCAGTTTCAAAATCCAAGCAGCAAAGTCACGATGGTTCAGATAGACCAAGCTTTTCTTATATACAGTGGAATGTCAGGTACTCAATTTTGAGGGTCGGGAACAGGCGTCTGGTGTATGTGAGGTGCTTGGAACCTAAACAAATTAAGATCGTTGTAAAATCAGCTCTTGAAAAAAAACTTATTATCAACTGGAGGACTTTATGACTGATAAGTCTTGCTGAGTCTGAGGGGACATGCTGCCATCACTTTGCTGTAATTCCTAATTTTCTTAATTTGTATTGTTCATGGTAGTTTTTCTCTTTTATGTTTTGGTTGTGATGGTACTTATATATTTTATGTTGTTTTTTGTAACTGAATTTTAACTTTGTATTTTAAATTTTAACTTGTATAAATAAATAAATAAATAAATACATACATATTTTAATAAAAAAATTGATACACCCTGTGGGTAAATTTTGGTTGATCAAATAAAGAAATATTACTACTATATTATTTATTCCTATCGACTCCACTGAGGTCTCTATTAAGTAGTAGAACTTTCCATGCCTCTTTAATAAATTGGGTCTTATGGTAGGGTTTTGATAATTTTCTAGGTTTGGAAATAATGGTATTAAACATAGGATGTTTATACTCTATAATCAGCAGGAAGTGAATCATTTAATGGACATACACTGTATTCCTAAAAATTTTGTAATAAAATCTTTGAATAAACTCTTCAATTATTGTTGTATTTATATTTATTATCTTACCTCATTAAACAACAAAAATAATATATTATAAGGGTGTATATAGCGAATGACTCTGTACAGGGCTTTCATTTATATTTTGACATGTAGTTACACTATAGAGCCTAGAAAACAACTTTAATTATAGAAGATGTAGGATTTTTCTTTTATTAAAAAAATCAAGGATTTCTAAAAATTATTAAAAAGTAGAAAAACGTACATAACCTATATTTTTTAAATGGAACACACTGTATATGAATGGGTACTTCCCAGAATGCTGGAAGGATTCAATTCTATGACTTGAGCAAAACCTTGGCGACCACTATTGACTACTTATGTTCTAATTTAGATGTGTTGTCATGTAATGTACTAAATGCGGGCCTCTCTGATCATGAGGCGGTTTGTTGCAGTGTAAGTATAACTCGGCCCAAGATTAGAGCAAAACGTAAATATGGTCGAATTTTTAACCATGCCAGTTTTGAAAACTTTCATAATTTGGCTCTTGATGTGAATTGGCTTGGTGCATCCCGATCTCCTGAACCATTTGCTGCTTTTCGTGTTGCTCTCTTGGACATATTTAACCAGGCATTTCCTAAACGTTGCCTTAAAACCAGAAGTGTTACACGTAAGTCTTGGCTTACAAAAAGCTTACGGATATCTGCTGAAAACTTAAGATCTCTCAGTTACCTGAAAAAGTTTTTCAAAGACGCAAAATTTGTGTCATATTGCAATAAATACCGTAATGTATACCGTAAAGTCGTCAAAACAGCCAAAGATCTTGACTTCAGCAACAGACTTGAGGCTGCTAAAAATTGTCAAAGGGAAAGTTGGTCTATCATTAACGATCTACGCAACAAACCTAGCCGCAAAGAGTGTGAAATTGACATAGAGCCTATTTTATTTAATAGTTATTATTGCAGTATTGCTGGCAAACTTACCCAGAATTTAAATTGTGATCCATTAAAGTAAGAAAGTGGATCCACTTTCTTACTTCAATGGTTTCCCTGCGCCTGGATCATTCTATTTCTTTGAAACCGACCTTGTTGAGACTTGCTTGAACTCTTGATGAAGTTGTTAAATACATTAAAAAATTGCTCCAAAGCAGTCTGGGTTTCAGAGCTGAGGGAACTCACGATGCCATTTTTGGCTTTCTAGAAACTGTTTATCTTTGTCTGTATCGGGGTGAGTTGGCGGCAGCGGTATTGTGTGATCTGTCAAAAGCCTTTGACTGCATTGATCACAGAGTGTTGCTGCTAAAACTCGAACGTTACGGTTTTAGAGGTAATGCTTTGGCCTGGTTCGAGTCCTACCTCTCTGGTCCCAGTCAGTCAGTTGTTGTTTCTGGTGTGCAATCAACATGCTGCCACATCCACATCCTTTTTTTGTTGTATATATATGATCTTGTACGTGTTCAAATTTCTGGCGATTTTACTATCTTTGCGGACGATACCTCCATTGTATGGCAACACAAGGATTCTATGCAATTGAAAAGTAATATATCATCTGACATTAACAGTATAAAACTATGGTGTGACGCGAACCGACTTTCCTTTAATGTAGCAAAGACAAATGTGGTTGGATTTAGGTGTGACATGCAGGGTATAAGTGTGGACGACGATCCCCTTAGGGAGGAGGGCGTTTCAAAATTTTTGGGGGTTTTCATAGATGGTGATCTTCGTTTTGAAGATCATATTTTGAAGTTGAGTGGGAGACTTTCCTCTGGTTGTTGTGCAATTAAGATTGCTAGGAGTGAACTTGGCCCAGCGTTGGCACGATCAGTCTATTTTGCATTATTTGATTTGAATCTTTTAAACATTGTTTTTTTATTGCAGAAGAAGGCTCTTCGTTTTATCGCTAAGGTCACCCAAAGAGAGCCCTGCAGACCTCATTTTAAGTCACTGAGAATTCTCACGCTCACCTCTCTATTTATCATTGAGACTGCTTCTCTGCTTTACAAATATAGCAATAACATTCGAATTCCATCACCTAGGAATTTACAAAACGATCTTTTATCTATGAGGGCAGAACAATATTTAACCATCTGCCAATTCACATTAGGAATTCTGATTCACTTAAGATTTTTAGACAGACCCTAAAGTGCGTACTGCAAAACAAAGCATACTACAGTCTGGGTGAGTTTTACGCAGACCACTTACTCTAATTGTCCATTGTTTTTTCTTTTGTCTGGTGTTAATTATGTATTATTTTGCCTTTGATTTTTTATTGTATTTAATTATTTAACTCAAGTATTGTTATTACCTTTTGTTACAAATGTTAGTTTTATTATGTACTTTAACAGGTCTTTTGCTTAGTTTTTTTTTTTGCTTTTTTAGTGTTTTTTTTTTCTTTTATTTATTATATTTTTATTACTAGACAGATCTATGAATTGACCACTTTAACATAGATATTTACCTATATATATGGTTTTACTTCTTTGTTAGTTTTTTTGACTTGCTATTCCTGACAATAAAGTACATTTTGATTGGTTGATTGATTGATTAAGCTAAGTTTTTCACAAGTTTTATTAAATATCCAGTCTTTAAGAAATAAGTGTGATTAATTTTATATGTTTCTAGAATCTAATAATTTTCCCGATTTTGTTTTAATAACTGAACATTGGTTAAAGGAGAATGATATTGTAAACTTACAGGGCTCTACTGCTCTTTCTTGTTATTACAGAAAAAAAATGTACATGGTGGCAGCATGATATTCATCAAAAAAAACACTATTAGAAGAACATAACTTTACAGCAGTTACTAAATACATCAACTTATGTGTTGACAAAAAATTCTGAATTTTTCTATTATTTACTCAAAACAATACAATTTATATATTCTATGTGTTTATCTAATGTAAATGTCTTCTTAACACGTCTTGAAGAGCTTCTTTCAGAAGTGCTATGTCATTCTAGGGTTGTTTTAGGCAGGGAGTTCAATGTAAATTTTTTAGATAAATCTTCTGTATATATTTTACAACTAAACTAATTTGCTTAGCTCTTATAGTATGACCATGCATAATGACTCTCCAACTCGATTAATAAACATTCCTCACCCGAATAGCGTTATCTGCAATATTTTCGCAGATATTGGTAAGAAATAGGTTTTTGCAATTTTTGCATTTTTTCTCTACTTCCAGGGGGCTTAGTTATAAAGTAAACTTTGGCTAGTACAAACTGCTGTCAAAAAATCTACAATTAAAAAATATTGGGCATAATGTAGTAGTTAGTATTATGATGCAATTTTTCTTAAATATCATTTTTTTACAGATATGCCAAAAACTGCTGAAATACATTTTCAGTTACAACAGTATGAGCCAGACTTGTCTGTTTCGACCAAAAATAATATCGAAAATATAATTTTAGGAATTGAGAACAATGAAAAAACTTTATATGAACAAGCTTTAATTAACTTTTTAGTAAAGGAGCATGAAAAGTTTGATATAGAAGAATTGAAAGGTATGTACCTTTAATAATTATTTTTAATGTTTTTATTTACTTATATATTAGAATAATAATAAAAGTGCATATAAAAAAAGCACTTTTAATTCAATGGCAATTGAAACAAAATAACCTGAGATGAAAAATGGTGAATTAAAAGTGCACGCCCATAAGCACATTAGCACAGAGAGACCTATTTTATTACAGAACTAATTGCACAAAATACTATCACTTCTTTAGTAGAGTCAAAATATACAAATGAACAACACCAATAGTCTCAAAGTCAATTTTTTTTGGGCACCTGCTACACCATTTCAATAAGGGCAACTTCATCATTAAAAATTTTTCTATGTTTCGCTCACAGCACCATCTTACAAATGTCAGATATTGGACTTCATATATTTTCCTTGATTTGGACAGCAAAATATCTTCTAGCGCTTCTTCAGCTGCTTTTTTTAAATCAAAAGTTTCCATTTCGATTTATAGTCATGAAATTCATGACACTGACAACCATGCACTGCTAACTTATATGGCGCACTTCGTATACTTGTTCTACACGTACTAGGTTCGCTAGAGCCAGCACATTGACTATGTTGTCATTGGAAGGAAGAAATACAAACAATAACACACCTGCCATTATTCTGACATTTTCTTCCAGGATGAAGTAGGTTGTTTATTTAAGATTCTTGAATGGTAAGATGCATTATCCAGAATGAATCTAAATTTGGAATCAGTTGTTCTTTTAACCACTTTTCAAACAGTTCACAGTTCATATTATCAAAGTAATCCATACTTTTGGATGTTGAAGAAAACAGTAAACTTGCACCTGGGAGAAATCCTGTTGAAGAACCTGCATGCAAAATGATGAACCGTTTTCCCGTCCCACATCCCTTTTTTCTCTTGACACTTTTTACAGACTCGTCCTGCCAAGATTTCGAACCACTTCCATTAGACAATATCCTTGTCTAAAAATATCACTTTTCTAAATTTTGAATTAACATTTTCCATGTATTTCTTTAAAAACTGGATACGCTGACTTGCTATATGTGGCAACTCGCATAAAAATATTTGAATACAGTCCTTTTTATATCGAAAACCCAACATTTTTATTAATTTTGACAATGATTTTGGTCCAATTTTCAATATGCCACGAATTTTTAAAGCTTCTTTTAAAACTTGAAGGGTTATATTAGTTTTTGATGTGAATAAATTGTAAATTGCATTACGAACATCAATTTTTACATTGTCACTTTGGTCTTCTGTCTTTGGCTTTTTTCGTGTACATTTCTTAGTTTTCTTCGGTAGTAAATTATGCTTTTTTTCGTGTACAATTTTCAATACCATTTTTTTCGCTTGTGGACACAAAAAACCCGAAAGTTGTTTTCTATTACTCATTTTGTCACTGACTTGTCAATCTGATTTTGAAGTGACATCGCTCAAAGATTTTTGCGACTGCTGGTATTTATATGTTTATCCTCTTTTTTCATATGAAAATATCATAGGTCTATTTAATTCATCTTCCAGATTTTATGGGGAGGATATGATTACACGTAATAAAAGAAAAACAAACTTAAAAAGTTTGTCCTTGATAAATCGTATGACCCGCACGATAACACTTCTTTTGACTATATCTATATTATACAAAAACTGACCAATGCTTTATCTAGGCTGACTTGTTTATTTATGTTGTAATTAAGTGGCTTCATTATTTCAAAGCACACCAGTCAAATTTGTGTGTGTACCTGCAATAATTTGACACATTGTGAGGTGTTTTAAATTTGCACCTATACATTGCATTATTTAGGAATATTGTTCCTGAAACTGCAAAAAATAATGTAT